>OW203735.1:13033959-14413761 GCA_934045075.1 Yponomeuta sedellus | reverse complement strand
CCTCCCTCTTTTTCAACCCGTCGGTTGCCTTCAACCTAATATCATACAAGTCTTTCAATTAAGTCTATTCGATTTGATAAGTTTTGGTAAGTTCTCTCATCATAATTCAGTCTATTACTGTCGCTTTAAGCTCCCATTGGCTGCCCATATTTCTGGATCTGGCTCTAGTTATTCAAACTGGCACTTTCGTGTCTCATCCATGGTTGGGCACGTCACCTGCTGTTATTTGATACAATTTTCCAAGCTTTTTAGATAGAATGAAATTTATCTTTTTTCATTAAGATGAAGGCCATCAAATATTGCATCTGCTCCTTTTTGGCTGACCTTATTGTCTCTAAACTACATCTATATATTTTTTTTGTTTTGTCCGTAATTTTGTGTTATCCGTTCTATTATATTCTAGTTATCTCTTTATTTTGTTTCTGTCATGCTTCTCTAAGAGGGTGTATAGCATTTTTATGTTAAGCTTATGTTATTTCACTATGGAAAGCTTTTATAATTATATGTATTTTTATTCAATACTACCTTATAATATGAGTTTCGTTTAAATTGCATTTCATCTTTTTTCCCTGGTTCTTTTTTTTGGCCTATCAATTTTTTGTCTGTCTCCGGCAGTGAACTGATAGAAAATGCTTAAAGCATTAATTCCGTCGTTTTGTCTACACGTTTAAGTGCAATAAAAGTATTGTTAATAATATTTATAATAATGATGGGTCTTGTTCTTACAATGTATTTTATATACATAATCCTACTGTACGTGTGTATGTCACTGAACTCCTCCTAAACGGCTGGACAGATTTGAATGATGTTTTTGCATGCGCTTAGATTCAAAAATCAGCACAGCAGATGGCAGATGGTCCGCTAGTATAATTTTATTTTCTAAAGCTGTTCTTTACTAAGCTGTGGTCGCAAGCCGGGCGCATGTTTACCACGGTACGTTGCACAATGCGCTCCGCACTGTAACATGGAATACAAAATGGATGCCGAATTATATCGTTTAAAATGAAATCGACGTAATATGCACTAAAATGAAAACCACAACTCATATGCGTACACTGTTGCTGTTATGTTCCTGCCATATAGTATTTGCAGTTTGGCACTTCAACATCCGTTTTTATTACCTCCTTATCAGGTTGTGTCGCACCAGTAGACGCTTTCCTCACATTAAATAGGTCCTTGGTTTGATTCCGGCAACTATCAATAACATTTTAGTATTTTTGAGCTGAAACTGTCGTAAGTGCTTATTTGATAATTTGATTTGAAATAAATGATTTATTTCAACAGAAACAAAAAATCAAGTAAGTTAAGTCGGTTTCAAATGAATAACTTTATAGTAAGTCAGGTTGTGAATTTGTAGTAGCAATATCATTCACTAACTGTGAAGGAAATTGTCGAGAGGAAACCCGAGTTTCTGAGTATGTCCGAGTAACACTTGATACTAAAAATCACCAATTCGCTGTGTAAATGTGCGGTGATTAAGCCCAAATTCACTTTCAGTGAGCAGTGGGATGTTTGATGCATCTTATAAGTGCCTTGTTAGTCTAGGTATTACCTCTGATTTCTATGTCGGAGGTCTTGGGTTCGATTCCCAGAGTCGACGTTACTCAGTTTGAGTGTATTTCCATATTTGTGATGTTCTTGCCTGACTACTATAACACAGGGTATCCTAGTTTGGGAATAGGAAGTTATTCTTCTTCTACTTCAGGCTATATTAGTCCACTGCTGGACATAGCCCTCCCCTAATGAGCTCCATAGCGCAACCAGGAGGTGGGCAGCAGCGCCCCCTGCAGAACGATTCCACCGAATTGCGATCCCCAACGCATGCCCAGCGTGGGGATTATGGGCATTACCCCCTAATGATGGCACAATAAGTTATTATTATTATGTAATTACTCTCTGTTTATATAAGATGTTTGTTAGAAAAATGAATACACCCCTAGAGACAAACCTTAAATAGTAGTTACGAGAAAATAAATAAAATAAATCAGACCGTCTTCAAAATATGTCGGCTACAGAAAGGTAAATATGGGATCAGCACCTAACTTCACCTCCATTCCTAATAGCACAGTATCATCACTTGTTTCGTCACCTGTACAACATTAGAAAGGAAGAATCCAATTGTTACTGAGTATAATGTTGCCGAGTGTTAATGAGTCCAATTGTTACTATGATTAGCCTAGTACTTGTATATTTATTTATAACTAGCTGAGCCCGCGAACTTCGTACCGCCTAACATTCTTTAAAAATTTTTTCTTATCGTAAGAACCATCCTCGTACTTCAAGGAATATTCTAAAAAAAGTCAGCGAAATCGCTTTATCTGCTCTCGAGATTTGCGCTTACCAACACATTCAGCGATTCATTTTTATATTATAGATGTAACCAAGCAGTCCGAATGTATATTAGGGCCACAAGCCTTCTTTGAAACGAGCGTATGAGTTTATATAACTCAGGTGCCCTTAGCGAATTAGCAATTTCAAGTGCTAAAAGTACCAAATAATATCCCTTTAATTTTCTAACTACAAACATTGTGCAGCACTTTTTATCTCTATCATGACTTTGAGCTACATATTAATTTATTATTTAGTGTGTATTTTATTTATATATATTTACAGGTATTATTTCTACTTAGGTTTTTGTTAAGGTTATTGTTTTAAAATTGTCCTTAGCACGGGTTAGTGCATTAAAAAAATATATTGTTAAGGGTCTTTGCAGTTTATGTAGTTTATTTTGTACACGTATATAGACCCGTTTTTTACTGCTGCTCCGACTCTCCAAGGTTTGCTGGAAGAAATCTCTTACAGAGATAAGCTCGCCTTTGTACATGTTATTTCTAATGTAATGTCCTATTTAATGTTTCATGTGCAATAAAGTATAAATACAATCTAATTAGACGTGTTGAAGTGAAGTGTCTTTATATTTAAATAAGAGCCTTGACTGCTCCTCGGTATGGCAACAGTGTGACGTCACTTGCAACTGATTCCAAATGACCCGCCCCCAGGCCTGGTTGCCATTAATCTTCCGGCCAGTTTACGTGACAGGCTGACTTTTGCACGCTTCCTCCTATATCCTCTTGTATTTATGACAATGCTATAAGGAAAACAAATTTTAGTGAGCGGCGCTGATCAAAGATCTTGATCAAGAGTCTTTAACGGTCTTTAAAAAAAAGGAAGAGGCTCTCAATTTCTCTGTACTTATTTTTATATATGATGATGACATTAAGCCTCTGTATGTCCTCACTGCTGGGGAACGGGTCTCTTCCTGCATGGCAGGAAGGATAGTTTAGCATTTTTATGTATGTTCAGTGATAGTTTCCAAACGACAGATTTGATTAATTATTTTTTTGGTAGAAAGGAAATAATATTAAAATTCGTCAAGATCGCTTAAAAATAGTCATTGAATTCAGTTACGATGTCTATTTTTGTGTTGAAAAGGATATTATGTAGATATAACTCTTTTTAGCATTCGAAGAATCGTATTAAGAGAAGGATTATCAATCTCCGTGGATGGTTTCATATCAATTTCGTCAAGTTGTTAAGTCGTCAAGTTCGTTAGTTGTCATAGATCTCAGAATGAGATCTATGACAACTAACGAATCTCCCCAATTTGTAGGTATTAGCACAGAAATTTTAATTGGTCTTTATTTCTTCATCTTAGGGCTTGTGGCAGAGTGGCGTGACTCGAATCACTACCATTCTCCAAAATTGGTCTTTAGCCTGAAGGATACCTTGAGGTTTCTCAAACCACGACATGAACGAATCTTTTTATCTAATCAGCCCATAAACGGAGCCCAGTGCTGCGCTTTCACGCCAACGCATCCGGTTTTTAAGATAAGAGAACATTGTATGAATGTCCAATGTTTTCAGTCGCGTTCACAATATCAATGTTTCACTGAGCTGGTCGTGTGCCCACCGACCGTCTCATAATCCTTAATATTTTTGATTAGATTGTAAAGGATCATGATTTCTTTAGGGTAGATTCCTTCTGATTACTTTCACATATTGTTGATTGAGAAGCCTGATCAGTGCCACACTGAAATCTTAAAGAACAATAAGATCTCGATAGTGTTAAAAACACCTTCGTGAAAGATATTTTTTCCACAAAGGCGCCAGAAATGAACGAACACCTGTAGATCTATACGCAAATAAAAACGCCAACACATTGACCTTCTTTTCTCGAACTAATGAGCAGATGAAAAAACACCCACCGCCCAAAACCACGCCCCGCTGTCTAAAGATCCCTTAGCACATTTCAACGTGTAACCTTACCTAATTATGACGTAACTGAAGACGGAACAGTAGTTTCGTGTCGGGTATCATGGGCGAGGCTGACGCATCATTGAGCTTCAGTTTTTTGGACAATTTTCGTAACTTTGAGAAGTTTTTACTAAAGCGGTCGTGGCTCGACCTTTCTTTGGAGTATTTGATTGATTGATCAGATGCTTATTTGTTTTTCTGTCGTTGGGCCTTTCGTAACAAACTTAAAAGACATATAAAACGTTCTTGTGCCTCTTCGTAACGTGCTGTGAGTGGATGTGTGACAGACAACGTTGTTGCTTAGCGTCTAATTTTCATAGACTGTTTCCATTATCTACTCAAGGCGCTTTGAAAACTTCGCAATGTTGAAAAGCGGATAACGAAACTTTTGAACTAATCAGTTAATTCAAATGCTTCGAGAGAAGATATTTTAATTGAAAAGCCTTTGAAGAAGTCTTCGGCGTGGAGTTGAATATTTAGAAGTCGAAGGGTCGCATCTCGCAATATTGGAAAAAATACTGTTAGACCCTACTAGCTATGCCCTTGACTTTGTTTAGGTAATATTTGAACACGTAACATGATTACTGAATAAAACAATGTATTTGATTAAAAAAAACTATCTTATTCTTGCTTATACGACATAGACATTATTGTAATATTAAAAAGCTTATACTCGGACACTTCATTTTTTTAATAAACTATTGCAAATCCAGACCACCAACCCGGACTTGGCCCCCGTGGTGGAGTATGGCCTAACCTTCCTGCAACGCAAGAAGAGACCCGTGCCCCAGGAGTGGGGACATACAGGGTTGAAATCAAAATCCAGACTGTTCAAATAGATTGTAAACTGTCACTCAATAAGGCATAGTTATTTCTTATTGATATGGCAACCAGCCGATGTCGACGAATTCTGCCAAGGTCAAGTGTTAAAACGAAATGATCAATTTTTTTTTACTAATTTTGATTTCTTTGTGAAGACTTAGAACTATATAGTGTGAACTAAATGAATGTTCTATCTACAGCAACTCTGAAACCTTTCTGTTAGCTGAATTGTGACATTTGTCAATTGTTGTTTGCATGAACTTTGACAGCTGACAGCTGTTAGATTAACATTATACCAAAAACCAGGGGTAAAAGAATCAAGGCTTTTACGTCATAATCGAGTGTCATCAGTTAGTCGAGTCTCAGAAGACATGGCTTTAAAGAAAATAGTTTTAAATACAATAGGTTCAATTTCCAATTAAAGCAAAGAATAATTCAATAAATAGTTAATAGTATTGATTTTTATATTCGAAAGAAATGTCCACCTTACTGTTTACAACATCATAACTTAATATTGTCAATCATTGAGGTATCTAATTTTACACTGAAGGCCTTTTCATGATAACTACTAGGTGCTTATTTCACCCTCAAGCATGGAGTTTCGAAGTTTTTTAGTACCTTGCTCCGTTAGTAATTTGCAAAAACCGTTTGACTTGACGGAAAACATGATTCTATCCAGAGATTCTGAGGGCAAGAACATTAATTAATTAAGATGTTCGTCCAAGAAAACCAAAGTGAAAAGAATGTAGGAAAGTTAAGGGACTCCGTATACTTCGTCCATTCATAAAGCAACTGATATTTTTGAAAGCCAAAGTATCTAAATGGAGCTTTTCACTTTTAATGCCCAAATTAAAGGTGCGTTTTCTCGAGGGAACGCAATTTTAACATCAAAGCGAGTTGAGTTTGTAGACCTAAAAATTAATTAGGTACTTTTAAGTTCTTTGCCGGGTGTTCTTCAAGAGCTCTTAGTTATTTGCTACTTCTTTATTTATGACAGCAAAGAACAATTGCCCAAAATGTGTATTGAAAATTATAATGTTGAAGATTGCCGGATTATTCAGTGCAGTTTCACTAAGAAATAACTCTTTCCGGTGAAACAAAGTACTTTTAACAGGTTTGTCCAGATTTCCTTCCCATTTTCTGCCTTTGTTTTCCGAGAGGCAATAGGAAGTGCAAATGTTCTCAAGCTGACTAGGCCAGCTAATAAATGACTTGTACAAATTTTGCACCAGTTACCTTGGCTAATGAGCCAAGCTTCCTGACCCGTTTACCACCGGAATAGCGTAAGGGAGGGAATTCAATTATACAGCGTCCGACGGAAAAAATATTTGCTTAAACATCGACAGAAATATAACAATCCTGTTTACGTATTATTAAATCTTTTTAACTGAAAATCATGCAAACGTTGTCCTCCATAAACAACAAATTAAAATATTAAGTTAGTTGTTTCGAAAAGTTTTAGATTGCTAATTATCGCTTTTGTTAAACTGCTGGCAGAAATTTCTAAATATTTCATGTCCAGAAATATACTTCAATCTAACTGAAAATATCTGGATAAAACAAATACCTCTGGCCCAAAAGACCCTATATAAATGTACAGTCAACAGCTGATCGAGACACTGTTCTTATATGACGAGCATAGAGTCGAATTCAGATTGTCAGGGTAGAGGACTATATGTAATGTCGATTGTACGTATTTTATTCTCTGGCCCCGTGAAAAGACTTCACATAACGGCCCGTGATAAACGATTGAGTCAATGACTTGAAAAAGTAACTCCCCACAACCGGGCATCGAGACCGCCCGTCCGCTCTTAATGACGTCTATTTTCCTCCATCGAATAAACCGAAAATGGGTGTCCGAACCCTACTTGAATACTTCCTATATAGAGGTGAATATACTTTGGGTTTTAGGTTCTTAAGGCTTTTATCGTAATTATTGGTCGACCAGCGTGGCGGACCTGCCGATATTTTTTTTAACCGGACATGAAAGGTAGGCTTAGTAAAAGATCAGCTGCAAGGCTTTTGCTCAGGAGTGGGACCCAACTTTGACTAGTTTGAAAAAAACAAGGAGGACGAGGTTAAGCTTTTGCTAGCCCTGTATAAGGTTCGCGCGTCGCTTTCTCATTTAAATGGCGAAAGTAATGTCCAAATAATTTCCACTAAAGAAGAGACCAAGGGGCACACCGAAAAAGAAGTTGGCTTGACTGCATAGAGGAAGGTCTTAAGAATATGAAGGTAACAGCATGAAAGAAAGATGCAATGGATCGAGCAAACTGGAAGAGAATTCGTCGTAAGTATTACC
Source organism: Yponomeuta sedellus (assembly GCA_934045075.1). Classification (NCBI taxonomy): domain Eukaryota; kingdom Metazoa; phylum Arthropoda; class Insecta; order Lepidoptera; family Yponomeutidae; genus Yponomeuta; species Yponomeuta sedellus. The sequence continues at coordinate 14,406,383 of OW203735.1, read as the reverse complement.
CATTATTTAATTTAAGCCAGATAAACATACTAGGCCTTTGTCGGAAGAGTCCGATCATGCTAAAAACGCAAAGACCCACACCGGATAGTAGCACTATAGGAAGTAAATAAGTAAGCGTCGCTTTCTCCATGCCCCTACGCGTATCCAAACATTTGTGTCTGAACGTAGCTGCAGTGGTGCGAGGATCCCGAGTAGAGACCCGGGCGTCTGATCGCAATTTGCAGCTTTTCATTTGCAACTGATTGCACGGACACGAGGGGAGTGACTTTCAAATGAAACTAATTCGGGAAAACTTGAACGGTCCTGCAGGAGGAGAAATTTGGTGACATTATTGTGAGAGGTGACAGCTTAAAAGAGGGTGGAACCCTTGATTGCTTTACATTTTGTAGCGGCGACGCAGCATCTTGTGCTTGAATTGTTTTTGCATTTAATTATTGCACTGTCTGTACGAAGTCAACTGTCTAGGGAGAGTGCAGGCTCAAGCAAAATATGAAATTTTCAGTGGCGAGAGTTTGTAAAAATAAATTTCCATTATAACTTTTAACACTAATTACAGCTCTGAAAGCTGAAATTAAGACTAATCAAAATTCAATATTCCAAAATTCCCAAAGATTAATCAAGCTTCTTGACTGTAGGTTAATTTATGCCTAAGAAAAAGTGGACTCTTTTTCACAGCTACCTCTTTTCGCCTCCTTGGCTGAAGTTAAAGAAAAGTATCGTTGACATAAAAGTAGTAACATACAGAAGTTTTTCTCAACTGTAATCTAGTTTCAGGGTAAGTTTTGTAAAGGAATACCGGCAAAAATACCTTATACTGAGACAAAACGCTTTATTTGTGTCCCCCCTACTTTGCGGTTACGTACTGGTTGTTTTTTTTTGTTTTAGTCAATTATTCATATTTGTAATTTTAATGATTTTTATCTTTGCAATTGCAACGCCATCGAGTTATCCATCATATTATCACCATCGAGTTATTATCGCCACTTAACGAATATAAAGGGAACTTTATTTAAAAGAAATCAATAATGTTTTTATTTTGTCTATGACAAATGGTTTGAGATTTCGATAAGCCAAATTTTACTGTCAATCAATGAGTTATGAGACCAGATAAATTGGACATACCTAATTCTTCTGCTGTGTGGCTTAGAGAATAGCACCAACCCAATGTTTTCCCGCAGGTGTCGTAAAAAGCGACTAAGGGACACAAACCGGGGGGTGGGCAGCAGCGCCCCCTGCAGTGCAATTCCACCAAACTGCGATCCCCAACCCGCATGCCCCAATGATGACACAACCTTGCGCTATGGCGCTCATTAGGGGAGGGCAATATCCAGCAGTGGACTAATATAGCCTGAAGAAGAAGTATTCTTATCTGTATTCAAATAAATACAAGTCTAACAAACATCAAGCTCATCTCAGCTAAGCTCACAAACTAGTTGAATTGAACGGGTCTATTCATGTAATCTCTACTTACAGTTTATGTATATATGTTTATGTTTATGCAAATCAATGTTTACCTCAGTCTCAATAGAATTTTTTTGCTTCATCTTCATCGAAATAGGGTAGTCACAAAAAAAGTTTACAGAAACAGCGTAATATTGCATTAAAATGTGAAAAATACTTTGCTAAGTTCCGCCATAAAATCCCACAAGCACCATGCGGTTAGTTAATGCACCGCCCTCCCTCCCACTTTTTCAAGCAGAAGCAAGACACGAACACACCACCACCGACACCAATACTTGTGTTTTCACATTTTAATAGAATTATGGATTTCCACAAAGTAACGCCTGATTCCATAAAATAATATTGTAATATTGCATGTCAAGTAGAGCTTCTACAAAGTTTTATTTTTTACAAATCTTGGAAAGCCTCGTCGCTTGTGAAGGCATCAATCAATTTATTTAGACGGGTGGATGGCTCGCTCGTCTATATCAATTGGAAGTTTATCGGAGACTGGTGGTCATGCGCGGGTTTGGTCATCTGCTCAAATTCAGCATCTACTCCTGTTTTTTCATGACACTGGTATTTTTTCGATGAAGTGAAGGTGATCTGTCAGGATCATGGCAAATGCAGTCCCTGGTCTCTACCTACCCCTCTGGGATACAGGCGTGAGGTTTTGCATGTATTATTTTAAAATTAATTAGTTCGTTATTTTTGTGATATTGACATATATATTTTGACAGTTGAGGATTAGATTTTTGTTTTTCTTGTTTCCTATTATAAATTTTGTATGTTAAGCCGCAAAGGAGCTGTTCAGAATTGCACTGAACAGAGAGCGCTGTAAAGATCTGACGGACAACTTCTAGTAATGGAGAGGCACTTTAAGAAGAATAAGAAGATTATATATAAATATATCCTTTATATAATCTTATATAATCTTCTTCTTCTTAGCTATAAAGATGTAAATCTTTAACTCTACTACTATTAACCAAGTAAGATTATATTAACTATTAACTAACTAAGATTATATCTTTAACCTCGACGTCTATGTTTATTTTAATTAAATGTTGTATAGGGCAAATAACATAATTATACTCGTCCATGGTAACAGAATCGCGAGACAAATAAATCACACACAATCGACGAACTTGACTGTCTAGTTTGTTGTTGTTACTTCGTGTTACAGTAGTAATTTATATCAATCGACAATAATCTCTCGAGTTATTTATAACGATCTGATAACTTCTGTCAAGTTTATTTTTCCATTCAAAGGTGAGGAAGATGTTTGGGTCAATAAACAGCAAGCGAAAATAGACTTGTGGTCTAGACTCGTGGAAGCGCTCGCGGCCTAGCCGAACCAAGTGGTTGGAATCAATCACTTGAGTTAAGCAACAACAAGCGCGGTCAGGTGCATGATGGGTCCCGTGACTACCGCTAGTGGCATTTTTTCCGAGCGCTTCCGTGCTTCGCAAGGCACTTTAAGCCATTGGTGCCGGCTGTCATGTAATGGCAGTCGTTAAGCCATGTCAGAGGCTTTATGGGCGGCATGGGCGGCTTGAAAACTTCTGACAGTAAGGCTCGCCACTATCTTACAATCCTCCTCCAACCCGGACATGGCCCCCGTGGTGGAGTATGGTCTAGCTTTCCTGCGATGCAGTAAGAGACCCGTGCCCCAGCAGTGGGGACATTCAAGGGTTGATATCGATGATATCAAAAATTGACCACTGGCAAAATCAGAGTAATTTTTTAAATGTACGAAACTTTACATTTGGTCAGTAACTTAATCAAGAGTACCGAGAAGTGCACCATTGGATAACGTTATTCATTATAATGATAATAACTTTCACAAAACGCAATCTTGTCCTGGTCCCAAACCAGGATACCCTGTGCTAACGAAGTAAAGACATCACTTCTTCTTCTTCTTCAGGCTATATTAGTCCACTGCTGGACATAGACCTGCCCTAATGAGCGCCATAGCGCCAAGTTGTGCCATCATTGGTAATGCCCATATTCCCCACGCTGAGCATGCGGGTTGGGGATCGCAGTTCGGCGGGATTGTACTGCAGGGGGCGCTGCTGCCCACCCCCCAGTTTGTGTCTCTTAGTCACCTTTTACGACACCCGCGGGAAGAATTGAGTTGGTGCTATTCTCTAGGCCGACACCACACAGCTTGTCTCGTACCGTGTCTTGCCCACTGTCATCTGAGTTGCGCTATCCGTTTTCCGATTATCGGTAACTTTGGTGCGTTGGTGAATGGTATCGTTCCTTGCTCTGTCGCGGAGGGATATTCCAAGAACCGACCTTTCCATTGCTCTTTGTGCGACGTTTAGCTTGTTCACGATTTCCATTTTAGCGGTCTCCACATCAGCTAAACGTCAATGAATTAAAATGTATCAATTATGAACTAACCAGCTCATGGGTGATTAGTTCGTTTTTTTTTCAGTACATGTGTGATTCTACAGCAATGTGCGACACATTTTGCACGCGTCGTAGCGCTCCTTTGTCGGTTTCTGCGCAAAGACTAATCAAGAACAGAATGTATTCAACAGAATGTGTTAATCCGTTTTCTCTGCAACCAATCAAGAACAGAATGTTGAAAACATTCTATTCTGTTGAATGTATTGAACATTCCGTTCTTGATTGTATTGAACATTCTGTTCTTCATTAGTTGCAGCGAAAACGGATTAACACATTCTGTGAGTTCGAATCCTTTGGTGCCTTGTTTTAAAACAACAAAATGTTAGAGATTTATTATAGCTGATTTACACATTACGGGGTTTTAAAGTTTTGCCTAGTAATGCGTTCACTCTTATTTATAAAAAGTTGATTACATTAAAGTACTCTTAACCCTTAACCAGGTCATGGTGTATTGAATTGAACTGAAAAATTCTTCATTGCACAAAAAGGGGGTTTATACGAAGGGGAGCTTAATACTGATAAGTATTTTCTTCCAGCTAACCTTGGATTATGTGGATAATGGAAGGAATTTCCATTTTATCTAGGAACCTATAATATTAAGTAGCTTTCTAGAACGTTAAATAGTGTCGCACGTAATACATTTATAACATGTTTTAAAAATGTGGCAAAGTCAGTTGAGAATAATATTTATAAAACTTAGGCACACCCAACAACCGAGCCTAAGAAAGTACATAGGACTTTACTCGGTTTCCGCTAAAACGGCTATATTGGTTAACAACTTTTTTTTAGGTAAAGTTGAAGTATAGACGTGTCCTGACTTTGTAGTCACTCCCGCACAACAACTCTGGGAATAGGGAATGACTGAAAATCAGCGCTGCACGCCTTACGAGCCGTGATAGCATTAGCTGAGTCGTTCCCTTTTGCGTCACTAGACTAGTAATAAATAAGATGATACATAATGTTTAATGTTAATTTTAAGCTAGTTTGTGAATGGCAATAAAAAATTTTTTATTCTTTATTCTTATTCTTAACAAATAGTTAAAAGTGGGTCTACCGCGATTGTCTATTTTAATATGTAGATAGATAGATAGTTAGAGAACACTTTATTGTACATGTACGAGTAACTGTGTATGAATATACCTAGGCATTTAGAAATAACTGCTCTTTACGAATAATAAATACTCAGGTGGCACCAAAGAAACTTACCTTGTATTTCTTCGGTACCTACTTTATCAAAGACTCCTCTAAGTTTTCAGCCTGTTTTTTTCATTTTTAAATTTGAGAAGCAACTAAATAGATAAAAACTTATTCAGGGATAGATAAACAGATAAATATCTGTTTGGCAGAGTTGTCAATAAATTATACAATTTAGCTATGGATAGCTCTACAAACGTTATGGTGCAAACATTTTCAGACTTATTCACTGGATTAATCTTACACATGGAAAAACAGATCCGTTCGTGCAAGTCAGTCTGAGTAACGTTTTAACAAGAACATGTCTGCTGAGGTCCAACATTTTGTTATTTCAAGACCTCATCAAGCCAGTTAGTTATATCTATGCAGTCACTACCTTCCATTACATATCTCATTTCTCTATCGTTAATCTATGACATCGGCGGCGGTGGAGACTTGACAGACACGATCGCATCACTCATTTATGTCACACGGTCGGGCCCGCAAAAAATCCCTCAACACGCCCCGCCTTGCTCCCTGCACAGAGAAAAAACACTAAAGGCAGTCGACCCGAACTGATTGCCTGCGGAACAAAAGGACGCCGCTGACCTAAAAGCATAACTTTGAACGTAATGGCAATAGCTGATGGTCATCTCGGAGAAAAAACACGTTGGCATTTGACGCGCATACTGCATTCGCGCTGCATATTCTTGAGGGCTCTGTTGGTTGATTTTAAACGTGATTGCTGTGCTACTGTTATCGATTGGATATTGTTATTCAAACCGCAGTCTTTCAAAAGCCGTGTTCAACATGTTTGTAAGAAAGGAAGAAGGATTTGGCTCCTGTCGTTAAGTTTTTGCTCTAAACAAATTTATTTCTTGAACGCTGTCACCATATGGCGACAGGACTGAGACAATAAAACCACGATAATATCGACGACAGTTGGTAGACCGCCCCTCGAGGAAAGATTGTGTCCCTAATTACCCTACAAAGCTTTTACTTTGTCATTTTATTAACCATTTTATGCTTTTTTGGAATGCCCGATAGCATCGCCGGATAAAAAGTTTTTTACAATATCCTTTAGAGCAAAGATTGATTTTAAAATGCTGGAAAGAGGAAAAGTTCAAGGAGAATCTTCGTGATGTAAATACTGTTCCAGAAAAAGAAATCGAAAAGGGTTTCAAGAATTTAATCAAATGAGTTGATGAAGGATAGCGCCTGGAGCCAACCCATTCCTTTCAATTTATTAGAAACCCGTCGATCCATACTAAACGAAATATTATGTTTCTAAATTCCAACTTCGAATAATGCGGAAATAACTGGGGCAATAAAATAAATCTTCAACTTAACCCTTTTCTAAGAAGATCGACCACGCAAGGAAAAGTACTTTTCTTGAACAACATTTGAGTATAGAAACGTTTTCATTCACAAAAACCTCGTAGACGGTTGCTAAGATGAGTCCTTACAATTTACCCCTTTGCGCAGTCTTTGACAGCCACAACCTAATTACCTACATCAGCAATAAATATTCACAAGCGATAAATTCGGCAAATTTACGGTCGTGTAAACGTTTAATTTCGCCGCGAAATTGGGTGCCACGACGGTCTAACTCTGAAGGTACTGTTGCCTTATTTCCGCTATTCTTAACCAGGTAGTGCTTTATAGTGCTTATAACTTTCGTAGGTACGAATCTGGATTTACTCGGGGATGCTTCAGAGTGAGTGCCACAGTCAGGATTCATAATGAAGCTACGCTATTAGTTTAAGATCTTGATAACAATGTTTGAAGACTAATTTATAGTACTGTCGTTATCAACCCTTGTATGCCCCCACTGCTGGGACACGGGTCTCTTCTTGCATCACAGGAAGGTTAGGCGATATTCCACCACGGGGGCCAAGTCCGGGTTGGTGGAGGATTGTAAGACAGTGGCGGGCCTTACTGTCAGAAGTTATCAAGCCGCCCATAAGGCCTCCGACATGGCTTAACGACTGCCATTATATGACAGCCGGCATCAACAGCTTAACGTGCCTTGCGAAGCACGGAAGCGCTCGGAAAAATGCCACTAGCGGTAGTCACGGGACGCTCACCCATCCCGTACCTGACCGCGTCTGTTGTTGCTTAACCAAGTGATTGATTCCAATCACTCGGTTCGCCTAGGCCACGAGCGCTTCTCTAGGCCACGAGCGCTTCATTTATAGTAATTTATGGTACTGCTACACTCAAAATTGTTACCTGTAGTCGTGTGGCAATCAGCCTGACCCAGATAACAGGAACAGTGTCCCTATAGGGTTATCTTGGTTGAGCATTAAACTCAGTTACGTTGAAACAACAGTCGTGCAAGTTTCTTCTTCTATGCGAAAGTTTGGTTACCTTCTTAGGGTCGTATCAGTGTTACAATACCTACCATAGGGAATAAACCCAAGACGTGAGAGAAATGTTGAGCAGGGTTATACGAAATTTTATAAAACACCCTGAGAAAAATATTTTGCTTATACAATTTTTTAAAGGTCTTTCGCTCGGTATGCAGGGGGAAAACAAAATATTATTACTGTATCCTGTATCCAGTATCCTATTACAGTATCAGGATCCCACTAAAATATGATTTATAAAATAAAATCTATATAAGTTATAAGAGCGAAATTTATCAGCGCTATGTTAGTCTGCAGAATAATAATCCTATTTTAACCTCTAAATAGGTTTTTAAATTTGTCCTTAGCACGGGTTAGTGCATTAAAACTAAAAATAGTATAATCATGTGGGTACAGTGATATCGTTCCGATGTTAAACCTAACTGCAAAGTAGGCAGTCGGGGCTGTAAGTGATGCAATTTGCTTAAGCCAGATGTCGCTGCCTGTACGTAATACAGAGAATAGTGTAAAGAGGTTCGAAATTTCACTGATGCCGGTGAGTCGCCCATTGGCTCAATTGGTAGAGCGCTGGCACGGATAGCCAGAGGTTGCGGGTTCGAATCCCGGCATAGGTGAAATTTTTAACCTCTAAATAGGTTTTAAAATTTGTCCTTAGCACGGGTTTGTGCATTAAAAATAAAAATAGTATAATAATCCTATTATTTAAGTACATTTCTGTATAATATTATATATTTTTTTGTTTTACAGTGTGTATTCTTAACATTTATATTTATGTATTTGGTACCAACCCGGACTTGGCCCCCGTGGTGGAGTAGATATGGCCTAAACTTCCTGCGATGCAGGAAGAGACCCGTGCCCCAGCAGTGGGGACATACAAGGGTTGATAATGGTAACGATTTGGTATGTTGTTATACGTAACTATGTCATTTCATTATTCTAATATATAGATAGACAGACAGAGAACACTTTATTGCACAATCAGAAAACTAGTACAACCATGATTCTTAAATCTAAGTAATGTTATACAATTGGGGGTCTTATCGCTAAGAGCGATCTCTTCCAGATAACCTTTGGACACAAATCTCTTATCACAGTGTTTGTTATCAAACTCCTCCGATACTGATTCACACAGGCTTTATGGTTTTTTTGTGTATTTTGTTAAGTTTGAGAATAAGTCGTAGGTTAATTAATATGGCAAAACAACGTTTGGCCGGTCAGCAACTTTCCTGCATGAGGTTGCCAGGAAGAAATTGCTTTTAGCAATAAGGCCGCCAATTGTACTTTACATGTTTCATAATATGTGCTTTGGTGTACAATAAAGAATATTCTTATCTTCTTATCTTATAATTTTTGCAATAAATGTTTTCTGGCTCTACTCCTTCCACTATCCACATAACTAAAGCTTACATAGAAGAGAGTACTTACTATGTAGCTCTTTTTGTACATAATATAAATTTGCTGTGCAGTTACGATTTTTTCTATACAATTCTAAAGAATTGCTCTAAAGAATTGTTATCGTTTTGATGTTTACATCGTTTACATGTTATCGTTTTGATGTAAATATCAAAACGATAAGAACACACTTTTCGGTGTGTTTTGCTTAAGGGGGTCTTCAAATATGGATTACCTGATTAATATAAATACGTCTGTAGCCAAGTCTTTTAATCCCCTCAGCCTTTAGTGAGTAGTTAGCTTAGATACTCGTACTTATAAACGTTACGCCTAATTCTCAACATATTAAGCACACTTTTTTGGGCTTAAGGAGCGCATTACTTAAGACGCTACGCTAACCAGCGCCACCAGTGAAGTATAAAATCATGACTCGTAAAGAAAGACGTTTTTTTCTTCAAAAAGTGAACATTACAAATCTTAACGATTGTGGCAACGATTTTCAGTACCGCAGCATACCGTCAACCTAAGACTACTCGATTTCTGCTAAATATGGCTGTTTTCGGCAAAACTGCTTTAAATAGATTCTTGGACCTAGGTGTTTCTCAGTAGATTTTAAAAATAGCTCTATGTTTATTATGATTTATGATGTTTGCATTATGAAAGAAGATGATAATATGGTGTTTTTCACTGGCAGTTAGTTCTTTGATGGTTAGGTCGCTAGTTACCACCGCGTAGGGCCTGATTTATATAAATAAGTTTGTACCCTAACAGCCTTACTAATAAACTTGGTGTAAGTATTGTATAACTATGCAGTGTTTTGTCTCTTTTCTTCAAATTGAAAATTACATTCAAATGACGTAAACAAAACACTGTGCAACTATACCAGGCTTATACGGTGTTTATTAGTAAGAGCCTAAGTATTTAATTTCTCTTGGCCTTAATATTTGTAAGTAGGCTGCTTAGATAATACGTAGACTTTATCTGTTGTGAGTAAGGCATTGCGCCTTACTCACAACTAATAAAGTACACTGTTTGGGTTTAAGAAGAAGAAGATATGATTTTTTCCAATAGTGGCGGTAGTTACCATCGCGTAGCGCCTTCAGGTGCTCCTCAAACATGTATAACCTAATTTATGTAATTAAGTCTGTACCCCAAGTCTTTAATTTTCCTTGGCCTTAAATTTGGTAAGTAGGCTACTGAGATACTTACAAACATAACGCCTTAATATGCCTTCAAAAACATGCGAAGTCACGTAATCGCAACACAAGATCTCGCATCCATGAGTCCCAGAGGCCTCGTTTGTAGGAAGCTCTTTATCTAACGAGAGTGGAAAGTTTCATCAGGCTTAATTTAATAAATTATACACATAATTACAAACCACTTATGCGCCCTAAGTAGCCTACTCTATGCTTATACCAGGAATATTCATGATACACGCTGAGATATTTAGATGACAATGACGCCTGGAATTGAAGCCAGTTCAATGCAGGAGTTTTAGGGTTCAGTATAATCATGTAAACCCTTAGTTAAAATATTTTCGGGGCTTAATCGCGTAGTAATTTATTGCTATTTTACCTCGACGCCTCGAAGCTCCGAAAATATTCTAACTCTGTGTGCAAGTCGCGAAAGTTTAAAGTATGTTATGTAAACCCTTGTTATTGAAGACTTTTAAGAGACTTAGTTTGGACTTTATTTTGTCAATTTTTCCTCCAGCATGATCTAAATTTTGAAACGTACAACTAGTATAATCTATAAGGTTTATTAAGCCGCATTTTCTGTGGTAGGTACTTTGAATAAATTATTTTTAAATTGAACTGGATGTATGATGTTGTCATTCGCAGATGTCTGTTTTATTGTTCTCGATTTCTCAGGTGAAAACAGGCGTATGTTTCTGAACAAAGCTTGTAAGAATAAAGGTGTTATTGACTCTACAACGAGGCATGACAAAGGCCTACGTGTCACACGCTACTGACACTACGTGCCAACGTTGTAAAAGCAAATGAGCGCTATCAAACTCATAAGTTATGCCGCATGGGAATGGATACTAACAAAATTCAAACGTAAATGAACGTAATTTGAAATTCCAAACTTCATCCAACTTTACAGGCGTAAGCAGAAAGTTTTCTGAAACACGACGTCCCCGATATTAAATACAAGTTGTATCAGACGGCTCTCAAGAGTATTTTGCGCTTACGTTGATTTCGTCTTCAGAAACAAACATCGTTTTAACGAGTTCCGTACATTCAAGTAATTAATTTTATTAATTAGCAAAGCAACAAACTTTCTGTTGCTTCCCTACCTTGTTTCTAGGTAAAATTATAAATACATGTAGACTTAGAAAATTCAATATTCAAGCTTCCTCTTAACGTTGTTAATTTGAATACGCACTGATTTTTTACATTTTCAAAAGCAACGTTCAATGGCCAAATTAGCTTAATGAAAACGTATTTAGCAAGGTAATATTTTGGCAATTAGGGCCAACCCCGACGCATACTGGCGTCGATTGAAGTCCCAAGGAGAGGCAGTAAATCTTTGTCAAAGTCCATTTATCGGCCCTGCTTAATCCGTTTGAGCATTACGAACGAGTTTCAGATAACACTTGTCGGACAATTTAAGCGTTGTCAAAGAGAACACTGGAGGATGGCGGACCACACATTTATCGTATTGGCTCTCTAATTAAATATCTTTACAAAGGCCGGAGGAACATAAGTCAGGTAGAGCGCGATAAAGATTAATGCGCACTTGTCATATAATTTACATCGTTGATAGCGGTTGGCCGTCCGCTTGGCCGCCATTTTGAAAGAGCCACATTTACGAGTATTGATGAGTGGAAAATTGCGCCTTGTTAACATCATTGCGAAATTGTATCATCGATATGAAAGTCGTTATGAAAGAATTTTCTTTACGGTGCATAATTGCGGATAGCGTGTTGCCGCTGCGTTTGATTCCACCGTTTTTGTCTTAGAAAACATACTAGAGAGGCACATTTTAGCTTTATAATGATTTTGTGGTCCTCTATAACTACGATTGCTAAATTGGATTTGCGGAACTCAAGAGTTCCGTGGAAAAAGCACTGCGGTTACGCTCAATCATTATAATATTATCGTCATCAGACATTTGAGGCACACTGTAGGACAGAGGCCTTCATCATGGTTTTCCAAGCTTCCCGGTCTTTGTCGCTCATGTCCTCAGACTATTAAATATGATGACTGTTAAGTGATTATATAATTCCTCAACCTACAAATATGTTGTTATTAACCCTTGTATGTCCTCACTGCTGGGGCACGGGTCTCTTCCTGCATCGCAGGAAGGTTAGGCCATACTCCACCACGGGGGCCAAGTCCGGGTTGGTACCTACAAATATGATTAAAGTAAAAGTTTAACGACCGGAATGAAACTTACAGAAACTTGAAACTAAAAGTTTGCACAAATTTAGGTTTGATCATGCTTATAACTGAGAGAAACAGAATAGAACAGATATTTTCAAAAATAAATTACATAGCCTCCTTTATCAGAAACTCTCATCAAGGCTATAATTTCTTTTTTTTATGTAGTAATTCTCATATGAAATGAAATTAAATGAAATGAAATGGTTTTACTCAAAGTAGCGCAGATACTGCGGCTTAATGAACGTTACAAGTCAAACTAGGTAACGAAACTACAAACGTAGTGTAAACGACTTGTAGGCGTAATGAAACTACCAACAGTCGCAACAACCTACAAGTCGTAACGAAACTACCGACAGTCGTAACAACCTACGTTACAAGTCAAACTAGGTGTAACGAAACTACAAACGTAGTGTCGTTACGCCTAGTTTGACTTGCAACGTTCATTCAGCCGCAGTATCTGCGCTACTTTGAGTAAAACCATTTCATTTCATATGAGAATTGCTCCTTGAGAAGCCAACTTAAAAGCCTTTACCGGGCAATGATATAATGGTGTTCACAATAAATTTACCACAGTAATTTGAAATAAAGTCTCAAAGCAATGCAAAATGTGTACTGGTTCTACCGTAAAAGGGTTAGAGTAATTTCGTTTGTCCAAGGGACAGAGAACAGTCAGGCGTTCAAGCTTTCAAGAGGTCAGTCTTGCTTTCTTTGTGTTGAATGACGTTACATAGATATACCACAGGATATCACATAGGAGGCAAAGGTACGTAGAAAGCTTGAACGCCTGACCGTTCTCTGTCTGAGAGAACTCTAAGAACAGCAACTGATTTTTAAAAACCTATTTAGAGGCTAAAAATTCCACCCATGCCGGGATTCGAACCCGCGACCTCTGGCCTCTGGCAGCGCTCTTTCCAACTGAGCTAATGGGTGACTCACCGGCATCAGTGAAATTTCGAACCTCTTTACAATATTCTCTGTATTATGTAGAGGCAGCGACATCTGGCTGAAGTAATTTGCATCACTTGCAGCCCCGAGTAGGTATCTACTTTGCAGTAAGGTTTTTACATCTACTATCAGCAATTGATTTCTAAACCTCTATGACTCAAGCCATTACCGTCGTTAGACGCTTACGCTGACGCCCTATGCAAACACAGTGATCTAATGTGTTTACTTCAACTTTCAAACAAAAGTTGCTGTGTACACTTGGTTCACTCAATTTTAATCCTGAGTCACCAGGGTTAGCCGCGATATAATTAAAATCTTTCCAAATGACACAATTACTTATTTCTACTGGTCTAAAACTAGGATACCCTGATACTTATCATCATAAATATATATAAAAAAAAACATAATTGAAAATGTAAAAACGAAACTTAACCTAAAACTAACTGAAATAAAATATTTGAGCCAGATCGCTGTCGATCGGTAGAGTAGCGAGAAGGCATTGCCTCGCTGTATTAAACTTCTAATATCATTATATATTTGGAGGCTAAAAATTCCACCCATGCCGGAACTCGAACCTGTGACCTCTGGCTAACCGTGCCAGCGCTCTCCCAAATGAACTAATGAGCGACTCTATCATGTTCAGTTTTTTTTGTAGCTACATATATTTTACACCACGTGAATGCTCTAAGAATAAAAAAATAGTGCATGTGAACTTTTGATTATTGGGAGTCATTCAATTTCTGTAATGAAGAAACTTATTTTAGGCGTAGCCTTCAGTAACACAACATGAAACTAAGAAAATAACTGTATAAAACTAAAAATTCTACGCTCTTATTTATAAAAAGTTGACCTCACTAAAACATTCTTAAAACAGAGTTAAGTCCGGTTTATTTAAGAAACGCCTGCCATAGCTCGGCTTTAACTCCACGTTAAAATTGCTTCAGTGGAGTTGACTTTTTATGCATAACACTGGTAATTTTTGAACTGAAACTTCCGTAAGCACTACACATTATTAACTTAGTTCCGGATTCACGTACTTCATTTTTTGTCGGAAGAGACAGAGACGAGCAACCACGATGCGATTTTCGTCTCTACTTACCATGATTAAGATCTGCGAATCAGAGCAAAACCTGGGAGTCAATTTCCAACTTCATTAGAAAATAAGCCGTATACGACTCTAAGGCTTATGACTTGGAATTCTACGTAAAAAGTCGAGCAACAGCCAAAATCTGTATTCTGAACGCAATGCTAGATTAAGTTTGAATGAAAAAATAAATGTTTATTGACTCTGTCGAGTTATCTTATTTTTATGCGACACATGTCTTAGCTGGGAGTCAATTCTAACTTCATTAGCAAATAAGCCGTATACGACTCTAAGGCTTATGACTTCTAAGGTTATGTTAAAAAAAATATCTGGTAAAAGTAAAAATATCTGGTAAAACTATTGTAAACGAGACTGCTCCCACAGTCAAACCAAGTAATTGATTTTGGGGGGCCTTATTTATAACATGTAATGTGCTCTTTTATATTAATAAATACATACAAAAAAAAAAAATTAAACACGGAAGCACTCGTAAAAAATGCCACTAGCGGTAGTGGTCATACATCACCTGACAACGCCTGTTCTTGCTTAACCCTAGTGATTGATTCCAATCACTCGGTTCCAATAAACCACGAGCGATTTTATTTACTCTTAATCATAATTAAAACTGTTTTAATGCGGATTTCACTCGTTTGTTATATTTTTACAATTTTCCGACGTTTCGGCAAATTTACAGGTGCCGTGGTCTCGGATGACATCCGTCGGAAAATTGTAAAAATATGGTGGGCGGGTGAAATCCGTATTGAAGTAGTTTTAATTATGACTAGTACTCGTGTTAACCTTAGAAAATACTATACTCTTAATCATCTAAAGAGTTCCCAAAGACAACTTACTAGGCCGAGGTTGCCTTCGATTTCAAGTCCGGCTTGTTGGTAGAGCTGATGCCATTGCTTGATGTGTTTTTGATAGAGCTCCTCGCCGTCCTCCTGTAAGACTATTGATACATGTAACTTTACCATAGTTTGTTAGTTATGTATGTACAGATTACTATGGAAAATGGATTATGATACAAGAGACAAAGATGAAAAAAAAAACCTTGGAATTCTACGTAAAAAGTCGAGCAACAGCCAAAATCTGTATTCTGAACGCAATGATAGATTGAGTTTGAATGAGAAAATAAATGTTTAATGACTCTGTCGAGTTATCTTATTTTTATGCAACGAATGTCTAAGCCTTCGAATGTTTTGCGTCTACGCTTTGAATTCGCATGGGCTAGAATTGGCCCCCTGGTCAGACTTTTCCGATAAAAAGGGGGAAAATCGACATCTAGAGAGCATTTGCGAGAAAAACGATAGTTTTTGGCTACAAAAACGACTGTTCTGCTTAACCAAGGTTCTCGGCCGTGGGTCCAAAAATTACTATTAACATGATTGAAAGATTGGTCTGACACTTTTTCCAATAACGACATGTAAGAAAAGCACATTATTATTTCATTATTGCGTGGAGGCTTATAAGTCCTTTTAGCAGTCGGGATTTTATTTCATAACAAGTTTCATTTTTATTTCTCTGCAAATACGACTATAAAGCGCCCGGATCACGGAGGCACCAGTACTCTCCTAAGAGTAAAGTTTGATCAAGTGGGAAACGTTAAAAGTTCGTACTCGGTACCCGCAGGAAGTGAGATAAATATTCATGAGGCTTAACTCGGGGAAAACTTATTTCCTCGTCAGGATCTGTCCGTCTGTACATTTGTAATGAAACGCCTTATAACAGACTGTTTTAATTTGTGCCCGACTCTCTGAATACGCCGACTTCTTCCGAACTGAAGGGAAATGGCGGTTGGGGGCTCTTCTTTACCCGACTGTGGCGGCGCCCAAAATGAGGGGAAAGTTTTTGGGTCGTATGTATATCGATATCAACCCTTGTATGTTCCCACAGCTGGGGCACGGTTCTTTTCCTAGGTTAGGCCATACTCCACCATGGGACTAAGTCCGGATTGGTGGAGGATTGTAAGACAGTGGTGGGCTTAACTGTCAGCAGTTATCAAGCCGCCCATTAGGACTCTGACATGGCTTAGCGACTGCCATTACATGACAGCCGGCACCAACGGCTTAACGTGCCTTCCGAAGCACGGAAGCGCTCGGAAAAATTTCACTAGCGGTAGACACGGGACGGTCACCCATCTTGCACCTAACCGCGCCTGCTGTTGCTTAACACGTCTGATTGATTCCAATCACTTGGTTCGATTAGGCCACAAGAGCTTAAAATGTGTTACTTTTTTGGAATTTGGGCTAATTTTTTTTTTATTTTTTTCAGAATCTTTCGCTGCATTTTCTCGTATCTACTGTAACGAGGAATATTAATTGAATGTTTAACATAGAGATGGAAGTGGACAAAGTCTTTTATTTGTGTTTGTAGCTTATGGAATATTTTCAATGGGACTTTTCATTAAATTTTGGTCTCACTATGCCGTCGCATTCAAATAATTATGCACTTCCAAATCAATCAATAAAAAACAGTTAAGTAAGGCTGCATCTGCGCTTTCTTTGGGTATTCTAATCCCTCGAATATTCTTATATATTAAGACAAATAATATTTCGCACATTTTAGATGTTTTAATTTTTATGCACGCTAAAATCTAAGTAGTCTGAAAGCCGCGGTTATGTAATCTATAATATAAAAATGACTCGCTGAATGTGTTGGTAAGCGCAAATTTCGAGAGCAGCTGAACCGATTTCGCTAATTTTTTTTTAGAATAATCCGTGAAGGACGAGGATGGTTCTTACGGAGAGAAAAAATTAATGAATCGGCTGTTAGGCGGTACGAAGTTCGCTGTGTCAGCTAGTAGAAGATAAAATAATATAAAAATGAATCGCTTAATGTGTTGGTAAGCGCAAATCTCGAGTGCAGCTGAGCCGATTTCGCTAATTCTTTTTTTAGAATATTCCTTCAAGTAACAGGATGGTTCTTACGCATAGAAAAATAAATAAAAATTAAAGAATCGACTGTTAGGCGGTACGAAGTTCGCTGGGTCAGCTAGTCTATAATATAAAAATGAATCGCTGAATGTGTTGGTAAGCACAAATCTCGAGAGCAGCTGAACCGATTTCGCTAATTCTTTTTTTTAAATATTCCTTGAAGTACAAGGATGGTTCTTACGGAAAGAAAAATAATAAAAAAATAAAAAAATCAACTGTTAGGCGTTACGAAGTTCGCTGGGTCAGCTAGTTAGTTATAAAAATGTCATTTATTATTTTTATGAATTTTACTTTTAAGTACAGGCGTGATGGAGTATGGCCTATTACTTTTTCAGGGAAGAGACCAATGCCCCGTTGGTGGGGACATAATGAGTTGATGATGGCATGCGTAAATTTATTAAAATGTAAGTGCAGCGGAGAAAACTTGATTCAAAATATTTGCTAACAATTAATACTACCTCCCTGTCTATCGAAACAATGACCCGCGAACCCGCTGGCTGACTACTAATGGTTCAAATACATTTGGGTTTATTTAGAAAGTCCCTTTAAAAAAAAAACAAACTAACGATTTCGATAGTTATCGTTAACACAATACATGTTTCATTTTGCTATGGCTTTTTCCACACAAAATAGGTACATGATAAATACTTACACCAGAGAGACCACAAATGGCAAACGCAGCGTAGGATGACCACCAGCTCGCTGAACTGACAATCGGAGTTGGCCTATATCTTGCAATAGATGAGTCATGGGTGAATGATTGAAAACTAAGTAGATGTACAGTCACGAGTACTAACATGTATGCATTCAGTACCTTCGATATCAACCCATATCCCACTGCTAGGACACGGGTCTCTTTCTGCATCGCAGGAAGGTTAGGCCATACTCCACCACGCGGGCCGGGTTGGTGGAGGATTGTAAGACAGTGGCGAGCCTTACTGTATAAAGTTATCAAGCCGCCCATAAGGCCTCTGACATGGCTTACCGACTGCTATTACATGGCAGCCAGCACCAATGGCTTAACGTACCTTGCGAAGCACGGTAGCGCTTGGAAAAATGCCACTAGCGCCGCTTTGCCCGGAAACATACGAATAACAAAAATATTTCCAAAATATCCCTAATTCAATTTTCTAGCACTGCCTCAACTCCAATTGTCAAAATTATACCCATTATTTGACCATAATTAAAAGTATAACGTATAAGCTTGTACGTATAACCATCCCGGACTTGGCCCTCGTGGTGGAGTATGGCGTAACCTTCCTGTGATGCAGGAAGAGAACCGTGCCCCAGCAGTGGGGACATACAAGGGTTGATATCATGTATAAACTAGAGATATTTCAGAAGTAAAACCAGCCTTGAGTTCAGTTACAGACGATAGATGAGAAATAAATTGCAGAAATTCAATTGGTAAACTCCTTCGTTATCCCACTTTTCACATAAATAATTGGCCGCGAGAACTCCCAAAAACTCGTAAGTAACAAAGCGGAGGCATTTAAATCGTACAAAATGACTGAAAACGAACCGTTAGACTTTCAACTTTTCCTTGGTAATTTGTACCGGCCCAGCAGCGGTAATCAAGTAAAAAAAGGGGATGTAATACCTTCTAATGCCCGACTTTTTTAATTAACAACTGGCCCGTAACTTTTCCTGTAGGTGCCTATCCCGGGAGCTTCCTTTATTCCTTGGAAATTTCCGCTTTTTTCTTGTTTCTTCGCGTTGTCTAATTGGCATAGCTATCGACTGCTTTGACGCAACGTAGAAAGAAAATTGATAGCTAGTTAAAAACAATTCTTTTATACTATTTTTATTTTTAATGCACTAAGCCGTGCTAAGGACAAATTGAGCTCAATTGGTAGAGCGCTGGCACGGATAGCCAGAGGTTGCGGGTTCGAATCCCGGCATGGGTGAAATTTTTAGCCTCTAAATAGGTTTTTAAATTCTTGTCTTGCTTATTGCCAGGTGAACGACTTTAACAACTTAACTACTGGTGAGGATAAAATTATTTATTAGGTGATACGTAATTAGGTACCTTAATTCCTGACTTTCCGGCAGCGTTGCAGTTGCCGTGGTCACGAATAGACTGAAGTGACAAGTACAGTCAATTCTTGTAGTGAAGGTAAACTATCTATAGTCTACCGACGTATCGAGACCGATAGAGATAGTTGAGGCTGATGCGTTTGGTGAATAAAGCTTCTTTAAGAACTTATAAAGTGTAGGTAGTACGAGGCTGCTACTTATGTATGCGGAATAGAAAAAATAAACAAATGTATATGGTTAAAACTGTTTTTACACGGATTTATGCTCGTTTATTACATTTTTACAATTTTCCAACGTTTCGGCACTTTTTCAGGTGCCGTGGTCCCGGATGGCATCATCATCCGGGACCACGGCACCTAAAAAAGTGCCCAAGACAAGTGTTCATGTAATATCCTATGAATGCTTACATTATGCCCAGAACAGCCTCTATCTCGCGATACGTAACATGGCGGTCTTGCATTATTAGTTTTTGCACAGCTTCAATATTTTGTGGCACAACCAATTTCGGGCGACCTTCTTTAACTTTGTCCGTGAGCTTACTGCGCCCGCAATTAAACTCACTAAACCAGGGATACACAGTCGTTTTTGATGGAGCTTCACCACCAAAAGTCGAAGTTAATTGATCTACGCACTGTTGTTGCGTTAAACACTTTTTCATGTGCCGTGTTCCCGGATGATGATGTCATCCGGGACCACGGCACCTGAAAAAGTGCCGAAACGTTGGAAAATTGTAAAAATGTAATAAATCCATGTAAAAACAGTTTTAATTATGTCTACTGCTCGTGTTAACCTTAGAAAATACTAAATGTATATGGCTAAATATCCTTTTATTGTTTTTCAAAGTATTCTCCACTATGATCGATGCACTTTTGCACTCGATAAAACCAATTTGTAAAATACTTTTTCCACTCTGATTGAGGTATCTCCAAAACGTGCTGTTTGAACGCATCTGCGCCATCTTCACGGGTCGAAAATCATTGACCACGTAATTCATTCTTTACATTTGGGAATAAATAGAAATCATTGGGAGCCAAATCAGGGCTGTACGGTGGATGACCCATCAATTCTTTTTTTTGACCATCCAAAAATGTAGTTCTTTGTTACCTGAGATGTATGACAGCTGGCATTGTCATGGTGAAGTATGATTCTGCGTCGCTGGTTGTTTTGGCGTATTTTTTCAAATACTTCCGGCAAACAAATGGTCGTGTACCACTCCGAATTAACCGTTCTGCGATTCTCCAGTAGTATTGTAGCCACATGGCCATTAATACCAAAAAAGCAGGCCACCATTTGCTTTACAGTGCTTTTTCCACGAGCCACTTTCGTAGGGTTCTGCTCATTTTGAAACACCCAAACTGTTGATTGTTGTTTAGTTTCGGGATCGTACGCGTAGATCCAGGATTTGTTACCTGTGTAGATATTATAAACAGATTTTGAGTCGCCTCTGTTGAATTTTTTTAAGGTTTTCTTGCACCATTCGACGCGAGCATATTTTTGATCCTGAGTTAAGTTGTGCGGGATCCAATGCGAACATTATTTTTTACAGACAAGTGTTCATGTAATATCCTATGAATGCTTGTCATACATATGCCCAGAACCGCCTCTATCTCGCGATACGTAACATGGCGGTCTTGCATTATTAGTTTTTGCACAGCTTCAATATTTTGTGGCACAACCACCGATTTCGGGCGACCTTCTTTAACTTCGTCCGTGAGCTTACTGCGCCCGCGATTAAACTCACTAAACCAGTGATACACAGTAATTTTTGATGGAGCTTCACCACCAAAAGTCGAAGTTAATTGATCTACGCAGTGTTGTTGCGTTAAACCACGTCGAAAATCTTAATAAATCATAGCATGAATATTTTCCCGACTGAGTTCCATTTTTTCAGCGATATGACATTTTAAAGCCAACAAAAACAAAACACTAACGTATATAAGAGAAAAATAATAGCGGCCAGTATTAAAAAAAGAACGAATTTGACCATGGAGGTCAGACATTGCGTTTAAAATTATTGGAATCCCAGATTCCGCATACATAAGTAGCATAAGCATAAGCTACATAAGCAGCCTATGTATCAAGCCAAGTTTGCTACCTTTAAAAGAAGTCGGTTACTCGGTACTTGGCTATTAGCCGGTCGATATTTCACATCATTAGAGGCTTCAGCTCAGCTTATGTGTGCAGGAAACCTCCAACTTTAAACAGTGATAAAATATACTTTGTGAGATATTTTCCGTGGAAAACTTTTTAATGTTTTGAGGACGGCAATACTGCCCCTAAGCTTCTTATGGTAAAGTGGAATAGAGTGCTAGAGACGTTCATAATAGAAGCTACGGCCGCGGTAGCATCTGCTTCTGCACTTGATTTTATCACTGTTATTCTCTGAAGAAAAATAAAAATACTTTGTTTCACACGCAGTAAAAAATGTGAGACAAAGCACTTATAAAGTCATAACTCTAGATAACGTTTTCATTAATAATTGGCAGCCATACTTCAGAAAACGACTTTCATATTCTTTAGAAACAAATATATTAAGCTAAAGTGGGGGAACGAATGAAGGGAAGGGCCGGTAAGTCACGATCCACGCTGACATGAAATGACATGAAACGAAACGAAAGGTGACCATTTTAAAATCTAGATAATTTTTGAGAAAACATGAACAAAAAAACTCCAAGACTATGGAGTCTTTCGACCAAATAAAGAATGCATTATAACAGGGTAAAAAGAAAGTTTCCAAACCGAGATACGCGAATGCCTGTAATAAATGTTGATGAAGCGAAAGTTATCTGTCAGGTTCCTGGCAACTGGTTGATCCAGGTCTCCGTCTACGCCTCTGGGTTACAAGCGTGAGTTTATGTTATTTCAATAAAAATGGTTTAATTACCTATTGTAACACAGTTAAATTGAAAACTATTATCAGATGAACTCTACAATAGTTTCTTTCGTAAAATAGTATGAACGTTCAAACTCAAAGCTTAACAACTAATCCTATTGTACCGCTCATCCTTCTTGGGAAGAGTAGTTTAATATTTTTAACCGAGATGCAATGAAAATTATACAAGAAAAAAGAATGCAAGACGAGAGAAAACTTACTAGGTAATTGCCATCACGACTGTCCAGGAATTCTTCTTTCCTATTCGCTATATCATTTATTTTTTAAGTGAAAACTTTCGTTGTAATTATATCTACCCATAGTGGCTGATAGTGATACTTCTTATAGTTACAAACCAAATTATTTATACTTACAGAAAACAGTTTCAAAGTTGACATAAGTCTCATTGCCTAATTTATAAGAAACGCGATTCTATTATATAAGCGCTCGTGGCCTAGTCGAACTGAGTGTTTGGAATCAATTACTTGAGATAAGGGCAGGCAGGCAGACATATTTAGAGAAAGAGAACACGTATAATTCTAGTGTACTAGTCACCAATATTTGAAGCCCTGAGACGAATATTCCTATGGTTCGAGACGATTTGGACCCATAGAAGTGGATGCCGAGTGACCGCAAAATACGTCGTTTCGAGGAAAATCCTATAATTATTTATACATTTAAGTATTTATAGCATGTGTTAGTGTTAGATTGATAAAATAGTATTCTTCCTTTATAATGTCCAATCACCACATGAAGGTAGGAAGAGATTCCTAAAGAAATAAGCTCGCCATGCACACTTAGTGTTTTATTTACTGAATTTTGTGTTTTCTGAATGATTTTTATGTGGCATAATAGCACAGTACAGCACAATGCACGGTGCAGTGTTGTAGTAATGTGTATCCGCATTCATAACACAGCGTAACATTGCATTGACAGCTCGTTTATTACGAGATACATTTTTCCGACTGATTAAAGCAAGGACGATTTATGGCGAGCACATTATGTCTATAATTTAATCTCATAACTATGTATATTGGTAAAACGTTTGTTTTACTATCACAAAGACCAGGGAGCCGATTCTCGCCCATGCGGATTGAAAGCGTAAACGCAAAATATTCGAAGGCTTAAGCATTAAGCATTTGTCGCATAAAAATAAAATAACTCGACAGAGTCGTTGGACATTTAATTTCTCATTCTAATTTGATCTAGCGTGGCGTTAATTTTGGCTGTCGCTCGACTTCGCGACGACCTCTGTGGCGTAGCGGTAGCGCATCTATCTACCATGCAAGAGGTCCCGGGTTCGAATCTCGGCTGGAAACAAAAAAAACCCCCAGGTGTTGTATGTTTACATGTTTGTGATGTCGTTGTTTCTGGTTCCCACGACACAGGGTATCCTAGTGTGGGCCAGAAGCAATGTATGTGCCTGTATGTAAATGTTTATCTATCTATCTATAATCAGCACACATCAACCCACTGCTGGGCATGGGCCTCCTTTTTATTGCGCCATTCCTCACGGTCCTGTGCTAACCTGATCCATCTCTGGCCCGCAACCCTCACGATGTCGTCCGACCATCGTGTCGGTGGTCTGCCTACCAACCTCCTTTCCTCCCTTGGCCACCAATCCGATACTGCCCTGGTCCACCGGCCGTCTTCCCTTCTAGCCAAGTGTAAATGTTTAATGTTTACTTTTTATTTCAAGAATTCAAGCCTTAACAGTCGTATACGAATTATTAGCTAATGAAGTGAAAAGATGCTGGATGCGGCAAGCTGAAGACAGAGCGCAATTGTGCTCATTTGGGGTGGGCTTTGTCCAGCAGTGGACTTCATAACATAATCTGAAGAAGAAGAAGTGAAAATTGGCTCCCTTGTTCGATTTCAGCATTTTTACTGAAATGTTGTCGTCATCGTCAAAACGTTTTTGTCGAAACTACGTGAGGCAAGCCGCAGCAAGATAAAACGCAAATGTTTCCAACCGCTTTTCAAACTTCTTGCGGGAAAACGTACGGCACTTTACTTTTCCGTGTCACATAATACAACTTACAGTTTTAAAGTAAACTGACTGCACAATATGACTCGGCGAGCGAGTAAAATGCGAAACTCGAAGTTTCCCAAGGTAGACGATAGTCGGGCGATAAGACAGACACTCGTGAAGTTTGTTGCGAGATAACTGTTTACTTCTATTTACTTCGACTTCAGAACTTACTCAAACGATCTTTAAAGTATTTTGAAGTAATGAAATCGACTTATGAACGTTGATGAAGCGAAGGTGATCTGTCAGGATCGTGGCAAGTGGCAGTCCCTGATCTCTGCCTACCCCTCTGGGATACAGGCTTGAGGTTGTATGTATGTATGTATGTATGTATGTATGTATGTATGTATGTATGTATGTATGTATGTATGTATGTATGTATGTATGTATGTATGTATGTATGTATGTATGTATGTATGTATGTATGTATGTATGTATGTATGTATGTATGTATGTATGTATGTATGTATGTATGTATGTATGTATGTATGTATGTATGTATGTATGTATGTATGACATCTCAATTCGTCTCCCCGGAGAACTGATGGACATGATGAAACAATCTATAACTTAGGAGAAGCGCCTGCGTCCATACAATGTGCCTTCACAAGTACAGTCTGTTCCATCTCATCATGCAAGGAAAAATCTAGGAATGAAAGAGACCTGGCCGTAGAAAAAATCGTTGCAAACATCAAAATCTAGCAGAGTACTTTAATACGTAGAGCTTTTCCGAGCCACAACATTTGGGAGAAAGTAGGCACAATTATAACCGACTTCCTACAGGAAATGGCTCAAAAGAAGAAGAAGATTTTTTTAAATACTGTAATCATAATGCAATACTGTAACACAAGTCATTGAGTTGTACTTAGTATAGGGCTAACGAGACCTGTGTAATATGTCCATGAATATACAATTTTTAATGTTTCATACTCTGTACAGTACACGCAAGTAAACACACCTAAATTTAGGCTTTATTTATAAATCAAGTAGCCAGCGGAAATGTCATCCGTGGCCTCTGTTTTAGTAGTCAAATATTACTGCTAGACCAGCGAGGCATAAAGAATAAATAATGTATGCAGTTCTTTTTCTTACTTGCATTACATTAACGTTTATATATAGTTTATATGTTCGTGCGGAAGATATAGCCTAGACCATAATCGTAGAACAAACGCAGTGTATAAACAAGCCAAACCGCAGGCTTCTCATATAGCTAAATAGATTAAGGTCGCTGGGCCGGCTTCCAACATCTTGTACCAGCGGTCTCGCGATGACACACATTTAATTTATACCCCACTGTATAAACCAGGGCTTGCCAACCTTCTATCCAAATCCCCCTGATGCAGCTGCCGCATTTATGTTCATAGAGGCAGACGAGTTTGACGCGCTTGACGCGCCTGAATTCAAATCGCGACAGCACTTTGCTTATCCAAATAGTGTGCAAAAAGTAGCCCTTATGCAAAGCTAAATTACCTATACAAGATAGCCTGCCATAGCTGGTGGATCTACAGTTGAGAACCACTAGCTTACACGGTAGAAATGTGCGGGTAGCACAATGATAAACGGCACGGCGCTTATACGCTCCAAATTGTTCATACGGCCCAGTGTATTAATATAATTAATTCTTCAGGAATGCTTGGATTAATGAAGCCTTAGTCAAGTTTCTCGGAATGGGACCGTGTCTATTGTTGGCGATGATTAAGGCTTTCATTTACTAAGTAAATATTTTCTTTATTATAAAATACCGACAGTGTGGTATTTTTATGACATAATTAATGTTTCACGAAGAGTGACTATTATGAAATTCCACCATTGTTTCTCATCTTGAAACGAGATTAAAATGGACGTACGATAATGAATGAAAACATCCGAGGACCATTAAGAAACAAGAGTCGCTAACGCAAAAAACTTCAGTGCCGAAATAACAGGCTTTAAATATTTTTACAAATATAAGTTAAGCACCTATTTAGAGGCTAAAAATTCCACCCATGCCGGGACTCGAACCCGCGACCTCTGGCTAACTATGCCAGCACTCTCCCAACTGAGCTAATGGGTGACTACCGGCATCAGTGAAATTTCGAACCTCTTTACGATACTCTCTGTATTACGTACAGTATTACTAAAGAAAGAGTAAACATAAATTTTCTATAAACCGTTTTTATTTATTTTAAATGTCTAACTTCTACAGTTTAGAAAAAATAATAATGTTAAAAGTGTAGTAATTATATTCTTTTTAATGCATAACACGTGCTAAGGACAATTTTGAAAATACATAATACAGAGAGTATCGTTAGGTGGTTCGAAATGTCACTGATGCCGTTAGTCGCCCATTAGCTCAGTTGGAAGAGCGCTGGCACGGTCAGCCAGAGGTCGCGGGTTCGAGTCCCGGCATGGGTGGAAATTTTAGCCTCTAAATAGATTTTTAAAATATTACATATGTTACATAAAAAATCACGCCCGTATCACGAAAGGTGTGTGGTGTCAGCCTAGAGAATAGCACCAACCCAAATTCTTCCCGCGGGAGTCGTGAAAGGCGACTAAGGGGCTCAAACCGGAGGGTGGGCAGCAGCGCCCCCTGCAGTACAATTCTACCAAACTGCGATCCCCAACCCGCATGCCCAGCGCGGGGATTATGGGCACTACCCCCTAATGATGGCACAACCTTTCGCTCATTTGGAGAGGGCTATGTCCAGCAGTGGTCTAATATAGCCTGAAGAAGAAGAAGAAAGGTTTTTGTAATGTACGTATTTAGAAAAGAATTTGAACCTGCTAACTCACGCATGTGAATCAACCGATCCTTCACTGAGCTACCATCGCTATTGTGAGATACATACATACATACATACATACATACATACATACATACATACATACATACATACATACATACATACATACATACATACATACATACATACATACATACATACATACATACATACATACATACATACATACATACATACATACATACATACATACATACATACATACATACATACATACATACATACATACATACATACATACATACATACATACATACATACATACATACATACATACAATCCCGCCTGCATCCCGGAGGGGTAGGCAGAGACCAGAATCTGCCACTTGCTACGATCGTTTAGTTTTTATGATTGTTTGTAGAGTTACAATCATAAAAACTAACTCGAAATGTAATGTAATAGTGTCTGCCGCCGTATTGAAACTTTGATTCTATGAATCGGGAGCGGCAGGTGTTTTTTACGACTATTCGGTGATTTAGCGCTTTAAGATTCGCTATTAATCTCATTTGAGTCGACGAGAATAGCTGAAAGACACACTCAAGTGGCTGTTACAGCGAAGAATAACAAACACATACACTTTTAATCAGATCTGATGTGAGTTTTTCATTCTTGTTTAGTTTAAAATTGCTTAAGACCCTAGGCCTCGCTCCGAAAACTTGTTATATTCGAACAAAAGTAATTTAGTCTCGAGGTGAATTTAAAAGTTGCTATTATCGCGAGGTTTTTCTTCTCTCCAGGCCGACAACATGGCATGAGTTATTCAACGACTTAACACCTTTAACTCGAGCTTACAATGTGAATTGGTGTCTGTGTGTGGCTGACTTTTGTAAAAGCAGCACATTGCAGTTGAATCGATGCGAACAAGTTCTTGCTGTAATTGAATTCCCGGAATCCCATGCTGAAGTTGATCTTATCACGAATAAATTGAATAGGCAGGCAAAATGATGCCAACTTTTCCTTTCGAAACTTTAACCTCTTTAGTAGCGACCTTGAAAATAACAAAAGAAAACCTTTGTTATTTTCAAGGTCAGGTCAGGACTGAGGAGGGTAAATAGCCCTGGGCGGATTTATCAAACAAATACGATTACACCTGATTATAATATACCCGCTCTGGAATACAAACAACTGGCATCCAAAGTTAAATAAGGGCTTATCCCTAAATTCCGGCCAAAAGACTTTAACAACATTCTTGCGTCGCTCGGAGACGTCTGAAGATATTCCGAGCTCCCAGCACCACTCGAGGCATCTGGGCATCTAACGAGTTAGGAACGTCGAAACTCGAAAAATAGGGCTAAAAACACATACAACCTTCACAAGTCTCAAGCATGCGGGATGTCGTTAGCGCCGACTGCCGACATGGCGCGGCAAAAACTCACGCCAACAAATAAGGGGAATTTTAATAAAACCCGCCGATGCGAATCGAAACAATCACACTTCGAATTTCATTGTTACGGAAACAAAACGATCAGCATTCGAATCGGTTTTCTGGAAACAATGGGGGCAGTGTAGGACCGCCCTTTTTTAATCGATTTTTTATTCAACAATATGTCTATTAGTAATTCAACGGTTATTTATATTTACTTCGCGGCTTACACGCGTTCGTGAATAGCATTAATGCTAATTACAGCTTGTTTCCATTAATCAATGTAAACAGTGTAGAACGAAGAACATTCAAGGTGTACTTATTTTTTTATGTAGCTAAGCACTTACTTGCTAGTAAGGATATTTATAATCCAATAAACTCTTAAGAAAAAAACGGTTACTTCACAAAGGAGCCGACTTTGAGGTCTGGTCAAACAGTTGCGAATTCCCAATGTGATGTGCGCGGTCGATATGAAGTATTAAAATTCTGCTCATTATAAAGAATTTTTAAATATAATTAAACAATAATGTAAAAATAAACGTAAAAGTTGATGATCATATAAGATTATTAATTATACTTTATTGCACACATTTCACAGGACATTACATAAGAAATGACATGTACAAAGGCGAGTTTCTCTGTAAAAGATTTCTTCCAGCAAACTTTAGAAAATAGAAGAAGTAGTAAAAAGCGGGTCTATAGATGCAAAAAATAAATAACATTAATTACAAAAGTCCTAAATATCAACCTATTTTCACAAAACAAGTCGATTCGGTTTTGAGACTTATATGTGAATCCATGTTTACACCTTGATTCAAGAAAAAATCATCATCATCATCCAGGGTCATTCAATTCCGACCGCGTCGACTTGCTAATGAGCCATCAAATCATTGATGATAACTTTTATTTGAACCAGGTTCAAAAGTAGTGAACTCATTCGTTACCGAACTTAAAATCGTCGCAGCTGAAGCGGACCGCAGAAACAAATAAAAGCAAGAAGACGGAAGGGAACGCGTCGCAAACCTCGCGGCGGGTGACCATACATAATTGTGCGGGTGTCTGGGCTATGTTCTGTCCAATGTGCGAGTCTGAACGATTTTTGTTGACCACTTTGGCGAGTCTGTAGCCCTCCATCCACTGCTTGCTTGTAACCTGCTCGTTTTTAAGATCTGCAATTGTCCGAACGTAACTTGATTGAAAACCGAGCTTCAGTATTAGTTTCGGCCGAATTAGGAACTTTTGCAAAGAATTCTTGAAACCATTTTACCCAATAAATTATTGCAAGACATTATACTTGAAAACATGAAATTCAACATGGTCTTTGTGTTTGATCTTTAGAATACGTTTTAAGATACGTTTTTCTAAGTAACTGAAATCATAAACGGCCTTCAGCTCCAAACTTTGAAACCAAATTAGAAGTTGTAGGAAGTACCATAACGATGAAAAATATTTTCTAGAAAACGTTTTAAAATACAGTTTACAATACGTTTTAAGAAAATGTTTTCTAACTGTCGTTCGATATGCGTAAACAATTAAAAACACAATTGAGTAGGCAAACGTCGAACATAAGACGCTCGAACAGTTTTTTTAATGTAATATTCTTGCCGAATTTTTCCAGTTCAAAAGTCAAAGCGCGACTAAACCAAAGCTATTATCATCATCTTCAACTCAACTGTTGGCAAACGTATCCCCACGGATACAGGGCTAACTTTAAAGAGTTTTATGTTTCCAAGTCAAGAAGTGCCCAAGCAGGGGCATTAATAACTCTGTTCTTCGCAAGGCGCTGTCGTTGAAGGATTCAGTGCGAATCCATTGGCAGCTGCCGAACCACTTCGTTTACCATAGATTGAGAATTCGTTAGATGTGGATGTGAACCATCTTTCCTAATTGTAAAAGGAACGAGTTTCGACTACGCAAATTAATTTTTTTTGTATTTAAAATTTTTGGGCAGAGCCGAAGTGTCGAAAGATTGGGAACTGAAGATAGACTGAAGACTGCGATTTGACGACGAATTATATTTATGTTGTACATAATTTTAAAATCATTTTCGTCGTCAAAATGTTTATTTCTGACCAATGCTAGGTATTTTATTATTCCTTACATAACATTAGCAGCCAATATAATTATGTTTCACTGCAGGACACAGGCCTTAACTTAGCGAGAGTGATAGAGACAGACAGAGAAAGTAAGTAGGTTGGATTCTATCACGGATTGGCGAGTATATGCGCTGGGATACGTTCACCTGTCATTATTTCTATTATATTTTGCTAACCACTCTGCCGTGTATTTCATTTGAAGATCATGTTCTAGTGGATAAATAATAATAATAATTGTTGTCTTACAATATTAGATGCCTTAGGCCTTTTTGTGGGGCCTATCAGAAACTGTAACTTGTCAATAATTTTTCTTCTATATCCGCTACTCAATTGAAGGTACAATCAGATAGTATTACTATTTTTACAATTGAATCTTCAACAATTCTTACTAGGCAAGCTTCTTACTCAGTCCTTGCATATTTTTGACATTTGCTGCATTTCTTATTAATATTTTGTTTACTTAAGGGACCTTCAGGTCAAATTTTTCTGTATGACTGTTTGTGTCATGAATAAAATAAAATAAAATTTAAAAAAATATCTATTTTTAAAATATATCTTTAACTTTTCCAAAGAATGTGCCATTGAAAAGCAGTTATCACTTTCACGTAATTTTCACCTTTCTGAGTAAAAGGCTACCAATTCCGTTCTATCTATTCCTTATGCGTCTGTACCCTGTTCCTGACAATGGGTCATCGATTACCACGACCAGTATATAGTATGTAATTGGCGTTGAGATGGAGTTCTTTATTATGTTGCACCTAGCACATGTCTTTAACATCCTCTTTTTGCACGGTATGGACTTCCTTGCGGCATGTTTTGGCGTTAAATGTGTTATTCTCTTCACGCAAATAACTGTGAGTATGCGGTAAGTAAGAATGGAGGTTCCTGGATTTTGTTCCACTTCAATGCACCGGGTCTATAATATTACAGCTGGATTGCAATAGCACTATTGCAAAAAAAATGTTTAAAAAGTATTTCAGTTAGATTTAACATTACATTACATTTACATACAAGCATATACATAAAATCAGTTAAAATTTTTTCTGGTTGTAGAATAAGTATTCTCTAACTATTTACAACTAAATTTTGTACAAAATTTAGTTTCCAGAATACAGGCAGGAAACCGTCATAAACCACTTTTAACAATCCGGGTCAAAGTTGATTCGAAACCGCATTGGATAAGCAAAAAAAGTGTTTTTTCCTGATGTAATGTCCAGTTCAAATGGCTTAGTTGGCACAGTATTCTGGATGCGTGGGTTCGAATCCCGGATTGTGAAATTTGTTTATTAGACTAAACAATTAAAAACATCTAACTATCGTACACGCTCTATCCAATAAAGTTAAACAAAAAGTATTTTAAATTCTTTTTTAATGCTCTAACCCATGCTAAGGACAATTTAAAAAACCTATTTAGAGGCTAAAGTGATGCAAATTACTTCAGCTGGATGTCGCTGCCTGTGCGTAATACAGAGAGTATTATAAAGAGGTTTGAAATTTCACTGTTGCCGGTGAGTCGCCCATTAGCTTAGTTGAAAGAGCGCTGGCACGGATAGCCAGAGGTCGCGGGTTCGAATTCCGGCACGGCTGGAAATTTTAGTCTCTAAATAGCCTCTATTCTTTTTCGTATCCTCTATGTTTATGTCACTCTGCTGGACTAAGGTCTTACTCACTTCAGTCTAGTAGACCAACACATGCCACTCCGGCACAATGTTAGCCGCGAACGTTTCTCCACTGTCTCCAAAGCCGTACACGGCTTCGATGGTGTCAGCGGGTAGATGGGCGAACTATCCAGGTCCATTCGACTGACATGACCAGCCATGCTCCACTTTAATTTCGCTGCCTAGACGCCCAGGAAACTATGAATATGAACCCTATGTTGTCTGGGGTTTTATATCGATTCTAACAGCACCACATGTTTCTAAAGCGGTATAAGCGGTTAGAAGTTCTGGTGTAATAAAGAAACAGACGAAATATAGATGCGCAATGAAACTATAAATAATAATAATTATAATGTTGCTTGCGCTTTGCGCTTGCGCTCACAAAGATCTATATTATTAGCTTATATCATCTGTATATACTTGCATAATGCAATAAATTTTTCAGTATTTATTCACAAGAGTAATCTGGGTTCGCCGGTCATCGGTTTCGTTGGTATGTAGTTTTTGCCAATTTGTTCTCCGAAATAACGTAAATCTTGCCTAAAATGGACATCTAACTTTTATTTGTATGTATATAAGAATCCTATCCTCAAATGATTACTTACCAATTTATAATCAAAGAAGACCATATTGGTAGTCCACATGAGTATCAGCGACCGTTTTAAGTGCATGGGAGGCGGCAGATTGATGGATCTTTCGATATCGGAACAATGCGTTGGTGGCGAATATATTTCGATACATACGTCGATAAATGGTACGAAAAGATGTGGATTTTTCTTTGTAACGACAGTAACTTCGTCACTTCCAGAAATACTTTTGATAAAGTTTTTTTTTACAATTAATGGGCTTACGAAGCGAGAAGGGCTTTGAAGCGCTCGTGGCCTAGTCGAACCGAGTAATTGGAATCAATCACTTAAGTTAAGCGACAAAAGACGCGGTCAGGTGCAAGATGGGTGACCTTCCCGTGACTACCGCTAGTGGCATTTTTCCGAGCGCTTCCGTGCTTCGCAAGGCACGTAAAGCCGTTGGAGCCGGCTGTCATGTTTTGGCAGTCGTTAAGTTTACGTCCGAATACTCTAGCTTCCTCTTATGCTTTACTCTAGCTTAAGGAATACTTAGCGAGAATACACTAACCTCTGTCTTCATCTCATTTCTTGTGACTCATCCAGGAACGACGAATTAAATATTTTCAAGAACAAAAATAACTCTGTGTAGTTATTATTAGTGACGTAGTAATGGTCCTACTTCGGTAAAGACTACCCTAAATGTATATGCCTACCTGAGGTCGAGTAACGATGACCTCAGGGCTACCACGATAGCGAGTAAATCACAACATTTTGACGCACTCCCGTCCAAACAGACAGCCACCGTTATACACAATTGATACGCTTGAAAGGCGATCAATTAACACCTACTTATTCTCGGTTCACGTGAACTGTTCAACTTTGCAGGTATCAATTTAGTCAAATCAATGGTGTCGATTTGTGACTCGGGTCGACAGTTTTTAGTGACTGAATTCTATCAGGAAGTTATGACAGAAAGTTTGTAGAAAACTTCGTAATCACCCCCCAAATTTTATAGTCTTTAAATACGTATAGTCTGTTAGCTTTTAGAATATACCTCGGTTACTATCGGATACCGTCGTGTAATAGAAATATTGGAACTAATATGACACTTAATTTCGGGATCACAACTCGATCATCAGTAGGAAAACCGGCGAAGAGCCCGAGGTATATTCTAAAAGCTAACGGACTATTTGTGGATAAATACTGAATTGTGAAAAAAAATTAGTGGTTCTATGGTAAAGTTCGGCTTAAAACCACCCCGTTTCACCAAAATGTTGTTTTATTTTTTGCTGATAGTTGTTTCGGGATTCCGAAGTTACCCTTATAGCCAAATGTTGTCCCTTTTATAAACTCCCAATTTTCATACGCTCTGTAGTTATGTAGTCGGTAATCTGATCGGAATTGTTATGTGATGCAGTATGGTGGACTTTTTTAACAGCTTGGTCGGTCGTATAATCCCTTCCTATTCGATGGACAGAATGCTACGTAGTAGGAGACACTTTATAGCGTCCAACGACTTATTGACACATGTTATTTTCTCCCATGCGCTCGTAAAATGTGGCAATCTTATCTACTGGGATCGCATTCATATAAAATATATCAAGTGAGGATCGAGTTCCAGAGAAACTACATCAAAAATAAGACTTGTTAAAAGAAAGTCCAGTCACAGTTTCCCGTGACATTTTCAGATTCTCTTCAAATTGTTTGACGTTTTTTGAAACTGTACATGAAAATATATATTTTTTTGTCTTGTATTATAAGACGTACAAAATATTCTGCGGAATAATATAACATAAACTCACGCCTGAATCACACAGGAGTAGGCAGAGCCCAGGGACTACAACTTGGAACGATCCTGACAGATCACCTTTGCTTCAACATCGTTGATTAGTCATTACATGCACGCACGCCGGTTTCGGGTACATTTTATGTTCTTCTCTGCTAATACATCCCCTATTTGGTTAAAGCATGTTAGCCTGGAGCGTCCCTTGCCGGCCCTTCTGACCACATTCGCTATACATATTAATTTGTTTCGTCAATCTTCCTTCTTTTATCCTCTCCACATGTCCAAACCAACGCAACATCCCTTTCTCGATTCTACCCCAAATGTTGTACTAGCAATGTTTGCGGGATATATAAATGGACGTACCTCGAGAACTGTAAAATCTTCACCTACACCTAAATGTTAAACACAACATCAACATACATATTAACCACCATAATAATTCCAACTGATAAATAATTTCACTGCGTGACGAATTTTCAGCGCTCAGCGCTTGAAATTGCCAAACCGGGGCGGGCACGTATGGTAATTAATCCCTTACTCTCTCCGTAAAAGAAGGCCTGTGCCCTGCACTGGGACGCGTATAGGCTACATAAAAATATGAATTCTAGCCTTATCGCACTGCTAATAACAAAAAAACATATATTTTGGACATTGATCGATCTCGCGCTGACGTTATCTCGGGCAATTTCTCTGCATTCTTTATGGCCGAACTTAGAGGGATCGCGTCCTCCCGGAAACCCACTATTTAAGAAATGATATCTAGTCAAATCTCGACAGTTTATGCCAGCGATACGTTACAAGCGGTGCTGACACGCAGGGCCACATTCCAGATGCAACGGGGAGATTTCCTTATTAAATTACCTTAATTACCACGGTGATATCGATCGTTAGTCCTCTTGACATTCTTAAAACATACGCCATCAGCTTAGTTTCTCTTAAGGCGCTTTGTGGTGGTAACTAGCGCTAGGAATGTAAAAAATATATTTTTCATAACATAACATAACATTTACATACAGGCACATACATTGCTTCTGGCCCCACACTAGGATACCCTGTGTCGTGGGAACCAGAAACAACGACATCACAAACATGTAAACATCCAAGACCTGGGGTTTTTTTTTTGTTTCCAGCCGGGATTCGAACCCGGGACCTCTTGCATGGTAGGTTGCGCTAGCGCTACGCCACAGGGGTCGAACAAAAAACATCCAAAGTAAACATCAAATATTTCATAACAATCTGGAATGACATTTTTTATTACATAAATCCTGGAAGGTAGTATCAAAATCCTAGGAATTTTGACAATTTCAGCTAAAAACGACTGTTCTTGGCAAAAATCGGTTAAAGTCCTAGGTCGTTGATCATAGGTTTTAGACTGTATGTTAATACAAATAGTTGTCATAGTGGTTAGATTTTTAATTCTTCTTCTTCTTCAGGCTATATTATGTAGTCCACTGCTGGACATAGCCCTCCCCTAATGAGCGCCATAGCGCCCTGTCTCCAGCTTGCGGCATCCAGCATCTGCCGCCAGTTTTTCGCAGATCGTCATCCCACCTGGTCCGAGGGCGTCCCACACTACATAAATAAAAACGTATTATAAAACAAGTTATGATTTTTATTCCATTGGCGGCCCCTAGATAACCCCAAGGCCTACCTTAAAACATACTAAGCTATTTCAAAAGAGTGACTCACTCGGTGTTAATTATTGCAAACGAAACGGCTTGATTCGTCGAATAAGCAAACAACAAGAAATACTGTAGACGTTAATTGTTCTCGGCATCAATAAACAAGGCAATTGATAGCCGCAACGGGAACTGCAACTATAAATTTTCACATCTCAACAGATACAAATGTAGTAACAATGCATGTATAAACAACGGAAAGGCGTTCGCGAATCGAACAAGACAAACAGCATCTTTCAAACAAATTACGTGGCCTTTTCGAGACTCCATAACTCCGCTTAATTGGTGTATAAACATTTTGCAAATTGGCGACTGCAAATACATAAATCAATCTGGTGAAAAACGTCGAAATGTAATTCGCCCCTTTTATGAAGCTGCCGCGGCGGCTTATAAATGCGTTGTAGGTAAAACCGCCTATTTATTTCGAGTTTGCCCAGACTTTTAAAAACGTAGTATGGATTGCGGAGATATATCGTTTGATGTTTCAGCGTGAAAGTTAAATCGGTCAACGTACTGTTA
Source organism: Yponomeuta sedellus (assembly GCA_934045075.1). Lineage (NCBI taxonomy): Eukaryota > Metazoa > Arthropoda > Insecta > Lepidoptera > Yponomeutidae > Yponomeuta > Yponomeuta sedellus. The sequence goes on along the minus strand of OW203735.1, from coordinate 14,369,849 downwards.
TTTATCGACTTCCATTGAGGGTTGTTCGATTGCTCGTTAACTTAAAACAGTTCCGTATGCGTGTATGTCCACCAAACAGCGTGCCCGTCGCAGCAGCCCTGCCCGTCGTTTAAAACAGAGTGTTACGATCCCTTTCATAACACTGTTGTGTGGTGTCGGCCTAGAGAATAGCACCAACCCAAATTCTTCCCGCGGGTGTCGTAAAAGGCGACTAAGGGACACAAACCGGGGTGGCAGCAGCGTCTCCTGCAGTACAATTCCACCAAACTGCGATCCCCAACCCGCATGCCCAGCGTGGGGATTATGGGCATTACCCCCAATGATGGCACAACCTTGCGCTATGGCGCTCATGAGGGGAGGGCTATATACAGCAGTGGACTAATATAGCCTGTAAAAGAAGAAGATAACACTATTCACAGCCTTCGCACACTTGACACTATCCAATCCATTAATTTCAAACCCACCTCATTCAATTTTCGCAAGGAAACTTTTTAAATTAGTGCAGCGGCAAAAGGAGATTTCAGCATAAAGCCTTTTCGTGTTAAAACAAAGGCGACTTCTTAAAAGCGCGAGAATGCAAGAAAAATACGGCTCTGAAATTCCTCACCGAAGAGCGAGCTGTCTTATAATTTTCTCGGCTCAACCGATGCTTTATAGACATTTTTATCCTTAGAGAGCCGAGTGAAATAGCCGAGGCGCGCCGTGTGTTAGCCCTTGGCTAAATGGTATCTCGTTTACGCCAACACGATTGCGAATCTCAAACCCTTTCAAGGGAATTCTGACGTCTTTGATAGTGAACGCTAGCATTAAACACACAAAGTTAACGTGTTGAAAGAAACTCGCGGTATTACCGCGGGGCATTTCAACTAGAGCCTGCTCCATTCCTCGCTGCTACACCTCTCATTACCATTTTATCTGCTAGACGTCTAGCACTGTTATTATAACCCAGTAAGGGCGAGCATCGGCCGTCTGCTGGAGATGTGATTATTATGCTTTTTTACCCGACTACTGCCAGCGAAGGAGAGAAATGTCTTGATCACGCCTTGTTTGTAAGTTTTATGTCATATTCGGTTTTTCGTTCCAGCTTTAGCTTGAATCGTTGGGCTAATTCGGATTTTGCAGTAAATAGTTATTTCTTTTCTTTTTAAAATAGGTTTTGATCAACCACCACTATGCGCCTGCCACTTTGTTCGTGTCGTGATTATTATAATTGTATGACCTATAGTGGTACTATAAAATAAATTATGATACGATATCAACCCTTTGTATTATCCCCACTGCTGAGGCACGGGTTTTTTCCCGCATCGCAGGAAGTTTAGGTCATACCCCACCAGGGCGGCCAAGTCCTGGTTGGTGGAGGATTGTAACACATTGGGCTTACTAGGACTAAATTTACGTAAAATAAAGTGAAAATATATTTTATTTCAAATAAATTTAGGCAGACTAGCACCTAAACAGATCACAACATAAACTTGCGCCCAAAGGTAGGCTCCAGGATCTGCCATTTGCCACGATTTTAACTCATTTCTTAATAGAAATAGAAGTAACCACTACTTAATTAATGTGACTTTAAACTGACACATCGAATTTGAATGATGAATTTGAATTAAATGCTAATTAACCATATATTATAAGAAAATCCTAGGCACTGCAGCGTCCGAGTGGTAGATGCGCGTGAAAGGACCTCTGGGAACGGAGGCTCTTTTGTGGTGCCACTGTATAAATCGTCGCATTGCCTATATGTAAATGCCAATTGTTAGACAAGTCTGCCTTTAGTCCGCATTTTTAAACTAACCGATGAAAAAAATCTTGTCTGAAAAGGCAGAAGCAGAGTATTTAGTGTTAGAATCACTATTATTTACTCTGTATTTCTTTAACTTTTCTTTGAATTTAATGTAAAATGTCAGTGTGTTGTTTACAATCTGCGTTTCGTTATATCTACGAGAGTTATTTTGGAATGACAGTTAGTCCATAGATTGAGTGAGCGACATAGAATAGGGAGATATAACGAAACGCAGGGTTGACAGTTGTCAACGGATCGAACGATAAGAATGTTGTTGTGATGAGTAGTCGGAAGATAGTGTAAAATATATCGATCTAATTCAAGGCAATCTCTTTTAATTTCTACGATTCCTGAGTTGATTCTTTAGCTCAGAAGTGGGATATATAAAGCCTACAGCCTATTTCCGTGTTAAGCCTCCTGAAAATGGACGATGCTGAGAAATCACAACGGAAAAGCCGGTCACGTCATCGAAGTCACCGGCGAAAGTCCCGCAAAGATCAAACCCGAAGCCGTAGTAAAAAGGAAAAGGATAAACGACGAGACAAAACTCGCGATCACGAACGCAACCTTCGAGGCCGAAAGAAACACCGCGAAAATTCAGATCACATTACTGTACGGGGTCGCGAAACTCGAAGCCGAAGCCCGAACACTCCTCCACTAGCATGCGAGAGTCGACGTTTACGTAATCCTGAGACACAGAACCACAGCCGCGACCAATCATCAACAACGCGTACAAGAAAAAGAAGAAATCGCTCACCTGATGACGAGGCCGAGAACATATCGAGTGAAGAAAGCCCGCGGCGTAGGAGACGTCGGAGGCACAGCACCAGCGATAGTGAGTCGAGTACAGGAAGAGCTCGGCGCAGGAGGAGGCGTCACGCTAGCAGGAGTGTTTCTTCACCCGAACAAGGTCATGTGAGTCACGCTTACAATAATACCGAATTGATTTTGACTGAATTGATTAAATCATTGAACCATCGTCCGGAAGGAAATAAATTTCCTATGTTAGGGAACGTCATACCAGAGTTTGATCCCATGGTAAAAGGCCAGACTGTTTCCACTTGGCTCAGCAAGGTAGATGAATGCGCTCGTTTATACAAGTGGGGTGAGGATCAAATTATCCACTACGCTTTACCCAAGCTCAGCGGTGTGGCCAAGACATGGTATCAAGCTCTACCGTCAATGTCATTCTCGTGGCCTGAATGGAAAGCTAAACTTACTGATTCCTTTCCATCCAGTGATGATTATGCTGAGCTGCTCAATGAAATGCTTTCGAAAAAACTTAAATATAACGATTCGATCGAATTATATTATTACGAAAAAATTAATCTTCTAACTCGATGCGAAATATATGGGAAAAGAGCTGTAGACTGCTTGTTGTTTGGTATTGAAGATAGATCACTCAGGTTAGGCGCAAAAGCAGCTAAGTGCAACGAACCGGAGCAGGTTTTACAATATTTTCAATCGATAAAACAACAGTCAAGTGAGTACAATCGACCCAAAGTATGTCCAGACAAAAAACCTGCTATGAATGTGAGCAACGTTAATAATAGCACTCAGGCCAATAATACGAGACCATTTCGTTCGCGTGAAAATACCGGAACCAACATAGTTTGTTACAATTGTAACGAGACTGGGCATTACAGTTTCAGATGTACTAAAAAGATACTTAAATGTAATGTATGCAACAAGTTGGGTCATGTGAGTACTAATTGTCCAAGATTGCCGACTGACCAGAACACTAAGTCGTCTGATCCTCCTAAAGAAAAGACAGTAATGAAGTTATGACAATCTAAGAACGACGATGACAAATATTTAATCGACCTGAAACTGAATGGCCAGCTAGTTAAAGGATACGTAGACCTAGGTAGTCAGTGCACGTTATTGCGACGCACAAACGCTATAAAATTAGGTATTCAGTGGACAACAGAAGAATTGCCTGTAATGCGAGGTATAGGAAGTAATGTCGTGTTACCACTGGGTAAGACTGTGTTGCAAATCGATATTCAAGGCATAGTTGAAGGTGTGGAAGTCTACATTGTAGATGACAGCGTTATAAAACATGCAATTTTAATAGGTCATAGTTTCACCGAACGACCAGGGATCGTAATAACGAAAAACACCGATTCATTAATATTCGAACGAGACTTTCCCAGAAAAATAAATTTAACTCTTTCTGAGGATGCTATCGTCCCTACAAACAGCATGATCGTGATCAAAGTTGAATGTAATGATGTCAACTACTCCGGCACAGTTTACGTCAATGGGTCACTGCGTGGTCCTTCAGGGAAAGAGTATTACTTATTACCTGGAGAATACAGCGTAGTAGATGGTCAGGGCTCTTTGCTGGTACAAAACGTTACAGTGAGCGAACTTAAGCTACAGAAAGGATTACTAATAACGAGAGCTTTGCGTACCAATCAGTTTGAATACGTGAATTTACTAAATTTTGATGACCCTGACGTACAAAAATCTATTAATTACGGCACAAATATGCCCGAGCCTGACAAAGAACGTTTGAGGCAATTATTAGAGAGATACAATGATTGTTTTTCCCACTCTTTAACTGACTTAGGATTTACCGATATTGAAGAGATGCAGATTGACGTGACTGATACAAAACCAATAGTTTACAGGCCTTACAGACTTTCGTATCCTGAACGTGAACTTGTTCGATCAATGGTAAAGGAAATGCTTGATGCAAATATAATTTGTGAATCAAACTCCGCGTACGCAAGCCCAATTCTCCTCGTGAAAAAAAAGACAGGAGATAAACGCTTTTGCATTGATTACCGTGCCTTAAATAATGTAACCAAAAAGGAACATTTTCCGCTGCCATTGATCGATGATCAATTAGATAGATTATCAGGGAACTCGCTTTTTATATCTCTTGATTTGGCCTCAGGATATTATCAAATTCCTGTCGCTGAAAAGTCTCAGGATAAGACGGCATTTGTTACACCTGACGGCCAATATCAATTTAAGAGGATGCCTTTTGGCTTGGCCAATGCACCTTCAATATTTCAACGAACAATGAACAAGGTTCTGGCTGGAATCAGCTATGTCATTATATACATGGATGATATCTTAATACCAGCACATGATTTTGATGAGGGTTTAAAGAGGTTGGAGGAAGTTTTAAGAGCGATGCGTGAAGCAGGGTTTACACTCAAATTGAACAAATGCTTCTTCTTTCACGAGGAAGTAAATTTTCTTGGTTTCGAGGTTAGTGGGTCGGGTATTCGGCCAGGTTCTCGTAAAATAACGGCAGTGTCCGAGTTTCCCACTCCTACAAACATTCACGAAGTCAGAAGATTTATAGGATTGACGAGTTTCTTTAGACGCTTCATTAAAAACTTTTCATTAATAGCTCGACCGCTGACGGACCTTCTGAGAAAACACACTACTTGGAAATGGACAAATGAACATGCTGAAGCTTTTAAAACTCTCAAAACTAAATTAGTTGAGAGACCGATTTTGGCACTATACGATGCTAGTCGAGAGACCGAGTTGCATACGGATGCCTCAAAATTTGGTATCGCAGGCATCCTTATGCAACGAGGCACCGATGGCCTAATGCGACCCGTAGCATATTACAGCCGTAAGACAACTATTGACGAACAGAAATTTCACTCATTCGATCTTGAGACATTGGCTGTTGTAGCATCATTGAGCCGATTTAGAGTCTATTTGCTTGGTTTAAAATTTAAAATTGTCACGGATTGTAATGCGCTGCGGACCACCTTGACAAAAAGGGATCTGATACCCAGGATTGGACGGTGGTGGATTCAACTTCAGGAGTATAATTTCGAAATAGAATATAAAGCCGGCTCTCAAATGCCTCACGTCGACGCCCTAAGTCGAGCTCCTGTTTCCGAATCGTTGAATGTTAATGAAACTCACATAATCGATGTCCTTAGTGTAGAGGTCGACGACTGGATTGCAACAGTACAGAGCAATGACGAAGAAGTCAAAAAAATAAAAGAAATTCTTTCAAACAAAGATGCCAAGCTCATGGCGGACGTACATAAAAACTACCAAATTAAGGGTAACCATGTCTACAGAATAGTTGACGATGGAATAAAGTGGGTGGTTCCGAGATCTGTCCGATGGCAATTGTTAAGAATGAACCACGATGATGTGGGACATTTTGGATACGAAAAGACTTTGAAGAGACTCAAGTCTTCTTTTTGGTTTTCCAAAATGCGCAGGTTTACCAAAAAGTATGTCAGTGCATGTCTCGAGTGTGCTTATCATAAAGCTCCTGGGGGAGCAAAGGAAGGGATGCTTAATCCAATACCAAAACCAGACATTCCTTTCCACACACTACACGCTGACCATTTAGGGCCGTTCGTTCGATCGCGGAGAGGCAATACTTATCTTCTCGTCATAGTAGACTCTTTTACAAAGTTTGTAAGCATGAAACCCGTTAGAGATACTAAAGCAGTTACAACAATACGAGTACTTAAAGAACATTTTAGTTATTTTGGCGTACCTGCTCGACTCATAACGGACCGGGGTTCATGTTTCACAAGTACGAAATTCAAGTCTTTTGTAACGAGTATAGGAGTGAAGCACATATTAAACGCAGTTGCGACTCCGCGAGCGAATGGGCAGGTCGAGAGATTTAATAGAACAATTTCGGATGCGTTAGGTACAAAATGTCACGGTAAAAATGACAATACATGGGACGACTATGTCGGTGATGTACAACTTGGAATAAACACGACTGTCAATAAGTCTATAGGTAAAAGCCCATCTGAACTATTATTCGGATTCAAAGTTGCAAGTTCATCTGAGAATATATTAAACGAAGTTATTACAGAAACTGTGGAGAGAGTTGACGGAGAAAATATGACTGAACTAAGAAATAAGACAACTGATAAGATTGAAAGAGAACAAGTAGTTGCCAAAGAAAGGTTTGATAAGCATAGAAAATCACCAACAAAGTATTGCGAGGGAGATCTTATCAGAATAGAAAGAACCATGTTCGACAAGGACAGGCAAGGTAAATCCAAAAAGTTAATACCCAAATTTCATGGCCCTTATAGGATAACAAAAATTCTACCAAACGATAGATTCCTTGTTGAAGATACTCCCCTCACTAAGAAAGGTAATAAAAGGTACGAAAATGTTGTTTCGATAGATAAGATCCACCCATGGCTTAATTTTAAGGGATTTGGTAGCGAGAATGACAGTGAAGGTAGTGACATTGAAAATGATCACAGCGATTAATAAACAAAGTGAATTGTAAACATTATTAGTAATGGCGCTAGTAACAAGCTTGAAGTTTGATTCGAAATTGTGATACAAGTTACACGTACATAATATAGGTATTAATAAATTAAAGTGAAAGTATGTCATATGTATGAATATAAGAATTAGTAAGATGAGGCACTGATTATAAATTAACAATTATATTTTATAAATAAAAGTATTTGATGGAGTAGATAAGTAAAGATAATTAGAGTATATAGCATAGGTTATGAGCGACCAGTGCCGACTGGGATAAATGTGGCATAGATGGTCGCAGATCATGACAGACTATGCTGTAAACTCAAAACTAGTGATTGTGACTGCGAAAGGACACAGGTTATGAGCGGATAGTGCGAATTGCGAGTAATGTTGGTTAGTAACTAATGTTGCACAGATATCCGCAGATCATAATAGACTGTGTGTGTAGATTTAGAATAGAAGCGTGAGTTATAAGCAAACAGCGTGATGGTAAAATAGCGCAGATGTTTGCAGATTATAACAGATCATGCAATAAGTCTAGTGATTCGTAAGTAACATAGTTTTCGTAATTGCTGTAATGCTTAAGTGATATAATGATTTGTAATTGAAACTTAACTAATGATTGATACTAGTAGTACCTAATAAGTAATTAATAATAATTAATTATTATGAATGAAGAATAAAGACAAAAAGTTTTTACTTCAACTGTGCTTAATGAGAGGACTCATTCTACAAAGGATGGCCGAGTTGTTAGAATCACTATTATTTACTCTGTATTTCTTTAACTTTTCTTTGAATTTAATGTAAAATGTCAGTGTGTTGTTTACAATCTGCGTTTCGTTATATCTACGAGAGTTATTTTGGAATGACAGTTAGTCCATAGATTGAGTGAGCGACATAGAATAGGGAGATATAACGAAACGCAGGGTTGACAGTTGTCAACGGATCGAACGATAAGAATGTTGTTGTGATGAGTAGTCGGAAGATAGTGTAAAATATATCGATCTAATTCAAGGCAATCTCTTTTAATTTCTACGATTCCTGAGTTGATTCTTTATTAGACAGACATGTACATTTTCCTAATAAATTGGCGGATTGAAGTTGACTTTTAAAGTCAACTTCAATGCGCCAATTTAAATTGCATATTGTGTAATAAAATTTTAGTTTAGTGCTACTAAAAATTTTAGAAAGTTAGGGCCAGATAGTAGAAAGTTAGTCTGAATTGAGATCTTTGCTGAGTGAATAGTTGACAGCAGTGCTGTCTCTTCGAATTTCTCAAAAAAGAGGGTAACAGAAAGTATTGACTTAGTGAAATACCCGATTCAGAAACTGACCCTTAGTTTGATCGGAATTTTTAAATTAGCCGATCGAATAACTCCCGCCTGTTCCACCTTCAATGTGCCACAAGGTTGAGTCTAGCCCTTGTTTGTTTTTTTTTTACCAGTCGGGTTATTTTTTGTCAATTAACTTTTTAGTTTCGTTCCGTTTCGTTTTGGACTCGGTGTTGACTGATCGTTTCGAAGGGCGTACACCGGCCGGGCTTATGACTATCATTACCAATTGTAATTTGGTACGCGTTAAGGTGAGTCATGTAAATGCGCATCGAAAAGTTAGGCATATCAATTGGTGGCGTGTTTTAGGCAACGAATCTAAGTCGAATATAATTTATTAATTTTATATTGAGTTTTAGGAAAACCATCGACAAAAATAACAAAATACAATGCCTTTTGTACAATATACGTTACATAACATTACATTTACATACATTGCTTCTGGCCCCACACTAGGATACCCTGAAACCAGAAACAACGACGTCACAAACATGTAAACATCCAAGACCTGGGCTTTTTTCTTGTCCCCAGCCGGGATTTGAATCCGGAACCTCTTGCATGGTACGCCATGGTACGCTACGCCACAGAGGTCGTCAACATAAAATACAAGCAGAGTCATGCAATAAGCAAGGACTTTTCCCTTCAAAATGTGTATAACAGCGGAAATCAGAAATCATAAATTTATTTCGACATAAAGAATTTACATTATGTTTGTTGAATGTTATTGTTATTGCTGTCTTCGGATCGCATTGTGGAGAAAAATACATCTAGAAAAACTCAACTCTGACATCTTTTTGTCGGCCTCAGTGGCGCAGCGGCTTAGCACGCTGACTGTAAAACGGAAAGTCTCGGGTTCGATCCCCGGGCGGGTCAAACTAGGAAACGAGCTTTTCTAAGTTGTCTCGGGTCTTGGATGTTATCTATGTATTTATTGTGTTAAATTTATCGTCGAGTTAGCACCTATAACACAAGTCATTTAGTTGTACTTAGTCTAAGGCTAACGAGATATGTGTAATATGTCCATGAATATTAATTTATTTTGCATTCTGAATTCCCCGGCACCGTAACCACGTCGTCAGATCATTTGTTGCCTACCCACGAAGCGTCGTCCGGTCCGTAGTTGCTAGGTCGCAAATTTTTCGTCCATCATCATCAACATAACCAGCTGGTGCCAGTCCCCTGCTGGACACAAGTCTCTCTCTGAGACACGCCACTCAGCCCGATCTCCGGCTCTTCTGTCCCACTCACTGCCCACCGCTTTGCAAATGTCGTCGCTCCTCTTTTTCGTCCCAACGGCCCCATTTTTTTTATAATCATTTTTTTTGCGGGGTTTTGGTCACTTGGTGACCATAAGCAAGTATCTTGTTAGAGTTGCGATGGGGAGACGGATGAAAACTCTAACAAGACACTTCGCAGCAATCGTTGGAAAATATATGGTTTTGATGTACGTCTGTAGAAGTTGCATGCTGTTCTCTCTACACTAACCGGTAGAGAATACAATAATTGTTAACTTTTGTATTGTACTGCTTTTAACGTACACATGTCTAAGCTACATACCTACTATATTGAAAGTGAAGAGCACTGTTGCCTGAGATACAAGTCTGAGACACGCCACTCAGCCCGATCTCCGGCTCTTCTGTCCCACTCACTGCCCACCGCTTTGCAAATGTCGTCGCTCCTCTTTTTCGTCCCAACGGCCCCATTTTTTTTATAATCATTTTGTTTGCGGGGTTTTGGTCACTTGGTGACCATAAGCAAGTATCTTGTTAGAGTTGCGATGGGGAGACGGATGAAAACTCTAACAAGACACTTCGCAGCAATCGTTGGAAAATATATGGTTTTGATGTACGTCTGTAGAAGTTGCATGCTGTTCTCTCTAAACTAACCGGTAGAGAATACAATAATTGTTAACTTTTGTATTGTACTGCTTTTAACGTACACATGTCTAAGCTACATACCTACTATATTGAAAGTGAAGAGCACTGTTGCCTGAGATACAAGTCTAGAACCTAGTTCAGGCACAGATAATTGTTTATATGCAGCTTTGCCTCAGATATTGTAAGTAATACGCCTAAAATGTAAACATCTTGTAAGGATTTTGAAAGAAATAAAGATAATTATTATTATAACTTTGCCAAAATTTGTTTCTCCGAATCGAATCGAATCACTCAGTTGAGTTAAAAACGTAAATAATCAATATTTACGTTTTTACTCAAGTAAGTGATTCCGAAGTAAGTTAATCATAGAAATTACCTTTAACCAGCAGTGAACATGGGCGAGCTGATGATAATGATGAATCATCGTTAAAAATTCAAATCTTTATTAACGGTTCCTTCACCAGTAAAAACAGCTATCATCAAACACAACTTGAACAAACAAACAAACACAACAATAATTACATTTACTCATGTAATTATTAAAATAAAGAATTAAAATAATAATAAGAACCGTACGAATAAAATCCGCGCAAATGAAACATTAACACGGACATTCACACAAAAGTACTCAAGAGCATTTTCGCCATGAAATATTTAAAAAGCATCGGGCAGCAGACGCGGCGAGTATTCCGCTGGGAACGAGTAAATAACGTGGAAGAAAACTCGAGGGCCACTTCAGCTCTTGCGCTGCGTTATGCATGATGGTATCTTCATGAGTATTATTTTTGTAAAGGATTTCCGAGTGCGTTTTCATCCACTTACGAGAGCGTAAGATCTAAAAACCTCTCCTTTGCATTTTTGAAAAGGCGATTTCGTAGAACTGCATTCAATTTATTTCCCTTGTTTGAAACTTGCCAATAATAGTTTTAGGTTCGATGTAGGTGTGGATAATGCTAAACAAACGTTAATAGTAGGTATAACCGTTCTCACTATTAGAAAATAATTGTCCATAATACCGGTTACAGTTCTAGTCCCACCAAAATATAAATGTAAAAAAACACTGACTTACTTCTAGTTCCGAATTGCGATCCCCAACCCGCATGCCCAGCGTGGGGATTATGGGCATTACCACCTATGATAGCAAAACGTGGCGTTCTTTAGGGGAGGGCTATGTCCAGCAGTGGAATAGTATAGCCTGACGACGACGACTTCTAGTTCCAAAAAAATACTTGTTGTATAGAACTTGAAAGCCTTGTCTTCCAGGAATTAGCAGTGTTAATAAACAGTGTTTTCTTAATCCATATCAACCCTTTATGTCCCCACTGCTGGGGCACGGGTCTCTTTCTGCATCGCAGGAACGTTAGGCCATACTCCACCACGGGGACCTAGTCCGGGTTGGTGGAGGATTGTAAGACAGTGGCAGGCCTTACTGTCAGAAGTTATCAAGCCACCAATAAGGCCTCTGACCTTCGTTAATACTAGGGAAAAATTGTGGAACTTATCTACAATTCTACTTGGCAAAATATATTCTAGAAACTTCAAGAAAAGCCTAAGTAAGCCTCTAAAAAACCAAGTTTAGTCATGTGATATGAATGACTTCAAAGATGCCGGGGAATATAAAATATATGGTCAGTGCGGGCCGGCCGAGAAATTGGCCTGGCGCACTGCGCCTTGATATTGTTAGGAACTATAATAAGTCGAAGTATGTCCACAATCTAGAATGAACGTTACGGATAGGAAACAGAGTTTTTATTACACGACCACGTATACAAAGTTTGGCGTAAAGAATCGATCATTAAACCACACCATACATCTGTTACTGAAACTACCCTTTTCTGGAATCACTAAACTCTGAAACTCATTAGAGCCAGGAAAACACATTTAATAATTATTAGTGATTTTTATTTATGTATAAGGTAACCACATTCTTTCAACTTTTCATTCACATGAAGATACTGTCACTCAAACAGCCAATTCATTTAACTAACAACCAATATATCCACTTGAATAATTTTCCTTGATTCTGCTCCAGCAGCGATTCGTTTTGTTTCAAGTTCAGAAGACGGATATTCCAAGCGCTTCTACGAGGTAAATTCTTCAAAGGGGAAATCTTCACGATACCGTGAAATTTAATGAGTTGAGAGCGGTGAACGCTAGCGTCTAGCGTGCCCGGCAAATCCGGCCACTTTTGACTGTGCACTATTCCAGAGGGATTCAAATATCTACATAATACAATACAAATTTAATCTTTTAGCTGGAGACAGTCGTGGAGCAGTTGGAAATAAAATACGCTTCAATGAAACTTTGAATAAGTTTTTTAGACAAATAACAACAATAGTATTTCTTAATGATTCGCAATACTCATACATATTAATTTATTAACCGGGTCTAATCGCGTTAACCGTGACCACTGCAACTGTAACGCTGCCGAAACGTCGGGAAATGAGATAATTACGTTTTACCTAATAAATAATCGCGATTTGACCCGTTTAGTACATGACTAAAGAACAGCAATCTAGGAGTAGACAGAGATAATAGGGTCGTCGAACAGCAATCTAGGAGTAGACAGAGATAATAGGGTCGTCATTGCAAAGATTTTGGTTACAAATTCGTAACCAGTAATTGTAAAGGGGCGCCTGAACGCATCCACGCCAAATATAGTGCTCGCTTGCTTTTGCTTTAACGCCACAGATAGAATCCTCTCTACATTGTTCCGTTTTCATTGATTCTCTAGAACAAAACGGACAAAGTTACTAAATCCAAATATATTTAAATATGCGGACAAATTTTAAAAGGCAAATTTTATAAGACTAATAATGTTAATTAAAGAAATTTAACATTATCAATCTTATAAAAAGTAACTAACAAGAGTAACAAACAACGAATTTGTTCACCGCCTAAAAACCTCATTTTACCACTGGAATTACTGGATTTTTTCCACAGTTTATTTTGCCGACTCAGTCTGACGTTTTTACTTATAAAAAAGGATTACAAATTTACTTCGTTCATGCGTTGAGCTTTCAGATAATATCTTATTAAATACATATTCTCCAACAAAATCTACCTACTGAAAAATAAAATTGTTACTTACATATTCGAAGGCGACAAACAATTGACCTCTTCTAGCATGTCTTCATCACTCACTAAGCTTTTTGTAGTGCCATTTACTTCACACTGCAGGCATCTCATATCTTTAAAAACACTCGTCGTCAAGTACTTCAGTCGCGATAATTCAATGACATTTTTCGCCCAGTCTTCTTTAGTTTTAAACATGAATGGCATTTCTGTGATTGGAATGTGATTGCACAGGTTGCAAGCGCATACGTAAGTTGTAATGTTATTTCTGGTATTAAAACAACCTCGGTTTACAACGCCAAAGGGAGTGTGTTGAGAATAGCACACGTCATCCTTATCTTGGCAATCGACTATTTTATCCACCCTACAAAACAAATTATTATGCTGTTATAATTATGAGCACCAAATATTTTTTTCTTAAGGCTGATGTTACTTCTGGTATGATAATTGATAAGATAAGATAAGAATATTCTTTATTGTACACTGGAAAAATAACAAATACAAAATAATTACAAATATCTATTTAGTACAATAAATTGTCGGCCTTATTGCTAAAAGCAATTTCTTCCAGATAACCTTACGTATGCTGTCTCGCTCGCACAATCTATCATTGTTAGTGATTATAATAAAATAAGTATACTTTAAAATCACCCGAGGGTTCGATATATTATAAAATTACGGACATTATAACCACATTTTTGTGTGCCTTACCATACTTCAGTTTTTAATAAATAAAAGTTGTTTTGAAAATCATTAATCATTAAAGATTTTGGAATGTGTGAGTGAGACGGCATGACAAACGTATAGCAGGCTTAAAGCTTAATGTGAAAAAAGAAAAATATTACCTTCCATCCCTTGGATCATTGCAATTCGCATTTTCTAAATTATTACATGATATGCAAGAAAGATATTCATTATTTAATGTGTTCGATACGTTTGAAAGTTTTGCAGTCATTGAATGGTTATTTATTTTTGGCTGATACATGATAAGTGTACGTTGTGGACCAGTCATAAGAAATAAAGGCTTTGGGGAGAAAAGACTTTTTTGCTTTGTTCTAGGTGGAATAGTACTGGCTATATTACTATATGGCCGTACAGCAAACCCCGACACGTCTACGTCCTTTAAAGGCGTTAAATCATCTTTGATTTGTTTCTGCGATATATGTATTTTATCCAAATTTCTTACGTCTACCTCTCCATTCTCTGCAGTATCATAATGTAATATTTTTCTGTTTGGAGTTTCTGTATAGTCCCATTCTCCAAAAATATTGTCCGCGTTTTTGATCAATGTATCAACCAAATCACCGTGAAGATCTCTTGTTGTTGCCCCAGTTGTTTGTGAACCAAAATTTAATAGCTGATGACTTACGATATGTCTGTTTTTTATATTACTATGGCAGAAGCATATATGATTGTGAAATAAAATTACAAAAAATTGCAAAAATAAACATATTGTCATATTTATGTACTATCTTTACTTCACAGAACAGTTTCATGACGTTGACAGATAGCTTAAACTAATAGAAGGTTAGGTCAAAAAACATACTCGAAATAGTTCTGAATAGTGCAAACCATAAATCTAGCATAATAAAATTACTCATCTTTTTAGAATCAGAAGTTTCATAATCTACTGATATAAATTTATTTGTAGCTATAGGTTCAACGTGTCCAAAAAAAGGTAGGTCAAATGGTATCGTATTGCAATTTGTCGAGTCGCAATAAAAAAATATGGAGTTATATGCTGGCAAATCAATACATCCTCTTTTGATTGTACGTGGAGTTATCTTTGTGTAGCAGACCTGGTTAGACTCGCAAATTTTGAAAAAAGTTCTGGAATTTCAAGAAAACCATTATCAAACATCATTAAAATCACCAGAAATATTAACTTATTATTTTCATAATAAAGTTTCTACTTACGTACTTCCATCACCGCACGATGTATCTACAAAATGATATCCATCTCTAACTGATTCACAAAGCTTGCAAACTGTGTTTGCCTGGTTGAAGAAGCCAACTTGTATTTGTTTGTTGTGATATTCCCAGTCTTCTATACGAGGGTAGTTATAGTAGTGCAAGTACCGAAGTGATTTGTCGTTGCACATTGGGCAACTGCAAACGTAGGTTTGTGTTAACTCTTCAGGTGCAGCACATCCTCTACGTATAAAATTTGGGTGAAGTTCAGTGAAGCACCTTTGATCCTTAGAGCAGCGTTTACTTGGAAGCCTTTGAAAACATAAGAGCGTCATTAAATTGTATATAACCTTTCAAAATAGTAATTTAGACACTAAATAAATAAGGGAGTGAAACATATCAACTGCTTTATTAATTCCTGCAGCATTCAATGAAACCACCTTTGACTACGTTGATATGATGCAGAATCTGAATCATACTTAATTTAAAATTGTCGTGGCTGCAAAATAAGTTCAGAGTATAGAAACTTACTTAAATGCCTTGTAGCATGCTCGATATTCTTTTGCATCTGATGACATATTAGCCCAACACGTAAAACACTCCAATTGGCATTCTTCGCATGAAGAAATGTAGTTATGTTTCTTAGATTTATCTCCAGTTTCAAGTACCTTATGAAAGTGACTTATTGGATGTGATCTGTTTAGAGAATGTGTAACAATTTTTCTGCTCCTGTGTAAATCGTCAATGATCTTGGATTTGAATTCTTGTAGAAATAGTTCTGAAATTTCTCCATTATCTAGATATTCGTTAGTGCCCATTGCATTTGTTATTGATTTAGTTTTAGTTGTATTTGAAATATGAGGATCAGGTGGTAATGATTTTCTGACTTCCAACGGACTGTTCTCGTTTGTTGTCCGGGAAACGCTCCGTGATGATAATGTTATATTTGCACAAAATGATTGGTGGATATTATATAAAAGTAAAATAAGTAGGTAAATACTATCAAACCACATGGTAATTTTATGGATTCAATTCACAGATTAAAAAGACAAAAATAATATTGTCATTTTATGATTAAACCTACAGAATAAAACATAACTGAATAGGAAAAATGAAAACTAATCCTTTTTGCTTTACACATCCAGAATCACCGATTACGGAAGATCATCTGTAAGTTTTACAAATGTTCTCAACAGTTTTCTTTATTATACAGTGAGTTACTCAATTATTTATGACATTATAATAAATTATCATCATCATCAAACCAGTATGTCCCCACCAAGGGGCACGGGTCTCTTCCCCTGAGAAAGGTATAGGCCGTACTCCACCACAGGGGCCAAGTCGGGATTGGTGGTGGCTTGCAAGACTAGTGGCTGGACTTACTGTCAAAACTGTCACTGACAGCCAATACATGACAGCTGGCACCAACTGCTTTACGTGTCTTGTGAAGCACGGAATCGCTCGGAAAAATGCCACTAGAGTTAGTCATAGACGGTCACCCATCCATGCACTGAACTCGCCCTGTGTTGCTTAACCTTCGTGATCGTTTAAGATTACTCAGGCAGGCGGGGCTACGAGCGATAAAAAATAAAAATAATATATCTAAAGTAGACCCGTTGTAGAGTAGAATACCCGTAATAACTGTATTTCGTAGACGGAACATCAATCGTTACTCTCGTTACGTTACGCATTCTAATCAGTTACGTTATGGGTGATTTTGCAACAAAAATGTAAAGTTGATCTGCAGTGGACTGTTTGATTTATTTTGTTAATTATCCGATCTCAAAATCATCTCCTCTCCTACTCTCCAAAATCCTCTAATCTTCCTAAGATGAAGGAGTTGAAACCGACACCCAAATTACAAAACAAAAAGTGTTATTCGTTTTGGTGTCCTTTGTAGAACTTTCTTTAGAATCACGATTTCTTTCTCGTATTAGCCTATAATCGACAGCAATATTATTGTAATGATGAGTTAAGTAACAACAAGCGCGGTCGGGTGCAGGATGGGTGACCGTCCCGTGACTACCGCTAGTGGCATTTTTCCGAGCGCTTCCGTGCTTCGCGAGGCATGTTAAGCCGTTTGTGCCGGCAGTCATGTAATGGCAGTCGTTAAATCGGCTGCTTGATGACTTCTAACAGTAAGGCCCGCCACTGTCTTACAATTCTCCACCAACCCGGACTTGGCGCCCGTCGTGGAGTATGGCCTAACCTTCCTGCTATGCAGGAAGAGACACGTGCTAAACCAGTGGGGACATACAAGGGTTGATATCGAATATATTTGTTATATAAAGTGTTCAAATACCTCAGCGCTTGAAATTGCCGACGCGAAGACAATGAGATTAAGATATATCCTGCAGAAAAAGGTTGTCCATAATTTCCGTAACAAAAAACAAAAGAGCTGTGGCCCGTCCAGAATGGTTTCGCCTCCCAATTACTCATCGTACGCCGGTGGCCATGACCGTACGGCTTTGCATAAATCCTGGACGTAATTTAATGTCGCATAAAATCATGGCTCGACTCATGCAGCCGTGCATCCTTCACCCAGACGGCTCTTGTAGGCCATGGGCCGGCCGTCAATGATCTTAAGTCAAAATGTTGGGGTATATCTTCAAAATATGTCATGAAAATAGTTGTGTGAAACGAAAATAGAAGACTTTTAAAAGGTATTGCTTAGTTATAATATTGTTAAAAATTGCTTAATTATCCTGTTATGTGGCAACATATTTTATGTATGTCAGACTAAAAGGTTAAATAAAGATAAAAGTAAGCTTCGAATATCCCATTGAATGGCTTTAATTTATTAATGAAAAGGTTTTCAGCTATCCCTAATTATATGATACATTATATAAAACCATTATATAAACATACATACACACTTTGCTTAGCTAATAAGGAGAGGGCTGAAGTATATTTCCCTTCGACGTTCCTCAATTTGCCCTCCATCCCCTCCCTAATCCTAAAGTTTTTTTCGGCATACAATCCTCCCAACTTACGGGTAGCTAAGTGTTTTATATTGAAATATCACTTTTTGAATGGAATATTTCATGTGAATTTAATTGAATTTTATATTAAAATAGTGTTTATATGATAATGTTTGATAATAATACAATATTGTAGACTTTTAGTCCGGATTTACTTACGGGTGTTGTTATATCGGAAAAGTCCGACCAGGTTTCGCTCCGATTCGCAGAGCTTAATCATGGTGAGCAGAGACGGAGCTCGCGTCGTCGGTTGCTTGTCTCACACTGTGTGAGACAAGCAACCGACGACGACGCAGAGCTTAATCATGGTGAGCAGAGACGGAGCTCGCGTCGTCGGTTACTTGTCTCACAATGATGATGAATGTTCTCGAAAGTGTTTACAATTAAAGTTCTAGCGACTTATACTCCTACCGCATAAGTCGTATAATAACATTATTTACATTTAAGAAATCATGCTTGTAATTCTTTTTTCTGGATTTGCAATATTTAGTGTTCTCTCTATTTATCTACGTATTTATAATTACAATCCGTTCACCCTTAGTGCCTAAACTATTCTGAGCTAAATGTACCTAATAGATTGATATTGTAATTAAAATCTGAACATGACAAATTAAGAATGAACGGAATCCTGTGCAGCCGAGTTCCCGCACTGCACCTACCCAGTTTCGGTCCATTGTAGTTTTTTATTACCTGTAATTTAATATACTTACTGAATCACCGTGGACAATGTAGCGGCTTCATAGTACAGTTTATGGTTTCCATTTTTATAAAAGTCAAACGTGTGAGAGCTAAGAGGAATCCTTATGGCCGGTAAAATACCAAAGTGCATTACGGAGTTCACAGTTTTTTGGCTTCGCAGCTCTTTGCATCATTTTTACTTAACAATAACGTCAAAATAAAATAGCCTTTATTTCACCCGAATTCGTGCATCTGCTTACTTTTTGGTTGCGATCTCCTCCAGTTGTTTCAAAACGTAAATCCCTTTTCGCTGTGGAGATTTAAAGTTAAGCCTTTTGTAATGAAGGGTTGTCTGTTGTTTGCGTAACTTTGTAGATGTAGGCTCATGTTATTTTGATGTCGTTTTTTATGCTCCCTTAAAAATTATATCACTATTATCAAATACATCTTAGGCCATATTACATTAGATACAAAGTTCTTGGTGCTAGGTCTTCAGTATTTTTTTTTCTTGCGATGACCGCAAGAAAAGCTTTATTTTATTAATTAAGTCCAGTTAATGATAGTTAAAATCTCTTAAAACTAATTGTTTTTTTCTAGCTTCATCATTCACAAAATATAAATCATCATCATCGTCACGCTATATTAGTACACTCCTGGACATAACCTTCCCCTAATGAGCGCCATAGCGCCCTGTCTTCAGCTTCCCGCATCCATCATCTGCTTGCAGTTTTTCACAGATCGTCATCCCACCTGAGGAGGGCATCTACACTACGATTACCGAATCGCGGTCTCCACTCAAGAATACGTTTACCCCAGCACCGGTTGTGTGTTCATATAGCCAGCCCACTGCCACTTCAGTTTGCTAATACTCTGAGCTATAAATGAGAAATAAAATCAAAATATTTATTATAACTAATATAGGTACACAAGATGCTCTAAAAATAAACGAACCAGAACACCTACAACCTAAGTTCAATGAACAACCTTTTGTAACGAAATGTAGACCTTATTTTCTTTACTTTCATTTGAAGATTAACAGACTAGTAATATTTGTAATTACAAGGACCCAATTAGGCAATGTTATCTGAAAGCGACGATGTATTTACTAGATATTATGATATACCTATGGAGTTAATACTTAATTAAGTAATCAGTGGTAGTTCAATGACGGCCTACGATGAGCCGAAATTATAAATTGGCCTATTAATTACAGACACTTGAGTGTATTATGTTTATGTATTACGCCACTTGAACTATTAATTGCCTATGTGATGATAAGGCGGTAGTATCAATTACAATATAGAAGCATTGACTGCTAAGTAGGCAGAACCATCATAGATACTTCGCAATAAGTTACTTTGGTGAATTTGGGCCCTTCTGCTTTTTTTTAAGAGAACCATCGACATAAATGACCGAATACAAGGTACCTACCGTCTTTTAGCTTTTAGAATATACCTCAGCTACTATCGATTAACCGATTATATTGCAATAAGGTAAGATTTACTTTGTATTGTTATTAATAATTTTACGTAACTTATCAAAATAGTGAAGAAAAGTTTTATACAGAGCAGGAAGTATTACACTCGTGTGCTTTCGGCGAAAACCGAAGCCTACTCGAGAGCCCGAGGTATATTCTAAAACTAATAGACTGTAAATTGTACAATATAGAAGTAGAGCCATTAAAAGGTTTTCACTTATTGCGACATTTTAGGTTACATCTTAGTAGTTAATGCTCAGCAGTCAGGTCAGGTATTTCTTTTATTACCATCGTTTATTTTCGTCTTTTTAGTGATTTAAAATATTTTACTTCAATTTACGCTGATTTTATGTGGCATATGACACTGTCACCAACAGATAGATAGATAGAATATTCTTTATTGCATGTACACCAAGGATTACATAAGAGACTTATAAAATAACAGTACAGTACAAGTGGCGGCCTTATTACTAAAAGTAATTTCTTCCAGACAACCATTGACGGAAAATAAGAAACGGAAACTGAAATACGGGTGGTCGGCGCAACTAAACAATATTAGATAACATATCAACTATAAAATATTATAGTTGATACACATACATAAACGATACATAAATATGAAATTGATACACATACATAAACGGTACATAAATACGAAATAAATAAAAATAAACATACACACAAAAAAAACAGGACGAATCGATTGAGATATTATTGGTCAAAATCTGGCCTATGCATACGATCTAATACCCCCCCTTTTGGCCTCAGCCGCAGTCGGGTAAAAAGGGGGCATCTTATGGACGTACCTAATTGGAAGAAAAAAATAGTTGCTTGTCAATACCAATTAGGTATTTTCGATCGATATAGTTTCATTAATCTGAGATATAATTGATTCCATAGATTAGATTAGATTAGAACTCTTTATTTTACACACGAAAAAACAAAATATACTTATATATTTTATTCCGTAGAATTCTGACAGCTATAAATTCAATTCAATTCAATTATTTATTGCCTTAAATTACAGTTATGTAAGGTGTTACATTCTGATATTTTATAAGTAGTACAGTGTAATTTTACCGGTAATGGCATAGCAACTTAGTACATAGAGTAAAAAATTATATAATCAGTAAGTAGTATTTATACATTTAAATTTATTTAATTACCAGAATGAATAATACTAAAACACATTATCATTCGATTTCTATACCTATCAACTCTCAATGAAATTGAGACGATAGAACGTTACCGCCCTAAGCCATTGTCAATAATTCAATTTTAAATGGGGACACATAAGGGGTTTATATCATCATCATTAAAACATAACACGTAAAACTTATATAATAAATTCCAACAAATTAAAAATAACGCTATTTACATCATATCAAAAACATTTATTTTTTATAGCTGAAAAATTCGTTAAGACTATAGGGACACATTTCTAGCAGGTACTGTTTTAGGGCTCTACTAAACCTATTTCCATAGAGAGATTTAATTTCATCTGGAAGTTTATTATAAACGGTAACAGCCATATACTTCGTACTTTTGCTGTATGTGGTTGTTCGACAAAAGGCCACATTTAAATTAAGCATATTCTTTTCCTGTAATCTTGCACTCCGGTTTTCTGTTTTGAAAATATAATTTCATGACTTTAATTTCATGAAAATATAATTTTGTGACTTGTGTAGGTAAAACATAAAATACTATCTAGCATTTTATTTCTTATTGCCCTCAAATGAGTCAAATATTTCCCTTTTTTGGTGGAGAGCTTTTTTAATATTAATAATAATAACTTCCACACAAGGTCACACAACACAATCCCTTAGTGGCAACAATTATGAAACGTCAGAATTTTACGGAATAAAAAATCTGACTTTAAAAACGTATTACGTTTTTAAACTCAGATTTAAGAATGTAGGTACGTATATTTACTGAACGTATTACTTTATGCGTGACCGGATGTAACATTTTTGATATGCACAAAAATGAAGCTCCACCGTTACACCGTTGCGCTACCCTGCGGGAATTACGTCAACTTTACTTTACGTCCCATTCTTTGTACACAGCATTTAGGGCTTCTGTCTGCCCAGACAAGAAAGACAAGAATCCAATGTTTAACGCTGTCTAGATAACATAGGTGACTCGCATACCGTCCGCTTCTGTACATCTTGTATGGAGAACGTAATATTCAATAATATTTCTAAGGAATTTATTCAAAACACCGATCTTTACAGTGTCAGGATGCTTAACCGAGCTTAAGAGGAGCTTTTAAGAACTTACATCAATCGGTATCATAATACTGGCAAACGGTATCATAATAATATCAAGATGATAAAACGATTAGTACCATTACGTCACTGCATTCCTTAAGTAGTCATGTTGGTCAATGAGCATTAGTTTGAGAGATGAGATCGCCAACTATCTAATAGTTCACAGAACGCCCGTTCTGTTATAAGATATTTTTGTGTAGTATATAACCGTCCCACTGCAGGGCACAGGCCTTCTCTTGGAGAGAGTATGGGCTTAGTTACCACGCGTGGCCCCCGCCGATTGGCGATTTCAAGCGCTGAGGTATATGAACTTCTTAGACGCTCAGGTTTCCTCATAAGATAAGAATATTCTTTATTGTACACCAGAGCATATATTATAAAACATGTAAAGATACAAAGTACAATTGGCGGCCGTCTTAATGTTTTTCTACACAGTTAGGGAGTTGTATAGCCACTATATCTTCACAAATGTACATAACGCAGTTAACAAAGCCATTTGTACACTGGAATTGGAAACTGGGCTACCGCCGCTGAATAAATAAGGAAATGTCTCAGTAGTACAAAATTTTGTTTGATTTAATAAAGTTTTAGCCGTAAAGATAGTTTGAAATTATGTAGCATAGACGAAAAAGCCTAAAATATTATTATTCGTCATCACCAACCTATTATTTACCTACCGAGGGGCAGAAGTCTCTTCCCTGAATAAACTATAGGCCCCACCACGGGGGCTAAGTCCGGATTGGTGAGGCTTGCAAGACTAGTGGCTGGTCTTACTGTCAGAAGTTTTAAAGCCGCCCTAAGGCCTCTGACTTGGGTTAACGACTGCCATCTATCGACGGCAGCCGAAACCAACTGCTTAACGAGCCTTGCAAAGCACAGAACCGCTCGGAAAAATGCACTAGCGTTAGTCATAGACGGTATACCCATCCATGCACTTGCTTAACCTTCGTGATCGTTTAAGATCACTCAGGGAGCCGGGACTACGAGCGATTCCTATTATTCGTGTGTTTTATTAATATTCGTATTTAATTTTATAAATAAAAAAATATAGATCTATTATGTGTCAGTTTCCAAGCCTTCCAAAAGTCTCAATGTATAATTTAGTCTGGCATTTTGAACTAAGAATCTATTTATTACACACCTAATTATTGTTTTGTGTTACCTTAGCCACTATCAGAGTAATTTGTAAAAAAGCATATTTGTTTCTTACTACCTATTTTGTTACAGTGGTGGTGTTCCCAGGTGGACAAGGCTGCATATAAAGAGACTTCTGGTAGATTCTACTCAATTCCGAGCAACCGCTCGCCCCTACATTAACTTGTATAGAATTACACGTCGTGTGAGAAACTTCCAAGGTAATTTTGACTTGAAACTATAAAGCTGATGAATATTCCTTTCTTTTATGGAGCTAATTAGAGGCTAATTAATGGGCTATTTTGGACTTGTTGTTTATATTCTTTGAATGGAAATGAGGTTGGACTCTTGAGCGGTGGTCAACTTATATACTTTTTTGTGTTGCCTACCGAAATGGTGCCAACGAGAACTAGTATTAATATGCCTGCAACTTCTGCCAGTCTGTCTGTTTATCTGACTTTTAAATTACGATACTATTTTTATTTTTAATGCACTAACCCGTGCTAAGGACAATTTTAAAAAACCTATTTACGTACGTAATACAGAGAATAGTGTAAAGAGGTACAAAATTTCACTGATGCTGGTGAGTCACCCATTAGCTCAGTTGGATAGAGCGCTGGCACGGATAACCAGAGGTCGCGGGTTTGAATCCCGGCATGGGTGGAATTTTTAGCCTGTAAATAGGTTTTTAAAATTTAAATTACTTTTCCTCTTGCACTATAACAGCTTACTACTATGGTGCAGTAGAAATGTTACAATTTTCTTTTTCACGGAATATTATTCTGATAGATTGGCGAACAAAAGCAAAGAAAATATTAGTTTTTTTGTTAATTTTCGCTCCATTGTAAAACGTACAAATGTAAAACTTTGCATGATTATAGTGCAGTAGTTTAGTAAAATATCAAATTAAAAATAAACTGGTCAAGTGTAAATGGAACTCCCGCCATACTTACTTAAAATAAATATTTACGAATTACGTAATATTTAGATGCGCGAGTGCAATTCGCACTTGACCGGTTATCCCGTCTTCTAGTTCAATCCTAATATTGGTAAGTATGCCAATAATCAATAATCAACCTACGACCTATTCTCAGATTTACCAAAAAGACACTAAAAAATCTTTAAAATCAGAGAAGCCGTTTCGAAGAAGATCGATAACAAACAATGTGATATGAGATTTTTATATTCTAGATTTTACTATAACTATACAAGCATTGTTAAGGTTGACTTGTAGCACGTTTTTACCTCTAAATTCATGCATTCATGAAAATAAGATTATTCTCACAAAATCAAATTTGAATGGCTTCTTAAGTGATACCAAAATGCACCCCCATTTTGATCTCAAAGAATATTACAGGCAATATGCCTGCTCCGAACTTCGTAGTTACTTAGTATCTTCATTCTTTTCTTTACATGTCATATCGTCTGCAGCCGCGTAACTCGATACTGCCTTGCGGACATCGGCTACACTCCATTGCTCCCTGGCCTTCCCATCGTTCATTCGCCTGTTGACATCCTTCTCTTCATACTTATTGGGAATCAGGAATGTGCGGTAGGCCTTATTTCGTCGGGTATAAGAACGAGGATCAAACAAAGCTTTATTCCGATGTCCGTGAGACTAACACCTTGGTATACTTTTAACAGGTAAAAGGACGTTGAGATACGTAATGGGGGTAAAGTTGATTTACCTTGTCTAAAAAAGATAGTTAACCTGAACAGGACATTTACCTTAATAGGATTGACCTCAGGTCAAATGAAACGCTTTCTTCTGTATTTTTGACATATCTGTCTGCAACTTCGTGAATATATTGGGTGACACTCATCATCGTAGCGCATAGGTATTTGTCTACCTTATCTCGCTCCACACTGATTTTTTTCGTCAAAAATCGGAGGTCTCCTAAAATGATAAAAGATTGTCAGGAATAAAAAATAAAATCGCGTGTTCCCGATGTGTGGCCTGCGGAAAGCAAACAAAAGGATTTATTATGTTTTTTTAGACAGGCCGTCGATAGAGCATTCAGTGAGCTACACGGAAGTTTTGCTCTTGCATTTAATATGTTTCCTAATGTCACAGACCAAGGCAAAAAGTGTCTGATTCAAAGTTCAAAAATATATTTGAATTTTATCTTTTGTAGCGCTATCAGCCAATGGCGCACTGTTGGTTCCGGAAGAAATTAAAGCCCACGCTCTTATTTACTCTAATTGTAGGTGAAATCTTGTGCCAGTAGGACAGTTAAGTATATCTTCTTTCGTGTCAAAAGCGCAGACTTCCTCTCAGACATCTCGCTCCCAAAACCGCGCCACTGCGAGTGCGCCGGGTGATGCCTCCATGAGACCCCGCAAACTGCACTGTGGAGCTTCAGGGGAGACACAAAGATGCATTGTTGTTTGTGCAGCTCCACATCGGCACAAGATGTCAGCATCTTCGAGCAGGATCCCCATCTTTTCAGGTTATCTCTGGATCGAGCAACACCACCGCACAGACGGTTCAGCGATCTCCATATTCTCCATTGCTCATGCCTTCCAGGTGCTATTGACTCCACCGGCAGTATATTTACTCTATACATAACAATAAACCATCACTGTAAAATAATATTGGAGCAAAACATGCTAGACAAACTCATTCAACCGTTGTCTTTTGTCGTCGCTTTAGAAGAAGCGGAAAAATAGGGCAGAGGTCTCTTTTGTCTCCATCATCTTCGATCCATTTGCGGGATAGTGAACTTCTGTGTACCATTAAGTGAAACAAAAGGGAAGCCGCGATTGTCCTCCCTGTAAAAAAATAATAGCGGACGACCCGTTCCAACAACAATATTTCGAGTTCGAGTGGCTACTGTCTGCTTTCCATTTTATCTTTTACAGAGAATATGGGAAGCAGTAGCTTCAGTCAACTAAGAGTACATAAACAAAACGACGACATTACCCCTTGTATGTCGCCACTGCTGGGGCACAGCTGGGATATACAAGGGGTGATGTCGTCGTTGTCTCCACTGCTGAGGCATGGGTCTCTTCCTGCATCGCAGGAAGGTTAGGCCATGCTCCACCATGGGGGCCAAGTCCGGGTTGGTGGAGGATTGAAAGACAGTAGGGGCCTTACTGTCAGAAGTTATCAAGTTGCCCACAAGGCCTCTGAAATGACTTAACGACTGTCGTCAATACATGACCAAACTATCATAAATAAAAAAATACATTAGTATGTTGAAGCCCTCGTGGCTTAGGCGTTTGAATTAAGGCACTTGAGTTAAACAAAAAAAGGCGCGGTCAGGTGCAGGATGGGTGACCGTGCCGTGACTACCGCTAGTGGCATATTTTTGGGCGCTTCCGTACTTTTCAAGGTACGTTAAGTCGTCGGTGCCGGCTGGCATATAATGGCAGTCGTTAAGCCATGTCAGAGGCCTTATGGGCGGCTTGATATAAACTTCCGACAGTAAAGCCCGCCACTGTCTTACAATCCTCCACCAACACAGACTTGGCCCCCGTGGTGGAGTAAGGCCTAACCTTCCTGCGATGCAGGAAGAGACCCGTGCCCCAGCAGTAGGGACATACAAGAGTTGATACCATCATGTCGCCACTACTGGGGCACGGGTCTCTTCCTGCGTCGCAGGAAGGTTAATGCAAATGCGAATGTTTTTTCACGTAATAAAAGAAAGTTTCACGTAATAAATAAATAAAAGATAGATAGAAAGAGGAGTTGGTAATGAACAGAAAGGTGCAGCTGTTGGTTACTCATTTTCACACTGATTGGATTCCAGTATAAGCAATTACCGGGACCTTTTCCGGTTTAAATCGATGTTTTGGGGTCGTTTTAAATCAATTACGACTACTTTATCCGTGTTTTGCGAAAGCTATCAATGAACGACCGAACTGTAGCACTCGCATGGTGTACCGAATTTTTTTGGACTCCAATAATGTTCACAATCTAGAACACAATGTGTAGATGAGCTAGAATTCGGCCCATTTTAAGGAATACGACACCCACTTCGTACTGCGAAAAACACAAACAGAATTTGCTGCGTCTACGCAAAACGGCACGGTTCACACGCGTGACGAAGCAAGAGCCTAATCCAATGTTTATACGGCAACAAACGCCTCAATAACTAGGATTAGCGCCATCGCGCCACGATTTATAAAGTCTCACGTCGATGTTCATTTCCAAACGGCCCGCATAATGTACGCGGAGCGTGTTAAGAGGCGGTTTCATTAAAGCCTCACTGTGGAAATTGCCGCTTAGAGAATGCATAAGTCGCAATGTTGGGTGCTAACAATGTTTCCGCCTACTGCATGCAGACGCGATTATCGTAAAAATTAAGTGCCTCCTTCGCCTATGCATAAAATGCACTCGCCAATTCTAGTGTTAATCTCCCCTTGAAGTGTTCAGACTTTTTGGGGAAACAAGTCTAATCATAGCATATACATCCATATTACTGGTGGACAACATAGACTTTTCTATCTACCCGTACATCTTATTCTATCAATAGCGTTCTGAATAAATGAATATCTACATTCAATTTTAGTACACGAATTTACAAGAATCAGAAGAAGAGATTGAATGTAATCTTAATTTACAAGAATATAAAGCTTTTCGTAATTTATTTAATTATCTCCGTTATTACTATCGCATAGAAAAAGTGTGCGGTATGTGCCCTAAACTTTTATTTTTGCTTCTAGCTCTCAATTGGTGAAGGAGATCTTCAACCCTCTTTGATGTGTTTTGATTTTGTCAATCTTGTCTAACATAATTTCTTGAAACATGTACCTATAGAGGCCGTTATGAAGGATCTCCCTTATCCACCTAATATTTTACGTTGTCACGGTCAGTATAACAAATAAAAATAGAAAGCAGTTGTTGACACATTCAGAGAAAGGGTCGTATGTGTTTTCAATTGATAGGCTGTATACCTATATATACGATACAATACTATTCTATGGAAAACGAAATACATAAACAATCAATCAATAACGCAAGTAAAATATATCAGATCTTACCGTACACTGCCCTAGGAAATAAAGTGAGAAATTAACCCCATCTTCCACTAACTCCACACACACCAGGACTAGATATGCGCAATAGCGCAATCTAAGCTTCGAAACTTTCGCAACTGTGTCACGCAACACCTCATTACCTCACTGCGCTTAGAATATACCTGCAAGAGTATAATCCCAGTGCATTATTCCCGACACTAAGTTAACTCGTTATACGGAAAGAGGACACGGTGTAGTGCAGCGGTGCAAAAGGGTGCAAGAGGCCTTACGTTATGTAAACTCGAGCGCGGCACGTGGGGTGAGATACGAGCGATTTGGCAAGGCCAAAAGATTATAATAGTAGTAGCCGTCGATTGATGGTAGTCGTTAAGCCAAGTCAGAGGCCTGGGCGGCTTGAAAACTTCTGACAGTAAGGCCAGCCACTGTCTTACAATCCTCCGCCAACCCGGACTTGGCCCCCGTCGTGGAGTATGGCCTAACCTTCCTGCTTTGCAGGAAGAGACCCGTGCCCCAGCAGTGATATGAAATCATCAAATTATTACATTAACAAAAATTAAGCTCCGTCTCGGGACTAAATATTATGTTACTTTCACCACTAGGATAACAAAGTACTATTGTCGCATCACTCATGCCTTCCACCCGACGTCTCTAAGCAAACATCTAACAGCGAATGTTCTATCAACACCAGAGAAGCTACCAACAAAGGATGCGTAGTACTAAAGGATAGGTACCCACAGACTGTAGAACGGGCTGTGTTGACTCCTACACAATACTTATGTAAATCCTATAGTGAGTTATGAATTTAAGTAAATGCATGTCCTCCGCGTCGTATCCGACAAAGGCGATCAAAGCTATCTCCTTAGATGGACTCTTATAGGCTAGCAAAACTAAACACTTCTTCTTCTTCAGGCTATATCAGTCCACTGCTGGACATAGCCTTCCCCTAATGAGCGCCATAGCGCCCGTAATTGAAACCAAATTGCGTCTTGTATACTTATTAAATGTAATTTAATTAACTATTACGTAAGTAAGGAACATAATTTAGACAAATTATGTTTATGTTTATAATTATTGTACATATTAATACATAGTTTAATTTTAAAAAAGATATTTGACAATAAAATATCACCTCACCGTTTGTGACTACCCCCATCTTCTCCACGTCACCTGTTGGTTGGCTAGAATAAAATACTATTTAGTATTAAGCCCGCCAATTGTACAATCTTTACAGTTACAATAAAGAATTTAATAATAATAATAAATTTCATCTATGTTATGTAATTTTTGGTCATTATTGTTCCAAAAGGTGTATTCGTCTTTTGTGAAATGAAATCACATTAGTGTATGCAGTACCACTCACAATAGGAATAACCTGTATTACTACTGGTTATGCCTAGTGTGGTGAGATGACTAATAGATATATAGATATATAGAGAACACTTTCTAGCACAACGTATTACAACCATGATTTCTTAAATCTAAGTAATATTATACAATTGGCGGTCTTATCGCTAATCTGAGAGACCAAATCACAGATTATTTAAACTGCGTCCGAGGAGTGATTTAGAAGAAACACGATACCTCTAAAAAAATGCACTCACATGTAAATGCATACCTCTTCAGATGCTGTTTAAATAGTTTTGATAAAGACCATTTCAATTCAACTACGTTTAAGGAGCGTTTTACAAAATTTTCTTCTTGTTTTTTGTTAATGAAGTGAAGGTCGTGGATCGTGGCAAGTGGCCGTCCCAGGTCTCTGCCTACCTCTCTAGGATACGGCGTGAGTTTTTGTTACTTTATCTAACTTAGGGCCGGTTTCTGAATTGAGAGTTTCACTAAGTAATTACCTAAGTATCGTTCTATAACTCTCCATACTGAGAAATTTGAAGGTACAGCTAACTATATACTTAGCGAAATTTTCAATTAAGAAACTGGTAATTAGTTTTCCACTCCACATACTCGTACAGTCAGCAGCACAGATTACTGCTTTGAACTCAGTCATGCAACAGATGACTTAGCAACTAACATGTAAAAGTTTATGCTCTGTCAACTGTACAAAAGTGCAATCAGACGGAATCAGACAATGCAAAATTCAGTCAGTTTATAGGCTAAATACTTATCTGTGTAAAATTCACAGTTCCTGAAACATCATGTAAATAAAGTTCACCTTACTCAATCACACTTTAAAAACTTTAGAAACTTAAGGGTTTAGAAGAATTTTAGACCAGGATTACCGAAACCACCGCCACCTGCCTTGACAACGTATACTGTGACTGTGAATTTTCCCATTATTCTACAGTGAATTGTCTTAAGTCAGACCACAGTGGTCAAATTGTACATTTTGAAGCAGATTTAAAAAAAATAGAGCAATATGTACTTTGTAGGGTGATAACAAATAAAAAACTAGAATTGTTTAAAATTGACTTAAAATAAAGATTACCTATTCAAAAAAATAAAACTCAAGATGCTAATGTTCTCTATCGAGATTTCTTCAAGGCTGTTTCAGATAGTTTTGAAAAAGCTTTTAAATTAAAACAGATATCCTGCAAACAAAATAAATTACAATTTAGTGAGTGTGCCACAGCCGGCATCCGAAAAAGTAGGGACACACTTTATTCACTGTATGAGAAAAAAACATATACATACAACCCCAGTTTTATACAGTATGTGAAATTATATTAAAAATTATTTAAGGCCGTCAAATTTTGCCACAAAGCAAAATGCGAGTATATAAAATAAAAATCCTTCAATCTTCTAATAAATCTAAAACAATTTGGGCTATTATAAATAAGGAAACTGGTAAATCCAAATTGAGAGATCGCGAATTTGCACTTAAAATAAATAATAAATTAATAACCTCAAATGAAGACATTGCTGCGGCTTTTGAACAGTTCTTTACAAATGTTCCAATTATAACGACAGCTCCTTTAGACTCTTCTCCAGCTCTTGCTGAAACTATTTTGAAAGACAATGTCCCCCCATGCGATCACGATTTTTCGTTTGATTATATTAAAGCTCATACAGTGATTAAATCGTTTAAAAAGCTAAAGCTTAAAAAAACTGAAGATTTGTGGGGTATGTCAGTAACAGTAGTTAGCTCAGTAATCGACACCCTAGCACCCTATTTAGCCAGAATCTTTAACAAATGTCTGGATGAGGGTATATTCCCAGATCTAATGAAATATAGTAGGCTCGTTCCTTTATTTAAAAGTGGTGATAAGCAAGATCCTTCAAATTTCAGACCAGTCTCGGTTCTACCCGTTTTGAGTAAAATATTCGAGAAGATAGTTCTAGGTCAACTGCTTACACACTTCAATGACTACCAACTTCTCCATGGTCAGCAATTCGGCTTTATGCAAGGGCGCTCTACAACGGACGCCGGCGTCATGTTAGTTAAACATATATTTAGTGTATGGGAAGATCGCAAGGATGCTATAGGCGTATTCTGTGACTTGTCAAAAGCATTTGATTGCGTTGACCATAAAACACTTCTTTTAAAATTAAAGCACTATGGTATAAACGGGAATAGCCTAAAACCTATGACATCATATTTAGAAGGAAGAATTCAAAGAGCTGATATAAATAGAACTAAATCTTCAGGGTCAGAGGTCAGGATAGGAGTACCACAGGATCGATTTTGGGGCCGTTCCTCTTCCTCGTATATGTAAATGATTTGCCGTTCATGGTTCAAAATAAGTCAGAGATAGTATTATTTGCAGATGACACGTCACTTATTTTCAAAATTAAGAGACAAGAAGATGACCTTGACAATACTAATGCTGCTCTCTCAGGTACTAAACTGGTTTACGTCTAATAACTTATTGTTAAATTCAAAAAAGACAAAATGTATAAAGTTCACTATATCAAATGTCAAAGTAGACAGCAAAGTTATATTGGGAAGGGACAAACTAGACCTTGTCGAAGAGACTGTATTTTTAGGTATCACAATTGATGCAAAGCTTCAATGGGGTCCTCATATAGAAAAATTGGCAAATAGGCGTGCTCTGCAGCATATGCTGTTAAAAGAATTAGGGAACTAACTGACGTCGCAACTGCCAGGCTTGTTTATTTTAGTTACTTCCATACTATTGTGGGGACGGGCAGTGGACATTGAGACCATCTTCGTCTTGCAGAAAAGAGCGATCAGATTCATCTATAAGCTAGGCAGTAGAGATTCGTTAAGAGAATTCTTTAAAGAAACAAACATCCTGACAGTTGCCAGCCAGTATATCTATGAAAATATTATGTATGTCAGGAAAAATATAAGCAACTTTAAAACTGCAGGTAGCCAACATAATGTAAATACTAGAAATAAACATAAACTTTTGATCCCAAGATTCAGGCTGGCAAAGGTTAATACATCCTTCATGGGGCATTGTATACGCTTCTACAATAAAATCCCTGAAGATATATTAAGTTCGACTGAAGCGCGGTTCAAAAAAAACCGGCCAAGTGCGAGTCAGACTCGCGCACCGAGGGTTCCGTACAAACCTGTATTATAGACCTGAGTATTTGGTATGAATTTCAATTTAATACCTCTACGCGTTTATGAGGAAATGGGTAGTAAGTTTAAAATTATTAAAAAAATATATATTATGTGATGTAACTAAAAATTTATGGTTTTCGTAATTTTTCCTTTATCTATGCTATAAGACGTTGCTTCGTACCAAATTTCAAGATTCTGAGTTCACGGGAAGCACCCTGTAGGTTTTGATTCCCTTGCAAGTGTCGAAAATTTGCGGTATAAACGGCTGTATCTTTTGATTGCGTTGGCTTAGAAGTTTGATTTTTTCACAGCTTCAAGGGACAGTAGACCTGAGTAATTAATATAAATTTCAGCTTCATACCTCTACGCGTTCCTGAGAAAAAGGGTCTTGACAGACGGACGGACGGACAGACGGACAACAAAGTGATCCTATAAGGGTTCCGTTTTTTCCTTTTGAGGTACGGAACCCTAAAAATGTGTAAAGTACACTTTGTGCCAAAAGAGCTACTATAATATTAAGGATTATTTAGATGACAATGATGTCTGGAATTCAAGCATGTAAAATTCACGAGTTTTGTAGAATCTGTGTAAATTCTGTTAATTAAGGAATTTGAAAAGACTAAGTTTGGAGTTTTTTTGTCCATTTTTTCTCCAAAATGATCCAGATTTTGAAATGGACACCTAGTTTGACTTGTAACGTTCACTAAGCCGCAGTGTCTGCGCTACTTTGAATAAAACCTTTTCATTTCATTTCATTTCAGAAAACAGCTTGTCGAGTTAAGGGTTCTGTGAAGAAAGTTTTTTTAATAGATTTTGTACTAAGACTTCCGTTTCTTAGATCGTCGTCTATTACTCGTAAACTTGAAAAGTCTACTTAGCTGTGATAATTTTCATTTTAAGTTTATTAATGATTTCCTGATTTCCTGATTTCTTTCACGTTTCTGCAATCCACCATCTACTCAGGGAAAAGAGGGCGACGCCCACACCCACAACACACCCAAACCCACAATATTTTCATACCAACGGACGAAAAGACAAAAGGACGGCCGGATAAACAGACGGCCAGACAATCAAACGACCGGAGGCACGGAAAGATGGACACTGCGAAACTATAAGAGTTCCTTGTTGAATACGAAGCCCTAAAAATAGAACGCAGTTCACCTAAAAAGCCAATCCACTCTAGCCAGTTTATTTATCCTTAAATTACAAACACCTTTGCAATATCTCACCGCGATCTCGACACTCATGCACCAACTTAAATCCTTTTTTCTCTCCAATACATAAAACTATAATTACACCTGATACGCCTGTAAGGTCGGCTTCGTAATTCCAACCCATTTATTTCCTTATTTATTCCTTCTTTTACACTTGTTATACGTAGCTCACGTACAGATAATACTACAATGAGGCATACAAATTATCGCTTGCGCCGACGTCTGCCGTGTACGAAAACGAAAGCCCCTATGTGACTCGCCATACTGGAGCGAATTCCGCTTCTACAGCCCTAGGAATAAAGTTCAAATCCCGATCGGGTTTTCAGGTAATGGAAGTCGTTTTCGCTTTCGCGCGGAGGTCAGCGGTCGGCGAATAACTTGCTAAGACATGATCATGACTG
Source organism: Yponomeuta sedellus (assembly GCA_934045075.1). NCBI lineage: Eukaryota > Metazoa > Arthropoda > Insecta > Lepidoptera > Yponomeutidae > Yponomeuta > Yponomeuta sedellus. The sequence continues at coordinate 14,335,013 of OW203735.1, read as the reverse complement.
GTGGGCTTATACTCCACACCTCGTTACGTGTTAACAGGCGCACTCGCTCACGACTCGATATTTATCCGGCGAAACTTTGAAATGCCCTGCCTCAGCCGCACTTATGTCAAAATGTTGTAATGGGACCTACGTGATAGGGTAAGGCGATTGATTCTGATACGTGGATCTGTCGAGGTGGAATTTCACGTTTATCGCGGCAACACCTCTTAGATGATGGTATACCGAGGCATGCCTGTGAATGCAGTGTGATGTACGACTCTTCCTAGCTGCAAAATGTGAGAATTTAATATTGTTAGCTTGCGGGCGCCGCGTCCGTCAGGCACGGTACAAAAATTTACTGATTTCCAAGAATTCAAAAAAGGAGAAAGTTTGATTCGATTCGGATGGTTTTTTTCAGCTGTTACTCCAATTGTGTCTACGATTGTAGATCCACGTTCAATTGACATGTGATGGACGTATGCCACACAAACATCGCTTCGCGGCAGCTTTTAACCTCGTTGCGCCAGCCAGTACTATAGCAAAGCAATTTGGCAACAAATTATAGACTTTAATGTTGCTGTGGAGATTCTGCGGTTCATTAACGCGCAAATGCATTATCGATTGTTGAATTTATCGTAGTTATAACAGTTTAATAGCAGTTAGTTATATACAACAACGAAAGTTATATATATTTGTATGTAGACTATAAACGTCCCACAACAGGGCACCGCCCATCTCTTAGAAAGAGAGAGTATGGAATTAATTACCACGCCTCTCCACCGCGGATCAGCAATTTCAAGCGCTGAGGTATTTGAACACCTCAGGCACTCAGTTTCCTCACGATGCTTTTCTTCACCGTTACCGAGTAGTATTGCTACGAGTACTATAACTTCACAAATGTACATAACTTACAAAACAGAGTCATTGGCACATGCCCACACTGGGTATCTAACCTGAATCTCGCACTTCCGGAGGTAGCCACATCTTCTTTACAAATTTTACTTTGAATTTACTAAGTGGCTTAATTTCACCACCATAAACCGCGAGAGACAAAGGTTAAAGTTCAGAGGCGCAAAAACAAATCTGATAAAAAAGTAATTTCGCGTAGACCATGCTGCTTGCTTAGCTCGGCTATGGGTTTTTTCGCGCAATTCTATCCATAATACATACCCGGCTAAAGTCTAAGGAGGATGATAAATGGTCCTTTATGTTGCTCCAGAGAAGCGTTATTTTACTGCTCTATAAATGAAGATAAGATTACATGGACCCCCATTTGCCCGTCGACGCACAACGGCGGACGCACTACGCGTTTACGTATTTATTATTCTTTGATGAATCGCCTTAGAAGCTACGATACCTCCGTGGGATAGCTTTGGACTCGTTTAAGGAGAGTTATGGCTTCAATTCCGAGTTTACGTTCATCATCAGCTTGTTACATTCTTCCGCACAACAGTGTTTTTCAACCTGTGAGTTGGGGTCAAGGGATACCAAGAGGGGTCACAAAGTCTTGCTTGAAGGATGGCGGTGGCAAGCCTAATAGCTTAAAATAGCTAGCGCTACTAGATAAGACATATCAGCTTTATATTTCGTATAAGGTTTGCATAGAGAGTAAGCGTCTACGAAAATCATGTTTACAGCAACCAAGCCTAAAATGAAAATCAAAATTCAAGCTTGTGATAAAACGTATTTAAAATGACTGTCATTCGACGGCTCCAAGTTAGGCGATAACTGTAATGCAACGACATCTAACTCTAATTTATATTTTATAGTAGTATACATTTACTACGGCCTAGACCGATGGAACGTTCGAAGCGTTCGTGGCCCAGTGAAGCGCTCGTGGCCTAGTCGAACCGAGTGATTGGAATCAATCACTTGAGTTAACCAACAACAGACGCGGTCAGGTGCAGGATCGGTGACTGTCCCGCGACTACCGCTAGTGGCATTTTTCCGAGCACTTTCGTGCTCGCAAGGCACGTTAAGCCGTTGGTGCCGGCTGTCATGTAGTGGCAGTCTTTAAGACATATCAGAGGCATCATGGGCGGCTTCTGACAGTAAGGCTCGCCACTGTCTTACCATTCTCCACCAAGCGGACTTGGCCCCCGTGGTGGAGTATGGCCTAACTTTCCTGCGATGCAGGATAAGACCTGTGACTAGCAGTGGGGACATACAAGGGTTGATAAGACCGATAGAGGACTTACTTAGACGCTGGTTAGTTATTCTGTTTCGGTCAGCATCCATATTTTTGGACACTCAAAAGTAATTTTAAATAAGAGCGCTTTGTTACTAAAACCCTAAGAAAGTACGTTTTAAATTTAACAACCCCTATTACCGCACAGTATTCTTAATATAACGTGACCACAAATCAGTTTAAATGCTGTATAACTTAGATTTTATGCGGAAGGAGAGCACATGGAATAAAAATGTGGACTCGTGCACTATAACAGTTGTCATGCAAAATTATATACCGCTTGAGATTCCTGGGTATGTTGAAACTGCTTTCGTTGCTCTATATTTTAGAAGCTAGTTTTATATTAAAGCGGAATTGCACTTTTGCATGGTGTGGTGGCTTTTAAAGACTTCTCTTTTTTCTACTTATGTATGCTTTAGACCACCCAGGTAGGTATTTAGGTTTGTTTCTAACTAGACCTACATTATTACAGTCTACACTTATGTTACCAATCTGGTTCCAAAATTGCAGCGGAATTGCAATGTGAGACCAGATTTGTAAGTGAAAACTTATTATTAGATTCTCTTCGGAGAGTTAATTTATGTTGGACTAGCTGTTCGTAACTTCGTTCATCTCAGAAAATCCTTTCTCAATGGACTTTCTAAGTCAAAGAACAAAATTATCAACGAAATTTCAGGTTTCTGGTTTCAAAGTTCGGAAAAAGTTTTGAGAAGAGTAGGAGAACGCACTCCAATATTTTATTATACTGTGAAGTCAGCAAGGCACCCACTGATATAAAATTTCTAGCAAAATTTTGCCCCCGTTCACTTTGCTCCCTTGAGGGTTAAATTTAGAAAAATGGCGAAACACGTGTTCAATCAATTGTATTGAAGAGTATTTGTTTCAAGTTTCAAGAAAATTAGACAACATTATTTATACCTCCCTTACAAATTTTGGCAACCCTTTTCGCCCCGTAGGGGTTGAATTTTAAAAAATCCTGTCTTCTTCCTTGCCTACATTATATTACCCTTTGAGCAAAATTTCAGCTTCCTAGGTCCAACGGCTAGGGCTGGGCGTTGATGAGTGAGTCAGTCAGTCATGACTTTGAATTTTATTTATATAGATTTAGCAAAGTCTATTGCGAGAAGGAGCCTGCCCGAATGATGTACTCACTGAACCCCCACGTCTGCCTCACCCTTGACAACAATCTTAACGCTGATTGGCTAATCCTTTCATCACGATAGCTTGCCATCGACACGCTTAGAAGTCTTGACACGCATGTGTTGTGAAAACTATACATTGAAATTTTTTCCTAAAACATCATTGCCTATCTTCGAAACAAATTATAATGGAAATCCGTAGGTAATAAAATTGCAATGTTACTTTGTGATGGTGAATCAAAACGCAATAGTTATGTTTCTTAGCCACAATGAAACTTCAAGATTTGTCGTCAGTGTTAGTTATTGCATTTAATTTTTAACGCACCCTTTTTTTTAAACTTTTCAATCTGACAAGTCTATATACATAAACACGCCTAAAATACACACACAAACCAAAAACTATAGTTTGCTAAAATTAACACTAGGTGGCGCTGTCGGTATTCTTTATCGCGATGTAGTAGGGTCTTCAGAGGTTGTCTGGAAGAGATCGCTCTAAGCGATAACACGGCTAATTATACTACCTTATATAACTTAAATTGAAGAAATCATGGTTGTATTATTTTTTCTGGTTGTGCAATAAAGTGTTCTCTATCTATGTATCTCTAAAACCGTGAAGTTGCGTAGTTCAGGGTGAAGAGTTTGGTGGCTTTGTCATGGATTCTGTCAACATATCTTGAACAGAACTATGCGAAAAAGGAATAATAACTGATGTTTAATAAATAAATACAGACGAACCGTGACCTCCTCCTTTTTTAAAGTCGGTTAAAAGTATACTGGCTCCCTAAAGTATGAGGCTACCATTCTGTTACACCCTATTATATCTCCAAACTTTAGATTGGCAAGCCGCAGCGCCAGTGAACAAAAGTTAGTGCAGGATCAAAAGGGGCACCACAAAGCCGGATTCTGGGGATGAACGAATGCTGATGAGACGTTGAGGTCAGGATCGGTTATCCGCGTACGCGGTAACATATGAACCGACGCCCGGTATAAATCATCTCTGTGTGGTTTGATGAAGTTTGGTGCAAGTTAAGACAACATGCCTTTCTCTCCACGATACAATTAGTGGACTAAGATACACTGAAGAGTCACATTTACACAGACGAAATTGTGGATACCTTAGCAGTGAAAAATATTGACATAATTATATTGAACTTCCGCAATGCAAAAAGAGACCCAGACCCATGCCCTAGCATTAGAGACAATACAATGGTTGATATCTAAATTATAAATTGAAAATATTATAAAAAACCAAGGTGATCCAAGCGAAGCTGTCCTGCCAGGATAGTGGCAAATGGCAGTCCCTGGTCTCTGCTTGTCCCTTTGGGATACAGGTGTGGAGTTATCTTATGTTTTATGAAAACCATTTATTAATGGTTACTTATTAACATGAGTGAAATTAATGTGTAGTAATTATTTATATTTGTTAAACCCTGACTTTTATTTCATTAAGGTTTACTTTCTATTCCTATATTTTGTCAGTGAACTTTAATGATTACTTGCGTTTTAAAAAAGATTCCGTAAATATTAATAACTTTTAAATATAATTATTCAGCCCAACCTTCCTGCGATGAAAGAAAAGGCACGTGCACTAACACTGAGGACGTACAAGTTATTCAGCGCATTACGCAAGCAAAAATTTAATAAATATATAAGAAATAAAATAAATGTTTTTTTATTTGTTCAAACTACGTAGTGCTAGCAAAGCGGTAGAACGCCCAGCTTCTCCATCGGGAGGTCGTGGTTTCGAATCCAGGTATGTACCAAAGAGTTTGTTTTTTAGGTTACGTATATTTGTGAACTTATAGTAGCAATACCACTCGCTAACCGCGAAGGAAAACATCGTGAGGGAACCCTAGTGTCTAAAGTGTTAACATACCTCAGCGCTTGCTACGTACAATGCCTCAGCTATGAGGCTAAGTGGGGAAAATCTCAGATCTAACTAACTAACTATGCGGTTAAACTTCGAGTGTATTAATCATAATATTCGTAGCAAGGTTAACCCGTTAAAGAGACCCACAGTTTCGAGGTGCTCAGCTACCTTTTACAAGTATATTACTCTACACAAAATTCCTTTCTTTCTCCTTTCTTTTTACACAACCGGCGTCTCCATTAGAAAATATTATCACCCGTAAAATCAGACAACAACCCGAAAAGAAAATATTACGAGTCGCTTCCAACTCATGATTTGCGTCGCCTCTCATTTTGCCTTTGGGGCCCGTTAACTACCGTCTTACGGGACCCTAGGCCTTCATTACAGCTTTCGTCTGATATTACAAACGGATAATAAATAAGCTCGCATAATTCGAATAGAGAGGATTTCAGTAACTTTAGCCGGAAAGGGGATCTCATTGCTCCAACAACGTATTTTACGTTTCTATTGGGTCGTTGCTGATTGAAATCTGTAGTACTTCTAGCATAGAAACGGGAGTTTGCTTTACTGTTTTCCTTTTACTTGAAGTGGACGATGGAACTTTCGATTGAACAGCAGTTTGTACAAATTACGTTTCAAATTAATAATTATTTCTTAACGTATAAAAAACTTTGGCCTTTGCGTAATGAGATTATTTTTACAGCATTCAGTGGCACCTTCAATTACACTAAATGTGAGAAGGGACCACTCGAACGCTGGCATACCTGGAACATTGAGTTTTAGATCGACTAGGAAAATCTATCCATCCCTTGGTGGATTGTTTTTTGGGTGTCTAAATGTATAGAGATGTTTGGTATGTGGGTGTGTGATGCTACCTAACCTTTTGAACCCAGGAAATTCCTGGGTTCAAAAGGTTCGCAATTCTACCGTTCTGCTAGAACAAAAAAGACGACAGAGGTACTTAACAAAAAATAAAAAAAATGGAAACCAAAGTATTTCGGATATACAATGCCATATTCCAAGAAGAATGAGACCTCGAAGACCAAAGATAATATCATGGCTACAAAACTTAGAATAGTAGTTTCAAAAGAGTACCAGTTCCTTGTTTGTATTGCAAAATAAGCAAAATATCCGTATCCTATAGGAGACGGCTATTTTGCCTCTACATAAGAAGATAGTTTCAAAACTAAGTTATCCTTCAATGGTGGTAAATGCACTGAAACGTAGAAAATAAGTAACATCCATAAAAAAACGTGGGGACTTCCCCTAAATTTTATCAAAGGAATACTTATGTATACCTGTATACTAATAGCGGACAGCATTCACTTTCAAAGAGTACCATTAAAAATCGTTAAATTCTTTTTCTCTATGTACTACGCCAATTTTATTATTATCAAGCTATATTGTCAAGCTAACAAAAAAAACAAGATTTCCGGTTGGTTTTCTGGGTTAACTATCAGATCACCTATTTATTTATGTACAATAAAGTGTTCTCTATATCTATCTATCTATCACCTTAATGATACCAGATTATTGTGTTGTCATCCGAATGAAATGAAATTAATAGTAGATTGTTAACCAAGGGCTGTATGACATCAATTGCATATGAGGTATTTGGCGCCCGAGCGCAGCGAGGGCGCTAATTAGCCCGAGTATGCAATTGATGTTTACACCCGAAGTAAACACTCTGCTTTACATATCGATTGTGAGGTAAGTAAGAAAACAAGAAAGCAGGTTGACTTTTTTTTTGACTTGACATTTTTCAAAACTTTTGAGAAAGAACTCCAAAACACGAAAAAAAATTACTTTCGCGCCTAGCTAGTCGACTGACTTTTTTTTCTCTTCACGATTTTATGGCGCGCAAGCGCGTCAAATCGTGCTGGCCAGTTTGATTTTAAAATCGATTTCAATTAACATACGATGTGACTGCAAAACAAATAGTTCGATATTTAAAATAAAATCTTCATAAATTCTAATATAAATTGTCTCGATTCCGATTCGAGTAAATAATCGATACCGAGAAAAATATTAACTTTTAAAAAATATTCTTCTTGCAGCATGAGTATGACAGTTCTTTTTTCAAATTCCAAAACCTATGCTGTAATGTTAACATTACATGGTATGTTTTCAAACCTATACTGTAATGATATTCATACACCCCGGCATTCAAGGAAGTAAGTGACTACTTACAGAGCAAGAGATATGTAAATATTTATTATTTTGGTATCTAATTGACAAGCTGACATACATGTTTTTATCATTGACATTTTGTATTATCTGAATTGATTTCTTAATATTGGGTTTTTATTTTGTTATATTTTTTAAAATCTTTGACATTCTGTATTTAATTGTTATTGCATGATATTATTTAAATGTTTTAATACTTCTGACACAAGGTTTGTATCTCTATTTAGGTAGAGCACAAAAGAAACGGTATACAACTTTAACACATGATGTACTTGTGTCTCACAAATCAAAATAATGATGAATTATGAAATACACTTGCAAAGTTAGATTTGTTTGCGATAGCTACGAGTAGGTTAAGTCACTACGCGGTGCTTACTAGCGCCGCCAATGGAGTAATAACCATAACTTGTTTTATACACTTAATACGTTTGTATCTAAAATTTAACATGCTAAATATTAATAATTATGACAACTATTTTCATAACTTACAGTCTAGAACTTAGGATCAACAACCTAAGACTTTAATCGATTTAGGCGGAAAATGGCCGTTTTTGGCAAAGCTGCCTTGAAGATCACGATTGTTGTTGTTAAAATTACCATTTTTTTTCGAAAACTAAACAATTTTTCTGTCTTTTCCAGGGTCAAAAAAGTACAAATGGGAGGAAAAAATCCTGCTACAAAAATACATTTTAATCAGGATATTTCAGCAACCGTGCAAATTAAAAGGAACCCTGACTTAGGCTCCAGTCATAAAGATAACAAACTACATCCAAATACAAGTTTCCCTACCAAGAACTTAATATTAATGAAATCTCAGTCAGTGTAATACCGCACATGCTCGTAGTATGTCTTGCATCAAAGTTACGAACATAATCTGCGGATTAGAGTTGGGACTCACAGACCAAAGTCGGTTAGACAATCTCCTCTAGTTTTAACACAGACTATGTTAAACCTCCGAAAATTGAATACATGCTTGAAACTAATTAAAGGGCCTGTCAGCGGTAGTTAATTAACTCAGAAATTTCTAAAGGGTATTGTCTATTGGAAATACGTTAACACAATCCCGATAGGAGGGTAATAATTAGTTATGTTATGGAGCACTGAAGTAGAACTTTGGACTACTAATTAACAGGGTAAGTGGCAATCGGGTAGCGGTGACACAATTTTGACAGAATCGAAGAAAAACCTTGCATTGACTCAATATCGAGGTAATCCACGTAATTTAAAAAAACATGGTTATAGTATTTTCTAAGGTTAACACGAGCAGTAGACATAATTAAAACTGTTTTTATACGGATATACCTATGCTCGTTTATTACATTTTTACAATTTTCCAACGTTTCAGCACTTTTTCATGTGCCGTGGTCCCGGATGATGATGTAAAAATGTAATAAAAGAGCATAAATCCGTATAAAAACAGTTTTAAAAACATGGTTATGTTTTTTTCATGCCTGTATCCCAGTGGGGTAAGCGAGACCAGGGACTGCCACTTGCCACGATCCTGACAGATCGCCTTCGCTTCATCAACGTTCATAAGTCGTTGCATGCACGCACGCAGGTTCCGGGTACTCCATTATCGATCTATCGAGTTAATCCATTTCCGTTAAATACGACTGGTTTGTCAAAACGCATTGAAATTAGAAATTCTTGGCTTTTTTGGCTGCAAGTTCTAAAGATATCTATGATACTTTGAGTGAGATGCATAAAATATTCACGTTTTGCAAAAATGTATTTATAAGTAGACTTGAACACTCCACAAATTATGTTTTTACATATTAAGGTCTTAAGCCTATTCTCAGACCTACTAAATATACAAAACCAAATATATAAAAAACAGTGAAGCTGTTTCGAAAGAGTTCGATAACAAACACTGTGGAACGAGATTTTCGCATATTAGATAATATGACAAAATAAAATTTGAAATGTTTATCAAACCGCCACATAAAATCGTACTTTGCTTAGATATAACAGTAACTAATTATACTTTATACGTATTGCACACAAAAATTTTACAGGACATTACATAAGAAGTAAGAGATATCTTCCCGCAGCCCTTAGGAAATAACCGGCAGTGTGTCACTAAGCAACCAAAGTGGGTAGGTAAAGGCGATGCAAGTTTTGAAATTCGCAAACACTTGCGTTCCTCGGGAAAGCTCTTAGATTGAAGCGAATCCCAAGGCAGTTGATGAGCAAGCTGGTAACGCAACTGCTCAAGTCGGTCTATTCCCTTTCAACCATTGACCGTTTACCGCTCATCATTTAAATGAAATAGATTTTAAAATAGTGACAAGCACACAATTATCGAAAATGCTTATGTTAGACAAGTGTAATGACAAGAATAATTCAAATACAAAACATTGCATAACGTAAAGTCACGCCTGTGTCCCAGAGGAGTAGTCATGGTTTGTTTGTCTTGCTTCGCTTCAAATTCTAATTATTAATAAATAGAAGCACTCGTGGTCTAGGCGAACCGAGTGATTAGAATCAATCACTTGGTTAAGCAACAACAGGCGCGGTCAGATACAGGATGGGTGAGCATCCCGTGACTACCGCTAGTGGCATTTTTCCGAGCGCTTCCGTGCTTCGCACGGCACGTTAAGCCGTTGGTGCCGGCTGTCATATAATGGCAGTCGTTAAGCCATGTCAGAGGCCTTATGGGCGGCTTGATAACTTCTGACAGTAAGGCCCGCCACTGTCTTACAATCCTCCACCAACCCGGACTTGGCCCCCGTGGTGGAATATGGCCTAACCTTTCTGCGATGCAGGAAAAGACCCATGCCCCAACAGTGGGGACATACAAGGGTTGATAATTAATAGATCGTGCCCTAGAACAAAGAAGCAAACGTGATGTGAAAAGAAAGTGAAAAAGCATTGCGCTAGTTATGTACCTAATTATCCCTCATGGTCCCAGGCAGGTGGGTAAAATTAGCGACTGACTGGGATATCACAAATATAGACAACTCAATGCAACGCAACAAAAACCGTATTGGCAGGTGTTGGCAAAAACAGAAAGGAGTGTAGAGCTGAAGAAGAGGTAACATAAAAAAATCAAAAATACTTTAAATTTTAAGTCTTCATTCAATAACTGTTTCAATGTCAAAAGGATAAAGGTTTGTTTATTAGTTAATTCCACACACCATTTTAGTTTTCTAAAAATGGCAGTAATGATTAAATTTTCAAGTTCAATAAGTTGTACTCACATAGCCAGGCAAATCCACATTTTAATAAACTTATAGTCAATAGCTCACTGACATAAACGTATGCTCTTTACTACGTTTTGTTAGTAATTAATGACTTTGACAGGGTAAGGTAAATCGGAGTTCTTGAAATATACTAATAAATAATGGATTATAAATTATTTGCGGAAATCGTGAAAGTCTACCTTATCTACTTGCACTACATAAAAAGGGGGTCAGTAATTTGTCACGAAGTTAATATGATAAATGTAGAAAAAAAATCATAGAAACAACAAACTATGAACACATAGGAACTGACCGCCTCATCGCTTACTTCGCCTTTTAAGTGGATAAGTCTCCGATTGCTGTATTGATTAGTTTTCTTGTGAAATTTTTCTGAGGAAACCTTCAGTAAATAACTTACCTACGTATGATTTTAATACGTTGGATTGCAACGATATTATTGTACACAGCGTTAATCTTAAGATAATATTACTTGACAAAGTTGTTTAAAAGAGATTTCAAAACAAACCTAATAAGAACTTTTGCCACTTCACAAGATTTTTTTAGATAGATAGAGAACACGTTATTGTATATAAAAAAGGAAATCACACAGATGTTTCTCAACCTAAGAGTACAGACGGCGACCTTATCACTAAAAGTGATCTCCTCCAGACAAACTTTGGATGGACTGGAGCAATATTTTAGATAGAATCTTGCAGGCCTAGATCACTAAATTTTACATTTAGAAGTCTAAATGTAAATTTTTTGCATGCGTATTAATTTCTGACGACCTTATACTAAAATTATAAAAATACCCTGATGCTGCAGTCGGAGTTGTCTCCGCAGGAGTGCACTCTTCAAACCTCTCCTACTTCGCTGTATACAATACTAGGTATTCCACACATTTTGACACGCGTGGTGATCAAACCCGTTTAAGTCTCTCAGAGAAAGGGCACTTGCGCTTCTATTGGCACAGGCACTTACACTGCTATACCTGTTAGCAAATACCTGTTATGTCCTATATAGTTTGCTTATGTTATTCATGTTATAGACATCCAGAACTCTCACTTTCCTTCGAACAGACGAATCCCAAATTAAACACCTACGTCAGCCATGAATGAGTAACAACTAGACAATGTAAAAATCAACGGAATATTTTGCTATTAATATTTTGCAAAATTATGGAAAGGCCCACAATCACGACTAACCAAAATAAAAATTTATATTCCACAAAGGAAACACAACAAGTTTTAACCCATTAATTCAGCAGATGGTAATCACGTTAATACTATTAAATTATGCCGCAGTAAATACCAGTCCTCCTATTTAATGTGACAGTCGTACTAATGTCCACACTGATTAAGATAATGATAACAAACCGCGCCACAATAAAACTTTCAACGGAAATAAAAGCGCCAAATAAAAGCTCGGAATAAAAGAGCGTCGCTTTTATTTTAATTAACAAAAACAAAAAGTATTTGTCGAACCCTGTCGGTTAGATTCACTGGCGTAATAAAGATTACAAGCCATATTTGTAATTAATGAAATCAATATACATTTAATGGTTGCCGTAATCAAAGGAGATTTTGGGTGGCATGGGCGGCGCTTTTGACAAATAAGTGAACATCGTAAAAGCAACGTTTTATCAGTGCTATCTGCTGGCTTTTTATAAATATTTATGCTCCATTTCGGCTAACTAGATAATCGTTTCTAGTTGATTGACAGAAGTTAATATGAGTTATGCTAATATCAGAACTCAAAAAATTTAACGGCCTCTCAGTTTATTGCACTGCCTGTTTCATATTTGTAAGAACTCCAAAGTCAAATAATATATTTTTGTGTATTCCAATCACTCGGTTCGCCTAGGCCACGAGCGCTAGGGAGGGAGATAATACAGAGGTTACCAGAGTGCAATAAAATGTTCTCTATCTATCGATATCAGTATTTCTATGTCAACAATTTTGCAACAGCGATCAATATAACACTTTCTGTTTTTGCGGAGCGCTTCTTTCTTTCTGAAGGTGTTATCTTCAGCAAGATTTTAACAGGTAAGATTAACATTCTTATTCACTTTCCAGCTCACGACTAAGTTTTTTTCTTTCGATCTGTCATTTAAATTGCAACCTTATCCTCATAACTTTACGTCCCACCATCCATTTACCTTCGAAGGATTTTGTTCTTTTCTCTTATTGCTGAGAGCGTATTTTGTAATGTGACTGAGGGTACACTGCTGGAGGGTTTCAGATTATATCGGAGGCCACTGGAAGGTAATGAGAGTCGATGTTACTCACGTGGAAACGGGTTACTTGTTTTTGATTCGTATTTTTGAAGCTTAAGGTTGTGAATGATCTTTATCAGTCGTGGTGTGGTGCGAAAAACCAACTAGTGTACGGCTTATGTCCGGTTTCCAATGGAGATATTAAATTAAGAGTGACAAAATAAGATCAAAATACGTTTTGCTGTATAGGCTAAGTAATATTTATCTTGAATTACACCTATTCTGATATTAATCCATGTACGGATCAGTTCGGACTCAGAGCATAGCTCCACCTAGTGTGGTTCATCTGAATGTGCATGTGAATGTATATTCTTTTTATTGCACTAACCCGTGCTAAGGACAATTTTAAAAACCTATTTAGAGGCTAAAAATTCCACCGATGCCGGGACTCGAACCCACGGCCTCTGTCTAATCGTGCCAGCGCTCTCCCAACTGAGCTAATGGGTGGAATTTTTTGCCTCTAAATAGGTTTTTAAGTAATATTTGTTTATATGATAGTTTTGTTGTAAATATTACCTTTGTGGTGGTAGCTCAGGGTATAGACCAATGGACTTGCAAGCGAGACACCCAGGTTCGATCCCCGTGTACCAATTACTCTGTTTAATTTCAAAGTTACGTACATCTGCGAATTTGTAGTCGCAATAAAGCACGCTAACGGTGAAGGAAAACATGGTGAAAACTCGCCACTTGGTTGGCTCCGCACGTATTGACTAGTCCTTCCTGTGGGTTAGGTCGACTAAGCTGCTAGGATAGTATAGGTGCTGGGCAAGCCTACACCATCTAAAAACTATGTCCCAGGCACTGCAGCATCCGAGTGGTCACTTCTCCCATCAAGTGTGAGTGAAGATGCCACTGGACGCTGTACACTCGTAAATCATGTCATTAAGTAGATGCAGAGGTCAATGCAAAGAAATGCCTTCATTTGCATTAATTTGATCAGTATTTATTACCTAATCATAGAATAGAAAAATCGAAATTGATATCTAAAATCTATTGTTCAGTCAAAACTTATAGATTTTGAATGAACACGTAGAAATGTGATGTATACAGTAAACAGCACATTTATACTTTTCTTTACTTGTTTCTTTACTTCATTAAGAATTCCGAATGTAACTAGGTAATAAATAAGAAAGGATATATTTATTCAGATTTTTTATTTTATTTCAAATAACTTGTTATATTTTGTCAAGTATGTTCAGTCAGTGTTATGCTATGTATGTTCAGTCTTTTTTATAGTATAGTTTTAGATCTACAAGATAAGTTAATGATTGATTGGAATCAATCACGTGGTTCAGCAACAACAGGCGCGGTCAGGTACGGGATGGGTGAGCGTCCCGTGACTACCGCTAGTGGCATTTTTCCGAGCGCTTCCGTGCTTCGCAAGGCACGCTAAGCCGTTGGTGCCGGCTGTCATATAATGGCAGTCGTTAAGCCATGTCAGAGGCCTTATGGGCGGCCCGATAACTTCTGACAGTAAGGCCCGCCACTGTCTTACAATCCTCCACCAACCCGGACTTGGCCCCCGTGGTGGAGTATGGCCTAACCTTCCTGCGATGTAGGAATAGACCCGTGCCCCAGCAGTGAGGACATACAAGGGTTGATAACGAAGATAAGTTAATATAATAATATTCTTTCTTATACACCAGAAAAGAAAGATAGTTACAAAAAAAATGCTTACATCAGTTTCCTCTTATTTTATATTATTTGTATGTTACATCACCAATATATCTAGGTTTGTGTTAGTTAATTTGGAACGCAACCTTTTTATTGCCACGCACAAGCGCTGTCATCCTTCTTGTCTATTCCTTTTCATCTGTCAAGTATTACATCTCTGAAAAACGGTCTTTCGTGGTTTCTCTTACATCGCCGTATCTAACTCAATATTTAGCACATTATCTCAACATGGTAGCAGAGCGTGGTTGAGAATAAAGATTAGTGCATAAATATTTCGAGTTCCGACAGAAAAGTTGTCGAGTAATAGTTCGAGGTTATACCTACCCGTTCTCCACACCGCACCGGCACCGGCACAGTAAAATACACGTGAATATAGTGTAGACAGCGAAGATGAGCTCCAATTCCTTCAATCTAGAGAAACTAACAGGTGGTGACAACTTTGCAACCTGGAAATTCAGTGTAAAAACATATCTAGAACACGAGGGTTTGTGGCAATGCGTAAACCCACCTGACGAAAAACCAGTCGATGCCAAGAGTGACGTCAAGGCGAGGACAAAGATAATTCTGCTACTAGATCGTCAGCT
This sequence comes from Yponomeuta sedellus, assembly GCA_934045075.1. Taxonomy (NCBI): domain Eukaryota; kingdom Metazoa; phylum Arthropoda; class Insecta; order Lepidoptera; family Yponomeutidae; genus Yponomeuta; species Yponomeuta sedellus. The sequence goes on along the minus strand of OW203735.1, from coordinate 14,319,935 downwards.
TTACGTGCACGTGCAGGATTGTACAACTGCTAAACAAGTGTGGCATAACTTAGAAAAAGCCTTTGATGACAATGGTTTGTCAAGAAGGGTGGGCCTTTTGAGAGACTTGGTCAACACAACTCTAGAGTCGAGCAGTAATGTAGAAGATTATATCAACAAAATCATGACTACAGCACATAAACTCCGCAACATTGGATTTGAAGTGAATGAAGAGTGGCTAGGCACGTTGATGTTGGCAGGGCTGCCCGAAGTATACACACCAATGATTATGGGACTGGAAAGCTCGGGTTTAAAAATCAACGCAGACCTAGTGAAAACTAAGCTCTTACAAGAAGTCAAAACCAAAGACTCGAGTGCTGCTTTCTACACAAGATCGAAGACAAACAGTAATAACTATCAGCCATCAAAGCCCAGAGGACCAAGGTGCTACAAATGCAATAAATATGGCCACTACTCTAAGAATTGCAGAGCTCACAGGAAAGTAAACAAAGAGGAAAAAGGATCAGGATTCATTGCAGCTTTTTCAGCCACAACCGGAAACTATAGTGATAAATGGTATATTGACTCCGGCGCATCCATGCATATGACTGGCAACAGGGATTGGATGTACAATGTCACCGAGCCATCAGTGAAAAGCATTACAGTCGCTAACAGAGAGCCACTGTCTGTCAAAGGAGTTGGATGTATTGACATCAATCTAGCCCAAGGGAAGATACAGGTACAAAATGTTTTATATGTTCCAGGGCTAGCCGCCAACCTCCTTTCCGTTAGTAATAATAATAATAATATTGGCCTTTTTTGCATCTACTTAATGATATGATTTATATAGCGTCCAGTGGTAATCTTCACTCACACTAGATGGGTGAAGGGACCACTACTTTCCGTTAGTACCATTGTGAAAACTGGTCACAATGTCATCTTTCATGAGAAAGGTTGTGAAGTCCATGACATCAATGGGAAGCTTGTTTGTGCCGCTACACTGAACAACAAGCTCTATACTCTAGACGCACAGAATAGCACAGAGACCGCCCATTTGACCTCTGGAAATGAAAAGATAAGTGATACTTACCTATGGCATTTGCGTATGGCCCACTTGAATGTTTCAGATGTGAACAAGCTGCCTAGCTGTGTTGAGGGTGTGACTCTGACTTGGACAGAGAGTAATGTCACCGGATGTACCCCATGCTACGAAGGCAAGCACTCCAGACCACCTTTTAAAAATGTAGGTTCCAGAGCTACAAAACCGCTAGAATTCATACATTCCGATCTATGTGGCCCGATGGAACATTCGTCGTACTCAGGTATGAAATACTTCATAACATTCACGGATGATTTCACTCGGTTGGTACATGTCTATTTTTTGAAAGACAAACTAAATGTGTTAGAAACATTTAAAGCCTAAAGCAAAAGTTGAAAAACATTTTTCTGAGAAAATAAAAATACTAAGAACTGATAATGGTACTGAATACTGTAATAGTAATTTTGAGAAATATCTGTCTTGCTGTGGCATAGCTCACCAGACTTCTACTCCTTACACTCCTCAACAAAACGGCCTGGCAGAAAGGATGAACCGTACACTGGTTGAGCGAGCCAGATGCATGCTCTTCAATGCTAACTTAGAGAAGAAACTGTGGGCAGAAGCTGTCGCTACTGCTGCTTATGTTGTGAACAGGTCCCCTACAAAATCGCTGGGAGGTAAGACACCCTTAGAGTTATGGACCGGACACAAACCTAATCTGTCTCATATGAGAATTTTTGGGTCCGATGCCATGGTCTATATCCCTAAAGAAAAGCGTCAAAAATGGGACAAAAAGTCGACAAAGATGATACTGGTTGGATATTGTGAACACACAAAAGGTTATCGCCTCCTGGATCTGCTGACCAATAAAATCCTTAAGAGCCGAGATGTAACCATCTTTGAGAACCTCAAAAATAACATGCTGTATAAAAACAGTGTTTCAGTTGAGTCCGTCAAAGAGAATCTACAACCAGAGATCAACAACAACTCACCAACAGAAGAAAAGAAGACTCCAGAGACCATCAGCACCAGTGATCCTGTGGAAGAGCACACTGGACACTCCCGACAGTCGGCTAGTAAGTCTAAAATAGACCCCGAGCTAAACTGCAGTATAGATTCCAGTGAGTATGAAACAGACACAGGTAGCCATGACGACACATACAGCCCACCAAGGCATCTGGGTCACCTTCAGATTCCTATCAGCAATGTAACACTGAGGTCACGAAAGAAGCAAAATGCGCATAATGAAAATAGTATGTACTGTTTATACACTGATCTCTCTGATCCGCAGTCTGTTGAGGATGCACTGTCATCAACACATGCTGCAGAATGGAGAAAAGCCATGAATGAGGAGTATGAATCCTTGATGAAGAACAACACTTGGAGCTTGACAGATCCACCCTGTGAGAAAAGGGTTTTATCCTGCAAGTGGGTATTCAAGACTAAGACTGATCAGAGTGGAAATATACAACGTTTCAAAGCAAGGCTTGTAATAAAAGGATATGCTCAGCGGAAGGGCACAGACTATGGAGAAGTTTTTTCGCCCGTTGTAAGGTACAGTACTATGCGCTATTTATTTGCTCTAGCCTCAAGACTTGGCCTTGAGATTGACCAGTTAGATGCTGTCTCTGCCTTCTTACAAGGAGAAATTGACACTGAAATCTACATGGCACAGCCAGAGCTGTATGAACAAAACTCAAGACAGGTATGCCACCTACATAAATCTTTATATGGACTCAAACAGGCTAGTCGACTTTGGAATGCAAAACTGAGCCATGTCCTACAAAAAATAGGATTACAACAGTCAAAGACAGATCCATGTCTTTACTTCAATGTTAAGGAAAATTCTTACATTGCCGTCTGGGTCGATGAACTAGTCCTTTTCACCTCTCAGAAGAAAGTGAAAGACATGCTAAAGGATAAGTTGAAACAACACTTTAAAATGAAAGATCTTGGCAAAGCAAGCCACTGCGTGGGATTCAACATCACAAGAGAAGAGGGCACGATAATGTTGGATCAAAAAAAATATATTAAGGAGATACTAGCGAGATTCGGAATGTCAGACTGCAAACCCGTCAAGACTCCTATCGAAGTTGGATTGAAGTTTAGCAAAGACAAAGATGAATGTACACATACTGACTTTCCTTACCAACAGGCCATTGGCTCTCTACTCTACGTGGCTCAAGGTACAAGACCTGATATATCTTATGCAGTCAATGCTCTGAGCAGATTCAACAAGGAACCGAAGACTGAACACTGGACTGCACTTAAACGAGTGTTAAGATATCTGCAGGGTACCAAAGGTCTAAAACTGTGTTATACCAAAGACAGTGATACAAAAATCACAGGTTTCTGTGACGCTGACTGGGCTAGTGACATACACGACCGTAAGTCGTGCACCGGTTACGTATTTGTGTTACAGGGAGGTGCAATTACATGGTCTTCGCGCAAGCAACAAACTGTGGCCCTATCAACGGCGGAGGCAGAGTATATGGCTATGGCCTCTGCAGCACAAGAAGCTCTATGGCTGCGACAGTTACATGTTGAGTTACAACAGCCTCAGACTGGCCCTCTCACCATCTTCAGTGACAATCAAAGTGCGATACAGCTTTCTGTGAATGATAGTTATTTACCTAGGTCTAAACATATAGATATTAGACATCATTTTCTGAAGGACCATGTTAATAAATTAGAGATATTTTTTTGTTATTGTAAAGGCGACGAGATGGTTGCTGATATACTAAAGGTACGACTGTTGATAAAAATTTGTATTGTATAGCAAAAATAGGTCTGCTTTTAGGGGTGGTTGTTAGTTAGTTTGGAACGCAACCTTTTTATTGCCACGCACAAGCGCTGTCATCCTTCTTGTCTATTCCCTTTCATCTGTCAAGTATTACATCTCTGAAAAACGGTCTTTCGTGGTTTCTCTGGCATCGCTGAATCTAACTCAATATTTAGCACATTATCTCAACAGTTTGCAAAGTGTATAGTGCGAATCGATTTCTATTTTCTATAATAAATATACATTCAATCTCTTCTCAATAAACTAGAAACAATACTTACTCGTAGATACACATGCAAGAAAAACAAAACTTTTATGACGACTAATAACTTAACCAAACTAGAATGACATTTCGTGTTGCGTGAACCTAAAAATATACTGTTTTGGGGTTCTTACGTGGAATCACTTTCATATCAACCCTTGTGCGTCCCCACTGCTGGGGCACAGGCCTCTTCCTGCATCGCAGGAAGGTAAAGCCATACTCCACCACGGGGGCCAACTCCGGGTTGGTGGAGGATTGTAAGACAGTGGCGGGCCTTACTGTCAGAAGTTATGAAGCAACCCATAAGGCCTCTGACATGGCTTAACGACTGCCATTACATGACAGCCGGCACCAACGGCTTATCGTGCTTTGCGAAGCATGGAAATGCTCGGAAAAAATGCCACTAGCGGTAAGATAAGATAAGAATATTCTTAATTATACACAAAAAATAATAGCGGTAGTCACGGGACGGTTACCCATCGTGCACCTGACCGCGCTTGCTTCTGCTCAACTCAAGTGATTGATTCCAATCACTCGGTTCGACTAGGCCACATGGAAGCAAAGAAAATTAGTTTTTAAAACTTTTACTCGCGAATGAATATTTGTATTTTATTATTTACAATCATCTTAAATGCCGATTCTGTGGAAATCCCTTTACTACTGAGAACAGATATATTCCACTCGCGAGAAAAAAGGTTACGAGAACAGTTAGACAGTTAGAACAATAGAGAACTCTATTAATTGCTAGTAAACAGTTAGGTAGTTAAGAGTTAATTTTGAATTCAAATTAAATCCATTTCATACGAAATGTAAATGCGTCATACAACACCGCGACATGCATGCGACCCGCATGCGCATATAACGACCGCGACATGCATGCGACCCTGAAGGTTATCATTGTTTTGCTATTTACACATGAGACATGCTCAAATATAAACAAGACATTTATCAACTCTGAGGTTTTTTCCCTGGGACTGTCCCGTTCCTTATACTAACGAATATAAATACCGCGCCACGCTCAAGTATTGAGTATTCAACTTCAAGACATCATCAGCGTCATGACTAAATTGTCACTAACAGTCTTTCTCCTCGCCGCATTTGCAGCCGAGGCTTTGTGCCGTGTACCAGTAGTTTATCCGACGTACCAGCCACCGAGAGAAGTTCCTAAAACCCGTTCAGCGAGGAAAGCCACCGTGGAGGACTACAACTTGGAATACGATCACGCTGTACCAGTTTTCGGGGAAGTGAGAGTTCCTAGGAGCTTAGACTCCCCGAGTGCTAAACGAGGCGGAGGCAGTCACAGTACGTCTAGTAGCAGCCGCGACACAGGACCGACCCACCCTGGCTCCAACCGTCGTAACACCAGAAGCACCGACGATGAACCACTGTGGCTTTACAAAGGCGATGACGTCATCAGGGCACCGTCGACAGGCGAACATCCCAACCTTCCGAGTTACATAGACGACGTAAGGATGGAGTCGAACAGAAGATACGCGCGCAGTCCAAGTGATGACTTATTCTGTCGTACACCCTGGGATCTTCTTCGCCCGGGACCGATACCTAAGTTCCCCAGGCCAATGCATATAGATATTTTATCCGGAACCATAATACCTGCATACACGAGGAGTAAGCGTGACTATCAGGTTCCTAAGTTTAACCCTAACGTACCATCGGGACCTTGGCAAAAGCTCCCAACGGGGAGGCACTGAGAGTTGGAAGTGATACTATTTTTAGTTTTATTTGTAATCTGTAATACTTATTGAGTCTGTTTTGTTTTTTGAGAAATTATATTTTGAGGAATTACCTTTGATTATACTATTTTTATTTTTAATGCACTAACCCGTGCTAAGGACAATTTTAAAAACCTATTTAGAGGCTAAAAATTCCACCCATGCCGGGATTCGAACCCGTGACCTCTGGCTATCCGTGCCAGCGCTCTATCCAACTGAGCCAATGGGCGACTCACCGGCATCAGTGAAATTTCGAACCACTTTCGAGCCTGTACGTAATACAGAGAATAGTGTTAATAGTATAAAAAGGGAATAGTTGGATAGAGCGCTGGCAAGGATAGCCAGAGGTCGCGGGTTTGAATCCCGGCATGGGTGGAATTTTCAGCCTCTAAATAGGTTTTTAAAATTACCTTTGACTTAACTGGCGTAATTTATTTATTTACTAGCTCTAACAACCGGCTCAACCCGCGTTATAAATTATGCAACTATGCAAATATGCATTACCTACTGGTATATCAAGTATTTGGTTTAAATTCAGATTTTTGTCTATCTGTGCGCCAAGTTTCATGTAAATCCGTTCAGCGGTTATTGCGTCATTGGGTAACAAACATCGAAACGTCTTCACAAGCTCTCGCATACAAATCATTCAATCAATTCAAAATGGTTATAATCAAAGTAGCACAGAAACTCAGGACTCAATGAACGTTACTGGTTAATTTAGGTGTCCATTTCAAAATCTACATAATTTTGGATAAAATATGGACAAAATATTTAAAATATTAGAACGACAGTTGTGTAAATAAATGTGTGTAAATGTTAAAAATATTAACAAAAACTTTGTACCATTTTTTGCACATAAGTACACGAAATACTCTTTTATCACTACAGTCTGTTAGCTTTTAGAATATACCTCGGGCTCTAGGGCTCTCGGGCTAGAGTAGTCTTCGGTTTTCACCGAAAGCACACCAGAGTAATACTACTTCCTGCACTGTTTAAAACTTGTCTTTACTATTTTAAAAAGTTATTTAAAGTTAAGTGTCATAGTGTGGCGTAACGGTAGTGCATCTACCTGCCATGCAGGAGGTCCCGGGTTCGAATCCCGGCTGGGAACAAAAAAAAAAAAAACCCCAGGTCTTGGATGTTTACATGTTTGTGATGTCGTTGTTTCTGGTTCCCACGACACAGGGTATCCTAGTGTGGGGCCAGAAGCAATGTATGTGCCTGTATGTAAATGTTATGTAAATGCTATGTTATGTTATATTAGTTCCGATATTTCAATTACACGAATATATCTGATCCTATACGACAGTAGCCGAGGTATATTCTGAAAGCTGTACTTTTTATAGTTAATTATCAATAATAATTATTATTATTATAAATACTTTAATTGCATTTAAATTTTAATAATAAAACCGCACTGCAGCAATAATGAACTACAATTACGTTAAGACACATTTATAGCTAGAGTTGTCTCTACTTTTCATTATCTCAATGACAATATACCCATCCGGAAGCACTAATAAACCTCTCCTACTCCTATCTTTCACTCTATAGCAGCAACAAACAGCAGCACTTTGTTGATAGTTAACCAGCTACGCGAAAATTTGCCGGAAACGTGCAGCCATAGTTATTTAATTAATCAACGCCTCGTGCTTTTATTAAAACCGAACCTCGCAAGTTAATTTAGTTTTAATTTGGCTATGACGTTGCCGAATAGAGAGAAAACTAACGCGGAGCCTTCGCCGGCGCCGCAACTCCTACACATCTGTTACATGACGTCATTATTAAATGCTTTTCAAGACCAGGTGCTGATAATAACGACGGCGAAACGCTTAATTAATGAACATACTCCTTTACAGTAGAGAGTGTAGAGCTAGTTTTGTGTTCCCTGTTTTGAACATAGAGTTTTTTGAAGTAGTCTATTTTTCCCGGACCTTACATAGAGTTTTTTGAAGTAGTCTGGACCGTCCCGTTACAACCGCTAGTGGCGTTTTTCCGAGCGCTTCCGTGCTTCGCAAGGCACTCTAAGCCTTGGGTGCCGGCTGTCATGTAATGGCAGTCGTTAAGCCATGTCAGAGGCCTTATGGGCGGCTTGATAACTTCTGAAATTAAGGCCCGCCACTGTCTTACAATTCTACACCAACCCGGACTTGGCCCCCGTGGTGGAGTTTGGCCTAACCTTCCTGCAATACAGGAAGAGACCCGTGCCCCTAGCGGTCGGGACATACAGGGTTGCAATCGAAGACTGTTTTTCTAAGTAAATAAATAATTATTAAATATTCATGGACATACTCGTATTACACAGATCTCGTTAGCCCTATACTAAATACAACTAAATGACTTGTGTTATAGGTCCTAACTAGACGATACATTTAATACAGTAAATACATAGATAACATCCAAGACCTGAGACAAACTAGAAAAGTTCGTTTCCTAGTTTGACTTTGAGTTCTAAGAGAAATGCACGATTTTAATCACTGACAAATACATGAATTACTTCAAGAACTTACTTTTTCTCATCTGGTTTACGTCCCTTTTTTCCTGAATTACAAATGCTTGTACCTAACTTAGGAAAAAAGTCTTTCACTGTTAAAAGATTACTACCAAAGCATGGTCCTACCAAATTGGAATATCCACTAAACCAGTAGCACTATTTCCATTTCCATTACCTTTAAAAGTATGTTATTTCCACAGTCACAACAAAAGTTTACATTATCTAAATACGACTCTAAACCTAGTCATTGAACTCCAAACTATCCACCGGCTTTACCGTCCATTGATCTTACTCTAGCAGATTTGCCACAATTGGGTCCAACACAGTCTAATGGACGAGACAATCTAACACCACAGATTAAAGTTTAGCATACGAGATCCCAAGGCGTAATCCCGATCGAGCCAGCCGCCCACGAAGCTGATCTCTCACCGAGATGTAACCGTTCCTTACTCCCTATAAATCACGGCCCATCTATATTCCGTGCCGCAGACACCTGCAATACTTCGCATCGGACATAACGAAACCCAATTAAATACATCTTGATATTGCACAGACCGATCATTAAGGTGTACCGTGGCTTGTTAGTGCGCCTATTTATTCAATGCGAGGTGTTGGTGCCTTTCCTATGCCTCTCTCGACTGGTGGCCGTAATTTCTCGGAGAGTCTGGGATTATTTGTATAGAACAATATTTGTCTTAAGGTGCTATCTCTAGTCTTTATTTCAAAAATTAAGATTTTTTTAATTTAAAATCTTCACCACTTTAACACTTTAAGTAACCTAAAAACGTCCCACTGCAGGGCACACCTTCTATCAAAAAGAGCGTATAGGCTTAATTACCACGTTTGCCCACCGAGAATTGGCAATTTCAAGCGTTGAAGTATTTGAACACCTGAGACACTCAGGTTTCAGCCTCCTTACCACGTTATTAAAAAAACTTGCCCAGTGCGACTTGGACTTGCGAACCGAGGGTTCCGTGCTAATTTGTAGGTATGTAGTTTCATATTATAAATAGTTTAGGAATCGAGTGTGGCAGTTTTTGCCGAGCTTGTTCCAAACGTCAAAAATATTTATGACTTAATTACAAAACTATAATTTTCAGATAAAATCTGAAAATTATGACCTAGAACACCAGTTACACCTAGAACAGTTGGTAAGTAACAACTTTCCAACATTGTAGGTTATCGGAAAGGACCCTATGAATTTAATTCAAAAGTGTGTCTAAATACAAACGTTTTACTGCCTTTTTTTTGTTAACTTATACGTTTGATTTTTTCACAACTTCAAATGTAGTTGAAAACAGTAGATTTGAGCAGACAGTTTTATTTTCCAACAAAGTGATCCTTTAAGGGTTTCGTGTTTCCTTCTGTGGTACAGTACCCTAAAAAAATGTTTTTATATTTAGGTCATCTTTGATTAGACAAGAAGGTATAGTTGCTGAGCAATTTTACTCCATCTAATAAACAATGTCCTAGGCATGAAAGAGTCCAATTGGTCCCTTCTACCCATATAGTGTGAGTGAAGATACCGCTGGACACTGTAATTTAATCATCTCATTACGTAGATGCAGAGGCAAAAGGATAAATAAAAAAACAATTTTTATTTATGCTTTTAAAAATACTTCTGTCGTGTCAGTGATTCATTCCGGAGTGGTTAGGCAGCTTCTAAAATAAGTAGTCACAAATGTATTGAACGAAACATCGCGAACCCATTGTTCTCCTTTCTCATGCATCGATGTCCACATAAAACTCCGTGCAGGAAAAAAACACCACACCTCATTCCCTTTCGCAGCGCTACGTGCGTAAAACAGTACGCCGTCTTGTCGTGTCAGCATGGACGATAAATAAAGCGGCAACTTAGCGGCTTATTGCCATATACGTCGTACAACCCCCCCTTGTCACTCCGCTGAATGTACTTAAATCAGCTGCCAGTAACCAGCCGATGCACCTGTAGAAACGTCGATTATGCAAATGCTAAGGAACTTTAAGCTAAATAGCGAGACGCGTCGCCTCGCCTTTTTATTGGCGTCGCCAAGTTTAGGAGTTTCTTCGGTATCTTGAAGGCTTCATTTGTTTTTTTACCGCCTTCTCCATGTCTTCGTCTTGGTAAATCTTAAAGTATGATTTCTTTTCAGATTGTTATTGTAGTTCATTTGTGAAGTTCTGGTAGCAATAGTATTTTTTATTGATTCGCAATACTCACATATTTTTATACATGGTCTGCCTGAGACCACGGCTACTGTAATGCTGCCGAAACGACGGGAAATAAGAAGGTGAATTGGCTACTAAGATGTTTTTATGGCCGCGACTGAGCCCTAAAATCCGTCCAACCTAATAACGCCGATGACACTTTGTTGATAGGGATGTGCACTTGTTGTGGGAGGTAAGCGCCATTATGATTAAAACACTTTAAGCCAGGTGGTATCGACGTAGCATATCGTCGCTTAACAAAACAATACAGCTCAAGTCTCGGTTTCGAACTTTTAATGCCAATCCAACCTATAACATATAAAACCATACATGCTAATCAGCGGCTTGAAGCAGAAAAAATACTTGTGCGATGTTGTTTGCTAAGCGATGATATCCAGAAACAACCCCATTGCTAAGACATACATTTCCAATGATACGTCATCGGCAGTCTTAAGATGGCCGGTTTTCAGAAATCTTTCTCACAGCCACTAAAATATCTGATAGTAATCAATTCGTCTTTGAAGTACAGGTACAAGCTACTACAACTAAATGCCGTATATGTTACCTAGCGTTTGTAGGTCTGTGTCAAATAATGCTTTTGGAATAGTCAGCCACAGTCCGCTTTATAAAAGCCACTTCAAATCCTAAATCTGTTCCCTGGCGAGGAACATTCTGGGAGACCGCTAGCAACCCTACTGATTAGGTGCAACCGAATGTCTTGCGGGCAATTGGACAGCGGCTATAGCCAAGAGGAATGGCATGCGGCCATGCCTTTGCTTGAAAGTGTCTAATTTGGCGGCGGTGGCTCCTGTGAAAGGTACAAAACATTCAGAAATAGAAGTTCATCATTAGTAGAAGTTTATATTTGATCTACGAAGACTGTATCCCTGACAGTCTTTGTAAACCAAATATAAACTTCGAAACGTTATTAGTCGTCATAGAAAATGATTTTAATTAGCTTTTTAAGAAGAACACGAAAGCGAGCCAGCTTGACGCGCCTAACGAGCAGAATAAACTAGTTTTAATTTAAACCATATAAAACTTTAAAACTTAAAGGCTCCCTATGACTTCAGTAGATTGGATTCCTTCTAAATGTTTAGGTGATCTATAACAATAACTTCCACACAACACAATCCTTTATTCTGATTTCAAACTAGGATACTCCCTACTGCGGTAACCAGGTTCTTACCTGGTAAAGATTAATTATGGAAAATCACCCCACTGTAGCCATTACAAATGTAACGTATGAAAAAGAGTGCTCGCATGCAAAGATTAAAATGCTATCAATTACGGTGTTGTTATGAGAGCTGAAGATATTGATACGATCTGAAGTCTTTACCAAGCGAATTTACCGATCGTCTCCCCAAAGCGTGTAAATTTTTAATTTTGTTAGCCAGTCTTCTGTTTCCTTTTATTTTGTGACAAAATGCACGGGATGCCTCGTGAATAAAACTAGGAACGACGTCATTGATCGTTTAATGGCGCAATTAATTTTGCAGCAGCTACATACATTGTCAATTTGTTACTACCTACTCGTATAGATGAACTGTTATAAATGTTAATATTGTCACTTTGTATTTAAACAATGAATTTGGCTTTATTGACTTATTAAACTATTTGAAAAAAAAAATGCATTTGTTTAACACCTAAATTATGGTGACAATATAAGTAGCAACTAGTTATTTAAATAGCTCATTGATCATTTGGTTCGATTACACTAAAATTAAGGTAATTTAATCAATTTTCCGTACACTAGGCACATCTGTATTGTAAGGAACGGTGAAAAGTTTGTACATAACTCTATAGGAGCATGGTTTCGGCAGGTAGCCTTAGGTAATTAAGCGACTATGGATTAAGATTACCGCAATACTATTTGGGACAATACTCATCATGACAAACGACTACTATCTATGGAAACAACATAATAATCTGTGTTTTAGTTGTGTCCCTAGGAATGCAAATGGGGCCTTATAATTATGCCACAAACGTCTAACTGTTCCACAAAGGGCTTCATATGAACTGTAGTAGGTTAATAGTTTAAATTTCGACCACTCGAAACGACATTTCCGTAAACTTATGGAGATTTATGGACTACCCGAAAAATTTCGAAAAAATAAAATTATTTAGGTTCCGCACAAAGGTTTTTACTAAGTATTAACTTTTTTTAAAACGCAAAGTCTTCACTGTCCGTTTGACTGTCTGTCATCAGACAGTATCTCCTAGCTAAAGAGTTAAAATGTAGGTGAGGATGTATTTCCGTTACCACTATAACAAAAAATACTAAAAACCCAAGAAAAGTGATCTAAACCGTTTTTTTCTAGATATTAATTGAAAAATTTACAGTGTATTTTATGGCATATTCACTATAAAAATAAAATAAATATTTATTGTTGTGTATTGTTACAATAAATGGGATTTTTGCCGTTTTTTCGCTCGATATTAATAACGGCTATATTTAGACGCTTGAAATATTGTAATGGGGAATACTATACAAATATTTACTATACTTTTAAATATTACGGTATTTTGCAAATAAGTCCCACTGCAAAACAGGTTCCAAGTCTTCTCTCAGAGAGAGAGTTTGGGCACCATGCGTGCCCACCGCGTATTGACAATTTCAAGCGCTGAGGTATCAAGACTCAGGATTCCTCATTATGTTTTCCTTCACATCTAGCTGGAGGTACTCCTACTTCATTAGAAAATAAAGTTATCAATACAAAACTGCCTGGTATGCCGAAATTTTGATATAAGCAGCGTTCTGAGGTTGCGGTGCCACTGCTCCATGCGTACCCTTCAATCAGTTATGTTACACATAACTTTGTAACTAAAATGAGCTCAATGAATTAAATGGTCGAGCTGCTGTGGTTTGAACAGCTTATGGTCAGATTCATTAGCACACAAGAAGGAAAAGGTATATTTTACCGACTGGAACGAAATCCATCTCAATTAAGTTCAACTAATTGAAATCACTTTTTGTTCCACTCCAAACGAGCCGTTGCCACCAGTAAAACAAAGTTTGGAGTAAAACAATACATCAATCAAGGGAAGGATGTCTTTTAAAAACACATTAAACCACTGCCACACTAACTGTTTATAGAACAAGACGGATTGTAATCTAAAAACACGATTCTTCAATTCGAAAAATTAATCATAATTTAGTTACAAATATTAACGAACTCTTAAAACTGATAACATACATTGATATTAAATTGTCAAGAAATCATTTGTGATCCATTTGTAATGCTATTTAAACAGATCAAAGAAGTATTAAGGAAAGGTTCCATGCCTTTCTATGGAATAGTACACACAGCGCTTCGTTAGAACTTTGTCTTTCGAACAATCCTTAAACAAATGATATCAAATTTTAGTGCAAGTGTCGGTGTTTGGGGCGGATGTTCTCGTGATGTGGGCTTGACACGATGACGCCATAATAATAGTTCAAACGCTCGTTATAAAATAAAAATGCGCGTAGGTTACGCTTGGCTCGGCTCAGCCCTACAAGATTGTTTAAATAAGCGCCTATCAAAAGACGTTCTTTATGTAAAATTATATTATGTAGTGCAATGTTATACTGCCGAATGCATTTTAAGCATGGCTGGTTTTTTCTCATATGCGTTGGCCAGAAGGCATTGTAATATTGTGTAAATTCCGAGACTCTAAATAATGTCAATGAGCATTATTACTTCTTAGATGATATCAAGGTGTAAATATAGCTTTAACGCTTTTCAGTTGTCAGAAAAATACTACGTTAACTTGTTTAGTCAAGTATTACCTAATTTAATTCACTATTTCATATTCGTCCACTGCTCTACATGGTCTTTGGGCGCGCCACTTCTTCTTGTCGTCGGCCATCCCTACCCAATCGTTAGCCACCATTTACAATCTGCGGTTTGATGTCAACCCTTGTATCTACCCACTGCTGGGGCACGGGGTCTTCCTGCATCGCAGCCAGGTTAGGCCATACTCCACCACGGGGGCCAAGTCCGGGTTAGTGGAGGATTGTAAGACAGTGGCAGGTCAGAAGTTAACAAGCCACCCCTAATGCTTCTGGCACCAACGGCTTAACGTGCCTTGCGAAGCACGGAAGCGCTCGGAAAAATGCCACTGGCGGTAGTTGCGGGATGGTGACCCATCCTGCACCTAACCGCGCCTGTTGTTGTATAACTCAAGTGATTGATTCCAATCACTCGGTTCGACTAGGCCACGAGCGCTTCAATAAGTTTATGAAAACCTAATAAAGCTACCTGAATCGACGAGCTACTTATTTAAGCATGATCCCACTTCAACCGTTTCTCTCTTTGCTACTAGCGGAATACCCACCCTCCCTCCATCGGTTTTCCTTATTCCTCTTTAATCCTCCTAATACAAAGCTATATTACGCGCTACCTACGGAGAAAATGACTAACGGACTGACCTAATTATCAAGTGGATTAAACTTGTAAGTGTATTAATTTCAGATGGAGGAAGTTCAACTTTTAAACTGGCTCAAAGGAATTGTCATAATTTCTCTTTGAGTTTGAGTTAATGAAATAAAAGGCCGAACGGCAGTAGAGGGGCGAGGCTGGCATTTTTATACGCGTTTTGTATCCAGAAAGAGCGGTGTTAGATCACTTTTCGTTTCCGACTTCTTCCGGCTGGTGTTAGTCTACTTTCAGTAGTTAAGTTATAATAATTTTATTTGTCCTAGAGAGAAAAGCTTGACTCACTTAATTTAATACACTTGCTAATCGATCTCTTTCAGTTCTGTATTGCTGTTCTGTCAACGGAAATTAAATATCATTAGTTCATTAAATACGGAACTGGCATATTGAATTGACATAGAATTTATTTCATACAAGACATATAAAAACTGAAAAATAAAAAAACAAAATTGTTTTTCGCGGTTTTTGGATCACAAAAAACAGGAAACATCAAGTTGCGACAGATTATATTATAAAAAGTTCTAGTACATACATACATACATAGATATCCTCACGCCTGTATCAGTATAAAGTAGGGAAAAAATACCATGTTTATTTATCTTTTTATATGATCTCTCCGATTATATTAAAACATTTTTTAGTGTAAGTGCTCCACTACTGTTTACGTCATGGCACTTTTTTATAGTTGACTTCTATGTGTATTAAATGCGGTTGCCTTAATGTACCTATCTGTCTCTGTTTAAAAGACGTCTTGCATATTCAGCCTATCGTCCGTCTTCTCAACGTCATACATAACTGTCCTTACCTTTAAAACATCGTAGTTCCTAAATCATACAAAGTAATTCAACACGAGAAACGTAGAACTCTGTAGTGTGTGTTGTGCACGTGGACTTTTGTGCAATAAAGAATTGGTAATCATTACAAAGACCAAAAAGCTCCGAAAGTAAAGCGGAAATACAAAGACTTAACAGTATTCCTTGTTTCAATCATTAAACTGCATCAAAATGAGGACGAGCCAATAGACAATCAGCGGCAGCCGCCGTGGAGACGTTTCTATTTATTACAGTTACCTTAATAACACTGAAAATCTTTTGAAGTCGGCGCCGCAGCCTCTCGAGACAAAAGGGCCTTTACGACACCTTTCTCGGTTGGGGTGACTCCCAACGGATGCAAAATACAAATGGATACCTTGATAAAATATTGTGACTACATTGCGTTTCGATGTCAACCCTTGCATGTCCCCACTGCTTGGGCACAGATCTCTTCATGCATCGCAGGGAAGTTAGTCCATACTCCACCACGGAGGCCGAGTCGGGATTGGTGGAGGAGTGTAAGACAGTGGCGGGTTTTACTGTCAGAAGTTATGTAGCATGTGACATGGCTTAACGATAGCCATTACATGACAGTCCGCATCAACAGCTTAACGTGCCTTGCAAAGCACGGAAGCGCTCGGAAAAATTCCACTAGCGGTAGTTACGGAACGGTCACTTAACTCAAGCGATTGATTCCAACCACTCGTTTCTACTAGATCATGAGCGCATCTTTAAAATTTATTATCATGTTAAGTCCACATCCATTGGCATAGATGAGAGTTGTGTACCCAACCCAATAATTTGGGTTACTGCATACATGCAGTTTGATTCGTTATGATAGGTTTTCAAGGTCCAGACTACTTCTGAAAAATAAAAGCACAATGAAGGCTGTTAAGTTCATCAGATAGGACTTTCGCACTAAGCAGGTCAGACTAGGAGAAATGAGGAATAACCCGTCGGACATCGTATAATTAACAAGTCTCAGATTTATTACGAGTAGAATTGGCTTTCAACATTTCGTATCATAATCTGAAAGCGTTTTATTGTTCAGTCGGGGAGCCGTTCTCTCTTGTTTTGCGAGTTGCGAGTTGCGAACATTAATGAGTTACTCCTTCCAATTGTGACGTTTTTTGGCAAAATATGACGAATGTTTTAATTGTCCTTTATCTTTGCTAAAGAAGGTAATTAATCTTTTTTAGCTAAATGTTGTTTGTTGTTTACACAAAGTTGTACAGCAAAAAAATTTAAGCCAGTTATGTAAGCACTTTTTGGCAGATTCGTTATCAACCCTTGTATGTCCCCACTGTTACTGCAGGATTTTAGCATGTACCGTAATTAAATCTAGAGTTAAATACCTTAAAAGCTACATAGAAAAATCTGTCATAATAAAAAATTAAATAAAAAAATAAAATAAAATCTTTATTCAATAAGCAGCGGTTACAGTTTACACGTCATTGGGGCTCTGTACTAAGTCGAAACCTGTGTTACAGATACCCCGCTCTTCCTTATTATTACATTGTTAAGCTTAGTGAGTAAAGTACATTCTAAATTTTGTGTAGTATTTAGATTTACAAGCATTCAGAATGAATCAAAAACCAAAAATTGTACAAAACATAATTGATCATATTTAAAAAAGAAAGAAAAAAAAATATCTCTGTATATTTTAGGTATAGAAGTGTGTGTGTGTGTGTGTTCGTACGTGCGCGTGTTTGTGTGTGTATGTGTGTGCGTGTGTGTAATATATAGTAATATATGTGTGAATAAATAATAAGATTATCACCATTTTTAACAGTCAAAGAGGGCGTAATGTTGTAAGAGCAGAAATTATCTATGCTTTATAATAAAGCGTCGAAAGGATTATTTTTTCGAATCGCTATCAGAAAGTTTTTCGATACCTAAATTACGTGGGTGGAAGGGCCGGTAAGGGACATCTTAGGTCGATATACTTCCACTGAATATTATTAAGTTAAATGGGTGATGCATTGCAAAAGGGAAGATAAAAAGTACCCGGAACCGGCGTGCGTGCATGCGACAACGTGAACGTTCGTGTCAAATGGCAATCCCTGAGTGCTTAGTGCGAGTTTGACAGATCCAATCGAATAATTTTACTACCGCGTTAATCGAGCATTGAGTAGTGAGTATGAGTAAGTTAACCGTTCGAACTGGCAAAACGCTGTCACATTACAACTCGTACTCGCGTTTATTCGTGTTTTGGCTGGTAAACGTGTTAACTTCTCAACGTAAACCATTACTTCGCACTCAGCAATTTTAATTTCCATACTTGTCGCTAGGTGGCGCTTCCTCGATGCCATAGAAATATGCGTTTACGTTAACGCGATCGAGTAGTTAAAAAACTCGCTCTAAGCACTCTGATCCCTGCCTGCCCCTCTGGGCGTGAGGTTATGTTATGTTTTGTAAATAACGTTAACTGAATCTTTGTGCCTTGTGACAGAAAGAAATTAAAAGTTCGTGGTGGCGGTGGAGTATGGCCTAACCTTCCTGTGATGCAGGAAAATACCCGTGCCCCAGCAGAGAGGTAATACAAAGGGTTGATTTTACCCGTAGAACCGATTGAACCTTTACCCGTACCTTTCATTATCCATAAATGTTACTAAACTACATCGAGCCGATGATAAAGTTTTTTCTTTGTTCCTGTACAGATACCCGTTTAATAAATCTCGATGAAGGCCTTGAAAGTTGCGACAAAAAGATACACGACCCAATGAAACGAGACAATAAATTTTAGTACAATAACAAGCAGCAAAAACAACAGATGTCCCCGTAATTAATACGGATTTTTCGTCCCTTGTGTTTTTTTCTCCCACTAGTGTACGTAAGTACGTAGGTACAATCCGTTGTAATTGTTCTTTTGACAAAATATATTATCCCTGAAACGTACGAGAGCCCAGAGTTTACTATAAACACTCTAATGTAGAGAAGGTACAGCTTCAAATACCAGGCTTTTGCCATTATAAAACTAATGGCAAAAGCCTGGTAAAAAGGTTTCATCTCAAAACGACGCAACAGGAACTAGAGACACTTCAATAAATACACATTTTTGAAGTAAACACGTCTTTAGACTCACTATTTTTAAAGCCTAAGCCATCACGCTCGAATCAAATCGGATATGCTTGGATCCATTCTTTTGTTGACACAATTGCAAGTCATCATAAAATTTTGAAAATAATTGATTCGGTTCCATTATTTTGTCATAAGCACAAACACACTTTATTTTCACAACTACTACATTATATGATAGCACAACGTGGCGCTCTTTAGGGAAGGGCTATGTCGAGCAATGGACTAGTATAGCCTGACGATTACTGCATCACACGGCACATGGCAGGCGGAAAAAAATTCAGGCAAAACTTCATTTTTGTAATTATTTTGTAATAATTTTGGCGACTCGGTTGTCGGTTGTTTGATTCACCACCACTCTCCAAGCTGTTACATTTTAAGCCCGATATATGATTTGTTGGGTATAAGACCCACTTAAAAACTAATACTAAAAACTAATGAGAAAACAAGACACAAAGTCTGTCCGCGTCGACGCCTCTCGACTTGGCAGCCGGCGCCGTTCGGGATGGGTGCACTGAGAGGTTTGGGGATCCCTAGACTTCCCCGCCTATCCCCAAGAGCTCTTTCCCCAGAAGGCTACCTACCTTCAGTGCACTTTCACGGCACCAGTTCTTCACCAAAATATATTCACTATTTTGGGCGATCCGTCGCCCAACAACCAAACTGTCAATACTGGGATCCGTCCCTGAACTTATTTCGCACTCCACACGAAGATACAAGCCCGGCAATCTAATTGCCCCACAATTTTGGGCACATTTTGTTAAAACACACGTTTCACAAGCAACAAAACAAGAGGTCAATTTGCTAACTCATCTGAAAGCTGTAAAGTCATGGCTGCGTTCCGAAACGCGTTCCAAATCAAACTTCTATTTTTTAAACATGATTATTAATTACTCGTCTGTAGTGTTTCTGTTTAGCAAATTTGGTAAATGTTCTGTGTTCTGGCAGTCTGGTCTGGCTGGTGGTTACATTAACCATGTCAGCCTTCATTAGTACCTTTGTGTCGTCTACTTCTTTTCCTCTCCTTCCTTGCGCTCTGTTAAGATGAGCTTTTTGAGGCTGTCTAGGCCCTAGAGTCTATTAGTTACATAGTTGAAAAAAAAAATTATAGAAGCACGACAATGGTTGCTATTTGCCTCAATTTGGTAGTCTACAAAGTAATAGCAGCCTAGGAAAATGCCATTCCAGGGGTATAACCCGCGCAAATTAAATAGGCATCTCTCGCAAAGAAGAACGAATCGCGCGAGACGCCGAGTTAAGTAGCACGGGTTATACCATTGTAATACCATTGGTTACTAGACTACCGATAGTGTGAATGAAACGACCATTACTGAACTAATATGAACAACTAACTATTGAATAACTATGCATTTTAGATACTCGGATCGCCCCCGGGCCAGTGCATCGTGGCGATAAAATACCAGACCGACAACCCAGTCTCAAATTGTCAACTTCCTTCTATCCTTCTGTCTAACTTGACGTTCGAACGCGCGACTCACTTTGCCGTGCTACCTGGGCTGGATATGTTTCAAATTGCATCTGGTGGAATCTGTAATGAGAATCTAGCATAATATCATCAAGAACAGTCAACACATAATGCGAACTGCTTTATTCCAAATGTCATCTGGATGGCGACTGTAAAGACGATTGGAGGTAGTTAAGTAACTGTATTTGTCTCTAGCTTACCATAAAAGTCACATGTTTGTCCTGGGTTTATTACCGCCATAACAATTTAAGGAAGCCCCCGAAAGGGTGGTACGGAATTTCCCAGAAAACTTTTGTTTGCGTCTCCGAACCGCGGGATTGTTGTACAAACAATGTTTTCAACAATTATTTTACGAGCCACTTGCTGTATCTTGAATACAATTGCGAGTTTATTTTCTTTTAAAAGAACAATAATTACAACTGCGCTGTAAAGAAACCAAGTTTCACTTTTCGAAAATTGTTCAGTGTTGCTACGGGCGTCTTCGCTTTTGTTGCCATTATTTTCGGTTTCAAAGCAATATATAAACATTTTCGCTTTCTGTACTTGCTCGCCTACGTATTGTTTACGCGGAGGTTACAAAAAAGATATAAATGCGCGCGAACAAAGGATGTGGCACATGATTCGGAGAAGCATAGCGTTTGTTTCGTGACTGACTTTTGCCCTGAATATTTTACGTTACCAACATTTCGCTTGTGCCGCGCCTCTGTGGCTGAGTATTGCTCATGTTAGTCTGAAATCTCAAGTAGGCAAGACGTCTGCATTTCAGGAATGCGAATAAGCACACGTTTGCTCGGCGGGGTGCAATGCGATAATAAAACGTAACATCACGTGGCATCACATTTTCATGCGAAGAGATTTTTCACTGGTCTTTTATTCCGGGTTAGAAATCTGAAAAAGGGTCGATATCAACCCTTGCATGCCTCCACTGCTGGGGCACGGGTCTCTTCCTGCATCGCAGGAAGGTTAGGCCATACTCCACCACGGGGGCCTAGTCCGGGTTGGTGGAAGATCGTAAGACAGTGGCGTGCCTTTTAGAAGTTATGAAGCCGCCCGTAAAACCCCTGACATGGCTTAACGACTGCCGTTACATGACAGCCGGCACTAACGGCTTAATGTGCCTTGTGAAGCACGCAAGTACTCGGAAAAAATCCACTAGCGGTAGTCACGGATGGTCACTCATAAAGCTCCTAATCCGGACTTGCTGTTGCTTAACCTTAGTGATTGATTCCAATCACTTTGTTCACAAGGCCACGAGCGCTTCACTGTCCTACCTCCTTAACAAAAAGGGGTTAACACATAACCGCTCTACGAAAAAAGCCGGTAATGGAACCGCAATAACGTCTCGAGACATTTCAATATTCCGTCCAGATAATCCTAATTGGAAAATTACAGTCGCAACGCGGCTTAAGTGTGGCTTATAAATTCAGTAATCTTGTTAGCAAACCGAGAACCGAGGCCTAGCGCCGAACCCAACTCAATGAAAAATCAAGCGTCCCAAAAAGATTATCATCCATAAACAGTTGTTTAAATGTGAAAATTATTATGTTGCAAGTTAGTGTATTCCTGTGGCATCGCGTTCGCAGAACAGCTGCCTCATTACAAAGTGGAGTCGGCGGGGCATTTCAGTTCCCAAATTATATGATGCCAGCCTTGTTAACCATGGTTACTGGCATCGGAATCGTCTCGACCCATGGACCTTAACCATAGTAAAAAAAACTTAATACTGTTCTTGCGCGCCCTTGTAAATTAAGGGTCCGTAGAGCGTAAAGAGGGGCCAATTAAGAAATTTATAGTCAGAATGCGCTATAAAACAATAAATCGTGCAAAGGCTTTCGACAACATGCCCTATTAATTAGCCGGCAGTTTTAGGGTGTCATTAGTTTGGCGGGTGTAGAGTTGAGGGCGCTCGCAGGTGGTGAGCGTGCTAAGGCCGAATTTGAATGAGTGGGTCGGTTGCCGCGGTAACACTATTTCAGTTACGATTTGAGGTTAGCTGAGATCTCGAAAATGGAGCCCTCAGTCCAGTCACCACAAGAACGCCGATGACGAATAATTTCAACTACAAAATACAAGAAAAATCCAGTTAACTGCGAAACTATATCTAAAAATTTATTGTTTATATATGTACAAATAAAAAATAGAACCCGAAATGTATTGTTTATGAAAAATATAGTAAAAATTCGATTAAAAGTTTTGGAAAGTTACGTTCTACGATTTTTTAGAGCTATAATTGGCATTATTTAATAAATTATCCCAGGCTTAGGAAAGCATGTGCATATGAAGCGAAACGTCTCATCTCTGCGAAAATAAGGTTTTGAGGAGATACTGACATACCGTGGCGTTTTGTGCCTATCGACAGAAAACTGAAGTTGTCAAAAACATCTTGCTTCGCCTTAATGTTTCAAGCATAATGCCACTAAGTATTACAAACCTATTTAGAGGCTAAAAATTCCACCCATGCCGGGATTCGTACCCGGGACCTCTGGCTATCTGTGCCAGAGGTCGCGGGTTCGAATCCCGGCATGGTTGGAATTTTTAGCCTCTAAATAGGTTTTTAAAATTGTCCTTAGCACGGTTTAGTGCATAAAAAATAATATAGAAACATAAGTACCTATTGTTTTGATTTGTTGAGTTCGAAGGTAATTGTGGGTAATCGTTTTTTATTTTAGTTTCTAATTTAGCTAATAAGGCTTTTTGTTTTCTCAACTTGGTGTCAACCCTTTGTATGTCCCCACTGCTGGGGCATGGGCCTCTTCCTGCATCGCAGAAAGGTTAGGCCATTCTCCACCACGGGGGACAAGTCCGGGTTGGTGTTGTTTTCACAAGCAAAGTAATATTTGACCTTGTAGGGCAGATCGTGCCTATACCTTTAAGTTGCCACCTTCATAATTTGTAATTACTATGCTTTAGCAAATAAATATTCCTATTCTTATTTTAGTTTCATTTTAGATCTATAAACTCATACAAGGAACGCGGATGTGAGATTAACATCCTGAAGCGAAATATAGGTATAAATATTTTACTGACAAAATAAAGGTTTGCATACATGGGATCTAATAACGATTTGTTTTCAACTGTCCTTTTTTTTCTCTTGTAACTGCTGTCTCTGTAACTGTTTTCTGGTGCACAATTAAAATTATTCTTATCTTATATTTTTCTGTGTTTTTCAAAGAGAAATTATAGTTGTTGCTACCCAAATTCCTTAAAATATTGCTTCTCCTGCACATAAGTTTCGGAGCGAATAGTGTCATAGATGGATAATGATAACTACTGCTTTATTTAGAACGTTATTACTGTACTGTTAAAAGCTTTACTTTTAGGCCATTTCAGTCCTCAAAATACCTTTGGTACACGAAGAGAACAATATACATGAGGACTGTTTACGAGCAGATTCTCGACCCGATAACGCCACTATCACCCACACACAATCAAGAGGCATTTAACCAACACAATTATTTTGATCGCCAAACGAAAGCGGCGGTGGACTGCTTACAAACGGGTCTACACATAAATCTCTCTAATTTATACCCGAAAACATAATAAGAGGAAAATGTACCTATTCACAGCAGTTCGTTCGGTTGGCTTTCCATGGTCCGCTAGTAATTTATAGCGCGGACTTCAAGCCGCTATAAAAGTAAATAAAGCTCATGAAATAACTATAAATCAGCGAATGAAAGCGATACATAGAGTGCAGCCGTCATAAAAGAACTTTTTGGCTAAACAAGAATAATCCCCTGACAGGGTACTTTGAATTATAGGTGTTTCGTATTGCATAGAGCGACTGTATTAACCCTCCTGCTGCTCCCATAAATAACTGCGGCATGAGTTCTGTGTCGTGATTGCAAAAGTTACATGACTGGTTAATTTTTGTGGCGACAGCCATCTTGAAACGGCATCTCTTCAAAAAAGTCCGGGTTCGTAATCGGGTTAAGAGCGGGTTGATTTTAAATAATTACTTAACACTTCCTCGTGGGAAAACAGGAATGGACGCAGCGGGGCCGAATGACTGACCACCGCTAACAAGGTGTCGTTATAAGGATGTCGAACTCTGAGTGTCGATAAATTGTCAGGCACAGTTTTAAAACGCCATTACTGTCTGTCTCTGCTAACGTTTCGTGTTTTGACTTATTAATGGCCTTCGAAACTGAGTTTAATTGAGATTAATCACTTACAATATCGTTGCGAGGTTAACTTTGACATTATGATAGCAATTTGCTATAGCGATTTATCGTTTTAACGGTGTTCTCAGTTTTTTAAATCAATTACAAATATTTTTATCAATTTCTCCCTCTTTCCAGTCACCTTGTATATTAATATTAAGGTATTCCCACTATTTTTATAATCTTTGAGCATCAGGGCAGACCTTTGCCCAGCAGTGTCATATTCAAAAATTCAAATTCAAATTCAAAATTCAAATAATTTTATTTCAACGTAAAGAATTTACATTCTATTTGCTGAATGTCAATGTACAATGTAAAGTGTAAGCCGCCGCCTTCGGGCCGTATTGTAGTGGAGAAAAAGGCAGCGGAAAAAAAAACTCCACTCTGACCATCTTTTCTCAAATCATCTTAAAACCAAATACATCAGTTGCCATATGTAAACCTAATAAGATTTCATGATTGCCATTAACAACCCTAAATGCCAAAGCATTAGTCAAATGTCTCACAATAATAGGGGAAAACATAAGTGCTGCGGCCAGACACACGAACAGCACTCGTTCACGAACATACGACGGTTTTGTAACCCACTGGACAAAAATATAGTGGAAAAAATGTATATATATATATATATATATATATATATATATATATATATATATATATATATATATATATATATAAATTTTCCTCGATTGTAACACAGTCGGTAGAACACTTAAGGTAAGATAAGATAAGAATATTCTTTATTGTATACCGGAAAAATAGTTAGAGAAACTTATTTATATAGAATAACCAACAGGCAATAAAACAATACATTCACAGGAAAAGAAGCACACATAACACGGTATTTGCTCCCTCACTTGCCTTAAATTCACAAGGGTATGCCATACCAATGACTTTGCTTTCTAAGTTACATACATTTAGGACTTTAAGTAGCTATACTCGTACGTCACGCTACCGGTGATGAAAAAGATCGTTTGGATACTTAAGCGTCTGATGTGTTTCCGTACCTCAGTGCTTGAAATGCGCCAATCCACGGTGGGCACGCGTAGTAATTAAGACCACACTTTCTGAGAGAAGGTCTGTGCCCTACATTGGGGCGTAGAAAGATAAATAAATGTACAAATAGATAGAATATTCTTTATTGCATGAACACCAGGGATTACATAAGAGACTTAAAAAATAACAGTACAGTACAAGTGGCGGCCTTATTACTAAAAGTAATTTCTTCCAGGCAACCATTGACGGAAAAGAAGAAACGTAAACTGAAATACGGGTAGTCGGTGCAACTTAACAATATTAGACAATATATTATTTTATAGTTGATACACATACATAAACGATACATAAATATGAAATAAAAAAAAATAAACATACTATACAAAAAAAAAAAAATCTCTTTATTTTAAAAAGAAATTACGGTAACAGAAATTATGTAAAAATATAGTAAGCCGGCCCTATTACTATAATCCATTTCTTCCAAACAACGTTAGGCTACTGACGTAGGTATAAAGGCGGCATAAAAAAATGTCGATAAACTGACCCCCCTAGTGTTTGGGCAGGTGGCGAAACGTACAAAGGTGACGTATCATTATGTTGTCTTGTTACCGACACCAGAGTCCGAGTTGCCGAAAGAGGCGATACAGCATACAGAAGACGTGTAATTGCACCGTTACTTCGCAGTATAATAGTGTGTTACGTCTCATTTTCTTTAGAAGGAAAACGGTGCTTCACAGGCCCTTTGAAGGGTTAACTATGATCGATTTCGTTACGTGTTATTTCCTACTGCTCATTATTACAGTAATCATAGGTAGGTGTATCGTTTTGATAAGTAATTCTACCGCAATTCATGTCGGGTGGAACGATATTTTAAGTATCCTAAATACCGATACAGTCGGCAGCACATCGACCCATACAGATGTGGTCTCCAATGAGTAATGCCATGCATGTTGCTACTAAAAATATAGCATTTATACCTACCCACCCTACCTACCTACCCTATCTACCCATCTTCTTCAGACTATACTAGTCCACTGCTGAACATAGCCCTCCCCTAATGAGCGCCATAGCGCAAGGTGTGCCATCATTGGGGGTTCATGCCCATAATCCCCACGCTGGGCATGCGGGTTGTTTGGGTATGTATGAGTAGTACCCATCGTTATCAACTCTTGAATGTCCCCACTACTGGGGCACGGGCCTCTTCCTGCATCGCACGAAGAGACCCGTGCCCCAGTAGTGGGGTCAGGCGATACTCCACCACGGGGTTACTTGTTCCGACTGTCAACCCTCGCCTTTGCCTGCGCCTCGGCTCGGGTAGACATTTGTCGGAACTCTTTGCAATGACAGCCTTTCCGCACATGTAATGAAATATACTATACCGCAGCACTAAACTTTTTTTCTGCATAATATGTGAAAAAACTTTGGCCATTTCCTTAACAAAATGAGGATGATTTATATAAGGCCCAGTGGCAGATTCACTCACCCTCAATAGGTTAAGACGCTACTCGGACGCTGCCGGATCTGGTACGTTGTTTTTTAAATGGAGTTTTGCCTAAATAGGCAAAGGCTTGGCCAGCACCTATACCATCCTAACAACTAGTCGGCCGAAACTACAGGAAAAACAAGGCCTCCCATTTTCCATACAATGTTTTCTGTTACCGTTAGTGGTAGAAGCTCGTGAAAATCTGTCCATGATCTGAATTGATTACTTCTTCTTCTTCTTTGGTTCTTTAACTCCTAGGGGAGCATAGGGCCTCAACCACAGACTTTCACTTCTAACACTGGTTCGCGGCAGCTTCCAATTCAGGCCAGTGCCGATCGACTTGGCCTCTAGGTCTATTTATCTTTTCCAGTTGGTCCTTAGCCGTCCCTTCTTCGCTGCCGAAGGGGGTATACGTAAATGCTTGTCTGGTCAGGCACAAGAGACGCCTAGTGCATGTCGTTTCCAGCGCTATTTCCTATCCTGGATTTCTAGGTGAACTGGTATCTGATTGGTACACTTCCAGAGGTCCTGGTTCCTAATTATTTGTGGCCAGAATATCCCCAATATCTGATAACTTACTTGTACTTTAATTGCTTTAAAAATTAACATTTTCCTTAAATTGACACCTAAAGAAGAGAATAATAATGATTGCCACATTAAAAAGTTAGTTGCACCGATAATTACCGTGGCCATCGCGGGGCGTGCTCGAATTCATCATGTGTGTTAAGATGTTACTCTGAATTAGTATGTTCATTACGAAAAGCCAGTTCCAAACATCTTTAGTACCATGTAGTTAAAACAGAAGACCATTTTTCTATAGACCATTGTCTTGGGTCTTGGATGTTAGCTATGTATTTATTGCATTAAATCTATCGTCGAGTTGGCGCCTGTAACACAAGTCATTTAGTTGTACTTAGTATGGGGCTAACGTGATCTGTGTAATATGTCCATAAATGTTTATTTATTATTTAAAAAGCGAAAAAGAAAACCACTGAAAAATTAGAGAAGTTCAATGTTTTAGGGTCTGTTTTCACCTAAAGCATGGTTTTCGCTTGCTTATTTAGAATATTTGAATAACAAAACAATGAGTAAATACAAAAAAAAATGTGCTGTAAGTCAGACGTTGTTCTTGAGAAACCATCACCATCACCAACTCAGTATGTCCCCACCGAGGGGTACGGTCTCTTCCCTATGGAAGGTATACTCCATACTCCACCACGGCGGCCAAGTCCGGATTGGTGGAGGCTTATAAGACTAGTGGCTGAGGGCGGTGTAGAACGCCGGCCTCTCAATCGGTAGGTCGTGGGTTCAAACCCCGGCATGTACCAATGACTTTGTTTTCTAAGTTATGTACATTTGTGAAATTATAGTAGCAATACCACTCGCCGACGGTGAAGGAAAATATCGTAAGGAAACCCTAGTGTCTGAAGTGGTAACGTACCTCAGCGCTTGCTACGTACAATGGCCCAACTATGATGCTAAGTGCGGAAATCTCAGGTCTTACTAACTAGTGGCTGGTCTTATTGTCAGAAGTTTTCAAACCGTGTCGGACACGTTATCTTTACGCAGTTAGTCAGCTGATACTCTACCTTCTGTACTTTCTGTTCTTTTTCTATCTTTGGTTAATAGTAGGTACGTGCTGTTAATTTAGAAGATCTGTTATCCGTCGTAAATGATCGTGAGACTTGCTTACATATATTTTTCTTTTCTGTCGATGTTTTCATCTAGGTAATGTAATTACTGGATCAGTTTCTTCTAGCTTTGTACGGGGATATTGATATTTGGCTTCAACCCTAGAGATTTTCAAAAGGAATGTCACCAATTACTACGTCGATCTGCAGAATAGGCAGTGATTTATCACCAATTCTTTCATTTTCATATTATTGATATGTAAGTAAATGTGATTACTACTATCTTCAATGTGTAAGTCCGTATAATTATTATATCTATTTATTTATCTTTGTATTATCATTTGTGTAGGTTAATATGGGTTTTCTTGAGCGGTAGTAGCGGAGCGGTGTAGAACGCCGGCTTCTCAATCGGGAGGTCATGGGTTCAAAACCCGGCATGTACCAATGACTTTGTTTTCTAAGTCATCTACATTTGTGAAATTATAGTAGCAATACTAGGTCCTCGCTGACGGTGAAGGAAAACATCGTAAGGAAACCCTAGTGTCTATGGTGCTAGCGTACCTCAGCGCTTGCTACGTCCAATGGCCCAACTATGAGGCTAAGTGCAGAAATCGCAGGTCTAACTAACTATGGGTTTTCTTGTACGTAAAAAACTATTTTAAAAATCTATTTAGAGGCTAAAAATTCCAATGCCGGGATTCGAACCCGCTATTGTAAAATAATATTATAAGAAGCTGTTCTTATAATACATACACAAAAAAATATAATATTAAAAAAAAATATTATATAAATTTGAATAGTATCAAATTCGGATCTTAGTTAATAACTATACCAAATTTCACGTGACTCCGTTCAGCCGTTATTGCGTGATTAAGTGGCAAACATCCAAACACCTTCACAAACATTCACGTATATAATATTAGTAGGATGTAGCTTGTTTCAATCAGACGTTGTATACCTAATTACGATTTTTATCAACGGTTTATTAACAACCACGGAATTTCCATCCAGCACAGTCAATAGTTAAGAAGGCCTTCAACCCAAAATTAAAGAACGTTTAGCCGGTATCCTTTATCCCTCGGTTTCTTTGAGACGTGCGTCTGCGCAAATAACACAAAGTTGTAGCAAATTAGCGGTCGGAACTTCTTTTGAACATAACAAGAGTTGTTTTTTTTTTTACATTCAATTTTTTTTATACCTACTCTATAAAACCATGTCCCAGGCACTACAGCGTCGGAGTGGTCCCTTCACCCATCTAGTGTAAGTGATACCACTGGACGCTGTATAAATCATCTCATTAAGTAGATGCAAAAAAAGGCCAATATATATATATACTCTATAAACGTCCACACCAAGGCTCAGGCCTTCTCTCTGAGAGAAAGTATGGGCTTATTTATGGCCTTGGGTAACTCAAGAGCCAGATATGTGTGGACACACAACTCCCTCGCCGTCAAGTGTGTCCCATTCATATCCCTGAGATGTCAACTATATCTGGCTCCCTCACACATACTCTCAACTCAGTACAGTAGTCATCTCCTGCTACTTTATCCAGCTCACACACAATGCCCGAGAGCGAGATCAACATCGTCTGACATCGGTTACATTCGGACGCATTTCTCGTCGTAACCAACGAGCGATGAGAGAAAGTTCACCAAAAAAACGTGTGATCTGGATAAAGTAGGGAATAGGTAGACTAGACTGACTCACCACTTATGTCTCTTGTTTCCATACGTCGTATGAGCTAGGACACTAGTGGTGAGCGAGATATGATAGAGATATAGTGTGTCTCGGTGAGCAAAGATATGAGATATAACAACTCCGTCTAAGGACACACTTTGCCCAAGTCTACTTAATTACCACTTGCGCCCACCGGGGATTAGCAATTTAAATACCTGAGGTACTTGAACACCTTAGACACTCAGGTTAGTTCACGATGTTTTTCTTCACCAGTTGTATTGCTACTATAACTTTACAAATATTTTATTCTAACCATAAGAAATTAACTGAAATGTCCGCCTCATTAATCTAGCAGTAACGTGACTAACATGATTGCTTGACTAACATGGCGTAACGGTTATATTCTTTTTAATGCACTACCTGTGCTAAGGACAACTTTAAAAACCTATTTAGAGGCTGAAAATTCCACCCATGCTGGGACTAGAACCCGCGACCTCTCGCTAGCCGTGCCAGCGCTCTCCCAACTGAGCTAATGGGCGACTCATTACGGGTTCGCTTCCCGCCGGAGACCTCTGAACTTATGAACATTATGAACCAGACACAGCGACATCACTAACATGTAAACATCCACGAACTGGGTTTTTTCGTCCCCAGCTGGGGTCCGAACCCGGTACCTCTCGCATGGTAGGCAGACGCACCACCGCTGCACCACAGAGGTCGTCATTTACCAATGAGTTTGTTTTCTAAGTTTTGTACATCTGTGTTATAGTAGCATATTCGCTAACTGTAAGGAAAACGTCGTGAGGAAACCTGAGTATCTGAGGTGTTAAATACCTCTCAGCGCTTGCAGATGCCAATCCGCGGTGGGCACGCATGGTAATTACGCCCATACTCTCTCTCTGAGAGAAGGCCTGTGCGCTTCAGTGGGACGTTTAAAGACTAAATAAAAAAGTGTTCTCTATATATTCTCCTAAGCCCTGGAGGTAACAGTTACTTCAAATCTTCTAAAACTACGTAGATTTTAAAGATTTTTTTTTTCTTGCGGCAAAAAAAAATATGATGAAAATATTGGACCTGGTACAGTAAGTTTTTCGGACTTCCTTCTAAATCATTGGGTGCAAATTAAGAAAGTTATTCGTGAAGTCCTGTTCCTAGGACGCCAAGGCTTAGGAGGATATCTATCTGAAGTCGACAGCTCATCAACCTTTACATACGTGCGCTCTAATCAGGTCAAGGGTGACTTTGCAACGAAAATGTAAATACCTGCCGCCAACTGTACTAGATACAAATGACTTCACCGTTCACGAACTGTTCTTAAGCCACGCCCTTTGGAACTTAACTCAATTTTATCATAGCGCGCGCATACCTCCCCATAACAAAGATATATGTGAGAATGCAATTAAGAGAAAGTATTGTAGCTTGTTAAAATTATAACCGGGGAGTGTAACCTCGTACTTCAGAAGTTTAGAACTCACAAATGAGTTTGTTGAAAATTACGCTTTATGTTTTAATTTGGTTTTCGGAGCAACACATCCGAGTGTAGCGTTTCTCCGCGAAAATGTTTTCTTTGGGTGCGCTTGATGAAATTAGACGAGTAAAGTGTGAGGTGAGATTACCTACCCAATCCGTTTTGGGGGGAAACAATTTGGATTAAGAATGGTAGGTAGACTGATATGAAAGGTGGAAGGATGTATCATTTTATTTTTAACTAGCTGACCCTGCGAACTTCGTACCGATTAACAGTACATTCTTAAATTTTTTGTTTTTTTTTCTCTCCGTAAGAACCATCTTCGTACTTCAAGGAATATTCTAAATAAAGAGTCACCGAAACCGGCTTAGCTGCTCCCGAGATTTGCGCTCACCAACACATTCAGTGATCCATTTTTATTTTATAGATTGTTTTATTAAGGGGTACTGCTGAACAGCTGATAGTTTTTTCGTGATTCGATTTTTTGCTTACCAAAAGTTATACCATATATATCTGCATATTATTTCAATATATGTACTAATACTGCGAAGCGCTCGTGGCCTAGGGGAACGGAGTAATTGGAATCAATCACTTGAGTTAAGCGGTCTGGTACGGGATGGGTGACCTTCCCGTGACTACCGCTGGTTGCATTTTTCCGAGCGCCTCGGTGCTTCGCAAGGCACGTTAAGCCGTTGGTGCCGGCTGTCATATAATGGTACTCGTTAAGCCATGTCAGAGGCCTTATGGGCGGCTTGATATCTTCTGACAGTAAGGCCGGCCACTGTCTTACAATCTTGGCAGACTTAGCACCCGTGGTGGAGTATGGCCTAACCTTTCTGCGATGCAGGAAGAGACCCGTGCCATGGGGCACGGGTCTCTTCCTGCCTGGGTTTGTTATCGACCTTTGTATGTCCACGCTGATGGCAGCGTGGACACTGGACATACAAAGGTCGATAACAAACCCTTATCTTTTTAAGGCGCTACGCAATGCTAAATGCTAACAATGCTAACCAATGCAACAAACTCGCATTTTCTTTTATAACACATGTTTGAAAAATGTGAACATCATAAATTTTATTTACTAAATGCAGCTCTTTTTAGAGCCTACGGGCAAGAACCTGGGTCCAAAAAACTAAGGACGTTAAAGCAGTTTTGCCAAAACGCCCTTTTTTCGTGGAAATCGTTAAAGTTCTAAGATCTTGATCCTAGGTTCCAGACTGTAGGCTCTAAGAATAGTTGTCAGAGTAGTTAAGATTTATATATTAAATTTTTGGAAAAACAAAAGTCTTATGAATTTTGTAGGTTTATAATAATATAGGAGATAATTATGTAATCTCTGTTAATAAAGGACTTTGAAAAAAATTTGTTTGGAGTTCTTTTTTGTCCATTTTCTCTCCAAAGAGATCTAGATTTTGAAATAGACACGCAGTTTTTGTAACGTTCGTTAAGCCTCAGTGTCTGCGTTATTTTGAATAAAACCTTTTCATTTAATTTAATCTCATTTAAAACAAGTTATGGTGTTTATTCCATTGGTGGCGCTAGCTTGCGCCGCTTATTGCCTTAACATGTTTTCACCAGACGTTTTCTAGCAGAAGTTCCGCAAGGAACTTGTAACATACATAAATGATTACGCTAGAGTACAGGTTCCGCGCAAGTATTTACAGCAGCCTCTTTTACATATCTCGAGTCAGCACTTAGTTACTTTGGAACTTCCCTGCGCTGAAATGATAAGAGTTCGTGAAAGTTTCAATTTCATTTTTGTTTTGCAGAATTTTCTAACGATGGCTTGCAATGCAAATTGAAATTGCTATATTAGTTTCTTAGTTACGTATGTGTATAGTTTTACGTAAATATCGAAAATACTAACAGCGCTTAACAAAAACATTAAACTAACAGAAGGGCAACTACAAATCTCTACTTATAGAACAATATAAAGCACTTAATTGAGCTCTTAAAACAAAACAACAAACCCCTACTAAATTCTAAAATATTATTTAGTCTAAACACCAAATAAATCTACACTAAGTTTTGGCCTGATGAGTTGGACCTATACAGATCGCCAGTTTACTCACTACAATATATAGTCTGTGAAAACTTCAACAAGTTATGACTTTAAACAAGTTATGTTTTTATATATAATAATTCATAATACATTTTAATGTATTGCGTGTTGTGATCACCTGCTTGTAGATAGTACACTACAATCTCGTTTTGTAACAATCATGTGCTTAACTGACATAGTGTAACTTTCTGTTTGGTGTTTCTAACATATATAAAAAATAAAATAAAAAAAGCAATGTAATATATAAAAATCTCGTGTTTGTCACTGAACTTGTCCGAATCCGATTCTTATGACATGTTTTTTTGTGTATATTTGGTAGGTCTGCGAATAGGTCGTGGGCTAATTATTATCGCAAAACAACGTTTGATAGGTCAATTAGCATATATATTGATCAAGTTCTTGGTCCGCCTGCATAGACAGTAAATAAGTAGGATTAGATTAGAATTTTTTTTATTGCAAAATAAGCATATTTGTACAAAGGCGAGCTTAATACTAATGAGTATTAAGTAAGTAAAGTAATATTTCTTAATGATTCGCGATACTCATCATCTTCATCGTCAGGCTATTAAAACTAGTCCACTGCTGGACATAGCCCTCCCCTAAAGAGCACCACGTTGTGCTATCATAGGGGGCAATGCCCATAATCCCCACGCTGGGCATGCGGGTTACTATTTCGCGTTATTTCGGTTATTATGTCGCGATACTCATACATAGTTATATATTAAACGGGTCAAATCGCGATAATTAATTAGGTAAAACATAATTACCTTATTTACCGATGTTTCGGCAGCGTTACAGTTGCCGTGGTCTCGGGTAGACTACCCAAGTTTGACCCGTTTAGATAAGATAAGATAAGAAGATAAGAATATTCTTTATTGTATACCGGAAAATTGATACAGAACAGCAGATACAGAAGATAAGATACAATTGGCGGCCTTATTGCTAATAGCAATTTCTTCCAGGCAACCTCAAATCGGAGAATTTGCCGAAGGAGAAATAGACACGTTTAATATATAACTAAGTAAAGTGGGTACTTATTTATTGCACAAACATAATAGTACATTTGTATTGGTGGTGGATTATTTTAACGTACAGTGCATAGCTTAAAATTAAAACCAGTTAAAATTAAAAAGAAATAGAAATCTGTATTATATTTAAAATTTATATAAACACAAATTATATAGTACAGGTTACAAGTTTGAAGACAAGACCTGTTATCAGAAGGCAAGAATAGGTGGGACATCGAAAATATTTATTTCAAGCTTACTTAAATAATATAGGCGAGTTCATAGAGTGTTAGTACATTTAAGGCCTTGACCTGTAGCTCAGAGAATATTTTTTTTTATTCTTCTTTGGTGCTTTTACTCCTGTGTGCAGTCTAGGGCTGGCACAAGGGCTTTCCTTTTATAGTTGTTCATGGTAAGAATGGTAGCTCTAGATAAGTTACTGCCTTCTCTTTCAGAGAGAATGGATCAAAATGTAACTACAGATTTTTAAACTGACTTGAGGAGTGTCTTAGAGGAATCGTGTTTTTGTGAATGAGACCGTCAGAATGTAAGGAACGAGCTTTTATAATGAGTCCATTGAGCTTTTAATATAAAATATACGTTTAGTATAATATTAACTGAATGATAATTTAATTAAAATAAATAAGAGGAAAATAACAAGAGAAAACGCGTGACACAAAAACAACCGTAATAACTTATACAGAAGGTTATTTTAAATATACCCAAATATACAATCATCTGGTTTTCGCTTTTCTGGAGGTACTTATCTACCCTTACCAAATGAATTTAGTTTACTGTGTATGTTTTGGAGCATAAAATGTGTTCGTTGCTTTAAATTTTATTCCATGCAACCTTTCCATTCTAAATATTAGTGTGTACACAAATACAATTTGTTATCTAAATGCAAGAGTAGATTCTACTAATGGCTTTGGGTAGATAAAAGGCTGGAATAACCTTCAAAAAACCCAAGATAAAAAATGACAATACTTGTTAATTTAAAGCAATTTATTACCTTACGCCAGGGAGTTAAGAAAATGTAAACTAAAGATATAACTTCCTTAATGCCTTGTAGACTTTTAGTCCGGATTTACTTACGGGTGTTGTTATATCGGAAAAGTCCGACCAGGTTTCGCTCCGATTCGCAGAGCTTAATCATGGTGAGCAGAGACGGAGCTCGCGTCGTCGGTTGCTTGTCTCACCTTCCTTCCTTAATGCCAATTAGAATGTGAATTCATTTGAAAACGAACCGAAATCTCAATCAAATAAGATTGATTTTCCAAATAAGCTTCATTCAACTGCCCTCGCGCAAAATATGGGGACGATCTTTGTTTCATGCCCATAGTTACACCCGCAAGCAACTGCATTAAGCAGGCAAAAATTAAAGAAATAAAAGAGGCAAATTAAAAAACAGAATCTAGAGTCCCAGCCATTCAGGCGGGAATAAAAGTGTTTAATTAAACAGTGTTGTTATTGATGGGGTCCCCGCGAAATGGCATTTAATCAACAACAGTCGAGCTAGCGTTTCCCTTTGGACTTTATTTTTTAATTCGACTTAATTACGCGAGTTACGACGCCATTCGGCCAAAAGACTGGAACGTTTTATGCCCCAGCGCTAGTCGGTAGGCAAAGGCCACTTGCCGTCCGGCTTAATTACTAAAATGTATTGAACCGAACCTATATTAGAGCCAAACTACAAACTGGGAAGCGGGCAAGTACTAGTAACTCAAATCCATTTTTTTATGTAGCCTATAAACTTCCTACTGCATGTCACAGGCTCTTTCTCAGTGAGAGAGTGTGGGCTTAATTACCGCGCGTGCCCACCGCGGATTGGCAATGTCAAGCGCTGAGGTATTTGAACACCTTCGAAACTCATGTTTTCTCACGATGTTTAACTTCACGGTTAGCGAGTTTGCTAATATGTATAACTTCACAAATGTACATAATTATATTATTTATAGGCTAAAAATTCCACCGATGCCGGGATTCGAACCCGCGACCTCTGGCTATCCGCGCCAGCGCTCTTTCCAACTGAGCTAATGTACGTAATACAGAGAATATTGTAAAGAGGTTCGAAATTTCACTGATGCCGGTGAGTCGCCCATTAGCTCAGTTGGAAAGAGCGCTGGCACGGATAGCCAGAGGTCGCGGGTTCGAATCCAGGCATGGGTGGAATTTTAAGCCTCTAAATAGGTTTTTAAAAATGTATATAAATCAGAAAAATTCATTAGCCCGCACCGGGAATCGTACCTGGGTCTCTTGCTTCGGAGTCCAATGTCCTACCCACTGGGCTACCGCCCCTTTCATCATATGCATAGTTGTTCAACTACATTATATTTGTACATTCTGTTAGCATTTAGAATATACCGACGGATAGAATCGGATATATTAGTGCAATAGAAATATCGGAAGTAATATGACACTTAATTTCATTTCACTGCACTACAGAGCAGGAAGTAGTATTACACTCGTGTGCTTTCGGCGAAAACCGAAGCCTACTCTAGAGCCCGAGGTGTATTCTAAAAGCTAACAGACTGTACGGTAGGTAACGATTGTTTCATTCACACCACTGGTAGTCTACTAGCCAATCGGATTCCAATTGTATAACTCGTACAACTTAACGCGGTGCCTCGCGCGATTCGATCTCTTTAGCGGTTACAGCTATTAAATTTGCACGGGTTACATCACTTCATTGACAGTGTTATGCTATTGCTTAGGACATGAATTAGCGTCAAATAAGAGCCATTGTTGTGCTAATATGATTGAACAACGACGCGTTTATTAGACTAGGCCCCGTTTCCCTACAATCGCTTTAGCCTTGGATTGAACTCGCGCAAGAATGTAATTGAAATGTCAGCCTGAATTTGTTTCTTTCATCTCAAGGTCCTTACTTTAGCAAAGCTAGTGCTGAGCTTAGCTTTAATAAAGTAAATTAAAATGTACCGTTCTCGTTTGTTTTTCTTTATGTCAGCCACAAAACATGGTGCCACTACCTAGTGACGCCACCGGAAGTAGCATAGGTATCATGAAATACTCCAATTGGTACAGTCTGTTAGTTTTTAGAATATACCTCGGGCTTTAGAGTAGGCTTCGGTTTTCGCCGAAGGCACACGAGTGTAATATTTCTTCCTGCTCTGTATAAAACATTTCTTGACTATTTTGAAAAGTTATGCATATTTCTATTACACGAATATATCCGACTCTATCCAATAGTAGCCGAGGTATATTCTAAAAGCTAACAGACTGTACAAGACTACGGAAAACAGAAGTGTCGCTTTCAGGAACTAAGCTTCGAATAACGGTCGTGTACGCTTAATAGCCATATTCGATTTTAATTGGATTGCTGTAAACGTCAGCGCTTGTCAATCGCGGGGAAAAGCTTATGCCTTGCAGTAGCCTGATAACTTATTATTGACATAACAACAAAGCCTTTAAAAAGGTTATTTTCAATATTGATAATTAAATTAAACCACTTTCATGAAGCAGACTTTAAAAGATATCTTTTACGTTTGTTCTATTTTTCTTTGCCGATGTTGGAGCTGCAACCACTAGGCTGATGTGGAATTGGGTGAAGTGGTGGTAGATGGAAGGACTTGAGTAATGAGTAGATACTCATTGGTAGTCTTCGTTCATCAGGTACAGGTTTCACTTCATAGTAGTGTAGTGGTACCATTCTGTTTGGAAGAAAAACCACTACAAATACTAAGATATGATATCCGTCTTATGTGGCACACGCAATTCATGACACCTCAAATAGAGTTTGTATTTAAACCACTATATTTCTAGCAGGTGCTTTGAAAGAAAAGCGGTTTGGTATAGGAGCCTTTTAAAAGTTTTCTGAACAAATGAACGCACCACAATACATACTAAGCAGTGCAATTAGTAGTATTTTCCATTGACCGACAATAATGAGACAAAACACTGGAAATATTCAAACAGAGCGTGATTAAGGCCATTTCCAAACGCCATTATGGGCTGCGGTAAGTTTTTACAAAACATTTTGTGTGTTCGGAACGTGCTCCTGCGGTGAGCGCAGGCTTGGGTGAGATATATCGATATTATCAAAATATCATATGTTTAAAATAGATGACATTGCTTACCTTGACCATCGAAATGCGATTTATTTTTTCTACAAAATACTTCGTAAGTAAATGTTTGTAATACCTACTCGATCATACGCATCTTTCTAATTTCACGTATTACATGATAATATTATATTTGACAGATACACGTGACACTTCGTTTTTTTTTAAATAACTTGATTAGAGTTATTTTAAAAAACCGTGAGGAATGGCGCAATAAAAAGGAGGCCTATGCCCAGCAGTGGGTTGATGTGGACTGATTATAGATAGATATATATAACAATAAATCTGAATTACATAAACTATCAAACTTTCAGCCGGGATGGCTGGGAATAGCCAAGAACAGAGAGGAGTTAAGGAGGAGCAGTGGGTCACTACACCGGCTAATAAAAAAAAACCTTCACTGGCTCAGCGACCCGAAGTGGGTCTTGGCCTACAATACAATTCCAATACAATAAGATAATAAAGTGAATCGAAATATTTATCATGAATAGAGTTTTGAAAAGCCGTTCTTTCTTTCAATAATATCGATAACTTATCATTTGTATTTTGGCCAACCCATCCCTAGGCTGATGCAGGGGCATTTAGCTCGCATTGCGGGTGTACGTACGGACGTTAATTTTGTAATTAAGTGAACGATCGGAGCGATTGTTTAATTCGTTTGCGGGGCAGGCCGACATCGAGTTCCGATTATTGTAGTGCATCAATCTTTCTGTCGATTCGATTTTAAATGGCACCGCGGTAATGACTTTTGCCTTACAAGTAGTCGGGGTATCGGTGAAGTTCATCGCCACTAACGTAACTTATGATAATACGTTGTTTATCTATCCTCGGGACCAAGTAAAATGCCGGAATCATGGTACACATACTTTCTCTTAGTAATGGGAGTTGACGAAAGTAAAAGTTATTTTATTATTATTATCTACGTTTATTACACATAAGTAAAAAAAAAACACAATGGCAATGACCTAGAATGCCGAACTTTCATTGGGCTGTGTGATCTGGGGTACCTAGGTATATATTTCACTTGCAAGAAGATAACTACTTTTTGAACCTTTTCAGTCGGTTGATATTAATAATAATTTTGTATATTACCAGTACCCGGAACCGGCGTGTGTGCGTGCAACGACTTATGAACGTTGATGCAGCGAAGGTGATCTGTCAGGATCGTGGCATGTGGCAGTCCCTGGTCTTTGACTACCCCTCTGGGATACCGGCGTGAGGTTATGTATGTATGTATTGTTTGTTCAAAGTAATCGTTACAATGAAATACATAAAAAGAAAAGACATAACATAAAATGTATTTGGGTACATGTCTGCTGCCATAGCTAGACTCACACGTGGCCTGTGTTTATGGTGAGCAGGCCCGTGCCTCTGGCGAGGTACGAGTATATTCTCGTACTAAAACATAGATCGGTATTGCTCTCTAACCCCATTTGATTTGAAATTCGTATACTCAATTGGTTAGCAAAACACAGAATCAAATAAAAATACGCACGTACGTAAAAAAGAGTTTTAGATATTGTCATGAATCTCATCAACAGATCTTGACAAAGTACCTATATTTATATGAAAGGATCCTTGATGTAGAACATTGCGTTGCAACAGCGTTCTTGGCATGATAGCGGATAGGTTAGACTGTCCCTGTGTAACCCGCTGCTGCTTTGTTTCCCATGGGATTGGGAAGTTCTGAGAATCATTTATTTTGCAGAATGTATACCTTTACTAACACTCACAAAGTTCAATGTTAACACTAAAATAGAATTTAACTATAATACAATGTACATACATAGGTACTTACACAATTTGAATGCCATGTATCTAAAATAAAAATATATGATCTCCAGAGCCGCTGAACCGATTTCGCTAATATTTTTTTAGAATATTCCTTGAAGTACGACGATGGTTCTTACGGAGAGAAAGATAAATAAAAAATTAAAGAATCGACTGTTAGGCGGTACGAAGTTTGCTGGGTCAGCTAGTATAATATAATCATAATTGCAAAGTCGATCAACTCACACATTAAGAAATAGAAAAACGAATTGTGTTAATCGGCTTTGCGATGTACTTACATTGAATTGGCGTAATAAACCATGAATTATATTTGTATGAAACGGGGCCGTGACTGTACATTTTCTTTATGTAGCCTACATAATATTCCGCTGCGGGGCACAGGACTTCTCTCAGAGAGAGAGAGAGTTTGGGGTTAATTCTGCCGACCGACCGACCGCCCTGGCCGACCTCTGTGGCGCAGCGGTAACGCATCTGCCTACCATGCGAGTGGTCCCGGGTTCGATCCCCGGCTGGGAACAAAAAAACCCAGGTCTTGGATGTTTACATGTTTGTGATGTCGTTGTTTCTGGCACCCACGACACAGGGTATCCTAGTGTGGGGCCAGAAGCAATGTATGTGCCAGTATGTAAATGTTATGTAGTGTAATGTAATTACCACGCTTGCTTACAAACGCCGAGGCATGTGAATACCTCAGACAATCAGGTTTCCTCATGATGTTTTTCCTTCACCGCTAGCGAGAGGTATTGCTTCTACGAGTATAACTTCACAAATGTACGTTACTTAGAAAACAAAGTCGTCGGTACATGCCGACAGTACCTACTATATTACAAGTGATATTCCGAACTGAAATTAGAAAGTGTACGCCCATTAGGCGAGTGTTTGGCGCAATAATATCAAATTAGAGATAGACTAGATAATGATAGTCAAAAATAACATTCATGCAAATGCGAATACAAACTTCGATTGCGTATTAGGTTACATACGTAATGTAGTAATGACTATGCATGAGTATGATTGTGGACTCTCGATTGTAGTAGTTAGATACTCACAGAGTGCCCCGGAGCTAAATTGCTCTAACTTCGCATGATATGTCATTTGAAATCTGTGCATGGTAAGAAATTCGCATCGTATTAGAAAGTAAGATCGTATAATGTATTTCATACACACCCACATACTTACTCACCTCACCCACACCCCCCACACACCCACACACACATACACACCCACACACACACATACACCCTCACACACACCCGCACTAAACCTTATCTTGCATAAACATAAACATTATTTTTACGCCCCTTTCTTAATTATTAATGATTTACATTAGAAAGCACTCCAACATTGTAACTAGGTACTGCAAAGCGAAACGGGTCTCCACAACACAGGGTATCGTAGTGTGGAGGCCGCAGGTACAACCTTCCTAGGCATCATTGATGTATATTATAATTTTAAGGCTTTCAACATTATTTATGTCAAAAATTTAGCTGTAAAAAACATACAATGTTGTCAGAATTTTACTTTTTGGATTAATAAATTTTTATACATTAATTTATGTCAAATATTTAGCTGTAAGAAACGTACAATGTTGTAAGGATTTCACTTTTTGGATTAATATTTTTTTATCTTATCTTATTAACTCTAATACTGCTCTAATACTCTCACTGCAAGGCACAGGCCGTCTCTCAGAAAGGGAGAGAGTGGGTTTAGTTACCACGCGTGCCCAACACAGATTGGCATTTCAAGCGTTGAAGTAGATGAACACCTCAAACACTGAGATTTCTTCACGATGTTTTCCGTTGTCCTAGGCGAGTGGTATTGCACTAATAAGACATAGCTCTAATACTAAATGTAATTAGGTTAGTGAAAGTATTTCTTAATTATTCGCGATACTCATACACAGTTATGTATTAAACGGGTCAAATCGCGATTATTTATTAGGTAAAACGTAATTACCTTATTTCACCACCACGAGACCACGGTAACTGTAACGCTTCCGAAACGTCGGGAAATAAGGTTTAATTACGTTTTACCTAATGAATAATCGCGATTTGACCCGTTTGATATACAGGGTGACTCATTCAAATCGGTCAGTATGGGAAAGTCTGAGACTATAAGACATACGAAGATCTGTTCTGAGGAACCATGTCATCGATTTTGATAACAAGAAAAACTGCATTTTTTTGCACGAAAAGACCGATTTGAATGAGACACCCTGTATAACTAGGTTAGTGAATTTGTTTTTTAAAAATCTCGCAGGCATTCCGGCGTCCGAGTGGTCTCTTCGCCCATCTAGTGTGAGTAAAGACGTCACTGGACGCTGTATAAGCCATATATATCACTAAGTAGAAACAAAGGCCAAATTTTCGTTTAGTTTTATACTCGTAAATGATAAATAAATAATGATAAACATTCACGCTTCACAGTCACTTGGACCAGACAAGGACATCTGAAACACGGAAATACACCCAGACTGAGGCCATTTGGCAAATGTTCGGTGACCAATAGTAGGAATTAAACCCACGACCTCTGGCTTGCTAATCAGACGTGATACCTCGAGACCAACGAGGCAGACTTAGTATTGCTTGAAATTAATTCTCATGCTAATTGTCTCATGTGTGAAATGAAAATTATACTACAGGTATTATAATAGGAGGTAGTTCACTACTTAATTGCAGAAGCATATTGGGTAATAGGTCTACCCGTTGAGGTACTAACGTTGCACTTGTTTTGGAGTAAACGTCTGAAGTGTCTAAAGTATTACATATAGTCATAATTATTTGTCCTTAAATAGGGTTTTCACTCGGAAACACGAATACTGTAAGAACAATCCCTATTTCTTTATTTCGTGTACAAAATGGGTCCGTGCTTCGCAAGGCACGTTAAGCCGTTGGTGCCGGCTGTCATGTAATGGCAGTCGTTAGGCTATGTCAGAGGCCTTATGTGCCGCTTGATAACTTCTGACAGTAAGGCCCGCCACTGTCTCACAGTCCTCTACCAACCCGGACTTGGCCCCCGTGGTGGAGTATGGCCTAACCTTCCTGCGATGCAGGAAGAGACCCGTGCCCCAGCAGTGGGGACATACAGGGGTTGATATCGTACAAAACGGGTCACATCTGTTGATTATGTACTCTTTCTCTGAGGGAACGCTTCTAACCGGCAGAGGGCATACACGCCGAAATCTGAGCCCACCGGCTCGCTGGACCGACGATCTGAGGCAGATTGCTTGCTGGATGAGGATGCCTGAGGACAAAGAGAAGCGGCATACCTTCGGAAAGGCCTATGTCCAGCAGTGGACAAGTACAGGCTGATTGAGAAAAGGCACACCACTAATAG
This sequence comes from Yponomeuta sedellus, assembly GCA_934045075.1. Lineage (NCBI taxonomy): Eukaryota > Metazoa > Arthropoda > Insecta > Lepidoptera > Yponomeutidae > Yponomeuta > Yponomeuta sedellus. Next base: position 14,275,969 of record OW203735.1, on the reverse strand, counting down.
TTACAAACAAGGAAAAGAAAAATAATTACGAGTACAGTACAATCTCTTAGCTTTTAGAATATACCTCGGGCTCTAGAGTAGGCTTCGGTTTTCGCCAAAAGCACACGAGTGTAATACCACTTCCTGCGCTTTCATTAAGTGTCATATTAGTTCGGATATTTCTATTCCACGAATATATCCGATTCTATCCGATAGTACCTAGCCGACGTATATTTTAAAAACTCTGATTGATTTCTAACAGTTACAGGGATTTTATTAAAACCAGTTTTTTGTCTCTCTGCATTTCCGTGCATGCGACATGAATGCAGGTTCGGTGTGTCTTTCCAAACCAACCGAAATCAAAAGCTTATTTTCATAGAAAAATACGTATCCAATGTCTGCAGGTTATTTGCTTTCTTCTACACTGGGGGCCTTGCAACATTTCCCGTCTCGATCCAGTTCTTCGCAAACAAAAACGGATTCCATTTTCCACGAACACGATCCTCAATCTTACTCCGGGACGCCCTCAGCTTAACTGCAAAGCACATTAACCGACAATATCTGCATACGTTATCCTATAAATAGTGTTTAAGCATAGTGCACACGTGTAACAGGCGACGTAGCCGGTGTTACGTTGCATAGGGACAATAACTTAGCCTCCGTCGCACATTGCATTGAAACCGCGTACCACAATTTAAAGCCTATGCAATAAGGGAGCAGGCATTGTCTACTATTAAGTCTCGTCTTACCCCGCATTCTGTTCTTTTTGTGTGCGCACTATGGCACTAGTTTTAGGCCGGTTTTAAACCCTAAGCTTACCGCCGTGTCGTGAATACTTAATGGCCGAGACCACACACCTTTCAAGAAACCAAATCGCCTGTAAGGACATTGTTTTCTGGCACTTCATGGTAGGTCTCTACTGTATTTAGAGTATTTATATTAAAGTGCGTGAAATCGTTTGTATATTTTCGTAGGATCGTTGCGATTTATTACCTACTTTCCCTTCCATCAGTCATTTATCAAAAGACCTTCGGAAAGGTAAAATATTATTAATATTATATTTAGAAATTTTGAATTCCAATTTGTATGGAAGACTCATAGGGGATAATAGAAATCGGTATTTCCGAAAAACATGCCCATTTTCGCTAAAATAAGTGTACCCAACCAAACTAAACCTTTTCTCACCTGCAATAATCACCTTATTTAGGACGAAACCCGGGGCTAAAGTCGGACGCAACGCAAGCGAAGCGAAAAACTTTTGCGCTCTCCACAAGATAGTCATTACGGTTTCTCGCGGCACAAACTACGAAGACGCAAAATGTTCACATGAACATCATCATAATGAAGCGAATAAAATGAAGAACATTAACACCTACAGTTGGCAAAGGGGCATAATATGAAGCTGTTGATGACAAATCGGATTGGACTCATTATTATATTCATAATGATTCCGCTCCGATTTGGCATGAAACAAATGTTTGCTTGGCTAGCGTGCAGTGACTAGGTTGGCTAATAAGCGGTATTCAATACATAAAAGAAAATTAAAACCGTCATAGTAAAAACATCATTTTGCAAAAAAAACCTATTTTCCATCTTAAGTCTGTTTTGTTATGGAGTAACGATGTATTTTCATAATATCATGTTTGACGTAGAAAAATCATACGTTCACAATTTTTAATGGTAAGTACAAGATCTTCCAGGTTTGGGTCCTACAACCCTATACATTTGCCCCTTCTCTCTTAGAATCTACCATGTCGACCCCGGACGCTGTGGCAGAAGAGGTTGCGAGGTTGAAAGTATAAAAGTGTTTTGCGCTTTTGGGCCAGTACATTTTTTAAGGTTTTCGCGATGTTTGTTTAATTTTAATTTTCCATCTTAAATTATTGTTATTGCCTACAGTGCATTCAATATCTACCCCACGTATATTTAGAAATATATCGTGAGATTTACAATCCTAAATAAATTGGTCTCATCTTGACAAAGAATAACCGGTGAGGGTCTGCCCACGGCCCAAATCTTCTTCAGGCTATATTATGTAGTCCACTGCCGGACATAGCCCTCCCCTAATGAGCGCCATAGCGCCCTGTCTTCAGCTTGCCGCATCCAGCATCTGCCGGCAGTTTTTCGGAGATCGTCATCCCACCTGGTCGGAGGGCGTCCTACACTACGTTTGCCGAGTCACGGTCTCCACTCAAGAACACGTTTACTCCAACGGTTGTCAATTCTTTGCGAGATATGGCCAGCCCACTGCCACTTCAGCTTGCTGATTCTCTGAGCTATGTCGAGCTTTGGTCCAAATATTTTTAATAATTTCCATGAGAAACAATTCATTCTAGCAACTCTTACTTACTATCAAGCTCGATTTGTTTACATTAGTCACACTTTTGCATTTGCTCGGCTTCGTAAAGTGAGACATCACTACCCACATGGGTTGAAAGCAATTATTACTATGGATTTTTACAGTTGTAGTTGTTCAGATATTTGGTGCCCGTAATATAGGAGCAGATTTGCAGATCTGATTGTGGTCTGGTATCAACTCTTACGGGTAGTGCCTTAAACAGCTATGATATTTGTTGGCGACAGACCTTTTTGTTGTTTATTTTGAGTTTTTGATATTATCTTTTTTACTTATGTCAGTTTTTAAATTTAGTTTCTGTATATCTATTATTAATTGTCTTGTGAAAATATTATGATCGAATAAACACGGAATTATAAATAGAAATATATTTTTATTAAAACGAAAGAGTAGGACACCATACGGTGCTTAACAATATTGAAAGCTCATAATTTTAGGCTTGTGCTTATGAATAGAACTCTGTAACTAGGTAGACCTTTTGTACATTTCTAGTAGTGCTCTCGTAATGTCCGTTCGGAAACCAGGATAACGCTCACCAATTTCGCCATAACTTTAGACGTAAGAGGATTGCTTCTCCATAAGGATATCGCTACAAATTGACTGTAATTTTGTTTTTAGGGTTGCGTGGGAAGCTACTTTAGGCCATTGCGGCGCAGAGTGAGGTTCTTTGCACGTTACTTCCAATCTGTTCAAATTGTGAAGTTGTATTGATACTAGAGTGTGTATTAAACTAGTTATTTATCTGTATTAATTTTGTTAGTAGTCTGTCGTAGGTATCCAAAAATATTATCTCTCAGAGAGTGACTTTTGCGGACGTTTTTAAAATCTATTGTTCTTTTAATTGTTATATATGCTATAGCATCCGCGCGTCCGCGAAAGGGTTAAGATGTAATCCTCTAGAGATGACTATTTTCGACATTTTTACTATTTTTCACTCACTTATCACTACGAGTATTATAAAAAAGGGGTGACATGTTTGAAACAAAAAAATTACAAATGTGTTTTAAACTGATTTGAAATAGTGTTTTAAAATTTTAAGCATCGCTTAACACAGAGGACTGTCAACCCTTAGAAAACGAACGGAACCACTGCCATCGCATCAGAAATAGCACACGAATAGTTTTTTCTTCTCACGGGGCGCGCGTGAGCACAAATCTGAATAGATCACATGGTAAGTTTGGATTTAACCGCGGCTTATTGCGAATGCGAAGTGCCGGCCCGATACTGCACGGAGATTGCTTATTTGAATCCGATCCACTGCTTCCTTGTGCGATGCGCTTTTTCACGCTTTATCGTTCGAGAATATTACATTGTTGGGGTGCTATTCGCGAGGCTCTTCCTGAGTCCATAGTGAGGTCTCCGTCGCTTGGACGAGTAACTTTGAATCTTTAGGTCACTATTAGGTGCAAACCTTGACCAACTTATATTCTTTTTTTTATGCACTAACCCGTGCTAAGATTTAAAAACCTATTTAGAGGCTAAAAATTCCACCCATGCCGGGACTCGAACCCGCGACCTCTGGCTAACCGTGCCAGCGCTATCCCAACTGAGTTAATGGGCGGCTTACCGGCATCAGTGAAGTTTCGAACCTCTTTACATTACTCTCTGTTTTACGTACAGGCAGCTGGCTGAAGTAATTTGCATCGCTTGACCAACTTCCTTAAAATGCAGGGCTGCCCCACGAAACAGCCTGTAATTGTCCACTGCTTGACATAGGACTTCCCCAGGGCACGATACTTCCCTCTGTCCTCGGCCACCCTCATCCAGCCTTGGCCTTGGATCATCGATAAAACTACAGTCTTTTATCTACATAGTAATCATAGTAAGTTTTCTTGTTGTTTGTTTACATTTAAAATGTATGTATTAGGTAGTTTTTTATAATTATGTATGTTTGTATAATATATACATTAATAATATTTATTCTATATATATATTAGGCCTAGTTTATGTCTTTTATTAAATATATATGAATATTAGTTGTAAGCCAGTTTATGTACATATTCTTCCTATATACTTCATGTACACCTACCTACCAACTATCTTCATCTTTCAGTTCTATCCATCCCAAGGTTGTCTAGAAGAGATCTCTTTTAGCGATAAGACCGCCAATTGTATACGGCAATAGCTTAGATATGTAAGCTTTTTTATGTATTTTGTTTTCTGGTGTGTACAATAAAGAGTTCTAATGTAATCTAATCTTTTCTCCCTTTATCTTTACGTAGTATGAAGTACGATGTAAGTGCTACTATTAATACGTGTCGTGTAAAAAGAAAAAAACCCTTGTAACACATTACGAACTATGATTCCTTATGTCGAATGTTATCGATCGATTACGAGAATAATCTTGGACATGTGCTGTGCACCCTACTTTACAAATCACTACACTTTCTTCATACGATGCTGCATTTTCCACAAGCGCACCAGTGATTTCATATGTGAGTGCGCTGTAATTTATTTAATCTTTCCACCGACCATATTAAAAAGATCACTCACATCCCAAACAGTAATCGAAGTGAATGAAAAACTATAAATCATATTTTTTTAAGTATTTTAAATTATAAAAAAATATGTTATTAAAAATCCGTGGCTGTAAAACAAACATGATGGTATAAGAAGGCTATGGGTAACAATAGGTGTATGTACTACCAAGCTGATAGGCCTCCGGGCTAATATAAATTACAAGACGACTATGAGCCGAACTAGAACGCATAATTACACGTTTTAAACAAATCAGAGATATCATAATTGCACATCAGAATGATCATCAGCGTAATTGCTCATAATCATAAAACATTAAGCGCTTTGTAAATATTACAGCGGCATAATATTGTTACGTATCGGAGATAGCATCTAAAGCGTTTCTAATAAAACTACTGAACAATTTCAAGGAATAGTTGACAGTTGGTTAAGGCTCCGTCGTCGCCTTTTCAAAGCCTGTCTTAGCGCTTCCTGATAATTTCTCAAGTCGGAAATTAAACGTTGCGGGCGGAGCGGGCGAAACGGAAAACTCCTAAGTGTCAACTCTTAACTCCTAGCACATTTCTTGATGAATTTCTTTATGTCGCTATTATCTTGTAATCTTGAGGCGGCTAACTCTTTTAAGGCGGACTTGGAGGCGGCACTTGAGGAACTTTTTCGCATTTCCCGCCCCAGTTGACAGATGATTACAAAGAGTGGCATTCGCTGTATTCAATTAGAAACTTTTCAACTTTTATTTTAATCCCAAGTGCCGTTTCGTATTAACTTTGACAAATGGAATTTTAAATGCACGTAAAGAGGTAATTTGCCCGTGCAATTACGTACGTCGAGCGTTAAGTACTTAATTCCAATAAGGGGTAGCCATTAATTAATGTTTCCATCTCGATCGGCGGACGCAAAATTTATCGTTCGATTTTCTCGCTTGTAACAAAGAAATTAATTGTTAATCTTCTTTGCCTGTAATTATATTACGTAAGAAACAACAAAATTGCTGAGTACCTGTGGGTGTAATATCAAAATAAATAGTGAGCAATTAGCTTTTTCCAATTTTAGATCTTTTTCATTTTTGTAAGCAGCTTATAAGTTTGGCCCATACATCCCAATGTAGGGTAAAGGGCTCCTCTCGCAGAGAGAGTGTGAGTATCTCAACAACAAATTTACAAACATACGCACTAACTATTTGACACATCCAGGTTTTTGACCTCAGAACCATCTGTCTCCTACTCCAGATCAAAATTCTCGGAGGCGAATAATGTGAAACAAAGTAAAAGACGTGTAGAGCATAACAAAGCCGGCCACAATGAAACATACGGCACTGCAAGCGGGAACACCACGGCTGTACAACGGCTGTTATTCAAACGATCAGCAAAATAATACGGTTTTGGTCTGCAATTTTTTTTCATCCTCAGTAATACTCTTTTGAGCAGGATCGTAAAAGGCGACTAAGGGACACAAACCGGGGGGTGGGCAGCAGCGCCCCCTGCAGTACAATTCCACCAATCTGCGATCCCCAACCCGCATGCCCAGCGTGGGGTTTATTGGCCTTACCCCCCAATGATGGCACAACCTTGTGCTATGGCACTCATTAGGATAGAGCGACCAACTTAAGGCCACTATTAGGTATTGGAATGGCAAGACATCGCGAGGCCTGCAACATCAGTCTACAATGAAGCCTCTTCATGAAGACCATGACCGCTTTAGTTATTGTGGGTAGTCACTATTATTTTTTTGCTGCTAGCCGACACAAAATTCCAATAAGAAATACCATGACTGCTTTGTCAACAGCGTACCGACCAAGAAGAAAAGAGCAAAAACTAGTAATCGACCAAAAATGCAATATTACGTAGCAAAATAAAGACATTGAACAGTAGACAATGTTTAATTAATCCGAAGAAAATTCTGAATGGCTTACCAGAAAATATCAAAATGTTCAACGGATTTTTTTAAATTAAGGATGTGAGATTAGCTATGTGCAGTAGGCTAGTCACATAAATCGAAGAAAGTACGGTCGGTGAGGTGCAAAAAGGCCAACACCGACAAATGCAGCATAGAACATCTAACAACCGTCATATTGACATAATAGGATCGTCAATCTGAGGCTGACAGCGACTGAACGAGAATGGCCCAGGATAGACAAAAGTGGTAATAAAAACTGTATTTACACGGATTTTTCTCGTTTAATTTTAGATTTTTACAATTATCCGACGTTTCGGCACTTTTTCAAGTACCGTGGTCTCGGAAGACTGAGGTGACAGGCCCCTTAAAATAAACGTCGGAAAATTGTAAAAATGTAAAATAAAACGAGAAAAATCCGTGTAAATACAGTTTTTATTATGTCTAGTGCTCGTGTTAACCTTAGAAAATACAAAAAGTGGTAATATAAAAAAATATTGTATAAGGGATGATTGGTTCAATCAATCAGCTTGTACTCGTCCACTGCTGCATATAGGTCCTCCCCTAGGTCACTTTCTTTAACCTTAGAAAATACAAAAAGTGGTAATATAAAAAAAATATTGTATAAGGGATGATTGGTTCAATCAATCAGCTTGTACTCGTCCACTGCTGCATATAGGTCCTCCCCTAGGTCACTTTCTTTAACCTTAGAAAATACAAAAAGTGGTAATATAAAAAAAATATTGTATATGGGATGATTGGTTCAATCAATCAGCTTGTACTCGTCCACTGCTTCATATAGGTCCTCCCCTAGGTCACTTTCTTTTTTCCTCGACCATCCTTATCCAGCCGCTTTCTGCGATCAGATCGTCGGTCTAGCGAGCCGGAGAGCGTCCTACGCCGCTGATTGATTGGTTTAACTGGAAGTTCCATTCTAGAAGCGCTCATGGCCTAGTCAAACCAATTGATTGGAATAAATCATTTGGGTTAAGCAACAAAAGGTGCGGTCAGGCGCAGGATGGGTGACCGTCCCGTGAGTACAGCAAGGGGCATTTTTCCGAGCGTTTCCGTGCTTCGCAAGGCACGTTAAGCCGTCTGTGCCGGCTTTCATGTCAGAGGCCTTATGGGCGGCTTGATAACTTCTGACAATAAGGCCCGCCACTGTCTTACAATCCTTCACACACCCGGACTTGGCCTCCGTGGTGGAGTATGACCTAAATTTCCTGCGATGCAGGAAGAGACCCATGCCCCAGCAGTGGGGACATACAAAGGTTGATATCGTTAATTGTTATAACTATATCCATCGATCGATCGATATAGTTACAAAAAATAAAATTGTTTATTCTGCGGATTAAAATTAAAGTTGGGTGATCATATGACTTTTTGCTGATCAAATATTTATTTTGCCATTAATTTAATTCGTTTTCCCGTACAACTCACAGTTCGTACGGGAGTTGAATAATTGCTGCAGTCACAACTCCTTACATTATTCAATGAAGTTGCTTATGGTACAATGCGCGCCATAAATTCCACTCTTACCTTTCCTTTGATTAGGTCCAGCTCAAGTTTCCTGTGTTTTGTTCACCCTGTATTCATGGATCGGGCGAACTTTTAACGTTCACTGGTCAAGGACTGTAAAATAACCACAATGTAAATACCGCTTCGAATTCTTCACTCGAAATAACATCAATTTTACGAAATTGATTTATAAGAACAAAATTAATGTTGAAAGAGGAAATCGCCAAAGTGAAAAGCTAATTTTCCTTGGCTATTTTTATTTTCTGAACATCCGTTTTCAGTTAATTTGACCAGCCTTATTTTAAAAGGTTATATTTATAACAGCTCGGGCTTTATTATAAACGTAATTATATTATCAATGCATTGGAATTTGATTAGACTTGCTTATTATATATCTCGCGTTTTATATAAAAAAGCAATAACACAAGAAGATTAGTTACACTCCAAGACGTCGACTTATACATTTTTGTTACAAATGATCCGTATATTAATTCGATCCTTCTTATATAATAACACAATTATCGATTTGGCGAGGTTTAATGACGTCATTATTTTTATGATTCAGCTTGAGAGTGTGTGAGCCAACCAATAATAACTTACGCGTGCTAGTTTCTTAGGCTCTTACTAATAAACACCGTATAAGACTAATATAGTTACACAGTGTTTTGTTTACGTCATTTGAATGCATTTTTCAGTAAGAAGAAAAGAGACAGAACACTGCATAGTTATACAATACTTACACCAAGTAAGTATTGTATAACTATGCAGTGTTTTGGTAGCTCAGTGGGTAGAACCATAGACTGGCAAGCTAGAGCCCCAGGTTCGATCCCGAGTGCGGGCATGTACCAATGACTTTGTTTAATTTACAAGTTACGTACATTTGCGAATTTGTAGTCGCAATACCACACGCTAACGGTGAAGGAAAACATCGTGAGGAAACCCGCGGCTTGGTTGGCTCCGCACGTATTGACTAGTCTTTCCTGTGGGCTAGGCCGACTAAGCTGTCAGGGATGTATAGGAGCTGGGCAAGCCTACACCATCTATAAAACCATGTCCCAGGCACTACAGCGTGTGAGTGAAGATACCACTGGACGCTGTATAAATCATCTCATTGAGTAGATGCAAAAAGGCCAATATTATTATTATTATTACACCAAGTTTATTAGTAAGGCTGTTAATTATTTTTTTGTCGAAACTTACTTAATCAATCAGTAGGATACACACAGCGTGCAGGAACATAATTCAATAAATTTTCGTTGTGAAAATGTCTTTGAGCAGTTTGAATTCTGCATTTTAAGCTTGTTAAAAACCATTTTGGATAATATTTTCCCTATGTACAAAATGACAAAAACATAATAAATTTTCTAGCGATGAATGAATGATTGAAAATTCTTTATTGCACTAAAAAACAAATTTATACAAAGGCGAGCTTAATACTAGATAGTAATTTCTTCCAGCAAACCCACAATGATGTGGACAGTGGAAGGGATATTGCCATATATGACATTATATGTTGAAAAAGGCTGCATGATAACATTGAGTCGTTAACACACAATATCTTCACACAACACAATCCCTTGTCCAAGTCCCCAAACTAGAATACATTCCTGTGCTTAAATGATAAAATTAATCCAGTACATGATAATTATAGAAATACTGATCAAACAAAATATTCAATATTTTCTTCAAATCAAGCACAACGGCCTCCAGTGAACACTGAACTCAAGACCTCCGTTTCGATAATCATCGTGTGCGTATTTCCGCTAGACGAATAAGGCACATGAGACGGTCTTTCACGCAAGCAGTTAAATTAATGAGTTTTTTCCCCCAAGCCGAAAAACCTAAACAACGCCCAACATTCACACTCCGCGAATGAAAGAGTTGAAAAAACACATTCGTCTGTTCAATATAAATTCGTCGGGCATGTTTTCGTTTTGGACCGTTGCCGGATGACACTGCTCCTCCGTGATTAATTGTCCCAACGATTGAAGCGGTCGAGCCCCCCACTGGCAGGCGAAATGGAATATCGTGGCGCTCGCGCCGCCGCCATTGCCGCGCCCGCGCCCGGTACCCAATAGGACCTTTTAATAACGGGCGCCAACAGAAACTAATTTATGTATATCCCACTTTATACAGTTAGCTCCAAATGTTCAACCATTTGTACGGTTTAATTGAATCTTATAGGAAACAGCGCGGAGAAAGTGCCGGCCTCGGGAGAGAACTCCGAATGCTGCTATCGCAGCGTGAAATATCCGCGGCGTATCGATAAATCTGTCATATGCGGTGGAAAACAAGGCGATAGTTGTCATATAAACGTATGTTACTCTTTTAAAGCGAAGGTGACGCTCGCCAACACGCGAATTCGGTATAAACACAGCGGGCGTTCTCATAAACATACTGTGTAATATGACTTTTTGCACGGCGAAACATCGTTTTAGCTGTTACATCTTTTTAAACTGCCTCCAAATATTTTGTTATAAGAATAGCTTTTGGAACAGAAAGTTCAATTGTCGTATAGCTGATATCTCAAAATGTATAATTCTCATAAAGTTGAAATACCTACCGAAATGTATCATTTCGCTGTTTCTGTATTTTTAGGAAACAAAGATAGAGGTAAGAAGGCATTTATCTACTTAAATTTTTAAGTGCAGGATTTTTTCTGGCATCCCTTAAAGAATTTCCACTTTCTGCAAATACATCTTTTAACAAATTTAGATAAAGATAAAATTTACTTATGATGCGTATGAATTTAACTCTTTGCAAATTCAATATATTTATATTCAATATGCTGCAAATTCAACTTAAATGACAAACTCAGCCATTTAGACATTCTACTTTATTTACTGAAATGTAAAAATATTGTTCTAAAACATCCCGTGTATCGCTGTGTAATATTGTTTATGAAGCAGGTGGGTATAAATTAACTAGTTCACTATACAGGGACGGCTCTTTAGGGGTCCTCGCAGAGCTCAGAAACAGGTTCAATCGGTTAATTTGTTTCTGTTTTTTCTTCTTCTTTTAACAAATTATATCGTGCACAGAATGAGTCGGTGAGTCCTTGACTCAACGAGGTGTAACTAAATGGTCAAATTTGTAACGAATCGATGTCCGGCCAGAGCTTGATCGTGATCTCTGATGACTGCTTACACCTGCCTAAGGGGTTCGATAAAATCACTAATTGAGTACAAATTGAGAACAATTCAGTTGCTGAGTTCAATTTACTATATCATATAGCTTTTATTTGGACGGGAAATCGGATGGCGGTATGTAAACTTTTTTTCTGTTCTGATAAATCACAATAGCTATTTATTGAATTGTGTATGCTCCATGTAATGCGCCGAAATAATGAAATTTATTTACAAAATTATGCACGTTTTTTCTCACTGTTAAAAGCAACATATAATTATAGTTTATCCGTGGATTAAGTAGTGGGCAGAATATTTGAAATATTCAATTTAGTATGATTTAAGCAAATACTGTAATGTACTACTGTTTTTAATCCCAAATAAATAAAATAAAGTAAGGGTTACACCATCTACTGATTCTATTCCACTAATGATATTACGGACTATTTCAAAAAAATTAAATCTACTAGCTGCCCTCCCCCCCCCCAAACGTTATTTTGCTACGTTAATTAGCCTACCACCTATTTTCATTGACTAGTTTTTCCCGTGGACTAGGCCGCCTGTATTGATGGTGTAGATGCTGGACAAGCCAACACCTTTGAAATTAACAATGTTCCAGGCACTGCAACGTCCAAATGGTCCCTTTACTCATATAGTCTGAGAGAAGATGCCACTCAGCATGTAGATGCAAAGGCCATTCTCAGACCTACTAAATATGCCCTAAAAGATCATATAAATCTTTGAAGCCATTCCGGACTAGTTAGATTACAAACACTGTGACTAGAGATTCTTATATATTAGACGATTATTATTACTAAAATTGTATGTAATACACAAAGCAACGTCCAATTAAAACGCTTTCCTCTCACGATCTCATTCTATAAGTTTTTATTACAACGCCTAGTGATCGTGAGCTCAAAGAGTTATCATAATCGAACCTCATTGATGTATGGGCTACCGTCCGAAAATGATTTATTGTGGTCTTCCGTATAGGACATCATTCTTTAGCGATGATTTTCAATCACATTCGACGCTTCGTTAGTGAACATATCTGTGATCGTGACTACGATGTTGTATTCTGTAGAGCTGACATCATTATTCGTGAACGTTTCATACTTCATCGAATCTTTAATTAATCTGCTGCCAACGTTCCCTGGTATATTAAAGTTGTCCAAAATTTTAGGCGTGACTTTTAGGCATACAATGTTCTATGAAAAAAATTCACGACGGGAATGGGGAAAACCTTATTTCGCAGTGATAAGAAATTCAACCCAAAGTGCAGTGATTAGTTTGTGATAGTAAAACTTGATTAAATCTTTTTGTTGCACTAACCCGTGACAATTTTAAAAACCTATTTGTAGTAAAACTTGTTTTCATAACATAACTACAAATTGGAATCAATTCAGAAAATATGTTTTACACCTTTAAGAGGCCATAAACCTAGCATTTGTTTTTATATTCAATACTTTATAGAAGTATCCGTTTCTGAAAAAAATTGGCTACTCTTGATAGACTGATGGACGGACAAAAGAGTGATCCTATAAAGGTCCCAGTTTTCCCTTTTGAGCTACGAATTACTAGAAGTGATGTGAAGCTACGAATTGAAATCAAAGACATGCCTCCTCCATGATTAGTCCTCCTGCGGCTTATAATATTTACCGTTGGCAATATCAACAACTTCAGCTACCAAACAGATGTAAACAAATTGTTCGTCCAGCATTCTTGGGGCGGCTAGTCTATCAGTAATTCACGTTGCATTATCAATCACACATCACTTGATTGATGAAAGATTTCTTCGGTAGCCAGATAACTTGTCTGCTCTTTTCAGTTAATTAAGACTTCTACATTCGTCGAGTTCCAATACCTAACGAATATTCGATGTTTGATGTTTTTATTACGCGGCTACCAACTCAATCCAAGATCTTATCGAGACGGGTCTTGAGAAAATGTCGTGCGGAAACGAGGTTTGATAAATTACTCGAGTGAATAGGTTTGTGTCAATAGGACGTTCAACTGTCTGACTCAGCCTATTTGTAGTTCTCTATAATTTTTTATGCATGTTAAATCGAATTAAAGTTTTAACTAGATAGCTTCGGTGTCTAAGGAATCTTTATCGGACAGAAAGCAGGCATTAGAAACGGGTTAGCGTTTTCGGACTCGGTCCCATGACGATCTTTCGTCACGGTCGCCTCGTCTATCGATATCCGCGGACAATGGGATCGAATCGAATCAAACTGTCAGCCTTTGTACCGATGTATCGACTACTCACTATTTGTATTCGATATCTTTCGTAACATTCCATTTGGAGTTCACTCAGCTGGATTCGTTTTCAACTCCGAGTGATACCGTTAACAGAAGCATCTTATTTGCTATTTAGAAAAGGTATTCACTGATTGGGATGAAGTCGTGCTGTGTCGAATATTTTGTTATTTTGAAAAAGTTTAACTGTGTTTCGTAGGAGCCAAAGTTTTAGCACGACTCTTTAGCATTCAACCCTCTTCGGCAAGTTTTTATTAAGTTCCATTCTGCTAGGAAACTCTAGAATGGATAGGGTTTGCGCTCCAGTAAGCAGGCAGACAAGGCGAATATTTAAAATTAAAGTTCCCTCGAAGAATCTCATTTGTTACAATTCCGAGAGCAGCCAGTGAAAGAAAGGCCCCTAAAGGTAACGATGACAAATTCGATTATAAACTTTCCTTTTTCCGACTTAGAACTTTAATCGTCTAACTGGCAGAGCGATTCACTTCCATACTAATAACAGTCTAGCGGATTGCTCGGCAAACATGTCTGAGTCTGATATGACCGGCATATGCGGTGAAAACTTGTAGGTGTGTACCTCGGGATCCGCGACCGCCCAGTCCACAACTTTGCCTGCTACTCGACTGCACCAAGTTTCAGTCGTTATTACGTCTGCCCTGGGATACGGGTGTTACACATAGCCGCATTAAGTTGGGACAAGTTAAGAATGTCTAGCGTAGTCAGCAAACTGTAGGCACTGTTGTTTAGACGCAATGTGATGAGTAAGACTTACAACACTCAGGCAAAATTCAATTACATGAAAAACAGAGCAGATGCCTATTTGTCGGCGGCTAAACTCATTACGTCTTTACAAAAATCGTTTCAGCCAAAGCCTCTTATTCACTCCACAGAAATGCCTTTTGTATTGTAATCTCATAATGCTAATTCAATCTTTATCGGCATTCGCAGTATTGTTTTCTTTATCTGTTAGTGGATTAGGATTGTTACGACCGATTGGCTTTGCCGGCTCTGCCTGTATCGCTTTTGTAGTTTTAACAAGTTATTTCTCAAACAAAGGTGGGCAAAATGGATTGGTTTAAAGGACAACAGATCTCTTTTCGACTGCCGCAACAGCCCTTACTTCTGTTAGACTTAAGGATTGAATGCTCTTGCGAGGATGTGTTTGCAACCTCATGCGCCTGTGGGTGAATGAATTGAAAAAATTGTGCCGCAAGTGCTCAAGCTTTAATAAATTTTTATACATTGCCGTGAGCATTTGAACTCACGATAAGTAACCGATAATGCGTTTTAGTTAAGAATGACTACTAATTGCCTTAAATATTCTCTATTCAGTACTTGTACATATTCTCGTCGATATTCTTGAAGGATCCGCACGAAAGACAAAGCAGTGGCAGTGCATCTGTAAAACACTAGCCTCATATTGGAGGGGTTGTGAGTTTGACTACGGCATGTACTTTACGTACATCCGAGAATGTTTTGTAGCAATGACACTCGCTATCCGTAAAGGAAAATGTCGTGAGTAATAATAGCTGCCATAAATGCCTCAGTGCTTATAATCGCCAATTGCCCACTAATATTTATATATTATATATATAAATATTAGTGGGCCACAAGGTTTGTAATCATACTCCTCCCAAACGACTTCACCAAATTTTGGGTACATTTATGGTAGGTCTGAGAATAGGTTTTAAAATAAGCTGTTTAATAGGACAAAACAACGTTTGCGCTTTTAGCAATGATAGTAGGCATAAACAGTTTACTAAGAGTTAGTATTTAAAATAAATTGCGTGAAAGCAACATGGAAGAAGACACAAATTTTAACATTAAGTACGCTTGTCTCTTTACGGATCTTTTTTAGAAAAGGCGAGAAGTTCATAGTTTTCCATTTTAAGGTAAAATTGTTTTACGAAAAACAGAAGCGGATTCTGTGTTGGCCGTTGGTTTAACGTGTAAAAACTATAAGTAAACGGTAATTTTTAGCCCAAACTGCACAATGTGTTACGCGGTGTTGGCACCATCCACAGGCATAAGTCAAAAGAATCTAAGTAATGGCTACTTTGTTCTACTTAACGATACACAAATGAACTGCACCCGATACGTAGTTATATAGTTAAAGCCACAGACCTGTTACATGATAACATCCCTCGCCCAGAGAGACATGTTTGTTGCATGCGGTTATAGCAGACGCCTACAACTGTACTGAAAGAAATTTTACATCAAAAGGAGATTCTATGCCGTTTTTGCTAAGCTTATAAAAAGGACAGTCCTTCCCAATGCATCTTTTTTCCCACCCACTGGTCTCCAGTAAGCTTCGACAGTAGATAAAAAACGTTGAAAATAGCAAAATTGCTCAAATTAATTGGCACAAAAGATGCCAATCTTCGAAAAGGATGCCGAATAGAGCAAGCATTATAGCTTTTTTGAAGATTAATATTTTTCTTCGGCGTTTTTTCTTTGTAGCTCCACGTGAGCCAGTGACTTTTTACCTGAACAGAGAAGTTGTAGAGACGGCATTGTTCATAAAAAATCTATCGAGCCCATGTGTATTTGACATAGTTTTCTCTGTCACGCCACATTCACTCAGGCTACCTTGTTCATTGCATGAAAAAAACTTTAGTCAATAAAATATAAGTTTTAATATGCATCCATCTACTCAGTCCATTGTCATTCTGCCGCCTTCTCAATGTCATCAACCCATCAGATAGGTCGGCTGCAGTGTTAAATGCATGTTTAATAAACATTGTTTACGTTCCATTTATGATACAAAATGTATTTCTTAAAAATGTAACTTGCTATAATCCCTATCAGGTTTCATGTAATTGCACATGAAACCTGATTTTGGAAAAACATAAATAATTTACTTAAATAAAGACTGAAATATGCAAATGATCAATCATGAATCAAATCAATATCAAGCGTGTATTACTATCTCCATATTAACTTAATTGTCGACTCTCAACAACTAACCTAAGAGTAATTTAGTTTTAAATGAGCGAGACATAGATTTAACAGAGAAAATATAAAAATACGATTCAACTACTCCACAGATTTCTTTCGAACTTTAATTTAAAAAATGTGGAAGTTTTTTATCCAAACGCTATGAACAACGCTTATGGTGATAATATTTGCTACCTGCGCTGGGTGCCTTCTATCTAACACCACGTAAAATATTGCAGACCCACCTCTGTCACATATCTTTCCTAAAAAAGGACAAAGAGGAGCTTAGAAACGCTATAGATGGAGAACTACTAGGGAATGAAAAGGATGGAGACACGACAAAGAAATATTCTTAATTGCCTCGATTACATTTCAAGGATATTAATTTAGTGATTCACGCATTCTGTCAAGGTTCATAATTTGTGATTTCGTACGGTGCAAGTTTTGTGAAGGCATGGAATATTTCTGACAGAATGCCGTGTTTACCCTTCTGGGGTTTCGGCCATTGTGGCGTCATAATCGTATTTTTATATTTTCGCCGGTGGCCGTGACTGTCAATACAGTGGAGAGATAAAAGTATTAAGAAGGAAACATTATTCTTGCGTGCTACCTACTTCCCTTTGGGATATTTCCTTTTTTCAATTGTTATATGATTTATCTATGACTTTTGCTTCCTATTGCAGCTTTTTATAAACTTTGGAATAATAGTACCTAATGTTTGTTTTGTCACAATTTAATTGATAATAATTTCCGATCAGACGGGATACATATTTTACAGTAGGTAGTTACAGTCCAGCACCTATGCCTACCTATCTTTCCACGTATAGTCGATAACACGTCAACCGTTACATACGTACACTCCAATCACTTACCATGAGAAATACTTTGCAACAAATATCATGTACATGTTGACCTGATGTCGACTGTAAGTGCTTGAGTGCCACAGAAAGTAATGTTTCTAAGTAAGCAATACATAGATATAAGTATTTATTTTTATTATGGACTTACTAATTATATTTCAGACAGTATTACAAAATTTAACTCTCTAAAAATTAAGGTGCTCTATTATTGCAAATCATACGAAGGTAAAAAGTAATTGGCCCTTAGATTTTTCACTCGCACGTTCGTAACTTCAACGCAAATTGTGTTGAGACTTGAGATACAGTGGGTTCTTCATCCGATTGATCGCTATTCATTCACGAGTCGACTAACAGCTTTAATGGTAAGACGCTGACACAAAAGTGCATATTTAAAGCTTATTATTTATTTTTTCTTGAAAAATGGTCCTACATTAAAAGTAAAAGGAATTGAAATACAAGGATGTCACTGATGCATTTGTCTTTTCATAGTCAACTTAGCTAAAAGGATTAAATTATATCTTTTCGTCGTCTGTCAGGCAGTGTGGTCTTCCAACCGTGAACACCGGAGACTTTTGTTAAAGCTTTATCGAATTTTGTTACCTTAAGCCCTTAATACCTTTATGCTTTAGTCGGTTTTTAATTTTAGCGTTCGAAATGAAAGGGTTGAATTTAATCCCGTTTTCCTGTAGGTAAACGCGTTACGATCTCTTTGTCAGCCTTTGAGGCTTTCATTTTGCTGGTTACGATGTTTCAAATTGTAGGACATAACAAGATTTTCAAATTAACTTCAACAAAGATTGTTGCGTATTCACTTATCGTATCGAGGAGGCAAACAAAGGCCTAATAAAAGTATCTTAAGCCAAATCTCTTGCGCATAATTTGCTCAAGAAACTAAGTAATGTGCCAAGAAACTAAGTAAACTGTATTAGATTATTGACATTCGTAACAGACTATGCACAACGCATACATCCCACAGTAGAGACGAAGGTTCGGACGGCCGCTCTTTTTAGCCAAAATCGAGTCTTAGCCCTACATCTTGACTTCTTGAAACTTGAATCTGCTAATTGAGTACCATAATCGCAATTCCTGGATTTCTGGTTTTTACAAAAACGTAGGTATTGTACAATAAAATATGTTGGTATTTTTTTATTTTACGATTTTGTTATTTATGTTATGTTATTTTGTATTTATTTTAGGTATGTTTGCATAAATCATGTAAAATAATTTCGGTACCTAATTTATATTTTCCAATAAATTTGCAAAAACTTATAAGAATAAAATTTTCTGAATTATAAAATACAAAATTATTAGATTTTTTTATCACAAACTTTATGTTTAAAAAGATGATAAAAGAATAATTTATTGAAATTATATTTAAATCATTTCAAAAAAAGTTTTGTACAGTTAGTTTCACCGATAAAATAATAGTAATGACAGTAATTTGAACTTAAAAAGGGCTTTTTTGCAGGCAGGCACTCACAAGCCATTTTTTCAAACGAAAACCCTAAAAATGTACTCATTTAAATTACAATGTTTTTTAGGTATTTAATACCAATAGTAATTAGGGTTATCTATTTAATTACAAAGAACTTATTCTATTTCGTTTAAATTTGAGCATCTGCTTTCAAAACTGCAATAATCAACGTAACTTTCAATGCCTTTCCAGCTGATGTTCATTCAAACTTTGCGGTTTGAAGTAAGGGCCGTCTCTCCCGAATCTCCATGAGAAAAAATAATTTATTGTAATAAGTCCTCGTGAACATTCGCCACCGCTCGGCTCCTCCGCTCCCCGCGGCCCACCCCCTGCCCCTTCCGAACGAACGTATTACTCGACTGCAATGCTCCTACTCGCATCAGTTGTTTCGCCGTCGCGTCGAGGCACGGTCGCGCCACTCGACGCCAAGAACACACGAGTGTTACGGTACAATTACGAACTCTGAACACATTTTGTATTTCGTAAAAATAACAGAAAGTTGCCAGCATTTATCATACATCGCATTTTCGCTGAAACACCTGCAGTTTTAATAGAAACTCATCGATCTGTTCAGGCTTGAACACATGTGTGGACTGTTTATGTGAAAATTCTACTCGATTCCGCGGACTGTGAAAATTTTAGAACTGTGAATTTGTGTTTAAATACTTGGACATTATGTGCTTAATAATGACAAGGACAGTTTGTTGAAGTGATATCAAAACTAATCTTATAAATTGATGGATCCCACACATCCGGCAAGGGGAAACAGAAAACGAACGCCGACGGAAAAAACATGACACTGAGCCTAATGTGTCTTGTTTACTTTCTTCCTTGATATTTGATTTCACCCCATTATGGCTCTACCAAAAATTTCTTCGAGGAGACAACTTTTTGGCCAAATCCTACTTTGGGTCATATTTGGACTCAATGTGGCGGATCAGAGCTCATTGCCATTGAAATATGAGGCACCAGATGATTGTCAGTGGTGGTTGAGAGGTCCGAACGAATCTCATGAAGTTTCTCTCACTTGCAAGCTCAGAACTATCAACAGTGAGTTCGACACAACAAACTTCAGCGTCATCCCTTCTGAGCACACAACCTCTCTTAGAATAGAATGCAATGAAGACATGATGTACAAAAGTTCATTAGACGACAGAAGTTTTGCACACCTTGTGAAATTACGTGAACTTGTTTTGGATAACTGTAAAATTGGAAGATGGCCGGTTGGTGTTTTGTCCGGCCTAAGAGACCTCCGAAACTTAACGATCCGCACTAAAAACACAGAGTGGGCGGCCATGAGCTTAGAGATAGCATCTGAAAGCTTTACAGCTGTCCGACAACTGGAAAAGTTGGATCTTAGCTTCAACAACATTTGGTCATTTCCTGAAAACTTGTTTTGCCCGCTGACCAACTTAGTCTACTTGAATGTATCATCTAATCGCTTGCAAGATGTCAGTGATTTAGGTTTTAGAGAGAAAGCCATTCATCAAGCTCTTATCAGTGACCAGGATGGTCCATCGCCTTCTATGACGTCTATCTCCCGATCTTCTTGCTCATTAGATATAGAAGTATTAGATGCATCAAACAATCAGTTTGTGTTAATGCCTGAAAATGGATTTATGGCTTTGAGAAGGCTAAAGGAGTTACACATCCATGACAACGAGATTTCTATGGTTGCCGACAAAGCTTTGACTGGTTTAAAGCAGTTACAGATAATAGATCTCTCGAACAACAAAATCGTCGCTCTTCCACAAGATTTGTTTAGAGATAGCAGACCAGTGATCAAAGAGATATATCTTCAGAATAATTCTATAAGTGTTCTGTCACCTAGTCTATTCGCAAACTTAGATCAATTGTTAGCACTGGATTTATCTAATAACCACTTGACAAGCACGTGGATTAACGAGAACACATTTACCGGTCTAATAAGAATGGTGCTTTGCAATCTATCTAATAACAGATTGACAAAATTGGACCCAAAAATATTCAAGGATTTATACACTTTACAAATTCTGAATATACAACATAATATGCTGGAAAGCATCGCTGCTGATACATTTGCTCCTATGAACAATCTGCATACGTTAATTCTATCTTACAACAGAATTTCGCACATTGATGCATATGCATTAAATGGATTGTATGTTTTATCACTATTATCAATTGATAACAATCATTTGGAAGAACTACATCCAGAGGCATTTAGAAACACATCATCGCTACAAGACTTGAACCTAAATGGAAATCGTTTGAAAAAAGTCCCTTCAGCACTTAGAAATATGCGCCTACTACGAACCCTTGATCTTGGAGAAAATCAAATAACATCTTTAGAAGAACCTGGTTTTGTCGGTTTGCATAATGTGTATGGCCTACGCCTTATTGGGAATAAAATTGAAAACATCAGCAAAGACGTATTCTCAGACTTGCCTTCCCTACAAATCTTGAATTTAGCACGCAATAAACTAAGGCATATTGACATGAAGGCATTCGAAACACTGACGAATTTACAAGCTATTCGGCTCGATGCAAACCAGCTCACTGACATCCAGGGACTGTTCGTAAATATCCCGTCTCTGTTGTGGTTAAACGTGTCAGATAACCAAATACAATGGTTTGATTACGCCGTTATTCCACTGGGACTTCAATGGCTGGATCTTCACAACAATAACATCAAAGAACTGGGAAACAACTATCGCTTGGACAAAGAACTACGCCTACAAACATTGGACGCAAGTTTCAATAAAATGACAAAAATATCCACATACTCTATTCCTAGCAGCGTAGAGCTACTGTTCCTGAACGATAATCAAATTACCCAAGTTGAAGCTCAAACTTTTGTTGGAAAAACCAATTTAACGAGAGTCGATTTGTATGCAAATCAGATAACTAGTATGGATCTCAATGCGCTCCGGCTAACTCCTGTCGATCCGGGCCGCCCCCTGCCTGAATTTTACATCGGTGGAAATCCGTTCCAGTGTGACTGTACTATGGAGTGGTTACAGCGTATCAATAAACTTGATCACCTGCGACAACATCCTAGAGTGATGGACTTGGAGAGCATCTACTGTAAGTTGCTGTATAATAGGGAAAGGACCTATATACCACTTATCGAAGCGGAATCGTCTCAGTTTTTGTGTACTTATAAGACTCACTGTTTCGCTTTGTGCCATTGTTGTGATTTCGACGCGTGTGACTGTGAAATGACGTGTCCATCGAACTGTACGTGTTATCATGACCAACCTTGGTCAGCAAATATTGTGGATTGTTCGGCTGCTGGGTACCCTGAAATACCCAGTAGTATACCTATGGACGCTACTGAACTATATTTAGACGGTAATAACTTTGGTGGTTTAACAAGTCATGCTTTTATTGGACGTAAAAATTTAAAAATATTGTATGCTAATAATTCAAATATTGAGGCACTCTATAATAATACATTTAGTGGACTAAAACGCTTAATCGTGTTGCATTTAGAAAAAAACCATATAAAAGAGTTGTTAGGATTCGAGTTGTCGCCTTTGGAGAATTTAAGAGAGCTACATCTACAAGACAATAAAATACATTACATCGATAACAGAACCTTCATGGAGCTGAGGCATTTAGAAGTGCTACGCCTGGAAGGAAACAGTATTTACGGCTTCGCTGTGTGGCAATTCACGATGAATCCATACTTGGTAGAGATAAGTCTCTCTCGCAACCCGTGGTCGTGCGATTGTCAGTATATGCACAAATTTCGAAATTGGTTTAAAAGTAATCTTGGAAAAGTCGAAGATGCGGACAGAATTACTTGCATTTTCGATAATATCACAAACGCGGTCGGGCCGTTACTGTCAGATTTTAACTCTACGGTGTGCACAAGTCACGTGGGTGGGAGCTCATCAATAATTGAAAATCAAGTCATAAATGACTACCTTCCTCTTCTGTTGATATCGCTCTGTGTATTCATATTTAGCTCTGCCTTATTATGTGGGCTATTTTATTACAGACGCGAACTGAGAGTTTGGATTTACTATCATTGTGGATTCAGAATGTGTTACAAAAGCACGGCTTTCGACGAAGAAGCAGACAAAGATCGCCTTTTTGACGCATACATTAGTTATAGCGTGAAAGACGAGGCATTCGTGGCACAGATGCTAGCGCCCGGCCTAGAGTCAGCTGACCCCAGTTTCCGCCTGTGCTTACATTACCGAGACTTCAACGCGTCAGCGTATGTAGCCGACACAATAATAGAAGCCGTAGAGTCATCAAAGAGGACGATAATAGTGCTATCAAAAAATTTCATCAACAACGAATGGTGCCGTTTCGAATTCAAGACGGCACTGCACGAAGTACTGAAAGAGAGACGAAGAAGACTGATAATAATACTGCTAGGCGAGCTGCCGAATAGAGATATCGATCCGGAGTTGAGGTTGTGTTTGAAGGCGAACACGTGTATAGAGTGGGGCGATAGGCAGTTTTGGCAGAAGTTGCGTTTTGCGATGCCGGACTTGAGGAAGTGTCAGTACCACCGGTCGACAGTGAACATTTACGCGTCCGTGTCGCCGGTGGGGGCCGGGCGGGCGCCGGCGCCGCCCCCTCCGCCGCCGCCAGGCAAGTTGCCTCCACTGCTCGGCGTCGACGGCCTGGCGCTGTCCGCCAGCGTCCACGCGCGGGACGCACACTCCCACCACCGGCTGCCGCCGCACGCGCAGCTCTGGGCATAGCGTATGCTCCAACGCAGGTAATTTCTGCACCTACTTGTATTTCAACTTGCAACGCTTAAGCGTGTTAGTCCAACAAAAAGTGATAATTGTTTTTAAGGTTGTTTTATATTATTATATTTATTGTGTCGTGTTTGAAATGCTACGTTTATTCCTTGACAGTGCATTTATTTTGTAGTCAATGTTAGGACTGCTAGTTTTTATTTTAAGTTGTTACATATTCATGTTTATGCTGCGATAAATAGGAGAATAAGCTACGGAGTAGGCCGATGTAAATAGTATTATGGACAAAATATTCCAAGCACCTAAATTATTATAATGCCAAAGTTTAAAACTATACTGTATAAATGCATTTAAAAATCTGTTAGTTAAGCAATAAAATTAATATCATAAAACGATTGTATATAATATGGATCTTGTACAAAACAATGTAGATAGTTATTATGTGTAAATATGGAATCAAAATTATAAAATGAAAAATAATCAAAATACAGACATTTTTAAAATTTAATTTGTTTTCGTTTTATTTCCTTTTGTTTTCAGTTCTTATTTAAAATTTAGGCAATTACACTGTGTCCTAGAAAAACTTTAAAAAAAAGTGAGAAACAAGTAGGTAGTGAATTAAAATTAATATATTCGTCATTCGCATTCGGAACTAAGAAATTTGTATATATTAAACGGCTCTAATCGCGAATATTTTATTAATTAAAGTGTAATTACCTGAATTCTCAAGATAATGACGTTTTACTTAATAAATAATGGAAATTAGAGCTGTTTAATATATAACTAAGTATTAGCATCGGGAATCACTAAGAAATAATAAGAATATTTTTATTAGCCATATTATACCTATTTTAAATTATTACCATTGATGTTTTAAATCTTGCAAAAGTAGTCACTTTTTTGTAGGGAAAAATAAACTACAAAATTATGTGAAACCTACCGGACACACCGTAGTCAGTCAGTCAGATTTTGTATGTAAATAGCATTAAAAATATTGAAAAAGTTCCAGGAAGTTCCATGCTCGTGATAGAAGTACATAATTGGTAAATAATTTAATGTATTTGGTTAAAATGTTATTGGCTTTAGTATTTAATTTTTTAATATTTAAGCCCCCTAAGTTTCATTAATAAAACCATTTTATTTCCATCACTGGAACAAAAATCACAGATCTAGTACCAACGAGAACAAAGAACATTTAGTAGAACAATTATTAAAAATCCTGGAACTCCTAAGGTAATTTTTCAATATTTTCATTGTTTACTATCTTTAGTATTATTTTGTCTTTTCTTTTACATATTTCAAAAAACAGATTTCAAAATAAAACATCAGTTGATACAGTAGCAATAAAAACACCTCAAAGCTATAAGACAAAATTAAGAGCTTACAAGCTCCGCCATGCTGTTCCTCATCATAAATGCATATTTGAATCCTAACTTTAATTTGACGTAAAGCAGTTAAGTGGAGTGCCAAACTTCTTCGCTGTTCTAGCTGAAAACTTAGTCAATATGCAAACATGTTGAAAATTGAAAGTCACTCTAGCAACTTCAGTGAAGGCTGAGACTACGCAATATACTTGGGGACTGTGCATTTATGGTTCAATTTAGAGACTACTCACAAGAGTCCCTCTAAAGGATTCCAAGCTTTTTACTTTTTCCACTACAAACCAGGTTTTCGAACGACGATCCGTTACACTCTATAAATTGTATGACATAAAATATTTTTTAATAATTTTTATGAAATAATGTGGAGAAACCAATGCTAAGCATTTTTTGCCATTTTCATTCGTATTTTCTTTTTTCTGTTTACTTCTGAAGTAAACAGAAAACGCACACACACTCACCTCTCATTGAATAAAGTAGAACAGAACTAAACTTTTATCGGCATAAGAACAGAACTAAACTTTTATCGGCAAAGAATCGCACAGTAGGTACATAATCAACTTCAATGATTGACACTTTATTATACTCCGAAGTCGCTATCGACCATCTACGGACGGTGGCGATAAAATAGCTTCAACGCCAACAGTTCGCAGAGATTCGTCGGTCTTTGGTAAGGTTTACCACGTACCAGGTGAGATTCCCAGACAAAACCATTATGACAAAAAAAAAAGTATTTCGTGGCTATTACTTCTTTCTTAGCGTATCGATGGGAAAATAATACAGACTAAGCTATTTTGGCACCTATTTTCCCGGCTAGGAATTCACACTCTATTACTTCCTTTGAACTTATCCACAGAACATTTCTCAACGTTCCGTAGAACGTTTAGGACAGAAAATGTACATTAAAATGAGATATTCATGTCTTGACCCTACCTGGAGAGCGCAGCCTATAAATTTGTTCCTTCGTATGCTGTCAAAGGGGGAATATGGCTAAGTTTGCTTCAGTAAGGGAACAGCATTAAGTGGAAATAGCGAAGTTACCCTATTAAGAAGATGTGAATACACGAGAGGAAGTAATAAGTCCCATTAACAACATGTTCCCGTGAAGTCGCCAAAGTCAAGTTGATCTAATAATGTCTGCTTAGGAGAGGAGTTTAAAGCTTCTGCCGGTATGATACCGTGACATTTAGGTTCATGAAAAATCTAAAGAATGCGCTCTCAAAAAACATTGGGACCTAATGTTTTTTGAGAGCTATGTTTTCAATCTATTTGATGTTGATTGACAGGCTCTCGTCAGCAATAGGACGCACGATGAATCTTCGCTCCACTCACACGTCCAATAACGCTGAGACTCAGGCGAGCCCACAAAAAACTTATTGGCATTCAAAGCTACATAAGTTGCAAGCAAAAAGTCTCATACTGACCTTCCCGATTCGTCACACAAAATTCACCAAGGCAGGAGCGAACAAGATAATATAGCCAGCCTGGGTTTTTGCAGCCAATATCAAGTTGGCGCGAGTAGTAGACGCTCATGAAAGAGCTATTATCTCGGCACGGACAAATCAAAACGAAATCAACATTGGTTACTTTTGCCATTCTCACCCTTATCAAGCGGAGGGAGACGGGTCAGCGTGGAAATAATGGGAAAACTTGTCTCCGGGGTTCGTGGCACGGCCACAAATGTCGTGTGTGTGCAAGATGTTATCTACAGTATCGCTGGGTGTTTGTGCTCACCGCTGTGCGACAAAACAGAGTCGCTGCCTTAATTGTGAACACAATTTATAGTACAAACAGATGTTCATATATTGTAAGGTCGAAAAATTCAAAGATAAAAGCTTAGACGGCTAGCAAACGGCTGTTACGCGATTATTTTATAGAGTCCGCAGCTGATCATACTTTTTTGCATGCATGCACATTTTCGATAGTAGGGGGTCCATTGCTAGAACCGCATGAAACGAAAATAATTATGTCGCCTCGGCGAGGACTGTAACTCAACGGTATTGATCCATAAAGGTTCGACACCTCGGTCCTAGGGAGATACCGTCTTATACTTATCCAACTTCCATACTTCCTAATGAGTATGGAGTCGAAATTGTCGAATCTGGATCCCGCCTGCTTAGCAGTTAATGCTCAGCAGTTGGATTGTTGCTTATTATTTATTGCAGTTTTATTTTTTTCATTTTACTGATTTTGAATTTTCCGCTAAGATATTATTATAATGCTCATTTCGTGTAGCACATGACACTTGCGCAAACACGACGAATCGATTCAGATATTATTTGTCACCATCTGAACAGTGGTTAAGGAGCTATGGGGAAATAAAGAATCGGACGTACTTTTTACACATACATACGAGCCAGACACATTACCCTCCTTTTAGGATCCGCCGCAGTCGGGCAAAAAGTCGATCCCACTGAGACACTTTTAAGACAGCTGTTATAAACCCTCTTTATTCCTTCTTAACACTGTTTTAGTAGAATTTATTTTTTATAAATACTCGGGCTGTTAGTTGCCAACTGAATACCTTCAGTGGTGGCCAGAGCGGCTGGTATGCGGGAACCCTAGCTATTAAATAGTTCTGACGGGAAGTACAGAGCACAAGAACAACTGGTTAGTCCTAGTGTGAACATAACTGCGGGTTAGGTCAGTTGGGATAATGGAATTACGTTTGATAATAACTTATTAATGAAGCCGTTACGCGAATTTAAAGCATCGACCTATATCCGTCGTGATAAAATATTTTATAGTGCAGTTTTATTTCTGTAGTAAAGCAAAATGCACGCCTTTTTAAACTTCTTCGAAAATAAAAGTGTTTTATGTTATGGGGGTTCATGTACGTATGTTTATCCAGTTCTTTATTTCAATATAAACATAATAGCCTAATTATATTCTTTTTTTTATGCACTAACCCGTGCACCGATAGCCAGAGGTCGCCGGTTCGAGTCCCGGCATGGGTGGAATTTTAGCCTTTAAATAGGTTTTTATAATAGCCTAAGTAAGTCGCAGTGCACAGGCCTTCTCTCAGAGAGAGAACACGGGGTTAATATTAGTTACTAAACTATGTAAGTTTAGTAAGTAGTATTAAGTTTAGTAAGTAGTAGTTTGGAGTCTCCTTCGGACTGGACTTTCCATTGGAATTGCAACAAAATTCACAAATTATGTAAGTACTTACTAGTAGGTAAGTTAGAAAACCAAGTCATTGATACTTTTTGTATTGTAAATAAAACTTGTTACAAACTGCGTCTTGGTTTCAAAATCAGGATTATCTTTGCTATAAGTAGAGGCTGCTTCCGTATACTATAAGTTAAGATAAGATAAGAATATTCTTTATAGTACGCTGGAAAAACAGAAAAACAAAATAATTACGAATATACATAGTATAATTGGCGGCCTTATTTCTAACAGCAATTTCTTACAGACAAGCTTACGATAGAAAGCCAGTGCAAATTTGAAAATTGATACATGCTTATACTTAATAATAATACACTTAATTAAAACTGTTTCTATACGGATTTATGTCATCCGAGACCACGGCACCTGTAAAAGTGCCGAAACGTCGGAAAATTGTAAAAATTTAATAAACGAGCATAAATCCGTATAGAAACCGTTTTAATTATGTCTAGTGTTCGTGTTAACCTTAGAAAATACAATAATAGACTTACATTTGTTTCTGATTTTTCTGAAGTTTCTGAGACGTTGTTTCTGGTTCCCACGACACAGGGTATCCTAGTGTGGGGCCAGAAGCAATGTATGTGCCTGTATGTAAATGTTAAAAAAAAATGTTATGTTACATACGTTTACTTATATAAACTTATACTTAGGTAGTAACTGAGTACTTACAAGACCACACTAGATACACAATTAATCAATTCCCTGAGTACAATATTAGTATTCATTTATTAATTAATTCCCTCAGTACAATATATTTTTTTTTTATTGTGGGTATTTGTTATGAACATGGATATCACATACGTACATGTATATGGATACCTACATGGATGTGGAATCGAACCTACGACCTCTCGAATGTGAGGCAAGCGGTTTACCATTGCGCTACCGACCACCGCTTTTTGTCCAAAAATAACTTCTAATGGAACCTGGAATCGATTTAGAAGAGTGTTAGTGTTGGAATAGTACTGCATTCTGAGTGCTGTCAGTCATTTCGTCG
The DNA here is from genome assembly GCA_934045075.1 of Yponomeuta sedellus. Lineage (NCBI taxonomy): Eukaryota > Metazoa > Arthropoda > Insecta > Lepidoptera > Yponomeutidae > Yponomeuta > Yponomeuta sedellus. Next base: position 14,246,840 of record OW203735.1, on the reverse strand, counting down.
CTTGAATTCTTAATTCATAATATTAAGTACTTGATTTATACAAATGGCTTCATTTTGGGTGTATTTCCATGTTTAACATGTCTTTGCCTGGTAACCATAGCACAGGGTACCCAGTCTGGGACCAGGCCCTAGGGTCTAATACTTACATAGAAGTTAAGATAACATAAGAATATTCTTTATTGTACACCAGGAAATACATAAAATAATTACAAAGATACAGTACAATTGGCGGCCCTATAGCTTAGAGCAACTTCTTCCAGACAACCTACGATGGAGAGTTGCTGAAGGAAAAGTAAAACGGGTAGTTTGTGCAAATATTAATATTGATATATATATACTTATACATAGTTTGTCAATAGAATGATATAAGCACGACAATGGTTGTTCTTTGCCTCACTTTGGTAGTCTACAAAGCAATAGCAGTACAATGTCGTTCCAGGGGGTATAGGCATCTCACGCGAGGAAGATCGAATCGCGCCTGGCGCCAAGTTAAGTAGCTCGGGTTATACCGTTGCAGTGTGATTGGTTACTAGACTACCGATAGTGTGAATGAAACGACTATTATAGGACTAATATGACTCTATTGATCATCTATTCATTTTAGAGGCTCACCCCCGAGGACAAGTAGCTCGTTTGTGACAAGATCGTGTATCGTTATGGAATAATAATACAGTAGAATCCGGCGCATCACGCTCTACTTGCTAGAATCCGGCGCATCACGCTCTACTTGCTGCTAAAACGCGATATTTCTAGCGCCGAAAATGGCCGAGTAATGACGGAAAAGGTCGGCGACTATTGGTTTAACGCCATCCCTTTCCCCCTAAGTTTAATGTGGTTGTGGTGCACGTTACTTATTTGGTTATTCATTAGATTAGAAAAGGTTTTATTCACAAATTAATTTTACACAGTACAATGATACTTAAAGCTGAGAAACAACATGCGATCCAAAATTTTGCACAAAATAAAAGAGCAATGTAAATCAATAACAAAACAAGTCTTGTAAATACCGTGCCAATGTACCGCGTTTGTGAACAAAACCCAGCTCAGCATGTGCTACAGAAAGACAACTTTCTGTAACGCTGGTACTCGTATTCTGCTGGTAGGTACCTAACGAATAACAAGCATTAACAAATGCCTATGATCTAAGTTATCATAAACCTACAAATAAATAAATAATAAACGAATTTTAAAACACTAAAAATTGTATTCGAAGACGTTGGTAAGCGGATCACAGAGTTAAAGTGGGAATAGGTGGGACTCTTGGCTAGAAGGGAAGACGGCCGGTGGACCAGCGCAGTATCGGAGTGGTGGCCAAGGGAGGGAAGGAGGTTGGTAGACAGACCACCGACACGTTGGTCAGACGACATCGTGAGGGTTGCGGGTCAGATATGAATCATATTAGCACAGGACCGTGAGGAATAGCGCAATTAAAAAGGAAGCCTATGCCCACAGTTGTGTTGATGTGGGCTGATTATAGAATAGAATAAAATTAAAACTGTTTATACGGATTTATGCTCGTTTATTACATTTTTACAATTTTCCAACGTATCGGCACTTTTTCAGGTGCCGTGGTCCCGGATGACTGAGGTGACGGGCGTCTTTTAGAAAGCATTAACCGTTAGTTTACTACCTTCGGCAAAAATTACAAAAGTTAATTATGAAGTTACGTTCCAAAATAGGCAAACCAATTATTTTTTATATAAAGTCAACAATATTGATTATTAGTAATTGAAGCTAAAATTAAATTTATAAACTAATTACTTTACGTGAACTTAAAAATACTGATTATTAATTGAAATTAAATTTATTTTTTACTCTACAGTCACACTTCTAGCAAGGGGGTCTCATGCACTTAAGCACTGGTTCCAGAATAGAATATAGAAAAATTAAATAAATGTAAACAAATATTTTATTACACAGGCCTAGTCGCGATTATTTACTAGGTTAACTTTTTTTGTAGCCTAAATACATCCCATACGGCAGAGGCCTTCTATCAGAAAGATAAAGTATGCGCTTAATTACCACGCTTGCCCACAGCGGATTGCCAATTTCAAGCACTGAAGTAGTTGAACACCTCAGACACTTAAGATTCCTCACTACGGTAAACTTCACTGCCTTAATTCTTTTGGTCCTTGTCGAATGTCTGACTATGAATCACAAATAATCAAAAATTTATATTTTAAAAAACCTATTTAGAGGCTAAAAATTCCACCCGTGCCGGTATTCGAACTCTTTACAATATTCTCTGTATTACGTACAGGCAGCGACATCTGGCTGAAGTATTTTGCATCACTTGCAGCCCCGAGTACCTATTTTGCTTTGTTAGGTTTTGCATCGGAATGATGTCGCTGTACCCACATGAAAAGTTAATATGTTAGCTTAAAAACCTATTTAGAGGCTAAAAATCCACCCAGATCTGGCTACCCGTGCCAGCGCTCTTTCCAACAGAAGTCGTGGGTTCGAACTGAGTCGCCCATTGGCTCAGTTGGAAAGAGCGCTGGCATGGATAGCCAGAGGTCGCGGGGTCGAATCCCGGCATTGGTGGAATTTTTAGCCTCTAAATAGGTTTTTAAATTGTCCTTAGCACGGGTTAGTGCGTTAAAAAAAAGAGTATAATATGTTAGCTGTTTTCTAGAACAACAAAAGGGTTTGCGCTATAAATAGAACAAGGATTAAGGAGGAAAGGAGACGAATTACTTCTGCTAAAGTTTCGTAAAGACATTCATGAGATTCCCGACCTACAAGCGGCAATAATAATCATAGCCGAAAATGAGGTCGCTGAAGACGGTAATGAAAAGGGAGAATTGACCTGAAATTTAACTTTGAGGCACGTCAAGGAATCTTTTAGGATTTGATATTATTTCTTTGTCCACTTAAGGCATTTTTGTGGAAAATTGAAGGTATCTGCTCTTACCCCTTTTTAAGATTTACTACACAGAATTTGCCAATTTGGAACTCTGTGTAGTATGTCCATATATCTGTTACACTTTTAAATTGGTATCTCTTATATGCCGTTATACGTACCTACTATTACTACTGCTATTGTTTCGTTTTAGCTCACATGTTACTTCGCCAATGACAAAAAATAGTTTTTAAATGAATGTCTAACAAATTTGGTCCTAGGATGATGTGTTTATGAACATAACATTTTAATTGCTTAAATTAAAATGTCGTTACGCTCTGTGTCACCTACGAGAGAGAATACAAATGGCGAAAGTGACGAATTCCCATGAGTTAAAGACTTCAGCTCAAAATGCAATGTGTTTAAGGACTTGAGACTTTATATTTGACCTCTAATAATAATGTGTATGAAGTATTATGCGAACTGTTGCAGGTGAAAAGATACAATAAGATACGTAGGTAGTGAATGAATGAATGTGTTGCTCTACGAAATAAGGTCCTTCATTTGAATTATTCGTTCACGAACTAGAATACACATGTCTTCTTTAAAACATTTTCACGTTTGCCTTCATGGCATTCTCATCCGGGTAAGAATTATTAAGAATGTAAATTTAAAAGGGCATATAATTACCATTCACGTACCATATTCTTCGCGGAACAAGGTTACTTATGAAGAAGCTTATCAAGTCTATTCAAAAGAACCTGAAAAAAACCATATGGTTTGTGGAAAGAAATATGCGCAATTTAATAGCATCCTAGTTTAAAAGCATTTGATCCCTTTGAACCGCTGTCGCATAACTATAGAACATTGTCATTCGATAATCCTTTGCCAGGGAGATGTCACCGTATGAGATCAGCTTTCGACTAGGCAACGGTATTGGGTTTACGTAACTCGATATAAATTGTAAAGCCACTCGTGGTATCTGAACTTATATCTTAACTATAAAGTAATAGGAGCTATTGTCTGATGGAATAGGATTGGATGTCGGCCACAGACCGCAAATAAGGACAACCGGGGACAAAAGAAGCATAGATAATGTCCCATCCCTTAATCACATGCGCTGCTGCACTCGAAAAAATGTTTGGTAGTCCCGTAGCAAAACATTTGCCTGGATGCATTTGTTAGTTCACATTCCAGATTTGGTTACACAAATCTATTTGAGCATTAACAACCGTCTCACAATGTTATTTCGAGTCGAATTTGTTGTCAAAATGTTAAAACTCCGGTTGAAACCATAAACGTTCTGTTGAAAGTCGTTTTCTAAATTTGTATCACTTCGAAGAATGTTGTTTAAGGCGGATTTCTTTCGGCAGATCAATACATTGTCGTTAGCCGTGGATTCCGTGACTTCGTGCACTTTTTGGTGTCATTAATTCAATTTGAAATTTGTTAGGAATGTGGGCGACCCGCTTAAGTATGAGAATTTTCGGAGCGTAGTAAATAGTTCCGCCGAGACCGTCATTATGGTGGGTTCATTTTGTGCTCCCCAACATTAGACTTTGCCGTCGTTTATGGCGTCCTCTTGATAATATATCACACAGATTTTAATATGAATCTCATCTTGTTTTACCTTATTTTTTTTTAGGGTTCCGTATCTCAAAAGGTAAAACAGAGCCCTTAAAGGATCACATTGTTTTCTGTCTGTCTGTGCGTCTGTATGTCGAGAAACTTTATCTCGGAAACGCGCAAAGGTATTGATATGAAAATAAAACCGCATACTCAAGTTTACAGTGCCTTAGAGTTGTAAAAAAATATAATTTCCAAGTTAACACACAAAAAAACTCCCGTCGTTTATGCCGCACAAAAAGTATGTTTTGACATTGAGTTAGCACCTGTCATTACACACGTCATTTAGATGGGGCTAACGAGATCTGAGTAATATGTACATATTTATTATTACATTCAGGAGAATCAAAATATATAGAATAGTTGACGTTGATCTAGAATTTGATCAGATTTTTTGTAGTATAAGACTATAATATTATATCGTCTTATACTACAAGAAATCTGCAAGAATTGTAAGTTCGGTAATAACACAAAAGTTCGGGAAAAACTCCGAAGAAACTGCGCGACTCAATTCCTAAATTATTTTTAATATGTAAGTACATACTGGGATATTTATACGGAATCCTCGGTATGCTAATCCGACTCGCACTTAGCCGGGTGTATGATTGTGCGGACAAATGATATTTCTTACTCGAGTACATGAAGCGCTCGTGGCCTAGGCGAACCGAGTGATTGGAATCAATCACTTGGTTAAGCAACAACAGGCGCGGTCAGGTACAGGATGGGTGAGCGTCCCGTGACTACCGCTAGTGGCATTTTTCCGAGCGCTTCCGTGCTTTGCAAGGCACGTTAAGCCGTTGGTGCCGGCTGTCATATAATGGCAGTCGTTAAGCCATGTCAGAGGCCTTATGGGCGGCTTGATAAAGCTGCCTTACAATCCTCCACCAAACCAGACTTGGCCCCCGTGGTGGAGTATGGCCTAACCTTCCTGCGATGCAGGAAGAGACCCGTGCCCCAGCAGTGGGGACATACAAGGGTTGGTAACGAGTACATAATTAAGTGCTGCTTAAGAAAAAGCTAAGTTATACTAGTATGTATAGGTTGACGTGCTGTCGACTGTACGTTGGCACAATTTGACAATCTGGGAGGAGATTCTCTCCCATGCGAATTGAAAGCGTAGACGCAACATAGGCTATGCTCATGCTGAGATGCAGGTGACGCAGCACAGCGCAGCGCAGGGCAGCGCAGATTTTGTAAAGCATGGAACGTCATTGAGCTACGTACGCTCCAGCGCAGGCACGTGCGACGCAGACATGTGTCTGCCCTGCTCTGCGTCTCGTAGTAGTGCCGGTACAGATTTCTGCGCGACGCGTGCACGTCGAGTCGTGTTTAATAACAATTTTGCTGCAATAACAGAACATTTAATTTAATTAGTTCGCTGTGAACCTTGTTTGTATGATACAAATCATCCAGACTATTCAAAACACATTGAAAGCGTTATTATGGGAGAGAAAAAAGAAAAAGATAGTGGCGTCGTAGCATGCGGTGGGGGCCTGTCTGCTTCAACTGTCCTGCCCTGTACTGAACTGTGCTGCGCTGTGCCGCGTCGCCTGCGTCTCAGCACGCGCCCAGCCATATTCGGTGGTTTAGACATTTGTCGCATAAAAATAAGATATGGTAACTCGGCAGAGTCTTTAGACATTTATTTTCTCATTCGAATTCAATCTAGCATGGCGTTCAGAATACAGATTTTGGCTGTTCCTCGACTTTTTATGTAGAATTCAAGTCATAAACCTTAAGAGTTGTACAGGAATTATTTGCTAATGAAGTGAGAATTGGCTTCCAGGTCAGAATTTGACAATTATTGTACTGGAAAGTCGCGACTATTGACATTCAAAACGGGCGACTAGCGTCGTCGTACCACACAGGCTGGTCTTTATTTGTGTTATGGTTCTGGGCCCATTAAATTCAACTGAGGGGCGAGTCTCTTAAATGCATAGTTGTTCAATATAGTCCCATTAGTCTGGTAATGGTCGTTTAATTCTCACTCTCGGTAGTCTAGTAACCAATCGCATCGCAATGGTATAACCTGTGAACTTTACTCGACGCCTCGCTCGATTTGATCCTCTTCGCGAAAGATGCGTATTTAATTATCGTGGGTTATATCCCTGGTATGACGTTGTACTGCTATAGCTTTGTAGACTACCAAATTAATAATAATAATATTGGCCTTTTTGCATCAAGTTAATGAGATGATTTATACAGCGTCCAGTGGTATCTTCACTCACACTAGGGACCACTCCGACGCTGTAGTGCCTGGGACACGGTTTTATAGATGGTGTAGGCTTGCCCAGCAGCTATACCATCCTGACAGCTTAGTCGGCCTAGCTCACAGGAAAGACTAGTCAATACGTGCGGAGCCAACCAAGCCGCGGGTTTCCTTACGATGTTTTTCTTCACCGCTAGCGTGTGGTATTGCGACTACAAATTAAGGCATATATCAACCAATATCATGCTTATTTCACTCTATTAAAAAACTATGTAAGTATTAGACTTTATAGGGCCTGTTTCGGTCACCGACTCTATAAGAAGATGGGTAGCGCGTCTTTCCTGTTTAATCATTGTCAAATTCTGACACATTAGCACTACAAAACGCGTACCTTACGGTGGTGAGTTATGATAATAGCAAATATGTATCCAGGGATAACGAAAATTATGCTTTGACATTCATTAGATAAACGTTATGTTTTTAAAGTGAATACTATTTTTTACTTTGACTTTGATGTAAATTTCATGCAACTGGGAAAAGATATATAGATAGAGAACACTTTATTGCACAACAAGAAAAATATGACCGCCAATTGTATATTACATTAGGTACTTAGACTTAAGCAAAGATCTCATGGGACGAGATATTGAGCTGAGGTAAACCATGACCTTGATTAAGGATTAACGGCATTTCATATTCCAATCCAACGCGAACGCAGTCGCGGGCACGTCTATTTAAAAATAAATCCTGTAGCGTGGAAAGAAATTTAAGAAGCAAACTATCTCAGTAATCAAATTCACATCTAACTGATATCATCGCCTTGGTCTATATTCCCAATCCCGGCCGTATTTGCATTCATAACCCTACGCCCGGGGTATGAATAACGTAACTGAAACAGGCCCGCTCGAATCCCCAGCTGGCGCGGGGCTATACGGCTTAGATAACCCAAAGACAGCGGTTTCCAGCGAACCAAGTGCCAATAATTGACTATCAAACTTGATATATAGCTTTCTCAGCGACCGTTCGCCCTGACGGCCGCTAGTTGGATGAGTTATGGCCGGGTTCACTCCCACGGGGGAATTCAAGAGTCGTTTTACGTTGAATCCCGTGAAATAGGCTACGATTCGCCGTCAAAGTTTTAGGGCCTAAGGCTGACATTCAGAAACGAATCCCAAGTTCACGCTTAGAGCAGTCTTAGCAAAGTAAACTAAAGTCATACTTAGTAAAGCGCCGAAATTTTCGTATTCACATTCGATCGGGAGCCGGAGTTAAGCATGAGCTAAGAGAAGAACTGTCTTAAGAAAGTCGTCTATATTGTCTATTATTTTTTAGTGATGTAGTTCTTACCGGTTTTTTAAATATTATATCGCTACACGAGAGCAGGACAACATCATACAACTTTATCTATGTGTGAGAGTGAAATAAAAAGCTCACAGATAATGCTCGTAGAACATCAGTGAAATGACGTTTGGAGTCGTCTGTGAACGAAAGAACTTTTTACATTCTTTGGTTGGCGGTTGGCGCGAGTTTTATAAGTTGGCGAAAATTGTACCTATTCTCAATTCTGTAAATTATTCAGTTTCGTTAATTTTTCATAGACTGTCACAGAAAATGACTTCTTCTAAAAAGTCTATAACTTCAAAGCGATTAGTAAACACAATGCTAATCACAAACTCCAACCAAAACAATACGACAAAAAGGTAACCTCAAAGTGAAGAGAACCAAACGACAGATGACAGTTCTATCTAAGTTCACGTAAAGTCACCAATATTATCTACTTACACTTAGCTAAGTACCATTTCATACTCAACTTGATAAGATTCGATTCTGAATACGAAATATTTCTAAGTACGTGATTTTGACATTTCTGAGACCGGTCTTAGCTTAGTTTTCGTCTCTGAATGTCAGCCTTAGTGTTCTAGGCTTTATCCGCAAAAGCTCTGTATCTACATGTCTATTTATCGCTATTGAATGTACATTTAATGAAATGCAGTTTTTGTAGCGGCGGCAGCACAGTGAGTAGAATAATGGAGTCGGAAGCGAGACCCCGATTCTATTCCCAGTGCGGGTGTGTTCCACTGACTTTGTTTTGTAATTTTGTAATATACAGTCTGTTAGCTTTTAAAATATACCTCGGCTACTATCGGATGGAATCGTATATATTCGTGTAATAGAAATATCGGAACTAATATTACCTTTTCATTTCATTTTCATAATTTACATAACTTTTCAAAATAGTAAAAAAGGTTTATATAGAGCACTAAGTATTATTATTATTATTATCATTAAATTCTTTATTGTACCTGTAAAGATTGTACAATTGGCGGGCTTAATACTAAATAGTATTTTATTCTAGCCAACCAACAGGTGACGTGGACGTATTACACTTATGACACAAAGGTTCTCTGGAAGAGATTACTTTTAGTGATAAGGCCGCCGTCTGTACTCTTAGGTTAAGAAATATCTGTGTAATTTCCATTTTTATGTACAATAAAGTGTTATCTATCTATCTATCTATCTATCTATCTATCTATCTATCTATCTATCTATCTATCTATCTATCTACACTCGTCTGCTTTCGGCGAAAACCGAAGCCTACTCTAGAGCCCGAGGTACCTATATTCTAATGCTAACAGACTAAATATTTGTAAGTTAAAGCAGCAGTACCACTTGCTCATTGTCAAGGAAAATATCGTGAGGAAACCTGAGTGTTTGGGGAGTTCAACTACCTCAATGCGTAAAGTTTCCATATCTCGGTGGGCACCCGTGATAATCAAGCCCATATGCTCTCACTAAGAGAAAGTGTGTGCCTTGCAGTGGGACGTATTATAGGCAATTAACAAAAACTGTCAATATCGGCTTAGTTGGTATCAGTCACTTTATTGGTCAGCAAATCTATCTTTATACAGGGTGTAATATTTTCCCCACATACAAGAAAATGGAGAAATCTACACAGCCCTATGGTGAGACGTTTATAGGCTACATAAAGAAAAAAGAATACATATATTTTTTTTCTGTTTTGAATCACTAATTCGAGTGGTCTCGTGTATTGATTAAGCACTTTATTTAAAGGCCTTAGAACTGCAGTGTACATTTGGCCTATTTTTTTTTTATTTAATATCAATGCCAACCCTGCGTATTGCGAAGCGCACGCGACCTAGGCGAACCGAGTGATTGAAATCAGTCACTTGAGTTAAGCAACAACAGGCGCGGTCAGGCGCAGGATGGGTGACCGTCCTGTGACTACCGCTAGTGGCATTTTTCCGAGCGCTTCCGTGCTTCGCAAGGCACGCTAAGCCATTGGTGCCGGCTGTCTTATAATGGCAGTCGTTAAGCCACGTCAGAGACCTTATGGCCGGCTCGATAACTTCTGATAGCCCGCCACTGTCTTACAATCCTCCACCAACGTGGACTTGGCCCCCGTGGTGGAGTATGGCCTAACCATCCTGCGATGCAGGAAGAGACTCCTGCCCCAGCAGTAGGGACAAACAAGGGTTGATAACGTATTGCGATTTTGTGTGTGTTTATGTGTTTTAAGTTAAACATCCTTAGCCCCGAACAAACGTGTAGTTGAACTCATTAAAATTTGAGAACAACACCATAATTTACATTGAGTCTGGTCTTGTTAGGCAGGGTTATGAAATTTTAATCAAAGTTCGTGCCCTTTGGGAATCGGCGTCGGAACGCGATGTGTTTAATGGGGTACCGCGGTATACGCTACCGTAGAAACGGGTTTTGCCTATAAATATAATTCCCGACAAACAGTAATTCTCCACAGATCGGCATCGGATGCGCGATGCGAAACAGTTACTGCGAACTGAGGTGGGTTTATTTGCCTTTGATGCAACGAGGTACCGCTATGATGAATGCATTCTGAAAACTTTGGACGCTAACCCGTTATGGATGAAGTAAATTACTTCTCTGTAATCCAAATGTTCTTTATTGTATTTTCTAAGGTTTATTGTATTTTACTAGCACTAGACATAATTAAAATTGTTTTTATACAATTTTACTTTTGTTGACTTTATATAAAATAATTGGTTTGCCTATGTTGGAACGTAACTTCATAATTAACTTTTGGCGAGGGTAGTAAACTAACCGTTAATGCTTTCTAAAAGACGCCTGTCACCACAGTCATTCGAGACCACGGCACCTGAAAAAGTGTCGAAACGTCTGAAAATTGTAAAAATTTAATAAACGAGCATAAATCTGTATAAAAACTGTTTTAATTATATTCTTTATTGATAGAAATAAATTACAGCGAGATGTTAAAATATAATGTACATACATTTCTACAGTAATAATATCCTGACCGGAGTCCGATCAGGAATTTCTGCTGTAAGCCGGTCAAAACACACAGGACTGTTCCAGTGGAATCGACTCACCACATACAAGACCGTTATTGCTTACATGCATCCGATAAAATGGAAATAACTTAATTCATAGTATAGTACAGTAATTATTAAAGTATATGCAACTAGCAACAGCCAAAAAGATACTACTACCTTCCGCCCTAGAGTGGAGCGTATATAGGCTATATAGAAATGTAGATTTTTAGTGTACCTTACTAAAATATATTCATAAATAGCTGTGACCCGCTGTGTTACCCACGTTTTATTAGGGTCAATAAATTGTGTATTACCAAATTTCATTAAATCTCTCCAGCCGTATAGACTAGAAGAAGTAACAAATACTATTAAAAAGTGTGTACACTCAAACTTTCAACTTTTTAATAGTATACAGTGTGATTTTCCTCCAACGACTGGTAACACGATATCAAAGCATAAAAAAAACAATTTCAAATGTGAGCTGAAACACGAAGCGAAATTTAAAAGTTCGTTGACCCAAATAGAGAATAACTAAGCGAAATAAATATAGAAATACTGAGAGAGGGACTCATTTTCGGCATAGTGCTGACATCTGGTTCATTATTAGGGCTCCCACCAGCGGTGTAAAAAAAACGACCACTAACTGACAAAAGCTCATTAATTATACTTTTTCATAAACCACTAATTTGTTGAATTTACGACGACTACAAATGGTTGTGTTTCCGGCGACACATCATGCCATGTATTAATTATTTATGCTCAGCGATTTGTAGGGGACTTGGCGACGTATTTATTGTCGTTTAACACCTTGAAATGCTCTGGGCACTCATCAAAAGGGCGTAAAAATTATATCTACTATTTATGGCCGCGAGTGGCCATATTGAAATCAGTTTTATTGCACTATCTGTGTGGTCCTGCAACCTTCTACTGTTTCCGCTTTGAATTTTGTACGGCACACACGTGTGTGTGTAAAACTTATAAGTATCATGGAGTAGATTTACCGGCTGCCTAGTTAGTCTGTACTGTCAGGAAAGACTAGTCGATACGTGTGGAGCCAACCAAGCCTCGGGTTTCCTCACGATGTTTTCTTTCGCCGGTATTTATACTACAAACAGATTGTATGTAACTTTGAAAATAAACAAAGTCATAGATTATAATATTTTTAATGCTCTAACCCGTGCTAAGGACAATTTTAAAAACCTATTTGGCTGGCACGGATAGCCAGAGGTCGCGGGTTCAAATCCCGGCATGGGTGGAATTTTTAGCCTCTAAATAGGTTTTTAAAAAAGTCATAGATGCCCTCACTGGGGAACGAACCTGAATCTCTCGTTGCCGAGTCCATTGTTCTACCCATTGGCCAACCAACCACCACTCTATCATTAGTGTCAATAAAACTACCATTACAGTACTAATATATCTCTCTTAAACAACCATAGACACATTTTAAGAGACTCACCCCCCCCCCGCCGTCCTTTTGCGGAGTCACATCTTTTATTTTATTTATTAGAATAGACAACAAGATTTATACCAATACATTCACAATAGGCCGTAGACTAAAAATAAGAATAAACTAAGTGCTATCTCACTTACAGGCAGTCACAACATGCACCGTTAGTATTAACTTGGCGGAGGACTTAATGCATAAATGTGGTTTACACTGGATTAACAGTTTCTTCATTTAAGTAAAGAACCCTAATATGAGATTGAAAAAATATATTATGTGTAAGTTTCAGAGGGTGAACAAGATGGTATGGTGTCAACCCTTTGTATGTTCCCTCTGGGATAGGGCTGAGGAACGGGTCTCTTCCTACATCACAGGAATAACAAACTTTGAACAGCAGTTCTGACTACATTAGTTAGTTTGTCATGTGGTTTCCGCACTTATATAGCCTCATAGTTGGGCCATTGTACGTAGCTGGGCTGTGAGGTCACTCCAGCCAGCCAATCTCTTTCCAAAAGGCCAGCAGTGCACCAGTACACAATACACATACACACTGGCACATACATTGCTTCTGGCCCCACACTAGGATACCCTGTGTCGTGGGAACCAGAAACAACGACATCACAAACATGTTAACATCCAAGACCTGGGCTTTTCTTTTGTCCCCCGCCGGGATTCGAACCCGGGACGTCTTGCATGGTAGGCAGACGTGCTACCGCTACGCCACAGAGGTCGTCAATTTTACCAATGTTACCGCTGGCCTCCCGAAAGGATCCCAGCTTTCCTGTGGTCTATGTCCGTTGCACATCCACGCTCTCACAGTGAATGGTCACGTGGGCGTGTTTCGTCTTCCTTGAGGCATCTTCGGCATAACGGGCTGTCCGTCAATTTTGTATATTTTCCACTACTATTGAAGGTTCCGAGCACTATAATAACAGTTAAAGTAATACGTGCCAAGTAACGTTCGATGTGACCATAAAGCCTTAAATAATAGGTAGTACATTTTCTCCTCTCGCCTCGGGTCAAATTTAATTATCATGTGTACGATGAATGTGCCTGTCCGCATAGGAAGCGCCTCTGGCTATATCTTATACTACTATTTGAATATATTCGTCTATATTTCAATGAGCTAAGGCACTTGGAGTGCCAACTGGCGCCACCAATGGAATAAAAATCAAAACTTGTTTTACTTTACGTTTCTTTAAAAAAATAAACATCGAATATCTTCTGGCACGGATAGCCAGAGGTTGCGGGTTCGAATCCCGGCATGGGTAAAATTTTTATTCTCTAAATAGGTTTTTAAATCGAAAATCTTAATAAGAAAAATCTAATAATAAATCAATCGATTTTCGCTAAACAGGGAGTTTTTGGACGAAATCGATTAGTCCTAAGTCGTTGACGATCTATGGCGCAGCGGTAATGCAGATGCCTACCACGCAAGAGGTCTCGGGTTTGAATCCCGGCTGGGGACAAAAAAAAACGGGTCTTGGATGTTTACATGTTTGTGATGTCGCTGTTTCTGGTTCCCACGACACAGGGTATCCTAGTGTGGGGCCAGAAGCAATGTATGTGCCTGTATGTAAATGTTAAATGTTGTTACTAGGTTCTAAAAATAGTAATCACAGATATTAGATTTTTTATGTTGACCTGTTGAAAAAACGTATCATAAAACAAGTTACGATTTCTATTCCATTAGTGTCGCTTGTTAGCACATAAAACCGCCTTAAGCTGGTCACAGACTAAGCGAACTAGAGCAAGGTAGGTGACAAAATTTTTGAAGTGTAAACTTCTAGATGCTCACTTTTTTTTTAACAGTGAACCAAACTGAATGGTCAAGGCCCGCTCGGTGAGAATCGAATATAGATTCGATTAGATTAAAACTCTTTATTGCACACAAAAGAGAACAAAAGTACGTAAAAATCTTAAATATCTAAGGTATCTACGTAGTATATGGCTGGCAGTTTCATCATTTAAAGTAATCTCTTCCTGACCACGGCTAAAGCCTGTAGATGCTGCAGAATCGCTTATACCCGAGGCTCAACTGTCACCTAGTTTAAAAAAAATATTGATTTAAAATTATTCAATTTCATATTTTTCTGGTTGTGCAATAAAGGGTTCTCTATTTATTGCAAGAGTTTCTGAGGTGTTTGATATTTGATAGCTCAGCGCTTGAAATTGCCAATGCGCGGTGGGAATGCGTAGGCGTCGTCGTCGTCGTCAGGCTATACTAGTCCACTGCTGGGCCTAGCCCTCCCCTAAAGAGCGCCACGTTGTGCTATCATAGGGGGTAATGCCCATAATCCCCACGCTGAGCATGCAGGTTGGGGATCGCAGTTCGGTGGTATTTTACTACAGGGGGCGGTGCTGCCCACCCCCCGGTTTGTGTCCTAGTCGCCTTTTACGACACCCGCGGGAAGAATTGGGTTGGTGGTTGGCACACAGCAAAGGAATGCGTAGTAATAAAACAAATACTCTCTCTCTCTCTGAGAGAGGGCCTATGCCCTGCATGTTATTTATAATAATTATAATATGCTTATTAATATGATATGCCCTGGATGTTAACAGCCTACATAAAAAAAATTATGATCGAGAGACAGCTTTCGCTCCATTATTTGTTCGTACCATTTCGTACGTACTGGCTGTGGAAACAAAGGTAATATGGGGGGTTGAGGGGAAAGTTTTTGTTAGGGAAATCGGTCGGCGCTTGAGCAGACTTGAGGGGCATTCTGATGCAAAGGATTTCCCTGGCGGTGCAGCGGGGTAACGCTGCGTGATGGAACTTTTGGGTCGGGTGTGTCCCGGGGCGGTGTTTTTGATTAATTTAGAACCTCAGTTTTGTGTGGTTTGCTGTGCCACTTTTTATGGTTAAACTTTCTGTGAACGATCGACATTTCGAAATAAATCTAATAATGATATAATTCGATCTTAATAATACGTACAACACTTGAATGAATTTTTCATTTCTAATTTTGGTACCTTTAATATCATATTTAATTTAAATAATATCAGTGTACATTTCATTTAATCTAAAAACAATTATTTTAAGGCGCATCGTGGTGGCACTAACGGAAAATAACATAACTTGTTTTATAATGATTATAATTTAAAAATCAACTTGGGAGATCTAAACAACTGTGACAACTATTTTCAGAACCTACAGTCTTACAAGGACTTTAGTCGCTTTCCGCCAAAAACAGCCATTTTCAATGGAAATCGATTAAAACTCTAGTCTATCGATCCTAGGTCCCAGACTGTATGTTCAAAAAAAATTTGTCACAGTGGTTAAGATTTTTCATGTTTCTTCTTTTTCTTCTTCAGGCTTCAGCCCACTAATGAGCGCCATAGTCATTGGGGGGTGATGCCCAAAATCCCCACGCTGGGCATGCGGGTTGTCGATCGCAGTTTGGTGGAATTGTTCTCATGTTTAATTTCAGATAAAAACGTGTTGTAAATCAAGATACGATTTTTTTTTCATTTGTTGGCGTTATTTAGCACCACGCAGCGCCTTAACGCTTAGCAGTTATTTACGTGTCACCATAAATCATTGCGTAAAATAGATTCCAATTCGATATCGATACCAACCCTTGTATGTCCCCACTGCTGGGGCACGGGTCTCTTCCTGCATCGCAGGAAAGTTAGGCCATACTCCACCACGGGGGCCAAGTCCGGGTTGGTGGAGGATTGCAGGCAGTAGCGGGCCTTATTGTAAGAAGTTATCAAGCCGCCCATAAAGCCTCTGACATGGCTTAACGACTGCCATTACATGACAGCCGGCACCAACAGCTTAACGTGCCGAAGGACGAAGGAAGAACGGACGAAGCGCTCGGAAAAAATGCCACTAGCGGTAGTCACAGGACAGTCACCCATCCAGCAACTAACCACGCCTGTAGTTTCTTAACTCAAGTGATTGATTCCAATCACTCGGTTCGACTAGGCCACGAGCCCTTCATCGTTGGCGCTAGATAGCACAACGCAGCGCCTTAACGCTTAGCAGTTATTTACGTGTCACTATAAATCATCGCGTAAAATAGATTCCAATAATGTTCTTGATTTAAGTGTCAGTTAATTTATTCGAGACAAATTTTATTGTCTATATCCCATTAAGGCCGATTGGTTGGCTTTGTTTGGCCGGCTCGATTGACCTAATTTTATGCCAAAATTATTGTGGCCGCTATTTTTAGGGGCTTGGCGAATGAACGGTTGAGAGTTTCGTTAGAGGGTCTTCCGAAGCTAACAGACTAACAACATTGAGCAATTTTTAGTAGTTATTTATAGTTAGTTATTTAAATTAAAAAAAACTTCGCGATACAGTGATATGCTAGTTATGCTTTTAGGAAATAAAAAATCAATTTGCATTGTAGAGCCAATGACATGTCTGGTCCACCACACTAAGTAACTCAATCTATACTTGTAAATAAAAGATATTGCTGTTCCTTGTCCACTAGGTATCCTAGTGTCGGGCCAGAACCAATGTTTGTGCCTGCATGTAAATGTTATGTTAGTCTCGCTAATACTCGAGAACGGCTGAACCAATTTGACTTTTGTGAAATGTAGGTAGGTGACACGAAATTCATAGGGTCATCTCTAAAGTACAAGTGAAACAGTGTTTGTTGGTTTGTCATTCTTCTTGTAAAGAGTTTAGACGATGACAAGCGACATAGGCTACTTTTTATCCGAATTCTTAAAACAACTAAGTCACTAGAATGAAAATATTCTATTCTACAAAATGTATCTTTCATTTCAATTCTTCTTCAATTCCATATTCACGTCACTTTAATCCATTCAATGACTTCTGTCTAAGCTAAGCTAGTTTAAACCGGCTTTAAAAAAAGGGAGGACGTACCCTCCATAAGTATGTTTTTCTTACTTTCTCCATAGGTATGTTTTTTATGTCCTATCCTCTAAGGTTCTTTCCTCTTCAGTTCAGGCCTTATAATATTATAGTTTTTTTTAAATAAAAATAAGGCTATAATTTTTAAAGAAATTTTGCGAAGTTTGATTGCGATCAACTCGTTTTTTCCATTTACACTTTACACCTAACTACTTTTGTATGGGAATAGCTCCTTGAGAATCTTCAGCGATAATTGATTAGGTTTTTTTAATATGAAATTGGACTATTTTCGTTATTAAGGGCACAAGACAGACGTTCTTACTGTAGACCGTTTTTGAGATCTTGGGAGCATTCTGGGAGAAAACTCTTCTTTCATTTGAGCACACACATTTATTTCAGTGCGTGTTTTTTTTTTTGAAGAAGGTTTATTTTTATTAGAAAATTTGTTTGTTGCTTTCCAAGCTAGGTAGGGTAATTAAGCGGCGAATGCTAGTCTAATCACATTGGCAAGGTAGGTACCAACCGCGGTACCTTCGTCCAGACACATAAAGAAGACAATGGGAAATGTCTAGGTCCTTCGGGAGTCTACCGTATAAGGTCAATACTGGATAGGAGCATTGCTTAGCATAAATGGGAAGACGATGTCTGGATGATCTTAAGCAATTTCTACGAGTTGAAAAAGGTAGCTGATCATAGAGATACCGTATCAGTTGTCAGTTTTAGAGGAGGGGACCACAGCAGATCTAAGGGACACCAACATTGAAACTACGCTAAAATTGTTTTATTTGTTAAATGAGGGTATGATGCTGATAGGCACTGGGAAAGTTCTGCATTAGAAATGTTGTTGGCATGTATTTCGATTTTTACACCAAATACAAAGTTAGGCTACTGATATTTGATAGCCAGATTCTTTGTGCCATTAACTACATTTGCAAGAACAACATTTTTTTACTTTATTCTCAAGAAAAACAAATGCGCGATATTTGTTCCTCTTTTTAATTAAAAAAAAACTTTTTTTAGGCAAACGGCACAAGTCTTCTAAATAAATAGGGGAGACAATGTCAATAAATGCGGGGGCACTAGCCCGCGGGTTTCCTCACGATATTTTCTATCCTGTAAACTAGCAGTGAGGCAGTGTAAGGGTATCGGTAGAAGCCAGAGATGTCTGTTCTGTGGTTCAACCGTCGCCTCACATACAAGAACCTCGTGGGTTCGAATCCCGTGTTGTCTTGAATTTTTTAACTTGAGTTAAAGGAGCAGACGCTGTATTAATCATCTAGCATAGTGTTAACTTCCTCAGACATTAGCTTGAAAATAACAGCAGAAATTATACAATAGTTCTTTTAAATTTTAGAAAAATGGCTTTGAAACTTTTGTTTGTTACTGAAATATAGGTTACGATTTGTATGTGTGCAATAAGGTATAAAGTGTAGGTTTTTTTTTTGGAAATAATAAATGTGTCCCTACATTATGAAAGAGAATTTGATTGACAATGATGTCTGGAATTAAAGCCATTCAAGCCTTGAATGCATGAGTTCTATGTTTCATAATAATTATGTAAACTCTGTTAATTAAGATTTTGAAAAGACTACGTTTGGAATTTTTTTGTCCATTTTTTCTCCAAAATGAACTAGATTTGTAATGGACACCTAGTTTGAATTGTAACGTTCATTAAGCCGCAATTTCTGCGCTTCTTCGAATAACACCTTTTCATTTCATTTCATTTAAAAATCTGTCGTCATGTCCAAAAAAAAGTACAAACATTTTCAACAACTCATTTCGCCAACACTCTTAATCCTGTTTCAACGTAGAGCATTTCATCGTTAAAATTTCAAACCGGTTCGCTTGTTTTACTGCTACCGCCTTCATTGTACGATTTGAGGCTCTAATGATTAAAACGAGTCGGGTCACGACTCATAATTAACCTTTTTTGCTTAACATTGCTGCAATATTAATCCTTCCTCCGGAATATCAGTCGCTTTGAAATCTTCACGTACTTTAATTACGTTTTTATGAAAATAATGAACTTGACGAAGCTAAAAATAAATTGTTTTGGTACAGTCGCATGCGCTAACATGTAAACACGTTAGAACCTCGTCACATAAACCTCTTCTAGCCTGGTGTATGAGTAATTGACTACTTTGACTTTGTCAAGGTACTGAAGTGCATACATGGTAGTGCTCGTGACTGTTTTACGTAAATTTTTAGAAGAAGTCCTAAGCAAAAAAAAAAAACCCCTATGCTCAATTTCTGCAATCAGCTTAAAACCAATAACATTCTAAGGTTCTTCGTAATTTTGCTATTTACCTATATATATTTTGGATTAAATCTATTGATCGCTTCATACAAGAATGATTTTGTAAAGATGATTTTGTATTGTGTATTCGATCGATTTCTTTTAAAATTTTAATGTTTCAGCGTTGTACTTTAGATAGATAGAGATAGGGAACACTTTATTGTACATAAAAAAGGAAATTACGCAGATATTTCTTAACCGAAGTACAGACGGCGGCCTTATCACTAAAAGAGACTATCGTCTGTACTCTTAGGTTAAGAAATATCTGTGTAATTTCCATTTTTATGCACAATAAAGTGTTCTTTATCTATCTATTTAAAAGTGATCTCCCTTTGGATGAACTGGAGCAATATATTATTATTGCTATAGAGAGTTTACTACGGAAGCATTTAATTTGAAGGCAATATTGTCACTAATTCCGACTTGCAACCCTTGTTACTTTAACAGATATTTATGGTTCTCTGGAAGATAACACTTTGTACTCTTAAGGTAAGAAATTTAAAGCAACTAAATTCTCAATTAAGAAATTGCGTAAGTCAGTCTACCCGAGACCGCGGCAACTGTAACGCTGCTGAAACATCGGTAAATAAGGAAATTACGTTTTACCTAATAAATAATCGCGATTAGACTCATTTAATCGATATCAACCATTGAATGTCCCCACTGTTGGGCACGGGTCTCTTCCTGCATCACAGAAGGGTTAGGCCATATTCCACTACGAGGGCCAAGTCCGGGTTGGTGGAGTGGCGGTAAGACACTGGTGAGCCTTCCTGTCAGAAGTTATCAAGCCGCCCATAAGGCCTCTGACATGGCTTAGTAACTGCCATTACATGACAGCCGGCACCAACGGCTTGACGTGCGTTGCGAAGCACAGAAGCGCTCGGAAAAAATACCACTAGCGGTAGTCACGGGACGGTCACCCATCCTGCACCTGACCGCGCCTGTTGTTGCTTAACTCAAGTGGTTGATTTCAATCACTCGGTTCGGCTAGGCCACGAGTGCTTCACGCACGAGACCCGTTTAATGTATAACTATTAACAAGTCTGTCACTTATTTTGGTTTACGTACTATTACTTGTCTTTAGTTCGTTTTGGTTGACCCACTAGTGAAAGTAGGTGACTTCCTTCTGTAATCCATTCGGTAATTAACTTTAGAAGGCTTTATTGGCCGTCATTGGCACTAGAACAGTAACTTAGCCGATCGACGATCAGTCAAATTAATCGTACTTATTGTACGAGATGCCTCGCCATCTATTCAATACAGATAATACAATAGATAGGTAGACAGATAATTCCAATTATGCAGCGTATACTAATCAGGCAGGTCCGTCTGACATTAGAAAGTAGCTTTTGTGTTCGCAACTTTAGTCAGCCAATAAATATTTTTTAGGTAAGTGCCTTTTGAATTTTAAGAAATAAAAAAACATTGTCTTCTACAATGCACAATTGCTTTTACTTTCTCGCCACAAAAGGATTTTGTTCGACTCAATGTGACTCCCAAAAATTCCAGCCAAAATGTGCATTTATGGTTATTTACGACGGCTGACAGCAAACTAAGGGTCGTTCTGTACAAAGCCTTACAAATTTGCATAAAAGACTACGTAAAACCGAGAGGATACTGAAAGCGAAATTCCATTTCATTGTAACCTTTCGACTGCATTTGTTACTACTTACTCAAGCAGCCAAAATGTTGAGTCACTGGCAATAAAGATAACGAGGAACGTCACAACATTTCGGCCCAAACTATTGTTCAGTTTGGTGATCTCATCTGGCCAGCAAAAGACATTCCCAGAAGGCAAATCAGCGCCGCTCACTTTCACTGTTATTGGCACCCAATTTAGTTTCAAGGATGCATTCAGCAGTGTTGTCCGCGCCTCGCCATATAATTTTATTGCTTCGCTCCCTCCAGTCAAAGACTACCGAAAGTTCGAACTGTAGCAACTTTCCCTTTCCTGGTGGACTGCGCAATAAATTGAGTTTTATTTTATTATTTTACGCCGTTCAAAATAACATAACAAGGGATTTTTATGATCGTCTGGGATTTAAGGAAGCGATCGGTTTTGACGCGGCCGCGCTACTGTCTGTGAGAATTCGTTCCGAGGGGATATTAGAACGTCTAAATATTTGTACTACCTAAATAGCTTTGAACAGGGCTTATGTTAGGAGTTTGTACAAAGGATGTTTAAGTTGGAGGAAAATTTGAGTAATTTTAAGGCCTCATTGAAGGGAGATAAAGGTCACTTATTGAAGTCCACAAAGTCGGAGTGTTATTAAAATTTTGGTTTTCAAAACTTAGATCGGTGTGCAGTGCAGTAATGCATACCTGTGAACAAAAACGAAACACAATGAACCATAACATAACCTCACGCCTGTATCCCAGAAAAGTAGACAGAAACCAGGAACTGCTTCTTGCCACGATCCTGACAAATCACCTTCGCTTCATCAACGTTCATAAGTCGTTGCATGCGTGCAGGCCGGTTCTGGGTACTTTTTATCTTCCCCTTTATTAATACATTCCCTATTTGGTCGAAGTATGCCCGCCAGGAACATCCCTTCTACACACATTCGCAATAATATTTGTTTCGTCAATCTTTCTTTATTCATATTTTCCATATGTCATAAAAAGTAATAGAGTTGATTTATTGTTCTCCTCATTAATCCGAATACAGTGTTAATTTAAAAAAATACAAATATTAGGTCCAATAATGAATGCAATAGTACTTTTAGGTGTAATTTGCCTTAAGTAAAAGAAAATACCTACTATGAAAACTGCTTTTTAGGAGTGTTGTCGAATCATGTTTTGTGACACTGTAGGTAAATGTTTAAAGTAAAATATTACTTAACTAAACTTAAGGCGAAGTAAACTTCATGTTAATGTATGTTTATAATAGTATTTATTTATGTATGACGTATGTAAGTTTATTTTAGTATACATACGTATGTAGGTACATTAATATTGAATGTACATTACATACAATTGAATGTAGGTACATTAATATGAATAACAACTACCTGTCTCAATTTTTCCTTCTGCAATCTTTCCGATATTAGGTTGCCTGGAAGAAATTGCTATCAGCAATAAGGCCGCCAATTGTACCTCTACTTTTGTATTGTTGTCTCTGTAATTATTTCCGCATGTGTACAGTACATAAGAGATTAAAAAACAAAAAATTGTAAACAACTCCCTTCTTCTCAAAAATTGTGTAAAACAAACCTTATTTTATGTGCTGAGTAATATTTTTATGTTTCGTGGCTAAATGTTATCGGCCACTCGTTAAAATGGGCTTTTTAATGTGAAGGCTTTTCGTGCCCTTATCGTGGGGAATGCCGTATATAAAGTAACAGTGCTTCCGAAGAATTATGACACTTTACGGTAACTCGGTGTAATAAAGAAAAATAATCGCGAAAGAAAAAAGGAAAATACAACTTCGCTCATTTTGTCCGAAATTAAAATACACTGCTGCTGAAAATTACAGCAAGTCGTCATTTAATTAGACGAACATCATATTTATCATGGCAGCATTAGTTATTCTAAGTCCCACTTATATAGGGTGAACAAGATATCCATGATATCCTATTGTATCCAAAAAAGGGGGGAAGGAAGGGGATCTAGATCCCCTCCACAGACTCATAGTAAAACTATGAGTTTGTTGACGTCTTCAAAATAGAATAAAAATATCACAGGTATGATATTTATACTGATGATACCCCTATGTCATTACAATGTATGGAATAGCTGCTTTTTGAAGAGTTAATTGATCTAGCGGCATCACGTCTGATTACCATACCGGGACTCGAGGTACTCGAACCATTAGACATAGGTTCGAGTCCGTCAAATGACCTCAGTCTGGGTGTATGTTTGTGATATCATTGCCTGTTACTATGGTAACATAGTACAGGGTGTCCTAGTTTGGGACAAGGACAAGTGATTGTGTTCTGTGGAAGTTATTATTATAGGCAATATTATTCATTATTCGTGGTTGTAATTTTTTTCTGGTTATGCATAACCAGAAAAAAAAGGTGTTCTCTATCTATCTGTTTAAATAGATATGACGGTTTTTTACCGTTTATAGATATTGTTTCTATTTTTTACAGGCTGTACATTTTGTGATTTAGATGAAGTTTGACACTTAGAATGACCTAGATTACAGCACTTAAAATACTTGTGGGAACAAAATCGCAGATACACTTAGCATTAAAATGCCCAAAAGCCATGCATTGATTTAAACTCAGACGTTGTACAAAAGCGCTTCGATGCCAAAAATTTAACACAATATGAGAACGTCGAGCCCAGAACATCGGTACAAAATTGCTAGTCGAATACTCAAAGTCTAGAGATTGATGCATAGTGCATCCAATGGGCCGCGCATGAAAATAAGACGAGCAAGCCGTTACCGGCCATACGCCGTAAATAATCGTCTTCTAGCAGTTAATAAATAAGCGTACATAGCCGCTGTAAGTTCGTGCGAGCGCCCATATCTGATCCGGGCGCCAAGGATGTAGCAAAAGCCGGGAAAGTGCTGTTTAAGACTGAAGATAGGAAATAACGTAGGAGGAACATAAGTTGTGCGCGCCAAGAGATAATGAGTATGGATACAGCTTCTAAGACGGAGACGCTGCGTAAATACGGCGCGGAGACAATATAGCGCTTTATCGCTAAATATTTGCGATTACACAACTAAGTTAAGCCCCTTTGCATACTTGAAAGGGTCGAGAAAACATTTTAGTCTCTAAAATTTACGCTCTCGTCGGCGAAGTTTCAGACGGAGATTTATCTTGAACTCTAGTGCTTAAACAATGTTTAAAGGTCAGTGAAGTTAGATTGACTCGAATCCTCTGCTTACGATTTACAGCTAGAGAATTCTGTTCGAAGCTAGTAATTCTGAAAAATACTTGGTTATTGTATTAAATGTTTAAATAATTTTCTTGGAATAAAGCAGCTGAAGGCGACGTTGAAATATAATTATAAGATTTATCGGGATCGAGTTGAAAGCTCAGCTTGCTTGAAATATTTTGCCAACTCATTGGAAGTTAAAATTAGAACATCGAAAATATTTCTTAAGTGGCGAGAGCACCCTTCTAACTAGCTTGAATGAAGTGTACCAAAAGTAATTCTGTCCAGTGCTAACAAGAAATCTTCTCTTAAAATAGATTTTTGTAAACACTTCACGACATAACTATTTTGCGATAACTGTCAAACATAGCTATTTTTAGAACCATGGGCCTAATAGCTAGGCTAATAGATATTCCTGTGTTAAAGATTGTTAAAAATCTACTTGTAAAATTACTTTTAAATTTTCTTTACTTACAATACCTAGACTTTTAGGTTGAAGATTGCTAGAAACTACTTTTCAATACACTTCACGACTTGTAGAATTACTTATTAATTTACTTCTCTTCACTCAAGCTGGCCATCGTGATGGACCAACTTGTAATGAAACACGGACATACACCCACACTATGTCATATTCACTTTGCCACACGCTAAACGACTCCGTGTCGAATATGAGACGTACCCAAATTGTTAATGAACCATTGCGTTGGCGGACAAGTAAATAACTTTAATCATTCCTATGATTGCCCCATCGAAAGAACACAGCTTGATAGGGTCTTACGTGGAATAACAATTAACTGCTAATACATATATTGACACCCATTTAATTTAATTTGATTTTTCAAACGAGAAATATTGAGCTTCGTTTATTACAAGCTTTATTACATTAGGAATCGTACTCAATATACAAAACTAGGTATGTACAGTCTGTTAGCTTTTGGAATCACTGACTGTAAAACTGAAGGGTTCTCGGGTTCGATCCCCGGTCGGGTCAAACTAGGAAACGAACTTCTCTAGTTTGTCTTGGGTCTTGCATGTTATCTATGTATTTATTGTATCAAATCTATCGTCGAGTTAGCACCTATAACACAAGTCATTAAGTTGTACTTAGTATAGGGCTAACCAGATCTGTGAATACCTCGTGTCTAAAAAAAATACCTCGGGCTAAACAGGGCTTCGGTTTTCGCCGAAAGCACACGAGTAATACTACTTCCTGCTCTGTATAAAACTATTCTTCACTATTTTGAAAAGTTAATATATCCGATTCTATCCGATAGTAGCCGATGTATTTTCTAAAAGCTAACAGACTGTACTTCTTTGTCGTACAAACATTTTCACGATCTTTGTAGGGTTCCGTACCTAAAGGACGCCTGTGTGAACGAGTAGGGCTAACTGTTTATGACGTAACACAAAATAAAAAATTAACCCCTTATATTATAAGTTTCTTCGGCTCTCCTCTTCCAGGCGTGGCGTGTCGTGTTTTGGGAGATGCCTGTGTACATCAGTGGACTGACACTGGATGATGATGATGATAGTTAGTTAGTTAGTTAGTTAGACCTGAGATTTCCGCACTTAGCCTCATAGTTGGGCCATTGTACGTAGCAAGCGCTGAGGTACGTTGACACTTCAGACACTAGGGTTTCCTTACGATGTTGTCCTTCACCGTCGGCGAGTGGTATTGCTACTATAATTTCACAAATGTACATAACTTAGAAAACAAAGTCATTGGTACATGCCGGGGTTTGAACCCACGACCTCCCGATTGAGAGGCCGGCGTTCTACACCGCTCCGCTACCACCACGATGATGATGATATTATAAGTTTATTGTCGGTATGTCTGTCGGTCTGTCCAAACAGTTTGTCTCCATGAGCAAATAAAAATTTATATAAAATTCTCCAGTCCGCATTATCTCAGAGCTGTGAAACTTAAAAATTCAGAGGCAACGCAATTTAAAAATGCAACCACTCGCAAATGTTCAAAATTCTCAAAACGCTAATTTCTAGTTATTTCGAATAAAAACTACTACAAACTTTTCTTTGCGTTTGGTTGGTATGATACATAGTTTTCAACGGCAAAGTAAGGTTAGTTCATTATTGTTAGCTCGGAACACTAAGGGTGCGGGTAATACTCACACTTGACTATTTTATTTTATTCCCAAAAACCTCTAGAGATGTCTTCCACTAACAACATTTACAAGTATGTTAGTCTACCGCCTTATTTAGTCACAACATTGAACTCCATTCGAAAACCATTCTATTTCCCACCGCATTACAGTCTTTCAACCTCTAATGCAAAATACGTCTAGGGATCAGTAAAAAGCGAACGGTAAGGGTTAAGATGAATCACAGAGCAAACAACTAACCGTACGTTCGAAAGCAGCTTACGCTAGAAAGCGAACGCGATTTAATCTCGGATCTCGCGATTGAGAGAACGGTCTGGCCAGCAATGCATCACCTCGGCTTCCGTTGCAAGTTCCATCTTGATTTCTTTTACGAACTCCCTCCCACGTATGTACAACACGTGACACGGACAACCATCTTTCTAGACTCCTTCAGGCACTGCTAATCCTTATTTTCGAAGGTCACGCCTACTGGTCTGTATTATCCGCTGTTGGGACGTTTGACGTCTGTAGATAAGACGCGCTGCTGATCATTTAACACCTACAATGGCTACCGAATGGTGGCCAGAGTTTTTTTTTATTGTCGAACCATGTTCGATTATCGAACGTTTAGAATATGCATGAGAAGTAGCGCAGCGATCGCCAGTCTTCTTAATTAATATAACGAAGTTGAAATAGTCAATTCGTGGTTTGGCAAGATATCATTATCTGTTTAATGGCAGCGCAGTTATTTATGACGGGTCTATTCAAGCATGTTTATTCACGTATTCCGAGTAAGGTAATCGGCTATCATTGATTTCGTCCAACGGTATCCGACTCCCTTCTCTCCGAAAGTAACGTCGAAAGAGATAATAGATAATTTAGATAACAAGAAAAAGCCATTCCGAGTTGCCGCTAGCGAATGAATGGTGAATATTACTCACATCTCTGCGCCTTTCTGCCGTATATAGGAAGCGATTTTGCTTTTCTACAGACTTTCTGGAGGGAAGAGTGTTTTTATGTTTCCGCTGTAGGCTTCAGCATACTTGGGTTGGCGCTGCCAATAGCAATGCGTCGCATCCAGCCAAATCGACCTATATTAAAGCGAACCATTTGGCAAGATCCACAGACGCCTCCTGAAATATAGGGAGGCAGTAAATGTTAACTAAGCCGCGTTATCAACAGTCTTGAACAATGGGGTGTGGTAAACATTACATAAAATCACTCCTGTACCCTGGAGGAGGAGGCAGAGACCAGACTTAGCCGCTTGTTTTTATACTTAGAACCTCTTTCGCTTCTTCAACATTGATTAGTCATTATATACTTTTTGTTGAACTAACCCGTGCTTGGGACCATTTTAAAAACCTATTTAGAGGCTAAAAATTCCACTCATGCCGGGACTCGTACCCGCGGCCTCTGGCTAACCGTGCCAGCGCTCTCCCAACTGAGCTAATGGGGAAGTACAGGCATTAGCGAAATTTCGAACCTCTTTACAATATTCTCTGTATTATTTACGTTGATTAGTCGTTATCTTATTTATATATTAAATTTTATTAACTAGTGCTGTGAGTTTTGTAAATAAATAAAATAAAATCTCGCACAGAGTTTACTATTGAACTCCTTTAAAACGGCTTCACCGATTTCTATGAAATCTTTCGTAAATACGTTTTTGGTAAGTCTGAGGCTAATTATAACGCCAAAAGAACGTTTGTAACATATAAAAACAGAGAACACTTTATTGTATATAAGAAAGGAAATTACACATACATTTCTTACCTAAGAGTACAGACGGTGGCTTTATTACTAAAAGTAATCTCAAAATTTGGAATTTGGCATGAGTGAAATTTTTAGCCTCTAAATAGGTTTTTAAAATTGTCCTCCGCACGGGTTAGTGCATTAAAAATAAAAATAGTATAATATGTCTACTGTTAATATCTGTCAGTAGTCCAAAGTACATATAAAAAAAATTACAGCTGTTAACAGTAGATTATATAACATTAAAACATTGCGAGAAACTGGGGGTAAACTTCCAAAGATTCCTACTAACGACATACAAAATACTTTTAACGTTACTTGCTCTTTTACAAAATATCCGCTCCGCTGGGCACAGTGAGAGCGTATCACTTTTTTCTCAATTCGCTGTGTGACAAGCCCCACTATGTATGGCAGTCGATAGATGAGCGTAGGTGCGCTCACACGAGCAATGAAATTTTATCAATACTGGGCAAAAATTGTTACGACAACATCAAGTTTTAATGTGATACTGTATTAGCTGTGCCTAGAGATAGCTCCATATTAGTATTAAATTATTATTTATATATGGACCAATTAGAGCAAGATTATCGTAAAAAAATGCCTCCAATTATTTTATTTATTTGATGTCCAAAACAGATCAAAACCATTAAACAATATGGAACTAAAAACATGGTAATATAAAAATCTTTTGTCACACGCACAGTTCTCGTTTTCGAACTCCGTTTTACTGATTTTTATGAACTCTATTGTGCATATTTGGTATAGGTCTGAGCATTTAAATGGCAAACGAACTAAATGATTTATCCTGATTACCCCACTAGTTGCTCCGATACCTCCCGGCAGCAGTTGAAAGGCAAATATTTGTCAAAAAATTGGCCGTGTAAGCGTTCTTTAACCGAACGCTCTGTGACATTCGGCTCCATTGGTTTTGAATGTATCATACCCAACAGCAAGCCCGCTTTTAAATAGATAAGCTAATGAATTGGAAGGTGATTGTGTCGTTGTGTGTATTTAAAGCCGTCCACATACCAATGTCGCTCGGAGAAATGTTTTGAACACATCAATTTTGTCCTAATGTCCTATCGATTAGATTAAACGGCGTGCCCCTATTACTCATTCAAATATACCTGTTTGTTTTGAGATTGTGCCTTTTGAATTTATCTACTTTTTCACGTTAATACCTTCGATGCGTAGTATTTGTCAAACATGCCTCTGCATTTTCAAATGCGCTTTGTCTATTTCACGCCTCATTTCAGAGATATTTTCCCTATAGTATGCTAATATTAACTAGAGAATCGTATTGTTTGTTTATCATTTAGGTCGCCGTAAATTTTAAACAATAGGAAGTACTTCAGTACTTCTTCTTCTTCTTCAGGCTATATTATGTAGTCCACTGCTGGACATAGCCCTCCCCTAATGAGCGCCATAGCGCCCTGTCTTGCCGCATCCAGCATCTGCCGGCAGTTTTTCGCAGATCGTCATCCCACCTGGTCGGAGGGCGTCCTACACTACGTATTCCGAGTCGCGGTCTTCACTCAAGAACACGTTTACTCCAACAGTTGTCGGTTCTTCGCGAGATATGGCCAGCCCACTGCCACTTTAGCTTGCTGATTCTCTGACCTATGTCGATAACTTTGCTTCTCTGTCGGATGCATTCGTTACGAATCCTATCCTTCAGAGAAACTCAAACTTCAGTACTTAATTAGGAGTATTTAGTCTATTAAGCTGAAGACAGGTACCTATGGCGCTCATTAGGGGAGGGCTATGTCCAGCAGTGGACAACATAATATAGCCTGAAGAAGAAGAAGAGTACTTAATAGCTTATTTAGCCTTTGCATTTACGTAATGAAGAAGCGGTGGTAGCTCAGTGGGTAGAACAATGGACTCGCAAGCGAGATACCCAGGTTCGATCCCCAGTGCGGGCATGTACCAATGAGTTTGTTTAATTTCAAAGTTACGTACATTTTTGAATTTGTAGTCGCAATACCACACGCTAACTGTGAAGGAAAACATCGTGAGGAAACCCGCGGCTTGGTTGGTTCCGCACGTATTGACTAGTCTTTCCTGTGGGCTAGGCCGACTAAGCTGTCAGGATAGTATAGGTGCTGGGCAAGCCTTCACCATCTAAAACAATGTTCCCTTTCCTTACTAAACAGGTCCCTTCACCCATCTAGTGTCAGTTAAGGTGTCACTGGACGCTGTATAAATGTAGATGCAAGGCCAAAGTTTACGTAATGAGATAATTTATGCAGCGTCCAGTGGCACCTTCGCTCACACTAGATGGGTGAAGGGACCACTCGGACGGTTTGGTGCCTGCGATATTGTTTTTTAGACGAAATAGGCTTGGCCAGCACCTATACCATCCTGACAGCTTAGTCGGCCCAGCGCACAAGAAAAACAAGTCAATGCGTGCAGAGCCAACCAAGCCGCGGCTTTACTCACAATTTTTTCGTTCACAGTTAGCGATGTTTCTCTTCTTCTCTTCTTCAGGCTTTATTAGTCCACTGCTGGACATAGCCCTCCCCTAAAAAGCGCCACGTTGTGCTATCATAGGGGGTAATGCCCATAATCCCCACGCTGGGCATGTGCAGATGTTTAGCCAACTGTTTTTATGTTTATAAATTTAATGTTTATATGCCTATGCAGGCATAATAATAATAATTATTACTATACAGTAATAATAATACTATTTTTTTTAGTCCAGCCAAAGACATATTAAACAATATAACAGATAAATAAATTAATTAAATGTATTACGGAAGGGAAGATGAAACTGAATTGCATTACTCAAATTAAGTTATTTTTTGAAATAAAAATAGTTAACATTATTGAAAAATTTATATTTAAACTAATTACTATTTTAATATTGTACAGCTGCTACATAATTAGCGTTTGGAGATCTAGGTACTGTAAATAAAAGGATTGTGGAATATTTCGACGCTTAAGCCTCACGGTGCTCTTAATTCAGAAGTCTGTGTAGTGAAAAATTAATTTCGAATTAAAACTTTGCAGAACCCGCGTCTGTTTCTGTGAAAAAGGGCTCCTCTCTCTTCACAACCGACTGAGCAACTAAAGATCAGCCGCATTAGATAATTTGAACGGGCTTATGCGGTGCTCAGATGAATGGAATTAATTTATATTTCTACTGCTCCCCGAGTGATATCTATTCGAGAGTTTCTAATTAAAACTTGCTTCAGTTATTTTCAACATAATTATGTCTATCATATTCGCCCTAGTTTTATTGATACAGCGACGTATTCATTGGACCCTTCGTTGAAATACAGAGTAACTCGCGCAGCGCCTTGATTATCTAACATTTCACGCATCCATCTGTGTGCGAAAGTGGAATGTTTATTTAGCTCAGCCGTATGGATATCGATATTAACCCTTGTATGTCCACACTGTTGAGGCACGGGTATCTCCCTGCATTGCAGGAAGGTTAGGCCATATTCCACCACGGGGGCCAAGTCCGGGTTGGTGGAGGGTTGTAAGACAGTGGCAGTAGTCAGAAGTTATCAAGACGCCCTTACGGCCTCTGACATGGCTTAACGACTGCCATTACATGACAACCGGCACCAACGCCTTAACGTGCCTTGTGAAGTCCAGAAACACTCGGAAAAAATGCCACTAGTGGTAGTCACGGGACGGTCACCCATCCAGCATCTGACCGCACCTGTTGTTGCTTAACTCAAGTGATTGATTCTTATCACTCGGTAACTAAGCCGCGAGCACTTTCAGCCGACTGTACAAACATGGGGCGTAATTAGTATCACACGTAGTGAATATCTAATACATGACAGTGATATTGAGTCACACAATTGTACAGCAAACTCCAGTAGATATTACGTTTTTGCACACAGATGTATGTACGTGAAATGTTACACAATGAAGGCACAGGTAATGTTAGCACACTAGCTTAATTACTAGCGTAGGTATTTAATTTAATTTATCTCGACAATTCCGTACACGTCCCCTTTATCGGGAGAACAATAATTGCATTCAAATCAAAGATCCTCAGCCCGAGATACGGCGTGGGTACTTTCACTAATTAAGGCGGAACATGCACCAGGGGACAATTCCGCTGGAGACGATTGTTGATAAGCTTCAGATAGCTTGGTTGAAGCTCGAGATAAGGCTTTAGTTAAGCTGTTCGGCGCTTCACACCTTATTAAATCGGGTGGGGGTTTTGACATTGTTATCTGCACATATTTTCCGAGACGCTGTTACCGCCGAAATGAGTTTGCCGATACGCCATTGCCGCTTGCCTGGTTGTTTTAATTTAGTTTGCACGATGCTATCGGTTCACGGAACTCGCTTTATCTGGTGCGTCAATTTTAAGGGGTCCGTAGCCGATACGGAACCCTTATAGTGTCACGAACGTTCATCTGTCTGTCTGTCCGCAGCCTAGCTCAGAGACGGTCAGTACAAGAAAGCTGAAATTGGTAAATTTGTCTCAGACATACTGACAAAACGGTGTAATAAAATCTTTATTTTTTTTAATGGTCCCTACATCTAAGTGAGGAACGCATTTTTTTTCTCGCCTACTCCAAAGTTCGCAAAATATAAGTGGGTACAGGATTCTTTCATGCGGCGAAAACCCTTGCAGTCTTTGTCCAATGTTATCCATTGTTATATATTAAACGGGTCTGATCTCGATTATTTATTAGGTAAAACGTAATTACCTTATTTTCTGACGTTTTGGCAGCGTTACGGATGCCGTGGTCTCGGGTAGACTGAAGTGGCGTGTACAGTCAATTATTGTGGGTAGTTTTATTTTTTCTCAATCATTGCTTAACAAATAAAAAAGTTCATAATATAACAGCTAGGCAAAATCAAATTACGTAATATCTCGTGTCTGTGTAGACATTTATGAATCCTTAACATGGCTCTATTAAATGTAAAGGAAAATAATGAACCGTCACTCTGCCGCCTGCAAGCGTAACAGATAGGCAAGATTATACTCAAGAGAGGAGAGCTATTTGAAATAATATTTCACCGTCCTCCCTTTGACGACTATTGAGGTAGGCTGGCACTTAAAGACAGGAGAGTGGATTTTCAGAAACAACTTCGAGCCTCACTTTACTTTGTAAATCATTTCGAACATCTTTACCTGCCCTCTAACCTCATATTTTAAGCGAATAAAGAAGCAATTTCGCTATTTAACATTTCGCTCAGAAAGTTAGAGACAAAAGAAAAACGTAAGCACTTTACGATTTAGGCTGGGGCTTAAAACCTTTTAAATTCACTCCTTTCAGACAACGTGGAAGTTCGGATAAAAAAAGCCGGGGAACGCGGCGAACGCTCGATTTAACCCCTCGCGGTAATCGTAACACAAACAATGGTGAAGGGAAATAATGTCGAATTCCGTCCGACAAATTAGGCGACCTTTTCAGGCGCTGTTTAAAATAACAAAAAGCGTTTTCGCCCGCTGAACCCATTTTGGTTCGCTCCCGACTCGTTCCTTTTTTCAGTGATCGGTAATGCGTTGTGTGTGAACATAGCGGCTAAGTAAACATTGGGTTTACATTAAAACTTCAGCGGTCCCAAATTGGTATTAATTTATTCCAAGTACGAGCTTTTTGCTTTTTTTTGGTGTAGTATAATTGATATTAACTCTATCGTTATAAAAGCAATGACATTTTCCTTTGCGCCAACTCACTGCCTGATATTTTTATTTTACCATATTCACATCTAGTGAGTCCAATTCAATGCACCAGCCATTATATTTCTTGAGGCTGTGTTGGACACAGCCTCCTCCACGCCAAAAATACTTTTTTCTACAACGTTCAACTACTTACGAGCTACTTTGCATCTAAAATGTTAATATTTTAGATGCAATAACATCCGTAAATAGAATGCACGAATGTAGAATTGAGAGTACATTTTAATGTGTTGTCAACGAAAACAAGAAAAATACATAATTTTTATTCCCATTTATTTTACCTGTGCAATGAAACAAATGGTTCAAAAAGGAAGAGACCTAACCAACCACGCTGAAAAGGGCGCTTATACCTAGCTTCCTATCTAATTGTATAATGTACCGAGCAATGTGCTCCGGATGAAATCCAGTACGTTTTTTCTGCTCTCCGTAATTC
The DNA here is from genome assembly GCA_934045075.1 of Yponomeuta sedellus. Lineage (NCBI taxonomy): Eukaryota > Metazoa > Arthropoda > Insecta > Lepidoptera > Yponomeutidae > Yponomeuta > Yponomeuta sedellus. The sequence goes on along the minus strand of OW203735.1, from coordinate 14,212,485 downwards.
TTCGTGTATTTTTGGGACCGCCAAATAAACTCGTAAATGAAACCGTATTGTTTTACGTAATGAAGTGTGAATAAGGTTGAACTTAAGTAAATATGGGTTGAAAATTGAGTAGTAATTTTCAACAATTTGTTTTCTAAATGAGTGTCTGGTACGCAAAAGCTCTATCCTGAAGAGGTAGGCTGAGACTTTATATATGTTATAATAGCTGATGCCGCTGACATTGAAAAACTCATAGAAGCCGTTAACTGCAGTCTGTTTATTATGCACGAACTATTTGACAACACAGATATAGAACTATTGAGATAAATATTAATGTCAGTGCAGATTGAAGGTGCTGTGAAATGCCCTTAAAGCAGGTCACTCAAGTCTGTACGTTATGTACAAGCTACAAGCTTACACAGCTTAGTGAGCGAGATTCAGTAACATTGATGCAAAGAATTATAACAATTAAAAGAACAATAGAGTTGGCCTGCGCCAAACATATGACGCGAGCACCATAATGTTTTTAATTTTTTTGTTCTGATATTGTTAAGGTATCGATATCATCGATCGATATCGATATCAACCCTTGTATGTCCCCACTGCTGCAGCACGGGTCTATTCCTGCATCGCAGAAACATTAGGCCATACTCCACCATGGGGGCCAAGTCCGGGTTGGAGAAGGATTGAAAGGCAGCGGCGCGGGCCTTACTGTCAGAAGTTATCAAGCCGCCCATAAGGCCTCCGACATGGCTTAACGACTCCCATTATATGACTGCCGGCACCAACGGCTTAACGTGCCTTGCGAAGCACGGATGCGCTCGGAAAAATATCACTAGCGGTAGTCACGGGACGGTCACCCATCCTGCACCTGACCGCGCCTGTTGTTGCTTCACTCAAGTAATTAATTCCAATCACTCGGTTCGACTAGGCCCCGAATTCTTCAGCTTGTTAAGGTATGCTTGAAGTAATTTTGAATGACTTATGAAAACGTTGAAAACAATTCCCATTGTTTTCAACGTTTTTAACTATGTTTTCAAATTACTGTTACAATGTCCACTTCGAATTAGTCAATAGAATTCGATCACCCTCGAGAACCCGTAGCGACGCATAGCCAAATTTGGAATTTTGTGGTATTCTAAATTTGGCTATATAGCCGACCAACGTCTTCAGTATAATCGATTCATTCGGTACTCATTCTTCGCGTACGCGCGACAAGTGTTTTTAATTATTATTTTCAATTCAATAGATTTTTAGCACCTTCAAGAAACTGTTGAAATTAAACGGTAGCTTAGCGAAAATGAAATCAACAAAATTGAAAACCCTTCATTCTTTAATTACTTCGAGGTGATAAAACACAATATTATCGATGCTCCTGCGGGTCCGCCCGTAGATGCTGCGAAGGGCCGCGGCCATTTTCCAGATATTAATTTCTAACAATCATAAAAGTTATTTTCATGGCCGCCCTAAAACGTTATTGCCTCTCTCCCAGAAATAAACTTTCGTCGGACTTTATCTGGGGTGTTCGTTTTGTCTTAGTCGTAACAATAAAGTAATAACAGTTTGTCGACACTTTATTGCGTTCCGAACGCACACTTCTTACCTTAGGTACTGTCTAACGGTCGGCTATGTCCTAACTCCTAAGTTATCTTGTTCCGTTTTCGAAGAAAGAAGCATTGTGCTAGGCTAGTCTACAGAATAATTCATATATATTTTTACTAGCTGACCCAGCAAACTTCGTACCGCCTAACAGTTGATTTTTTTTTCTCTACATATAAACCATCCTCGTTCTTCAAGGAATATTCTGAAAAAAATATTAGCGAAATCGGTTCAGCTGCTTTCGAGATTTGCGCTTACCAACACAGCGATTCATTTTTATACTATAGACTAGGCGACCCAGCGAACTTCGCACCGCCTAACAGTCGATTCTTAGTTTTTTATATATTTATCGCCGTAAGAACCATCCTCGTACTTCAAAGAATACTTTAAAATAGGAATTAGCGAAGTCGGTTCAGCTGCTCTCGAGATTTGCGCTTACCAACACAGCGATTCATTTTTATTATATATTGGGGTCAGCACCCAGCGGATTTCGTACCGCCTAACAGACGAATCTTTAAAAAAAAATTCTTCGTAAAAACCATCCTTGTACTTCAAGGAATATTCTAAAATAGGAATTAGCGAAGTCGGTTCAGCTGCTCTCGAGATTTGCGCTTAGCAACACATTCAGCGATTCATTTTTATATTATAGAAGATGTAGCCTATCGCCGTCCTACTACAAGCCTCAGGCCTTGTCACAGACAGAGAGAGATAATGTGGGCTTAATTACCACGCATGCCCACAGCGAATTGGCAACTTGAAGCGCTGAGGCATTTGAACACCTTAGACGGTCAGGTTACTCTCAATGTTTTGCTTCACAGTTAGCGAGGACATAATATGTTAACATGATTATACTATTTTTATTTTTAATGCACTAACCCGTGCTAGAGACAAATTTAAAAACCTATTTAGAGGCTAAAAATTTCACCCATGCCGGGATTCGAACCCGCAACCTCTGGCTATCCGTGCCAGCGCTCTACCAATTGAGCCAATGGGCGACTCACCTGCATCAGTGAAATTTCGAACCTCTTTACACTATTCTCTGTATTACGTACAGGCAGCGACATCTGGCTTAAGCAAATTTCATCACTTACAGCCCCGACTACCTACTTTGCAGTTAGGTTTTACATCGGAATGATATCACTGTACCCAAATGATTACACTATTTTTATTTTTAATGCACTAACCCGTGCTAAGGACAAATTTAAAAACCTATTTAGAGGCTAAAAATTTCACCCATGCCGGGATTCGAACCCGCAACCTCTGGCTATCCGTGCCAGCGCTCTACCAATTGAGCCAATGGGCGACTCACCTGCATCAGTGAAATTTCGAACCTCTTTACACTATTCTCTGTATTACGTACAGGCAGCGACATCTGGCTTAAGCAAATTTCATCACTTACAGCCCCGACTACCTACTTTGCAGTTAGGTTTTACATCGGAATGATATCACTGTACCCACATGATTATACTATTTTTATTTTTAATGCACTAACCCGTGCTAAGGACAAATTTAAAAAACCTATTAAGAGGCTAAAAATTTCACCCATGCCGGGATTCGAACCCGCAACCTCTGGCTATCCGTGCCAGCGCTCTACCAATTGAGCCAATGGGCGACTCACCTGCATCAATGAAATTTCGAACCTCTTTACACTATTCTCTGTATTTAGATATATATATGTATATATCTGTTATTATTTTCTGGTGTGTACAACTGCTCTCGAGATTCGCGCTTACCAACACATTCAGCGATTCATTTTTATATTATAGATGTTTTGTACAGCTCGACAGATGCAACCGTCTATTTACAATTTAGAGGTGAAATGACCACTTAAACGCTGTAGTTCCTGGTACATATTTTATTTAGGTAGAAAATCGTACATTATCGTGGAGTTCCTTTTCTTCCTACAGTTTTTAATTCAATATCTTCGCTATAATAAAAGAAAATTTTGAAGATTTGTCTCTTTTTTGGTTTTTTTTCTCTATGAAAATTATTCCTTTATTTAGGTTAATATAAAATTTAAAGGATTCCGACCACCTAAAACCATAACTGGTTTCTTGTAAAGCTTTTTTTCTTCGTGAAATCAATAGTAGGTACTGTGAGCAATTCAGCTTTCCTTTTGATATAATTATAAAACAAAATGCTATGAAATCATATTCACGCTACTTTAAAGAGCTCCAATTCAAAGCGAGAACGAACTATGCAACAAGTACTTACTTGCCTAAATTAAATAACTGAAGTTCAATTTGTGAAGCTTTTACCTCGTCTGTCATAAGGGTCAAATTACAATACCTCCTAAGCACCTACTTGTTAAGGCGGTCTTACCAATTCGACTCGTGAAATTATTTTCCTTCGAAGTTTTTTTCTTTCGAGATGATTGCGCCGCTATAATACAAGTTTGATGACGTCGGCCATTTTTATTTGGTAGGTAGTCATAACAAGTTGACTAACAACGTCATAAAGACAATACAGCCTGTTCCAAGAGAAATGTTTAGTATTAGAATACGTTTTGACCTACAGTCTATTTATCCTTACTTGTTCAATTTAGTAAACAAGATTCTAACCACAAAATTGTCATTAATTGGTGCCAAAACTATATATTTTTTCGCCAGTTCCTTAACTTTGCTTATAAAATTGGCAGAATCTAAATAAATAGTATCCCATGTTACTTATCCCTCGGACTTCAGTTAACGTACGTAGTACTTAAATACATGCACTTTGATTCTTTTCTTGGAGGTTTCTAATAAGAAGTACTTTTTTTGGTCCCGTTGTAAACACGTAAGCCGTATTGTTTCGTCATATCCGTCGGTCAGTTTGGTCTATCTGTCTGTCTGCTGATTACCTCAGAGACGCTTAGTAGGAAAATATAACATTTTGTCACAGATATTTATAAATCTCGCCGATAAAATAAATAAAATAAGATTTTTAAAACCGCCGAGCCCTAAGTTGCCCGCGCCACATGTACTTGGCCGATTTTCTTCGTTAACTATAGAGCCGACTATGGCCGTGTGGTATGATCAATTTGACACGGTACTATGATTTCATTTATATCATTCCAATTACTTTTATGAGCTTCGGTATGAAGTATAGAGTCACTTCCACATATACATATTTGTACTCTAATAACGTAACGGGATTTAGAGCAAAAATGTGAAGGTTGAGCTACCGTGGCCTACGAATCGCACGTGGCCTAATCGAACCGAGTGATTGGAATCAATCACTTGAGTTAAGAAACAACAGGCGCGGTCAGGTGCAGGATGGGTGACCGTCCCGTGACTTCCGCTAGTGGCATAATTTCTGAACGATTCCGTGCTTCGCAAGACAAGATAAGCCGTTGGTGCCGGCTGTCATGTAATGACAGTCGTTAAACCATGTCAGAGGCCTTGTGGCCGGCTGGGTAACTTTTGACAGTAAGGCCCGCCACTGCGAGCTGCTGTCGACTGTATCCGCGATAGACCGTTGAACATTCAAATCAAATCAACGTTTTATTATATTATTCAGAATTCTCCGCTAAGCGGCGGTAGCCCAGTGGGTAGAACAATGAACTCGGATCCAGGTTCGAGTCCCAGTGCGGGCATGTCCCAATGACTTTTTTATCACTCTATAACCGTGATGGAAAACATCGTGATGAAACCTGAATGTCTGAAATTATGTGTTTGTAATTGCCCACCCACGGTGGAGGAAATCTGAGTTTCCTCACGAAGTTTCCTTCCACCGTAAGCGAACGTTTAATTAATTACTTAATTTCGTTATTAACTAACATGAGCTAACTGTCATGAGCTTAAATACAAGACATTTTAAATCTTCTAAGAAGTCAGTACCTAGATGTTGATAGAACTCATGAGCATTCATAGATTTGACATCTGCATTATCTTTAATCACCAACTCAATCAATTATGGGGTTACGTACGATATCAACTGGAGAATCTAACGTTCCAATTACATCTTAAATATTCTCTCTAATCAGATGGTAGACATCCCTCAGTAAGTTTCGAGGTTTAACGCACAAACATTCATAAAGAGTGATACAGTCTCCGTACATACCTACTGAATTGAGGTAGTGTTAAATCTTTAGTCGAATGTCGTTCAAGACATACGATATTGGTATAGAGCTGTAGTAGAAGCAGGGATTTTAATGACAGTTTTTCTTTAGCATGAATTGTCTTTTTTAAAAACTTATTTAGAGGCTAAACTATTTTTATTTTTAATGCACTAACCCGTGCTAAGGAACAAATTTAAAAACCTATTTAGAGGCTAAAAATTCCACCCATGCCGGGATTCGAACCCGCTTTATTTTTTTTCAATTTACTTCAGCCAGATGTCGCTGCCTGTACGTAATAGAGAGAATATTGTAAAGAGGTTCGAAATTTCACTGATGCCGTGAGTCGCCCATTGGCTCAATTGGTAGAGCGCTGGCACGGATAGCCAGAGGTTGCGGGTACGAATCCCGGCATGGGTGAAATTTTTAGCCTCTAAATAGGTTTTTAAATTTGTCGCTTAGCACGGGTTAGTGCATTTAAAATAAAAATAGTATAATCATGTGGGTACAGTGATATCGTTCCGTTGTTAAACCTAACTGCAAAGTAGGTAGTCGGGGCTGTAAGTAATGCAATTTGCTTAAGTCAGATGTTGCTGCCTGTACATAATACAGAGAATAGTGTAAAGAGATTCGAAATTTCACTGATGCCGTGAGTCGTCCATTGGCTCAATTGGTAGAGCGCTGGCACGGATAGCCAGAGGTTGCGGGTACGAATCCCGGCATGGGTGAAATTTTTAGCCTCTAAATAGGTTTTTAAATTTGTTCCTTAGCACGGGTTAGTGCATTAAAAATAAAAATAGTATAATCATGTGGGTACAGTGATATCGTTCCGATGTTAAACCTAACTGCAAAGTAGGTAGTCGGGGCTGTAAGTAATGCAATTTGCTTAAGTCAGATGTCGCTGCCTGTACGTAATACAGAGAATAGTGTAAAGAGGTTCGAAATTTCACTGATGCCGTGAGTCGCCCATTGGCTCTATTGGTAGAGCGCTGGTACGGATAGCCAGAGGGTTCAAATCCCGGCATGGGTGAAATTTTTAGCCTCTAAATAGGTTTTTAAACAATTTTTATACATAAACTTAATCAATCTGCACAACTAACGGTATCGATAGTACTGGTTAGAAGCATTGCGCTTTGTTTTAAGCCCCTGGGTTTCCAAAACTGCTTAAAACAAAGCGCTGATGCAGACTTTTAAATTGTGATTTTTTGTGACTTTTATTACACAATTCCTCAGAACATCATACCAGGCCTTGAAAACTCTGACTTGCGACCGGGGTACGTGGAACATTGCAATGACGGCAAAGGGCTTTATTATTATATTATTATTTTAAAAAATGTGTTGCATAATACTCGTATTGCACGTAGGCGAGCTTAATGCTACTTAAGAATAATACCAGCTCACCAAAGTTTTGGAGACAATATTTAGCAGGTAGTGCATTATTTTTACAATTGTCAACATTACATTTTAAAGAGATTTTTTTATACTAAGCAATATCATCCGTAACGTAGCATAATATAATGTATAAATGTAAGTAATACCTGTCGATCGCTTTGTCGATCGGTCAATCGTTTACATGTTGCTGCCGGGTGTGCGGAACTTTAATAATACCGTTGCTGTACTCTCTCTATACGTAATCTGGAACTTCGATCCAGTCTAAAAGGACATGATAGGAATCAAAACAAAACGCTTGGTGCCAGATATTCGGCACCGCTACCTGCGCGTACGCAGCCTCAGATTAACATCAGACTCGCAGGACCAAACGCGTAATGGCGGCTGGATGTTACGCTTTATTACTTTAATCGTCATCTAGAGTGTAGCGTGAGCAGAAAAAACAACTTTATCGATAAAAAAATACATTTATCGACGCACGGATTATTTTGAATTTTCCACGTGTACTTTAAGGTTAAATTAAAAGAGATTAACAAAGCCGATAATTGAAGGTGCTTCTGTTGAAAATAAACGTTAACCTCTTTCTGACGCTGATGAAAACTTTGGCCGTACATTGACCTTTTATTTTTTTTCAAATTAAATATCTTACTCTTTTTGTTGTCTCTACATGACGGTACCGCGTCAAAAGTTATAGATGATTGCATTACATAAGTCATCATCATCCTATTTTGTAGCCGCAGCGCGTTACTATCCCACATTACCAACCTTACTGAGACCATCAAATATGAGCCTTATCTCTTTGGGATACGAGTCACTAAAACGCATATTAATTTTGTATTCCCGCAAAGGGGACTCTCACGTCGTTATGTGGAGCTAAACGGAGTCATGATTGATGTCAGTCTTCTGGTGACTGCTACTAAAATTAGAATTTTATGTTATTAACACAGTTTCGTAGCAGTGATTTGATAAGAATAACGATTTTCTTCACAAAGTTATAAACGAAAGGGGCCTAATCGCGATTATTTATTGGGTGAAATATAATTTCTGTAAATGTATTTTTTTCAAGTACTGCAGGGAAACAAACATAATGCATAATGCTCGGTTCCCTCGGTTAGGAGAGCGCTGGCACGGTTGCCCAGAGGTCGCGGGTTTGAGTCCCGGCATGGGTGGAATTTTTGGCCTCTAAATAGGTTTCTAAAATCATAAAAAACATAATGCGTTAACATATTTTAGATGTCAGGGGCCTTATGGGCGGATTGATAACTTCTGACAGTAAGGCCAGCCACTGCCTTACAATCCTCCACCAACCCGGCCTTAGCCCCCGTGGTGGAGTATGGCGTAACCTTCCTACAATGCAGGAAGAAACCCGAGCCCCGGCAGTGTGGACATACAAGGGTTGATATTGAATGTTTTAGACAAACCACACATCAAATAATCATAAGTACTCACAGTCAGACATGAGATTTCCGCACTTAGCCTCATAGTTGGGCCATTGTAGCAAGCGCTGAGGTATATGTCAATACTTTAAACACTGGGGTTTCCTCACGATGTTTTTCTCCACAGTTAGCGAGCGGTATTGCTACTATGAGTTCACAAATGTACGCAACTTAGAAAACAAAGTCAGACGTACTTATTTACGAGACAATTTTTTTGTAATAGTATTTCTTAATGATTTGCGATACTCATACATAGCTATATATTAAACGTGTCTAATTGCGATTATTTTTTAGTCAGTCTTCAGTCTACTCGAGACCAAAGCAATTGTAACGCTGCCGAAACGTTGGAAAATAAGGTAATTATGTTTTACCTAATAAATAATCGCGATTTGACCCATTTAATATATAACTGTATTTTTTTTGTAATGTTGGTTTATGTAACGTCTACTCGTATTAGCAACACTTTCCTGCCTAAACTTGTTCCGTAAATCTTTCATGCATAAGAACTATTCTTAATCAGAGGAGGCTTTCCCGGTACTTCTAACATCATCCTTAGAAGGTCTGCCTACAGAATAGACACTACATCAATACGTGCCACGGAGTCATCAAAGCAACGGGTTTTCTCATAAGATTTTTCCTCATGAACCATTGGCGAGTGCAACGCATTACCATAATTATAAAGCAGTGTTTCATTAAAAATCTTTCTGCCTTTTACTTTACTTACTTTAATGCCAATTGCGTATATAAAGGTAGACGATTATGATTTCAGTCGTTATGTTTTTATTAATAAAACACACATTCCGAAACCGTAATGCGTGTTAACCTCAGCTGGAGGGTCTTGTAACGAAATTTCTTTTATCAAACAACACGCCCGGAGGAGCGTCTTAGCGTGGATAAATTGCTAAAGCAACCAAATGATGCAGTTACTGGGAACCCGACACCGCAGTCCGATGATTACCGACGGCCTTTACTTTAAAACACTCGGAATCCGGCGTTTTTGCATTTTATAGCATACAATTTAAGTCCCTTACTGCGTGATTGGTACAAGGGAAGTGCGATATCGTGTGGTTTATTTCGCTTCATAATTATATTCAGCGCGTTATTAGGATGGGATTGGATTTTTTACGATCCGTTCCGCGCTTTAAATCTTCAAGACATTCAGATTAAAAAAGACATTTCCCTCTTTATAGGCATTGGGTCGTAAACTCATCCATTATAACTTAAACATCCTATCAAGTATGTCAGTTCAGAATGGCATTGATACATTTCTGTGCAAATTGTAAACATTCTTTGGCTTTTTTACGCAAAGCTCTCGAGGAGTTTGGTGCAAAATCGATTTATCTTCCAATGACCGGAACAGCAAAAAGTCCATTGAATTTAACACCCAGAAGCGTGCACAATACTTCATTGGGAACCGCACACAAAGCCACTTGAACGGAGGTTGTAAAATTTTTCTATTACACGCACGGATCGTAAAAACGCCGGAGACAATGAGAGATCCATCATCGTCGAGAGGAGACGAGTTGCGGTCTTATAGCGATTCAACGTCGAAAATAATAGCTGACCTACTTGAGATTTGCATTCGACCGAGTCCATTATGTAGCACTGTTAGTTAGTATGAGAAAGAGACTGGATAACTACTTAGTTGTACATTTCACGGCTATTCTGTGTGGGTAGGCCCCCACCAGATGGTCTGAAGACCTGGTTACGGTGGCAGGAGTCGCTGGATGCGGGCTGCACAAGGCCGAGAAGCTTAGAAAACCATGAGGGAGGCCTTTGTATTGTAGTGGGGGTCAACTGGCTGACGATGATGGTAAATTGAATGAGTAATAAGAGTTAATGAGTGAGAATTAATGAGGCATAAATAGTGTAGACTTTTAGTCCGGATCTACTTACGGGTGTTGTTATATCTTTAGTTCAAAAGGCATGAATATAATGAAAATGTAACGTGTTGAAAAAATTTTGTGTGCAATAAATAAGTGTCGAAGTGCCCTGAAACAATATCGTCGTCGTCGTTGTCAGGCGTCAGTCGTATACTAGTCCATTGCTGGACATAGCCCTCAATGCCCAATGCTGGTAATGCCCATAATCCCCACGCTGTTCAAACAACATGTCTTAATTAAGTTGAATGTAACAAAAGAGTTACTCCACAGATACACTTATACAGGTTCCAGAGTTTATCGTATTAATGTTTTTTTGGAAACTTCTTGGATAAATTAATTTAATCAAAACGCGGTTGTTTGCTAGGTAACGTATTGAATCGTTATTGTTATTATGAAAAAACTATTTGTAAAACCGAGAATCGAATACATTCATGTTTTCTAGTACTTTCCTACAACTGACAATATAATAAAAATATTTTCATCAGTGTAGCTCAACTTGACTTTTTAAAAATTGCATGTATTTTTATTATGTGTGGTGCGTAGCATTGAGCAAGCAAAGTTTTTCCACTAAAACACTCTGAAGACAGAATTATTTCCGGTTTATACCTGAAATTCTTGCAATTCATTTAACTCCGTCTCAAGAGTGTTTTAGTGGGATATGTGTGTTAGTGGGAAAAGTACATCCCCTGCATTTTTGACGCTGGTTTACAAATGGTGTCAATTTAAATGCATTATGAAGATGAGTATCAATGTTACAAATAAAGAACTAATTTGAGTCATAATAAAAATATTTAAGAAAGGCAATAAGAAATTGCATGCCTAAGAAAAAAATGGTTTAAGAAAAACCTTAAACATTTTGAGCCAACTAATAACGTTCGCATGTCCATATTGAGCAATTTATATTTCATCTTGGCACTTCGGAATTTTGTGAATGGAAATTGCTTTTTAAATAATTCAGTTATCTCAGCTCTTATTATGTAAATTGATTTTATATTCTTTGAGAGTTCCCATACATGTTACTCCACCGATTTACATATTTCACGGAGTCGAATTTGCTGTCAATTCATTATTCAGTCAGATTAGGAACTAAACAGATTATACCTGTTTCAAATGTTTATCTTCAACTAACAGTTAGTTGGAATGAGGAGATCCGCAGAAGAACCCGAGTCACTGATATAGTTCGAAGAATCGCTCAGTTGAAGTGGCAGTGGGCGGGGTACATAGCTCGAAGTACTGATGGCCGATGACGCGAAAAAGTTCTGACCCGCCACCACGGACCAGTCGACGCAGCGTCAAAACAGGGAGCCAATTCCACTTCATTAGCAAATAAGTTGTATACGACTCTAAGGCTTCGTTATCGACCCTTGTATGTCCCCACTGATGGGGCACGGGTCTCTCCCTGCATCGCAGGAAGGTTAGGCCATACTCCACCACGGGGGCCAAGTCCGGGTTGGTGGAGGATTGTAAGACAGTGGCGGGCCTTACTGTCAGAAGTTATCAAGCCGCCCATAAGGCCTCTGACATGGCTTAACGACTGCCATTACATGACAGCCGGCACCAACGGCTTAACGTGCCTTGCGAAGCACGGAAGCGCTCGGAAAAAATGCCACTTACGGTGGTCGCAGGCCGGTCACCCATCCCGTACCTGACCGCGCCTGTTGTTGCATAACTAAGTGATTGATTCCAATCACTGAGTTCGCCTAGGCCACGAGCGCTTCTAACTAAGACTTATAGACTTGGAATTCTACGTAAAATGTCGAGCAACAACCAAAATCTGTATTCTGAACGCCATGCTAGATTGAATTCGAATGAGAAAATACACGTCTAATGACTCTGTCGAGTTGTCTTATCTTATTTTTATGCGACAAATGTCTAAGCTTTCGAATATTTTGAGTCTGCGCTTTCAATTCGCATAAAGAATAAAAAAAAACACACAAAAATGTTGGAAATAGTGCCAACTCAATAAGTGCAACAAAAAAGGCTGCAGCTCAGCAAAATGCTAGCCACAAGTGACCAGCGCTGGTTTTCTGCATCACCTGATTCGCTGATGTATAAGTTGCAAAGACAGAATAAAAAATTTAAATAGTTAACATAAAGTTAAAAAACGCGCCCAAAAAATACAATCTTAAAATCATGGACTTTATGAAAAATAACGACAAGATCAATCAAACACGCCAAGAAGATAAAAAAAACTGTAAGCCCTTGTATGTAATTGTACCTGTATTAAACACATACTTAGATATTTCGAATAAATGTTGAATATCTTAAGGCCTCAAAAATTATTTATACAAACCAAACAAGCCAATAAATTATTAAAATATAACAATGATTGGAATCTTCATGTCCCAGTCAAGCTCGAGCAATAAATAATTCATTGATACTTCTTATTTAATAATTAATATTGAAGTGGCCTACCGATCAAATAACTGAACGGCGATGAAAAACTCATCTGCGTATAATAAATCAAAATGGCATACGTCTCAATTCTTGACATTCATAGTTTCTTTGATCAGGATAACTATTGTTTCATTTTCATTTGAAAGCCCACCCGAATACGTGATAAGGCATCGAAGAATTTAATAATGATGAGCATGTATCAAAAACGATATGGTATGCCCCGAAGGGATTTCGTGTCGGGCCCAACTAATTTGATTTCTTTGTGAATTATGACTATGACCAGTTACTATATGAAAACTTGAAGGTACATACATTTGTGATACCGAATCTGAAACCAGTCATAGCAAACAATGCTAACTGATTTTTCGAAGCACTATAAACTATGTTAAACTACCTGGAAAGGAGAACATTATATCCAAAGAAGTATCATTCTAGTCTTCAGTGCCCCAGGCTCAATGGATCAGATTTGCAAACAAAATTTATACACTCGTAAATTATGATAATACGTTTTCTGCTGTTGAAACTAAATTCAACCAAAGCGGTTTCTATTTTTAACGAGACTTAAATGCCCATTGTATCTCTATTTTCATTTGCTTTATCATATATCACTTCTTTGGTTGGATTTGCATATTAATAACAATTTTGGAATAAGCAATTATTTTGCAAATGATTCATATTTTAGAACACCTACCAAATAAACCCTGTCGAGATTTCAATCACCTTAACACAATTTTTTTTATAATTTTATTCAATTTACACTGAGAACTTTTAAAAATTCGTTTTTATGCATTTTCGTGTTTTACGGATGTTGTTTCCACGAGCAAAAACATTTTGACGTGGGTCACTGCTTTATTAGAGCAACAATATAACACAACTATTTTCCGAATTACTGCTGATTTGTTACAATCCATCTATTTATAACAAACATCTATAACGTGGAGTATTTTAGCTCTAAGCCTATGCCGTTACCGCGGCACGTACAGACAATCATTCTATGTCACTCCTTTTTATATTGTTGTCTTTGTCAGAGCTCGTTGCGGATGCTGCCTTCATTAATAGCCTGCTTTATGGTCATCGTTGTCGTCACTTAATATCTCAGTTCTTACAAGCATGACTCAGGTGCCTTGTATCAATTGTCTCGAGTCAAGAAATGATATTACCAATATGCTGTTAAGTCTTGCTTTATTACCATGTCCATTTTTTTCTCTATTAGCCATCTGTTGACAAACCAATAATTCAAGCTTTAGTTCTTAAGTAGTCTTGATACATCTAAGAATGTGTCACGGTTTTTCTCGGATTTAATCAAATTACCAGGTGGTTTTACTCAGAGGGATCACTTAACAAATCCAACACTGTCCAGAGCAGCTAATGACCACTAAGCTAAATACCTTCAAGCACCATTTGACATGAAACATCAAAGTACAGAGAGCGGCAATGTTTCTACAGCAAACAAATTAATATCCAAAAGTTGACTGCTCTGAGCTAAAAATATAGGAATCAAAGGGGCTGCGAGTACCTACAGCTAAAGCAGATCAGTCTATTTATGTTAATGTCACGGGCGTGAGGAAGCGTTTAAATCCAGTCATTAATTATTGTCACGGCTAAGACAAAATAGATAATACATTCTTTATTTGTTACCCTCTAACGCACGCCTAACTCATAGACGAGTGAGATGAAAGATGTAACAAGAAAATAAGTAGTGCTAAGGACGACGCAGAACAGATTGATGATAGAGTTGTGTTGAAAAAACGTGTCCTTAAATTAAGGATAGATGGTTTGAGGGCATTTGCCCTAAATGAGTTTTGTGGCACTGACGTAATGCTCGTCGCATCTGTAACAAAAGAAAATGCCACATTAGAAGTAGATTTGTCACTTGTGTTATTTACGATGAGTGTAACTTTATTGAGACAAAGTATGACAACTAATTTATGGCTTCCTTTAATGATACTTTTTGTTTTGTTCTCACTAAAAATATTTAAACTGAAACTCAGGCCTGTATACCAGAGGGGTAGGCAGAGACCAAAGCCTGCCACGTGCTGCAATCCTGACGGATTATCTATGCTTCTTCAACGTTCATTAGCCCAAAAATATTATTAGCTGTGCAATGGAAATTCTCACTGTTAATTTATTATTCGTTGTTACAGTAGATAGATACTCACTTCTGTTATTGATTATGATCATAACACATCTTAGAAAACGCGTACAAAGACATTTCATTAGCACCTTACTGTTCTTTTATACGGTATAGCACAAGTCATCGGCAATAATTGTTGGAATCATACCATTCAGATATCAACCTCGTTGTATCACTCACCACAGCCTCTTGCACGAATAAATGAGAAGATGGTATCTTTTATTATGCTTTTAATTGGTTGGGGATTACTCGTCAAGTTCATTTTATTATATTTCGCCTAGGTCCTGAACCACCAATGCACCGATGCGAAGCAACAAATTAAAAACAACTCAATACACCTCCATTATGGGCTGTAATCTTTTTATTGGTCGTATTTCTCTTTTTCTGTATCGTAGAAGCAAAACTGCGGACTGGTTATAATCATAAACGTAATTAAAGAAGGAAGGCGGTTCGTTTCTTAGTAAATTAACAGTAATCAATTAAAAAGAATTTATAGTCGCTAGTTAAGTCAAGCTGAGATTTAAAATAAAACTCTGAACTACTTGTTATAGATTCCGTAATAAACTTGCGTTACCAACTTGTTTCCTAAACCAGATGAAATTAATATTCATGTAGGCTGGTAACTTTTAATACGTAGGTATAGTCCACAGCGGGACAACCTTTACATTTTTGATGCAAAGTCGGCCCTAACGTAGAGATGTTCATTAGAGTGCATTTATGTTGTGTTTGATGCGCTGTCAACTGTACTCTTTGTAATATCGATTAACTGTTCAGATGATTAAGTGAATTGTTAATATGTTTGTGTAAATTTTGATATTTTTAAAAACCTATGTAGAGGCTAAAAATTCCACCCATGCCGGGATTCGAACCCGCGACCTCTGGCTATCCGTGCCAGCGCTCTATCCAACTGAGCTAATGGGCGACTCACCGGCATCAGTGAAATTTCGAACCTCTTTACACTATTCTCTGTATTACGTACAGGCAGCGACATCTGGCTGAAGTCGATTGCATCACTTACAGCCCCGACTACCTACTTTGCAGTTAGGTTTTTACATCGGAATGATATCGCTGTACCCACATGATTATACTATTTTTATTTTTAATGCACTAACCCGTGCTAAGGACAAGTTTTAAAAACCTATTTAGAGGCTAAAAATTCCACCCATGCCGGGATTCGAACCCGCGACCTCTGGCTATTCGTGCCAGCGCTCTATAAATAGGTTTTTAAAAATTGTCCTTAGCACGGGTTAGCGCATTAAAAATAAAAATAGTATATTTTTTTATATTTTTTGGAAACTAACACATGCACCACTTCTATATGTTATTTGCTGAGTGTATAATATATATTTATGGTTAATTTGTTACATCTAAGCTGTAAGTGGATGCAATTAGCTGGTTTTATAAATAAAAGTTACGTTAAGTTCATCTCACTGTTTGACACTACCCTCACCTTCTCCACGTCATCTGTTGGTTGGCTAGAATAAAATACTATTTGGTATTAAGCCCGCCAATTGTACAATCTTTACAGGTAAAATAAAGAGTTACCTATACCTTCCTCAGGGACGGAAGACCCGTGCCCCTCGGTAGGGACATAATGAGTTGATGAAGTTGACAAAATCTCATGTTATTCTATTTCAATACCCTTAGGATTTAAAAGTCTACTCAACTCTACATGTTTCCCTTGTTATTGACCAAGCCTACCTATACGAGTACATACGTTATAACGAAAACACATTAGCAGAAGATCATCCAGCGATTAAGCTCACAAGGAGTGAAACAAAAAGAACGTTTCACTTACCAACTGACGCGGCAAGATCGCAATAAATCCTACGCGTTCTTACACATACATAGAAGTCGTATAGACAGTGTTATAATTAAGTTAGTGAACCAAAGTCCACCGAACGCAGATGGTGGCGCGCCGTCGACGTTTGGCGAAAAGAAAAAAAAAACAGCAAAGGGCTAGACGGACTCGTTCACCGAGAGTTCCGTAGGTAGGTACTAGGTAGCATAACATTGTGTTCTTTTGTTCAGTTCGCGACCATTAGCGGGAGCCTGATTCAAACGTGACCGGTTTTTATACTGTAGGAATAATCACATTCATTTGGCACTTTACGTCGTACTATTTTTGCAATCGAGAAAAACCAAGTCGATAAAAATCTTGAAACTTGCACAGGATTCCCCTTTAAAACAATAATAATTAAAAAAAAAAATTTTTTCTTTTTGTTAATTTAAATGAGTTACTAAGCCTAAAAATAACTCATTTTGCAAACAAAAATGAGACTTCTTTATTTTATTATCAACTGTTTTATTTCTATATGTGGATGCTAGATACCGCAAAAGATGGCATGATGGGAAAAGGCCTATACCCAGCAAAAGGCAGAAGTGAGCTGATGGTGATGAAGTAAGTCCACCACAATAACAAATTGTGTGAAAGAACAACAACTGGTTATAACGGTTTAAAAGAAAAAGCCCAAGGTCGGGCAGGCAGATGTTGCAGATGGTGTTAGGGTCTCGTGGCACATTTAAGGCTACGGACCCCTGAAACGGCGTAAGATTACCAAGCAACAACTAATAATGCAGCAGATTGTACCGCCGACCTAAACCGTACTTACAGCTGCTCTTTTTGTGAACACCAGCGGCTACACATAGGCGAGAAATCGACTAATTAACTTGTACAATTAACGTTTCTCTACGGCTTTATTACTAACATGGAGTTCTTCTTGCCGCTGAGTACAGATTGTAGAGATAAATTTAGTATTTGCTAAAGTATGGTAAATTTAAAAACCTAATTAGAGGCTAAAAATTTCACCCATGCCGGGATTCGAACCCGCAACCTCTGGCTATCCGTGCCAGAGGTTGCGGGTTCGAATCCCGGCATGGGTGAAATTTTTAGCCTCTAATTAGGTTTTTAAATTTGTTCCTTAGCACGGGTTAGTGCATTAAAATAAAAATAGTATAAAGTATGGTAAATTTATGAAAGCAGCTGGTAAAGTAATATTTCATTACCTCAGGATGTAATTTATATTGAGAAACATTTAAAATAAAGATTAACATTGTCATTATTGTCACTGATACACACACAGAGTTTAACTGCCTTACGTTCATTTTCAAACTAATTACTTGTAAAATGTCTATGTTTTTTATGTACATTTACTTGTGAAATAAACTATATTTCATATTAATTATATTTACGCGTTCAGCAGGCGGCCCCAGATTGGAACATTTGAATATAGGCTGCCAATGCATATTCTTTATCTAACTGAAGTTAACAAACTAATATTTAACAAAAGATGCTAAGAATATATGCTTGTTTCATTTTTACTGCGTCTGCAACCTCAAAATTCTGCATTTGCATCACATAAAAAGCTGAACAGATTTAAATAAATTTAGCACACTAGTAACATAGTTATATTATTAACTTTTACCCCTATCGGTACTTTTTACTTTTAGTAATTGCTCTTGTTTCATAGTTTGGTTATTAATTTGCATTTGTCATAAAATAAGGTAAACTAAATAAAATCGCAATAATAAAGACACCTAGTAACTTTCTTATTTTTATCCAGTAACTTAATATTCCTTGAACTAGATTTGAAACGCTCTTCGTCTACTACTGGGTGGTAACAAGCTGGTAACAAGCTGGTAACAAGAACCGTCGATCTCCAAACACCGTTAGCTAACCTCCTAATAGTCTGATACTATATGATGCAAAAGTGACTAAATAAAAAAACCTGGAAATGGCAGAAGGAACCTCAGCGCGGTTTATTCTTAATGTTCCCGCTGATCTGAGCATCTCCATCTTGCCCTAAGACGTTCTTTCTCAAAGTACAACAAGCACGAACCGTCCCGCAAGTGGCCCAATAGGTCACTCAGAATATTTCTATGGAGCTCTCAAGCGGTGCCTGTCGTGAATAAATTATTTCCTCTCCACAATAACTGGTCAGTGTACAATGAGACATAATAGATGACATTTCCTTTGTGACTGAATGAAGCCCGTGCACCACGAACGCTCTAATATTATTATTATACAAGACGTAACGTGGCACTAACGTCTTTGATCTTGTTAATAGTAGTGGTAATTACTTTTGACTTTTTGGGTATGGGCACATTTTATCCAATATCATTTGTGGATCCAAATTATTATGTTGATCTTAGTCTAGTTAACAAGGAATGTTATAAGGAAGAAATTAGTTTGCGGCGTTTTTAAATTGGTTGTGCTCTGTAGCTTACTGTGTTACATCTTTTATTTTACTGGCCTTGCAAGTACTTCTAATATCGACGATCCTTTTATCTATTTTATTGCCTACGTCATCGATGCTGGATGATTTATGAATTCGAATTCCTGAGGCGCAGCCGGTGCGACGACCCTCTCCGAAGATTTTTTGCGCGGAGCGCGGTAACTTTCTGTACATTTAACGCTGATTAAACTGTAAAATTACGGACGCAACGGCCTTTGTGACAGATGCGGCTTCGAATAATAACATTATACACACACGTAGTAAGAAAGCCGGTCTCAAAGGTAGCGATGTCACGCGGCTCTTGGCCTTTATTGAAAGAATCCACTTATGCCATAAAGCTTACAATGGAAGTTTTTGGCAAATTGTAAAATATACACCTAATTATAGTATTGAAGGTTATCGAACCGTTAAGGGATGTTCGATCCTACTGGGCATTATGGGTCGGTCCTTGAGGCTTATGAAAACAAGTAACAATAGAGAAAGAGCTTGCAGAGGTCCGTATTAGATATTGTGATAGCTGCCGCACGGGCAGAATTTTTTTTTTTCATCGAGTTGATGCAGCTTGATACGCAATGTAATATGTCATGGACGGTTCTTAAAGTAATATAAAACTTTAAAGTCGAATACAAAATATTATCCATTGTTTGAAGTGTTTGATTGGGCGGATCTCGACACATTCTAATAATTGATATGAATTCTAAACCACTGGAATCCGATACGGACACAAAGCAACCTAATAAAACATTTTTTGTAGATCTCCCTTCTTCACCTATAAGTAGTTAATATTATGAAATATGAGCTAAGAACTATTGGCAACCTTCGGCCAAAGTGTGAGAGGAATTTTTTGCTCTTATTTTTGATGAATTTTTATAAATTCGTTTATGAATGGACTCCCCGCCCCATTCGCGTGTCGACCCTCGGCGGAGCTGATTGTTTTGTCAGACCAACACCTGGATGCAAGCAGGGACCTAACCATGAGTTAACTGCAGTTGTTTCTCACCCTCTAGAATTGATATCAACCCTTGTTATATTCCCACTGCTGGGGCACGGGTCTCTCCCTGCATTGTAGCAAGGGTTGGTCGATGATTGTAAGACAGTGGCGGGACTTATTATCAGGAGTTATCAAGCCGCCCATTAGGCACCTGAGTGGATTAACGACTGCCATTACATGACAGCCTGCCGCGGCATGCCGGCTTAATGTGCCTTGCGAAGCACGGAATCGCTCGGGGAAAATGTATCTTACGGTAGTTACGTTTGGTCACCCATCCAGCACCTGACCGCGCCTGTTGTAGCTTAACCCAGTGATTGATTCCAATCACTCGGTTCCACTAAGCCACGATCGCTTTTTCTAGGACGATGAACGATACGCGTCGTTAGCTACGAGAAAATGTAGTAACAATTCATGGTAGACACTCAATGGTCGCGACGACGACGTAACGGTTCAGAAGTTAACAAAGCTGAGAAGTGTTTTGAGCTATAAAACTGGTTGAAAATGCGCTTTGAAATGGAAGGAAGAAATAATTTTATAAGCACTTGTAGGAAAATGGTTTAACGTCTTGGAAGCCAAGCCAACGTTATAAATATAAAAACTACTTCGGACGTTTAGAAATTGTCAAGGGCGTTTTTAATGTAAGTCTTTTTAGGATTCCTCAAGAAGAAAAAGGAACTCACAAATTCACTTTATCTTTAATGTGTCTGTCTGTCTGGTAAGCTTCATTCTTACGGAAATTCTCCTATAAAAAACCTTAACAATTTTAAAAAAACTGTGCATAGTATACGTATGGCAGCATAATATAAGTCTTAAATAATATAATATAAGTATAAAAATAGGTATATAAAACATAATTAATAAATAAATAAATATTCATGGACATATTACACAAATCTCGTTAGCCCTATACTAAGTACAACTAAATGACTTGTATTATAGGTGCTAAAGCGACGATAGATTTAATACAATAAATACATAGATAACATCCAAGACCCGAGACAAACTAGAAAAGTTCTTTTCCTAGTTTGACCTGGATCATATAAGTATTAAAAAGCAGTGCATAATATAAGCCTTTAAGAAGTTACTACTTCGAAATGAACGTTCTCAAAAGATATCTATCCAGCATTTTGTTACACTAATAATTTACTTTCAAAGCCTAATAGGGCACTTAATGAAGCTTAAGAAGAAGCAAGGTAAATGAAAAATCCAAAAGTGGCTAAACTTTACTATCATAAAATGTTCTTATCTGCATTATCATGTTACATTATCATAAAATACTGTGTTTTTTGCAATAACAAAGTTGAATTTTAGTGTGTGGACTCTTTTCCCTTGAAATGACGGTTAGAAAATAAAATGTAGGACATTTTAGACATTATTTAAATTTTATATGCGTCCCACTTGATACAAAAATAATGTATGATAAGTTCAAAGAAGACCAAATAGGTTCTTCGTTTTTTGCAATAACAAAGTTAAATTTGGGTGTGTGGACGCTTTATCCCCCAAAACGACGATTAGATAATAAAGTTTAGGACATTTTAGATATGATTTAAAATTCATATGCGTTGCTTTTGATACAAAGACATTGTATGATAACTTGATAAGTTACAAAATTGCATATGGACATATTATATATTATACAAACATTATGATAGCTTAAATATTTATAATAATAATTAATGATAAGAATGGAACTAAACCTAAAACATTCTAATATAAATAAAATATTTGAGCCAGAAATTTGATAAGTTAATAATATAATTTAAGTGGGTACTGTTCTTTATTAAAAAGCCAAATACAGGATAACAAAGATGAATGTCCTTGATTGTTTTTTTTACAGAGTAATAGGTGTAATTAAATGAATACTTATTATGCGAGCAAAAGGTATGCTAGAAGTAAAATAACTTAAATTTATAATCCCGCTTATCCGGAACCCTCAAAACTCGAATCCTGCTGGTACTAAGATGTTTATTAGTTTTTTTTCATTTAATCGATGCTTTTCTCTGCAAAGGTAGTCTCCGTTCTTTGAACTTTCTCAAATGAAAGTGAATTGTTGAGTGGCCCTTGAATACTCTTGGTGCCTTTCGTAATGAAATCAACAGAACAGATGTTCATAAACAAATAATTTTGGAAAGCTGCATTGAGCAAATACGTTGCGTGCCTTGCACAGATATTATCCAAGTTTTTTAGTTCTCTATTATATATAACCTTATATACGAGTATTTTTATGTAGCCTCGATTATGACTGCTGGGTAAAGGCCTCGTCTTTCGCTTTCCACTCCTTCCTGTTTATTGCCACCTCCTGCCAGCCTTTGGCCTTATAAAACCACATAATTTTTCCGCAGTTGATAATTAGTTTCTATTCAAACGCTTAGTAATTTATTATGAGAATTTTACTCAAACTTAACGCCTACAAACGCAACCAGTCAAGTTTTGTTTGTAAGTTTTTTTCCACTATAAATCTGGCATCCAATTAATATGCTGTCGTTCTTACACAGATTATCACAACTTCA
This sequence comes from Yponomeuta sedellus, assembly GCA_934045075.1. Classification (NCBI taxonomy): domain Eukaryota; kingdom Metazoa; phylum Arthropoda; class Insecta; order Lepidoptera; family Yponomeutidae; genus Yponomeuta; species Yponomeuta sedellus. Next base: position 14,189,896 of record OW203735.1, on the reverse strand, counting down.
TTTCTAGTATTTTATCGGAGCTCATTTGTTACAGATTTAGATGTATTTATCAAATTCGTCTAAATGGCATTTAGGAGGCTCGTTTAATTGTAAAGCCGAGATTAATGCCAATTATATAAGTCGATAATTGATCTCTATTGAATAGTTCCTAAACAGACGTATTCTTTAAAAAATACACTAGCTTGAACGCCGACAGTTTTTCGGTCTGGATTATTTATTATAATCGGCTCCAATTTACATAATTTTCTTATTAGGAATGAGGTAAATTATTGCTGGAAGTCTGTTTTAGCGTCATCGTAAATTTCCGTCGGAGCCGTCTAATAAGGTTTGGACGATAAGTTTTTAATTAAATCTTGGTTCGTTAGTTCGTTCGGAATGTGTTCGTAAATTCTGCTGTCACAGTGATCGGCAGTTTTGACACAACTACTGTATCCCAATGCTTAGGAATTCTTGTTAGCCAGCCGAACGATATTCGGTAGTATCGTTTTTTTATTATTTCGACTAATCACATTGATTAAATTCCATTATGGAACTTCCGTCGTGGGATCAAAATAATTTTCCCATGTAAATGATAATTTGACATCCGATGTGATCTAAATAGATAAAGATCACTGAGAACATACCATAAAGCCGATTAGGGTGTGTTTGTTGATGACTTTGTAAACAGATTCACATTGCAAGTTTGTAAACAGATTCATAGGCCAGTTTCTAAATTGAGAAATTCGCGAAGTAAATAGTTAACTGTAGCGCTTTGAATCGACTCTTCGAATTTCCCAGCAAAGAGCTTGACAGAACGTAATACAGAACTTAAGTATATACTTAGTCAGAGAGATATAGAACCCTTTATTGTACTTATAAAAGGAAATTATACAGATAATTATGTCTTAAACTAAGAGTACATACGGCGACCTTTGGAAAGGTTGTCTGGAAGAGGTCCTTAACTTAAGGAAATTCTCAATTTAGAAAACAGCCCATAATGCCACCCGGCAAAGTATATACTCGATTCAGCGTCAGTCACGCTAATAGTAAAGGAAAACATCATGAGGGAATCCGCAGCTTGGTTAGATTCGCAGGCAATGAATAAAACTCATAGTTTATCCATGGATCAATCGACTTGTCATACAGCGAATTGACATAGTAATGGTATTGATCTCTGAATGCTTAGATAAGACTTACCCCAACTTCGACCATTCGCAACATCACTTTATGTCTTCGTCGTCAGGCTATACTAGTCCACTGCTGGACATAGCCCTCCCCTAAAGAGTGCCACGTTGTGCTACCATAGGGGGTGATATAAGCCCATAATCCCCACGCTGGGTCTGCGGGTTGGGGATCGCAGTTCGGTGGAATCCGCTATTTGACTCGTATCAAATTTGATGCGATAAATGAATATTTCCTGTAGTATTTAACGTAAGAAACTGAAATATATTGACTTTGCTAAGTAAGTACATATGTAGAATGGCTGCATAATTTGCAAATTAAAAAAATATTTTCCGCTTTTAACTCGGAACGGTGAAAACGCTATCCGCCATATTGAAACAACCTTTCGTTTGTAAACAAACATTTGTCAGCCAGAGCCAGTGGACATTGATTATTATAGGACTTACATTAAAGTGATCTTCACGTAAAAACACAAGAGTTTCAGTAGATAAAGTATCGGGGGTTTCTTTTGGCAAGTTTGAGCCAATATTTTCATATGTTGATTTCACTGGGTACATGAATCCACAATTTCCTGGGGGTCTTTATAGACTTGTTTTTGCATTATCGAACAGTGCAATAATGATAATTGCTATATTTTACACGTAAACTCGATAAAATCATGGTTGCGTCGTTGTTATTTCACTATGCTCACAAATCACTCACAGATGTTGAATGTCAAACTTTGTTTACAAGTCTTCGGGTCTTTAAACCATTGACAAAAATGTCTGACTCCGTTTTTGGCTGTTTAGCAAAGCAAAGTTTTAAAATATATTTATGTTGCTTTTAGTTCCTCAAAAAATATATTAAAATATTTTTTGGTCTAATGGAAGAGATATTTACCATTTAAGACTTACTTGAAAAGAGAGTCAAATAGCAGATTGTACTGCATGGGGCGCTGCTGCCCACCGCCCGGTTTGTGTCCCTTAGTCGCCTTTTACGACACCCGCGGGAAGAATGGGGTTGGTGTTATTCTCTAGGCCGACACCACACAGCAGTCTTTATGTTTAATCTGATCAAATTACGCTTACCAGACAATCATAGAACATGATCGCTTGCCTATTTATTACTGTTGAATAATGACCTTATAGGCTCATTTGTTACAAAGAAATATCCAATTTTGAGAGAGAGTGAAATCTCGAGGCTGGCTCTACAAGACAGACGTATCGCGACAGACTATGTGCCGCGTACAATGCGTGCCGCAAATTACTGTAATCAAACCTCATTTTGTTGTTATTAGTTTGTTATTTTTCTATTCTCGTGTGAAGCCCTCGTCAGAAATAGATTCAATTCTGAAGACAGGTACGGCGACAGGTAAATTGGATGTTCATTGAAGTTTTTAGAATTAGTTCCTTGTCGATTTTTATGCCGTTTTGAGAATTTGGGCATTTGATCGTATGTTTATTGGATCCGACCATTTGTTTTCTGTGAAATATTTAGTTGTGTAAAAACTTTCTTTTGTAAACTGTGTTTAATAAAAACAACAATTATTGTTATTTGGATCAAAAGCGCTCGTAGTCTAGTCAAACTGTGTGATTGGAATCAATCACTAAGATTATATTCTTTTTAATGCACTAACCCGTGCTAAGGACAAGTTTACAAAAACCTATTTAGAGGCTAAAAATTAAACCCATGCCGGGACCCGTGACCACGTGACCTCTGGCTAACCGTGCCAGCGCTCTCCCAACGGAGCTGATTATGGTTGGAATTTTTAGCCTCTAAATAGGTTTTTATTTAAGTAAAGTAAGTAAAAAGTAAAAATCATTTATTTGCTAGAACATGTGTACCAAAGTTCTTAAAAAAAATTGTCAAGATCCATCATGATCTACCAACCGGTGTGCAAATTTGTTACATAAATAATCAATAATGTTAGGTTACATAATAATTAGACTTAATTATACAATTCATTAATTCATATAATAAAATTACTATAAATCATGCCAATATTTTTTTACATATAATAAAATTAACAGGTAATTTACAATAATTGAAATAAAATAATAAAAATTAAATGTCAGAATTAAAATCAGATATGTAACATAAGAGTAGTATAGTACTTAATACTTTAAAATCTGTCATTAATGTAGTCGTCAACATTATAATACATTTTTCCAATCAAAAACTGTGATAATCTCTTTTTTAGTACGGGTAATCTCAAAACCTTAAATGCTTCTGGTAGATGGTTATATATTCTAATGGCCATACAAAAGGAATTGTTTTTGTACGCCGTGAGCCTTTGGTAAGGTATACTCGTAAACAGTTTGTCCTAATTTCGAGTTGCTCGGATTATCATATCCCCGGTCTTACTAAAAAGATCCGAGTGTTTTTTTACAAATAGGCACATTTCAAGAATATACAGACAGGGTAAAGGCAATACTTGGCATTTTCTGAAGAGTGGTTTGCAGCTGTCTAGAAATCCGGCTCCACAAGCTGACCTCATGCATTTTTTTTTGTACCCGAAATACTCTCTCCACATCAACCGAGTTCCCCACAATACCAAGCAATATCGTAGTACAGATGCAACATAGCCGTGATATGCAAGAAGGGCCGCCTTTTCTGAAGCAATTTATCTTATTCGTCTCAGAGCGTAGACAAATCGATCGAGCTTAGCACAAATTGAATCAACGTGTTTCTTCCAATTACAGTGTTTATCTATTGTTAAACCTAAAAATACGACAGAGTCAACTTCATCTATTTGAATCCCATTACAATTGATTGAAAATTTATTTATATTCATATTATAGGTTTGGAATTGCATGTAATTAGTCTTAGTAAGATTGATATTAAGATTATTATAATTAAGCCATTCAATAATAGTATTTAAAGTCAATTTTATTTCATTGTCATAGTCACCCTGATTTTTACATTTAAAAATTATAGTAGTGTCGTCAGCCAATAGGATACAGTCGTTATCGATAGCATCAGGCAGATCGCTAATGTATAGGAGAAACAGTAAAGGTCCCAAAACACTTCCTGCGGTACTCCATATTCATTGTTACGGTATTTTGACCTGTAAGTCATCTTTTCATGATTTTTTATGGTTGATACTTCGACACATTGTTGTCTATCAGACAAATAACTTTCAAGCCAGGCAAGGGCTTTACCACGTACACCATATTTATAGAGCTTATCTGAAAGATTCCTGTGCGAAACAAAGTCAAAGGCGTTGCTCATGTCTAAGAAAATTGATATTGGATAGATTTTATTATTTAAACACTCAGTTATATTTTTCACAAAACTGAAACAAGCTAGTGTAGTCGAGCTATTTTTCCTGAAACCAAATTGTTGTTTTTTTAAAATATTACAAACTGAAATAAAACTGTAAATTTTACTGTGCATAATTTTTTCGAATATTTTTGAAAGAATTGGTATGAGTGTTATGGGCCTATAATTGTTCATGTCATCAGGTGAACCCTTTTTAAATAATGGCTTTACCACTGAATACTTTAAGCGAGAAGGAAATACGCCTTCCGTAAAAGAAAGGTTTATGATGTAAGTAAGAGGTACTGCAATGTATGAGGCGACATTCTTTATTAATCACTAAGGTAATGCAGCAACCGGCGCGGTCAGGTGCTGCATGGGTGACCGTCCCGTGACTATCGCTGGCGGCATTTTTTCCGAGCGCTTCGGTGCTTTGCAAGGCACGTTAAGCCGTTGGTGCCAGCTGTCATGCAATGGCAGTCTTTAAGCCATGTCAGAGGCCTTATGGGTGGATTGATAACTTCTGGCAGTTAGACCTGCCACTGTCTTACAATGCTCGCGGACTTGGTCCCTGCCGTAACCTTCCTGCGATGCAGGACGAGACCCGTACCTCAGCAGTGGGAACATACAAAGGGTTGATACCAGAACTTCTTATGCCGTTCATATATTCTTAAGCCATTTTGGAAATTCATTCTCATGCCATTTATAGCATGAAAACTTTGTTCAGTAAAGTGTGTTTAGTAAAAACAATAATAACTGTTATTCGGATCTTTATAGTATGATATGATCTCAGAACACTCTTTAATGTGACAGCCACTTTGTATTATTCCAGATTATTTGGATAGAAATATCAAGCCAAGAACCATCATAGATTGATAAATTTAACAGAAAAAAAAGAATTGTGCGGTAAAAGACTGGCTTATCGACCCTCTTATCGGTTTTGAGGGCAACAAAAGAAAAAGCCCCAGGCTAAATGCAATGAAAACTAATTGGACCGAAACAAATGGAGGAAAATATGTTCAAATTCGTTACCCGTTTAATATCCATAATTTGTTCTGGCATTCCAGGTTATCTAAGCTTCTATCCATATACAGCAGTGACAGCGTGTCGGTAGAGCCCTTGCCTGGCAAGCGAGAGGTCATTCATTGAATTCCCGGCATGTACCTATGACTATGGATTTTCTGATAGGACTGTGCAGTGCAATGCAGCAGAACATGTATAGGCTACTTACTTACTACAGGTCAAGAAAGTGTCACTTTAGTCCTTGAGTGGTTAATAGACGTCGTCTAAAGTATGACCCTTTTTTATTGGGTCGACAGAGGCTCTTGGAGCAATATTGATTGAATTATATCCCTGAGCACACGTCTACTCGTTCACCTTACAGTTAGGTAGTACAACGAACCTCGACAGTTTTGACCTCCTTCCTGATTCAGGGGTAGATAAGAATGCTTAGTGTTTGATCTTTTTTTAAGCTTTCACTCGACCCAAGCTACAATTGCGAGTTTTTGCCCAGATACAAAAACATTGAAATCTCCTTATCCTTGTTCGAGACTGACGATGTACACAGGATGTATCAAATCCTATCCGAAAATTTAGAATTATTACGCCCAATAAAACCAAACTTTACTGTGGTTAAAACTTCGAATACCTATTAAATTTCAGCTAATTAATAATGAATTAGATGGTAACTATAGTTTTTGGAATACCTGTTTTTTGCTACGTTAACGGTGACACCATCATAAAAGTTACTTGTTTCAATAGTAGAACCCCGCCAATTGGATATGTTAATTCCTTTACAACATATTGAATCTAATTGCAACTCCTATCAACTTGATAACACAATCAACTTTGACCACGATAGCGAAACCAAACGTATTGCTCGAGTCCGTCTGCATTTAAATTTATGTAAATATGACCGGGTGTCGAAACTGTCGCTCTATCTTTGATGCGCGTGTGCGTGAACCAGAACAAATCCGCGTACTTCACCGATCCTTACCTTTATCAATTCGCCGCAGTCAGAGCGTCGACGGAATCCTCGGCCCGACGTGACCATGAATCAGGGAGACGTGCAGAAATTCGACCTGCGAGCGTACACAACGTATTGCATAACCGCCGACGCGGGCACGACGCGACCCTGAGGGCTATGGGCATGGAATAGGAAAGCTCAGAGGGTCCTTGAAATAAAAAAAGAACCGTTATGATTTATATCTATAGTCTTCTAACAGTGTCATAACTACGGAGTCGAATTGTTGACAATTACGGAAGCACTAGTCTTCTGATTTAAAGTCGCTCTGCGATCAACGCTCGGAGATCCTGCGAGAGAGCTTGAGAGAGGGTTGTATTTGAAATTAGGTGATCGATATAGCCTCAAAATGAGCAAGTTAATGTAACAGTAGTGTGTTTACTATTTTCGAAGAACCGATGAGTGTAAAGGCTCACGAGTGGAGACCATGAACGGCAAACGCATTGTGGGACGTCCACCAGCTCGCTGAGCCGTTGATCAGAAGACGATTCCCGGTGGCGGTTGGATGAGGATGGCTGTGGACAGAAAAAAATAGCTTGCCCACTGGGCGCCAGGTTTTAAGAGATGGCCTATGTCCAAAAGTGTATACATAGTAGTAATAGAAGGGATTGGATTAGAAGTTAAATATGTGACCTGAAATTTGAATATTTTTTAAACTTTCGAGTAGCTCTGTCTAGACGTAAAGGATTGACTGCCTTATTTCCCGCCCATAGACGAAGAGGGAGAACGAGGAAGAAATAGACCTTCATATTTAAAAAAAATAATGTCTTAGCCATACACCAAAAAAAAACACACGATTCTTTAGAACTATCCTCAGAGGCAGTTTAAGTAGTCTATCGTATACACAGATTATAAACTGCCTCTGAGGGTAGATAGAATATTTATTACTGAAATTCTTTTAGCTGTGTTTTGAGTTAACACCGTTGGTTAAATGTAATAACCTTCACATGGAAGAGGGGTAAGTAGAGCGCGCGTAACAAAATCAGTTGAATGTACCTTTCAGCACCTTCTACTTCGAAATATGGAGGCTCTTGTATAGGCACGAACGTCCCAAATATAGAGCCTTAGGTACGCCCCGTCACGTCCATCTAACGGCTCAGATTAATTCACGAGGGTTGTAGGATAACCAACTTTGTTAACAGCTGCGATGTATGTGTTTATTTGACGAACTCCGATTAGTAATAAAGTTGTGCATGACAGCCTACATTGGACATTCGTATTACTTTACTACTACGATAACTTAAATGTAGAACAGTTTATTTTACATAAAATACCGGTAAGTGCGAGTGCGGACACTGAGGGTTCCGCACAGCTGTTTATTATTTTTAAATATGTATTATTTGTTTATTAATCCGCCGTAATAAAACATTATCTGTGAAAATTTCGACAGACTGCTTATTAATATTCTAAAGATAAAGAGATCAGTTAATGTCGGATGGATGTACAGACGGACAGACAGACAGACTGAAAGACAAACTGACAGACAGGCAGCAAAGGCAGAGTCACAGGGTCCCGTTGGGTACGGAACCCTAAAAAGGGAATAAAGGGTTAGTAAAAGAAAATACATTAAGGCCCACTTGCGTCAGCCCGGGTTAGCTCATTTAACTCGAGATAACCGGTTAAATCGATCAAATAAATAAATAAAAAAATTGTAAGCGAAATGATCAATTTAACCGGTTAACTCGAGTTAAATGAGCTGACCCGGGCTGACGCAAGTGGGCCTTAGTATTAAGCTCGTCTTTGTACAAACTTGTTAAGTGCTCTGTTTTATATTCTTTTTGTTGCACTAACCCGCGCTGAGGACAATTTTTAAAATCTATTTAGAGGCTAAAAATTCGTTGCCTGTAAATAATACAGAGAATATTGTAAATTACCGGCAAGGATAGCCAGAGGTCGCGGGTTCAAGTCCCGGCATGGGCGGAAGTTTTAGCCTATAAACAGGTTTTTAAAATTGCTCTGGTTTAGTGAATTGTTTAGTCGTTGCGTCTTTGGCTATTAAACATTATAAGCACTGAATTATATTTCATATTCGTAACAAGATGTAAGATTGAAGCGCTCGTGGCCTAGTCGTTTCGACTGCAGTCAGGTGCAGGATGGGTGATCGTCCCGTGACTACCGCTAGTGACTTTTTTCCGAGCGCTTCCGTGCTTCGCAAGACAGGTTAAGCCGTTGGTGCCGGCTGTCATGGCTGTAATGGCAGTCGGCCTTGTGGGCGGCTCGATAACTTCTGACAGTAAGGCCCGCCACTGTCTTACAATCCTCTACCAATCTGGACATCGCCCCCGTGGTGGAATATGGCCTAAACTTCCGGCGATGCAGGAAGTGGCCCGTGCCCCAGCAGTGGGGTCATACAAAGTTTTGATGTCATTCTGCGATTGAATTATATTCGAATTAAATAGATCAATGTCCAAACTATCACTAATTATGTAATTCTAATGTACATACGATACTTAATATTCTATCTATCTATCTATCTATCACTCAAGGAGAACACTATAAATAGCACCTAAATATTGTATTCGAGGGTTTCCTTTTACGTCGCCATACCCAGTACATACGTACAATGGTCCAACTATGAGGCTAAGTGCGGAAACCACAGGACAAACTAACTAACCAGTACATACCTACAACACAATTTTTTGGCACGTCAACCGCCAAATAGCTTGTGTTTATAGAGAGGCTTACCCGTAAAGCTTTTTCAGGTCCGGACTTGTACTAACCCTATTACGTATAAAATATGATAAACAATAAAATAGACCTCGTTCCCTTTCTGCCCTTGAAACAAATCCTGTCCGAGGCAAAGGTACAATGGGCCTACGTGTAGTACGGTGACAGATTACACAGAGTCACCGAGGGAATCCGGCTTATATTTCAATCACAATATTTTTCCTTCTCAACAAAGTAAAACTGAAATAACGAATGGCTTCGTTTGAAGTGCGAAGGTACGACGCCGTTTGACGTTTTATTTTGGCCGGTTCACCTCAACCGCAATATAATATGGTAGCACCCCGAGCCAATCTGATTGACATAAAGTGACAGGGACACCCAATTAAAACGCTGTCATTGGTGACCGTCGCCCGTAGACCGTGAATACCGCAGAGTAAAAGTGGCTAAAGTCACCACTTTGAGAGTGCATTGACTGACCAATTAGAGAAAGTTATAGTATGTAGCTTAGTTAATAGAAAATAAATCCAGTTATTATTAACTTGATCCAATTAGCGTCAACGTCATCCATACCTGAAATTTAATCCCAATATATTTTTATTATTATTACTTGTTCCTAATAATTGGTTATTATGCTAAATTGAAGTATGTAAGTCTTACTTGATATGTGTTGTGTATGTTGTGTTTTTCAGTAAATGGATTCACATTGTGGCTTGATTAATGAGTACTGTTTTTTTATGTTTCTGAAGTGTGCGTCTGTTGAAAAACCTAATAAATATAAGTAAAATCGATACTACATACGCGATGAATTTAAAATTATGTTACAGTTAATAAAAATAGCCGAGTTCGTATTAGAATTGATTGTCATCCGAGACCACGGCACGTGAAATAGTGCCTAAACGTCGGAAAATTGTAAAAATGTAATAAACGAGCATAAATCCGTATAAAAACAGTTTTATTTATGTCTCGTGCTAACCTTAGAAAATACTATTAGAATTGAAACTGTCACAAAAATAAAACAAGCCCGTAAAAAATCCGTTTTCACATCCAGTTTCTCAAATCATTACACAATTTGGATAATTATTTAAGATGATTTAAGAAAACACTTCATTGAATACCAACATTAAAACATTAGGACAGTATATAGGTATGTCATTATGAATGTTAATGTGAATGTGCAAATATAAACTTATTTATCAACAGAGGAAAGGGTAATACTAGTATGTACCAAATAATTAGCCAACTTTACAGGAGAACTAACTAAAGTTTTTTTTTTATTTTAAATGTTATGTTATTAGGTGTAACCTTCTTCTTTATTAAAACAAATAAATAATGATTTAAGGTTTGCTGAAAGACATCTCTTACAGAGATAAGCTCGCATTTGTAAATGCTATTTCTTATTTAATGTCGTGTGAAATGTTTGTGTGCGATAGGTCGATGTCAACCCTTTATGTCCACACTGCTGGAGCACGGGTCTCTTCCTGCATCGCAGGAAGGTTAGGCCATACTCCACCACGGGGTCCAAGTCCGGGTTGGTGGAGGGTTGTATGACAATGGCGGGTCTTACCGTCAGTCATAAGACCTCTGATATGACTTATCGACTGCCATTACATGACAGCCGGCACCAAAGCTAATTGTGTGCAATAAAGTATGATTAATGAATTAATTAATTAATGAATTAATAGAAAAGCAATAATAACTTTCTGAATAAATCATACATGAACAAACCAAAAAACCTATTACTTATTTGGATAAGCCAAAAATAGCTTCAGAATAAATCCACTACGAGGAAAAACCACTGTAGAACCTATCCACATTCCCTCGTGTTATATTTGTGCTAAGTTTCTATTTCGTTTTTACTATTGGAACCACACTGAAATACACTCGTATCGGTGATATTTTTCAGGGCTTGGTCGGTAGCATTATCCCGTCCCCTAGTGAAGCCGTAACACCTTCCACATCTCAAGCTTATCGTCTTCAGGGTTGTACAAAACAACAAGTCGAGTCAAAGTTGTATACGCGATATCAATTTACTTAGAAAGACACTCTAAATTGACCGCTGTGCCTTTGAAATAAGCGTCAAGGTCGTGACATTCATTGTAACATTGCAAGGTACTATTCTCTCTATTAGCCCAGTGGCCGCTGGAAATGTCGCGAGATAATTTGCTCACTTATTGGTTCACGACATAATGTTTGTCAGGACTACTCGTAGGACTGTTGTTAACTCATGAGATAAAATAAAATAAAAACTTTCGATTGCGATGTAGTAGGAAAAGAATCAAAGCCATAATGACATTTTAGAAAAAACAACTTATTTCAAGTTGAGGGAGGCGCGAATTTCCCCATGAAAAAAAAGGCGCGACTTGTCACAATTTCTTAGAAGCAATATACATTTATAAGCAATTTTTCCCCTACATTCTACTAACGAGAACTTTTACCTCGAAACGCTGAGGATGTTCAATTGCAAAGTTAATTAACCCACAGATTAACAAGTAAACACAATTATCATGAATTGTTATAATAAATCACGAATTGTTGTTTTATGAAGCTCGGCTCAGTATCTCATAAAAAATGGGGTAAATTCGAGAATGAACAATTTATATCGAATTGTCGCAGTAAACAAAGAATTTTAGTTATTTGAAACAGGCCCCTGTTCTAGTTATGCATGCAAGTAAAGCTAATAAACGCGTGTCTAGGCATCAAATACTATTTAGCCATTTTTGTTTGCATAGCACAATTCACAACTGCACACACATTGGTATTTAACAAGGCGAAAGGCAAAAAATTACTGTAGGCTTTTAAAACTATGCCCTAAAACATACCATTAACTGAAACCAGCTGTGCGTAGAATTCATGAACTGAAAAACGAAACCCATGTCAACCGAATGACGCGCATCACTGATTGGTGACGGGCCATGTTTTGGCAACCCTATCGGATCGGCCTCTATCGGAGAAATTCGACGAAAAATATGGGAAGCATTTTATGAAGTGCGTGTTAGTGTGCCTCTAGTGCGATAGGCTATGGCCAGTTTCGGCTACTTTATAACGTTGAACAAAAGTATATAGTGTACGTTTTTATTTGAAAGAGGTAGTTAAGTTTTACATAACATTAATTAAGATTTTCTCAAAGGAGTTTATGAAATAATAACAAACTTTTTCACATAGAAACAAGTTGTGATTTGAACTAATAAGAAATTCAATTCCATTCAATTCAATTTATTTCGACGTAAAGAATTTATGTTTTGTTTGCTGAATGTTAATGTATAAAGCAAGCCGCTGCCTTCGGGCTGTATTGTAGTGGGAAAAAAGGCAGCGGCAAAAGAAACTCCACTCTGACCATCTTTTCTCAAGTCAACTTAAACCAAGTACATCAAATGCCACCTATACATATGATAAGATCAAATGCCAAAGCATTAGTTAAATGTCTTACAAAAGTAGGGAAAACATAAGTGCCGCGGCCAGACACACAAACAACACTCGTTTACGAGCATAACGCAGTAGTCAGCCATCCATTTTGGAAAAAGATAGAACACAATTCAGAACATTCACGGAAGAATAGGCTGAAGTCAACATGGGTAAAAACCCATGTTGACTTCTGCCTATTCTTCCGTAGGAAACCCGCGGCTTGGTTGGCTCCGCACGTATTGACTAGTCTTTCCTGTGGGCTAGGCCGACTAAGCTGTCAGATTGGTATAGGTGCTGGGCAAGCCTACACCATCTATAAAACCATGTCCCAGGCACTACAGCGTCGGAGTGGTCCCTTCACCCATCTAGTGTGAGTGAAGATACCACTGGACGCTGTATAAATCATCTCATTAAGTAGATGCAAAAAGTCCAATATGATTATTATAATTCTTCCGTAGTAGTGGGTATGGCCCATGCGTTTCTCGGGGAAGGGACCCATTGTAAAATTGTTTTTCAAGAAATAGCTTTTTGTTAGGCCACCAATTGTACTCTGTAACTTTGTTTTATATCATGTGCTCTGGTAAAAAATAACAAAATATATTCTTAACTTATCTTATAATACGTATTCACTGACATTGAATACGTATTATCATATAATCTACAAGTTTGTTTACATTTTAAAGACGAACCTATGATATTTTGTGCCTCTAAGCCCTTCATAATAAATACATACCATCGAAGAAATTCACGGCACTAAAAGCTGATGTTGTGAACTATTTAATGTATATGTACGTTTCATTCAACTTAGATCTTCATAAGCGGCTGGATGCATTTAGCTGGACGCGGCAAGCTGAAGACAGGGGGCTATGGCGCTCATTAGGGGAGGGCTATGTCCATCAGTGGACTGATATAGCCTGAAGAAGAAGAAGAAGATCATGGACATTGGCTCCGTGAGAATCGAGCCTATGAATCTCGGCATGGTTATTATTGCTGTGTGGTGTCGGCCTAGAGAATAGCACCAACCCAATTTTTCTCAATTTTTTTCAATTTTAAATTTTTTTTTTTCAATTTTTTTTCAATTTTCAATTTTTCGTAAAAGGCGACTAAGGGACACAAACCGAGGGGTGGGCAGCAGCGCCCCCTGTAGTATAATTCCACCGAACTGCGATCCCCAACCCGCATACCCGGCGTGGGAATTATGGGCACTACCCCCCAATGATGGCGCTCATTAGGGGAGGGCTAAGTCCAGTGGACTAGTATAGCCTGACGACGACGATGGTAATTAGACGTGATACCGCTTGGCCAACGAAGCAGTCAAATTACGCAAACATAATCCGAACAAACGCACAAAAATAGAAACCTTTTGTTATAATTCAGCGGTAATTACAAGCAGACTAATTAACGGTAGCATCACTGTAAGAAATGGGCCTCGTAAGCACCTCTAAAGATCTCGAATTCGATATGTCACCCCTCCACTGTTTTATTTTTAACTTTCAACACATGTAACATTGAGCTACTAAGCAATGTTTTAGTTCCGCGCTGCTCTAAGCCCCGAATAAATCTCTAAGACCCAGCGCATTATCCCCTATTAATACCTTGTTATGAAGAATAGGATCATTTATTGGTGGGATCATTATTATATAGCCCTTGTTAAAGACGTATAATAAGCAAGCACGTTAAACTTGACCTTTTCATTAAATTAAACATTGCGTTGAAAGCTCTAATGTTATAAAAGATTTCTACGTGTGAAAAGGAAAACTTAGTTATTTTACGACATAAAATAACGGTTTATCTCAGATAAGATATTGAATTTTAAAACAAGAAAACTCAACTAAAGTGGACAGCGATAAACACCGATAAATAACCCGACGATCGTCCAATTTGAACGCAAGGCCGCACGTCTTAACACCGTGATTCGATAAAGCATACCAAATCCACAAACAACAATCACGTAATATAACGCAACCACAATATAACCCGAGATCTGCTATCAAAAACAACGGGCGGGTTCGATGACCCGCGCGTCATTACAACACGTCGGACAGTGTCGATCTTCGGCGACCCTTTCATCTCTCACTGACTCAGCGGAGTCATTAAAGATGACGTCAATGAGTATGTAACTCAGGGTAGGTTTGCCTTTGCTGCCTTTAGTAGTTTGTCTCTGAGAGGCCCGCCAGCTGGAAGCTTGCAATGAAAACCAATAGTAAGAATAATAATAAAGCCTTTATTATTTACCTTGCAAGTTAACAGTGTAAATTAACATTAAGTATGTAAGCAAGTAAGTTTAACAATACAAACAATGTATCTTTCAATAAGTTTATACAGCTTTCTTGTAATAAATACTACGCAAACTCCTGACTTGTAACCTATTGTATCTAACCTTAGGAGTCAGATATATAATTAATTAAAAATGCAATACTAGACAACAAATTATTTTTAGTAATCATTTGAAAAAAGCTGTGTAATATTTATAGTAATAAATATTTATAATTCTAGGTAGTAGTTGTTGAACTGATGGCATGCTGGGTGCTATAGGAATGGGAGGTCTCTAGCTACGACTAGACATTTTTATTACTTTGGCTGCTTCGTTACTCCGGCGGTTGAGAAGCTTGACTACCAAAACAGGTTCGATGCCGGCTGGAGACTCCCATACTTCATATGAGCAAATGCGACTTTCATACAATACCATCACTTCACCTGGTCCGAAACTAGGATACCCTGAAATATGAAAACCAGACAAAGACGTCATAAACATAAAAATACACCCCGACTTGTACAAATACACGCCGGCCCCCAGTGGGAATCAAACCCAAGACCTCTGCCTTGATAGGTAAGCGCCTTAACGGCTAGACCAACGATGCAGTCAATAACCTCAGTCTGGATATATTTTCACGTTCGTGATTGCAGATAGACCCATCAATTGAAGCTATGCGTTGTCTGACAGCAATACATGAGCAAAAGTTCACACTCTTCCCTATAAGTACAGATGCGTAAAATACTCTCTGGCGCCCAAAATAACTTCGCGAAATTACGTTAGCCCTAATAAAATAATATTTAAACTAAGTTACTACAGTGGCGTTGGTCAGCGGTGTAGGTTGATTACCTTTGTCTATCAGTAGGACACAAACGAGGCTACGTAAAAAACACTACAGTGGGCGGAATTCAAATGAGTTTACCCTTTTGGCGATAAAAGCGGATAGGCGAGTGAGGACTGAGGTCACGCAATTTTACCAACAAATGTTTGTATGGAATCAGGCGTTACTTTGTGGAAATCCATAATAGTATTAAAAAGTAAAATTTACTTTGCTAAATCCCGCCAAAAATCCCAGTAGCATCATGCGGTTATTTAATGCACGGGCCTCCCTGCCACTGTTTCAAGCAGAAGCAAAACACGAATATAGCACCACCGACACCAATACTTGTGTGACAAAATACGCGACGCGTTTCGCCTCTAACACGAGGCATCATCAGGGTCACAAGTGCAAGTGACAAGCAACCGTATGGTGCTTGTGGGATAGGCGGAATTTAGCAAAGTAAGTTTTACTTTTTAATACAACAAATGATTCTTCTGCACATAACGCTCTTTGCTGTCGGGCGAGTCAAGCGCACGCGATACACGAAAATTTGTTACGGCCAAGGACAATAGCGTCGATGGTCTCGCAACAAAATCAAAACTTCAAGGAATGCCTCATTGTCGCGACAAATGTACGCATTATAATGAAGCTTTGTACTTATTAATTCATATTACACGGATGCTTAAGCCTCTTGACGCATTGACAAAAGGTTCCTGGACACAAAAGTCAATGGATCGGAGTCACGATGAATATAATAAATTACCATGACTATCTACCTTCGCTCGTATGTTCTGTTTTCTGTGTGTTAGTGCGTGGTTTTGTTCGCTTTTTCTTCATCTCCCGCGACCGCATTTATTTGTGTACGGGGACAATTTATCTTGTGATACGACCGGCGTATGAATGAGTGAGCTTACAGTTATCGAGACGTATGGAATTGTCACAAGAATAGACTCCTACGAGATGTGTTTCGAGGGAACACTTGAATAGCATTAACTTCCGTATCGGGAGATAAGTCTTCTTATCTCGCTTTGTCACGCTTCAAGCTATATCTGTATGGTCTGTATCATATGTTTATGACACAAAAGTATATTATTATATATTTTTGTAACGTAAACAGCTTACAGATAAACCCTTGTGGAAAAAATATTTTTTTACCTACGATTATTATAACTTTTGGTGGATATTTTTTTGTAATGTCCATTTTTGTATGTGTTTTTGTATACTTTTCTTTAAAAATAATCCCACAGAAAGAATACTCCGGGTAAAATTGAGGAAGTTAAAAAAAATAAATCTATGCTTAGAACAAAAATCTAGCATGCTATGCTAGATTTAATAAAATGTACCTAAAATAGTATTTCTTAATGATTCGCGGTACTCATACATAGCTATATTAAACGTGTCAATTCGCGATAATTTAGTAGGTAAAATGTCATTACCTTATGTCCCGACGTTAACGTATAAAAGTTAACTAGAATTTTCAGAATAAAATATTTTTTTCGGTAAAAAAGTTGGATAGCATCGAAAAAGACAGGTTTTATTTCAAACTGAAAGAAATAAGCCGTCCATTTAGAATATACAGGGTGTCTCATTCAAATCGGTCAGTATGGGAAAGTCTGAAACTATAAGACATACGAAGATCTGTTCTAAGGTGGTTCCTTAGAACAGATCTTCAGAACAACCGGGTTCGATTCCCGAACCAAGTATAGATTTTTTTTAAAAAGTATGAATGCAGTTTTTCTTGTTATTAAAATCGATGACATGGTTCCTCAGAACAGATCTTCGTATGTCTTATAGTTTCAGACTTTCCCATGCTGACCGATTTGAATGAGACACCCTGTATAGAGATTTTCTCCGCAATGAAAAAAATATGAATAAAGGTTACAAAGAGTGCCCGTCACAAATTTATCAAAAGAAATGAAAACAATTCAACGTAAAAGATTTGAAGTTCAATAGTAGGTACACATCAAACTTTTTCTTTAACATTGTCTTTACCCTCGTCACTCGTACTTCCTGTCTTATTAGATTTTCCTTTCTACCAATTCAACCGTCCTGAGCCAAAAAGTGATCTCAGTAAAGTTAAAATTACTTACGAGAAGATTTACATATTGAATAGTTTGTTTTCGCGTTCTCTACATGATGATATTTTTTAATTATTGAAATTTCATTTATATTCTTACTAACTACTCGTATTTTACATTCCCTGTATAAATAATTTTCCTATTCTCTGAATAAGAGAAAAAAAAGTTGATATAACATCACACTAAACGGTTACTAAACAACCCAGATAATTTCGAAGTTTGTTCTTTTCAATAGGGATTTCACACATTATTCGTTATCATATTTATGTTAGAGTTCAATTTCAGAGCTTATTTCTGTACAAAGTATTTTTAAGATAGACGTATATTACTTTTAGTAATAAGGCCGCCACTTGTACTGTACTGTTATTTTATAAGTCTCTTATGTAATCCTTGGTGTACATGCAATAAAAAATATTCTATATATCTATCTATCTATCTATATTTGCGATGCAGATACGAGAAATTTCTATAAATGCATTCCACATAGCATAATTATTATTGTTTTGGTCGAACTTTCCCTTAAGGTTTATCCCTATGTTTGGCATGCTCACTTGGGTAGAAGAAGAGTGGTTTCTTCTACTTTATTTACCTTTGTCTCTCGTATTTCCTTCGAACATAACAAGTGAACTTATTTGTCAGAGAATACGGCGCGTGTAGGCACTTAGAAGACATTGAGACAGGTATCCACCGCCTTTTTGTGTATGCTTGAGTTTCATTTCGTATTCAGAAAATTATGCTCGACATATTTGAAAATGGAATACGGAATGAAGTTTTTGAAGAAGCCTCGACGTCGACGCCCGCTTTTATTTAAAATCGAGTAAGTTTTTTCAGTCACTTGGAGCGTTTTCTATCGTAGCAAAATTTTCACGGTCTTATGAAAAACACTAATCAAGGGCAGTTTAAATAAGCCATTATTACGTCCCTTTTTTATGTAGTCTATATAGGTATCACTACGAGTACAGGCTTACTCTCAGAAAGAGAGAGAGTATGGGCTTTATTACCACGCGTGCCCACCGCTGATTGGCAATTTCAGGCACTAAGGTAGTTGAACACTTCAGACATTCAGGTTTCCTTACGATGTTTTCCTTGTTAGCGTCACCGTCTTTCCTTTTTACTATTTAATATTAGCTATTTAAACTGCTCCTGAGGAGTGTTTTAAGGAATCGTATTTTAAACCTTTATTATACGTTTTTTAATTTAATTTTTCCTGCTTTTTTTTTTGTGTTAAGTTTAAAATTAACATCTTCAAGCAACGTGTTTAAAACCCTATATAAGTGCTCGATAAGAGTTTGTCTCTGATAAAAGCACATAACTTAAATAAGAGGAGCTATAAAACTGACCTATTTATTGCCTTTTTACTGATTACAGTAATTCTTTTCGACACTTCCAACCCGAATGTCATTTGAAATTAAGATAAAAGAGTATCAAGACATGGCCTAAGATACCATAGCTTTTAGGGAGTTACAGATTTATACTGATTTCTTTATCAATTCGATCAGTTAATGGGTCCACAGTTCGTACTTCTCTTCTTAACGCTTTTCTTAACAAATTTGCAACCCTTCTCGGAATATATAGGGTTATTTTTAAAATGCGCCACTCCATTATTTAACTACAAAAGTTATTGCGTAACACGTTTGGCAATTTTATTTAAACTTTTGTTCGATAATTTTTCCTTAAAATTTTATTTTTCTTAATTAATATCAGAGATTTTTACTAAATCTTTTTTGTGTCCCACTGCTGGATAAAGGCCTTTTTTGCCCAGGGATTGCATAATTTTATTAAATCTTTGCTTTACGCCCTCTACCAATATATTAGTAAATATTTTTTACACGTAGAAGAATATCTTGCATATATAGAGTTACAAGCATTGTTTGATAGAAACATTTTTTTTAGTAAAATACAAGAATTACAAAATAAAAAACCCCTGAAACATGTTATAAATGACAAACTCTAACCAACGTGTTTCAGAAATTGCACAGTTTAGAAATAACCTTACGTACAACTGCCGATAAAATACGAGTACAATACTTTATCACACACATAATCTAGGAAGCCCACAATTCGATCATTTTTCACTGTAATCGATCCACTTATCTAGCACCCATCTGGGATAATACTTACACTGCTCCAGTAAAGGCGTGCCAGCAATATAAATCAAAATTTCCCCGATAAGAACTTACCGGAATTAAGCATTCTAGGTGGCATTTGTTATTGGGCGTAATAAAATGATAAATGACGCATCTACACGTTACTTCATTATCATAACATGACAAGTCCATTAAATCTTGGACACATGTAGAGCCAGTGGCCGGCAAAATGACGTAGAATGTATTGCTTCTTATATTATTCACGCCGACGGATTTGGTGGGCTTTCGGGAACCCGATTGTCGAGTCATCCTCGGTGAATTTGTTGGCCGCGATACGGTTCAGCACATTTCGATCGCTCTGACAAGATAATAGTGTTATCAAAACATCACCTTTTTATACAGCGTTATACAACGCAACTAAGCTGTCAGGATGGTAAATGTTTTAGAAATATACCATCCTGAAAGCTTAGCCGACCTAGCTCGCAGAAAAGACAAGTCAATTGACAGTCCAGTCAAGACAATGGTGAAAATCCAATCTCAAGTGACACATTTTAAAAGTAAAAAAAGAATAGAAACAACTTGAAATCTAATTACATGGTTTGATATGGAACTGCAGTCTCATTTCCTACTCAAGCGCATCGATTCCGTATCGAATGCTCGGAAGCCGCATCTGTTTTAGATACCCGTGAAAAATCCACCAGATGTTAAAAAATATTACTGATAAATTAATCTTCTAACTCAATTAAACACGATAGCACGCCAACTACAGTCTGGAGCTTTTAGTATATACCTCGGCTAATATCGGATATATTCGTGTAATAGAAATATCGGAACTAATATGACTATAACTTTACATAACTCATCAAAATAGTGAAGAAAAGTTGTATACATAGCAATATTACTATATTGCACCCGTGAGCTTTCGGCGAAAACCGAAGCCTACTCTAGAAACCGAGGTATATTCTAAAAGCTAACAAACACTACTACACTTATATTTTTGACACCATTTAAGTTAAGAATATTAAAGTTAGCCTATTTTGTTTTCTTTTGACTCTTGAATTTTGTTATGTATTTTTTTGTTTTTGAGTCAGTTTTTGTGTCGTCAAATAAATATGTCTTTTTTTCTTTCAACCATAGATATACTACGCCAAGACAAACAAATACCCATCAATGGCAGTTGTACATACGTTGCTCTCTATAATTAAACCTACCACCTACTGTGGTAGGTATAGTTATAGAGACAAACGTGAATTTAAACAGCCTCTGAAGACTGTTTTAGAGGAATCGTATTTTAATAAATAAGACTGAAAGTGTGTCGAACTAAATTCAGCACAAAAGCTGGGTGACACGCACACATTAAGTGACGTTCACTATCACGCACACATTTACATCATTAGTGCAACACTTACTACCGGCTGTGTTCAGTATGCCAATTTGGTTAACAATTTGTTACCTGCCTCACTTTGGAAGTTCGGACTGGATCTACACTTTAGAATGATGCTATTAGGTATATTTTAAACGTTTATTTAAATTTAATATTGGTCTTTCTTATTAAATTTAAGTTTATTTCGTCAATTGTATGTATTTGGACTTTGTCTTGAGATATTTGGTTTTTGTCACTCAATCCCGTGACCTAAACAAATAAACAGATTGATCTGAACACTCATCCAGAGGTTTGTATGAGTGTTCAGATCATTCTGTTCCAACGCAGATGCGTTGTAATCATTCTAGTGTTTTAATCTATGTAGGTATCTTTTCATAATCCCGAATTCTAAAAAAATCCTAACATAATACTGATTTGCATCGTATTTTAAATAACTACCCTTAGAAGCAGGTATTAATTGCTGGAATTTAAATAATATTTTTATGCGTTGAAAAAACATTACCTTCGGGAGGTCGTGGATTCCAGTACCATGTACCATTGAACCAATGGCTTTGATTTCCAAGCTACGTAAATTTGTAAAGTTGTCGTAGAAATACCACCAAAAGAAAACTTGATGCGGAAACCTGAGTACCTATCTGAGGTGAATAATAACAATAATGTCTACTATTTATTGGCAGTCCAATCCATTAAACTTGAACTAGACCCCGTAAAACATTCCTCATCAAGTCATCACCTATGCAAAGCGTGTAGTGAAGTATATTCGTTTGTAGCAAAGCGACACGCCTGTCTGCTAGCCAGCAATTTTTTAGGGTTCCATACCTGACGAATTCCAATGATGACGATGAAGATTAGCCTTTTTGCATCTACGTAATGAGATGATTTATACAGCGTCCAGTGGTATCGTCACTCACACTAGATAGGTAGTGCCTGGGACATGGTTTTATAGATGGTGTAGGCTTGCCCAGCACCTATACCATTCTGACAGCTTAGTCGGCCTAGCCCACAGGAAAGACTAGTCAATACGTGCGGAGCCAACCAAGCCGCGGGTTATTTACGATGTTTCCTTCACCGTTAGCGTGTGGTATTGCGACTACAAATTCGCAAATGTACGTAACTTTGAAATTAAACAAAGTCATTGGTACATTGAAGAATTCCAATGGGACATTGTTATTGCATCTTTATTGTATATTTGTTTGTCCGACATATAAAAAGAGCTTTCTCTCGTCTACGCAACCTTACGTTTTTTTGTTTAAAGTGTAGCTGAGGTCCTCATTTATAAACATTATTTTTACATTTTCTTGGTTTTCAAGAATAGCGGCAAAATATTGGCCATATCGTTAGACAGTTTATCTTGTTTGAAATCGCCAGGCGCATATTTTCGGTGGCTTTATGACACGTGAAGAAAGGAATTACAATATTTTAACTAAAACAGCACTACAAATTACTTAATTCCGCATTAACTTACTTGATGTTTTGTCGGAAGCCTCTGAAATTTTAAAGCGAAATGTGGTAGACATTTGAAAAAAAAAAGAAAATAATTGTTTTCTTGAAAACCGCGACAAACGCGGTTTTTCCTTTTTACATCAAAGCAAAAAAAACCGTGAGATTAAGAAGAGAGACATCTTCGTTATAACTACCAAAAAATAGTTGACGATTTATCAAATGTGTGCTACGATTGACAATTTTGCTACATTCTTAGTTAATTTGTTAAAGAAGTCTTTTGATATTCACAACAGCTAACCCCTATTCTCAATGCCTCTACATAGAGTATACGGATCGATTGCTGATCGACCTGTCAATTATTGTAGATAATGAAATAAAAAAAAAAGTAAGAATCAACAAACTCTCTCCGGAATTGCTGGTTTTCCAGGCATTCCTGTAGCACTAGTCTCTATAATAAAACAATATATAATAAAAATACGCCAAGCGTGTTTTAGGAGTTCAATATCCTCAGCGCTTGAAATTACCAATCCGGGGTGGGCACGCTTGGTAATCAGACTCATTCTCTCTCTCTGAGAGAAGTGCCCTGTAGTGGGACGTTTATAGGCTACAATAAAAAAATGTAAATCGGACGAAAGATAACTTTACGAAAAATAACACAGTTTTGCTAAATACGCAATATCAAGCGGGTACGGAACCCTCGGTAAGTCCGGCTTGCACTCGCCCGATTTTTTGCCATCTGTTTTTATACAAAAACATCAAGTAACGTGTTATGCTCACGTCTGTTTTCCACGTTCCGCGAGCCGCGGCCGCTCATTTATTGTATTATAAATTTGTGGGAGGGGCTACAGCGTCACTGTCCTTCCCACTACACCAAGCTTACGCGTAAAGGAACAAGATGGCGATACCGCGCAATAAAGCGCGTCGATAAATAAAGCGAACGAGGGAGATGGATACCCATTATTTTGAAGTCACAAGTACCTCGTCTAGGATAGAAAAAAAATAGGGGTCGCTGGTAGGCTTCCCCTCATTAATAAGCTATTAGATTACAGGCATGTCGTACCGCCCGATTGGTAAGCCGTTGGGAATCCTAATAAACGCTGCCCCCACTTCCACCTCGATGGCTCTTCGAGATTCAAAAGGAGCTCGGCTTTTGAGCGGACACGAAACAAAACAGGCGTTCGAAAGAGACCCTGCTCTAATTCTCTTTACGATCTCCAATTTCAATTGCTCCTTCAGATATTTGAATGTAGGGAGGGACAAACTTTTGTCACGTAGGGTCGCCGGCAAAGCATACACACAGAAAGGTCGTACATAAATGCGGGCCCGGCCTATAGGTACGCCATTAACGAGAGTGCCCGAAGAGGCAAAGACGATATCGCGCCTAAGAATCAGATTGACAAAAAGAAGAATGGCCTGCTGCAGAGCTAAGCTATTTTATGAGCCGCTCTGTTATTAAACATTTTAAATAAATACGTTCTGTGTTGTAGGTTTTTTACGAACTCTATTCAATCTATAATGTCTCGGAACCCTTTAGAATATACCCACACATGTAAACAACAAAAGTTTTTTGTCACCGTGCGTGTATTTTCTGAATATTTTTGTCCCCTTTGCTGGTACGTTTTTCGATACCGATCGTTTTTTTAAGGTCCATTATTACGAACTATTGTGCGAAGGTTTAGCTCCGATACGATCTTTAATGTGTCACCAAAGTTTCTACCGTATTATCCATAGGAGTAACCTTTTTAGTGTATTAAAAACGTGAGAATCTACCTCGGTTGAATCAAAGTTGCACGTGCGGGGGTTAGAAAATCATTGATGGATTAAAAAACATCACACATAATATTAACTACACTTACAATAAAACCTTATAATCTATGGAATATGGAAGAAAGTGTTCCGAAATTAGTGGGCGCATGCAGCTAATAATAATGTTAACACAATGAAAGTGGTTTGTCAATATAGTGGCAAGTGACCAGTGGCAACTGGCAAACCCTGATCTGCCTTTCCCTTCGGGGTATAGGCGTGAGTTCATTAGTTGTTTCTAAAAGAGATCCTGTTGAACTGAGTACTGTTTTTGAAGTCGGTTATAAATATAAGTTTTGACGTTTAAAGTAGTTTCGTATGTACTTATTTGAGCAATAATTCGCTTTAGGTTCCGCGCGTCGCGTGAGCCATCAATCATTTCACATTACGGCAAAACCAAGCACCCAGACGAATAACCAAAAAGTTCCACACTCAGCGTCGAAGCAAGATAAATTTGTGTTAACTAGTGCGGAAAGATCTCTGAAACAGTGCTGATTCATTTGCCCACCCTCTAAAATATTATTCGTCCGTAGAATAAAAATGACACGATGGAATATTCGAGACAAAAGATAGCGACAATGTCATCAGTCCAAGATGCTTTGGACGGTAATGTAAGCCAAGGAAGAATATAGTTAAAAAGGAATCGGCATTATGTGACTGGCATGTTTTCTTGCGATCTCTTATTTCGAATATACCAATAAGTCGCCCGCTGTCAGAACAATAGGGGCCGACGACGTAAGCAAATCTTCACGTTCAGTCAATTCTCGTCTGTTGAGACATTTGCCATTTGGTGATGATTTGTTGCGATAAGAATTTCATGGATCGTATTCAACGTCAATCACAATTGTTGGCATTGAATATTGATTATATCGTCTTTGCCAACCTTTTCCAGCACCAACATTGCGATCACGCAACAAGAGATTACTTGCGCTAAACAAACGTCGCTCTTTTGTTTTCCGATACCAAAGAAAAAGTTAAAACACTCGGCTTTTCCTATTACTGGTTCCCTGCGATAGTTGCACTGGGGAAATGTTGTAATTCGATGTAATTTTCTTCGAAGAGCGAGCCAATGTTGGTCGAACGATGGCGAGCTCTCTCGCTGTAGTCAACCCATTTGTATCCGATTACGGACAAGGACCGGACTTTCTAGTCGCTGTTTGTCGTAGCTCCCTCACTGTTTACACACTCTAACCGATGTTATGTGCTACTCCAGTGGCCTTAGTTCTGACTTTATGTCGGGGCTTTAGAGCTTCTCAGGGCGAAACAAAAGGGATTTACTATGGTTTACTTTTATAGTTAGTGGAGTAATAGTCTTTATTACGATGGTATCGTTAAAATTGTCAAGTTCACCGAAATGAAGATAATCTTACGCCACTTAAATTCTGTGAAGCACATCGTCATTTCAATGGTCCAAATTTCTGGCTACAGCTGCCGATTGTGCCTCCCGTTTGCGCAAAATGTAATCCGCGTTCCAGCACCATATTGAATTTCTTTCTTAGTCGCGAGCGGTCGATGGAAGAGTACTTTTTTCTTCCCTTTTGAAAAACTGTCCCAGGCTGTCGCCTGCGCTAAGCTTCCTATAGAATCTCGAATTACACGGTAGCTCTTTGTGGCACCCAAGTTCGACATCATAAGGTTGCCATTATTTATTCATATCAATTTACACTGCCATTTTTTTCCTGCCCTTGATCTCGAAGCCGCTACTTGTGGAGGGCGTGGATAGGCGGGAGAAAGTCAAGTTTCGGTTTCGGTTTTGTACAAACAAAGTTTGAGAGGGCAACTATTGTCCTGGCTGAACCTAACTACCCAGACATGTTTATACAGGCTGCTCATTACACACACTGTTGAACAAACGACTTCCATATTTTCGTGAGATATCAGAAAAAAAGACTTTGTTTACAAAGCCAAGTTGAAGGGAACAAAATTATCGGCAAATTAACCTAAGTCCGTCTCAAGTAACCAGCTACTGAACGCAGCTGTAGGTCTGAGGCATCCGATGCACCTTCGATAAACATTTACATTGCAATATACAATAAAAGACGGCAAATACAGCGAGCAATTACCATGAGAGAAACGTGTTTGCTTAGGACAGGAGTATTGAAGTGCTTCCAGGCATACCCACACAATCCATCCGTGGTTATTTCCTTCGGATGTTCGTCGTATTAAGTGTGCTCTATACCTCCCGGGGAATGTGTCAATAATACCCAATTCGAGACAATAATAATCTCAGTAAGTCCCACCAAGACAATAACAGATACCAACGAGCGAATAATTTCTGTCGCTGGATATCTTGTTCCCCTGTTATAGATACTGATCAGCTGCGACTAATTAATTGGGTGACACAACAAGGCATGTTGTGGTGTCCAATTATTTTACGCGCAAAAATATACGCGGGGAAAATAATTGAATGACAAACGAATTCGTAGGAAAAACTATAGTTTAAGAGTAACGGTACGGTATTAAGTCGGAGTAACAGTAGGTTTATGTTAGGAATTTCTATGATTAACTAGCTTTAGTGGAATTCATTTTTTATAAACAAGACTGTTTTCTGTTATTTTCTTGTAGCAACATGCCTTACAACAATAGTACATAAATGAAGGTAGTAAATTGATGTCGTTTAGCCATGTCAGAGGCCTTATGGTTGGTTTGATAACTTACGACAGTAAAGTCCGCCACTACCTTAAAATCCTCCTCCAACCCAGACTCTGCCCCAGTGCTAGAGTACGGCCTAACCTTTCTGCGATGCAGGAAGAGACCCGTGCCCCAGCAGAGGAGACATACAAAGGGTTGATATCATTCATTGAAATTGTATGAACTTCGTTGAAATTATTATCCAAGTTATAAAGAACGACATATGATATCACTCACTAACGGTTAAGGATAACATCGTGAGTAAACCTTAGTGTTTGAGGTGTTCAAAAACCTAGTGCTTATATTCGTTTTTTTTAATGCACTAACCCGTGCTCAGGGCAATTTTAAAAACCTATTTAGAGGCTAAAAAATTCTGCACGTAATACAGAGAGTATTGTAAAGAGGTTCGAAATTTCACCGATGCCGGTAGTCGCCCATTAGCTCAATTGGGAGAGCGCTGGCACGGTTAGCCAGAGGTGGCGGGTTCGAGTCCCGGAATGGGTGGAGTTTTTAGCCTCTAAATAGGTTTTTGAAATCTAGTACTTCTAAGAGTACTAAATTTTGACTTAAAAGTACATTTCGCATTTTTTAGTCTCGCTTATACGAGTAGAAAACCAGTTCTATTACGCCCAGACAAAAAAAGGTGTCTTTTTCTTTGAATCACGATTTTTTTGAATGGACTTTCACGGTTTTCCACTACCTCCCCGCTTGAAATTAACAATTCACGTTAATTTCCCTCTTTCTCTCTCTCTCTTTCTCTGAGAGAAGGCCTGTGCCCTGTTTGTAGGCTACATAATAAAAAAAGTTGTTAGTTCTGTAAAGCAGGTAGAAATCCCCTTTTTCTACGGAACCCTACACTGCGCGCGGCCCGACATGCTCTTGGCCGTTTCTTTAAACAAGACTACGCAGTCTTATTAGTCTTACTTTAAAATAGAGGTACCTTTCCATCAAAATGTACGCACATTTTGATGAAAAGCTATATTTTAAGATGTGTATCACTTACCAATGGAATGTGTCAGAACGGAGCCGCAAAGAAGTCACTAGATAGATAATACGAATCAGCCAATTGAAGCGCTCGTGACCTAGGCGAACTGTGTTATAGGAATCAATCACTTGAGTGAAGCAACAACAGGCGCAGTCTGGTGCAGGATGGGTGACCATCCCGTGACTACCGCTAGTGGCATTTTTCTTAGCGCTTCCGTGCTTTGCAAGGCACGTTAGGGCGTTGGGGCCGGCTGTCATATTATGGGAGTCGTTAAGCCATGTCAGAAGCCTTATGGGCTGCTTAATAACTTCTGACAGTAAGGCCCGCCACTGTCTTACAATCCTTCACCAACCCGGACTTGGCCCCCGTTGTGGAGTATGGCCTAACCTTCTTGCGATGCAGGAAGAGATGCAAGGATTGATAACGAGCCAATTAAAAACATCTGAACGCCCTAACTCAAGGAGTATATAACCGTTACAGCAAAGAAAATCGTACTATAAAACCTGGAAACAGGGGAATCTTATTAAACATTAACACATAGCGCCGCCATTTTTTATTTCGGTTTTATTTTGACCAGAGTATTCCGAGGAAATCGAGTTTACGACACTGTAGTGCGCCGCGTTTGCACGAAATGTCCTGTTGCAGAATGCCCAAAACATCTTGATACTTTACTTTCAAAATCCTTACATTTTGTAGTTTTTACGACAAAATATCTTCATTTCAATATTTTGTATTTCGCTAAGTAAATAGTTAACTGGTAGTGCTGTCTCTTCGAATTTCTCAGAAAGGGTGTGACAGAATGTTACTTAAGTGAAATTTATTGAAATTCTTATTGAAATTCTCAATTCAGAAACCGACCTTACGTTTTCCTTTTATATTATTATGTATGAGCTAATACCGCGTATAGGTACATTGCAAAACTTTAAGATCTGCCCTCCTATTACGTAGCACTCCACTCTATCGAGTGAAGCATTTAGACGACTCCTAAGTGTCAAAAAATTTATGCATTTAACAGCCGGAGTAGCTTAGAAAAAGGTGAAAATCAACGTCACTCAACTCAGTGGATACTTACGTAATAATGCCCTTGGTTGGACTCAGTCATGATCTAAAAAAAATTAAACCTTTTTGTGTTAAGAACATACATATATTATGATGATGGGGAACCCTGAGTGTGCGAGTCGGACTAGTTTTTATTTATTGCAAGTCAAACGCTGTATTTTATTTTTCTTTTAAATCCACATATTTTCTCGTATTGAATGATTGATTGATTTTTACTTTTTTTTTATTTAACATAAACATTATAAATGGTATAAAAACCAAAACACGGTCATGGTTTATACATTATCATAAACTGATTTATTTTATTAGGCTAAAACACCTCTTTAAACTTCTTGCATAGAATAGGAAACTTGTAACAACTATATTTACTTAGAAAACACTTACATCGGTGATTTTCTATGTTTACTTTGTATAGTTCACATTCCTTGGCATAACATAATGGATAATATACACATAAGTATACATAGGTTTTTAAATTTGTTCCTTAGCACGGGTTAGTGCATTAAAAATAAAAATAGTGTAATCATGTGGGTACAGTGATATCGTTCCGATGTTAAAACCTAACTGCAAACTAGGTAGTCGGGGCTGTAAATAATGCAATTTGCTTAAGTCAGATGTCGCTGCCTGTACGTAATACAGAGAATATTGTAAAGAGGTTCGAAATTTCACTGATGCCGTGAGTCGCCCATTGGCTCAATTGGTAGAGCACTGGTACGGATAGCCAGAGGTTGCGGGTTCGAATCCCGGCATGGGTGAAATTTTTAGCCTCTAAATAGGTTTTTAAATTTGTTCCTTAGCACGGGTAAGTATACCGATTAATTTACAAGAAATTTGTATTACAATTGCGGGTGGAAGAAGATTTTATTGTGCACGCACGAAACAACTACTTTGGATCCAACTTGGTCACAAACACAAATTCTCGTATTGAATACGATCAAGTGGAATGGCCCCGACTACATTTTCCTAACGCACGCAACAAGAGGTTTAAGTTTGCGTCGCATTTTCAGAAGGTCGCAACAGCATGGGAAATTTAGTCACCCTTGTCACTGTGGAATATAATACAAACTGATGGCATAGAAGTTACTTTTGCCAATCAGTTCAAAGTGAATCGATCTAATCTTACATGGAAGGTCCCAGAGGTATAATTCCGCTGCAGAAGATTCGACAACTTCCCTAGTCTGTCTACGATTATATCCTACATGGAATGGGCAAATATCAGACAAAAAGAATTATACTTAAGAATATTGGCCACTCTTGAATAGTCAAAAACAATGTGATTTTGACATCATTCTCTTTTACCGATATAAAAAATCACAGAAAAAGATAAGAGTTTGGAAATGCTACTCTTGGACACACTAGTACCCCTTTAGCGTTACTTATATATAACAGTAGCTATCATGCTGGAAGAAACAAGTAAGAATGAGATGGCACGATCATATGTCGCTGTTAAGTGTGTGCAAGCAGGGCCAGTTAATGGGTTGGATAAAAAGATATGTATGAGACGTAAAAGTGCCATCTCAACTTATTTTTATCAGTTTGTCCTGCGAATATGACACTTAGTGCAAAAGGATTTGCTCAACGATCCGAAGAATAGTTTAATTTTTGACAAATAACTCAGATGAGCATATAAAATCTAAAATCCTTCAATCGTCTAATAAATCCAGAACAATTTGGGCTATTATAAATAAGGAAACCGGTAAATCCAAATCAGGAGATCGCGAACTTTCACTTAAAATAGATGATAAATTAATAACCTCAAATGAAGACATTGCTACGGCTTTTGAACAGTTCTTTACAAATGTTTCAATTGTAACGACAGCTCCTTTAGACTCTTCTCCAGCTCTTGCTGAAAGTATTTTGAAAGACAATGTCCCCCCATGCCATCACGATTTTTCGTTCGACTATTTTGAAGCCCATACCGTGATTAAATCGTTTAAAAAGCTAAAACTTAAAAAAACTGAGGACTTATGGGGTATGTCAGTAACAGTAGTTAGCTCAGTAATCGATACCCTAGCACCCCATTTAGCCAAAATCTTTAACAAATGTTTAGATGAGGGTATATTCCCTGATCTAATGAAATATAGTAGGCTCGTTCCTTTATTTAAAAGTGGTGATAAGCAAGATCCCACAAATTTCAGACCAGTCTCAGTTCTACCCGTTTTGAGTAAAATATTCGAGAAGATAGTTCTAGGCCAGCTGCTTACACATTTTAATGACTATCAACTTCTCCATGGTCAGCAATTCGGCTTTACGCAAGGGCGCTCTACAACGGACGCCGGCGTCATGTTAGTTAAACATATATTTAGTGCATGGGAAGAGCGCAAGGATGCTATAAGCGTATTCTGTGACTTGTCGAAAGCATTTGATTGCGTTTGGTTTACTTCTAAAACACTTCTTTTAAAATTAAAGCACTATGGTATAAACGGGAATAGCCTAAAACTTATAACATCATATTTAGAAGGGAGAGTTCAAAGAGCTGATATAAATAGAACTAAATCTTCAGGGTCAGAGGTCAGGAAGGAGTGCCACAGGGATCGATTTTGGGGCCGTTCCTCTTCATCGTATATGTAAATGATTTGCCGTTCATGGTTCAAAATATGTCAGAGATAGTATTATTTGCAGATGACACGTCTCTTATTTTTAAAATTAAGAGACAAGAAAATGACCTTGACAATACAAATAATGCTCTCTCTCGGGTACTAAATTGGTTTACTTCTAATAACTTATTGTTAAATTCAAAAAAGACTAAATGTATAAAGTTCACTCTTCCAAATGTCAAAACGGTAGACAGCAATGTTTTACTGGGGAATGACAAATTAGACCTTGTGAATGAATCTGTATTTCTAGGTATCACAATTGATGCAAAGCTTCAATGGGGTCCTCATATAGAAAAATTAGCAAATAGGCTTAGTTCAGCAGCATATGCAGTCAAAAGAATTAGGGAACTAACTGACGTCGCAACTGCTAGGCTTGTTTATTTTAGTTACTTCCATAGTCTTATGTCCTATGGCATACTACTGTGGGGACGGGCAGCAGACATTGAGACCATCTTTGTCTTGCAGAAGAGAGCGATCAGATTCATTTATAGGCTGGGTAGTAGAGATTCGTTAAGAGATTTCTTTAAAGAAACTAACATCCTGACTGTTGCCAGTCAGTATATATATGAAAACATTATGTACGTTAGGAAAAATATCAGTAACTTTAAAACTTTAGGTAGCCAACACAATGTAAATACTAGAAATAAACATAAACTTTTGTTCCCACTATTTAGGCTGGCAAAGGTTAATACATCCTTCATGGGGCATTGTATACGCTTCTATAATAAAATCCCTGAAGATATATTAAGCTTGCCTGAATCGTGGTTCAAAAAATATGTTAAGCACACTTTGTGCCAAAAGGGCTACTATAACATAAAGGATTATTTAGATGACAATGAGGTCTGGAATGAAAGCCAGTACAATGTATGAGTTCTATGTTTAAAATAATTATGTAAACTACGTTAATTAAGGACTTTTGAAAAGACTAAGTTAGGAGTTTTTTTGTCCATTTTTTCTCCTAAATGATCTAGATTTTGAAATGGACACCTAGTTTGAATTGTAACGTTCATTAAGCCGCAGTTTCTGTGCTACTTTGAATAAAACCTTTTCATTTCATTTCATTTCGATGTCTTTTTGTAATTTGTATGCCACAGTGCTTTAGTTTTATAAACTTGGTAGATCGATATAAAACTGTACAGACAATTAGCTAGATTGGAAGTAAAGTTCTAATTCGGAGGCTTCATAGAAGGTAACTATTGTTCCGACTAGAAGGTAACTATTGTTCGTGCTGTGTGGTGTCGGCCTAGACAAAAGCACTAACCCAATTCTTTCCGCGGGTGTCGTAAAAGGCGACTAAGGGAGACAAACCGGGGGGTGGGCAGCAGCGCCCCTAGCAGTACAATTCCACCAAACTGCGATCCCCAAACCGCATGCCCAGCGTGGGGATTATGGGCATTGCCCCCTAATGATGGCACAACCTTGCGCTATGGCGCTCATTGCGGGAGGGCTGTGTCCAGCAGTGGACTAATATAGCCCGAAGAAGAAGAAGTTCCGACTATATAATATGACAGTCTCAGATAAGCACCACCAATTTGTTCCGAGCTACCACATCACGGGTTACAGTGGCCACAACGATAGTGGCCCTCTGATAGGAGATGGCACCAGAAGAAAAAAAAGATACAATATCATCTAACGGAATGTCAATTTTACTAAAAACTTGGTCTTCTGTTTAGTACAGTATTGTGTGCTGGTCTTGTTGGACGTAGACAGCAGATGTTGCGGTGCACGAATTTCGACGGTGCCGTCGGGTAACTAAAAGCTTTTCAGAGAGTTTCGTTGTTTTGCAGTACTGAGCGCTGGCAATTGTGTTATCTTTTGTAAATTATAACTATCACTATTAGGCACCTACAAAAGGATAGGTCTTTTGACGGCAAATCGGACTTGATGATTTGCTTGCTTTAGTAAAATATAAATAAAATGAATATATTTTAAAAATAAAACAGCACGGTTTTGTAGTTAAGGCACTAAATATTAGAAAATTAATAACCAGTTTTTATCGTCGAGTTAGCAACTGTTACACAAGTCACTTAGTTGTACTTAGTATAGGGCTCACGAGATCTGTGTAATATGTCCATGAATATTTATTATTATTTTAAATTCGTGCTAAAACACGTCTGCAAATAAATATTGTCATTTAAACAACACCTCAAATACACAATACAAGGCAGACTCAAGATAAGTTAGCATAGAGGCAAAAGTTGCGTCTCAAATAAATGTAATCTTTACTCACTCGTAGGTAAATAAATAGAGATTTTAGAACACAGCCATATATTGGCTAGGAAGCTAAACTATTTGACTGAGTTGGCAGGTCGCCTAATCCTAATTAATGGTGTCGTGTAAATTATCGCTAACTGTCAGTAAAATCCATATTCTGTACTGCAATCGACTAATTACTGTTTCCTTCTTTTCATGTCCGCTTCTACGGATGCTGCCTTCAAACACAGGTGGGTTCAAATTGAAAAGCTATAAAAGAGTTAAAAGATATTTATTTGATGAACATGAGTTTCGAAAGAGATGGTAAATATATGTCCAGTAAAAATATAATATGTCCTGCTAGCGTAGACATACAAAAAGTTATGAGATAGCGCCCTATAGTTGTACAGGGCTTATAACATATTTTTTGAAAATAAAAAAAATAAAATGTATTAAAATGATTGTTCTACTTAAATTCAGACATATATAGCGCCTATCTGGTCATTATGAAATCGGGTTCTTTACTCAATTAAAGCCTTTTGATCCTCACAATAGTCCGGATACATACGCTCTTGAAATTCAAAGGGCGAAATTGTTCATAATATATTTCTCTGCCCGTTATACCTACACCTTTGTATGCGGCCAAAACTTATTGTCAAGCGACAAAACCAATATAACCCAGGTACCCAACCCACCAATTACCCAGCATTGTCGAAAAAACGATTCCGGAGACATTTTCGAGCTCCGATGTCATTCTGTGCTTAAAAACCTTTTGTACTTCGGTCCTCCGTCCTGTCACATATGCCTATTGTAATTCGCATTTTCTATGGACATAGAGCTCCTGATTTTTTATTATTTTGCTTGATAATACAACGTCGTTTGGCTACACCTGCGCTTCTGTACTTTATGATTATTCTGACGAATTTAGTGATGGTTTTATGGGAAGCAGAGTTAGTCTATTATTTT
Source organism: Yponomeuta sedellus (assembly GCA_934045075.1). Taxonomy (NCBI): domain Eukaryota; kingdom Metazoa; phylum Arthropoda; class Insecta; order Lepidoptera; family Yponomeutidae; genus Yponomeuta; species Yponomeuta sedellus. The sequence continues at coordinate 14,155,106 of OW203735.1, read as the reverse complement.
TATATGACTAAAGCGCGCTGATAGTGTTTCAAGATTCAAGACTAACCGTGTCGTTTGCTCTCATCACACAAGTCTTATTTAATACATGCTTGTGTGTACAAGTAAAAGGGTGTATACGTAAGTGTATCATCTTATAAATTTAATGTTAACATAATTATACATAAACATCAATATCAAAATTTAACTAACATTGTATTCGCTATTTTGTGATTTTCACCATCTGATCCCTCTTTCCCGATAATTGTAGGAATTTTGTTATTGGCGGCTTACTAAGGCAAATTTTCAGTAATTCTTTGCTAAAAACCGCCTACCTAACTAAATCGTGGGTCGTCTCGTTTCATAGACTAATTTTAAAATCCGATTTTCCTTGTCTTTTTCCACATCGACCTGTGTCAGGGGCAACAGGCCGATCATTTATAAATGTCGTATTATTTCTCACACAATGGCTACCACTGCCGGTTCGCATGTTGAGCCCCTCACTAATTAAAAAAAAACTGACGAATAAGACCGGCGATTTTTATCACACGCCGAATCACACAATCAAAGGAGCGCGGAGGCGTTTACATTCGTCTTCCTGCTCGCACTTGGATATATCGGTCTCCCTCTCGCGATCCTACGTAACAACTCTTTTAGGGTACCGTTGGTCAACAAAAAATATTTCCTCGGTCATTTTCGCCAGCGACATCTTGTTTGTAGTGTGTGCTACGAATGATTACATTAAATATTTTTATTTATTGTAACAAACCTGCGGCTTCGCCACCCTTTCTTGAATAAGAAGTAACAAACTTTGTAAAAATAAATTTGATTATACTTATCATAAAATCATTAAATCATAGGGGCATTTTCCGAGCTCTACCGTGCTTTACGAGCACGTGAAGCCATTAAAAAGCTAGTAGAATATTTATTTAAAATATATTGCTTTCTTTTATGTTTTCAGTAACTAAAATTATCAACTATTGTCTTACAAAATTGTTATTTTATGGGGTAACTTTGTAATCTTTTTTATAGAAATATCTCTATTTCTGTTGCATTTTGACCTTGAAAATATCTATAGAGTTATCGTCCGACCGTTGCCAATAAGATTATACAGGTGTTTTCATAAATAATCTAAATTTTTTTACTACGTCATACAACCAGATAAAAAATTGTTTAAATAAGTCTCAATTGTTAGCGCTTTAAATAAATTTAAATGTATTTAACAGTTGTCGTACCATACATTTTGTATTTATTTTTATATATAAATTTAATCTCTACAAATTTGCAATAATTTGTGTATGAGTCCTTGTGCCTAAAATAAATTATTGCTAATATCATTATAAAACCAACGTTGAGCTTTGACTTATAAAACCCGTGACCGAGTGTTTCATTTATGTCTAATATGCTTTTGGTTACTTCATGTCTTCATGACTTCAGACTTTATGATAGATTTTGTCTCTAAATATTGATAAAAAAACCCTATGCTGTGCTGGTTTGCCTTGCACTTGCCCGCTTTTCCAAATCAAGCCGTTATTGTTTGTAATTGTATAATTAATTTAAATTTGGAAAGAGCCGGCTGTCTGCTGAATCTAATGGCTCCGTGTGAATACGATTGTTCATCCACGCTCTACCGAGTTGGAAAGATACACTGCTGCGCACGACAGTACCAAAACTCAAGCTTTAGGTACAGCTTGTCAGCCTTTATATTTTTGTTGCAAAGTCGCCTGTAATGTATAGAGTAAAGAGCACAAATGTAAAAGTTGATGCTGTGTTGTAGACTGTACAAGTGGACTCAGAAACTCGGCAATATGTGTTTGGACTGACTCTTGTTACAATACAAAGATAGAGTTCGGTTATTTTGCAACTCAAGAAAATGGTGCTTAATTTTCTGATAGTCTTCATTGTTGCAAATAAATCAATGTAATAATTATGTGAAGCGCTCGTGGGTTAGGCGAACCCAGTAATTGGAATCAATCACTTGGGTAAGCATCAACAGGCGCGGTCAGGTACGGGATGGGTGAGCGTCCCGTGACTACCGCTAGTGGCATTTTTCCGAGCGCTTCCGTGCTTCGCAAGGCACGTTAAGCCGTTGGTGCCGGCTGTCATATAATGGCAGTCGTTAAGCCATGTCAGAGACCTTATGGGCGGCTTGATAACTTCTGACAGTAAGGCCCGCCACTGTCTTACAATCCTCCACCAACCCGGACTTGGCCCCTGAGGTGGAGTATGGCCTAACCTTCCTGCGATGCAGGAAGAGACCCGTGCCCCAGTAGTGGGGACATACAAGGGTTGATAACGAATAATTATGTCAAACTTAAAACTTCTGTGGCGTAGTGGTTCCGTATCTGCTTACAAGCTAAAGGTTCGTGGTTCGAACTCACATGTTTATATGTTTGTGATGTCGCTGTTTCTGGTTCCCACGACAGAGGGTATCCTAGTGTGGGGCCAGAAGCGATGTATGTGCCAGTTTGTAAATGTTATGTTATGTTCTTGAAACTCTGTTACCGATTTTTTTTTCTAGTATTTCCACTTGTCTTGGCATAGAACTGATTTTTTACGCGTATAACCTAAACTTAAAAATGCAAATAGACTTACGATATCCACCCTTGTATGCTTCCACTGCTGGGGCACAGGTTTCTTCCTACATCGTAGGAAGGTTAAGCCTACTACGGAATTCAAGTCCGGATTGGTGGAGGGTCGTAAGACAGTGGCAAGTCTTACTGTCAGAAGTTATCAAGCCGCCCATAAGGCCTCTGACTTGGCTGAACGACTGCCGTTACATGACAGCCGCCAACAACGGCTTAACGTGCCTTGCGAAGCACGGAAGCGCTCGGAAAAATGCCACTAGCGGCCGTCACGGGACGGTCACCCATCCTGCACCTAACCGCGCCTGTTGTTGCCTAACTCAAGTGATTGTTTCCAATCACTCGGTTCGACTAGGCCACGAGCGCTTCAAATAGACTTGTTAAGCTAGAATTTTAGCACTGTTATAGGCAGTATTGCCCCAAATGACTTAGAGCAATGTAAAAAAATGCAAAAGGCAATCCACTGCGTCTCTTCCTGTGTCAAGACTATGTGGGCTATTGCAATATTCGCCATGGTTACATTAGCAAATATTCACCGTCTAAAAGCATGATGCGCCAGCTATAACAAAAAACTACTGTTTATATTACTTAGTCGTTACAATTACTGTTAATTAAGGACTTTGAAAAGACTAAGTTCGGAGTTTTATTTGTCCATGTTTTCTGCAAAATCATCTAGATTTTGAAATGGACACTTAGTTTGATTTGTAACGTTCATGAAGTCGCAATTTCTGCGCTTCTTTGAATAAAACCTTTTCATTTCATTTCAGTCAAAAAGTGACAAAAAGACGTTGTCATTTAATCATTGCCTACCGGTGAAGATAACACTTTATACGATCATAATTATTGTTATGGCCGTCGCTGGAGTTAACTTTGTAACGGGCGTGATAATTATGATAATTGTCCCCGCATGCATGTTCGTTTCTTGGAAATTATGGAATTTTATAATACTGACTTATGTATGTGGGCAGCGCTCGTATCTTCCCGACGTTACTTTATTGCCGCTGTATAAGATAAAGGAAACATTATTTTGAGATAAAACACCTACCTATTGACCGTAAACACATTCAATATTGTAGGCAAACATTTTTTTCTTCGACTGGACCAATGGTTTAGGGGGCCCATAGTTTTCGCAATAAAATATAGTCGAGCCCTTTTATTACATAACTGTCCGCGCTGTTGGGTGACGTCACTATTTTGACGAGTGTCAAAATATGTATATGGGTACCGGCAGAATACCAGCGCTAGAGTTTTCCTCTTAAACTCTCAGCACATGCTGAGTCGGAACCCGTTTGCATTTGCCACACACACGTTGAAACATTTTCAGCATTCGTCCCTATCTCACCAATAGGTATTTACTGTACCGCACAACTGAGTTATGTTTGTATCAATATTCTGTATGTTTACGTTTTGTCAATGTCAACTCTGTACTGTTAATTTGTGATGTAATGTGATGATATATTTATACGTGTGTGTGTCTTATGGAAATAAATCTTTTATCTATCTATCTATCTACCTACCTACCTACCTACCTACCTACCTACCTACCTACCTACCTACCTACCTACCTACCTCTACCTACCTACCTACCTACCTACCTACCTACCTACCTACCTACCTACCTACCTACCTACCTACCTACCTACCTATCTATCTATATTGACAGTTCGGAGTGGATTAAATCGGACTGCTCCACAGTGTGAGAACTTGCTTATAGTAGTAGCAGTAGTGCTTAGTAGCGCCCCTGAACATGCGTGCACTTTAAACTTAGGGCCTGTTTCACAATCTGCAAATAAAGTTCCGGATAAGCTATCCGCAACCAGGGCTGCCGTTTGTTCTAAATTTGAAGCCATTAACGAACACACGCAATATACAAATATTTATTTAAATTTAGAACAAACGGCAGCCCTGGTTGCAGATAGCTTATCCGGAACTTTATTTGCAGATTGTGAAACAGGCCCTTAGAGTATAATACCCACATAATGTTTCAATTATGTGGGTATTACACTCTAGTGCTAGACTGCATAGTTTGAGATAAAATACCTACCTACGATTATTAGCCGTAGACACATTAAATCTTGTAGGGCAACATTTTTTTCTTTGATTATGCTAACGGTTTAGTGGGCCCATAGTTTTCGCAATAAATAGAGTGAACAGCACATCGACCAGCCCTTTTATTGTGAAGCTCTCCGCTCTATTTGGTGATGTCACCATTCTGAGGATTAGAAATTGAAAATGGATTATACTATTTTTATTTTTAATGCACTAACCCGTGCTAAGGACAACTTTAAAAACCTATTTAGAGGCTACAAATTCCACCCATGCCGGGATTCGAACCCGCGACCTCTGGCTATCCATGCCAGCGCTCTTTCCAACTGAGCTAATGGGCGACTCACCGGCATCAGTGAAATTTCGAACCTCTTTACACTATTCACTGTATTATGAAAATTGATGTCAAAATATTTATGTTGACAGTTCGGAGTGGATTAAACCGGACTGCTTCATACAGTGGAGAACTTGCTTAGTAGCGCCTTTGAACATGTGTGTACTTTAGCCTTAGAGTACAATACCCACATAATGTTTCAATAGAATGTTATAAACAAATTGTTGTTATTTACCTCTTTTTAGAAGTCTATGTACTAGTAATACTTATATGCAGTGATCTAGTTATTCGTTACGTAGAAGGCGTCGATTGCTACTCTGCTGCAACACAGTTTTAACTAGCGCGTAAGTTACTCCAAGTCATCTATCTATTTAACCTACACACAATTGAGCCATGAGGAGAGATGAATGAAAAGCTTTTGAGTCAGCCCCAGACTCCACGGAGGAGTAAAGAACCTAAAAGAAGAAGAAAAATAAAGAGTAAACCAGAGCACGTTGGCTCTGAATTCAACCCGAGTCTCGAGCATATTAGGCTTACTAGCGAATGAAGCAAAACATCTCCAAGTAATAGCATGCAAACTCATCAATATGCATAACGGCAGGATGGATACTCCCTCTGTAACTAACTGCTACCAATAAACCGGCGAGGTGTATCTTCAACATCAAACTTCATAACTAATTCAAAGACTTGCATAATGCTGTTCATTAGATCCGATATTGCTTAAGTATGCACAGATTCGGATACTATTTAGGATCTTACATATTTATTTAAGCTGCTATAGGATCTAATTTTGATCAATTGTCTATGTGATGGACCCATAGTTTGACTTGCAACGTTCATTAGCCGCAGTTTCTGTGCTAATTTGAATAGAAACTTTTTAATTTCATTTCATGTTATTACATTCTGTGTTAGATGAAAGTCATCTATTGAGGCAAACATTGGTTGTGTAGATTTTATTTCTAAATTCAAAACATTCGTTGGTCTACCAAAGATGAGATTTCGTAAAAACCTATTTAGAGGCAAAAAAATCCACCCATGCCGGGACTCGAACCCGCGAGCTCTGGCTAACCGTGCCAGCGCTCTCCCAACTAAGCTAATGGGTACTTACCGGCATCAGTGAAATTGCGAACCTCTTTACACTACTCTCTAGATTACTTACAGGCAGCGACATCTGGCTGAAGTAATTTGCATCACTTGCAGCCCCGAGCACCTACTTTTCAGTTAGGTTTTTTTATCGGAACGATATCGCTGTACCCATAATGATTATATTCTTTTTTGTTGCACACGAATTTCGTGTAATTCGTGTGATGAAATGTCAGCTGATACTGAGATGTCTTACATAAGTTTGACAGCAACCACGCTGGCAAGAGCTTTGGCGAAATTCCGGTCCGCATAACACATGGCGATACAAAATGGCTGGCCGGCTTGTTTGTTCTTAAATCTAGGCTATAATTACGTGGCGTCTTGTTATGTTTCTCGATCCTGCTCAGGCATTATATTAAAAGGGGATCGACGGAGCCCGTCTGGCAATAAACGCGGCCACAAGGTACAGTTATTAACAATTCCGGTACCAAATAAATTTTACTTCCACCTTCTTATTAAACTTGTTTCGTCCGTTTTTGTTCTATCTCCCTTTCTAAGGTAAGGCCGGTTGTGGATAAGCCAAGTGCTTGGAGGCAAGTGAGAATATTTCAAGAACATTGTTGAACTGCAAAATACTACTTACTTCTTATGTGATCCTTCGCCATATTTCGTCCAATGCTACTCCTCCCTCGAGTCAAATGTCTTCTTTCTTTGCTTGGCCATAACCAGCAGCCACCAGGAATCTGCAACTGATGCGTTTATTTTGACAGATGAGAGCGATAGAGCGCGTGACAAAATAATGAAGTTATGGTATGATTACAGGCTATTATGACAACCTATAAAATAAAAAAAACTATTGTAATCAATTCAAGGTTGCGACTGAGGAGGTTAAACAGTGGAACAACTCCTCGTGCGCTCACAGCATGTAATGCCGAAATTTTAGCGCCACAAAACCCCTGACTTGCGCTATCGTTCTACCCATGCAGCACGACGACACTAGTCACGAGTATCGAATGTCAAAATTCGCAACTTTTGAGTACATTTATTGTCAAATTTTGACATTTAAGCGCCAAAACGCAGCTATACAACAATCAACGCATGATTTAGTCCACCGTATGGTGTACAGCACGTCATCCTTCACATCAATGCACTCTACTCCGCTGTTGCGACCTTTCAACTCGTGATTCGCGCTATCGTTCTACCCATGTAGTACGACGAAATTAGTCACGCGTTTCCAATGTCAAAATTCGCGACTTTCGAGTACATTTATAGTCAAATTTTGACATTTTAACCACAACGCAGCTGTACAACAATCAATGTGTGATTCAGGTCATCGTACGGTCAACAGCACGTCATCCGTTACATCAATGCACTCTACTCCGTTGCGACTTTGCAACTCGTGACTCGCGCCATGCAGTACGACGACACTAGTCACGCGTTTCGAATGTCAATATTTGCGACTTTCGAGTACATTTATTGTCAAATTTTGACCTTTTAGCGTCACAACGCAACTATACAACCTCTATAGCTACGCTCTCTACTCCGTTGCGGCTTTGCAACTAAAATGTGAAATTTAATATGCTGTTGCCTATACTACCCAGGCATGTAATTAATAATGTAAACTGGTGTCAATGGAAGGAACTGGCATCAAAGACACAGGCCCGGCCTAGTTTAGACGCTAGTTTTCACAATGTATCAACCAAATATTACTTGTAAGTACCTTACAAACTGTATGTTTAGATACAACTGTAACTTTTAACGTTTGCAAAATAAACTTTATTATTATTATTATTATTATGTACGACAAAAAAATCGCTTTTCACATCCACACCGACATTAAAACACATCGCGTCGTATCCACACTGCTAACAGAATACAACACAATCATACGTATGCCTTCCACTTTTTTGAGTTTCGGTTAACCCATATTCGTGCGGCGTCGTTACCCGAGGCGGCGCGGCCGGGGCGCGCAATTATGTAATTACGTGTTAGGAGATATGTTTTTATCACGTCCACCCTTGTCTATTGGACGATAATTGAGCTCTTGTTTTGGTAATTCCGCGTCATTACAATGTTTTGCGTCGGAAAAAAGTGCGGCTCCGACGACCACGGCATATGGCGCTGAATGGTTACAAGCTTTGGCGTTTCGCTTCGGGATTCGGATATAGAGGATGTAGTGACTAGAATTGAGAAAGGAATGTTGCGTTGGTTTGGACATGTGGAGAGGATTGAGGAAGAAAGTCTGACGAAACAAATATATATTGCAAATGTGATTGGAAGGGCTGGTAAGGGACATCCAAGGCGGACATACATCGACCAAATAGGGGAAGCGAAGTTGGTCTTTCAGGATCGTGGCAAGTGGCAGTCCCTGGACTCTGCCTACCCCTCTGGGATACAGGTGTGAGGTTATGTATGTATGTATGAATGTCGGATATTTGTTCTTCAGTAACTTAGCGGCAGTACTTTGGTCGTGTTAGTTAGTTAGACATGAGATTTCCGCAGTTAGTCTTATAGTTAGGCCAATGTTCTAGGTAGCAAACGCTGAGGTATGTTATTATTACTTCAGGCCATAGGGTTTCCTCCTAATGTTTTCCTTCACTGTTAGCGAGTGGTATCGTTACTATAGCTTCACAAAATGCAGAAAACAAATTGTTCTTGCCCGGATTCGAACTTACAACCTCCCGATAGAGAAGCCGGGGTTCTACCCCGCTGCTCTGAGTGCTTAGTGCGAGTTTGACAGGTCCAATCGAATAACTTTACTACCGCGTTAATCGAGCATTGAGTAGTGAGTAAGAGTAAGTTAACCGTTCGAACTGGCAAAACGCTGTCACAGTACAACTCGCACTCGCGTTTATTCGTGTTTTGGCTGGTAAACGTGTTCACTTCTCAACGTAAACCATTACAACTCACACTCAGCAATTTTAATTTCCATACTTGTCGCTAGGTGGCGCTTCCTCGATGCCATAGAAATATGAGTTTACGTTAACGCGATCGAGTAGTTAAAAAACTCGCACTAAGCACTCTGCACTTTAACCATACTTATATAGAATAATGCAGAATAACGCATTGGCTACAATTTATAAAGATATTGTGTGATACTTTTCAAAAGCGACTCAAAAATTTTTTATGTCATAATTTTAATGTTATAATGTAAGTTCTTTTGTACGCGACGCTACTATAAGCTACACGAATTAATAATCCTGCACAGACGAAGTCGCGGGCAGCATCTAGTCTACTAGTACTATCTAGTCATCTACTGACGCGCTATGATATCGTTATTTGTAGAAGTAGGTACATAGATAGAGAGAGAACACTATATTGAAGTAGGTACATATTTCTGTCAAACGTTTTTTGCAAAACACGAAGAAACATCCAAAGTTTTAACCAAATTTGCCATCCCTCCAAACGAAGTACCAACTAAATTAGTAACTTTAGCAAAGGTTCCCCTTGACCCTCTGTAGTTGCTGCTAAAAGTCTATACTTTGATCCATACGACCCAAAATAAAAACACAATGGAGCAACCTGAATCGTTAACAAGCCTCAAAGTTATCGCCGTCAGGAGTGCAAGGATGCGAGAATACCTGCGCAGCTCCGCTAATTTACGTCTCGGTTTCACAATCGAAGTTAAGCGCTGTTAATCATCAAAGTATTTGAGATGTCTTTTCAAAAATGATTTGAAATTCCTTGGCTTAGTTTGAATTGTGAATTTGTAGTGCGGTTTATTATCGATTAAATTTTTAATACTTCTAGCCGTTTCCTAAGAGTATAAATTATTCATAGATTGTTGGATCTTTCGTAAGATTCATTTGCCAAATATTAAATGTCGGTAGGCTTCTCTGATAAACCAGGTTCCGTACAAATGGTGAATGTGGCGCTAATTAGCGACACGTGTTATATTTAGAATTTGATTCTTTCGATTAAGATGAGTCTCTTTATTCCAGAGAAGACCTGTGCCATGCGGTGGGACGTATATAAGCATATATACATACGTATATACACTTATGTTTGTTCTTGTTTATGTAGGTACCTTATTAATTTTAAATCCGGATTAACTTACTTGAGTCTGACTAAGTTTCGCATTGATTCGTAGAGCTTTAGTTAGATCTAAATGCGACCCACTTAGTAGACCATTCCCAGGCTAAGTTCGTTAGCGAATTAAGCCTCATTCTAATAAAAAGAGACAGTTGGCTTGTAGAACTAGAATACGACTTGACAGAACTTCTTCGACACTAATGCTTCTCCATGCCGTTTTGCCGCCGTTTTGACAAAACGGCGTTCTACTTGAATAGTGACACTGGCACTTAACGCGAACGTGAGGTGAGATTCCGGAGGCCATATGGCTGCCACAATGGGCAGACGGACGCAAGGGTCAATAACATAAGCATCCTGCCAGTGCAGGGCGGACCACTTGTCCGCTGACCAAAAGTCGCCGGGAAGAAATTATAGAGAGCGCTTGAATGGGGATTTATTGCACCCGCTATTCCTCACTCGTACCGGGTACAGCTAGTTTCAATGAAAATCTCGTGTCCTATATTGTAGGACCAATTTTTGTGTCTGATTTTAGGAAAACATTAAATTAATATGAAATAAAAAAGGCATGCAGCCGTTTTAGAGTGATTGCGAAGACAAAGAAATCATAGTTAATTTTTATATAGATACTTATCTATGTAAATGTAAAATACTTTTTTTTATAAAATTTTTTTTTACATTTTTTCACCCTCCAATATGTAAAGCTCAACAAGTTGTTTTTTTTTTTTTCGAAAAAGGTATGACAAAGGGTTATGTCAAACAAATCGCAACTACTTGTATGCAAAATAAAAACAACAACTTTGAGAAATTTTGAAAAAGTCCTATTGATAAATAATCGACACTAAAAAATGGTTTTTAGGTTTTGTGGAAATAAGTAAACTAAGAAGCAGTAGACACATCGCTATATTAACGAACTTATTTTAGCGAATCGTCTTGTTTCAAGATACTAAAAAAAAACCTAAGTTGTTATTCGAAAAAATTCAAAATATTGGTTATACATGAGAAACAGTTTTATAATTCAAAAAGGATTAAAAAAAGGTCATGACTAATTCATTTTATTGACTATCTTCACAGTATTTCACCTATTTACAGGACATGTACACTTTTTTACTGCAAAACTTGTGTTTTATTCTAGGGTAGCGAACTAAAGCACATAAGTCAAGTAAAACCCTAATGAAATATCCCCACTGCTACGGCACGGGTCTCTTCCTGCGTCGAAGGACGGTTAGACCATACTCCACCACGGGGGCCAAGTCCGGGTTGGTGGAGTGTGGCAGGTCTTACTGTCAGACGTTATCAAGCCGCTTATAAGTCCTCTGACATGGCTTAACGACTGTCATTACACGACAGCCGGCACCAACGGCTTAACGTGCCTTGAGAAGCACGGAAGCGCTCGGAAAAATGCCACTAGCGGTAGTTACGGGACGGTCACCCATCCTGCACCTGACCGCGCCTATTCTCCTTTAACTCAAAATTGATTCCAATCACTCGACTAGGCCACCAGCGCTGCGATGCCTTAACTAACCGATAATAATGCTTAATAATATCGAGGTGGGTCATTCAGCTCTATGTAGATAAGTAGTTTGTGTCAAGTCTACACCATTAAGCTGGGTCCAATAAAAAAAACATTTTTTATGATAGATATAACTCTGCCGGACGCGTCCTATACAATAACATGAACGGTTATCTTCCTAATGACATATCTAATATTGTTTCATACAATTACGTTATTTTATTGCAAAAAAGATACAATTGGACGGGCTCCGTGTCGTCAAATGATTTCCGTGACTGGTAATTTTATGGAAGCATAAGTAGGTATAACCTCCATTCATTTCGCGTCCGAAAAAGAACAAACGTAAACAAAGCGGGATGACAAACAAAAATATTGCTTGTATCTTTCCTCGCGAAATATGCATCCGAAATTTTATAAGACTAGATTAGCTACGAGGGTAACTTGTGCCGGAGGAAAAAAGGGAAAAATACGAGATATATTTTCCTGTTGCGGTAAAAAGTCGCATATACCTTGAGAAAATATTCCTAGAGCTAACACTCTGGCAGGAGAGAAAATGTGTTGACAAAGTTACATAACCTCGGGGCTGTAATAAAATAAGTATTTTGTATTTTGAAATGAAATGAAAAAACTTTATTGTAAAACGGTTACAAAACATGGTTACTGGCTTCTAAACTAGGATTTCCTGTGCTATGGGTAGCCATATAACATAACATTTACATACAAGCACATACATTGCTTCTGGCCCCACACTAGGATACCCTGTGTCGTGGGAACCAGAAACAACGACATCACAAACATGTAAACATCCAAGAGCTGGGTTTTTTTTTTGTTCCCAGCCGGGATTCGAACCCGGGACCTCTTGCATGATAGGCAGACGCGCTACCGCTACGTCACAGAGGTCGTCATATTTTTTTATCATCGTCATCGTCAGGCTATATACCTACTAGTCCACTGCTGGACATAGCCCTCCCCTAGAGAGCGCCAAATTGTGCTATCATAGGGGGTAATTCCCATAATCCTCACGCTGGGCATGCGGGTTGAGGATCGCAGTTCGGTGGAATTATACTGCAGGGGGCGCTGCTGCCCACCCCCCGGTTTGTGCCCCTTAGTCGCCTTTTACGAGACCCGCGGGAAGAATTGGCTTGGTGCTATTCTCTAGGCCGACACCACACCACATTTTTTTATATATAATGTTATGAGCAATGGACTCGGAAGCGAGAGACCCAGGTTCGATACACAGTGCGGGCTTTGTTTTTTAAGTTATATACCTATGTTGTGGAGTTATAGTGGCACTACCACTCGCTAACTATGAAGGGACACACCGTGAGGAAACCTGAGTGTCTGAGGTGTTCAAATATTACATCGCTTGAAATTGCCTATCTGCGGAGGGCAAGCGTGGTAAATAAGCAATATCGATTTAGGTTGAAATGTTACTAGAAGACATGCATTTAAAGATTGACATTCTTTCGACTATAGAAAAACATGTGAGAGATCAAGAACGGTGATAGCGGAGCGGTAGAATAACGACTTCTCAGTCGGGAGGCCGTGGGTTCAAATCCCGCTATGTACCAGTGGCTTTGTTTACACTATGTTTATTTGTAAAGTTATAGTATCAATACCATTCGCCAACGCCTAAAGAAAGACTATGTGAAAGATCTTCAAGAGGAGCGTAGTAACTAGTGACACTAGGTAGGTACCCTAGACCGTTTCTATGTTACCGACCTCATCATTTGTTTAATTTAAATACTAGGCACATTAGGATGGACAAAATAAAAGGACGCTGTGTTTTAAAAACATCAAAAAAAAAAAAAATTTGGTATGTAACTTAAATATTTAGGTTTTTCATGTACTCTCTTATCTAATCTAATCGAAGCACTAAAAAGCGTTACTGTAGTAAGTATTTAAGTCAACATAAAACATAAAATAAATATTCATTGCGAAACATCCCTAAATGTTGAATGTAAACAAAAGACTCTTCTAGACATCAACAAAGTCTTTGTTGCCGGAAACGCGAATTGCTGACGGTGTAATAAGGCTGTTTCGCTAGGAACTCGCTTAGGAAAAATGACGTAAAAGGAAAAAACTGGCCGCCATTAAACAACCGCTGTCTACTAACGCACAAGATAGTAGGTCAGTGGGTCTTAGGGTAGGATTGGAGAGGAAATATGCATAATTTAGGCGAGCCCATCCGAGGCTATAAATATTAAAGGCCCCTAAAAGTTCCTTTGCGAAGGTTGCGAAAAGTTAAAAGGTGCCAGTTCCCTTAGACACCAAACAAGCGTATTTTTTTTACTAAGGCCAATAGATGATAGTAAATTTGATAAATCTATGACACGAAGATAGATTTTATTGCGTGCTGTATATTTTTTAATAGCTTGTCTTTTCGCGCATATTGAAATAATAATAATAATATTCCTGTGTGGTTCCATTGGAATATTAAATATGTAGTAATATTATGAACATATTTAAAGGCAAAAAATTCCACCCATGCCAAGATTCGAACCCGCGACCTCTGGCTATTCGTGCCAGCGCTCTTTCCAACTGGCTAATGGGCGACTCACCGGCATCAGTGAAATTTCGAACCTCTTTACACTATTCTCCGTATTACGTACAGGAACCATTAGCTCAGTTGGAAAGAGCGCTGGCACGGATAGCCAGAGGTCGCGGGTTTGAATCCCGGCATGGGTGGAATTTTAGCCTCTAAATAGGTTTTTTAATTGTCCTTAGCACGGGTTAGTGCATTAAAAATAAAAATAGTATAGTAGGAATATTATGCTTTGAAAGGTGCCTGGAGTGATCGTCTGCGCTTGAAATTGCAAGTCCGTGGTGGGCACGCGCGTGGATTAAGTCCATAAAAATGCCTAAGAATGCACAGAGTATGCCTGTTCCCTACAATGCTGCGTTAATGCAGCATACAATATAGGCTGCATTAATATTTTCACGACTGATCTTCTCTCGACTTCGTTCGCGTGGTTTTGATAAAAGGTGTTGTGTCGATAGAGAATATGTTTTATTTATGTACATATTTTGGAGTTTCTTCGTCCATTTTTTCTCCAAAATGATCTAGAATTTGAAATGGACACCTAGTTTTACTTGTAACGTTCAATAAGTCACAGTTCTTATGTAGTGTTGAATAAACATAGATTTGATTGAATAAGATATATTTCATTGAAATAGGCTCGTTGTATGATATATGCGAGATTACGAAATAGGTGCATAAATGAATGACCAACATCCAAATGTCCAAACGTCCAAACTTGTAGAGACAAATTTAAAAACCTATTTAGAGGCTAAAAATTTCACCCATGCCGGGATTCGAACCCGCAACCTCTGGCTATCCGTACCAGCGCTCTACCAATTAAGCCAATGGGCGACTCACGGCATCAGTGAAATTTCGAACCTCTTTACAATATTCTCTGTATTACGTACAGACAAGAGTAGCGACAATTAATTGTAGAGACAATTCCAGATTTTCTTTATAAGTTCGTAAACACACAATTCAGTCAGGAATCATCTAATGAATCAATGTTTTATATCTGTATAGACGGTTACAGATTTTCTTTCGATGCTAATGACATATTCATAAAAACACTCTTAAGAGCCTAGTAATAGCTCCAAATGTGTCCAAAGCATAAGAATTGCAGAACAGAACCAATATCTTCTCTGCGGCAGCGTAAACATCTATTCTCAACTCGGTGGTGCAATAAAAACAATGCAATCGAAATGAAATATTTTCAATAAAGGAAGTGCGGACGCTGAATAGGAATTGCACCCATTACGTACATTGAATACGGCAATAGTCTCCATCCCATAAAGCATTCTCAGTGGGTCTGTTAATATTGGAAACAGCCGCAGAGATTTCGAAATTGCTTTCCGGCAAAAATGTTTTAAAGCTGCATTTCTAGCTGGAAATAGATCTTTGTAACTCGGTTCCATAATTATAGATAGCTTCTGATGTTTTTCCTTGCAAGGCATTCAACTCTCGACCTTAAAAGTTACGGTGATACGTAATAATCCCGCAAATTTGAGTCTCACGTTTCTCCGCAGCCGTTGTTTATCTTTAATCACCCTTACTTTCCCTGTTTCACCCCTTTCTAAGCTCAGACCCGTGTACCCCCGTAACGTTCCGGATTAGGGTGTCTAAATCGCCCTTAAATAGGGGATAAAAATGAAATTTATTTAAATTGCTGAAAATAGGTATCTATTCAAATTAATTGCGGCTTTCACACGTGGCCTGTATCGCAGTTTCGCTTATCGCTAAAACCAGTTGTCACAAAGATTTCCCGAAAAGCGTTAAGCGTGTTTTATTCCCTCACAACACTCTTTGTTCTTTATATATTAGAAAATCACATTGTGGTAAGTTAGTTTTGACAAAATTTTACTGACATATAAGTCGCATTTTATTGTCATCGGGTAGACACCCTACATATTCCACGGGGAATTATGCGGTGCCACGCAGCAGTATTCTTTAACCCTCCCGACCGTAAGTCATGATTTTGCCTATCTGGCGTCGAGATCGCTAAATTTAAATACAATTTTGGTTGATCAACCCCCAGATTAAGCGCTCGTAGACGGGTCCAGAACCGTTTGTCTGCAAATTTTTCGGGCATGAAATTCTCTGAACGACACCTAGTTTTATGAATTGTTATTTGGTTTCTAAAATATTTAATAGTCACTAACTCAAATTATATATATGTCATGTAGCTTGCGTGACCTTTAGTAATTAAAACCATAAAAGTTATTACGACCATGATAGGGCACTTTAACGGACAATGATTAATATTCTTACTATGCTAAAGTGACTGTTTAGTAGGTAAGCGTTTATTTCCCTTTAGTCTAATTTATTTCCTGGATAAAGATATTTCTCATTCCACTGTATAGGGCGTGGCGTTTATTCAGCATCCATACAATTTTACTTCTTCCAGTTATCAAAAGTATGATTTTTTTAGTTAATCATACATAATTATGGCTCCAAGATATGGACTACCAAACAACTAAAGAGATTTTTAATGCTTGTGTTTAAAGAAAAATACTCTTTCTTTCTCACACACACACACACACACACATACACCCTCGCACACACGCACACACTCATACACACACACACACACACTCTCATACGCACATACATAGATTCATTTTACATATAATTATACATTTTTTTAAGATGTATCTTCAAACCTAGTCTAAGAGTTGTTTTTGTTTTCCCTTAGAATTCAAAATTATACAGATAGTATAACTTTTTTCATAGCGGTTAGTTATAGCGTTACCAAACGTGTCGACAATTACTTTAGAAATTTTATTCAGGTCTCTCCGATACAGACTAGCAGCCTTACTAATAAACATGGTGTAAGTATTGTATAACTATTCAGTGTTTTGTCTCTTTTCTTCCAACTGAAAATTACATTCAAATGACGTGAACAAAACACTGTGTAACTATACCAGTCTTATACGGTGTTTATTAGTAAGAGCCTTAAAGTCTAGTGCAGATACCGCAATTATTGTAAACATGGAACATCTTTTTAGCAAATAAATATCTTTATTTTTGTCTTCGTCTAATTACCATATAAGTAGTTTGTTTGCATTGGTTTACATTATCGATCCTACAAAAATTGTTTCCGGAGTTTCCCTTCCTTACGCCACATTCTGTTGCTGTGCTGTTTTTTCAACTAGATAGTGGCATCAGTGAAATTCGAAATTTCGTATTACGTACAAATAGCCTCTAAATAGGTTTTTAAAATTGTCCTTAGCACGGGTTAGTGCATTAAAAATAGTAAAGAAAACAAATATTTTTATATCTTTGCCCTTCTTAAGGCTTTCATATTGCTATGAATAAATGAGACCAATAAAAGTTATGTAACAACAGTCTTTCGTCCGGAATAACGCTCTAGTTTCATAGCACAGTGGTCAATCTGCAAATTATAGGCTTCCAGATGTCAACTGCTTATTTTGGTCGATAATAGTGCCCCTATGCCTGCTCTATGATTATGCGGTCGGTATTCTTTTGTTAAAGTCGACGTAATTATGGCCTGTAATTTACTTTTGCTCCTCAATTTGCATGTTACCTACATTAATTTTAATCGACCAACACTCGGTGCCCAATTCATTGGCGCGTGTTCGTTTATGGTTCTCGATTTATTTGTTGCTATTGTTAATAAAAAATAAGAAGATAATAAAATAAAAGTCCCCAAAATCCAGGCCTAGTATAGCTTCAGGACTGCAGGTAAACGTAATATTTTTTGTGATAGTTGTATATTTATAAGCTACGGTGATTTGTATTTTTTAGAAATAAATAATTTACTTACTAATTGAAAGTTTTAACACACTTTTTTTAAAACATAGATATCGTTCCAAAGCAAATTTCTATTTTTAAAGGCAAGTTTCCATTATAACAGTGAAAAATTATAAGATAATATAATTGTTTACTGATGCCAACAATACCAAAAATATACACATATTAATATACAAAATATAGACAAAAAAGATGGAAAACAAGGGGTGCAGACTAAGCATGTGCTGGGCATAATGCTTGATGGTACATTAGAAATATGGAAGTGTCGTTTGGAGACCACACTATGCGACGCTTCCATATTCCATTGCATACTTATTTTAAGTTTGATTACTAAACCATTCTGTAAATGTGTTTGTATTCAAGTTGTAAGTAATTCTTAGGGCTGATTTTTCAACCCTCGGATAAAACTCATTCGGGACCACGGCACCTGAAAAAGTGCCGAAACGTCGGAAAATTGTAAAAATGTAATAAACGAGCATAAATCCGTATAAAAACAGTTTTAATTAAAACTTATCCGTCTAATAAAATATTACGTTATCAATCGTTATCAACCCTTGTATGTCCCCACTGCTGAGGCACGGGTCTCTTCCTGCATCGCAGGAAGGTTAGGCCATACTCCACAACGGGGGCCAAGTCCGGGTTGGTGGAGGATTGTAAGACAGTGGCGGGCCTTACTGTCAGAAGTTATCAAGCCGCCCTTAAGGCCTCTGACATGACTTAACGACTGCCATTATATGACAGCCGGCACCAACGGCTTAACTTGCCTTGCGAAGCACGGAAGCGCTCGGAAAAATGCCACTAGCGGTAGTCACGGGACACTCACCCATCCCGTACCTGACCGCGCCTGTTGTTGCTTTACCAAGTGATTGATTCCAATCACTCGGTTCGCCTAGGCCACGAGCGCTTCATTTTTATATTACACAATAATATAAAAATGTCACCGTGAAACAACAAAAGAAAGGCAATTAGAATACAGTTTTGAATTGGTTGTTTAATATAATATTCGACGAATAAGCTTTATCCGAAGATTCAAAAATCAGCCCTAAGTAAATAAAATATTTTTTCAGCCCTTCTGATCTATTTAATTGGTAACTAACTGTAGTTATCAATTGAATAGATCAGATCGTTGCTTTGAATAAACTCAAAACATAACTTTTTTACAAACGAAATCGAAATTAAAACTGCAATATACCTACTATCGATAATATCCTACAATAATCTCCTATCAATAATAACCTACAATAATCCCCAACCTGTCATTGCAGCGTACACAGATTTTTTTTTCAAGTCTCTAGAGGTCACGGATAACCAGACAGATGGATAGACCGTCAAGTGCCATTAGCTTGACGTCGCAACAGAGACGCAGCTGATCATTCGTCGCGGTTGCCATTACGTGACCGAACCGCAGCTCCACTGAGTATTGAGGAGTTCAATAAATGACGCCATTACGACCAATATGACACTTTTTTAGGGGGCGATGCTACAAGATGGGGTGGATGCGACCAGATTTTTTTCCATGTGGGTCCAAACGGATAAAGCCGATTGGCGTATCTATCTGTTGCCTTCCAATTGTGATCTCATCATTTCATAACCGGCAAAACATTTGGCGAATGCATAACGTTAAAAGCGATAATATGTCATTATTAGCGGAATAATGTGGCTCATAACCAATAATTCAATTTATCGGCTGCATTTAGTGCCATAGTAGGTTCGATATAGATTTTTATGTGATGCAACTAGTAAAAAACCCCAATGACTTTAAATGCGTAACATGTGGACAGTAATGATATCTTTTTTAATAACAAAGACATGTAATTCACTACAAAAAAAGGAATTAAATATATAAGTACTTACTAGCTTTAGCCCACGGGAATACATTGGCATATTAAGTGTACTATGTCTCAATTCAGATCTTTGTCTATCTAGACAAGTTTCATATTAAAAAAATGTATTTAGAGGCTAAAAATTCCACCCATGCCGGGATTCGAACCCGCGACCTCTGGCTATCCGTGCCAGCGCTCTTTCCAACTGAACTAATGGGCAACTCAACGGCATCAGTTAAATTTCGAACCTCTTTACACTATTCTCTGTATTACGTACAGGCAGCAACATCTGGCTTAAGTAAATTGCATCACTTACAGCCCCGACTACCTACTTTGCAGTTAGGTTTTTACATCGGAATGATATCACTGTACCCACATGATTATACTATTTTTATTTTTAATGCACTAACCCGTGCTAAGGACAATTTTAAAAACCTATTTAGAGGCAAAATATTCCACCCATGCCGGGATTCGAACCCGCGCTCTTTCCAACTGAGCTTTTTAGCCTTTAAATAGGTTTTTAAAATTGTCCTTAGCACGGGTTAGTGCATTAAAAATAAAAATAGTATAAGTTTCATATTAATTGAGTGATTGGGTAACAAACGTCCAAACATCTTCAGACTTTCACATTTATAATATAAGTAGGATTTTAATAAAACTGCAGAAAGTAGGATTAGTAGGATTTGAAAAAAGCGACAGAGCCAGAAAAACATTTGCTAGATTAGCAGAATTACAAATCAGATTAGTAGCGACCGTCCAACAAAACGATCAAACATGAAAAGTCTATCGAATATCGGGTTAATATGAAACAATATTTGCGAAACGCTCGTGCGCTGCACAAATACTTAAAAAATATACCAATACCAAAATGCCCTTTATCGTCAAATAAATAGAGACTGTTATTATGCTTTACATTCTATCATTATTACAGTATATTTAAAGTAAGGTTTGGAGCCACTAGTCACAGTTAAGCTTAAGCCGGTTACGTCCCTCCCTATTTTCTGATGAAAATTTATGTCAGCGGATCAAAAGTTTCACGGCCTCACAAAAATACGAGTCGGCCCCTACTCCCTGCCAATGTGTGTGTGCGTATAGTTGGAGAGTATACTCGCGTACAAATTTGCTTGGGAAATATTTCGCTATTTATGGACAATTCGCTGTCAGTTCTAATAAATAAATAGCTGTTGAAACACATTCGCCGTTACGGCCGCACCTACCGACCGCTCCAGGTTGGGGTAATAAAAATAAATGCGACGTTGTTTTTGTTACATGGGATTCGTGGAGCTCCTTACAAAGTATGCAGTGGTGAAAGTTTTGTGCCTTTACAAATAGGATTTAATCTGCTACTTGATCTAATTGATTTTGATTTGAAAAAGTGTTTCATGCACCTTCTGGATCTTCCGATGCTCTGAATCAAAGATTTTCTTACATTTTTGTTGTTTAAAGAACTATAGCCACAGTGTAGTTCTTTAAACAACAAAAATCTAATATTGCATTTATGACAATTTTTTTTATACTGCCTATATACGTCCCTCTCTCTCAGAGAGAGAGAGAGAGAGAGAGAATGGGCTTATTGCGACGCATGCCCACCGCGGATTGATAGTTGATAGTTTCAAGCGCTGAAATTCATATAGGTAGTAAAATTCTAGGAATTTCGGAGATGCTTACTTTTTGTTGTTGTTGTTTATTATTTTTGCGGCTTGCTTGTAATTAATTACAATTTGTTCTTGGCTGTACTCGAAACTTGCTGCTGGTTTTTTATGCGACTCACGGCGTACATCCCCGCATATTTACCCGCCTTTGTTTGGTACCTATTTATTTAAGCGAGCCTGTTTAATTATTGGGGTGCTTTGATTCGGCTGCATTATAACTACACGCTTTGTCGCGTGTAGGACAAACCGTTTGCTGGCCTGTTTTTGTTGGTAGAGGTTTGTTTTCGTGACTTCTATATGTTTCTTTTTGATTTTGTAACGCAGAATTTGCGGGTTGATTTGAAAGATAGGAGGTTTAGTCCATTATGTTCTTCGCCCATTAAATATCCCTTTAAGGAAAATTTTCGTATAGTTAGTCGGAGTTTACACGTTCAGTCTGGTGTCAGTCAATTCCATCAGTCCGGAATTATTATAATTATTATTATTAATTTAAAATGTTCCATCAACATTGTAATTTAATAATTAGTTTTTTTTTAATATTACGAATCAATAAAGGTTATGAAAAGGAAAAAAAAGATAATTAATTAATTTAGCTATCTGCATACCCAATTTACTCTATTCGGATGGTTAAGCGTAATTGAGTGACTATAAAATGTACATATAGGACTAGCTTTTGCCCGCGACTCCGTCCGCGTGGACTTAGTTATTCAGCATGCTTCAATAAAAGGTGCAGATGACTGGAAGAGATCACTTTTAGCGATAAGGCCGCCGTCTGTACTCTTAGGTTAAGAAATATCTGTGTAATTTCCATTTTTATGTACAATAAAGTGTTCTCTATCTATCTGTCTTTCCTATTAATGATCATTGCAAAACAGACTTTAAGGGGAAAATGCTGTCTTTTAAATTCGAATGGGTACTCCGATGGAATAAGTGGTTTACGGGGTACCTATATATACTGATTCACCTCAAGCACAGCCAGTAAATACAATGGCCTGTATTACGTTTTTATGTAAAACTTTCACGCGCAACCTGGTCCCATTGCACAAATTGGGTGGATTAAGATTTCGCGGTAGTGGTACTGGAGCACCAACTTTAACGATAAGACGTGTGTGAGACGGTAGACCAGGTGGGTTCAGGGTATTTAGGGACTCTAAGGGATAGTGTACTGCATCATTCATATGCACTACAGTGACCACAGACTAATCAAAAGATCAGATTAATCACACACAAAGTAATTAGTAGCGTTGGTGCATCTGGCACGCCGTTTTTTCTAATTTTTACTTCTTTCCTTTTCCTAGTAGCCGTTTTGGCGATGACAGGAAGAAGTGAAGGAGAGGCGGGCTCTGAAATTGGCACGGCGACTTAAATCCGTACATAATATACATAAAAATGGCCATGAGATAGATAATGTGAAAAGCGTAATCATCCCACGGGGTGATAGCCATCACCTGTGTGTCATACTACAGATATGACATGGCCCGAAACAGAGAGATAATAGGAACTGCCGTGTGGGGCACCATAGATTCATCAATTTGTAATAACTCAACAATCATTGCATGTGAGGTATAACAAACAATAAGTAAATATCAAAGGTTCCACTCACCAACCAAGAAATTAAAACACCATAAACGAACGAAGAGTAAAATAATGCCAAGACAGAATGGCTTTTACGTCGACTACAAAAGGTAATATTATTTAGTGGTAATAAGTATGTAGTTTAAATAAAAAAAAATTTACAATAAAATATCACCTCACCGTTTGAGACTACCCCCACCTTCTCCAACGTCAACCTGTTGGTTGGCTAGAATAAAATACTATTTAATATTAAGATTGTATTTATTATTATGTATTTATTTGTAGAGTATTTATTTTAAGTTTCAAGAAAATTAGACAACATTCTTTATAACTCCCACACAAATTTTAGAAACCCTTTTCGCCCCCTTAGGGATTAAATGAAAAAAAACGGTCTTATTCCTTGCCTACATTATATATAGACCCTCTGTGCAAAATTTCAGCTTCCTAGGTCCAATTTGGGAAAACATTCAAGAAAAAAAATTTTGCAACCCCTTTTACTCACAGGGTAAAATTTAGAAAAAACGGCGAAACACATGTTCAATAGATTGTGTTGAAGAGTATTTATTTTAAGTTTCAAGAAAATTAGACAACATTCTTTATACCTCCCACACTTATTTTAGAAACCCTTTTCGCCCCCTTAGGGGTTAAATTTAAAAATAATCCGGTCTTATTCCATGCCTACATTATATATAGATCCTATGTGCAAGATTTCAGCTTCTTAGGTTCAATTTTGGAAAAGATTCAAGGAATAAAATGTTGCTACCCCTTTCACTCCCTTAAGGATTAAACTTAGAAAAACGGTGAAATACGTGTTCAATTGATTGTGTTAAAGAGTATTTATTTTAAGTTTCAAGAAAATTAGACGACGTTCTGTATACTTCCCATACAAATTTTGACAACTCTTTTGACCCCCTTAGGGGTTGAGTTTCAAAAAATCCTCTCTTATTCCTTACCTATATTATATACAGACTCTCTATGCAAAATTTCAGCTTTCTAGGTCCAAGGGCTTGGGCTGGGCGTTGATGAGTGAGTCAGTCAGGAGAATAAAATGTTGCAACCCCGTTCACTCCCTTAAGGGTTGAATTTTGAAAAAACGGCGAAACACGTATTCAATCAATTGTGTTGAAGAACATCTATTTTAAGTTTCAAGAAAATTAGACAACATTTTTTATACATCCCATACAAATTTTGGCAACCCTTTTCGCCCCCTTAGGGATTGAATTTGAAAAAATCCGGTCTTATTCCTTGCCTACATTATATATAGACCCTCTGTGCAAAATTTCAGCTTATTAGGTCCAACGGCTTGGGCTGGGCGTTGATGATGAGTCAGTCAGTCAGGACTTTGAATTTTATATGTATAGATTATTTCTAAAATACGCACTTGCGTGTCTTACCTTTATTAAAATTTGTGTTTGGCAAAAACTGTGAGTTTTTCTAAGATTTTTATTTGGCGAAATATCGCGCTCCACCTATGACGCAGAATAAAATAATTTTGGCTGTATTAAACACATAATTATTGTTGTGAGTGTTCCCTTATATCACTCCACAGCAAAAGAAAAAACAAATATTTGGAAAATAAAAATCAAAGTGGAGAAACCGACATATTTGAGGAGCATTCCTGAAATAGCCTTAGAAAACACCCTGTCTGTACAAAATGTCACATTTGACAAAATATACTCAAGAACATAGGTACATTATTATGAAACATACTACATTCATCAAGGACCTATGTTCATCCTGTGTCGATATTTATTAAAGTTACCTTCTGAAGCAAAACTTATTATTGGTTGTTTCCATAACACTCTTGCCGATAAGGTTAGGAAACAGTTTCCTCGAGTATTTTCCTCTCCTTTCTTTCTTCAGCTTCTGACAGCTCTTACCAAAATAACTTTCGGCTCGGACAGGCCTGTCAACGTGTTAAGGAAACGCAGCACGAAAAGTTTCAGGATACGATTTATCTCTTCCAAATTTAGAGAGTTCTACCTCCAAGGTGCGACGACGCAATAGCCTAATGAGATAGTTTCAAAACGGTGATACAGTTAGCGATATTTGACATTTATGTAATGTTACAATGAGCCCTTTTCAACACAAATTCACAAATCAATCCATGGCGCTTATTTTTTTTTCAACGTTTATTGGCTATTGGATAAAGAGCCCTTAAGCCTAGCTTAAGTAAGTATTATTACTAAGGATGGTTTACAATTTTCCTATTGAGTTACTGATAAATTTATACACATAATTAAAATAATTAGGATTACATAAAAAAAATCCAAGTTTTTAGGCACATCAGTTTCACAAACACTTGCTAGTTCAGACACTAAAACTATACGTTCGAAGTTTAATTTTTGACATTTAATTACGATTTTTTTTTTTGGGAGAATGGCAATCAGCCGATGTCGACTATTTCTGCCAATTCATCGTAATCGTATCGTATATCGTAATATGCGATGGCGTTTACAGGCGTGAACATAGAATAACCGGAATGCGGCTGTCAAAATTAATCTGTGCAAAGTTTGCCTATAAGCGCCATTTATGAAGTGCTTTGTAAATTTGCGTTGAAAACGGCTCATTTACAAAAGGCACAAAAGTAAAATAATAAAATTTGGTATTTTTACATTTGTCCTTTCCATCTACGTAATAAAATGATTGATACAGAGTCCAGTGATAAGGTGTCACTGGACTCTGGAATAAAATGATTGATACAGAGTCCAGTGACACCTTAATTAATCAATCGATTAATGAATGAATCAATCAATCGTCATTTGTTGCTAATGTAAAAAGGTGGTACACATTTTATGGTAACTTAGGACTTAGCCACCCTTTACGGGTATTGCAAAATGGGTGAGACTTATATCTAACATCCAAGCAATAATATCAAACGTCTAGGTACAATGTTTATGATTAAGGAATTCACGCACTCATCGAGAATCCAAAATTTTCTATTAAATACAGTTTTAATAACCTATTTAGAGGCTAAAAATTCCACCCATGCTGGGACTCGTACCCGCGATCTCTGGCTAGCCGTGCCAGCGCTCTCCCAACTGAGCTAATGGGCGACGAACCGGCGTCAGTGAAATTTCGAACTTCTTTACAAATCCCTCTGTATTAGGTACGTACAAGCAGTTTATTGAAATTCACACTAGATGGGTGAAGAAACCAAACGGGCGCTGCAGTGCCTGGGACTTTGGGCCGGGACACATAAACACGATACGACGTCGTGTCGTACCACGATGCGGCGTCGTTTCACCATGCGACGTCGCGTCGTGGGAATCTACGACGAGCATCGTAAAAAACTACGCCGCGACATCGTAACGTGCCACAATACACGGCACGACGTCGCGTCGTAGAAACTCACGATGCGTTCCTGTGTTCAGGTCAGTTGTTATTTAAAATTCTTATATTCTTCAGATGTTTTGTCCCATAGTACGGGACTCTGCTCGACTAGCGTTATTAAATGATCGACCTCAATAGCGTCCGTCATCTTTGAATTTTGAATAACAACTGACCTGAACACAGGAACGCATCGTGAGTTTTTACGACGCGACGTCGTGCAGTGTATCGTGGCACGTTACGATGTCGCGGCGTATTTTTTTACGATGCTCGTCGTAGATTCCCACTACGCAACGTCGCATCGTGAAACGACGCCGCATTGTGGTACGACACGACGTCGTATCGTGTTTATGTGTCCCGGCCCTTAGTTTTTTCAACGCGAATTTCTGCGAATTTGAGTAGCAATACACACCCTAATTATTAAGGAAAACATCGTGAGTAAACCCGCAGTTTGAAATTTTGCTTAGTAGACTAGCAAATAACTGCTTTTTTACTGCCAACATCATTCTGTATAACAAGAGTGAGTATTAGAATCTAAAGGCATTATTTTCATAGATTAATATTTAAACGCCCTCAAACAAGATGAACAATTTGTCTTCGAGAGTAGGGGGCTTGCCCTCTAGAAGTCGAAACTTACCTTGAGTTGTGACGAGTATAAAATTACTCATCTGCAACAAACACCATTCATAATTACTTAGGCGCTGTAGCGCCAATGAAGTTGGAAGTAGAGCTATGTGCAAATGCCTCGTCCGCAGTTTTGTTCTTATTGTACAGAGATTTCGTCAAGTCGCTGGGTGTACGAAACTAGCTGTGTGATTTAGCATGCATGTCATAAATCTTCATCAAAACGGACTCCGCGCGGCGTCTGGTGCTACTCAACGTCTGTTTCCGTAATGCCCTCGAACACGACGAGACGAGACGAGATTTCTTGAATCTATTTCGTAACATTTAAACTACTTATACTATTTAAATTTTTATTGCACTAACCCGTGCTAAGGACAAATTAGGAGTCGCCCATTGACTCAATTGGTAGAGCGCTGGCACGGATAGCCAGAGGTTGCGGGTTCGAATCCCGGCATGGGTGAAATTTTTAGCCTCTAAATAGGTTTTTAAATTTGTTCTTAGCACGGGTTAGTGCATTAAAAATTAAAATAGTATAATCATGTGGGTACAGTGATATCGTTCCGATGTAAAACCTAACTGCAAAGTAGGTAGTCGGGGCTGTAAGTGACGCAATTTGCTTAAGCCAGATGTCGCTGCCTGTACGTAATACAGAGAATAGTGTAAAGAGGTTCGAAATTTCACTGATGCCGGTGAGTCGCCCATTGACTCAATTGGTAGAGCGCTGGCACGGATAGCCAGAGGTCGCGGGTTCGAATCCCGGCATGGGTGAAATTTTTAGCCTCTAAATAGGTTTTTAAATTTGTCCTTATCACGGGTTAGTGCATTAAAAATTAAAATAGAATAATCATGTGGGTACAGTGATATCGTTCCGATGTAAAACCTAACTGCAAAGTAGGTAGTCGGGGCTGTAAGTGATGCAATTTGCTTAAGGCAGATGTCGCTGCCTGTACGTAATACAGAGAATAGTGTAAAGAGCTTCCAAATTTCACTGATGCCGGTGAGTCGCCCATTGGCTCAATTGGTAGAGCGCTGGCACGGATAGCCAGAGGTTGCGGGTTCGAATCCCGGCATGGGTGAAATTTTTAGCCTCTAAATAGGTTTTTAAATTTAAACTACTGTTAAACCATAGCTTAGAGTCATAAACACACATAGTTGTTAGATATAATGATAAGCAGTTCAAGATCAACCCTTTGTATGTCCCCACTGCTGGGGCACGGGTCTCCTCGCGCATTGCAGGAAGAGAACCGTACCCCAGCTGTTGATAATCTTTGTTGATAATGTAACTAAGTAAATTATTAAGTATGTGTCCTTCTCGTTGCTTTTTGAGAAATGTGAAATATAAATATTAGATAAAGATAAAAGAAAATTTATTTCGGGTTCGTACACAATCACACAATTAATTACATAAAAATATCAAATACGCTTTTACAAGTACTGTTGAGAAATGTTTACATAAATTTATTCAATAAACCCGAAATTACATTTAGTAAAGTTTCAGAAACCGGCATAAAGACATGAGTGCCTGGTTATGATTTAAAAGTGGACATTACATGAGGGACATTATTATGCGAAAAGGACATTTTGCGAAATACACATTCTGCGAAAGCGACATTTTGCGAACGGTGGCCATTTTGCGCATAGGTCCATTTTACGGCCGAGCGTCTTCAAGTTTTGTTCTAAGTAAGACAATGAAAACTTGTCACCGACATTTCCTACATAACTCACCAATACAGCTGGTTATGGTACAATAAATTTATTAGATCAGTTAACTTGAATTTGTGGTCTGTCTGAGGCCCCAATTGACGGAAGGCGTTTCTTGAGCATATTTTTTTAGATAAGAAGGATTAATTTGTATTTCTATTATCCCTAATTTAATCCTTACTGTCCTTAATCAACACTTCGGAATTCATAGGGTACTTTCTACCGACCTAGAACTGTGCTAATGTTTGGCAAGATATCGTCTCATACTACAAATGCAGGAAAAATGTGCAAAGTATACATTTTTACATTAAACCATAAAAAAATCTTTGCTGCTCGGAAAAAACTGCGACACTCCTAAATTATTTATAGCATTATATTATTACCTCCCTCAAATCGCTCGTAGCCCCGCCCCGGCTGCCTGAGTGATCTTAAACGGTCACGAAGGTTAAGCAACACAGGTCGCGTTCAGTGCATGGATGGGTCCACTAGCGTTAGACGGCTTCTATGACTAACGCTAGTGGCATTTTTTTGAGCGGTTTCGTGATTCGCAAGGCAGGTGGTGCCGGCTGCCGTCGATATATGGCAGTCGTCAAGCCTAGTCAGAGACCTCAGGGCGGCTTGAAAACTTCTGACAGTAAGACTTGCAAGCCTCCACCACCTGGGGACATAATGCGTGATGATGATGACGATGATTCTTACCTACCTACTTATGAATTTAAACGGGAACCTCGGTGACCGAGTCCGACTCGCACTTGACCAGTTTTTTATTTTACTTTAGTGTAAAATGCTAATAAAAGCCCCACGTACAATGCCGCAGCGGCCATTATCAGCCCGTGGACATATCGGCCGCTCGTATTGTAAATCCATTCTGAGCGGAATATTTATTTATCCCATTCGGGCTAGGCATGAATGCGCTGATTTCCGGGAAAAAGTGACTGTCTGAATCACTTCGGTAAAGTAGGAAAGGCTTAATATACTTAATAATAATATAGTAATAATCTCGCTACCTACCGTTTGCCGAAGCTTTCTGTGATTGTTTGGACTTTTAGTGCGGTTTTCTTAGCTCTTAATAAATATATTTTAACTTACCTATTTACACGCTGAAATCTAGGAGGCTAGAAGGCCGCGGTTACGTAATTAGTAATAAAAATGCCATCTATTTCGACTATGACTTTTATGTATAAACGTAAATTGAATTAATTGTAGACTTGTTGCGAGTCGATTCATTAAAAAAAGTCGGGACTAATAGTACCGCCTCGCCGCCTATCAGAACAATGACCCGCGGACCTGCAGAACGCATGCAGCGCTTTGGTTGGCTACCAATGGTTCCCATAGATTCAAGTTTGTGTCGAAATGTCTTTCCAAAATAAAATTACTTGCATAATCTAAAGCGATTGTTAGGGCACATTCAAGGCTTTCAAACCACCCAAAATTCATGGTGGATATAATGCATCGCTCAATCGATAATGATATAATGAAGCGCTCAAGCGAGTGATTGAAATCAATCGTTTGAATTAAGCAACAATAGGCACGGTCAGGTGTGGGATGGATGACGGTCCCATGACTACCGCTAGTGGTATTTTTCCGAGGGCTTCCGTGCTTCCCAAGGCACGTTAAGCTATTGGTGCCGGCTGTCATGTAATAGTAGTCGTTAAGCCATGTCAGAGGCCTTAAGGGCGGCTGATAACTTCTAACAGTAAGGCCCGCCACTGCCTTACAATCCTCTACCGACCCGGACTTGGCCCCCGTGGTGGAGTATGGAAGAGGCCTTACCGACCCGGACTTGGCGCCCGTGGTGGAGAATGGCCTAACCTTCCTGCGATGCAGGAAGAGACCCATGCCCCAGCAGTGGGGACATTCAAGGGTTGATATCGATATCGATAATGCATGTATTCCGCTGTATCCTGGCAGGGTGGACTTGATCTTCCACTTACCACAATCTGAATACACGTCGTCAACATACATTAGTCACTGCATGCACGCTCGTATAATTAATCTCGCTTAAACCGCAAAAATATACTATGTTTTCTTTTTTTTTGTCTGAAAGGATAATTTAAATTCATCAATTTATTGTTCCACGTTCTTGTCCCTGTGTCGGTGTCCTTGCCTGGTTGTCATAGTAATGGGAATCCTAGTTTGGGATCAGGACAAGTCATTGTGTTGTGTGGAAGTTTTTTTAGTTATTTTGTTATATACGTAACAGACAGGGCGCTATGGCTCTCATTAAGGGAAGGTTATGTCCAGGAGTGGACTAATATAGCAGAAGAAGAAGAAGGAGAATACGTAACAGCACTCGGTAGAGACCCGTGCCCCAGCAGTGGGGACATACAAGGGTTGCTATTGACTATTGACTTGACTCGGTAATTATCTAGGTATAATATGAGATACTTTTTATCCGAATCCCACGTTGCGTTCACGTGTACAATTAATTAATTTTTAGGGTTCCGTACCTCAAAAGGAAAAAACGGAACCCTTATAGGATCACTTTGTTGTCCGTCTGTCCGTCCGTCCGTCCGTCTGTCAAGACCCTTTTTCTCAGGATCGCGTGGAGGTATGAAGCTGAAATTTATATCAATTACTCAGGTCTACTGTCCCTTGAAGCTGTGAAAAAATCAAACTTCTAAGCCAACGCAATCAAAAGATACAGCCGTTTATGCCGCAAATTTTCGACACTTGCAAGGGAATCAAAACCTACAGGGTGCTTCCCGTGAACTCAGAATATTGAAATTTGGTACGAAGCAACGTCTTATAGCATAGATAAAGGAAAAATTACGAAAACCATAAATTTTTAGTTACATCACATAATATATTTTTTTTTAATAATTTTAAACTTACTACCCATTTCCTCATAAACGCGTAGAGGTATTAAATTGAAGTTCATACCAAATACTCAGGTCTATAATACAGGTTTGTACGGAACCCTCGGTGCGCGAGTCTGACTCGCACTTGGCCGGTTTTTGTATTGTAACTTAAACTTAACCCATTTTATACATTTCAGGAAATTTCCGTCTTCACTAGATAGACGGAATCACCACTTAGACATTGTGCATAGGGATAGCCTCTTAGATAAAGTAGGCTTGCCGTACAGAAACTGTACTGTTGACGGCAGGTCAACCTTTAAATTTTTGTAGCAGTCTCTCGTAACATAACTGAGCACGCGTGTAAAGCTTGATGTGCGGTCGACTGTACCGTCCTCTCTGCTTAGAGTAAGCTTCTTAATGTGATATATTTCATTGTTACGCGGAATCTGCTCGCAAAGTCGCTCAGTAAAAGCATATAAAAGGAAAGGAAGTAACGTCGGCAAATAACACGGATTCATTGTATTCATTAGGATCCCGTAATAAGCCAACAATGTCCGTAGAGGATTCCTTGCATGTACTTAGTAACAACTAGTAAACTAGACAAGAGACTAATTGGGACAATCGTTTGTGCAAACATTACATAGGATAGGAAGGACTTGTATTAATTGACTTTGACCTTTTGACCCGCATCCAGCGAGCGTTTTCGTAGTACACTCAAGAGCAATGAAGAAGGGTCGCTGATGCAATCCTTTATATCCCAGCAATGAAGACTGCTAACGTAATAAAATAATGAATTGTTTAAAAAAACAAAGACACGAATTTTAATAGTATAAGTGTTGGCGACAGACCTTTTTTATTGTTTTATTTTGACTTTTTGTACATATGTCTTTTTTACTTAGGTCAGTTTTTGAATTTAGTTCTCTGTTCTATCTAGTTATCAATTGTCTTGATAAATATTATCGAATAAACTCAGAATTAATAGAAAAATATTTATTATTAAAACAGAAGAGTTGGGCACCATACGGTGCTTAACAATATGTAAATAGAATTTATATTTTTATACACCCAGTGTCACTCCCACAGTTGAGACGTGTTAAACAACACCTCTCAAGGTAAAATCCATCGAGCCTTGTAGGCTACAGTGCGTAACAAGAAATATACATCTCTATAATAAAAAAAATAATCTCCGAATGTGTGGGTAAGCGCAAATCTCGAGAGCAGCTGAACCGATTTCACTAATTCTTTTTTTTTAATATTCCTTGAAGTACGAGGATGGTTCTTAAAGAGAAAATAAAAAAAAAAAAATGAATCGACTGTATGTATACTTTATGTTCTTCTAACCTCCTCAGTCTTGACCTTGTATAGTATAGCCAGTGCTATGGTATGTATGGAGCGATGATCTTCGCAGGGCGGCTGGCAAGAGCTGGATGAGAGTAGCCGAGGATCGTGCTCAATGGCGTGCAATGGGAGAGGCCTATGTCCAGCAGTGGATAACCGTAGGCCGATGATGATGATGATGTGCTATGGTAACCAGACAAGTATATCACAAACATGGATATACACCCAAAAGAAGCCATTTGCACAAATGGTCGGCGGCTTCCAATACGCGTAGAAGTCAAATCTACGACCTCCGGTATAATAATCATACGCGATACCACTAGACCTACGTGGTAAACAAATACAACAGATATAATTAAAAGCTGAGTAAATAGAAATCACGCGCTTTATCACCGGAGCTGTCCGCGGACGTAGTGAGTGTTGTGTGTCGGCCCGCTGCGAATGGCATCAGTGACTTGACTGCCCTCATTACCTTAATTGACTGTACTCGTCACTATAGTCTACCCGTGACCAAGGCAACTGCAACGCTGCCTTAACATCGAGAGTTAACGTAATTAAGTTTTACTTCATAAATTATCGAGATTCGATTCGATATTAACCCTTTTATGTCCCCACTGCTGGGGCACGGGTCTCTTCCTGCATCGCAAGAAGGTTAGGTCGTACTCCACCACGGGGGCCAAATCCGAGTAGGTGGAGGATTGTAAGACAGTGGCGAGCCTTACTGTCAGTTGTTATTAAACCGCCCATAAGGCCTCTGACATGGCTTAACGACTGCCATTACATGACAACCGGCACCAACGGCCTAACGTGCCTTGCAAACCACGGAAGCGCTCGGAAAAAATACGACTAGCGGTAGTCACCGGACGGTCACCCATTTTGTTGACCTGACCGCGTCTGTTGTTGCTTAACTCAAGTGATTGATTCCAATCACTTGGTTCGGCTAGGCCACGAGCGAATTATCGCGATTAGACCTTTAGACCCGTTTAATATATAACTGTGTATCAGCATCGCGAGTCATTAAGAGATACTACAATAGAAATCTATTGGCCTGAGGAGATTAATCAACAATACTTCCTTGCAGTGTTATGA
The DNA here is from genome assembly GCA_934045075.1 of Yponomeuta sedellus. NCBI lineage: Eukaryota > Metazoa > Arthropoda > Insecta > Lepidoptera > Yponomeutidae > Yponomeuta > Yponomeuta sedellus. The sequence goes on along the minus strand of OW203735.1, from coordinate 14,121,315 downwards.
ACGATTTTGTCAGTGTCTTTCATTCATTGCTCTCAAGTGTAGATCTCCATATCCATAGGTACGTATGAAGAGTCTCTTGACACACTTACTTAATGGCCCGAAAGGCTATTTTGGCTCCCGCTGCAAGCGCGCAGATAGGACAAATGACTGGTTACCTATTACGCTGAAAAATACATCGGTAATTTCAGTTTAAGAAGAAATCTTTGAATATCGTTGTGTTAGTAAATTTTGCCACCAGCAGCACCAGCTAGGATCATGTTTCATAAAACTACAATTCATAGTTTATTATGACAATTCGACGTACTTGGGTAGCCAAGTCATACTAGCTCTGTGTGTTAATCGACTCTACAAAGTATATAGAATTATGACAATAAACTATAAGTTGTACATCTATGAATTTGTATCAGCCGACAAACGTTGGTTGCGAATTGCCAGGACCATGAATAGCGATCTAAACATAATGATTGCCAGTGCATGGCAATAAGTTGATTATGTGGGAACATCTAAAAGAATTTGTCTATTTGTGGAGCCTGTTTGCGAGGGATAGAAAGTGTGAAGGTGATATAGAGAGATGAGCAAAAGATGGAAATTTTGTAAGCGGTGCCTTGCACTTCATTGTGTGCAGCCGAAAAATCTCCAAAAGAGCTAGATTGGCTATTCATGGTGGTGTGCTGGTCCCAACAATTAAGTATGTTAGTGAGACTTGGGTGTAGCAAAAGAAGCAAGAAAGTAGAATAAATGCAGTAAAAATGAGGTGCTTGAGAAGTATGTGTAGTGTTACTTTGAATGACAGGATACGTAATAGTCTGATTAGAGAACGTTGTGGACTGAAAGAGGTTTGGACTTGTGGAGAGGCGAAGGAAGAAAGATTGACGAAACAAATATATATTGCAAATGTGAGTGGAAGGGCTGGTAAGAGACGTCCCAGGCGGACATACATCGGGGATGTATTAGCAAAGGGGAAGATAAAAAGTACTCGGAACCGGCTTTCGTGCATGCAACGACTTATGAACGTTGATGAAGCGAAGGTGATCTGTCAGGATCGTGGCAAGTGGCAGTCCCTGGTCTCTGCCTACCCCTCTGGGATACAGGCGTAGGGTTATGCATGTATGTATGTATGTATGTATGTATGTATGTATGTATGTATGTATGTATGTATGTATGTATGTATGTATGTATGTATGTATGTATGTATGTATGTATGTATGTATGTATGTATGTATGTATGTATGTATGTATGTATGTATGTATGTATGTATGTATGTATGTATGTATGTATGTATGTATGTATGTATGTAGGAACATTTTCAAATTCTATTCAAGAATTGGAAAATAGAATTCTGTGTCCGCTGCTGCATTCGCGTTCACATTTTGTTACTATCTCTTAAGACTTACCACTTTAGAAGCAAAGTCGCAAGTAAATTCACACTTTGCAGAAATGTAAAGGCTGATAATTATTATGCTGTCGACAGTCTTGGGTCAGAGTTGGGTGTCACAGTAAAACTAAACTTACTAACATTTGAGCTCGAGAATCACGAAACACGAAACACGAAACAGGAACGAAAAATAACGTAATAAAAACAACAATAAACTAGACTACGCCAGTTTCAGCGTAACAAACTGTGGAGAACTTGCACACGCTGCGTGCCGACGAAGATTTTATCGCGAATAATTGTCGTAATGCGCGGCCGTTTGCATGAAATAATGCTTAATTTCAATTCCATGTGCAGTGCCGCACAATACACATGTAGTAAGCATGTTATGGACCTCTGCCAATAAACTTCGATACAGATCGTTGCACTGCACTGAATGGTGTATTAGGACTGTTAGGGGTGCAACAATAAGTCCAATATATCGATTATGCTAATTCTATTATCGGAGCTTTTGATTGCATAACTTTTCCTCGTGCAATGTACGAAGCATTAATGACAAAATGGAAAGACTAAACAGAAATACCTATTTACAATCTGATAAAAAAATCGAACAAACTAAACCAGTTCCAAAGAAACTCGTGAAATTTCCAAACTCGACGTGACCAGATTGAATGAAAACAATAAAGAAGAGAATTTTACACTTTTGCTTACCTATTGAACGATTTGACGCTGATAAATATGTCTTCTGTCAATACACAAAGACAATTGATTAATCCGTAAAACATCCAAACTGCAAGATCTAGAATATACTCGTATTTTAGTTTTTGCATAGTGCTTCATAAAAAAATCTTATTAAAACACCTATAAGCCGCGTTTGTATACTTTGTTTTAGGTACTCTTCGCATGGAGCTGCAGTAAGATGTACTCCTCATAACTAAGTAAATGTATCTTCCCATCAAAGAAGTTCGACTCGAGGCAGAATATCCGGAACAAGCGAAATGTTGCGAGTAGTAAAATTTACGACTGTGTTTACTTTGCTCCGATATAAGTTTGTTTATCATAGTAACATTGAAGGGGAGTATAGACTACCCCGGGCAATGAAGGCGGATAATTTTATTTGTATTTTGACTAAGCGGTTAAACTTCATCTCCGAAATGAAATTCTGTTTACGATAATGAATTAGCAAAACAGACGACTTCGCGCTTGTTGTTTGCATTCGCAATTAATTTTGCAGCTTATTCCCCGAGATAATTTCCCATTGTATCGCGAATGAATTATTCGGAAACTCTCTATCAATGTATGTACAGCAACTGTGGATTCGTGGATTAAAGATCGGGATTTTAATGCGTAAATTGTAAACATTGGATCAACATACGGCAGTCGGACCACTAACTTTTTTAAATGTTTCATGAAGAAAACGTGTTTAAATTGAGCTCCGCGGCCTGTTGGCTGTAGTCTTTCCTGTGGGATAGGCCTACTGACAGCTTGTCAGGATGGTATAGGTGCTGGGCAAGCTACACCATTAAAAAACAATGCACTGCAGTGTCCGAGCGTCCTTTCACCCATCTAGTGTGAGTGAATGTGCCACTGGACGCTGTATTGTAAATCATCTCATTACATTACATTATCTCAGGCTATATGTTAATCAATTGGCCTTTGCATCTAAAGGCCAATTGATTAACATATAGCCTGAAGAAGAAGGAGAAGAAGAAGAAAGGCCAATGTCACATGTCAATGCCACAAGTATTATGTTGTAATATGACATTGCTTATGAACTGGGAGTGAGGACCAACCAACTTGTAGTTGGCCTAGATTTTAGTTGGCCTAGTTTATATCTAGCAGTTCGCTATGTATAAGAGGAGTGACTAAGAATAAATAGCTAAGGAAAAATGCTTTTGCCAAGGGTTTTGACACAACATTAGTTGGATTGAAACGTTACATCTAAAAGCTAACCGTAACACGAAATTGTATAATGATGAAGATTAATTTCACACGATGTCACTGGCCCCAACCGAACAAGTAACATGTATGACCTTAAAGTACGATCGCCTATGAAAGTGCAGGGCTTAAAGACTTAATGCAAGCGTTAGTTAACTGGTATTTTGCAGATGGTTGAGGAATTAAACACGTCATACAAGATAATTAGTCATTTCTCTTAAGTGTTAACTAAGATATCTAGCTGCTTCTGGGCATGACAGACTAAGGCATATATTATGTGTTTGAATATCATATATGTATGTGTCTGTAAGATATGCTGGCGGAACCTTAATAAGCGAATAATATGATAAAAGCCTTTAGTTTTCTCGCGGATTTTTGGCGGCCATTGTACCCGGCGTACAGTCCGCTCCTTAATCTGTGCACCATTAACAACTACGATTTATCATACTTTTAATAACAATTTAACCCCAACTAGATTAATATATCTTCATTTATTCCCATGCGCGGCGCGAGTGGCGGGCAGAACTTATCAACTTTTATCATTCAAATTCACACAGCGTCTATGCCGAGCTGAAGCATTCAAAATCGGTACCCGCAACAAATGCCGCCATTATTTTTGTGCATGTCGCGGTACAGTGACACATTTCGAGTGCAACAATCATATATAAAGAAACCTCTTCGTTTGTTGTGTGCGCATTGTGTTCAATTAAAACGTGGAATGTTATACTTGTGTAGAACAGGGAATTATTATTGAATGTTTTTTTCGCAAGCGGGGTTACTATAAATAATGTTTTGCGCGCATCAGCGGCGAGCGTTTTGTATTCAACAATGAAATAAATGTCAAATTTAAACGTAGGGTTGATCAAATTCATTTAAGCGTGCCGCATGTATGCGCCGACGCTAAATTCGGGGTGTACCGTAATTTATTACTCTATAATATTTTGTTGCAGTCCACCCGTTAATGGCGCATTATTTTTTATGAAGTTTTTATTAAAGCGCCAAAGCGGGTCATAACATAACATTTCATTGACATAGTAGGGGCTTCCATTTATTACTATTTGTGATTCTCACGAGCAGTATTTACTCGATGGCCATAAAATGCGAGAAGTTTTCAATAAAATATTTTACAGCAATGTGGTTTCTCCTTCAACGGTAGCGATTGACTTATATTCACAGGGTCAGTTTCTGAATTGAGAACTTCAGTTCAGACCAGGTACTGTCAGTGGCAGTCCCTGGTCTCTGCCTACCCCTCTGGGATATAGGCGTGAGGTCATGTTATGTTAAGATCAGAAATATGTGTGACTGAGGGCCAATTTAAGTAACGTTCTGTCTCGCTCTATTCTGAGAAATTCGAAGAGACAGCACTACAGTTAACACAGTATTTACTTAGTGAAATTCTCAATTCAGAAATGGGCCCTCATTCATACATATTCCTGATCTTAATATAACGTAATCTCGCGTTTGTATCCTACAGGGGTAAGCAGAGCATGGGACTGCCTCTTACCACGATTCTTGCAGATCTCTTTCCTGATCTTACATATGTGTATGGTTTGGATGATATTCTAGATCTACTATGTTAAGCCTATAATGTGTGTTATTTATTGTTCGTTACCTGTTTTACACAGCAATAAAGTAAGACCAGCCACTAGTCTTGCAAGCCTCCACCAATCCGGACTTAGCCCCCGTGGTGGCCTAAACCTTCCTTAGGGAAGAAACCCGTGCCCCTCGGTGGGGACATGATGATGATGGGGTGATGATGATGAAAGTACAATAAAGTCAAATCGTTCGAAACAACCATTTCTGTACAATTTCAACGATGACACAAATCACGCTTTTTGTGCACGCTTTACTGGAAAGTTGTGACTTTTAACAGTCAAAATGTGACCAGAGAGCCCATGCGAATTGAAAGCGCAGACGCAAAATATTAGAGGGATTGCACACTTGTCGCATAAAAATAAGATAACTCGACAGAGTCATTCGACATTTTTTTCTCATTCGAATTCAATCGGGCATGGCGTTCGGAATACATATTTTGGCAGTCGCGCGACTTATTACGTAGAATTCCAAGTCATAAGCCTCAGAGTCGTCGTCAGGTTATACTAGTCCACTGCTGGACATAGCCCTCCCCTGAAGAGCGCCAAATTGTGCTGTCATAGGGGGTAATAACCATAATCCCCACGATGGATATGCGGGTTGGAGCTCAGAGTCGTATACGAGTTATTTGCTAATGAAGTGAAAATTGACGCCCAGGGAGCCAATTCTCATTTCGCTAGCAAATAAGTCGTATACGACTCTTAAGGTTTATTACTTTGTATTCTATGTAAAAAGTCGAGCGGCAGCCAAAATCTGTATTCAGAACGCCATGCTAGATTGAATTCGAATGAGAAAATAAGGGTCTAAAGACTCTGTAGATTTATGTTATCTTATTTTAATGCGACTAATGTCTATATTTTGCGTCTACGCTTACAATTCGCATAGGCGAGAATCGGCCTCCAGGGACGCCATTCGCCCACGTGAATTTGACAGTGCAGACGCAAAATATTCGAAGGATAAGACATTATTTTGTCGCAAAAGAATCAGTTTCAGGTATTCTCACAAAGTCGTACGTAATAAATTTCAATCGCTTTGAGGTGTCATAATGTGAAATTTTAAAAAAACCTATTTAGAGGCTAAAAATTCCACCCATGTTGGGATTCGAATCCCGGCATGGGTGGCATTTTTTTACAGAGCGGTGGTAGCGGAGCGGTGTAGAACGCCGGCATGTACCAATGACTTGGTTTTCTAAGTTATGTACATTTGTGAAATTATAGTAGCAATACTACTCGCTGACGGTGAAGAAAAACATCGTAAGGAAACCCTAGTGTCTGAGGTATTAGCGTACCTCAGCGCTTGCTACGTACAATGGCCCAACTATGAGGCTAAGTGCGGAAATCTCAGGTCTAACTAACTAACTATGGGTGGAATTTTTAGCCTCTAAATAGGTTTTTTAAAATTCTCCTTAGCACGGGTCAGTGCATTAAAAAGAGTTTTGTCATAATGTCGTAATCATAATTAGCTGTCGTTCAGCTTTTTAAGTAGAATTTCAAAAGCCTTAGAGTGAATGAATGTATATGAATTTTACGCTACTGAAGTGAGAATTGGCTCCCACAGTCCTCGTACTAAACACGCTGGCCTATAGAAAAAGAAACAGCAGGGTGACATAAATTCAAAACAAGAAGCCATCAATAGGTGGAAATGACCGTATTAATATTGTAACACTAAATTGCCCGGACAATTTAGCCCCGACTCTATGATGGGCGCAAATTACTGTTCTAAAATTACCACCATTGCGAGCCATTCAATAGAATTCACACATTGAGCGATCGATGAAATTAAAATATTCAGAGTGTGATTCCTTGTACCAGAACTAGGTGTTACGACTAACTTAGGTGGAATGTGAAGTAAATTTTGTGGAATGAATAATCTTACTGATATTAAAAATGTCAAAGTTTGTCAAGATGTTTCGTTATTTGTTACTCAATCAAGCAATAACGGCGGAACGTAGTTACATGAAACGTGGCAAAAGATAGTCAAAGATATTGAGATATTGAGACATAAATTGGCCTCTGCATCTACGTAATGAGATGATTTATACACCGTCCAGTGGTATCTTCACTCACACTAGATTGGTGAAGGGACCACTCGGACGCCACGGTGCCTGAAACGTTGTTCTAGATGGATGATTGAGACATAGAAGACTGGATATCCCCGTAATGCGTTCCAGTGGAATAATATTCATTATTACCATAAACTTTTTTCAAGCCAAACCTAACGTTTACATTGTGTTGTCATGAGGTTGTCATAGTAACAAGAATAGTATAAACGCATTTTTAGCGGTACGAAGTTTACCGAGACAGATAGTAGTTTTCTGAGTATATTAAGGAAGTAACATAAACTCACGCCCGCGTTCTAGGGAGGTGGGCAGAGACCAGTGACTGCAATTTGTCATAAACCTAACAGATCACCTTTGCTTCATCAACGTTCATTAGTGGTTGGTTGCATGCACGCACGCCTGTTTCTGGGAAATTTCATATGAAGGACCTAAACTCAAGCTTAAAACATGCTTCTGAATAAAGCAGACCTCCTGGGGTAAAACGTCTCGAATTCAGTTAATCCCAAAGCGTTTGTGTGAATAAATACTATTGTGATTACATTCGCTAATCTTTTGTAACAACCTTACAATTACAGGCCAATTTTGCCATATGCCCTTTAGAAATCACTTGAAATTGCCCTACGAGAAATCACTTACAATTTCTGTATTGATTGACCCTCCTACCAGAATCATTGATATTTAGTTAAATTATTTCGTGATGATTTTGCAGCTGTTTTGAAAGCTCTTAGGGGTACAGTTGACAGCTGATCAACCTTTACATTTTTGGTTCAAAGTCACTGAGTAGAAGCAGAGTAGAAGTCATCTAGGTAAAGTTTTAAGGCTGTATTTGCGTTAGGGATGCTGTCTCGCTCGCACTACATAACGTTTTTGGTGTTTGGGAAAAATTGAGTACTTTTGATGTGATTTAAGGGCTTCTATCTAGCTATCTACTCAATATTATTTCTTAATGATTCGCGATACTCATACATAGTTATATATTAAACGGGTCAAATCGCGATTATTTATTAGGTAAAATGCAATTACCTTATTTCCCGACGTTTCAGCAGCGTTACAGTTGCCGTGGTCTCGGGTCGTGGTACAGTTGTTAGATACGCTTAATGCTACTTAGCAACATCTACCAGCATACCTGAGTTTTAGGGGCTTCATTATCAGGTAGAAGTTGTGGAATTACCTACCAATCCGCGATGGGCCCCCGAGGTAGATAGATAGAATATTCTTTATTGCATGTACACCTGAAATTACATAAGAGACTTAAAAAATAACCGTACAGTACAAGTGGCGGCCTTATTACTAAAAGTAGTTTCTTCCAGACAACCATTACTCTCAGGTAATTAAGCCATTTCCTTTCCTCTCTATCTCTCCTTCTTTCTTTCTGCTGAGAAAATGCATGTGCCCTACAATGGGACGTAAGACTGCAGTATACAGTCGACCACACATCAACCTTTACACGCGTGCACTCTCATCATCATCATTTACGTCTTGACGAATATGATGAGAGTGCACGTAACAAAACTGAAAAGATTTGCCTGCGGTTAAGTGTACTGGGCTTTATTTTGTTGGGATGCAAAGCTTGTGCATTACGTTCGATAAAGTTACGTACGAAGCGGACTTATTTCAACAAAAAATTGTTTCAGCCAGGTTAAAAAATACTTTATTTCACGTGTCTATATACGTTATTCTGGTATAAAATTGTACAGTATTGTTGTATTTGTCTCTTGTATTTGAGTTCAGAATGCACCTAATTACTTTGAAAGTAAGTATCCAACCCCGTATTCTGATATAGGGATTCATTGTTTACCGCATAGAAACTGGTGTATTTTGGCTATGTGCATTTGTGCAAATCTGTGCCTCCCTCGATATGTATAGAAGTTAAAGTCATTCGACCCCAACTAGTAGTGCCATCTATAGGAAACCACATGAGAAGGCAGTTTAACTACGTTTAGGTATTATATTTGCACGGAAAACCACCGTCGAGGGCTCAAAACACTTAGCACACCACTGGGTTAGCTGTTTTTTGCAGCAGCACATACACTGCGACCGAGTGTTAAAGTGTTTCTATCTAATTTCTCTCTTTATGTTTTGTTGTTATGTTTATTTCACTGTACTTTTCTATAAGTGACTTTCGTTGCAAGTAAACGTATATCTTCTTCAATAATATTTTGCAGCACAGGGTACCCTACTTTGGTACCAGAACCAATTATGGGAAACTTGCGTCAAATTTAGATTGAAGTATTAAACGTTTTTAAAGAAATTCAGATTGTAATTGTGCAGAATAAATAAATCTAACGATCCTGCTTATAAAGACACTATAACGGTGCAAACCTCTTTACACGATTTTTTATATTTATTTAAAACTGTCTATCATTTTCAAAATTTCACGTCACCCATTTTTGAAATTTCCTTCACTAGATTATTCTTCACGATTCCTCTAGAACACTCCTCTGACTCAGTTTAAATAATTTGTAATTAAGTTTTTCCCTCTAATACAGACTATTTAAATTGCCTTTAAGAAGTGAATTTTTAACTACAACTTTCGTAAGTACTAGTATTATACATTATTTGATTTTTACCGTATCTGCCGTTTGACCTGGTTGGACTTCTAAGCCAAGTTGATCGGGTTAAAATCAAATAATCTAAGAAGTGTCTTAAGGAATCGTGTTTTCATAAATGGACCGTAAAAATTTAAATACAATTTCGACTAAACGATGGTGATCGGCTGTACCTCCGAAATACCAATGGTAATAGCTCGACCCATGCTGGTACAACGGTCCCCTCGCGTTTCATTAAATACGTTTCCGCGTATCACGCACTATGTCATTTCCTCTATTAGTGATGGACCGCGAGTCGAAGCTGTCGATGTTTTAGTTTCAGGGATATGTCGATAGTTATCAATAAATTTATGGAAAAAAACAACTGGATCTATTACGCTGCGTAATTCAAATTAGGCACGTCCAGATATTGATATTGCTGCAATTGTTAATTATTAAAGTAGAGTAGAGTTGTATAAAGATTGGTTGTACAGTTAGTACAAAAAGTATTTTTTCCTGACAAGAGCTGTATGTACCTAATTACTACAGATTATCTAACACATATATCATATTGGTAACTTAATATCTAACACATATATCATATTGGTAACACTTCTACACTAAAAGGGTCTAATCGCGAATATTTATTAGGTAAAATAAAATTACCTTAATTCCCGACGTTTCAAAAGTTATATCATACTACTATCGAATAAAATACTATTATTATATTATGATTGCCCACATGATTATATATATTTTCTTATGCACTAGCCCGTGCTAAAGACAATTTTAAAAACCTATTTAGAGGCTTAAAATTCCACCCATGCTGGGATTCGAACCCGCGACCTCTGGCTATCCGTGCCAGCGCTCTTTCCAACTGAGCTAATGGGCGACTCACCGGCATCAGTCGCTGCCTGTACGTAATACAGAGAATATTGTAAAGAGGTTCGAAATTTCACTGATGCCGGTGAGTCGCCCATTAGCTCAGTTCGAAAGAGCGCTGGCGCGGATAGCCAGAGGCCGCGGGTTCGAATCCCGGCATGGATGGAATTTTTAGCCTCTAAATAGGTTTTTAAAATTGTTCTTAGTACGGGTTAGTACATTAAAAAAAAAGAACATAAACATGTGGGTACAGCGATATCATTCCGGTGTAAAAACCTAACTGCAAAGTAGGTACTCGGGGCTGCAAGTGATGCAAATTACTTCAGCCAGATGTCGCTGCCTGTACGTAATACAGAGAATATTGTAAAGAGGTTCGAAATTTCACTGATGACGGTGAGTCGCCCATTAGCTCAGGTGGAAAGAGCGCTGGCGCGAATAGCCAGAGGTCGCGGTTTTGAATCTCGGCATGGATGAAATTTTTAGCCTCTAAATAGGTTTTTGAAAAACTATTATGTCCGCGATTTGTAAAATCTTTACGGGTACAATAAATAATTTAATAATAATAATAGTGAAGTGAAAGCAACTATTTTGGTACATCGAATATGGCGAAAATTAACATCCGGAAAAGTTACGTTTTTGTTGCGTATATAAGTCTCACTATGGGCGACATCTCAGAGAGAAAGAGAGAGAGAGTTTGAGCTTAATCAACAAGAGTGCCCATCACAGATAGACAATTTCAGGGGCTGAGGTATGAGAATACCTAAGACACTCAGGTTTCATCACAATAGTTTCCCTCACAGTTAGCATGTGGTATTATTACTGTAACTTTACAAGTGTACGTAACTTAGACAAAGTCATTGGTACGTGCCGGCATTCAAACTCACGTGCTCCCGAAAGTGAAGCGGTAAAGCGCCGCTATTGCTCCTAATATTTAAAAGTTATAATAATTATTTATATTTGAACTTGTTTATCGTTTGAAATTGTAAGTGTTTCAAACACTAGCGCGGTGCCATGGGAAGCGATTTGCGGGTTCCATCAAATCCTTCCAGCGTTACTACGAGCATTTACACAAAAACTCATTTAAATTTTAAACTCATTAAATTAACACTAATGGATTAGTGCGGAATTTAAATTTAATTAGTTATCAACCAATAATTTCCCATGGTATGTGGCGACTCCGCAAAATCACAAATTTCGACAGATCCCAGTAAACATTGGGGTTATTCCGATATTAATCGATCAATAAATCTCTAACGATATCAATTTCAGTTACCACAGCAATAAGTTTTGATTTGAACAATGATATCTCTATGTTGGCGATATTATGTATGCTACAAACTCGTGCGTGTCCACTGTGGCATGATGCATAAATTCCGAATAGGGGTCCGGCTGCGGAAAGGGATAGTTTTACAATGCTTTATCTATCGAACTACCAAATTGGTTGTAATTCAGATTTTGGGAATTGTTAAGAGCGCCGTTCCCACTGTCTCCCGGCCCTTTGATTGCATAGGGCTTGTTGGAAAGCCATTTCACTCCCTTAATTATCAACCGCCCTATGTTTGGCGTCTGCGTGAGGAAATAACATCATATTAAGTTAGCCTGGTTGTTTGCGAACAAATATTATCATTTCCTTATTTCGTTTTCATAACTCCGTTACCTTCGAGCCTTGTGTTTCTTCCGTCTTTTAATATAATGCTTTTTTATTATACTTACTAAATCGAATCCGATTATGTTTCTATATCAGCCCTTGTATGGCCGCACTGCTGGAGCACTGGTCTCTTCCTGCATCCCAGGAAGGTTAGGCCATACTCCACTACGGGGGCCATGTCCAGGTTGGTGGAGGATTGTAAGACTACTGTAACCTTACTATCAGAAGTTATCAAGCCGCCTTAAGGCCTTTGACATTGCTTAACGACTGCCATTACATGACAGCCGGCACCAACGGCCTATCGTGCCTTGCGAAGCACGGAAGCCGATCAAATTTAATCCCTCATAAAGAAAAGCATCTCAATAAAAACTTCACCCAATCAATGAACAATCAAATCGAGATCAGTATAAACAACACATAAAATTACGCCGTCTTATACCGACGAAAACCGATAAGCATTTTCATCAACTAGTTGAACGAAAATTTACGATGATCGAATGTAAATCCTGCTGAATCGGCGCTCGACCCCCGTTTAAAGCTTCCGTTTATGACGTGAACCTAAGCATTCATAATTAATAAATTTTACGGCACCTGCGTAATAATGATGTAGGATGTTGATATAATGGAAAGGTAGAAGAGGTCGTAAAGTGACTTGTTTTATTGCCTATACCCGTTGCGTTGTACGACGAGAGCCGTGTAGCCGGGCATGCTAATTGAAACAGGCGGGACCACCAAAGTCGTCTTAATTTGTGCCTCTAGCTGGCGTGCTGCTATGCAAACTATGGATATTAATTGCGCACTAAATATTTTATCACTTCGCCAACGTAAACTGGGCGCGAAGTACCTATTTAATTCTCTTGTGAACGCGGCGCGAATACTTGCTAATAATCACACGAACACGTAACTTTGTTTAGCTTTACGTAAGTGTAATGTGAGCAAGTATAATTTAAGCAAGTATATACGTACCGCTGCAATGCCTTCTCTCAGAAAGAGAGTTTAGTTAAGAATAAAAAAGTACAAAGACAACGCGTAAAGAATGGATAGCCTGATAACCGTTTCTGTACGATCGGCAATTTAAACGAACACAAACAAGAAAGTTTGAAATTTCCAACATTTTTTTTACCTAACTATCTTAAAGCTTGACTTGTTATATGTTTAGTTTTCTATTTATAGCCTATATTTGTACCACTATAATGCTCAGACCTTTTCTCAGAAAGACATTTTAGGCTTAGGGCCAATTTCTGAATTAAAATATTCGCTAAGGAAATATAGTGACCGCCTGTGCTGTCTCTTTGAATTTCCCAGAAAATAATAATAATAATATAACGTTTAGTTAGAATATTTTCGGGGCTTAATCGCGTCGTAATTTATTGCTATTTTACCTTGACGTTTCGACGAAATTACAGCCATCGTGGTCACGAGAAGACTGATGGCTGGCACCCGTTCGCATCTTCGGCTGATGAGGTTTCAGACTAACCTCAATCAGCTATCAAAAAGCACTATTAGCACTATTAGTGCGACACACTACACTGAGACTACACCTAATAGTGCTTTGTGATAGCTGATTGAGGGTAGTCTGAAACCTCATTAGCCGAAGATGCGAACGGGTGCCAGCCATCAGTCTTCTCGTGACCACGATGGCTTTAGCGTCGTCGAAACGTCGAGGTAAAATAGCAATAAATTACTACGCGATTAAACCCCGAAAATATTCTATGTGTACAAGTCGCGAAAGTTTAAAATATGTAATATAACGTTTATTTCAGACTTTAAATCAAATCCATATTACAAACAAAAAGATACAAAAATAAAATGTTAGTTACAAACACAGATAATTGCTTACACTATATTAGTAGTTATTATTACTATTTGAATGAATCCTAACCCAGTGGGTTAGGAAGCGTGTGACAAAACGTTACTAAAGTATTTACATAATGAAGTTCTCAATTCATAAACCAGCCTTTAATATCCACGCGTACTCGCCACTGATCGGCTATTTTAGACGTGTATACGAAACTGAATCATAAAACTCCACTTATGTTACCTTAACTCTAAGTTTAAGGCAGCTTTTGTCTAAAATAAACAAATACCTAAAATAATTAAGAGTAAAATACCCTTAGATAATAGAAATCTCGCATTGTTTGCTCGGTCGAAACTAGTTTTGTCCGGTCAATATTGACCCTTCTCTATACAAATGAATAGAAGGTAAGTAAGTAGTCACTGCTATGGCATCCACTCCAACTTCTGCCTATGTTTGTTGGGAAAATATTGTCGTAGGGTATGAATGCAGGAACATAACGGCTAGGTGTGTATACCTACAACGTGTAATAGATTTTGAGTTGTTTCAATTTCGTTATTAACCCTTGTATGTCCCTACTGCTGGGGCACGGTCTCTTCCTGCATCGTAGGAAGGTTAGACCATACTCCACCACGGGGGCCAAATCCGGGTTGGTGGAGGATTGTAAGACAGTGGCGGGCCTTACTGTTAGAAGTTATTAAGCCGCCCATAAGGCCTCTGACATGGCTTAACGACTGCCATTGTATGACAACCGGCACCAACGGCTTAACGTGCCTTGCGAAGCACGGAAGCGCTTGGAGAAATGCCACTAGCGGTAGTCACGGGACGGTCACCCATCCTGCGCCTGACCGCGCCTGTTGGCGCTTAACTCAAGTGATTAATTCCAATCACTCGGTTCGCCTAGGCCGCGAGCGCTTCACGAGTGTTTCAATTACATGTTATATAAATACATTTTATGTAGGTACCCTTTTTTAGCAGGGCACAGGCCCTCTCTCAAAGAGAGAGAGAGAGAGTTTGAACTTAATCGTCTTGCTTGCCGACGCGGATTGACGTCGCGAGGATATCTGAGTGTCTGAGGTGCGTGAATATCTCAGACACTCAGGTTTCCTCGCGATAATTTCATTCTCAGTCAGCAAGAAGAACATTCACATTCTAAAAAAACCATTGCACTTTCTGCGGCGACAAAAATGTATCAGTTGCAAAAGAATCGCAAACGAACCTACCAAATTCTAATTATATTATATCACTTACAATATTTCAACAGAATATTCATTGTGATTTAAATGGAATAACTTTTCGTAGGTTTTGAATGAGAACTTACTTATCTAACTAATTTCCATTTTCATGCTACTCCCTCAGAGATTAACAGTGAAAATTTAACATAGTGAGAGTTTTTTTAAAGCAGAGTTTAGTTTTGTCAAAAACAGAATAATGTTGTCCCGCCTCAAATTTTCATAATAATTTGCCTCCTTGTATACGGTTGTAAGATTGTTCATAAACTAGTTCTAATAGGTTTAGTTGATTAAAATACCATACCATAGGTATGTCATATTACGGTATGAACTCGTGGTAGGTAAAGAACTTTAGACGAATGATATTCGATTTTTCTTTACGTAATCTCTTCATCTAGGGCTTTACGGGCGGCTTGATAACTTCTGACAGTAAGGCCCGCCACTGTCTTACAATCCTCGACCAACCCGAACTTGGCCCCGTGGTGGAGTATGGCCTAACTTTGCTGCGATGCAGAAAGTGACCCGTGCCCCAGCAGTGTGGACATACAAGGGTTGATATCGATGGCCAAACGGATCTTCGAAATTTTCCCGAATAGACGCATTCCTCGTAAAATAGACAAACTGAAACTTCATACAAACATACACAATGTGGCAATACCGCGACAAGTTAGGGACACGTCCGAATAGATTGGCTCCCAAGTTCCAAGCAAATTCCGCAATTCAAAGCTAGCGGTCTGATAAAAAAGGTTTCCATCATGCGAGCATAATATTATTATTCCTTACAGTTCCTCGGCGCTTGAGAGGAGGGCATTACTCATCTTTTTCCCAGCGTTGAGGGCTACTCGTTTTTATTGCTAGACGTGAAAAATACCCGTTTCCACCGGTGTCGGTTGAAAGTGGCCGGATTAATTCACTGAGCACTTACGTCAAATTGGATTCGTTCGACTCTTTATACCTTTGTAATACTGGTTGACTTCATCGCTCTGTCCGTTCTCTTTCAACTTTTGGTTGACATTTTCAGCGTTTCGATTTTCGATTTGCAACTGTATTTTTACTCGCTGTGTTTATAATGTTGTTGCCGTGTCACTAATCGAATCGAAGCGAGCCAGGTGTGTAGGTTTTGGAGTAATGATATATGCAAACTCTGTTAATTAAAGACCAGAAGACTTTGAAAACACTAACGATCTTATTTATAAAAACACGATTCCTCTAAACCACTGCTTAGAGTCCGTTTAACTAAACTGTGGTTACATTTTTTCCTTTAAAATCTCCACTAGACACTACTCTAATCAGCGTTTTTTATTCTTTTATGCAATCGTATGTATAACAAGTTTGTGTGCATTGTTCCTCCAAAATTATTTATATTTTGAAATGGACCCCTAGTTTAACCTATAATATAGTTTCAGCGTTATTTCGAATTGAAATTCTTTTATTTGATTTGAATGGAGAGTAACTGTGGGTATTGGCAGAGTCTTAAAATGCTGAGTAGCCTTAACCTTAGGCGAATCTGATCTCTCCGTCTAGAGGACACCAAGGTTAATAGATAGTTTGAAGGATTCATGACACTATAGATCTAACTAATGACATTGCTGGAATTTGAGTAATGTCTAACTGAAAGCATAATCATGTTTGCATAGTCTTAACGCTTGTCCAGTCTAGACACGTTAATGGCTCTGCTAAACAGTACCTATAGGTATCATACCCATGGTGCATATACCACTGGGTCGTGTGTATACCTAGGATGTCCGCGTAGAAAAAAACAGTGCATACAAATACTTACCACGCATACCTGCTACACACATATATTCTGCTGATCAACATTAACGTTGTTTTTGACAAAAACACGATTTCTTTAAGTAAGACAATCTTCAAGTACAGTTTAAATTGTCTTATGTAAAGTATTTCCTTTATCATAGACTATTTAAATTGCATTTGAGGCGTGTTTTAAAGGAATCAAGTTTTTTAGATGACACGCAAAAATTTCACGGCGTTCTTTAGCAAAGAACGATTTCAAGTGAAAGTGATTTCACCATGTCAATTTGAAAATCAATCTGCGAAAACGATGACCGATCTATAGTGCTGACGTCACGTGCAGTGCATGTAAACTGCTTTAACATAAATCATCTATAACAACATTTGTCAGCGAGAGCTTCCACAAAATAATGCTAAGAGGCAGACCCCTGAACCCAGCACGGGTCTTTGAAACAACAAGGCTAGGCTTACACAAACACTGCCTCTGTTTATTCAAGTGATCGTAGGTGGTGTCAGTCCGTAATTCATAAAACGCATTCCTTTTTCAAGTGATCATTGTGCCTCCCAAAGAACAATAGTGTGATGCAATGCATGTTTGGTTAAGCTCTACATAGGTATCGTTTTCTCTTGAATGAATGCTCGAACGTAGCTACCTACTTACTAAATTTGAAAAACAATATTGCACTCCAGTGCAGACCATAGTATCAATGATGAATCGCTTTTAAGAAAAAACCTTCCGTGGATTGATTTATACGGGTTTATACAATTTAGACAAAGGTGGCATTAGGTGTCTGATTCGATTCGTCTGTCGAAGCAAACATCGAATTTTCACCATATTCCTATTAACCGACGATCGAACTCGATACAGACCGGACAGCGGATTCTGTACGCTCCATACCATACCGGTCGTCTAGAAAGTTGACTGCTGAACATAATTATTACTATTTCATGTTTGCTCGGTGTGATGGAACGCCCAAACCGCTGTCCAACACGTACCAAGTTCGATTGTCTGTTAAAAATCTTTTTTAGATAGATAGATAGATAGATGGATGGATGGATGGATGGATGGACGGACGGACGGACGGACGGATGGATGGATGGATGGATGGATGGATGGATGGATGGATGGATGGATGGATGGATGGATGGATGGATGGATGGATGGATGGATGGATGGATGGATGGATGGATGGATAGATAGAGAACACTTACTTACGTTTTTACTTTACTGTTAACTTGAACTCAGCTACTTTTCTTTTACATTCTTTGTAATGCACTAACCCGTGCTAAGGACAATTTTAAAAACCTATTTAGAGGCTAAAAATTCCACCCATGCCGGGACTCGAACCGGCGACCTCTGGCTAACCGTGCCAGCGCTCTCCCAACTGAGCTAATGGCGACTGCCGGTAGTCAGTGAAATTCCGAACCTCTTTACAATACCCTATGTATGACGTTTTTTACTTTATTGTTAGCTTGAGCTGAGCAACTTTTTTACGTAGCCTCTTACTGACCTATTACCGGCAATTTTAATAACAATACGAGTATTGCTCTCCAGCACAGGCCATAGTCTTAGTTGCGCAAGGCTTTATAGAAAAAACCTTCGGTCTGATTTTTTTGATGATACAATTTCCTTCGGACGTCGAAATCAAACATAATAATATTGGCCTTTTTGCATCCACTTAATGAGATGATTTATACAGCGTGCAGTGGTATCTTCACTTACATTAGATGGGTGAAGGGACTACTCTGACGCTGTAGTGCCTGGGACATTTTTTTATAGATGGCCAGCACCTATACCATCCTGACAGCTTAGTCGGCCTAGCCCACAGGAAAGACTAGTCAATACGTGCGGAGCCAACCAAGCCGCGGGTTTCCTCACGATGTTTTCCTTCACAGTTAGCGTGTGGTATTGCGACTGCAAATTCGCAAATTTACGTAGCTTTGAAATTAAACAAAGTCATTGGTACATGCCCGCACTCGGGATCGAACCAATCAGTGGGTAGAACCATGGACTGGCAAGCGAAATTAAACGTAGTCACCATTTTTCTGACATGTTTGCCTGTGCAATCAGCTCCCCTTTTGCTATAGCATAATTAACCCCGCAGCATGACGACGTAACTCTAGCGGTACCTTAAAACTAAACTTTGTCTCCATTTATGTTGAAGCAACAGCCATTCCAGCATGTTGCAAGCACTCCTTTGTTTTGTCTAGGTTGCACGTTACGGCTGTTCCTGCTTGTTCTAATGTAAATGCTGCTCTTGATTACCATTTAGGCGGCAGCCGTTATGGCGATGTCGAAAGCCCTTCCGAATCGGACATTGTAAACGATAATTGGACAGCAAACAACACTGGTTAGCTTGTCCTTTGCCATTAGAAGGGCTGTCCAAATATCTCGAGACTTTGCCAAAGTAATTGATAATTTGCTGGCTCGCGTAGGCTTATATTTGGTAGCGTATTATTTCTATATAACATTAATTTTGTTGTTTTAGTATTCTATATACCTTCTACATGCATCCTTTGGATAAACAGAACCTTTTTTATACAATCTTATGTGTTTTATACGTGTTATTATGTGATAATAAATTTCCATGTGACAAACATTTTGTAGCTTTGGTATTCTATATAATACCTACAAGCATCTTTTAGATAAAATGAACTTATGTTTTTTATGCTTTTTATAAAATCTTCTTATGTTTTAACACATGATAAGTGAAGCACATGAGCTTCATTGCTTTACTTTTTCGTAACTGGCAAACTACCTCATAACTAGGGCCCGGATAAATATGTGCTAAAAAATCGAAAAAAATTACATATAATATGGATCTAAAAAAAGGAAATATGGAAGAATATGGGCTAAAAAAGACAACCAATACCAAACACGAAACATGTATTGTAATATAATTGTTTGAAAAATAAAATGAACGAAATTAAATTGTTTAGTTACAGTTTAGTCTACCTCTTTATTCGAGTTGTTGCAGTATACAACAATATGTTTCTTCAAATTTTCAAAATAGTGGCTCCTTCTGTTTGGTCGGAAAAACGCTGCGCAACGACTGTATTCTCGCGGCGCTATGAAAGCACACATTCTGCAGTTTTTTCAGTTGAAGTAAGTACTAAAGACAGGAAATATGGAATAATGTAATTAAATTCTAAAAATATTGTCTTAACCCTAAAATATGGAAAAAAAATATGGATTTCAAAAACCTAATTTTCCAGTTCAAACCATCATGTTTGATGTAAAACACTAAAAAACTAATGCAAATGATTCAAATAAAGAATATGTGCTTACATATTTATCCGATTCCTACTCATAACATAAATATGTAACAACCATTTCTAGCTGCATGTTAATTACAGGTATGTGTTACGAGAGGTATACATACAATTATACGAAAGATGAAACAGTACTTTGGTATCATCGAGCGATACCTATGATGCGGTCAGGAGTGAACAGTGGAATTTATTGTTCAAATCTCTCAACTATTTGCGCGTCATCAGAGTGCTTAGTGCGAGTTTTTTTAACTACTCGATCGCGTTATCGTAAACTCATATTTCTATGGCATCGAGGAAGCGCCACCTATAGTGACAAGTATGGAAATTAAAATTGGTGAGTTCGAGTTGTAATGGATTACGTTGAGAAGTGAACACTTTTACCAGCCAAAACACGAATAAACGCGAGTGCGAGTTGTACTGTGACAGCGATTTGCCAGTTCGAACGGTTAACTTACTCATACTCACTACTCAATGCTCGATTAACGCGGTAGTAAAGTTATTCGATTGGATCTGTCAAACTCGCACTAAGCACTCTGTTCTTCTGTTAATTTCTCTAAAAAGCAGTAAAAGATGTAGTTCAGTAGTTACACTTAATAAGGTCCTGTTAATTAGGACGTACTCGTATTAACGAACCATTTTTTATAGCTGAATAGTTCAAACAAATTTATAGGGACTTTCGTAACTTCAAAATAGTTTCTAGATTATTTTATCAATTTTATTAAACTATCTAGTTATACCTGAGTTGTCCGCACTTCGCCTCATAGTAAGGCCATTGTACGTACCAAGCACTTAAGTAGGCTGCTTCAGATACTAGGGCTTCCTCACGATGTTTTCCTTCACGTTAGCGAGTGGTATTGCAACCATAAATTCACAAATGTACGTAACTTAGAAAACAAAGGCATTGTACATGCCGCGATTCGACACCACGACCTCCCGAATGAAAATCAGGCGTTCTAACGCTCCGCTACCACAGCTCCCAATATTACACTAGCTGATGGGATTTTTGTGTTAAAATCTGTATTTTTTGCTTTGTAAGAAGTTCAATGCAGAAAATACACATTTTTACACTGTTAATTATGTTATGTGCTTCGCAAGGTACGTTAAGCCGTTGGTGCGTCATGTAATGATAGTCATTAAGCCGAATCAGAGGCCTTAGAGCGACTTGTTAACTTCTGACAGTAAATCCCGCCACTGTCTTACAATCCTCCATTAACCCGGACTTGGTCACCGTGGTGGAGCATGGCCTAACCTTCCTGCGATGCAGAGACCCATGCCACAGCAGTGGGGACATACCTACAAGGTGGATATTGAATTAAGTTAATTATGAATACCCTTTTTGCACAAAATCTAGGTACGATGATTTTTCCTGTTAACTGTATACCATGCAGAGGAGGAATAGTAACCACTTTAAACCTTATGACATTGAAATAGAATCCAAAACCAAAATAACATTTATACTAGCTCCTGCGGGTCAACCCTTTACCATAAAATTTACACACAGGCACATACATTGCTTCTGTACGTGCAAGGTACATTGGATAGCCTGTGTGGTGGGAATTAGAAACAATGACATCAAAAACATGTAAACATACAAGGCCTAGGGTTTTTTTTTGTCTCCACCCGGGGTCCGAACCCGGGACCTCTCGCATGGTAGACAGATGCTGCGCCACAGAAGTTGTCTTTAGCAGACAGTGGTATAATAGTTACTACCTCAAATTGAATATACATTGAATAGTCTAAAATCAATGAAAAATGTATACTATCTCTGCCAGATAACCCAATCTTAACCTCACATTTTTTTTCATTCCAGTGCATCTTCGGAGCGCCCTGCGTACACTTGGCTGCCGGACACGAAGATCGAGTTCGCGTCGCCCTACAGCCGTCGAAAGGGCTCCAACTCCACAGTCTATGACAGTGACTGATGGCACGCCGGATTCGACCAGCTCGAAGAAGCACTGCTTTGATAGGCTGTGGCTTTTGTGAAGTGACTTTGGGGTGGTTCTTGTAGCGCAAAGATTCATAGTCAAGCTGTCGCAAATTACGCATATGTAGGGGAATATTGACATTCGGAAATAGATTATTTGACAGGTTTCTGAAAACCATCTCATATTTTTCGTATTTTTTCAAATACAAATCATTTTTAAAATAAGACTCCAAAACGCTCTTGTGCAATATGGAATTATTATTTGTGACGTCTCAGCTTAGTAAGCAAACAAACGTCAAGTCAACCTCTTGGGTTCTGGGATAGCTATATTTACTGAGCTGTGACGTAATTATCAATGAGATCAGTTTTGGCCGGTTATGATAAAATTGCTACAGATAGGTACAGGATTATCAAGTTTTACCCTGTTTTTATGCAGAAATGAACCATTCTTTTAGTTAATATGCCTTTAATCGGTTTTCAAACTCATCATTGTTACTATCTTTCACACTGTCCAATAGCCTATATTGAGTCAGTAAACAAGTTAGTCCGTCCACAAAGGACAATTTTCCATTTAACAATTTAATGGCTTTTCATAGTTATTATATTGCCACATGTAAAGTTCTTCTTAACATTTGTCATGTGAGTATATCCCCTATGGCGAGCTTGATACGAAACTTCGTGCTATGAAGATAATGACGTTAGGTACTGTAGCAAGCAAAAAAGTGAGACAGTGCGATCCACCTCTTACGAGAAAGTAAGATAAAAAATTAACTACCCAATGACTGACTTATTCGAAAGTGAGGTTAATGGAATGCCTTTTATAGAAGCTCTAGATCCCGGAAGAGAAAAAAAATCTCAGTCTACAAAGTCAATAGACATTTACTGTGAACTGCTAACAGTGACTATGGAATTGATACCGAAAGTGTTGTTTCCAATACTTCGTTTTGATACATCGAGTTTGCTACTAAATTAGGTGATTTGTACAGTATAAGTCCTGTAAATAAGTGTGTGTATTGTAGTTACAGTCTTACACAATCTGTCGTATCTGTAACGCCATATTTCTAGTCAGCTATTGTGGTTATAAGTTTTGTACAATTATTTCATTCGGATACTACTTTGATATTCGGAAAAACAGCATATTTCGGAGTGCCTAATCGTTATTACTTACCATTTTCACCGTTCAGTCACTAACATATTTTAAACTTTCGCGACTTGTACACATAGTTAGAATATTTTCGGGGCTTAATCGCGTAGTAATTTATTGCTATTTTACCTCGACGTTTCGACGACGTTACAAGGATGACTATGCTGTCAGGATAGCACAGGTCCTGTAGCCCTGCCAACCTAAAAAAAATATCCCTGGCACTGCAAAAATGTAATGTTACAAATATTTCGGGAAAATCATGGTAAGTATTATTCTGGTGAAACTGAAGTGGAGCTCGGCTGGTCATGTCAGTCGAATGCACCCGAATAGGTGGGCGAAACTCCCACCGAGTGGGTGCCACACGACGGACATCGCAATCGAGGCCGGCCTAGAAGACGGTGGAGAGATGATCTCGACAACCATCTGCCGGAGTGGTCTGAGGTGGCCCAGGACAGAAAACTCTGAACTGAATTGGGGGAGGCCTTTGCCCAGCAGTGGGACACAAAAGTAGAGGCTGCGTATAAAAAATATTAACCCGGATTCACTTACTTTTAACTTTGCCGGATGAGTGCGACTCGGATGAGGTGTACTCACGAAAGTTTCAGTTAGAAAAGTACGCAAACATCACGAATACTCCATTTGCTTAGTGCTCAAAGTTCAACACATGTTTTATCGATAGATACAATCTTCGAAGTTCGCCCAATCCGCCGCCGGACTCGTGGAATCTTCGGAATATATTTTGCTCGTAAATTCACTAATATTTCTCGCATTTACTCTCAGACTCCGTAGCGAGGAGAAGAAAACTTCCCCGTAGTACCCTAAAATGAATATTTATGACGCGCCATGAGTTATGCCTCGTTTATGGATAAAGTTAGAATATCTAACCTAAATTTCACCAATATACCTAGAGCACTTTTAAAAACCTATTTAGAGGCTAAAAATTCCACCCACCGAGATTCGAACACGCGACCTCTGGCTATCCGTGCCAGCGCTCTTTCCAACTGAGCTAATGGGCGACTCACCGGCATCAGTGAAATTTCGAACCTCTTTACAATATTCTCTGTATTACAGGCAGCGACATCTGGCTGAAGTAATTTGCATCACTTGCAGCCCCGAGCACCTACTTTGCAGTTAGGTTTCCTCTAAATAGGTTTTTAAAATTTTCCTTAGCACGGGTTAGTGCATTAAAAATAATATAATACCTAGAGCACATTAACAAATCCTAATAAACACCTAAAATAAAACAATAAATCCTAATATGGGAGACCTTCATTTTCCACGCAATACTCTCAAGGCGCTTTGAGGTACTAACTAGCGCTACCGATGTAATTAAAACATAACTTATTTGGTGATACGTTTTGTTCAAAAAGTAAACATCAAAAATCCTAATATCAGTGCCAACTATATTTAGAAAATACAGCCTAGAACGTCCGTCCAATCCACTGACTTGGTTTCTAATTAAACGCACCAAGTCACTATTAGATATTTTGTACTTACCATAGGCTAAGTTCTAAATTTATTGCTAGTAACAATACATTGTTGTCTGTAAATTCTATCCTAAACTATTATAAACGCGAAAGATTGTTGTTGTTGTTGTCACGTAAAAACTACTGAATGGATTTTAATGAAACTTTACAATAATATAGCTTACACATCAGAATAACACATATACTACAACTTATAAAGATATTGTGTAATATTTTTCAAATGCGACTCAAAAAAATATCATGTGTTAATTTTAATGTATGGGCATTACCCCTCAATGATGGCACAACCTTGCGCTATGGCGCTCATTAGGGCAGGGCTATGTCCAGCAGTGGACTAATATAGCCTGAAGAAGAAGAAGAATTTTAATGTCATACTCATAACGTTAGTTCTTTTCTACGCCACGCTAATATAAGCTACTCGAAATTTTAAGCCTGCCCAGGCGAAGTCGCGGGCACCAGCTACTAAATAAATAAACACGCCCGTTTTCGATGGAAATCGAATAAAGTCCTAGGTCGTTAATCCTAGGACTTGAGAAAAGATGGTCAGAGTGGAGTTTTTTCCCTTTTTCTTCACTACACTACGGCCCGAAGGCAGCGGCTTTCACTTTCACTTTCATGTTACATTGTACTTTGACATTCAGCAAACAGAATGTAAACTCTTTACGTTGAAATAAATTGCATTGAATTGAATAGGTTCTAAGCTGTAGGTTCTAAAAAATAGTTGCCATAGTGGTTAACATTTTTGGTGTTTAGCTTTTGAACAAAAAATCGTATTTAAATTATAAAACAAGTTAAGTTTTTTTTCCTTCAGTGGCGCTAGTTCGAGCCCCAAAGCGCCTTAATATAATTATTTGACAGACCTTAATTTTCAATTTCGCCTCTGAAGTAATTAAGTTTCAAATAGAACAGTTGTTTGGTTTAAATTACTCTGGTGTAAACAGATTACCGTATTTAAAGTAGGTACTACGTGAACACGAATTTTCACTTATTTAGGCAATATAGTTGTAAATATAGAATTGATATAGTCACATAATCTATTACGAAGTACTAAAAAACTTTGTTACTCTATTATTATAGTTACTTAGATAGACTAAAGATTGTATTACGGTATAGGCAAATCAGTATCAAAATACATTTAATAAATAAACTGTTATTTAGAATTAACGCGAATAGTATTTTAATTTTATATTTAAAGCTTGAGTAATCGCTGCAACAAATCATGCCTAACAATTTTAATTAAGAATATGGAATGATAAACGTTATTTTTGTAAAAATACTGTAGTTAGAACCAGACGTAAAACCAGAGATTAATTATTCGTCTTTATCAATTGTGTACCTCCAATATTTCAGTCTATTTTTTGTTCTCGTATGAGTACGTTTATCTAATATAAAGTAAACAGGTTCTGTCATCCCAAAAACGTACTTAAGTAAGATATATCTCTGTTTACTTAACCCAGACATTAATTCACTCTATCAAGTAAATGTTGTTTCTAAGTCTAGCAGTGTATTTGTTTCTACTACCACTCTGTCTGCTTTGTAGAATATTCTTCGAAGGACGATATTTTTTAGAGATATTTTTGTACCTGAATTAAGTTAACGATTGATTCGACAAACGATTGAATCTGTATTAGATGACTACGTAAGGTTTTATAAGTAATAATTTACTTGAATAAGCCCTAATATTTATTACCTTATTTGTATTATCCCTGTGTAAGCATGTTACGTACTGTTCCTACTCAACCTACACTTCTAATCCTCTGTACATAAATCACCATCTACGTAATAACGCTGTAATATTTATTATATTTTACTCCTAATGCTCATGAATACTGTTTCAGATCAATTTATTTGTATCGAATGGTTTGATAAAGAAATACTGTATTCAATCCACAGTAAAGTTGGAATAGCATTTTATTTCTAATCCCCAGCATTTGAAATCTCTTCTTTGGTATTTATATTCGCATATTATGAGTGACTTTGTATTACATTGCAGGTTTAAAACCGGCAATGGATGTTTAATGTGTACCAGATACGCAAATAATAACTCTACAAAAGCCAGAGGTCGCGGATTCGAGTCCCGGCATGGGTGGAGTTGTGCGAGAATTATATTTGTAGTATTTCTTAATGATTTGCGATACTCATACATTTATATACTAAACGGGTCAAATCAACTCAACGTCGGGAAATAAGGTAATTACGTTTTACCTAATAAATAATCGCGATTTGAAGCGCTCGTCGAACCGAGTGATTGGAATCAATCACTTGGTTAAGCAACAACAGGTGCGGTCAGGTACAGGATGGGTGAGCATCCCGTGACAACCGCTAGTGGCATTTTTCCGAGCGCTTCCGTGCTTCGCAAGGCACGCTAAGCCGTTGGTGCCGGCTGTCATATAATGGCAGTCGTTAAGCCATGTCAGAGGCCTTATGGGCGGCTTGATAACGTCTGTCAGTAAGGCCCGCCACTGTCTTACACTCCTCCACCAACCCGGACTTGGCCCCCGTGGTGGAGTATGGCCTAACCTTCCTGCGATGCAGGAAGAGACCCGTGCCCCAGCAGTGGGGACATACAATGGTTGATAACGAACGATAACGACCCGCCGTTTAATATATACTAATTATATTTGTGTAGTTATAATAGCAATAGCAACCAACATCGCCAACATACTGCTAATGCAGTGTAGTTCATTGACAAATGCATGAACTTGGCGATTCAATTTCGCTGCTGACTCAAGTCTACGCGCCCATACCTACATTGAACGCTCCAGGCGTCCATGGCGACCTTCCAGGCGTCAATGGCGGCGGCGTGGCACAGCGGTTTGGCACGCTGACTGTAAAACCGAAGGTCGCGGGTTCGATCCCCAGTCGGGTCAAACTAGGAAACAAACTTCTAGCTTTCTAGTCTGTCTCTATGTATTTATTTATTCATCGTATTTATTGTCTAGTATTTATCGTTTAGTATTTATCTATGTATTTATTGTATTAAATCTATCGTCGAGTTGGCACCTGTAACACAAGTCATTTATTTGTACTTAGTATCAGGCTTACGAGATCAGTGTAATATGTCCATGAATCGTTATCGTTATCAACCCTTGTACGTCCCCACTGCTGGGGCACGGGTCTCTTCCTGCATCGCAAGAAGGTTAGGCCATACTCCACCACGGGGGCTAAGTCCAGGTTGGTGGAGGATTGTAAGACAGTGGCGGGCCTTACTGTTAGAAGTTATCAAGCCGCCCATAAGGCCTCTGACATGGCTTAACGACTGCCATTATATGACAGCCGGCACCAACGGCTTAACGTGCCTTGCGAAGCGCGGATACGCTCGGAAAAATGCCACTAGCTGTACCAAGTTAAATGGAAAGGAATTCGTCCGTACCATATCTGCGCCTGTGAAAAACTGCAGGCAGATGCTGAATGCGGCAAGCTGAAGACAGGGCGCTATAGCGCTCATTAGGGGAGGGCTATATCCATCAGTGGACTAATATATCTGATGATGATGATGGTATCTGCGCCCGCACCTATGTGGCTGAGCCTTAGTGCGCCATCAATGGAAAATATCATATCTATTTTACCGATTAATTTAGTCGTTTCAATCAACATCACGATCAACAGTGTCGGTACAATCTCTCAATCATGTCAATAGTGACTTTTAGGACCCATGGTTGTGAAGTGAATCCACGGCAAAAAAACTAGTACTATCTATGATTGTTCATAAAAGTAAGCAATGCGACGCGTTGTATAGATTTCGCGCCCTTGCTCCGTCCTTTCAGTGTGGCCTTCGTCCCGTCACTTTAGTATAAAGTGAATTGGAAAGACACGTCCTTGATGTGTGGCCGAGGCCCAACATAAATTAGTCATCCACAAATAACAGCTTAACAAGAAGCCTACCTCGGTAATTTCCTCACGTTTCCTCATTCCTCCAAAGCTAATTTCCTGCTAATAATAACCTTGACTTCCTCACGCTCATTTGTTGAGAGCACACAATCTTGGTTAATCCTCGCTTCCATAAGAGACAGACAAGTTTGTGATGGCTGCCGTTCAAGTCGCAACTTCGGAACAAATCGAATCTACGTGTTTCGTATCGCGGGAGCGCAGATTCTTTGATTGGGATGGAGTTATGCAACGAGTTTTCAATCCATTGTTAGTTACCAACGATGTTCAGTGCCCAGCCATAATGTCAGTATACCCGGAAACGTAATAAAGACCAACGCAACATAATTGAATCATGATGCGCACTATCCGAGTGGACTCCTCTTCCTTTAAAAATCGCCCATGGCGACTACAAAACGCAATTCACACTCGCAAATGGATCGGTCCTGTAAAAATATTAAACAAAATATATGTTACGAGTGTAACATAATGCGGCACGTTTTCATCTATTCTCAAAAATTTTGCAAAAACTGTATTAAGAGTTTATAGGCGCGTTTAGGAGTTGTGTGAACAATGGCTTTTAGTTTTGACGTGCCATGGTCGGGCATATTCATGACACCACTGGGACACCACTGGGTACGAAACATCAATCATTGTTGCTTTGCTTGTGACAACGTACGTTTGAAATGCAACGTAAGTTTACCTTGCTGTTTTAACAAGCACTTAGTAAAAAAGATCGCTTAAAGTATTTTTATTTTATTATTTTTTTTCTTTTATTCATTAGGTATACATAAACATGATAAAGCTTATACTAAATGTGAATTAGGGCTAGCGATCATGCCAATTAAAGGTATACACAGCATTTGTATTTAGTTATACACAGACAACTAGAAATATAAATATTACAATACGGTCGTAATATAGATGTTATTGCCACGTAATGTAAGAATTTTAGATATTAGAAATTAATTTTGACTTAAAAGTGCCAAGGCTGTCTTGAAAAATATCCAAATTGAATTTACGCCAGCACTAAGTATGAAATTACTTCCGAATATTTTTTTCTGATATTTATTTATATTGTATTTTTTTCATTGTTTCGAATAGCACGTGCCGGACCAAAAACTACACAGTACTAAACAAAATTTTGACAATTTTCATTTGTTAATCTTACGTTATAAAGTTTGTTTCTCAGGCCCACCTCCCACACAAGAGTCATATTGAAAATCAATTGAAGACAATCCGTGTCATGGCTTTCACCTACTACTTTGCTGTTGCCGTCTTGCGTAGCGCGTTTCATCCGTAAGCGTCACGGTCACGAAGCATATTGAAAAGTTCCACCTGAGTTTGAGTTATTCTATTAGGGGTGCGACGGAAGTCCGCCGGCTCCGGCCTTTATGTGCGGAATTGTGTTCAGATTCTTCTGATTCTGCAATCCTGGGATCCGACTGGATGTGAAAGGAAATGCTACCAGTCACTAACAATTTCCGTCGGTAATCTCAGAGACTGCACAGTAACATTTTTACTTGCGATCTAATTTGACTTTTGCGGTCGTACATGGAAATTGTTGTGAAGGAAAAGGGATTCACGCCACGATTAATAATTTGTTTGAGAAACGATTCCTTTGTTTATTTGTGTTTATTTGAGGTCCTTTTCACTTAAATGAGAACACACAAACTAAATGTTATCTAGGCATCTAGCTAGGCTAGGTATCTGTAATCAATATTTACAATCTCTTAGAGAGATCCAAACTATTTGTTGCTTGTCAAAACACATCTAGCCTTCTAGATGTGTTTTGACAGGTCATCAAATTCCATCTAGCTTGTCAAAATACCTTAGTTTTGCATTTTTTTACTAATCATAGTCGCTAATTAGCAACCATACATAATCTGAAAAACTGGTGATTGATGATATTTTTATTCCAAGATATCGACCAAGAAAAATTGAGTTTTTCAGATCTATTGCGGATGTTACGGGTATAACCATCACCATTAACCATTAACAGTCTTTTCAAAGTCTTTAATTAATAGAGTTTACGTAATTATTATAAAACATAGAACTCATGCTTTGTACTGGATTTAATTCCAGACAATTCACATAAACATTGTGGGCCTACAGATGCAATTTACATAATCATATTTTGTCATAAGATGCATACGCTGCTAAACAAAATAAATTTGCAGAAGCTTTTAATAAAATACTATAATAAATTCGTAAATGTCAGAAACTTCGAAATAATTCAAACTACGAGT
Source organism: Yponomeuta sedellus (assembly GCA_934045075.1). Lineage (NCBI taxonomy): Eukaryota > Metazoa > Arthropoda > Insecta > Lepidoptera > Yponomeutidae > Yponomeuta > Yponomeuta sedellus. The sequence goes on along the minus strand of OW203735.1, from coordinate 14,090,571 downwards.
AGTTTCACTGAAGCTTATCAACTCCCAACGAATTCCTATTCAGCAGTTTCATTCGAATACGAATTTTTATATCTTTTTTTTCACAAATAAGGTAATCTTAAATTATTTATTCGATCCAATTATCAGTAAATCGATTACGGTACAAAAAACAGCTAGTAAAATTTTCCTAAGGAAATCACATTTTCTCATAAGCTGAATTTGAGCTCTAACTACACCCGAATTTAGTATCAAGCCCGTATAAAAACATTTTTACCAAATCCGTTAGTTAAAATAAGATCTCCGGGGAGCAAGGATAAGAGCCTTTTAAACTTTTTTATGATCTAATTAAATAAAGCCGATTTGATACCCCGAACTGAAACGCTACTAAGATTTTATTTTCCTGTTAGCAATAAAAATTCAACTCCTCATTGAAATCTAGATAAGGTTCTTAGAATAAGAATATTTATTGTGATCTTGGACATGGATGGGTTATATATTTAGCAGTAACAGTTGCTATTTAAAATATCATACCTTAACAAACGTACATTCATCCGTAAAAATGTACATAAAAAGAGCAAAGCGGACATGGCGTAGTCACACCGAGTGATTTGACAAGACCACTTCATCACTTGAGTTAAACAACAACAGGCGCGGTCACGAGCAGTATGGGTAACCATCACGTGACTACCGCTAGTGGCATTTTTTCCGAGCGCTTCCGTGCTTCGCAAGGCTCGTTAAGCCGTTGGTGCCGGCTGTCATATAATGGCAGTCATTAAGCCATATCAGAGGCCTCGTGGGCAGCTTGATTTTTTTTTACAGTACCGATACTCTCTTACAACCCTTTTTTTTTTTTTCACCCAGGAGAAACCCCAATTACGGGTACCACCGGCTCGGGGGAGCACAGTGGTTATGTCGGACTCCCCGCCCTGAACAGGGCGGTATACCGACTAAAACTCCTGGGGTGTTCCTCCGCACCGCAAAGGACGGGGCCACGGGGACGCTTACGCACACTTCCGCGACCCCGTCTGCGGGCGCCCTTTCGGGCACTCCTTCGGCGGCGCCCCTGCCCCATCGCATCGGACCGAACGACGGGGCGAGGGAACGCCGCATCTCTTCGTTGGAGCGCATAGTGGCCAAGTGCGAACCCCTTGGCCACCACACGCCCCAACGCGCCGCCCCCTCCATCCCATTGTTGTGTGGTCCAATGGGGTTAGAGGAGGGCGGCGCACCTCCTCGTTGGGGCGCATGGGGGCCAATGTCCTGTTGGCCCCCACACGCCCCAAACGCGAGGCCCGTCACGTCGCCCACCAGCACTTCTCTGAAAGCAGAGAAGGCGGTGAGCGACCGCGCGGGCCCCCTCCGTGCCAGAAGGCACCCTCGGAACACGCAAGGGCGCCTTCCGGCCCGCCGTGATGGACGCGGAGGGTCCCCCGACCCTCCGCGTCCCGGCGGCCACTCTGGTCCGACTGGTACGAGGCGCGCGCGCTTCCGCGCAGCGGCGCCCCCCCCAGTCGGTCCTTCATTCGGTTGGTCGCCTGGGTCCCGCTCCACAAAGTGAAACAGGGCCCACGCGACCCCTCCCGCCAGATTATTCGCCGTTAGCCAGTAAGATCCGACAAGAAGAAGTCACTGACTAACGCTCAGGGTGCACCGACCCCACCACTTGCCCCTCCATCTGGTTCATGGAATCAGATGGAACGGAAAGCGGAGGGGTACACGTGAAGGTTATCTGGCATCGCACCCCCTCTCTTACAACCCTCCACCAACCCGGAATTAGCTCGCGTGGTGGAGTATGGCCTAACTTTTCTGCGATGCAGGAAGAGACTCGTGCCCCAGCAGTAGGCACATACGAGGGTTGTCATCGAAGAGTAGCAAATCAGAATTGTAATAACATTTATAAATAAAAATCATTGACTGTATGATATCATTTATAAAACTGAATAGCTGCGTATCTAATACTCGTAATTACGCTACACTAACCTTCTTCTTCTTCAGGCTATATTAGTCCATTGCTAGATATAGCCCTTCCCTTATGAGCGCCATAGCGCCCTGTCTGCAGGCAGATGTTGGATGCGGCAAGCTGAAGACAAAGCGCTATACTTACCTACACAATAAATGTTTTCGATATCATAGATATACTTGCCTGCAACCGTTCGTCTGTAAAATAGTCACTTAACCGTTTTACTGCCTCACTTTTAATACTTTTTTTCAGTAGCATACATTCCATTACTAATGAATCCCTCAAACCCACACCTAATTAATGCCTCTCGAGTTACTAATTAACTCATACTTCCGTTTCAACTCGTTCAGGATGCCAACACACGCCGAAATTGAATAATGGAGATGCTTAAACTTTGTCCTTGCCATGGATGTGGGAAGAAATAAAAATCATTGTGGACTAGCGGTGGCTTAATGCTAAAGTAAAGTAAAAAAGTGTTTATTGGAGCAAATAAAATTAGCGCAAATAGACTCTTAAGTAAAAATTTAAATATAGTAAGTGGATTTTTTTTTTTCAATATTTACATACAGGCACATACATACTTAGTATGCTAATGCATACCTAGGCCCCACACTAGAATACCCTGTGTCGTGGGAACCAGAAACAGCGACATCGCAAACATGTAAACATCCAAGACCTAGAAATATTTTGTTTTTCGTCCCCAGCCGGGGTTCGAACCTGGGACCTCCCACACGATGCACTACCGCTGCACCACAGAGGTCGTCAAATTTCCAACTCTTAAACTAGGATTTACCTGTGATAGCTTTGAAGCGCTCGTGGCCTAGGCGAACCCAGTGATTGGAATCAATCACTTGAGTTAAGCAACAACAGGCGCGGTCAGGTGCAGGATGGGTGACCGTCCCGTGACTATCGCTAGTGGCATTTTTCCGAGCGCTTCCGTGCTTCGCAAAGCACGTTAAGCCATGTCAGAGGCCTTATGGGCGGCTTGATAACTTCTGACAGTAAGGCCCGCCACTGTCTTACAATCCTCCACCAACCCGGACTTGGCCCCCGTGGTGGAGTATGGCCTAACCTTCCTGCGATGCAGGAAAAGACCCGTGCCCCAGCAGTGGGGACATATAAGGGTTGATAACGATAGTTTGAAGATACAATAGTACAGATTACTCCAACAGGAGGTAGACAGCTTCATGTTTTCAACAGTAGTAAGCGCCACGTATCAGAGCCTCTAATTTACATAGTTCAAAAAGTGCTTAGCAGTAGCATGTGAGGCGTCGGATGAAGACCGGGACCTACCAGGTTACGAGCGTTAGAAGCCAATTCTCACGCCTAAATCAATAACTCGTGCATTCTGTAAACAATGTCCAATAATAGAAGTGCCTGCATGTGGATCTCTATTTTGAAACCGCCGGGGCTTAATCGATTTTGACGTCTATAACTCGACCCTTAGAGTTGATTTCTGAAAGTGGGCCCAGCGTGGAATATTAGAATTTCTGGCTACCAGAGACCGTATTGACTTTGCCTTTGTAAACACTAATAGGAAATTCAAAAGTGGGAACCAGTTAAGATGAAACAGTGAATATGTTAATTTTGTTAGTATAACCTACGCTCTGGCATCCCGGTTATATTTCTCGTCAAAATTTTTTCGTGGAGTTGATATAACAAAAGGCAGAATTTATGGTTATTAAACGGAGGAAAATATCACTATAGGTATTTTACCAATAAATCAGCATTACATTTCACACGTGTAAAAAATCCTCATACGAGTATATATTAGGTACCTATCGATACCTACCTAAATCTAGAAAGGGAGGAGTTCTACTTTAGAGAAGAAAAAACGAAATGGATATATTTTTTTCCTTTTAAATGGCTCGTAGTCGTAGCTCCGGCTGCCTGAGTGATCTTAAACGACCAGGAAGGTTAAGCAGCATTATGGTGCGCTCAGTGCATGGATGGGTGACCGTTTATGACTAACGCTAGTGGCATTTTTCCGAGCGGTTCCGTGCTTTGCAAGGCACGCTTAGTTGGTGCCGGCTGTCGTTGATAGATGGCAGTTGATAAGCTAAGTCAGAGGCCTTAGGGCGGCTTGAAAACTCTGACAGTAAGACCAGCCACTAGTCGTCGTTGATAGATGGCAGTTGATAAGCTAAGTCAGAGGCCTTAGGGCGGCTTGAAAACTCTGACAGTAAGACCAGCCACTAGTCTTGCACGCCTCCACCAATACGGACTTTTCCCCCGTGGAGGAGTATGGCCTATACCTTCCTCAGGGGAAAGACCCGAGCCATTCAGTGGAAACATAATGGGCGGTTGATGATGGTACCTTCATTTAGAAAGGAAAGAGTTATACTTTAAAGATGGAAAAAAGGGAACCGCTGTAGGATTATTTTGTTGTACGTCCGACCTCCGTCTGTCGTCTGTCTGTCAAGACCCTTTATCTTGAGAACGCATGGAGGTATCTAGTTGAAATTAAAACTACAAGCTTCAAGGTACTTACGAGTATATGTGAGATAAGATAAATACACAAATATATTTTGTTTTCTCTCGTACACAATGCACTTAAAACTTAGTAACTCTTAGTATTAGCATGTTACATTATGTAGTAGGGGACATGAGTCCAAAATAGGTTTACCCCGTGCTATGGATCTCCTGGCTTCCACTTCTCAAAAACCGTAGTCACTGCTTTTAATGTATACAGTAAAGCGGGCAAGAGACAACATTAACTTAAGATAAGATAAGTAGAGAACATTATTTAGTGTACCTCAGAGCACATAATAATATTATAACACATGTAAAGATTTAAAGTACAATTAACGGCAACATTAAGGTTATCTGAATTTTTTTTCAGATAACCTTAAAGTTTTTGAAGGAAATAAGAGACACGCATACCTTGTGATGATGGCATAGCCTACAGCTGTGAAAAAATCAAATTTATAAGTTAATGTAAAAAAAAATGTGCCTGTTAATTCCTTGAAAGACGTTTTTAAACACTCAAGGGAATCAATATTTATAGTTTGTCCAGAGAATTTATGAAACGGCTGATATACTATTATTAAACTTTATTACAAACGAAACATTAACAGGAAACTTCTATTACATAAAAAGTAGCATGTACAAAGGCGTCTGATATTGTATGATATCAGGCGTTACTTTGCGGGAATCTATAATAGCATTAATATGTGACAAGTACTTTGCTAAATTCCGCCAAAAATCCCACAAGCACCATGCGGTTAGTTAATGCCTCCCTCCCACTTTTTCAAGCAGAAGCAAAACACGAAGACACCACCACCGACACCAATAATTCTGTAAGAAAATAGCATTTATATGCTATAAAAGTTTCTTCTATTGGTGGGTAGAATAATCCCTAAAAGTTTTAGAGACCCTTATTTCACACCCTGTATATAGGCAGAGTACAGATTTAAGAATAAACAAATATAATAGAGGACATGTCATCCCTAACGAAAGAAGTAAATACGAGACATAAAACTCCGCACATCTTTCGAATAAATTGGGATTATAATATTGTAAGAAGTGATAATCCACTTTTTATATGGTAAGTAACGCCTACGTGTAAATTAATGATACTTTATACGAATATAAGTGAGTATCTTGGGTACAGAAATTCAAGCGTGGGCTGGTTATTGGAAGTAAATAAAGTGATTCAAATTCAAATTCACATTTAATTTTCTCTTGCTGACTCAGTCTTACTTACCATTACCATCAAACTGGAAGAAGATTTCTTTTTTGGGTTCTTTGTCCTGTACGTAATACAGATAATGGTGTAAAGAGGTTCGAAATTTCACTGATGCCGGTGAGTCGCTCAGTTGGAAAGAGCGCTGGCATTCCAAGTGCGTGCAAGTACCTTGTTTATTTAAAAAGTTACGTACATCTACAAATTTGTAGCAGCCATACCACTCGCTGGTGTCGGCCTAGAGAATACCAACCAAATGCTTCCCGCGGGTGTCGTAAAAGGCGACTAAGGGACACAAACTGGGGGGTGGGCAGCAGCGCCCCCTGTATACAATTCCACCGAACTGCGATCCCCAATCCGCATGCCCAGCGTGGGGATAATGGGCATTACCCCCTATGATAGCACAACGTGGCGCTCTTTAGGGGAGAGCTATGAGCAGCAGTGGACTAGTATAGATGGCTTGACGATGATACCACACGCTAACTGTTAAGGAAAAAATCGTGAGGAAACCCGCGGCTTAGTTCACTCCGCGCGTATTGACGTGTTTTTCCAGCGGGCTAGGCCGACTAAGTTGTCAGGATGGTATAAGTGCTGGGCAGCCTACTGCATCTTAAAAACCATGCCTAAGGTACTGCATTGTCCGAGGGGTCTCTTCACCCATCTTATGTAACACTGGATGCTGTAGAAATCATCTCATAAACGCAAAGGCCAAAAATCTGTGAATATGTTGAGTTATTGGAATAATGTACAATATTGTAAAATAGAATGTACAATATTTCGATACCTACCTAGCTATATTTTAATTTTAATCGAAAATTTCAGAGACAATATCTCTAGATTTCATTCAGTTACGTAGATGCAAAGGCCAAACTTGTTTTTTATAGGTATAGATATTACATATAGGTGCTGAAAGCGCTCGTGGCCTAGTCGAACCGAGTGATTGAAATCAATCACTTGAGTTAAGCAACGGTGCAGGATAGATGAGCGTCACGTGAATACCGCTAGGTACATTTTTCCGAGCGCTTCCGTGCTTCGCAAGGCACGTTTAGCCGTTGGTGCCAGCTGTCATGTAAAAAGGGAGTCGTTAAGCCATGTCGAGGTTTTATGGGCGGCTTGATAACTTCTGTCAGTAGGTAAGGCCCGCCACTGTCTTACAATCCTCCACCGTGGTGGAGTATGGCCTAACCGTCCTGTGATGCAGGAAGAGACCCGTGCCCCGGCAGTGGCGACATACAAGGGTTGATATCGTTAGGTGTTGGTACATCTAGGTAGATACGTGTTGGTACAACTAGGTACGACAGAGAACACACCCATTTCACAGCCAATTACCGGTCTTTACTGCCTTAAGCCCGGCGATTATTAATATAATTCAATAGCCCTTAAAAGGTTTCACACTTGGAGAAGGGTCCACTTATCCGCGCTCGCAACAAGCAATGCTAACTACTTACCCCATGTAGACGTCACCAAGCAGTGCCGTTTTGCCACCAGTGATTGTCGCTAAATGGCATGCCATTACGGCGCCTCGCACCTTATTCAGGGGCGAACGAATAATCAAAAGATAAATCACGGCTGAACGCCAGAGGTATAACTGAAGCCTAAAGGAGATACAGGGGCTTAACGGTGGGCGAATTAACCGAGGCGTTGCTGAGATAGCGCTTGATTTGTGTTGTCTGTAGTTAGGCCTGTTGTACCAGTCATTACGGAATGTGGACGACGCGACAAGGACGCAGAATCGAATCAGAATTTGTCAAAGACGATTTCGAAGTTTTTAAGATAAAGAAGACTTTAATATACTTTTGTGTAGCCTATACGTCTCACTACAAAGCGTAGGTCCTCTGTCAGGGAGAGAGAAAGAGAGTATGGGTTTAATGGGAGATTTTAGAATAGAATAGAAATCGTTTTATTCACAAATTAATTTAACACAGTACAATGATACTTAAAGCTAAGAAACAACACGCGATCAAAAATTTTGCACAAAATAAAAGAACAATGTAAGGCAATAACAAAACAAGTCATATAAATACCGTGCCAATGTACTGCGTTTGTGAAAAGGACCCATCTCAGCATGTGTTACAGAAAGACAAAATTCTGTATTTTGTTTGTGTATTTAAAAAAAAGTAGTTCTCCAGAAGTGTGTAGATGGCGCTGAACTGACTACGTTACTAGCCGTGTCTTACGATTTGAGACGATTGATAAACATTGATCGACAAAATATTGTTATTTTGTTTTCTTTTTCTTGTAATTTTATTTCAACATGTGATGTAAGTGACTAATTACATAATGTGAGTTTCGTTTTATGATCTCAAAAATCCAAGAGAAATAGCAAAAAAATTATGTAGTTTTCCGTACCTCGCAGTAATTTACCAAGTTCAGCGACATCTATCCAGCGACTAGGAAGTATTTAAAAACAATAAAAAGAAAATCCCTCATTACCACGCGTGCCCATAATAAATTAGGAATTTCAAGCGCTGAAAAAGCGTGGTTTCCTCACGATGTATTCCTTCACTGTCAGCGAGTGGTATTGCAACTACAACTTTATAAATATACCTACGTAACTTAGAAAACAAAGTCATTACTACATACCTGGATTCGAACCTACGATCTCACGAATGTCACACCGGCGTTCTGAGAAAAGGAAATTAGACAGGTATTTATTAACTTACCAATACAGTTGGTTAGTGCTATTGATACTTCATATTCACAAATGTACGTAATTTACAAACAACGTCATTGTTACATGCCGAAATGTACGTAACTTACGAATGATTTCATGCTATTACATGTCGGAATTTATTTAAACCCACGACCTCTCAAATGTGAGGCCAGCATTTTACCGATGTAACCGCTCCATTATTCACTCTACTAGGCAACCTTGTCAAGCGTATAAAGAAAGCGTTATGTATCTACTCCAGCAAAATAGTGACCAGTCTACAAATCACCTTCGCAATGACTTAGCATAAAAAAACGATACTGCATCCCCACTACAGTATAGTATACCGCCCACAGCTCATTGTATGGTAAAGTCGCTACACATGTTAGTTAGCTGTCGTTTTAACTCGATCGCTCGATCCGGCCAACATGGCTTGGGATGAACCGCTTTTGGTAAGGGCGGTGCCAGAAAAGCGATGGCATTTTCAATACACGGTGCAGCCTTTGCATTCGCGTTCCAAGAGCCTTAGGTGTTAGGACTGAAACATACTAGCGGTCGCTTCTGATATAGTATACATTATGACGAGGGGAAACTGAAAAGCTGATACAAATACCTGCTTTCCGCTCGTACTATACATTCAATTCATCAGTCCACTTTGATACATTGCTAGTTGCTAGACATAGGCCTCTGTGTTGGCCCGCTGCGAAAAACTAAAATTGACTTAAGGGTAGACCTCCGAACTTGGAATAGCCCGACATCTGTGGGGTAGCACCCTCATTACAATAATAATTGTTGATTAGTGTCGTAAATAAATATAATCACCTATTACCTAATATTATTACTTAACAAAAAGTCGCAATGCAACATAAAAAGTAAAAGTGACCACCCACAATAATTGACTGTAGTCGCCACTTCAGTCTACCCGAGACCACGGCAACTGTATCACTGCGGAAACGCCAGGAAATAAGGTAATTACGTTTTACCTAATAAATAATCGCGAGTCAGCTAAAAACCATCCGTCACCACCCCCCGACATCATACAATTATTTGTATGATAACTTAATTTATTCACACTGTTATTTAAACATGTATTTATAAACCTCTTAAATTATAATTTTCTATGTTTATTTGTACATCTACTTCCTTCTCTAATGTATTAGTCCAGTCCATCCAAAGGTTGCCTGGAAAAAATCACTGTTAGTGATAAGGCCGCCGTCTGTACGAGAGTACAGGTTAAGAAATATCTGTGTAATTTCTATTTTTATGTGCAACTAGCTGACCCAGCGAACTTCGTAGTACCTACCATTGATTCTTTATTTTTTTTTTCTCTCCGTAAGAACCATCCTCAAACTTCAAGGGATATTCTAAAAAAAGAATTAGCGAAACCGGTTCAGCGGCTCTCGAGATTTGCGCTAACCAACACATTCAGCGATTCATTTTTATATTGTAGAAATATAAAGTGTTCTCTATCTATCTATGTATCATACGCTGCCAGCATACCACATCAGCACAGACTAATCGGTCTAGTTTTTGTCTACAAGTCAAAGGGCAGTCGTACTGAGCCGCATCATCCGCATCATATGACAGATGATGCGGCTCAGCACGACTGCCCTTTGACTTGTAGACAAAAACTAGACCGATTAGTCTGTGCTGATGTGGTTCACCGTCACAATGGTAATGGGTTACAGAGGTAACAGCTGGATTTGCATACAAGTGCCGCACTGACGTATTCCGGTGAGCCAGCCGACCGCCAGTGACACACGAGTGGGCATTGTTGCTGACTGGGGATATAATGTATCCTTTGTATCACACGAGGACGTAAACGGCGATAGATGTAAGAAAAGGGTAGTCGAGCAGTAGAGGAAGTTAAACGGACGCGCTAGGATAGAAGCTAAGGCCCATTTTACAATTGTGCTATAATGATGAAAATGAGAATTTGGATGATTATAAATATTGTTGTCATTAAAATTCTTTATTGCACTATTAAAACAAATTAATGAGCACGAAGGAGAACTTAATGCTATGCGATTGTTATGACAATTATGTTTTTCTTGTAGCCTATATTTTTTTAAGTTGGAAGCGCTCGTGGCCTATATGAACTAAGTGATTGGAATCCATCACTTGAGGCAACAACAGGCGCGGTCAGGTGCAGGATGGGTGACCATTTCGTAACTACCGTTAGTGACATTTTTTTCGAGCGCTTCCGTGCTTTGCAAATCACGCTAAGCCGTTGGTGCCGGCTGGCATGTAATGGCAGTCGTTAAGCCATGTCAGGCCTTATGGGCGGCTTGACAACTTCTCACTGTATATAAGACCCGCCACTGTCTTACAATCCTCTACCAACCCGGACTTGGCCCCCGTGGTGGAGTATGGCCTAGCCTTCCTGCGATGCAGGAAGAGACCCGTGCTTCAGCAGTGGGGACATAGAAGGGTTGATACCATGTAGCTTATGTACGTCCCACTATAGAGAACAGGTCTTCTCTCAGAGAAATAATATGGTCTTAATTACTACGCCTGTCTACAGCGGATTGGCAATGTCAAGTACTGGGGTATGTAAACACCACAGATATTCACTCAATTATGCTGTAACGGCCAACAAGATTTAAATTAAATTTGTCCTCTGACATGCTAATCAAGGGCATGTCTTTGATTAACATTGTATAATGTTTATTCTAATCCAGGTATTCAAGAAATAGACATTCGCAGAACTAGATATTCAAGAAATAGACGTTCCGGGAAATCGTAATTAAGACACACTGAGGCGTAACAGGAACTGGATCCAACTGACCGAAAGGAACAAAGTCACATACACAGGAACTAGCTTAATACGTTTTGCTTAATATTTTATACAAATGTCGTTCTCAAAAATGTAATAAAATAAAATTCACTTATCTTTTTCAAGAATACAACGTTCCTGTATTTTTCGCAATTTTGAAGTCTTTTTCGTACTTAGTAACAAATGTTCGTCAGATTTTTGGATCAATATGGGAATTTTATTAGACTCAAACGACCAAATATAATCATTACTCGCGATTTTGTCCGCCTTGAAAACTTTTATGTGATGTTTCACTGCTTTATATTCATTTGATGTTGTTAATACTTAGATTTAAAACATCATGGTTGTATTCTTTTTTCTGGTTGTGCAATAAAGTTATCTCTATCTATTTATCTATCTAAACGAGGTCTAGTAATTTGAGCACCTTTCTGAAAAAGAAAACACTCAGTCAGTCGTAGAAATAACCGTAAAATTAGTTCAGCGCGACAGAACGGCCATCCCGCGTGTCCGCGGTCACAAGATCGTACATCCACATCAGTCATGCAACGCCAACATCGCACGTCATCTGTCAAAACGCCTAAGCTGCGCCTAATGGATTATTGAATACGCCTGTTTTCGATCAACCGCATAAGCGTCACGGAAACGTACCAGCGTTTTGATGGCGACAAAGACCCGTTTAGAGGTATCTCTCTTTCTGTTAAAGTAGAAAGAGAGAGACAGAGTCTTTCAAGTCCAATTTTTCAACAATTAGGCATAGGCCTCGCACTGCTTCAATAAGTTAACAACTAGTAATTTTCTGCTAGGGAAGCACAACGTCACGAAAAAGTTTTATCCCATTATCGGCTAACGCCATCTTGCTTTATTTCGCCGCGTGAAGCGAGACGCCGCTACCCGATAATGGGATAAAACTTTTATCAGGAGGTTGTGCTCCCCTAGCTGGTTACGGTCAAAGATACCGTTATAGGCCAATAGTTCTGTCTTCATAACAAATCCTTACGCCTGTATCTCAGAGAGGTAGGCAGAGGCCAGGGACGGCCATCTGACACTTCTGGCTTCCTTTTACAAAAAAAATACTTAGGCTCAATAGTAATCGAGTTGCGGAAATCCAAATCCTCAGCAATGCCAATCCCGTTATAAGCCAATGATGGAAGATTTCACAGTAACGCATTTGTATATCATCTAATTCTGTTCGGATGCTCTGAACAAAAGTTGTTTCACTAACCTTCATAGTATTTAAAACAGACAAAATTCACCTAGTTTCGTCGTAGCGCTAACACTGATTCGTTTACTTTCAGACGTTTACATTCGTTCTATTGGTCTGTACTTGGCATAAGCAACGCGTTATGAAATATTTATAAAACGCATTTTCATAGAGGGTTCATCATCTTGTCAACAAAAGACGGCCGCAAAGTGGGTGCCGCGACTGCCACGTGGATATTTTTAAATTATAGAATTTTAAAAGTACAATTTTCCAGTAACCATAGCAACCCGGGTTTGGCTCGTGGTGGAGTGTGGCCTAACCTACCTGCGATGCAGAAGATGACCTATGCCCCAGCAGTGAGGTCATACATGGGGTTGATGTCGAACCATAGCAACGTGATAGCAACCCACCATGCTTACACTCTATAGGCAGGGAGAGAATCTGAGGGAATTTACAAGCTTATCTTCAGTAATGTTAATGCAAACAAACACTCCTGATCTGCGTACATGTACGAGCACGACATGTAGGTATCTGATATACTTAAAGCTTTCCCTTTTCACATGTAGCGTGCAAATACTCAAAGAGAATATACACATGGAGTAAATTGAACAAACATCGCGTCTCAAAATTGTTCTGCGGCGCAGAAGGATATTCGGGACAAAGGTAAGATGAGAGATCCACAACACGGTGGAATAACCGATCTGGCTATGCGGCGAATTCTCTAAACAAATTTTCCCGAGTTCAAAGCTTTCGTATGAACATCAAATAGTTTTACATTAGCATTCGGCTGTTTCGTTGTTTACGCTTTTATGATGACGTGCCTAATCTAATTCACGCTTTTTATCTCCGAGGTCTTTGTAAATATTTTCGGTACAGTATTAGCTAATGTGCCAGACAAAAGGTACATAGACGCTTTCCATTTACTTGGAGAATCTTTTCAAATCTTTAGAAGTAATGCTTACTTTACAAAATGTACTTATCGTTTTTTTAAAGCTTGCTTTAAAAGATATTGTCCTTGCATACACAGTTGGAGTGCGTAATTGCTTTGGATAATCTCTTTAAAGTATTTCGAACGAATGACGCTGAAGTCGGCTCCATTCGATATTATGTAAACTACTGGTCATTTACAATCACTTCGGTCATATATCTGCTACTTTATTATTCGAATACCCCGTGGTGTCTTTAGGACGTAAATATATAACAACAAACTTCGCCTCGGTAACGTTTAGGAGCAATTTTATCCAATAAAACTGACCGCGTGGGTTGAGTGCTCGACAAATTTTATTTGACCTTTGTTTGCTTTTGAGATCTGGGTATACAGAGTGCGTGATATAAGCATCAACCTTGCTTGCAATGTACATCATGAACTGTAGGTGGTTTAAATACTAAATTAACGTGCCTTAACAATAGGTATCGATACGGTAGTTTGTTTTTCTTTAAAAGCCACTTTCAAAAAATATTTCGACACAAACTCGAATCAACGAGAACCATTAGTAGACAGCCAGAGCGGTTCTTGCGTTCGGCGGGATCACAGGTCATGGTTCTAATGAACGGTGAGGTGGTACTAATTGTTCGCAATTTTTTTGAAACAAAATATCTCTAGTCGAAACGAGTTTTCTCAGCTTATTCGACGTGCAATTGTTTACATAACCGCTGCTTTCAACCGCCCAGATTTCATCGTGTATATGTATTTTAGTACATTTATGGGAAGAGAAAGTAATTATTATAAAACAAGCAAAACCATTTCACTAGTACAATCAATAAATTAAATATTCAGTTAATATCAATGTTGTTGACTCGCGGACACACGATATTTCTTAATGTAAAAGCATAGACGGTGGCCTTATCACTCCAAAAAAATGTCTTGTTAGGTGACCTTAGATAATCATACCGGTATAGATACTTATTAGGTACGAATAATTTAACTTGTAATTGCTTGAACTTATAATTCTTGTGAAGGTTCTTTCCACTTTAACAACAGCATGACTATAACTAAAAGAAAATGACACAAGTGTCATTCACAATTCTATTTCCAGGAGATCACCCGACGGCGATACCACAAAATATTTACAACCAGAACTTCGGACGCATCGAACTAGAATGTCACGGCACATCTATTTGCGATCTCTTTCTGGCCAACCTCCATTTAGAAATTTTACAGCAAACAATATTATTATTATTATTATTAATACTTTATTGCACCATAAAATTGTACAATGCGGCGAACTTAATAATAATAATACTACTTTAATAATAAATTACTATTATAATATTACTTTAATTTACTTGTGCCCTCACACCTGCAGTCTGGAGGACCTAACAGAAGCCAACGCTGCTGCCATTGCACTAGCCAACTAGTGGGCAGGAAAAATATAAACTGGTCGAATTGCTGACACGAAAAAAATAAGAGTATACTTCAATATAAGTATAAGCTTTGGTGTATGAAGAAATTGCTTGCAGTAATAGGACGCACATAGTACAATTTTATGTAATTACTATAACTTCACAAATGTAGATAGATAGAGAACACTTTATTGCACAATTATAAAACAGAATACAACAATGATTTCTTAAATCTAAGTAACGTTATACAATTGGCGGTCTTACCGCTAAGAGAGATCTCTTAAAGCCAACCTTTGGAAAAAGGCCGAGTTTCGAATACACGACCTCATGGTTGTTTTAAACAGTTGTACCTAATAATTAGTTTTTTTATCTTTGAACTAAAACTTTATTTAACATTATTGATTGTCCTGGTCGGACTCTTCCGACAAACAGCCTAGTAAATTTATCCTGTTACAATTCAATAGTTTACTAACTATTGTTCATAGTTACCTACAGAAAAATATAATCATAACGACAATATCGGACTGGTAGCTTCATACACGTACTGCAAACGATGTGCGAACGCTAAATGACTACTTTCCGTCCAATGTGCACTAAAAAAATCACCACGTGGACATTTGCGTCAAATGGACAGCCAAGCAGTCCTTCTGCGTCGTTGGTTTTTTAACATTGTTCACACTTGAGTACCTACAGAAAAATATAATCATAACGAGAATATCATCAGACTGGTAGATGAATACTATTCCAACGATGCCAGTTGCAGTGTTACAGTGCCGTTCAATGTGAGACATTACAAAAAACCGCCACCGTGGTCATTTGCGTCAAATGGACAGCTAAGCAGTCCTTCTGCGTCGTTGGTTTTTTAACTATTGCTTACACTTGAGTACCTTCAGCAAAATATAATCATAACGACAATATCATCGGACTGATATCTACATACAGTTACTGCAAACGTTGTGCGAACGTTGGATGAATACTAGTGCAACGATAACGGTTGCAGTGCAGTTACGGTCTTTGGTTAGAGTGAAAAAAACCGTCACTGTGGTAAAGTGCGTCGAATGGACGGCCAAGCAGTCCTTCTGCGTCATTGTCTCAGCGGCAGAGCGGTTAAACTAATTATTTTCGCATTGCACTCGATTGACTGGCTGTTGCTTTTTTCCCGCAGTAGCCTGGGGCTTAATTTTCGCGACAATCCCTTCGGATGTCGATGTGGCGGGCTGATGCGCCGTGACGGCGGCCCCGGCTTTGATCTGCCACTCGCTTGTCGCACATGGGACGTGGCTGCTTTTTGTATGAATTAAGTATTATTTTGTACGTTTGAAGTGGAGTTGCGAGAGCGCAGTGAACGCGCAACCGTATACGTCCGGCGCCGACCGTCAGCAAGCTTAATGTTATACCATACGGATACGTTACTTCCACGACAGGACTGATTTAGGACTGTATAATTTTAAAAGCTGTATCCAAACGTAAGGGGTTGTTCTAAGCCTGTTTTATACAGTCTGCAAAAAATGTATAACATAGTTGTTAACATTAGAACGCCTTATTATATCTTGGCTGTCACCCGATAAAGGTATTTTTTCACGTTGAGAAACTAATTTTAAGATAAGATAAGATAAGAATATTCTTTATTGTACATACCAGAAAATATTACAGACACAACACTTACAAAAGAAGAGGTACAATGAGGGCTTTTCAATGACAGCTGTGAGTTGATTGCATTAAAAA
The DNA here is from genome assembly GCA_934045075.1 of Yponomeuta sedellus. NCBI lineage: Eukaryota > Metazoa > Arthropoda > Insecta > Lepidoptera > Yponomeutidae > Yponomeuta > Yponomeuta sedellus. The sequence continues at coordinate 14,074,252 of OW203735.1, read as the reverse complement.
AAACTAGATGGCGCTGCAAGGAGAACAAATGTTACCCATCATACGTTTTATCGCGTTTTACGTTTGTACGCACAGATTAATATTTGTGATAACCTAAACATCTCTTTGTAGTCTGTGATCTAAGCTAAACTATGTTTCGAAACTGTTAAAATTTGAAAGTTTTGAAGTATTTTTACTTTGTTCATTGCATACGTACGTGAATTGCTTAACTAATGGCTAGCCCCTGCATTGAGCATTTTTGTAAAAACATAGGCACTTACCATTTTCATAAATGATGTAAATTTTGACATATTATATGACGTCAGCACCATCTATCGGTAACTTGCGGTACTGTTTTTTGTTTTTAATGGCTCTTTGAAAAGCCCTCATTGGCGGCCTTATTGCTGATAGCAATTTCTTCCAGGCAACCTTAAATCGGAAAGATTGCTGAAGGAGAAATTGAGACGGGTAGTTGGTGCTCAGCGAATTTGTATATACATACGTATATGTAATAAAATAAACTCACATAGATAAATACTATTATAAATATTAAGTTATAATAGCAAGCATGATGGGAAAAATAAATGGGATTTGGAAAGAAAGAATTCTACTACTTTAGATTTAAATATAGCAGGAGATGGGGAGCGCCTTATAGAAACCGGCAGATCATTCCATAATTTTACTACTTGTTCTATAAATTTGTTTTTTCCAAGCAATTTTAACGGAAATTTAGTGCAAAATTTTACATTACTTGTTTTATTTAATTTCACGGTCGACGAAACTGAAATGTTCATAAAAAAAAGACTCTTATCCATAACTTAACGATATTTTGGTTCTAAAAGCACCATTTTATTTGCCTAGTTCAGTTCTGAACGATGTTTATGAGCTTTTAAACTTTAAATCAGTTAATTTAAAAAAGTAGGCAATATTCCATAAGCCCTTCAATTCGGTATAGATACTTCAACTACTGCGTTGATAAAACTTACGACTACTATAAAATGTTGACGAAACGCTTACTTATCCCAATTTCAGTGTCAGGAGAGGAATCCGGAGCGGCACCAATCAACAGCAACAAGCTCGCGTTTGGCGCAAATAAATCTGAACTATGTTACAATGCAATAAGGGTTACTTTGATGATAATGGATATTGTCAGCTCTGGTGCAGCGAGGTATGCGCTCGTCTCGTTACCGAGGAATGTCCAAAACGGACCCTCAGCTGTTGGCCCGCAGATATGCAATAATTGAGGCAAAAACCTACTGAAATACTGGGTAATTAAACCCGCTTTTGGCCACTGACAATTTATCAGACCCGCAAAAACGTATCTGGTGTAAAGATTGACACGCAGGCAGGCAGTTTGTTCATACACAAGGATACATATACTATTATTTCTTAATGAATCGCGATGCTCATATATAGTAGTATATTAATGATCATTAATGATTTTTATTTCTCATCAAGGGAATTAATAACTGACATGTAATTTAATTTATCTTATTTTATTGTAATTTTAATTAATTTTATAATGAAACATTGACATGTAATACTATTATTATGAATAAAGTAATCTAATCTAATCTAATTAAATGGGTCTGATCGCGATTACTTACTGTACTCGCCACATCAGTCTGACCGTGACCACGGCAACTGCAACGCTACAGAAACGTCGGGAATTAAGGTAATTACGTTTTAATAAATAATAGCGGTTAAATTAAAGGTTGAGTATATTTAGTTATATAATAAACGGGTTTATTATATAACTACATATACTCAATCTAATCTTGAGACACGTAAGGGTCGACAAAGCACGGTTTGCCTCTTGCCACGATCCTGTCATAACTCTGTGGCTTTATGACTATTAAATAGTAAAAACAAATTCATTCTCCACTTCGCGTATTTTATTTGCCGCAAATAACATTTCAAATAAAACGGGTGAATAAAGTTCCTTTTTAAGAATTTCAAGAAGCTATTACATGTTATGTCTTGAACATAAAAGTGATGTATTCCCAGTATATAAACATTTATTGTATCGTTTATTTCAAGGCCGGATCGTGCGGGTAACGAGAAGCAAATAAAACCCAATCTTACTGCTAGGCTAACATATATTTTTCTTATCGTAAAATCCATTTGATTGTATCAATTATCTTAAGAACATAGCGGCATTCGATAGATAGGGACTAGAGAGACATAAAAGCGAAACCACGTTTATGTTTTCCATCTTGAGTGCTTCGACAATTCGGTACAAACAGTAAAGAACTTGATTAATTGCGGTTTTAAATCGTGTGGACGCGGTGTTTTTGGTAAAGATAGTAGTGCGTGGAACATGTTTCATGCATCACGGGACCCTATACTTTCTAACTCGTTGTGAGATCGCACGATTTACTGACACCTCCGTATGGAAGCCTGACGTGTATTCTAGTAGAGTTGCGGTGACTGCTCTGAGAATAAAGGCCTTGGTTCCGTAATTTAACGACACCCACCACAGGCACTTAGACAATAAAGTTTCAAAATTTGATAGCAATAAAATGTTAACATTATTGAGATTGTCTCTCCTAACAGCACCTATGCATATTATTGAGGAGTATTTCGGGCTAAATGGTTGTTAAGAGATAAGAAGACCAGATCAGTTGCACTGTTTTGAAATGCTAATGAGACCTTTATTCACTCTATTCTACTAATGATTTAACAAATGATATGATTCCAATCTGAGATAACCTCATATTCCTTGCTTAAAACTTGAATGTGTCTGCTAATGATGCCAAAATAATCGCAGATAGAGACGTTTTTATGACGTCATTAAAATGCCTTTATGTGTAAATATTGTTATCTGTACATGTCGATGAAATCTCGATTCGATCTCTTGATGTCGCAATATTTTATAAGGTTCACGATAACTTGACGTTTGAATTAAGTCGTGACCGAAACACGTCGTAAGACTCGCAAGTGCATTTATTCTCGTTTTCCAATAATCGAACCACGTGCGTATGTATGAAAGCCGAAGGCGCGTAATTTCCTTGCCATTGGACGATTTATGCGGGGGCATACACATAAAGCACTTTAGTGCCTCAATAACAAATCACACTGATTTATCGTTTAAATGCTATTTCACTTCCTAGATACATAATTTATAAAGCTGTAATAAAGGCATTGTGAAACAGTGACAGCAAAATTTTCCCTGCCTTCGAGAGTTCCTTTTACTCTTGTTGTATTAATATTTAAAAAGTTCTTAAAGCCCTCTTATTACTGTTTCACGTAATAAGCGAGGTTATCTTTTGTGTCGAGTAATAAGTTGCCAAAATGTCAAAGGCATTGTCACCTAAAAGTCCTTTTATATTAAGTTCATCAGCACTTTGCGGATTTTCCATTCACAAAGGTCGTCCGTGGTGACGTCAAACACTTCTCGTCCAGCCCAGTTTATTGTGTTAACCGCACTGAATACAAAAGGCGGCTACATATTTGCAGTTTTTATTTTTCTCCCTTGTGACACTGTAAGAGCTTTGCTTCGTTGCTTTCTTTTTCGTTATTACATTTGTTTGTACAGATGACGACGATAATTTGTAAATAGTCTTGCACTACATACAGTAGAAAGAGTAGGAAGTACAAAAATTTACCTGACATTAAAATTACAATTAGGACACATTATAAACTTAATCCGGAGCTAAGTTCAACTAATCCCCTACAATACGTGTATCCATACTACTTTACAAATTAACTTATGCTCGATATCAATATAATAAGATTTAGTATAGCTTATTAATTTACGCTATAGCAGTATGTTTGTATCAAATCCTGTTTACACGTAAAAATACCTCGCGCAAGAGATCACCTGAAAGTGTGAATACAATTCACATGAAGGATTATTTTATAATTAAGTTATTATTATTATTAGTAAGTTTAAGTATATTTTTTCTATCAAACTGATGCGCTCGTGGCCTAGTCGAACAGAGTGATTGGAATCAATCACTTGCGTTAAGCAACTGCAAGCGCGGTTAGGTGCGGGATGGGTGACCGTGACTACCGCTAGTGGCATTTTTTCCGAGCACTTCCGTGCTTCGCAAGGCACCTTAATCCGTTGGTGCCGGCTGATGGCAGTCGTTAAGCCATGTCAGAGGCCTTACGGGCGGCCTGATAACTTCTGGCAGTAAGGCCCGCCACTGTCTTACAATCCTCCACCAACCCGGACTTGACCCCCGTGGTGGAGTATGGCCTAACCTTCCTGCGATGCAGGAAGAGACCCGTGCCTCAGCAGTGAGGACATACAAGGGTTGATATCGATATCGATAGAAAACGAAGACTTAACACTCACATATCATTTTAAATTTAGGCGTGGGGCACACAAGAAGGGCGTTGGGCGAGGGCGCGGAAAAGACGCGACGCGTTGTATTGAGTTACCAAAACTCTGAGCACGGACTAAAGTCTGTGACTCTATACAACGCGTCGTGTTTTTTATGAAAGAGCTCTGTCTGACCCACGTGTCAAGCCGAATCCTTGCAAAAGTTGAAGTACCGTACACTTTGTGAAGCTAAGAGGAAACCCAAATACCTCCCGCCGTTCCCGATAGCCTACTCCTTTAAGTCTAAACAAAATTCGGACTTGAGGAAGCCATCGCAAATTCGCAAACCGCCTTAGCCATAATCGGGTCAATAGGCCCTTTGATCCCGGCCCTCACCTGTCGGGCTGAAGAGCCCTGGTCTTTCGCAGGCTAGACACTTCGGGCTTAAGCACGGACTTAACCTCGCCCTATACGGGCCTTGTTTACTTTATCTCGTCAGCTATGGGTGACGGGAATTGGCTCACTTCAATTTATGTGCGGGCATGTCTAATGTTCAATACGCTTTTACAAAGTGTATCGACATATAGGTATATGCGACCTACATATGTTCTAATACAGGACACGGGCATTTTCTTAGAGATAATGAGTAAAAACAGCACGCGAGCCCACCACGAATTTGAGACCTTAGACCAAGGCTGGCCAATAGATTTTCCAGGTGGGCAAAATTTCATAGGCTGTGGCGCCGCCGGGCCAAATACCATAATAATATTCATAAGCTATAGTATACAAATATCATTTATACACAAAAAGACAAAATATGCTTAACTTTATTTGTAATTGACATTAAGTAACATAACAACATTTGATTTCTATTTAATGTGAGCTGTGAAGAGGTTTTTCTGATAGTTATTTGTCGATTTTTGATTTTAAGTCTGATGTTGATAGTACAATCAAATCCGAAATGTGTTTTGCCGTGAGAGACGTGCGATATTTTACTTTTAATGAATGAAAGAGTTGAAAATGTTTTTTCCACCTGGAACCAAACCTGCTTAAAACTTGCATAGCAAGATCGCGCAGTGTTGGGAAATTTTCAGAAGGAACGTTTTTCCAAAAACTTGCAAAATTTTCTGTTAGCTGCTCTGAAGAAACATTTTCGTAGAAAAAAAATCCGGTCGCTATAAATAAAGGCATTTCTCAAAGGCCCAGAAGGAAATATTTGCGTTTCAATTGACCAATCAAGTAGAAGCAGTGCTATAGCGCGCCAGCTAGCGCCGAAGTGCTGGCGGGCAAATTCAAATACCTTGGCGGGCCATCTGGTCGCCCGCGGGCCTGGGTTTGGCCAGCCTTGCCTTAGACCGTTCATATGTATAATATACACTGTTTGTTTATTTTAGTAAACTATTATGCGTATTTCATATAAAAATATATCGATCTAGGCCTCGTGGTCTGGTGAAGCGTTCCTGGCCTAGTCCAACCGTGTGATTAGAATCAATCACTTGAGTTAAACGGGCGCGGTCAGGTGCAGTCTTTGTGACTGTCCCGTGACTACCGTTAGTGGCATTTTGCGAGCGCTTCCATGCTTCGCAAGGCACGTTAAGCCGTAGGTGCCGGCTGTCAGGTAATGACAGTCGTTAACCCATGTCAGAAGCCTTATGGGCAACTTGATAACTTCTGACAGTAAGGCCCGCCACTGTCTTATAATCCTCCACCGACCCGGACTTGGCCCCCGTGGTGGAGTATGGCCTAACCTTCCTGCGATGCACGAAAACACCTGAGTACCAGCAGAACATACATAAAAGGGATGTACAAGGGTTCATATCGATATAAAGCTTGACAAGTACTACTAGTGAACTTTCGACTTGAGATCGTTTTATAAAATGACTCAAGTGTAAAGTCATGTAATGCTAAATCATCGTTCGTTATCGTTATCAACCCTTGTATGTCCCCACTGCTGGGGCACGGGTCTCTTCCTGCATCGCAGGAAAGTTAGGCCATACTGCACCACGGGGGCCAAGTCCGGGTTGGTGGAGGATTGTAAGACAGTGGCGGGCCTTACTGTCAGAAGTTATCAAGCCGCCCATAAGGCATCTGACATGGCTTAACGACTGCTATTATATGACAGCTGGCACCAACGGCTTAACGTGCCTTGCAAAGCACGGAAGCGCTCGGACAAATGCCACTAGCGGTAGTCACATCCCGTACCTGACCGCGCCTGTTGTTGCTTAACCAAGTGATTGACTCCAATCACTCGGTTCGCCTAGGCCACGAGCGCTTCTAAATGATAAATGCTTGGAATCTCGATTATCTATAAGTGATTGGATTTATGTATTAAGTTTTTAACAGGTACTCAGATCGATAAAAGTTGTGATATGTGCTAAAAGAGTAAATAATTAAGGAGGTATAGTTTCCAGCAAAGGTAGTTATGTGATTGATTATTGACAATAGTTAGCCAATAAAGAATACGCCATGGAGCTACGACCAGCAGATGCCTTTTATTATTTAAGTTAAATTTATTTTAAAATAGCCTATATAAGTACGTCAAATATACTTAGTTCATGAAATACATTCGTTTATTTTTATCATGAATAGAAGGCAAGCCCAGCAGCTGCTCTACATTAAGTTAAAGTCGTAATATGTAGATATGTACCTATCTCCTTAGTAATGCTAAAGCGACCAATCAGAATAAAGCAAACAGCAATTCATAGTTCAACTAATCCCCTATGAAAGAAGAGTTATACGAGGTTGATGATAATTTATAATCACAACGATCGTCATAAAACTGATATAACTATAGATTCTAAAAAATACTTCTTAAAATGTTCTTGATAATATTTTTTGTGAATTCCTGCTCTTGAATGAGGGCCGATAAAAAGAGGAAAGAGTGTTTGTATATATTGTGGGGCCGGCGGTCTCGATTTGAATCATAATAGTGTTCGAAATTTATTCGCTCGTAAAGGGACCGGAGTGTCGCCCAAACCGACTTGCCAGTAGTGATGGGGTAACTCGTTTTTAGTTTTCACCCGAGTAAATCGAATCAAATTATAGCTCACTCTATTCGTAAAGATATAGTCGTCCTAGCGCTGACAAAATTTAACAGAAATAAGTAAATACTATACACTGTAAATATATAAACGGTAGGATACAGAACATCGCTGTATTGACATAATTTATAAGAAATTTTTGCTTCGACTTTTGCTAGATGTGAATAACATTACCAGTTTTAAACAACAAAATCGAAAATAACTGTAAATTGTAAGAAAAACTTTGAAAAGTATGCCATACTAATACTAGGTGGCGTTAGTAGTTACATAAACTCCTAAAATAGTTTTCCTGTTACTAGGAGTATTTTATTATTGTTATATAATTACACCCTCTTATGGGACTTTTTTTTATAATTACTGTTATGAAATTATGTATATGTAAAGTGTTCGCATTTGTAAAAACGTATTTAGAGGCTAAAAATTCCACCCATGCCGGGACTCGAACCCGCGACCTCTGGTTATCCGTGCCAGCGCTCTTTCCAACTGAGCTAATGGGCGACTCACCGGCATCAGCGAAATTTCGAACCTCTTTACACTATTCTCTGTATTACGTACAGGCAGCGACATCTGGCCGAAGTAGATTGCATCACTTACAGCCTCGAATACCTACATTGCAGTTAGGCCTTTACATCGGAATGATATAGCTGCACCCACATGATTATACTATTTTTATACTATTATATACTATTTTGATGGAATTTTTAGCCTCTAAATAGGTTTTTAAAATTGTCCTTAGCACGGGTTAGTGCATTAAAAATAAAAATAGTATAATCATGTGGGTACAGCGATATCATTCCGATGTAAAGGGCTAACTGCAAAGTAGGTAGTCGGGGCTGTAAGTGATGCAATATACTTCGGCCAAATGCCGCTGCCTGTACGCAATACAGAGAATAGTGTAAAGAGGTACGAAATTTCGCTGATGCCGGTGAGTCGCCCATTAGCTCATTTGGAAAGAGCGCTGGCACGGGTAGCCAGAGGTCGCGGGTTCGAGTCCCGGCATGGGTGGAATTTTTAGCCTCTAAATAGGTTTTTAAAATTGTCCTTAGCACGGGTTAGTGCATCAAAAATAAAAATAGTATAATAAAGTGTTAGGATATTTATTTGTTGTAATAAAATATTCATTCGTTTGTTCATTAGAGCGTTCGACCGTTTGTTTGCTCATTCAATCATATTGAGGGAACACGGTATTTTAATATTGTTTTACATTTGTAAACTCAGAACTTTCTTCTCTTTGTTTTATATCCCAATCAAAGCGATAGCATAAAAATATTAGCTGCCTCTCACCCTTTTCATAGTACATTAATTACATTAAGTACATTAATATTAATTTTTATATATAAAATGTATCACGAGGAACAAAACAAAAAATCGATTGATACCTCACCAAAGTCAGATAAGTAATTTGGGCCCACGGACCCACTCCAATTACAGTTTTTAATTGCAGCCACTTTTGTTTTACGTATCACTTTATTCAAATTAAATTTCAGTATTTACGTTATATTACAAAATTTGCGCTATGCGTTCTACCAATATCGCAGCATATAGTAAATCACTGTTCACATAAAATAATGTCCATTCCACTATGGTTCAAAGCAATTCCATTAAAAAGCGACACACAAAAAGATTTTTTTTTAATAATGTAGTAGCTTGAGTAAGCCCCTTCATTCGAAGTTTGATTCGAGTGATCCGAGTTAAACGAAATCGTATCACCCATCGCTAGTTGCTATTTCGAACACAGCCTTTCCGAACATTCCGGTTGAAAAACGTTTTTCGTTTAATCCCAAAATTAATATCGTTGCCGGAATAAGCAGCCTCAAACTCTTGTCAAACCAACAACAAATATTATTAAACATCGATTCTCAATAGACGACAACTTCTAAATTCCATCTGACAGAATCGTTAGGCTAAGCTGTGAACAATAATTCAAAGGTATTTTAGTATGGGCTAAAACGTGTTTTACAGTACCATATAGGTTATGGCTTATCTCATACAAATATAAGGAAACATAGCGAACTCGGCTTCGTAAGCTTTATGGAATACACCACAGCTTTAGAAACTATACAGCACCGCAAGTTGTAGGGTACAGTATACCATAAACATTTGTAAAATAAACTTTGTGTTTTAAGACCATACACGGTAAAACTAAGATTTTATAAAGTGTGTAGTGTGTTTGAGAGCCTTAATAAAGAAAAAAAATAGTTCAGTAACTGAGTCATACAGAGGGGATATTTTTTCCAAATTACCTATAAACAAAGACGCCGGCCCGGCAAGTTTGCTACGAAGGCAATATTATATAGCAAAGTCTACGTTGGAAAACGAATGAGCAACGAAAATGAGGGAGTTGCAACAAAAACAATAAAAGCACTCAAAGAACAAAATGTAATTCCTATGAAGGACGCAATTAAAGAGAAAAACAGATGCGGACGTTAACTGGAACACAATAAACAATTTAAAGCCGCCACAGAAAGGGACCGCTGTCGTCCTAATTTAGTACAATCATTATGCATACTGCATGCCCCACTTGCCTTTGTTTCCCGATAAACATTGCCCGTTTCCCGCGGAGTTTTTCTTTCTTCCGCTTTTTTATTCGTTATTGCCGGGGCCGTATTTACCTGCAGATTTACTGAATACAACCCCCTTTACCGCGATTCGCCGCCCGACGCAAGTGCAGGTTCTTTGCTGACTTGTGAACTTTGCGTTTGGCCCGGTACTGGAATTAAAACAACTAACAATCCAAAAACGATAAAGGTTACATTCGATAGATTTACGCCAACAAAAAAAAAATGGAAAGAAAAAGAAAAACATTGTAAATTGGGACCGATAATAGTTTTGTTTCACTCTCTTCCATACATTGCAAATTGGTGAACAGTAATTCTGTGACATCACGTAGACATTTACAGTCTATATTTTGAGTTTCAAGGGATTCGTTAGAGAAACTAAAAATTTGACAATGTTAATAAAATGTACTGTAGCGCTCTAATTATTGAAACGCTGAATTAAAGAAATACTTTTTTTATTATCTCTTTTCATCGCAACTTTAGCCTATCTGCGGGTTTTGACACGACTGACAACTAAACAGAACGTAACGATTTCCTTTAAAATTATTCAAACTTGACTGGATGGCTGCGACGGCCAGTTATCGTATCTAAAGCTAAAGAAGTATCGTTTCAATACCCACAAGTAACTTTTTTTAAGCTCACTAAACAAAAAACTTACAAATCGCAGAAATTGCGTAATCTGGCATGTCAATTTGGAGAACAATATTGCCGCAATTTTAGAGATTTCTGTTTTTTGCTGTGGTCTAAAGTTACTTTTTCGGGCCCCAAAGTTATTTCTCCGAGACGGGTGGGCAAATTTTAGCAAGATCCGAACTCTTTATTTCACATTCTAAGTAATTTCCTTTCTGAACTACACATTAAAGACCTAGGGTTAAAACGTAATCCTATATACTATTATAACGGAATTAGTAACTAAAGTAAAAATCTCATGAGTAAAACATGACTTTTTTCCTTATTATTATAAAAGCTGGTTAAAACGTACACGTTTATTTGGTGAAATCAGTCATCAAAAAATATTTTAACGTAAAAACTTTACCATCTGTTTGTGAGTAAAAGCAAGTAATAAATACCGACACGTATGCGTCGGAATATTCGAATTCTGAGAATGTTATTTGCCAACTTGTAAACGCAAAATCTAGTTCAGTTCGTACTTACTTTTTTTGTCCAATTTTGACCAATTTTTAGGGTTCCGTACCTCAAAAGGAAAAAACGGAACCCATATAGGATCACTTTGTTGTCCGTCTGTCCGTCCGTCCGTCCGTCTGTCAAGACCCTTTTTCTCAGGAACGCGTGGAGGTATGAAGCTGAAATTTATATCAATTACTCAGGTCTACTGTCCCTTGAAGCTGTGAAAAAATCAAACTTCTAAGCCAACGCAATCAAAAGATACAGCCGTTTATGCCGCAAATTTTCGACACTTGCAAGGGAATCAAAACCTACAGGGTGCTTCCCGTGAACTCAGAATCTTGAAATTTGGTACGAAGCAACGTCTTATAGCATAGATAAAGGAAAAATTACGAAAACCATAAATTTTTAGTTACATCACATAATATATATTTTTTTTAATAATTTTAAACTTACTACCCATTTCCCCATAAACGCGTAGAGGTATTAAATTGAAATTCATACCAAATACTCAGGTCTATAATACAGGTTTGTACGGAACCCTCGGTGCGCGAGTCTGACTCGCACTTGGCCGGTTTTTATGTAAAGCCACCATCCTGCCAAAACAATTGTATCTACTACGCCCGGGCTCAAAGAGTAACGTTACGTTCAATGTGTTTAGCTAAAAGGTTGAGCAGGTTTGTATAGCTTACGCAGCCTGTTGTTAGTATTCCTAGGAACTCACAGAATTTACCAGCGATCCTACATGAGATCTTAGGTCAAGGCACAATACATTTTATTATGAAATGAAATGAAAAGGTTTTATCCAAAGTAGATCGTTGCAATTCAAAGTATTCGAAGTATTCATTCGAAAATTTAGATGATTTTGGACAATAAAACCCCAAACTTAGTCTTTTTTAGTTGTTTACATAATGTACATAAAAATAAAATTATTATTATTTAATAATAATAATAGAACTCGTGCATTATACTGGCTTTAATTCCAGACATCATTGTCATCTAAATAATCCTTTACGTTATAGTAGCCCTTTTGGCACAAAGTGTACTAAACAGATTTTTTGAACCGCGTTTCAGGCAAGCTTATAAAATGCTTGAAGGATGTATTAACCTTTGCCAGCCTAAATAGTGGGAACAAAAGTTTATGTTTATTACTGGTATGTACATTGTGTTGGGTCGTAAAGTTTTAATGTTACTGATATCATTCCTGACGTACGTAACTTTTTCATAGGTATACTGACTGGCAACTGTCAGGATGTTATTATTTTGGTACAACTTATAATATATTGTGTTATAACAAAAATAGCAATCGATATTTCTTGAGCACAACCTCAACATAACTTTTCAGTTGAGAGGGGCGCAGATCACCTGACAGATCGCCTTCGCTTCATAAACGTTCATAAGTCGTTGCATGCACGCACGCCGGTTCCGAGTACTTTTTATCTTTCCCTTTGCTAATATCATTATCAATTTGCAAATTCTTCATTTGATTCAAAAAAGTGAATCCGGAATGAAATTAATAATGTGTGGTGCTTACGATAATTTGAGTTCTAAAATTAGGCGTCCTACTTCGAATCTGGCACAAGTCTGAACTGAACTCAAAGGGAGGAGTATGGGAAAAATCCTTCCAATCCAAAAATTATTCGTATGAAAATAGTATATTTCATTACAAGTGCGGAAAGGCTGTCATTGCAAAGAGTTCCGACAAATGTCTACCCGAGCAGAGGCGCAGCCGAAGGCGAGGGTTGACAGTCGGAACAAGTTGCAATGACGGTTCCGCATGTGTACTGAACGACTATTTTTAATACAGTTGCGAAAAAATGAAGCAATTTAATAAAGAAAATTTTTTTTAAAAATGGCGCCAATCGTAAAAAAATATAAGCAGAGATTTTTTTTCTTCACCCATTCTAGTAGGCAAAGGGAACTATGCCCATACAGCCAAGTCTTCAGTAGAATGTTTTTATTGATATGAAATGAAAATGAAATTTAATGGGATGAAATGAAATGAAACCTAACTTAACTCATTCAATCAAATCATTAAATCTGATATTGAAACAAATTAGTAGCTCATAAAAACTTCTATGATTTTATTAGTAAAAACTTCATGGGTGGTTTTTCTTTTAAATAGACATTATTTTGACAGTTGGGTAAGAAAACGCACGAGTGCGGGAAAGGTAAAAAAAAGCACGAGTGTGTAATAGCCCACATCCCGCACGCTATACGTCCCTGTAATACGCCACTTTTTGAGCAACTGTATTAAAAAAGTTCATACGTATTATTATTGGATCGTAACCGGATAAACTTACAAGGCTTTTTGTCGGAAGAGAAGGAAGAATATGGTCAGACTCTTCCGACTAAAAGCCCCGTAAGTTTATCCGGTTACAATCCCATAATGTGTTGTACTTACGAAAGTTTTATTTCATACGTAACATATTGGCTAGAGGCTCTTTTGCTTTGGTACCGTATCTCGGCTTTAACACAACAAAATTAACCTAAAAAATAAATTCAAATTACGGTCCGCTCTAATAGTCTCCTTTTTCACCAAAAGATATTTGCAGACGAACCCTTAATTTGGTTTTGCGCTATCTTCTGGATATTTTTCTTAAATTAACAGCTGTTTTATAGGGTTCCGTATCCGAATGGGTTAAACGGTAACCGATTTTTTCTGGTTGAGCAATAAAATGTTCGATATCTACCTATCTATCCATCTATTACTGTTTGTTCGCGTTATTTTTCAAAAATATTTTATGAATATTAATAAAATAAGCTATTAAGATGGATTGGGAAGTTGCATTGCTTTTGACCCGACATTAGGATACCCTGTGGCGTAGAAACCAGAAACAACGACATCAAACATGTAAACATCCAAAACCTGGGGTTTTTTTGTCCCCAGCCGGGGTTCGAACCCGGGACCTCTTGCATGGTAGGAAGATGCGCTACCGCTGCGCCACAGAGGTCGTCATTATGTTATTGTTCAAGTCTTTTATGTAATTTAATAGTTATTTATGATACTAGAGCGATAAGTCCTCGTCTTCGCCTGGCTTACATATTCGTCTACTCGTTTATAAACATCAATCCGCACGTGTGTCATACAAAGTTGTTCAATACAATTACGAGAAAAAGTACACCAGGTAAATAGAACAAACTTTATCTCTCGAATAATCGCGTCGCAACAGCTTTGACGTTTATAAATATGACAATGGCGGGTACAGATCAATAATTTGGCACATAATCGTGGCGAAAATTAAAATATTCGTCCCAGTTTTGCTTTATAATTATAGTGCGACAAATGTATTGAGCGAAATCGGATAAAGAAATTTGATTATTCAGCCTACTTATTCGCATAATATGACACTAGGTGTTTGATATGGAAATTAAAGACCGTAAAGAATAGGAATACAGAATACTACACAACGCGGAACGTATGGCGGAGCGTATGGCGATCTTACAGCACGCTCCGTGCATAATTTTATACTTTCGAACAATGTTCACAGGCTTCGTGAGTGCAGCCTTAAGGCAAAAGTGTTCACAAGAATATTCTATCTATCTATGAAACGTTTGAAATGTTTTGTTTTTGAATCTTCATAAGTGAAGTAACGTCGTTATTATTTTGTATGAACGATACGTACGGAACCCACACAATAATATTATAGCAAAAATGTGTTCGCACTTGTCGAGTTTTCTGCCGTTATTCGGTTTGCAGCCAGTTACAGGAGGAGTATTTGTTTTCAATGCGATTGAATAAAAATATGTTCTATTTTTCTTTTATGACGAAAGAGAACCTACGAATCCATTTTTGAAAAGGAAACAATACCACAATATATAAAAACAACGACGGCTACCTTTACGAAAATAACGCGCAAACTAGGTACTCTTCCCGATAGCAGTTTTCTTAATAAATCAAAGGAGTCTGAAGGCAAAACTTCTCTCGTCCCATTATCGATTAGGCGAGTTTCCAACTTACATATTATGCAATCGATAAATTAATATAGAACAACCGTTGGGGATACCAGCGACGTACATTAATCATTCGTCGAGCGCGTTCCATTACACAGAGATGTTTGTTTTATGCTCGCTAACTAGGGAGCTTCGTTGACTGATTGTAACCACTGTGTAGTAGACAACTGAATACACGTTCACGTCGTAATCAACGAGAAGGAGCAACACAGCTAGTTTTCTGCTGCTCTGGGATGAAATTTGGCGAGCAGATTGATGATATATTTCTTTTTAATGCACTAACCCGTGCTAAGGACAATTTTAAAAAACCTATTTAGAGCTTTTTTTCAATTTTTAGCCTCTAAATAGGCAAATTGATGATATCAACCCTTTGTATGTGCCCACTGCCCACTTCCTTTCTAAACTATAATACATAATATTATTATATCATATCACTATATTTAAGTACTATATGTACTATATTCAGAAGTATGTTTATATATATGTATATATTATTAGGTATGTAAGTAGACACTGGTTTATGTTGTATGTATATTAGTAAGTAGATGTTATTGCTTAACACAATTGAGATAACTGTGTAATTATTGTTTGTACTTTACTTGCCTTTTCCCGCTGTCTGTATAAAAATATAAACATGATGGCTGGCTGGAAGAAATTTCTATAGAAATAAGTCCGCCTTTGCTCATAATATAAGTTAACTCTGTTACTTAAGTGCTTTACTTTGTATATTTTGTGCAATAAAGTGTAACAAACAAACAAACTGCTGGGGCACGGGATCGCAAGTTTAGGGCCTATAGGTACTCCACCACGGTGGCCAAGTCCGGGTTGGTGGAGCAGACAGATTACCTTAGTTATATTAGTTTCATAATACGTCCCTAACCCAATGTTATTTTTATTTTATGTCACTTTCTAACGTGTTAAAACCGGCAGAGTGTGAATTGGGCTCCCGATAAGTTTCCAGAACTGAAAGATGTAAAAATTATTTTTGCTTTAATATGGCTATTATGAAAACTTTAGGAGTATCATAACACAATATACTGTAAAAGTTTTCATAATACGTACGTAGCTCCTTGTATAGTTTGGAATTTGAAAGTCACTGGTCGGACATGCAGAAATGGTCGAATGATGTTAATTTTTTTTAATTTCAGGCCGTTCTTATTGATAAAACATAGAGTACCAATTCAGATGATTTGAAAAAGTTGATGTGCTTTCACCACTAGCCGATTCATATGTCAAAGAAGATTAACTATGCGAAAAATCGACTCATGATCAACCATGATCGATCATGATGACCCTAGGCATGAAGGAACGACGAAGAAGGGCGTATTCCCGTGAGATAATTTACAATTCTGAAGACAGTAACAGATCCAATAAGAGCTCGTTTAAGAAGTGACGTTTATAGGACAATAATGCAGTTTTATCAATCACGTTACACGTTGTCCCAATCGCACGAATCGCTCTATGCATCGGCTAGCCGAGTCGTACGCGTCAAATCAATGTCGAGCTCCCACCCGCTAGGCTGTTACATACAGGCGTGTTTACGTTTCACAGCTGTAGGGACGTTGTTGGTAATAAACCCAATTATTGTTTCAGAGAAAGGCTAGGGGCTAATAAATCTATTTAAATCTTTCTACAAAATAAGTACCTACCAATAGGCGGTAACAAAATTGACACTTTCTGATCTTAAGCGGCAAAAAAATTTTTACTGGTATAAATACTGCGATTGATATTGAACAAAAGAGTTATTTACATAGTTATTTATCAAACACGATTCCTGTAAAATATTGTGTGGTACAGCCAAGATGATTATTTTGTATTTTGTTCTGTATTTGAGGAGAGATTTACAGGAATCGTATTGCTTTATTTTATTGCTATAACCATTTGAATTTGATTTAACTTACGCCCTTCTAGTGTATCCTTACGGATTGTTTATTTTTAAAACAACATTTGAGTATGATTATTTTGATATTAGGCATACGTTAGGGTTTTTCATATACCTATGCTTTGGCAAGTTGGCACATATATTTTCTGGTGACTACAAGTTAACTATAGTTTATTAGGACAATTCGGCGTACAGTTCATAGCACATACAATGTTGTTAATCCGTGAGTTAATTGAATATGTAATATTGATCGAATTGCACTAGAAAACCATGATGTAGTTGTGCTATGAAATAGAGCCCAACACGGTGCCCAGGTTGAAGAGAATAGAAAACATTTTGGGTGAATATAAACATTTTGGTTGGGTGTATAGCTCTTTTTTTAAAAACCTATTTAGAGGCTAAAAATTCCACCCATGCCGGGATTCGAACCCGCGACCTCTGGCTATCCGTGCCAGCGCTCTATCCAACTGAGCTAATGGGCGACTCACCGGCATCAGTGAAATTATATAGCTCTTCCCAAAGAGCGGTGGTAGCGGAGCGGTGTAGAACGCCGGCTTCTCAATCGGGAGGTCGTGGGTTCGAACCCCGGCATGTACCAATGACTTTGTTTTCTAAGTTATGTACATTTGTGAAATTATAGTAGCAATACTACTCGCTGACGGTGAAGGAAAACATCGTAAGGAAACCCTAGTGTCTGAGGTGTTAGCGTACCTCAGCGCTTGCTACGTACAATGGCCCAACTATGAGGCTAAGTGCGGAAATCTCAGGTCTAACTAACTAACTAGCTCTTCACGGAAGAAACGAAGGTCCAATCTGAAAACTAGCTACTCACCGGCATGTAAGTACACTTATATACAACACAATTCCCGCATGATCTACCTACTTGTGGAACTCACGCGCGCGATGGTCAACTCGTGACAAGCATGATAAATTGAGACGTCGGGATCAGACCTCGGGGGACTCCTTTTGGCTTGCGAGGGACGATCTGTGAATAACCCATCGAGACCCTTAGGAAAATATCACGGAAAAGTCACCTCTATCGCCATATAGAATCAATGACAATTCATTTATGACTCGCGGTTGTCCTTGCATGCAATGACATATGAACGTTGATGAAGCGAAGGTCCTATACTAAGTACAACTAAATGACTTGTGGTATAGGTGCTAACTCGACGATAGATTAAATACAACAAATACATAGATAACATCCAAGACCCGAGACAAACTAGAAAAGTTCGTTTCCTAGTTTGACCCGACCGGGGATCGACCTTCGGTTTTACAGTCAGCGTGCCAAACCGCTGCGCCACCGGGGCCGTCTGATCTGTCAGATCGTGGCAATTGGCAGTCCCTGGTCTCTGCCTACCCCTCTGGGATACAGGCGTGCAATGAGGTTATGTATGTATGTATGTATGTATGTATGTATGTATGTATGTATGTATGTATGTATGTATGTATGTATGTATGTATGTATGTATGTATGTATGTATGTATGTATGTATGTATGTATGTATGTATGTATGTATGTATGTATGTATGTATGTATGTGTGTATGTATGTGTGTATGTATGGATGTATGTATGTATGTATGTATGTATGTACTGACGGATAGTCATTAATCGAGTCTAATCGCGTTATTTATTAGATAAACCGTAATTACATCAATAATGAAGGTTACGTTTTACCTAATGAATAATCGCGATTTTTTGTAATTTTTTACATTATTGGTGAGCATAACAGATAAGTGATAACAAAAATAATATACTAATGAGCTTAGCAGTGAAGATCTAGAATATCTGATCTGATCAATAAAATTGGCAGCGTGTTATCTAAAAATAGTGTCCCAGGTTACTTCATTTATGGGAATATTATTGAGCTAAAAGTCTAGATTACAGGTAGAATCTTGCTTACGAAAACGTTACAGTGCAGGGCACAGACTCTCAGAAAGAGAGAGTATGGGGTTTGTTACTAATATTCGCGATTAAATACATTTAATATAACAAAAACTATTCGCTGAAAAGGCAGGTGGGTAAAAAAATCCATGTTTCAACCATATTTTTGGCGTATTCTTGTATGGACGAAAGTACGTAGACAGAGTGATTATGCAATCAATATTGTGTATGTAAATAGTCGTTGTCGGCCCGACAAATTTGTTCGTAGTTTTTCGTGATTCACAATCAACAATTTAAAAATAAAATGAACCGCCGCGCGCCGTTGAAATACAGAGAACCTTTATA
This sequence comes from Yponomeuta sedellus, assembly GCA_934045075.1. Taxonomy (NCBI): domain Eukaryota; kingdom Metazoa; phylum Arthropoda; class Insecta; order Lepidoptera; family Yponomeutidae; genus Yponomeuta; species Yponomeuta sedellus. The sequence continues at coordinate 14,055,209 of OW203735.1, read as the reverse complement.
CAATGTAAGGGTTTTATAAATTTGAAGAAAATTTTTTTCGCGAACACAACTTTTGATATGACGTAACTGGCACTACACATTGTAAACAGAATATGATATAAATGTGATGTTTAAATGAGTCCAACCTTATAAATTTTTATAAGGTATAAATAGGCGAAAGAAGACATGTGTATGATTTGCACTGTGCATTGCGGGGTAACAAGTAAGAACGATTGATTGGAATTATTTTTTCTACATATTTTACATGACTTAAATTCTAACTAAGTATGTTGCAGCAAAGATGGACAAGCTTGTTAATTTAAGTTTTTTTTTTATTAATTGATCTGTAAGTAGTAACCGAAGAAGTTGTTATAATTTTCTGTAGCCGTACATATTTAAAATGGACAATTATTTTTTCCATCCCCCAAGGGACAGGCATCACCTAGTTTCGGGATCTGTACCTATATGATGTAATATTGTATATGGCAATAAACGTTTTTATCTTTTTTTTTAAAGTAATGAGTGCCAAAACCGTAAGAAACCCGTTTAATTCAGACTAGTAAGGACTTACATGCCAGTGCGTATAAAAATGGGAAACTGCTCTTTAGATATTTTCAAAATTCAAAAATTCTTTATTTCAAAGTACTGGTTACAAAAAATAGAAATAACATAGAGTTCAACCATTTGGTGTGAATAGAAGAACCCAAATGATATTAGTTGGTGTCTGGTGCTATAGCTAGGTTATCATCTAACCTGTATTTATAACACACAGGCCCGTTCCTCATTGCGAGTCTGTCTTATTAAGAAAATTACAGAGGTGGTGTGAAATAAAACAAAGTAAATTATAAACTAACATGCATATAGGCACGCACGCAGTACATACATGCGCGCGTGACGTAAGTGTTTGAGTGTGTGTGTGTGTGTAAGGGTGTGTGAGGGTGTGTGTGTGTGTGTGAGAGTGTGTGTGGATAGGTGAGTGAGTTAGTGCGTGGGTGTGTATGTGCGTGAGCGTGATATATTAGGTACAAACTGCGATAGAAAACGCTCTCACGCGGCAAGAGGCAAGCAATCAATAAATACCAAATGGCCCTAAGTAAATTAGAAGTCTAAACATATTAACGTTGTCCGCCACTCTTGCGCAGGTCGTTGCACCTCGCGAATGTTTGTTTAGGTGTGTGTCTGTTGGTATGTTTGAACGAAAACCCATAAACTGCCGCTGACCTAACAGTAGGTGCTGCACTTGTGTGCACAAACTTGTCTATACATACTCGTGTAAAACTCATTTTCTTAGAAAAAATAAAAAAGTGGTCAAGCGTGAGGAGAAGTGCCCGGCGAGAGGGTCGTATCATCAGAAAAACTCTTAGCAAAAAAGTTTTTTTTTTCATTCCAATTGACACGCGGTAAAGTCCAGTTTTTATTTCTCATTGCTATGCTACATTGTATGGAAACTACATTTGACCACAAGTTTTACAGCAAAAACAAGAAAAAGCCGTAAAATAACATGTGTTTTGTATAAGGAGCCTCCGCTCCTTTAGTTTTTTACTTATTGTATTTTTTATGATATGTTGCGCAATCCGCCAAACTAACATATACTTTGTAGGAAATTCCACTTGATCCCTATTACGGCTACGGACATAAAGCTCTTTATAGGTCACACAGAAAGACGTCGTAGGCCTAGTTATGTGGTCTTGGTGACCCTTTGGATACAGAACCCCAAAAACATGAGAATATTACCTGTGTATTTAGATTAACGCACAAGTATAACTATAAGACATAAATTGTGAAACAAATTAGTTTTTCTTTGTAATCATTTTGCGTGAAAAACTTTTTAACGAGAAAAAAAAACTACTTATAAAGCTCATAAAACTTGTACGATCAATTGACCACGAATAAGTACTTGATGAAAATTAGACTTTAGACAAAGCCGCTAAAAAAGTTTTCACTTCAGACTAGCTCGAAAGTATTCGAAACCGTATAAGTTTCCAGATTACTAGTTTTCCAGATTATGTCTGAAAAGTTGTTCAAGTATTGAACGATGGACCTAACAAAGTTCTGTAACTAAAGCCTCTAACTTAAACATAAACACCGATATAAAAGAAAAGATTTATTTTATATAGCCTCATTGCATTCGCCTGTCTGCATAATTCACAAAACTTGTAATGAGTTATCGGTAAACTTACAAATGTTCTTCGGTTATAAATAGATATTGTACACAACACTTTATTGTACATAAAAATAGAAATTACAAAGATATTTCTTTATCTAAGAGTACATACGGCGGCATTATCTCTAAAAGTTATCTCTTCCAGACAACCTTTGGATGAACTGGACTAATACACTGGAGAAGGAAGTAGACGAACAAACGTACAAAATTATATTTTTAGAGGTATATGACATGCCTAAATAACAGTGTGGTGTCGGCCTAGAGAATTCGCCGTGTGGTGTCGGCCTAGAGAATAGCACCAACCCAAATTCTTCCCGCAGGTGTCGTAAAAGGCGACTAAGGGACACAAACCGGGTGGTGGGCAGCAGCGCCCCCTGCAGAACAATTCCACCAAACTGCGATCCCCAACCCGCATGCCTAGCGTGGGGATTATGGGCATTACCCCCCAATGATGGCACAACCTTGCGCTATGGCGCTCATTAGGGGAAGGCTATGTCCAGCAGTGGACTAATATAGCCCGAAGAAGAAATAACAGTGTAAGTATGTAAAATTATCCACAGATACAAATCATTTTCATAAAAAATATTACTATAATTAAAGGTAATGTTTACCCAATTGCTACAGAGCCCCGAAGGGTACCTAATGTGTTTGGATCACTTTTAATGTTAGTATTTCTATTGATACGTTCCCTTATAACTCCTCAACTCGATAAAACATCGGATTTTTTTCGATTGGATTACAGTAGCAAAACAATGATTCAATGGGAACCATGTGTATTTCCATGTTGTTGATGTTCTAGCCTGGTTACAAAAGCACTGGTTACCGATCCTATTTTGGAACCAGCGCCTTAATTATGTAACTTTTCACGCATGCATCTGTGTGCTAAAGCGGAATATTAAATCGCTAATGGTATACCGTAAGACGTGTAAACCAGCCTAGAGACATTTGATTCGTCGACAGTCAAGAGTAGGTAGTGGTAATCAAAAAGGGACCTTGATTTTTCCGTCTATCATAAGTCTGGGGATCCCTTTGAAAATGAGCCAGACATTTGGCGAGAAATATTTTTGCATTCAGTAGTGTCGCGTCCGGCGCCCGCCTTTCCGCTAGCCCGTAGCGGCTGATTGCCTTCGGTCCGTTTATAATACCCACTTTGTACCCAATAAAAGTTTCCTCCCCTTTCTTCAGATATTGGAAACAATGCCTTTGACTCACAATTTCGCCAGCGTCGGCCATTCGCCGGAAACGATCGGGATTATACATAACATTCTTTTGATTTGGGCGTAAACGTGATCTCGTTGCAAATGAGGCTGATCAAGTGTATTAGAGCCAACTTATATTGATAGTTCAGGCCTATAGGAGTGTCGTATAAAGAAAACTATTATTGTTGATATCGATTACATGACATCTCATCAATGAGCAAAGATTGAAAGCTGTAAAGCGTTCCTGTTAGGGAATCCCTGAAAATCGTTTTTTGAACTCTCTACGATTTTTTATAGCCAGCTTAAGGTGGCTTTCAAAAAATGAGCGAACAATAACCTATTTCGTCATCAACAGCCATTTGACACCCACTGCAGGACATACGCTAACTGTAAAGAAAATCATTATGAAGTAAGCCTGTTGCCAGAGGTAACCCGTGCTAAGGACATTTTTTTAAAAACCTATCTAGAGGCTGAAAATTTCACCCATGCCGGGATTCACTGCCACATCCTCTGGCTATCCGTGCCAGCGCTCTTTCCAACTAAGCTAATGGGTGTCAATCAGTGATACAGAGAACGTTACAGAGAATATTGTAAAGAGGTTCGAAATTTCACTGATGCCGGTGAGTCGCCCATAAGCTCAGTTGGAATGAGCACTGGCACGGATAGCCAGAAGTCGCGGGTTCGAATCCCGATATGGGTGGAATTTTTAGCCTCTAAATAGGTTTTTAAAAAAGAGGTAGATATACCTCAGCGCTTGCTACGAACAATGGCCAGAGGCTAAGCGTGAAAATCATAGCGGCTTAATGAGCGCTTTTCAGAGGGACTTAATAAAATAAAGTTGTACCAATTTTAATCAATAGATGGCGCTAGCGCTTGCCCTATCTGAATGAAGGAGGCTAACTGACCAGAAACTGAAGAAACCTGTCTGCATAGCTGATAGTATGCAGCAAGGTATCATTGGTTACTGGTCTTCTTTCTACTCTATTATTCTGTCACTCCTATATACTCTGTGTCAATAACCTCCGTTCTCAGACAGAGTTAGGCACGGCGCCATCTAGTAGCTTTTGGGGAACCCAACTGACAGCTGTCAAAAACGGCGAGCTGAAAAGCCCTCATTACTTAATTTCCTTTACCACAGACTATTCAAAGTGACTCTGAGTTCGGTTTTAAGGGAATCGTGTTTTTATCATATCTAATTATAAGTAATCACATTCTTGTACTCTTTAGCTACTTGGTACCAATATATTTGCGATTCGATCGATCGATATATCAACCCATATATGTCCCCACTGCTGGGGCACGGGTCTCTTCCTGCAGGTTTTCCTGGAAGGTTAGGCCATACTCCACCACGGGGGCCAAGTCCGGGCTTAACGTGCCTTGCGAAGCACGGAAGCACTCGGAAAAATGCCACTAGCTGTAGTCACGGGACGGTCACCCATCCTGCAACTGACCACGCCTGTTGTTGCTTAACTCAAGTGATTGATTCCAATCACTCGGTTCGACTAGGCCACGAGCGCTTCAATTATATTTTCAATTAAATTATTTATTTACACCCACCTACCTTCTTCATGCATTCCACTCCAAAGGTTGTATGGAAAAGATGGCCCTTGGCGATAAGACCGCCAATTATATAACATTACTTAGATTTAAGAAATCTTGGTTGTATTTTTATTTCTGGTTGAGCAATAAAGTGTTCTCTATTTATATCTTATTTATGTTAATGTGAAAAAAAAGTACATACATAACCTCACGCCTGTATCCAAGAGGGGAAGGCAGAGACCAGGGACTGCCACTTGCCACGATCCTGACAGATCTCCTTCGCTTCATCAACGTTCATAAGTCGTTGCATGCACACACACCGGTTCCGGGTACTTTAAAAAAAAAGTATTCACTATAAAAACAAAATGTTTACTTTATAAACGTCAAAGTTTATGGATGTAACAACTAAAAAAAATTGCAGGCAGGTTTTTAGAAGTTTTCGCAGGTCAATTAAACAAAGGCCCCGTGTGTCCTGGAAATAGACAAAGACGGTATTAATTCGGACGCCATTAAATTGAGATAAGCGAGGTGGAGCAGATTGGGTGGCGCCCTTAGGGTGGTCCGTATTAGTCCGTAAGTCCAAATAAGTGAGGGGCGGGAAGCACTGAGCAGGGATGAACCAAAGATTAAATATGTTTGGAACGCAGATAGTACTTGCTGTTAACAGCGAAACAGCAGTTAGATAGATAGATAGAAAACACTTAATTGTCTCAAATACGGACCGCTTATCAGCAATTATTTTTTCGTGCCTCTAGCATTAGAGACAACTGGGGTCTGGGGTTCTCCGCGAATTAGGGCGGCGCTTGAGGAAACGGTCTTGAAAAACGCTCAGGGGCATTTCTGATGCAGAGGATCTCCCTTGCTGTGAAGTGTGGTAACGCTGGCAGCGTTACCACGCTGGCCTGGTATGGGGACTATGGGGACCATTGGGTCAGAGATGTCTCAAGGTGGTCTATTTAATTGACATTTTGTATTTTATTGAGGTAATTTTTTATGTTTTTTTATGTATAGTTATGACGATACGATTGTGGATTTGGTTAGTTTAAGTTAACTTTATAATTATTGTGCATGTGACATTTTTCTTTATTTAACTAATAAATATACCTACTTTATTGTATATAAAAAATGAAATTACACATATATCTTAACCTAGCGCCTTTATCACTACAAGTTATCTCTTCTAGACAACCGTTGAATGAACTGGAGCAATACATTGGAGAAGGAAGAAGATGTATAAACAAGTCATATTATTTCAGATATATGAATTACACATGCTTAATGGGCGTTTTTACTTACAGATAAATTCTGTAGCAATAGCTGTCAAATTCGTTCTATTATCTGTGGTTTCCTTATAAACTATAGAGCAGTGCACGGAGTTCGACAGTGGTTCCAACCATATTTGACACAAGGAAAAATACCCATTGACAAAGTTATTATATCCACTAACTGTTAATACACACAAATAATGTGGAAAAATTTAAAAATATATAACTAAACATATGAGCATATTTTTTGTGCACGAGAAACTGGGGATATATAATCATAATCAGAGAGACCCAGGTACCATTCCCAGTGCGGGCATAATCAAGGACTTTGTTTTCTAAGTTATAAACATTTGTGAAGTTACAGTAGTAGTACCACTCGCTAACAATGAGGGAAAACATCGTGAGGACACCTGATTGTCGGAGGTGTTCAAATACCTCAGCGGTTGAGATTGCTAATCCACGGAATGAATGCCTGGTAGCGACGCCCTTACTCTCTCTCTCTCTTTCTCCATTTCTCTATCTCTCTCCCACCCTAAGAGACGGCCTGTGCCCTGCAGTTGAGCCTGTATAGACTACGTGAAGAACCTCGACACAACACTATGGTATGGTAACCAGGAAAAGCAATTAATCGTAGAAAACAAAAGATAAAAACAATCGGAACGAAAAAAGGCACGGACCCAGCGTCTGTGGAAAACAGAGTATTATTTAAAAAAAAAACCAGGCCATGACGTCATAAACGTGAAAGTGCGCCTAGGCCAGGCTGAGGTCACTTCATCACTTGTAACCTATTTAAGAAAAAAACAATTTTTTTTTAATACAGTTGTTTAAAAAGTGGTGTATTACAGGGACGTATAGCGTGCGGGATGTGGGCTATTACACACTCGTGCTTTTTTTTACCTTTTCCACACTCGTGCGTTTTCTTTCCCAACTGTCAAAATAATGTCTAAACCAACAATGAAGTTTTTACTTAAAAAAATCATAAAAGTTTTTATGAGCTACTAATTTGTTTCAATATCAGATTTAATGATTTGATTGAATGAGTTAAGTTAGGTTTTATTTCATTTCATCTCATTAAATTTCATTTTCATTTCATATCAATAAAAAAATTCTATTGAAGACTTGGCTGTATGATCATAGTTCCCTTTGCCTACTAGAATGGGTGAAGAAAAAAAATCTCTGCTTATATTTTTTTACGGTTGGCGCCATTTTCCAAATATTTTTTCTTTATCAAATTGCTTATTTTTTTCGCAACTGTATTAAAAATGGTCGTTCAGTACACGTGCGGAACCGTCATTGCAACTTGTTCCGACTGTCAACCCTCGCCTTCGGCTGCGCCTCGGCTCGGGTAGACATTTGTCGGAACTCTTTGCAATGACAGCCTTTCCGCACTTGTAATGAAATATTCTATTACCGGATGGTAGTGTAACGCTGCAAACTTCTTTACACAATTTTTTTTATATTTCTTAAATACTGGCTATCATTTTGAAAATTTTAAATGACGTCACCCATTTTTGAGATTTCCTTGACATTTTGGCATTACTATTCTACGTTTCAAATGGACTAGATTACATAAAACGCCCTTTACCTGCTTATTCTGTTTTTCTATCAAGTTTTTCTGTTTATCGTTATAAATAAAACAGTATTCAAGTCATTCCAGTTTTTTTTACGTAGCCACTATGTTTGTGTCCTACTGCTGGGCAAAGGCCTCCCCCAATTCAGTCCAGAGTTTTCTGTCCTGGGCCACCTCAGACCACTCCGGCAGATGGTTGTCGAGATCATCTCTCCACCATCTTCTAGGCCGGCCTCGATTTCGATGTCCGTCGTGTGGCACCCACTCGGTGGTGAGTTTCGCCCACCTATTCGGGTGCATTCGACAGACATGGCCAGTTTAAAAAACGTTCTACAACTTCACATACTGAAGCACTTTAGGCGCTTTGGGGTGCTAACTAGCGACACCAATGGAATAAAAATCATAATAATAATAATATTGGCCTTTTAAATTTGCATCTACTTAATGAGATGATTTATACAGCGCCCAGTGGCATCCTCACCCACATCAGATGGGTGAAGGGACCACTCCGACGCTGCAGTGCCTGGGACATGGTTTTATAAACTAATTATCAGCATCCTAGGACTTTAATCGATTTACAGCTATTTTTGGTGAAAGCATATTCTCGTACCGGATGAAAAATAAATAAATGTATGAAATGAATGATTTTTTTCCGAGCGCTTCCATGCTTCGCAAGGCTCGTTAAACCTTTGGTGCCGGCTATCATGTAATGGCAGTCGTTAAGCCATGTCAGAGGCCTTATGGGCGGCTTGATAACTTCTGACTTGTGATCGAATAATCGGATGCATATTTACCTAAAGTTGAGGTGTTGGCTGTTATGGAATGCACTTTTGTATCGAAAAAATCCCGGGATTCCGGAATCGACGAATACAGTGTTTTGGTTATAGAATTAAGTCGGGTGAATACAGATACTTGCGTTCAGGTGTTTGCTAATATGGAATGCACTTTTGTATCGATCGTAAAAAATCAAGCGATTTCAGAATTATCGTTTAGTGCTTTCCGACTATAGATCGGGTGCTGGCTAATGTTATAAAGTTAATTGCTAAACTGTCATTGCAAACGTCAAGATAAGTAATTTTCTTTCTTCACTCTACATAGCGACAAACAACTCGGTGCCTTGAATTTCTATAAAAAAATCTCATTTTTTATTATATTAACACGGCGAAAGTAAGTAGCATCCGTAAGAGGGCTGGTAAACATTTCATAAATATATAATATAACATAATTTGTCATCTTACTCGCACTTATAAGTGAGTGAGCGAGACAGCAAATTCTACCTGCTTGTGCACAGGTAGCGCCCCAAAAACAGTTCCTTTTGTTCATTTTATTACATTCGTCGCTTTGCGTTCGGGTGCTTTTTGTGTGTTTTCTGTATTTTCGGACTACTTGGCTATTTTACAACGGTTATTGATTTGCATTGTGATACGGATTGTGAAACAAAGACACATATAAATAATTATGTAATACCAGAGTACCTGGTTTTTTAAATTCATAATACTACACGATAAATAAGTCGTCTCCATGCTACGTATGCGATTAGTTTTGCATTCCCGAATTTTCTGAAATCCCGGGATTTATATTTAAAAAATATGTTTTAAGAATTCTTTCCATAATTTCTGAGCCAAAAAATAACTTTAGGTAAATATGCATCCGATTATTCGATCACTGCTTCTGACAGTAAGGCCCGCTACTGTCTTACAATCCTCCACCCCGGATCCTCCACGTCAACCCGGACTTGGCCCCTGTGGTGGAGTATGGCCTAACCTTCATGCGCTGCAAGAAGAGACCCGTGCCCTAGCAGTGGGGACATAAAAGGGTTGATATCGAAATAAATGAATGAATGTTTGAACGAATGAATGTTAAATAAATAAAAACTTCAATTACATATTACATTTTAATTACAATGAAACTTCAGTAACATGGTTCAATTACATTCACTTTCCACTCTGTAACTGGACGATAATTAGGGCACATTGTTGTCAACCTCTGACTTCAATGTAACTATTCATTGATGCATTGTACAGAGAGTGGACGGCTCGGGCACAACATAAAAAGACCAAAAGGTTTACCAACCACCCTACGCTAGACCTAGTCCACTTTTTTTGCCTTAATATAGACCTACACGACCTTTTTTTAAAGTATCTTAAAGAAGGATATCACCGTCCTTCCTTAACAAAATTAAAAAAAAAGAAGATATCCTCAATTCCTGCATAGATAGATAGATAGAAGCTTTATTGTATGTACACTACAAATATCATGGTACAGTATAATTTACAATTACATACAGGTATATACAGGTACATACATTGCTTCGGGCCCCACACTAGGATACCCTCTGTCGTGGGAACCAGAAACAGCGACGTCACAAACATTTTCATTCACAAAATGTAAATATTGGAAGTCCCGGCTGCCTGAGTGATCTTAAACGATCACGAAGGTTAAGCAACACAGGATGCTTTCAGTGCATGGATGGGTAAACCGTCTATGGCTAACGCTAGTGGCATATTTCAGAGCGGTTCCGTGCTTCGCAAGACACGTTAAGGAGTTGGTGCCGGCTGCCGTCCATGGATGGCAGTAGTTAAGCCAAGTCAGATGCCTTAGGGCGGCTTGAAAACTTCTGACTATAGGGCCAGGCACTAGTCTTGCAAGCCTCCACCAATCTGAACTTGGTCATGGTAGAATATGGCCTATATCTTCCTCAGGGAAGAGACCCGTGCCCCTCGGTGGGGACATAATGGGTTGATGATGATATTGCAAAATATCCCTCTATCCTTCTTAATATTATAGATGTGAAAGCTTGTGAAAATGTTTGAATGTTAGTTACTCAATCACGCAATAACGCCTGAACGGATTTCCGTGAAACTTGGCGTACAAATATCTCAATTGAGACATAGGATGACGTTCGAGGGGCTAGCATAGGTATCTACTATAATATAACTATGCAATCTCATCATGTAGGTAGCAACTGATGTATTTATGTTCAAGATGGTCATTGTTTGTTTTCATGATAGAATTGAAAACAGATGGTAAGAGCGGAGTTTTTATTTTAGCGCTAAATTTTCTCCACTGCAAATTCGACCCGGTGCCAGCAGCTAATATTGCACACGGTATTTACGAAATTGAAACATATTTCCGATTTAGTAACAATTAGTTTAAGTTGATGTTTGGCCACAACTTTTGTTCAATAGATAGATAGATAGATAGATAGATAGATAGATAGATAGATAGATAGATAGATAGATAGATAGATAGATAGATAGATAGTTAGAGAACACTTTATTGGACATAAAAATGGAAATTATACAGATATTTCTTAACCTAAGAGTACAAACGGCGGCCTTATCACTAAAAGTGATCTCTTCCAGACAACCTTTATAGTTCGGTTTATAGTTCTTTCCGTTTTGAGACTTATAGAACCAAGATTTGCACTCACCAGTGCTTCGGAAACTATGACTCATATTTTTTTATGTAGCCCATACACGTCCCACTGCAGCCCACAGGATCGACGTGGTAATTAAGCCCGTATCTCAGAAAGATACGGGCTTAATTACCACGCGTGCCCACCGCGGATTGGCAATTTCAAGCGCTGAGGTACTTATTACCTGAGATACACTCAGGTTTCCTGACGATGTTTTCCTTCACAGTTAGCGAATAGTATTGCTACTGTAACTTCACAAATGAACATAACTTGGAAATCAAAGTCATTAGTACATGCCGGGATTCCAACCCGATTGAGAAGCCGGTATTCTACCGCTCCGCTACCACCGCTCATACATATCTATATGTAAAGCTCTTGCTAAAATAACACAAGAAATCCGTTTTCCATGCGAAAAATATTTTCGTTACTAGCGAACAAACAATTTTTTTGCGCACTGACAATCCAGTTTATTGTGTAGAGCTTAGTCATATTTAGGGACAGTAATAAGCTACATATCAACCAATACACTATAGTATAAATGAATGTGAGTTGCTTCAGGGTTTTTTTTTATAGAAACGTGTACAACGCCCGAGAAAGGATGTATTAACCTTTGCCAGCCTAAATCAATGCCGAACTCGCCATAGAAACTCGTTTAAATTGTGCAACTGCAGACAAACCGACGACCTCACATTCGGAAGGTGACTTTGCGAATGTGAAGCCGTTCTTCTGTAACTGTTATTGATGTCGAGGGCCGGGTGTCGGTGTCCGTGGTAATTGGGACGCCGCCTACTGCCGGTTTGTCGCTTGACAATCAACGCGACGTGATGCGAAATCCGATGCCGCCGCCCGATCTATGCGGCACCCGATTCCGTCCTTCATAATACAGATGATAGGACGATAACCACTAGTGGCATCCCGTTCTTGAACTAAGAGTGTGAGGGAGGTGGAACTAGACTTATCTGCGATACCATCGGTGTGAAGTGCTACCAAATCAGGGGCTGGGCAGATGAGGTAATCGGTATTCTAAGGTATAGTTAGGGATGAATGTGATGAATCATCTGAGGGGTGAGTGTAGGTTGCAGTTGCACAATTTATACGAGATTCTGTAGTGAGTTCTGCATTGATTGAATTCTACATACCAGCTTAATCGTTGAGAAAAACAAGACATTGATAATTCATTATCTTCATCGTCATCAATCTATTACGTCCCCATCGAGGGACTCGGGTATCTTCTCTGAGGAAGTTATAGGCCATACTCCACCACGGAGGCCAAGTCCGGATTGGTGGAGAATTGCAAGACTAGTGGCTGGGCTTACTCTAAGAAGTTTTCAAACCGCCCTGCCTCAGACTTGGCTTAACGATATTGATAATTGCATCAGTACAATATATATATACTGATGAAACCTGCTCAACATATCAGGGAATCGTTCAATAATATTTTATATCAACGTAAAGAATTTACGTTCTGTTTGCTGAATGTCAATGTACAATGTCACATGAAATTGAAAGTTAATGCCGCTGCCTTAGGAGCGTAGTATAGTCAGTCAACAAGGAACCCCTATTGTTTCGCTATTTCTGTGTCCGTCCGTCTATGCGCGGCTTAGCTCAGAGACCATTGGTACTGGGAAGCTGATATTTGGCATTAATTACGCCGACAAAAAGGTAAAATTACTTCTGAAGAATTTTTCTTAGGCTTTTCTCCACAAGACTTAACTTAAAGAATTTTCCTGCAATTTTTTCCCCGTGTTTCATTCAGGCTTTATAAGTTAATGAGACATAATCAATCCATTTATAATAAAAATAACATCGTATGATTTCCATTGAAAACTACTTGGATGAATTTGTTACGTAGATATATTTTTAATACGATGATATATGAATAATGGACTCGGAAGCGAGATACCCAGGTTCGATTACCAGTGCGGGCAAGTACCAATGACTTTGTTATCTAAGTTATGTACCTGCATTTTGTCAAGTTATAGTATCAATACCACTCGCTAATTGTGAATCAAAACATCGTGAGCAAACCTGAGTGTTTGAGGTGTTCAAATAACTCGGCGCTTGAAATAGCCAATCCGCGGTGGGCACACGTGGTAATTTAGGCCATACTCTTTCTCTGAGAGAAAACTTGTACCCTGCAGTGAGATCTTCTTCTTCTTTTCGTGTCAGCGATTCGACCAAGGGTCGAACCACTGTGGTGAAAGGATTAGTCACCCCCAGTCATCCCCAAAGGGATGTTTATTGGCTACATAAAAATAAGTAAGATAAGATAAGAATATTCTTTATTGTACACCAGAGCACATATTATAAAACATGTACAGATACAAAGTACAATTGGCGGGCTTACTGCTAAAAGCAATTTCTCCCAGACAACCTGACGACGGAAAGTTGCTGAAGGAAATAAGAGACGGGTAGTCGGTGAAAATATGAATATATTAATACACTAGTTATATAAATAGCAATATACCTACATAAACAATTACATATATCGATATCAACCAATATCACTGTATGTCCCCACTGTTGGGGCACGGGTCTCCTCTTGTATGGTAGGAAGGTTAGGCCATATTCCACCACGGGGGCCATGTCCGGGTTGGTGGAGGATTGTAAGACAGTGGCGGGCCTTACTGTATATATAGTTATGACAATCTTACATAAATACGTAAATAAACCCAACCAACTACCCGTCTCAATCTCTCCTTCGGCAATCTTTCCGATTTAAGGTTGCCTGGAAGAAATTGCTATCAGCAATAAGGCCGCCAATTGTACCTCTTCTTTTGTAACTGTTGTCTCTGTAATTATTTTCTGGTGTGTACAATAAATAATATTCTTATCTTATCTTAAATCAAAAAAACGAGACTGGAAACACAGTAAATAGTTGTTTCCAGTAACTTTTCTGGAACCTTTTAATTTGACACCTCCGTATAGCCTACTTATCAAGATCCGTCGACGCTATATCAACGAAGGCCGAGTAAATTTTCTTCTCAAACGTAAATGGGGAAACGCAATTTTCCCTCGTTATAAGCGCAGTACAAATATTTTTATTGTATTAAAATTCGCTTGCGCCCGCGTTATTGCGCGGCTGGCTCTTCCACATATTAAGTCTCGACAGAACCAACACTCCTCGGACGATAAACGGAGGACGTTTAAAAATGTAAGGATATTCGGCGTCTGTTTACGTTACATTATTATTAAATTCAACGTTACGACCTTCGTTACTCCAACTCGAGTACGGGGGACCATTAATGCGGCTCCTGTTTTCTGCCCCGGTACATCAGGCAGATAAATTCGTTGTGCCGTTTTAAAAACTTCACTCTAAAATTTGTTCCTAGTGGGGAACTTTTATAAGAATTAGATTTGAATGCATTGTTAGATTATTAAATTTATTATTAACTAGCTGGCCCAGCGAACTTCGTACCGCCTAACAGTCGATACTTTAATTTTTTTAATTTTTTCTCTTCGCAAGAACCATCCTCGTACTTCAAGTAATATTCTAAGAAAAGAATTAGCAAAATCGGTTCAGCTGCTCTCGAGATTTGCGCTTACCAACACATTTGGGGATTCATTTTTATATCATAGATTTATTGTAATTTATTGCCATTTTACCTCGACGTTTCTAACAAGTCGCGAAAGTTTTAGATAGATTTGAATGGTTTTGAATTTATACCACAAACCTAGGATTTTTTTTTAATTTTTATTTTTTTCGGTAACTTTGATAATAACTAGTCAGAGTTAGTTTTTCCATTGAATTATAAACGTTTGGATGAAGAAACATACGTAAAAACATAATTTCTAGAGATATTGATATATTATATACTCTATACATTCGGGGTCTCTAGCACCTGATGATGTCACAGACTGCATCTTTTTTTTCATACTAAGTATATAAACCTATTTAGAGGCAAAAAATTCCACCCATGCCGGGATTTGCACCCGCGACCTCTGGCTAGTGCACGGGTTAGTGCATTAAAAATAATATATTCATACCAAGTACTTTACATTTTCTCATAGGTATACTGCTGCTCTCGTAAACATATTTGGTTTGGTTTGATTTGCGTTTATCTGATTTCTATAGAGTTTATTTTACCAGCTCAATAATATTACTTTTGTGTAGGTTTTTATGACTTATAAATAACATTATTAAAAATATTAGTCGAAAAGTAAAATCTTTATCACGAACCTTATCTTCATTTTTCTTTTAGCATTAACTCTCCAATGACATCAACGTATACTTTTACTAATTCTAAATTAGGGCATCGCGATACAACCCCGCCTTAGTCCTTGACCTTAGACCTAAGTCCTTGATAAGAAATTCAAAAGCTACTCAAACAGATGTGGATTGTACCGCTTCGATAACTACTCTCGGTGGTCATCTTTTCTGGTCTTTCTTGACCAGCTTATTGTAACGTAGTGCCATATTGCTTTATTTCACCGCGTAAAGTGAGATGGCGCTACCCGATAGTGGGATAAAACATTTATCGTGACTTTGTACGCTCTTAGCTGCTTTACGCATATCTGGGTCTATAATAATAATAATAATATTGGCCTTTTTGCATCTACTCAATGAGAAGATTTATACAGCGTCCAGTGGTATCTTCACTCACACTTAGATGGGTGAAGGCACCACTCCGACGCTGTAGTGCCTGGGACATGGTTTTATAGATGGTGTAGGCTTGCCCAGCACCTATACCACCCTGACAGCTTAGTTGGCCTAGCCCACAGGAAAGACTCGACAATACGTGCGGAGCTAACCAAGCCGCGGGTTTCCTCACCATGTTTTCCTTCACCGTTAACGTGTGGTATTGCGACTACAAATTCGCAAATGTACGTAACTTTGAAATTAAACAAAGTCATTGGTACATGCCCGCACTCGGGATCGAAAATACGGCTCTAGCTAGCCAGTCTATGGTTCTACCCACTGAGCTACCACCGCTTATCTGGGTCTATATCGCTTCGATTACTACTCTTGGTGGTCATCTTTCTGACCTTTCTTGACCAGCTCATTGTAACCTAGTGCCATCTTGCTTTGTTTCACCGCGTAAAGTAAGATTGCGCTATCTGATAGTGGGATAAAACATTTATCGTGACTTTGTACTCTCTTAGCTGCTTTACGCATATCTGGGTCTATATCCCTTCGATTACTACTCTCGGTGGTCATCTTTCAGTCCTTTCTTGACCAGCTCATTGCAACCTAGTGCCATCTTGCTTTATTTCACCGCGTAAAGCGAGATGCCGCTACCTGATAGTGGGATAAAAAATTTATCTTGACTTTGTTCTCCCTTAGCTCAGCGTCACTATAAATGTTGTATCCTATTAGCGCCTAGCGCTATCTTGCTTTATTGCAACGCGCTAAGCGAGATGCAGCTACACCAAAAGTAGGATATTTTTTTTATCTTGACCTTGTGCTACCCTAGCAGGGCCCTACTTCACAGTGCTTCAATTGATGGATTGCTGTGACAGTTCGATATGAATTGCATAGCCGATCAACCCATAGATTAATAAGGTAAGAAAGAGGACTAATTGCACGCAATGTACATTTTCTTATCATGGTAAACTATAAATTGTAGTTCTATAAAATGCGGCCGACAAAAGTTAGAGTCGACAATGTTTTTTTTTCTTGCCACGGAGTCACAAGCATTTGTAAGAAGGTATTACTATCTTTCTTTTCTTTCTCATATTGATGTTGATCTTTCTTTATGTGTGTGAATTTGCGGCAATTTAAGTAAATGTTTTCTTTTTTCTTTTCTTAACGTAAATTAATACGGCAAAATAGTTTTTATTTGTACATAACTAATTAGCTGACTACAAAAATTGTTATAGCAACGTAATTTAAATGGTTTAATTTAAGCAAATTAAATAGGAACATCGCGCTGAGGAGCATTAAAATTTGATTGGCTAGTAGATGCCAATAAAACAATCATCACCACGGTAGCACGCTACTCTTCATTGAACTTAGTAGCATACATTTAGGAAACCCAAAGTCTTTTCGTGACCACGATGACTGTAACGTCGTCGAAACTACGAGCTAAAAATAGCAATAAATTACTACGCGATTAAGCCCCGAAAATATTCTAATACTAAACTCAAAACCTTACCAAAAAAAAGCAAGCTATACGCGGTACAAGTCAGCTTTAGAGAGTTTGTTTTTTTTAATAATTATGTTTATTTTTGTTTAAGCTAATCTTTCTAAGATGAATTGATCCGTTTATTTTCACTAGGCAGTATCTTTTTTACTAATTATTTCTTTAACACTATACTTTTCGCTGTCAGAAAACCTTGCCTGGGATTTTCTTAAAAGTCGCTTATCAACAAGATCGTTATTTACAAGGTTAGGACTGAAAATAACAATAAAAACGATAGTTATTTTCAAACTCAGGACTGAGGAGGACAAAATTCGGATATGCAAAAAAAAACATGAATCATATAATATCCGCTAAAAAGTTTTCTTATGAATATAAAAAAGACCAAACAAAAATTTAACATTCAAAAGCAAAACGAAGAAGCGAATGTGAACCGTAAAGATCGTGGCGAGTGGCAGTTCCTGGTCTCTGCCTACCCCTTTGGGATACGGGCGTGAGGTTATGTTATGTTTTTATGCTACTGTACCTAAAAAATATCAGTAACTTTAAACTACTACTGCGGGTAGCCGACACGATGTAAATACTAGAAATAAACATAAACTTTTGATCCCAAGATTTAGGCTGGCAAAGGTTAATAAATTATTTAGATGACAATGATGTTTGCAATTAGGCCAGTACAATGCATGAGTTCTATATTTTATAATAATTTTGTAAACTCTGTTAATTAGGGACTTTGAGAAGACTAAGTTTGGGGTTTTATTGTCCATTTTCTCTCCAAAGTGTTCTAGATTATGAAATGGACACCTAGTTTGACTTGTGACGTTCGTTATGTCGCAGTTTCAGCGCTACTTTGCAAAAACGAAGTGCGGCAACTTTTGGCGTCGTTCAAAAACAATATTCATAAATTATTTATACTTGTCAATGACAATTGGCAAATTATAGGAAACATTATTTAGGCAGGATATCACTAAGCTTCACATGGCTAAATAGATAAAATGATAATCTCAAAAGATTTTTTTACACTAGTTTAAATAAAGCCACTCAATTGTGGACGCAACAAAATGAGCGTCAAGAGACGGTTAAATGACGAAAAAAAGTGGGTGTACGGGGAATGCACCTACGTTTCGTCCACGGTCCCGTTTGTCAACAAATCGTGCAACGTATCTCCATAGTCACCGGCGACCACCCGTATTTGTTACGCGCGTGTGTTTACTTTGCGCACAAAACTTTATAGCCCTACGAGTCTACCGTTGAAGGCATAAAAGGGTGTTTTTATGGCGGATCTGAAACTAATAAAGAGTTATTAACAGAAAGAAATATCTATCGGAAATGCTAAAATAAGACTTGATTATACAGTAACCGTACGTTAAAGCAATGAACTAACAGGGATTCCCTGATGGTAAACAAATAAATAAAAAGATGGGGGTAATCCACTCCATCCAAAGGTTGTCTGGAAGAGATCGCTCTTAGCGATAAGACCGCCAATTGTATAACATTACTTAGATTTAAGAATCATGGTTGTAATATTTTTCTGGTTGTGCAATAAAGTGTTCTCTATCTATCTAAATTATAGACAATTTACAATTATATTTGATAACGTCGCTATATCGATCACAACATATCACAGATCATCACCAGCTCCACAATATTAGGGGTAGGCAGGGACGTCCTCGTATCCTACCGTTTTGTCGGCGTGATTAGTCAGTAGTATATCACTGCCAAATTTCAGCTTAATTAATTATACTTTATTGCATACGAAACATTAAATAGGACATTACATAAGAAATAACACGGACAAAGGCGAGCTTATCTCTGTAAGAGATTTCTTCTAGCAAACCTTGGAGAGTCGGAGCGGCAGTAAAAACGGGTCTATATACTACTACAGTTTTTTATTACTTGTGGTGTCTTTACTAAGCTGCAGACAGTCGAACGGACATACAGACATACACACGGAAGGACATCCCGAAATAATAACGCCTCCTTGTTGACTACCGAATCCTTAACCACAGCTGTTCTAGAAGCCGCATGCTTCTAGAACATGTTGCTAGCTAGCTGCAATTTATTAATTACGTCAAATTCAGCCGTCAGCTCTGATTTATCGATAGCTCGGTCGTGTCTATTAAATGTCACTCTAATTCTGTGTGCAAAGGGGTATAGTTGGATCCCGCATGTTAACTAGACAACCAAATTTTACGGTCTGCAAAACCCTTTGTGCATTGTTTAAACGTCACTATCTATGTACCTATATGTATGTACAAGGCACAAAGCAATACAATATATGCAAGGTTTCCCAAAAGTGAAAAAATGTCTAACAAAACGTAACGTACTTTAAGTATTGATAACATTTAACTTTATTTTTAGGCTTTGTTGGGACCGCTAGGCTCAAGTGGAGCTGGGCTGGCCAATACAGACGTATGGTGCTTAGAAAGGTGGGCAAAAATCGTCACAGATTGGGTACCGTGCGATGGCTACAGATACCACGGTACACTAAGGCAGATAATAAAAGAAAAGAGTAGAAGAGTTGACCACGTACAAGGAGAAGTGAAAATCTAAACGGGAGGCTTTTGCCCAGCATTGGGACAGAGACATTGCTAGTTAAAAAGAAAATTGTGTAAGTAAAACTGCAAAGTATTGTAATGTCACCAGTCTACAAACACGAATACAAAAAACATTAATAAATTCCACCTTAGTGATTTAATTACTCATGAGATTTTGATAAATGAGAAGTCTATTGATACGTGATTTATATTTCATCATTGACCGTATTTCATGATACCGGCATTTCGGTAATATTTCCATTGTTGTAATATTATCCTTTTTAAAGGATCCACTTAATAATGATACTATGGAATATCAGTAGAGAATAAAGGCGTTATTTATGACGAAGCGAGCTAATTAATTGGGTTCAAAATTGTGTATGCACAGTCCTTAATAGCGTTTTAATAATTAATTTATTCGCTGCTTTAATATTTTTCTCGGGACCATACTGTTTTATCCACATGAGTTAAAGTAGGATAGTTATACTCACTTTTCATTATCATTTAATCATTATGCATATTTAAAAACCTATTTAGAGGCTAAAAATTTCACCCATGCCGGGATAATTTTTAGCCTCTAAATAGGTTTTTAAATTTGTTCCTTAGCACGGGTTAGTGCATTAAAAATAAAAATAGTATAATCATGTGGGTACAGTGATATCGTTCCGATGTTAAACCTAACTGCAAAGTAGGTAGTCGGGGCTGTAAGTAATGCAATTTGCTTGAGTCAGATGTCGCTGCCTGTACATAATACAGAGAATAGTGTAAAGAGGTTCGAAATTTCACTGATGCCGTGAGTCGCCCATTGGCTCAATTGGTAGAGCGCTGGCACGGATAGCCAGAGGTTGCGGGTACGAATCCCGGCATGGGTGAAATTTTTAGCCTCTAAATATGTTTTTTAAATTTGTTCCTTAGCACGGGTTAGTGCATTAAAAATAAAAAAATAGTGTAATCATTATGCATATGTCTTATAAGCGCATTGTTTACATATGAATATGTAAGTATCTGTACGAAAGTATGGCAATATTATGTTCTACAACTTTATCGAAGTGAGTAGATAAAGATACTCAAGTACTATAAGATTTTATTTTGTTGTTAAAGAAATTAAACCTGGATAAAAAGCCGTGCAAAAGTTTGGAATTGTGAAATTAAATTTCATGGCCATAGTTTTAATCGACTAACAAACGCCGAGTTCCGAAGTTCCTTATCCGAATTCTGCACCCTCGACTTACCTTAGACCGAGTTAAAAGTTTTATAAGACCTCACCGCTTACTTGCTTTCTATTTACACTCTAGCATAACTCTCAAGAACTGCAGACTTACAATAGAGAGAGAACAAGGAAATTAAAATTGTTGTAGTATAAATGGATGATGTTTTCTTCACCATTTCTGAAATTCCTTAAGACGTTGATCGAAATTTGTCGACTAGACCGAATCGATGAGAAGAATTGGGACGGTTGGAGGGTCTATAAATCGGTCGACAGACCGATTTATAGACCCCCCATCCGTCCGTCCGTCCGTCCGTCCGTCCGTCCGTCCGTCCGTCCGTCCGTCCGTCCGTCTGTCTGTCATGTACTATCAATTTGCTACACCCTTACAAGGTCCATGGTATTAGTTAAGTATGAACTGTTCATGGTTTTGCAATAAATAAATGAAATGAAATGAAACCCTTCAGGATTTGGTTCGCATAATCAGGTCCGGAAGGTCGTTGGCACAAACATGATATAACTGTGTAAAAACGTGGCCTTATGCTGCGTATGGGGCGAAGGACAGCCTGGATTGCAGAGCAGTGAAACACAATGGAAACTTTAAATGTACTGGTCCCAGATAATAAATAATAATAATAAATATACATGGACAAATGGACATATTACACAGATATTGTTAGCCCTATACTAAGTACAACTAAATTAATTGTGTTATAGGTGCTAACTCGACGACAGATTTAATACAATCAATACATAGATAACATCCAAGACCCGAGACAAACTAGAAAAGTCCGTTTCCTAGTTTGACCCGGCCGGGTATCGAATCCGAGACCTTTGGTTTTACAGTCAGTGTGCCAAACCGCTGCGCCACTGAGGCCGTCGGAAACGATTGTAAATTTATAGATAGACTATAAATTTACAGTCGTTTTCTATAAAACTCCCAACCAAGGGTATCGCCTTATTCTGAATAGACGTAAGCACTTCCGACATTCTCCCTTGTTTGTCTATGTAACCTTTTTTGTGCAGATTTCTCGAGGGACCCAACTCTGTAAGTACCTATACCTAGATGCATCCCGTAGAACAGAGTTAAGCCCGTTATACACGTAGCTATAATATTTATTTCTGTGACGTCACCACCTTATACCGTAATTTATATTATCGCATAGTAATAATTATATAGTAATATGGTATTTGGCCGACCATCAATGAAAAGAAGGCAAAAACATAATAATATTTAGTAATATTGTACAAAAACCATACATAATAGTTATACAATATTATAGAACCGCCTCCATGTGTGGTAGCTTATTTTAATACAATATATTATAGCAGGATATATTAATATGTATTATATCTACGTGTGTAATGGCCTTTACTTTACTTTAATGTAAAATATAATAGTTTGTATCTGACCTTATAACGAAGGCTTCTACTGCTCAGCTTCACCGATTTCTTTGATTTTTTTTGTATATCTGGGATGTTCGAGAATATGCCGTAGGCTAATTAATATGGCAAAACATAACCATACCCATAAACATGCCCATACATAACATAAAAAATACTATATTTTTGGAAATATTTGTAGAGTCTGAAGTGTCAAAACGGTAGATATGTTTATTTGGCGTGGATTAATCATTACATTTGTGAATGGAACAGTTCGAATGCTCGGACCTTATATTTAAAGGACCGGAATATTTTTCAACCTTTGTGAATTCAGCTGCTTTTTGTGTTATTATTGGTAGTTAAAGATTGAGTAATGTAACTTACAAATTTTTTTTGAAATAATTACTAAACAAACAATTATTTTAAAAAAATTTGTTGCTCCAGAAAATTTTGCTAACAAATTTGATGTACAAAATGACTGTAATAACGAGGCGATGTATCGCAAATATTTAAAGTTAGAACTACCCTTAGTATTAAGCAACGCAATAAACGAAAGTCCTAAGCCAAATTTGATTATCTCAACCCTTCTACAACACAAAACGTAATTATGAAACACTAGTTCTGCGAAATAACAAAATATTACACTAGCATTTAAATATTAATTCTGTGGCCGTACTATAAACTAGCTAGAAAAGGCATTCCGTAGTTGCCATTTAAAAAGCCAATTAGTACTTGATGGTAAATAAGTTACGTCCGAGTGAATGAAGCGGCGGACACAAAGGGAAAGCGTCTTGTATGGGACCCCAACAATGTATTACAAATAGAAATAGAAAATGCAGAAAACCTTAGTGACTGCAGATATTTTACGTCATTTTAAAATTTCCTAACTATGGCAACGCAACAAAGTATGGTAATTTTTATGTTTTAAAGCTATGGCCATATTGTATTTTTTTTTTTCAAAAACCTATTTAGAGGCTAAAAATTCCACCCATGCCGGGATTCGAACCCGCGACCTCTGGCTATCCGTGCCAGCGCTCTTTCCAACTGAGCTAATGGGCGACTCACCGGCATCAGTGAGATTTCGAACCTCTTTACAATATTCCCTGTATTACATACGTACATTTAATTTAATTTTTAGCCTCTAAATAGGTTTTTGAATTGTCTTTAGCACGGGTTATTGATTTAAAAAAAATATATTTTTTTGTTAAGTGGTCCACAGTTGAGCTGTAAAAATCAAATGAAATATAAATCAGATTGTTAATTTAAGGTGAAAATTCAGTGTTACCGTACTTGAAGCCTCCAAAAATCAGTGCAATGCTGTTTACTAATCAAGAATTAAAATAATGACATGGCCACTTAATGTAATTCAGAGATGACACTGATGATGCGTCTTATAGCGAAGCCAGGAATGCATATGCTTTTCTTAAATTCTGGAGAGAATTAAGGAATCCTTAAATACTCTCTACTGTACCATTTTCTATTGACACGCAAACAGTACCAATAACTTGATGTCGCATATGTAGTAGCCTTATTACTACAATTAGTTGCACTTCTTTTATTAGACAGTAATTTTTTTCCAGCTCTTAACGCGGAATATAAACAAATGCACACTGTTATTTAAGTTGACTTCAAACTTGGACTTATCAATAGACGATAATGGGACAAGTAATGTGTTTTTATCGACAATATATCCGACTGACCCCCACACTTTATTTGAGTATTTTTTTTTAAATGTACCCGAAGCCGCCGTGCTTGCATGCTACGACTTATCAACTTTGATGAAGCGAAGGTGATCTGTCAGGATCGTGGCAGGTGGCAGTCTCTGGTCTCTGCCTACCTCTCTGGGATACAGGCGTGAGATTATGTATGCCTGTATGTTTTTTTACTAGAACAATATGTATGCAAAAGTTATGCAAGCAACGACTAATGAATGTCCATGAAGCGAAAGGAGTTACACCTGATCCTCAGCATTTTGCTAATGTTAAAGTTTCCGACGCTTATTAATTTCTCCTTTTTTCTTTCCAGCCGACCTTTTGTGCATTCTCATTGAGTGCCGCTACACTTCGGCACGTAATTCGGTGCAATTGTCTGGGAATAATTAAAGCATTTCCTCAATGAGGACTCGTTCGATGAGCAATTATTAGTCTAGTTGGTGCGTGATCGCCGCCGCTCTGGGCGCAGGCCTAGTATGGCCTTATGGCACCGTCAAGTCTTCTATTAGTAAAGCTCTAGCAACTTTTTAAATAGACAGAAAACTCTGGACTGAATTGGGGGAGGCCTTTGCCCGGCAGTGGGACACAAACATGGAGGCTACGTAAATAAAAACTTTCTAAATTAATTAATATTTAGGAATATAATTGGGGTGCATGAAAGGAGCCTCCCAAATGACGTACTCAGTGAACCCGTACGTCTGGCGCACCCTGGAAAGTAATCAGCGATCCCCTTACGCTGATTGGCAAATACTTTCACCACGATGGCTTGCCATCGACACGCTAAGAAGAATTAATAAAAAACCAATAGGTACATAAAGTTATGTTGTCATTCCTTTGGCTTAAGTTACTTAAAAATCTATTGTTATTACTGTTTATTTTTATTATGTGGGGTTGCCCACTTCATAGTATTTTTTGTTGTTACCTTATTACTAACATGTATTGTAGTTACCTAGGTATAAGTAAGATTGCACATGACTTTAGAATTACATTTTAATACTGTGTAATGTTTGGGTCACTCTTGCTTTGGTGATCCTTAATAAAATAAAAATTAAATGAAAATAGCTCTTACCTGTCGAACTCATGAATGGAGCTTTCATCGCACAAGTGGATTGAGTTGGTTAAGAGTAAATGAATAGGGTTCACAGAATGGTGTCTACTCATTAACTCCATAAAATTGATTTAATTCTGTTGACAAATTGTATGTATAAGCTGTCAAAGCTGAACCGACATGTCGATGATTCATAGTAATGTAATAATTTAATAAAAAAAATATATTGTGTTTTATGGAAGTCATTTCTTACAAAAGGGCGCTTTGGGTCTAATGTCTAAAGCAGTTTTCTGTCTTTAATTTTTGCATTTGGTGTATGCACGCCGATCTAGTTAGCACTGGTTTTAACCGAAATATATAATCACAAAGGCCGATATATCGAAATTGTGTGTCGCGAGGATCTATGTACATTGGTGATAGAAAAATCGTCCTTGGTATTAACTCTTTGTACGTCTCCACTGCTGGGGCACGGGTCTCTTCCTTATATCATCCTTGTGGAATGTTAAGTATTAGGTAAATGGGTTTTAAAATTTATCACATATCATGCGGGTCTATACGGAGGTGTCAAATTAAAAGGTTCCAGAAAAGTGACTGGAAACAACTATTTACTCTGTTTCCAGTCACGTTTTTGTGATTCACTATTATTTACGTATTTGTCTGTCATAACTATATTATATACAGTAAGGCCCGCCGTTGTCTTACAACCCTCCACCAACCCGAACTTGGCCCCCGTGGTAGAGCATGGCCTAACCTTCCTGCGATGCAGGAAGAGACCCGTGCCCCAGGCAGTGGGGACATACAAGGGTTGATAACGAACGATCATGCGGGTTTAATCGTAAATAGAATTAAATAATTTCAATCTTTTCACATCATTATTCGTTCTATGCTAGCCCTTGTATAGACTCCATAGATCAAGGTGCCGCCACGACATTAAACGTCCTATCCAACGTTTCTTAGGGCTCCCGTAGTTAAGCTTCGTTAGTTCAATTCCTCACATGCTTGAGTTTTTTCTCATGTCCATCGGAACAGCATTCTATTACTTTTCATTTACTATTTTATTGATAGAGGTAATCAACTTTAACACTCCCATTCTCAAGGATATCGGTGTAATTAAGTAACTTGCACTTTATCGTGAGTGTCTGTTTAAAATCGATGATATTTTATGAACGTTTATTTATTGCATTTCTCCACGTCGCGTTGATCGAATGTTATGTTCCCACGTTTTGCACTTGAAGCACAATTATTTTAATCAGCTCTACGTACAGCGCAGCACGACTACCTTTACTGAATGCGTGCACTTTGTTGAATTCACAAGTTATTTCCTTACAAGTTTTTAAAGGTAAATTACTAATTATTAAGTCCCATTAATCTGATTGAAAGAGTTTTTTTTTCTCAATTCTAAAAACAAAAGTTGTTGTAGAACACAAACTCCTATAGCGATGGGAATATCTTGAAATAAGTCTTTATAATACATTATAGTAGATTGCTAATCGAGAGTCGAAAGAATCAATTCCCGAGGTATTTAAAGGATTTGATTCATTTACCCGTGTTAAACACTCTATTTTTCATTTCGAATATAAGGAAAATAAAAACTCATTTTTAATATTCAAATCTTAGCAAAAAAGATTATTACTATTTTTTTTTAATTCCGTCACAGATACTATAACAGATTAGTACCCGCCAATTTATGTCGACTTTTTAAATTTTAAATATCGAACTCACTGCGTAATTGTTGCGGCTTATTTCGCTCAAAGAAGTTGGCCGCACATGGCCGCAGTACGTAGTGGTTGTTTACTTCTTTTCTTTTCCTAGTAGTCGTTTTGGCGATGACAGGAAGAAGTGAAGGAGAGGCGGGCTCTGAAATTGGCACGGCGACTTAATTCCTTACATATACATAAAAATGGCTATGAGATAGATCATGTGAAAAGCGTAGTCATCGCACGGGGTTACATTAAAGACGTACGGAAAGAGTTGCCCTGTCGCTTCCAGCTCACATAAACTACCATAAGTAGGAGAGCGTGACATGTCAATACAGTATTAAGTAGCACTGGAGTAATTGGCTACTACATCCCAGTTACTACATCTACTAACCCCAGTTGGCTACTACATGGCTAACGATTTGCTCACGTACCTCCCTAGCCATCACCTGTGTGTCATACAACAGATATGACATGGCCCGAAACAGAGATATAATAGGAACTGCAGTGTGGGGCACCATAGATTCATCAATTTGTAATGACTCAACAATCATTGCATGTGAGGGATAACAAACAATAAGTAAATATCAAAGGTTCCACTCAACAACCAAGAAATTAAAACACCGTAAACGAACGAAGAGTAATATTATGCCAAGACAGAATGGCTTTTACGTCGACCACAAAAGGTAATATTATATAGTGGTAATAGGTATATAGTTTAATTAAAAAAAAAAGATATTTGACTATATCACCTCACCGTTTGAGACTACCCCCGCCTTCTCTACGTCACCTGTTGGTTGGCTAGAATAAAATACTATTTAGTATTAAGCCCGCCAATTGTACAATCTTTATAGGTACAATAAAGAATTTAATAATAACAATAATAATATTTCCCAACAACATCTAAGAATACAACAGAACAAAATTTTGGAACCCCGTTCACTCCCTTAAGGGTTAAATTTAGAAAAAACAGCGAAACACGTGTTCAATAGATTGTGTTGAAGAGTATTTATTTTAAATTTCAAGAAAATAAGACAACATTCTTTATGCCTCCCACACAAATTTTAGAAACCCTTTTCGCCCCCTTTTTTAAATTTAAAGGTTAAATTTAAAAAAATCCGGTCTCAGATCCTATGTGCAAAATTTCAGCTTCCTAGGTCCAATTTTGGAAAAGATTCAAGGAATAAAATTTTGCTACCCCTTTCACTCCCTTAAGGGTTAAATTTAGAAAAACGGTGAAACACGTGTTCAATCGATTGTGTTAAAGAGTATTTATTTTAAGTTTCAAGAAAATTAGACGACATTCTGTATACTTCCCATACAAATTTTGACAACTCTTTTGACCTTTTTAGGGGTTGAGTTTCAAAAAATCCGGTCTTATTCCATGGCTATATTATATACAGACCCTCTGTGCAAAATCTTAGCTTCCTAGGTCCAACGGCTTGGGCTGGGCGTTGATGAGTGTATCAGTCAGTAGAACAACATTTTGCAACCCCTTTTACTCCCTTTAGGTCTGAATTTAGAAAAAACGGCGAAACACGTATTCAATTAATTGTGTTGAAGAGTATTTATTTTAAGTTTCAAGAAAATTAGACCACATTTTTTATACCTCCCATACAAATATTGGCAACCCTTTTCGCCCCCTTAGGGATTGAATTTCAAAAAATCCGGTCTTATTCCTCGCCTACATTATATATAGACCCCCTGTGCAAAATAGTCAGCTTCCTAGGTCCAACGGCTTGGGCTGGGCGTAGATGAGTGAGTCAGTCATTCAGTCAGGACTTTGAATTTTATATGTATAGATTTTGGACAATTCACACAATATGTTTATAAATTGTAGCCTATGTGTTATTCTGATGTATAAGCTACATTATTGTAAAGTTTCATTAAAATCCATTCAGTACTTTTTACGTGAAAGAGTAACAAACATCCATGCATATTTTCAAACTTTCACGTTTATAATATTAGTAGGGATTGTGTGCCAACTGAAATCAGTGTAAAGTCTAGAAAATATCACCGTCATCAAGACACCACTGGAAAGCAGTACACAAGAGAGCGGCGGCACACCGCAGCTCGGTCCATTGAAAACGCATTTCCATCCGGATACGGCTCTCCAGCTATATCTTTACGGGCGTTTACGTCTTCGCAAATGCTCACTGTAATATCAGACACCCCCTTCCCACATGCGTGCGACAACGATGCCGTGTTCAAAACGAGACTTTAACTTTACTAGAATCAGCACAGAAGATAGTCTGTGTTTTCTTGCGTATAAAGTTGAGAATGCAATGGAGAGATAAAAGTGTGTAGAATTGTTTCAGGTTCGGTGAGAGAAAGAATTTTCAATCCAACAAACACAAGCAGCAAGAAGTGGAGTGGACCGTCCTAGAGGAATTTGTTTGACGTTACCAGCGGACTTCCATTCTTTTTTCAAAGAAGTCCTTTTCACCGTCCAGTGGCTCTGTCGCTGCATTCCCTCTATTGCAATTTATTTGAACAGTGCCTTGTCGATTAAATGTTACTTACGTGCCCTCATTAGGCGATTAAATTCCAGACTCTATTTCTGAGAAATAAAATTGAATGTTCACTGCTCTGAGCGGGATTGCGAGTGGATTTCAACTCGTCAGATGGATTCTTTTTACAATTCCAGCTGAACTTCGTAAAGTTCGTACTAATTCTAGGTTAGTTCTGATGTAATTTTCTGTCTAAAAATGTGCGAATACGTTGATTTTAAATTCAATCATAGTGATGAGAAACGAGTAGAAAGCTACGTTTTTAAACACGTTTGTTGTATATTGTAATCCTAATGTTTAAGATAAGGTTTAATTATATCCTT
The DNA here is from genome assembly GCA_934045075.1 of Yponomeuta sedellus. NCBI lineage: Eukaryota > Metazoa > Arthropoda > Insecta > Lepidoptera > Yponomeutidae > Yponomeuta > Yponomeuta sedellus. The sequence continues at coordinate 14,025,578 of OW203735.1, read as the reverse complement.
ACCAAGCTCAAAGGAAAAAGGATGATTGCGACAACTAATCTAAAAAAGCGGCCAAGTACGTGTCGAGCTACACGCATTGTATGGTTCCGTAGTAGATCGTCAAAATATACGAACCTAGTTAATGATTGATATTAAAATTTTATTTTTTTCTAACTACGAAGTTTTGTTTGTATAAATTGGTCAACTTTTCATTAACTTTTGAAACCAACTGTGGCGTGATAGTTTTCCTATTAACTTCAAAATATTATGTGTTTCGGAACAATCCGGATTGGCCTTCGTATTGGAGTGTGGCCTATACCTTCTTTAGGGAACAAACCCGTGCCCCTCGGTTGGGACATAATGGATTGATGATGATGATAATGATATTATGTGACCCTGATTTTTTTCACATTTCTGCAATTATCTATTTAAACAGGTGATGCTAAACGGCTTTGAAGCTAATTTTTTTGCAATATCTATATCGAAAACTGGTTTTCCTACAATTTTGAACAACCAACTCGATGATACCCCATACCGAGAGTAAACGAGAAAATAAATAATCTCTATGTAGGGGGGACCTCCACTACAGGGATGATTTTTACTGATTTAATGCTAATGTTTAGTCGGCGTCATTAATATGCATACCAAATTTCAGCTTTCTAGTGCGGACGGACAGTCAGATAGATTAACGCGGAGACAGTATTTTCCTTGTTGAATACGGAACCCTAAGCACAAAACCACAGGCTAAGGACTAGTCTAAATTAAAGCTCGGTTAAATGACTCTGCGCTTTTAATCCCAGTATTTTCCGATGACTCTTATTGCCTCTTTTCGCAGCTTTTTTTTATGAAAGACAGCGCGCTCTTCTTTGCTGACTACAGAGAAACTTAGTGCTTTTGCCGGAGCTAATTACTTTTGACGAAGTTGCGTAATTAAACAATTGTAGCTCACTTTTTGTTTAAACGCAATCCTTTTATCTTTTGCAAAACTTGATCTATGCTTACTCCTCTGGGATCTATGCTTACTCCTCTTTTTAGGGTTTAAAAGTATGCACGTAAAATGACTAGATATGAGAAGAGGAAGAATCTGAAAGATATGATATGGCAGTCATAGACATTGACGAGACGTTTCTTAAACTACGTATTGCTTGAGTTTTACAGGTTTAAACATGGTTGATAGATTTATTAGCTCGCCTATGTTTGCCGAACGTGTGACTGCAGCCCTCAAAATCATGGGTTTTTTGTGGATGTCGTGATGTATGTCGTGGGTCGTGGGTGGGTGCGACGCTTGCATGGACTTCGGAGCTGAAATGCCGGTGTACTATTGTACTGTTATTATACTAGCTATAGGTACGTTAAAATTTTTTGTGAACTAACACCAAAAGTATTTTAAAAAGTATTTACACTTCATTTAAGCAAACTATTATTTAGCGAAAATTCACATCATATTTACGGCAAAAGGTAAATATGATATGAAATTGTCATTGCACTTAAAAAATTAAGAAACAAAAATATAAAATGTTGTACACCTGTTTCTCTCTAAATCAGTCAAATTAACTCTAGTATCACTATTTAAAATAATTTCGGATATTAGTTGAGGCGGTGTGGTAGCGGAGCGGCAGAACACCGGCTTCTCAATCGGCAGGTCGTGGTTTCGAATCCCGGCATCTGCATGACTTTGTTTTCTAAGTTGTGCACATTTGTAAAATTATATAATACCACTCGCTAACGGCGAAGGAAAGCATCGTGAAACTTAAGATACAAATAAATACCTCAGTGCTTGAAATTGCCAATCCGCGGTAGGCGCGCGTGGTTATTAAGCCGATACTTTCTCACTGAGAGAAGATCCCTGCCCTGCAGTGGGACGTATATGAACAGGGTATTTAAAAAAAAAGGTTGCAGTTTAAATGGATGTTGTAAAAAAAGATATGATTAGACTTTCTTCATAATAAAAAATACATTAATTAAAACTGTTTTTATACGGATTTATGCTCGTTTATTACATTTTTCCAATTTTTCAACGTTTTGGCACTTTTTCAGGTGCCGTGGTCCCGGATGACAAAAAAATACATGTCAAAGTATGCATAATTATCTGCAAAACAGAATAACTTTACTTTATTGGTGTACTTATTGGTGCGTTGCTGTGTGTTGTCGGCCTAGAGAATAGCACCAACCCAAATTCTTCCCGCGGGTGTCGTAAAAGGCGACTAAGGGACAAAAACCGGGGGGTGGGCAGCAGCGCCCCCTGCAGTACAATTCCACCAATCTGCGATACTATGGGCATGGGCATGGGCACGATTATGGGCATTACCCCCCAATGATGTCACAATCTTGTGTTATGGCACTCATTAGGGGAGGGCTATGTCCAGCAGTGGAATAATATAGCCTGAAGAAGAAGAAGATTGGTGTACATTAGTTACAAGCCGATGCACAGACCTTTTTGTCTTCATTTGTAACTTATAAGATGTTACATAAATGTCTCTTTAAATTGTCAATAATGCCTCTAGTATAAGTGATTGTTGTGCCTTATTACGCTTGAAGACAAATAAAATATTTTCTATTCTATATGTACCTAGTTGTTTGTTCAATTTATGTTTATGTATTCTCAAGTAAATAAAAGCGGAATCACCAACTATTGCTAGCTGTAAAACGTATCCAAATCCACTTTAACTCAAACGACGCAAATAAATTCCCACATAAGCGTAGTCAATTTCCAGTGGAGTTTCAGCTAAAGCCCCATAAAATATTTAGGCGGGCGAAGAACTAAAGTATTTAGCTCTAAGCATAGAATACATGTTCGGCTTCTTTCTAACTCAGTGCGTCTATTCAATGGTCATTTGATAGATTTTATTTCGACAGTGTATTTTTGCAAACGTATATTTTTTTATGTTCCATATTTTCACCTCATATTCTTACCACTCAGAGAAAGTCAGAAGTTTTCAAGGTGCCTTTGGGCAGCTTGAAAACTTCTGATGGTAAGACCGGCCACTAGTCTTGCAAGCCTCCACCAATCCGGACTTGGCCCTCGTAGTGAAGTATGGCCTATACCGTCCTTGGGAAAGAGACCCGTGCCCCTCGGTGGGGCATAATTGTATTGTATTGCTTTATTTCGGATAAATAACAATCCATAGATTGTTAGTTAAATGAAACTCAGTATTAAAACTTTGATATTGATGACGATGATGATTCTTAGCACTCATACCGGTAGTCTATCGCTGACCACGGCAACTGTAACACTGCCGAATCGTCGTGTATTAAGGTGATTACGATAAATAGTAATAATTTCGACACAACAGCATCACTTGACCTGATCCCAAACCAGGATACCCGGTGCTGTGGTAACTAGGCAAGGACGTCACAATCACGAAAATACACCCTGACTGATGTCACTTGTACAAATATACGGGCGGCGAGGCTAAATGAGTGCCAACGAGGCAGTCCCACCATTACTGTTTTTCTCAATAAAACAAAATCCCTCAAAATGTTAGAAAGGCTGAACACAGCCACCTACTGGTTTATTTTTTCCTTTCATGCAGTTGTTGGTTTAGTGAGCTGCGCTTTGAAATTTTGAAGAGGCCCGCCCGAGGTTAACATTGGAAAGCGCTTACAACGTCGAGTGCAGCATTTTTATGCCAAAGTAATTTTTTGCAGTTTAATGTTTTGCAGTTTAATAATATTTTGTTAAATGTTCTTAATTAAAAGAACATTTAACAAAATATTAATTTGAGAAAAGACCTGGTGGAGCATTTGTTGTAGCTGAAAAGTGTGTTCGTATGCAGTTATATTAAAAATGTAAAACTTAGTACTACCTACCCCCAAAAGTGTGTGGATAAATTTGGTGAATATAAACACTCTCACTCCCGGTTTCTCGTTCACTCACAAGCCGTGAATCTGCTGTTAACAGTTGATAGTTGCTTTGTTTTCATACGCCCTTTGACCAACAGTTAAAAGTTGTGCATAAAATAAAGAATTTATTTTACCTCAGCCAATCCGTCGCAGGAGGACGGGACAAAGAAGGAAAGCATATGCTCACTCCTTCCTGTCCCGTGAGGATTGGCGGATGAGGGAATCCGGCCTCACGAATTGGAATAATCTTATAATTCATTTTTTTTTTTTTTACTTTTCTCTCTCATAATTAAAACTGTTTTTATACGGATTTATGCTTGTTTATTACATTTTTACAATTTTCCGACGTTTCGGCACTTCAGGTGCCGTGGTCGAAAAAGTGCCGAAACGTCGGAAAATTGTAAAAATGTAATAAACGAGCATAAATCCGTTAATGATGTCTAGTGCTCGTGTTAACCTTAGAAAATACTATTTTCTCTCTCATGTCACTCATTCTGTAATATTCTTGTCGTCACCATTTCATTGCCCAATTTCTTGTGTTATTTTCATATTATACTTCGTTTTACCCGTTTTCCATTAGTTTTCTTTTCTATACAGTCCATTTCGCAACATTTGGTCCTTTATGTGTTCCTAGCATTCTGTTTTTAAACGGAGGTTAATGGGCGATGAGGGATCCACCAGGAGTGACGCTGGCGGAGTTGCGCAAGATTGCGAGGGCGTTCCGCGGCTGTGTCGTACAGCGTGAGAAGGAACACCATGGGGTTTTAGCCGGTAACAGTCCGGCATAACCCTGTTGCCATCCCCAGCGGAAGGGTCTCCATAAGGAATTTCCCCTGATAAAAAAGTTGTGCGTTTACTAGTGATTTTAAATTTCTGAAAGTGTAGTTATCATCTTCTACAGAAGTCAAAATTACATTATATCCACCTGACCGTTATAAGGTAGTTATATGTGGGAGTAAATAAAAACTGTTATTTTTACTTAGTCTTACGTCTTTTTATTTTTAAAAGAATTAACAAAAAAACCACTTAATTGCCCGTCGTCCGTCTTTAGCAAGAAGCAAAAAAAACTTATTATCTATCCTACTCTATGTCGTTTTACAGATCCATCCATCCCTCTCGCTCACACAATCAACACGTTCCTTTTCATACATCTCCCTAACGTTACATCACATCCCACATATATATTAAACGTGTCTAATCGCGATTATTTATTAGGTAAAACGTAAAATTTACCTTATTTCCCGACGTTCCCGGCAACTGTGACGCAGCCGAGAACCGTTTAATATATATATGTATGAGTATCGCGTGATAAGGCATATTTTTGTGTTTCCTTTTTACTGGTAACGTGCATCAGTAATGTTACTTAAGTGACGATGCCATGCATCCTTCCTGGAAGTTGGAAGCCAAACATTTGAGCAGGGCCCATGGCATGTTGCCAACTATCGACCTCTCAAATGCTAACGGTGGGAGATAAACTAACAAACCACCTACTCTTTACGGATTACTTAATCATACTCTAGCACGCATGGCGTAAACTAGAATAACACAGAGAGTTCGATTCGTGATAGCCACCAAGTATAAGTAATGTAGAGCCATGATCTTACTAAAAATAACGTTTAATTATCATTGGAAAAACAATAGGTGAGTATGATAATGACCGAAATTTAATTTTAAGTTCTATGACAAAAATGTGTAAATGTGCATATAAGATTAACAAATGTACCTACAATAAACAAAATAAATTAAAAATAATATTCTACATTTAAGTAACTAAATAAAAGTACAAAAAACTTTGGGTTTGGATGCAAACCACGTAATGAGATGATTTAAACAGCGCTCAGTGGCATCTTCGCTCACCCTAGTTGGGTGAAGGGACCACTCGGACTCTGGAGTACCTGGCACATTGTTTTTAGATGGAGTAGGCCTGCCCAGTACCTTTACCATCCTGGTAGCTTAGTCGGCCTAGCCCACAGAAATGAGGACATTAGTACGCGCGGTGGGTTAATGAGGGTTACGGTGGCGGGGAGTCGCTGGATGCGGGTGGCACAAGACCGTGAAGCTTGGAAAACCATGAGGGAGGCCTATGTCCTGCAGTGGAGGTCGAGTGGCTGATGATGAAGATGATGATGAATACGCGCGGAGCCAACCAAGCCCGGGTTTCCTCACGATATTTTCCTTCCAAGTTAGCGTGTGGTATTGCTACTGCAAATTCGCAGATTTACGTAACTTAGAAAATAAACAAAATCATAGGTACATGCCTAAGTCTTGCGCTTCCGAGTCAATTAATATACTCACTGGGTACCACCGCTTGAAGACCAAACGCAAGAGTACAAACTAGTAACAAAACCCCTGAGCATTAACTGCTAAACAGGCTGGGGCAAAAATAAGGAGAAGTTTGATTGAGTCCCACAGCAAAATGCATCACATAACCTAAGGCGACGACGAAATACCTATGTACCGCAGATCAACCGTTATATTTTAGTTTTAAGTTCACCGATCTCTAACCTAACTGCGTGGAGTGCATGTAAATGTCGCTTGTACAATTGCCATGACAACCTGCGCCGCATAGCATAGATACCATAATAATATGCAAAGCGCATATCATAATTAGCCTGGTAAAGTCTGTTAGCTTTTAAAGTCTCGGCTACTATCGGATAGAATCGGATATATTCGTGTTATAGAAATATCGGAACTAATATGACACTTAATTTCGAAATCAGAACTCGATCATTAAGCCTCAGTTTCTGCGCTACTTTATAAACCTTTTCAATTCATTTCATCAGTACGAAAACCGGCGAAAATTGTCGAAAACCGAAGCCTACTCTAAAGCGCGAGGTATATTCTAAAAACTAACAGACTATATCAAGAGTTTGCCTTGCGTCGTTGCTTAACAGATTTTCCTAGCCCGATTCCTCACATAAAAAATCAAGATCTTGAAGAAGTGACACATCTGTACTTTGACAAATAGGTAGAGAATACTTCATTGCACACCAATTGATCTTGAATACTCAAAGTGAACACTGTAACTGTAGTGATGTGAAACGTATACCCACTTCTAACTGTTTTGTAACCGTTTCACTACCAAGAAGAAATATTTTCGCACGATTTAAGCGGATTATAGTACAGTGCATTGCTTTTTGTGAGTCGGTACAGCTTGCTATTTAAGGGTTCACATTTTATTTACCAAAGCGCTTGTGGCCTAAGCGAACCGAGTGATTGGAATCAATCACTTGGTTAAGCAACAACAGGCGCGGTCAGGTACGGGATGGGTGAGCGTCCCGTGACTACCGCTGGTGGCATTTTTCCGAGCGCTTCCGTGCTTTGCAAGGCACGTTAAGCCGTTGGTGCCGGCTGTCATAATAATGGCAGTTGTTAAGCCATGTCAGAGGCCTTATGGGCGGCTTGATAACTTCTAACAGTAAGGCCCGCCACTGTCTTACAATACTCCACCAACCCGGACTTGGCCCCCGTGGTGGAGTATGGCCTAACCTTTCTGCGATGCAGGAAGAGACACATGCCCCAGCAGTGAGGACATACAAGGGTTGATAACGATTTTATTTACTATGTCTGTAAACGAGTCACAATCAATAATACTCATGGCTAATACCAAAATTGTGTCACGCTCGCGGTATTAAAAAAGGTATACTAATACTTCCGAATCGTGCTTTACTCGTTGTCACGCCAATGATCCCAACATGATGGGTGGCACGGTAAGGCTTCCTGTCTATAATACCGGCAACTCATTATTCAGATAATTTGTTCCCATAATTTTCTTCCACACTCTTTGTAGTCCCGCACGTTACTGCTTGAGTAAACAACAGCTTAATAAAGCAAATATGAGCGGGCAACACCAGCTCTCGTTAAGTAATCGGGCGGTTGTAACCAGTTGTTACCAGATAATTGCGGAAGTGTGTCTAAGAGAGATTTACGTCTCTCGCCTCTATCGGGGGACCTTACACGGACGGCGTAGGGAAAAAGGTTTACTAGATACACCTACTATACGCGCCGAGTCGAGATAGAGATCTCTCACACTTTGTCAGGGGCTCGTGACAAAGTCAGTAAATTTATTACGCGACGTATTGCCTTTTACGAGAAAAATAAGTGAAACTCTCTTGAAACAGCCGGCGATGTTTCTCTTTTACGGGCCGTCATGAAGCGGCGTGTCTCAGCTTTTTATATGAGCGAGAGTGAAATATGTTCCTTGCATTGACACTTAAAATCTGTCTCTATTGTTTTCAACGTGGGACTACCTAGGCTGGAGTGTTACCCACGATGGAGCCAAATAACTAAGCCGGCTTTATGGTGTTTTTGTTTGTAAATTCCTTTTAACATATGTAGGCATATCAATATTCCTTGGAAATATGTATTTATTGTATTCGTTTATTGTTATTATGTTCTTTTTAATGCACTAAGCCATGCTAAGGACATTGTTAAAAACCTATTTAGAGGCTAAACATTCCACCTATGCCGGGACTCAAACCTGCGACCTCTGGCTAACCATGCCAGCTATCTCTCAACAACAAGTCGCCCATTAGCTCAGTAGGGAGAGCGCTGGCACGGTTAACGAAAGGTCGCGGATTCGAGTCCCGGCATGGGGGGAACTTTTAGCCTCTAAATAGTTTTTTTTTATATCGTTTATTGTTATGTTATAATGATATAATATTCCCGCACCATACTCATCATCAACCCATTATGTCCCCACCGAGGGTGTCTCTTCCCTGATGAAGGTATACGCCAACACGGGGGCCAAGTCCGGATTGGTGGAGGCTTGCAAGACTAGTGGCTGGTCTTACTGTCATAAGTTTTCAAGCCGCCCTAAGGCCTCTGACTTGGCTTAACGACTGCCATCTATCGACGGCAGCCGGCACCAACTGCTTAGCGTGCTTTTCGAAGCATGGAACCGCTTGGAAAAATGTCACTACTGTTAGTCATATACGGTCACCCATCTATGCACTGAACGCACCCTATGTTGCTTAACCTGCGTGATCGTTTACGATCACTCAGGCAGCGGGGCTACGAGCGATTTCATACTAAATTTCATATATAATCTAAATATAGATGAGTAATGAGTAAATTTAATATTGTAAACTACCTACTAATCTTGTCTCTTATGTTAGCTAAAAGATTAAAGAGTAAACCCATTGCATATTTAATATCTTTAAGCCCGCCTATGTGCAAAATGTTTATGCAATAAAGTATTTTACCAGTAAGTACAAGTAAAAGTTTACAAGTAAGTAACCATCTGCCGGAGTGGCCTGAGGTGGCCCAGGACAGGAAACTCTGGACTGAATTGGGGGAGGCCTTTGCCCAGCAGTGGGACACAAACATAGAGGCTACGTAAAAAAAAAGTATTTTAATAATAGTAACATTTATGTTCTTAGCTGCCAGAAGGATCGGCCGCGTTGCAAATGCTCGTGTCTGTTAATAACTCCCAACCGTTCAATGTTAATGCTCAATTAACGATGTTAAAAAGAGCTCCACAATCAGCCTTTATAATTCACGCCGGGATATTATCGTACATCTTCAATGGCAAAGGGCGCGCGCGTTGTTACACGTTACTAATAAGGAGAGAGCCTTAGCTGAAGACGCTTTGTTTTGAATAACACGAAGATATTTCGTGCCAAGGCGGGACTAAGAAAACAAAATTAGCGAGTTTGTTTTGCTACGGTAAATGGAACCTAAAGTCTTGATGAGGGGAGAAAATTATCGTCGACATAACAAATTTCGTTTATGTCCGTTAGGTCTTTAGACTTCAAACGCTAGCTATCTATGAATGTATCTATGTAAAAAAAAGGTAGGCGGGAAGCGCTCGTGGCCTAGTCCAACTGAGTGATTGGAATCACTTCAGTTAATCAAAAACAGGCGCGGTTAGGTGCAGAATGGGTGACTTCCGTGCTTCGCAAGACACGTTAAGCCGTTGGTGTCGGCTGTCATGTAATAGCAGTCGTTAAGCCATGTCAGAGGCCTTATGAGCGGCTTGATATCGTCTGATAGTAACAATCCTCCACCAACCCGGACTGGCCCCGTAGTGAAATATGGCCTAACCTTCCCGCGATGCAGGAAGAGACCCGTGCCCCAGCAGTGGGGACTTACAAGGGTTGATATCAAAAACAAAGAGAGATGAACACTATGTGCACTAATCAAACAAGTTCATTTAGATCTAACTTTACAATTCACAATCAATGTATATTTCCATTCCCAGCTCAATGAATGGTCTTGGACATCGTAGTCATTACCTCTTAGACATCGGGTTTAATTGTGACCTGTAATTGTGCAGATTCATTTATCGCTCGCCCGGGGTAGATTCCAATCAAGCAAGGTTAGGGTTGATTCACACTGAAAGACTAAAAGAAAGCAACGGCTCGGAAAATAATTTAAGTCAATCAATATTTGAGTGGGGAGTGCGCCATCTAGTGGCATGGTTACGTTTGCTCCGCAGAAAATAAAGTTAAACAATTAGAATAACAGTGTATAATTCGATCGTGACCAATAAATTTGTAAGACAATCACACAAGGAATCAGTGAAAGTGTTATCTCCAAAAAATATTGTGGCTGCAGTGCAAAAAGTGCAAATTATTCATACATATCCCAGGACCCTATGTGGGAGATCAAATAAATAACTACAATACTTTTACTGACTAAATAACCAGTCATAAAAAGACGTGTTATACCAAGTAACGTACTTAATATGAGTGAAGTGTCATAATAGTTAACATTAGATTCAAAATCTATTTGTAAACAAGGTGATGCAACCAACGGTCAGTAACGGTAAATTCCTGAGCGATTAGTCATAATCACCAGCACTTACTACAGTTCGACAATTTCACGCCTGATTTCAACGGGCTCCGTGGCTAAGGCTGCAAGACTGTTGGTCCGGAGAGCTACGATCAGTGAGTTCAAACCCAAGCGCCGAACGTCACTTTTTGTTAAAACAGTAACGTGAGTTCTATCCAGCTTGCTCAAGAGAACAACATTTGCACACAAGTTTAATAACAACGGAACTAATTCTCAACTGTGACAAGACAACGATAGATTAAAATATTACCATAGTTCGACATATTTAACACAGAGGGCGCTGACATGAAAAATTAAAAAAAATGACTCCAAAGAAACCCACTAACTATGAGAATTGCTCAAAATGCAAAAAAAATGGTCTAAAGAAGAACGAAACTCTCACATGTATAAATTGCCAACAAACATATTGTCTAGATTGCCAAAATGTGACGGATAAAAGATACAATCTAATGACAAAATCGAAAAGAGAAAAATGGACATGCAACAAATGTCTCTCCCAAGGTGCCTCCACCAGCAAACCCAAATCCCCCCCAGGATACCACGAGGCAAATATTACAAAGAGAGATAAGAAAAAAACGATTCAGGCTACCTCTGAAAGCGATACCAGCTGCGTTTCCTGCCAATCAGATTTTGAAAGTACAAGTTTACCGGATTTATCTACCTATGAGAGCTCAACCGAACTCCAAGAACTACGACTACAAATAATAGAACTGAAAATACAATTAAAAAGTGCGAACGACGAAATAGACAGATTGACTCTGGAAAATATAGAACTGTCTACCAAAACAAAAGGAAATGAATTTAAAATAAATACACTGAAAAAAATTTGCACGGATAACGGATTTGGAGACTAATACTAGCCAATTGTCAATAGAGAGCAGTACTACAAAACCAGAGACCCCTACAAATTCCACTGCCAAGAAAAAAACTACTCAATCAAGAGATAAACCAAATGAAGAAAATATGGAAATGACAAATGTTGAGAATGAATTCATAAGTAAAAAAGGAAAAATATTTTTCTTTGGCTCCCAACAATGCAAAGGGCTAGCAAAGGCAACATCAATTGATAGAGAAAATACTCCATATAGAAAGTATCAAACATTCTCATTCATCAAACCGAATGCTAAGTCAGAAGAAATCGTCCGAACAATGAGGAGCTACGACTTCAACCACCAAGACACAGTAGTCCTGTGCCTGGGAGAAAACGACGTCAATCCCATAAAACTAACTACTGAACTCAGTTACGCTCTCAAACTTTGTGAAAAATGCTCTGTTATTGTACTAGGAATTCATAACAGCATTCACCTTAATGAAAACATGCTTAATAGTACCTTAAAGACTCTATGTAAAAACTCGCAGAATTCTATATTTCTAGACACAAATCCACATTACGTGACTAAGAAAGCCTACTTAGAAAAAACATCTGAAGCAATCAATTTCTCAATAGATTGTAGAGACTACGAAGAAAATTTTATAAAGAATATCAAAACACATCTACAAAAAAATACAAAAAACATAAACACATGCACTGATACTCTACTGAGCTTCGGCAAAAAGAAAACAGCAGATATACAAAATATAACCCCAAAAATTACCCTGACCCAAAATAAAACAAACAAACACACATTTTTTCGTCCCTCCACAGTCTAAAACTATTGACACCGTTACATGCTTTCATCAAAATATTGCAGGGCTATTAGGAAAACGCGAACTGCTAGAAGTATTACTCAAAGACCTCGATACAAAAAATCAACGGATTGACGTGATCTGTCTCAGCGAAACCTTTCTAAGACTGGGGATAGAAAGTAATGCCCATATAACGGATTATAAAATGACATCGTCATACTCACGTAAACTTCAAAAAAGAGGCGGCGTTTGTATTTTCACAAAGAATGATGTTACTGCAAGGGAGTTAACATCTGTCAAAGATTTTACCATAGAGCAATGCTTTGAATGCTGTGGAGTTGAAATACCTCAAATAAAATGCATAGTGCTGTGTGTGTATCGTACGCCCACATCAGACATAAAATTGTTTTTTACCCAGTTGGAGGGTCTCCTCCATAAACTAAACACCAAACGCTTAAAGAAAGTCATATTATGTGGTGACTTAAATATAAATGTCTTAAAAAATACCACAGAAACGAAGGAACTCAACTCTATACTATTAAACTATAACATGCAACTACATATTAAAGAACCCACCAGACAAAATACATGCATTGACAATATCGCAAGCAATATTTCTGACATAAAATCATCACAAACTCTACAAAGTGGTTTATCCGACCATAATACATGCCAATTAATGACGTTCCCTATAGATAAAACCATTAAAACACAAACCTATTTTTATATCAAAAAAAGGGATTATAGTCAAGCTAACACTGAAAAATTTAAGGAATGCCTAAGTTCACTCTCATGGTCTCAAGTATACAATGCCAAAGACGCAGATGAAGCGTTTGAAGAATTCAAAGAATTGTTTTTATTATTCTACGATCTGTGTTTCCCAATTATAAGAGTCAAAATAAAAACTTACCTTAACGGTCTTAAGTGGGTAACACCCGGTATTCAACTATCTTGCAGGAAAAGTCGATATCTTAGGTACAGGTTCTATACTACAAAAACACAACAAGACAAACATAACTACCTAACGTACTCGAAAGCACTAAAAAAATGTATATACAGAGCACAGTCGTCAGCAAATAAAAATCATATGTTAAGCTCAAAAAATAAATGTAAGGCAGCCTGGACTATAATAAAAGACAATTACCAAGGTCAACAAAAAAATAACATAGAAAAAATTGTACTCAATAACGTAATTATTACAAATCCAAAAGACATAGCTACAGAATTCAATAAAAAATTTTTAGATAAAGAAATTAAATCAAAACCCACAAAGCAAATAACGAAATTAATAAACCAAATCTATGAATCTATATACATATCTCCTTGTGACAATAAAGAAATGATGACAATTATTAAATCACTAAACATGACCAATTCCGTTGGTTTTGATGAGGTGAACACTAAAATAATAAAATCATGTGCACTCTACCTTATCGACATTCTGTGCCACCTAGTAAACTTATCCTTCACAATGGGCAAATATCCGACGGCCCTAAAGTTTACTATTGTCAAACCTCTGTACAAAAAAGACGATAAAACGGACATTAATAACTACCGGCCCATAGCCCTCATTAGTATTTTCTCCAAAATTTATGAGAAAGCTATGGAAAAAAGAATAAACAACTTTTTGCTCAAACACAAGATAATTAAAGTCGAACAAAACGGTTTCCAAAAAAATAAATCTACAAGCCTAGCCGGATTTCAGCTAATCACAGAAGTTGTTGAACACGTTGACAAAGGAAAACCTGCAGCCGTGATCTTTTTTGATATGTCTAAGGCATTTGACTTCGTGTCGCATAAAATATTGTTAGAAAAATGTGACAAATATGGAATCAGAGGGGTAGCCTGGGAATGGCTACATAGTTACTTATCTGACCGCAAGCAAATCGTGGAAATTACAACACTTTCTAAAAATAATGAATTGCAAGTACACACGTCTACTCCAGACACAAATGAATGCGGCGTTCCTCAAGGAGGGATTTTGTCCCCTTTGCTTTTCTTATTATATATAAATGACCTACCGGAAATAACCAAAAACAAATGTGTCCTTTTCGCAGATGACATTTCAGTGATAATTAAATGTATTGACGATATGAACTTTGAAACTGACGTAAATAAAACAATAGATGAAATAACAGACTGGTTGAGTGCAAATAATTTAAAAGTTAACGAGAAGAAAACAAAATACATACAATTTAAAAACAAAAAAATGAGACATCGACATATAACGGTCAAGTGTAACAACACAACATTAGAAAATACGCCATCTACGACCTTCTTAGGCATCGTCGTAGATGAAATCTGCACCTGGCTTCCACACTTAGAAAAAGTCTGTAGCAAACTAGATAGGTTCGTTTACGCTCTCCGTAGGCTTAAAAAAACAGCTGACACATCTACAGCTCTAATAGCATACCATGGATATGTGGCATCAGTTCTGAGATACGGCCTCATACTTTGGGGAAACGCCAGAGACATAAATAGGGTATTTATAATCCAAAAACGTTGCATACGGGCAATGTGCGGCGCAGCCCCTCTAGACTCGTGCAAACCTCTGTTTCAGAAACTAAATATTCTTTCTTTGCCTAGTCTCTACATCTATGAAATGGCTTGCTTTGCTCACAGTCATAGAAACATATTTAAAACATACTGCGAAGTTTACAGCTTTAATACAAGATACCCAAATAAAATCGTGGGCCCCCCTTGTAAAACAGAATTTTGCCAAAGAAGCTGCTATCGAATGCTGAAAAAAATATACAACCGCCTACCAAAATTACTAAAAGAGCTACCTTTAGTCCAATTTAAAAGGAAATTGCACAAATGGCTAGTAGAAAAATGCTTTTATTCAGCTGTAGAATACCTTGACATTAAATATATTGACATAAAATAAATATGTAAAAAAATTAATAATTATTATGTAGGACTTAGTCAATATAATTATGTACACTATGATTATCTCCTGAAAAACCTTACAAACTTTGACACTTAACATATTTAATTTAATTCAATTTTTGCATGCCTAAGAAGGTGAATTGTGAAGAAACTTATTTATTAGTACCAGCCTAATGTACCACTTTTCGTGCAAATAAACAATTTCAATTTCAATTTCAATTTCAATAGGCCAGTAAGTACCTGAATCCGCAGTTGCGGAAATTAATGTTTCTTAACTTTATATTTTTTCATACGTCATAATTTTAAATATAAGCATAGAAAGATTTCACTAAAAGAGATTTTTTCTGACTACTTATCCTACTCCTTAAAATTTAAATAACGTTGGTCAAAGAAAAATATAATTAGAAATACATTAATAATAAAGATTTATAATAATTTAAGCAGTCGTGTCCTTCAATAGAAGTAAACATAGACGATAAAAGTTAAACACAATTTTAAATCTTTACAAACACACAGCCTACTATAAGTTAATACAAAACACAAATACAATTCGCATTTTAATAATTCTCTCCTTATTATACTAAACGTGGAAACCTATCGTTTGGGCTTTAGAATACGGTTTGTATAATATGTACTGTTAAGATCTTAATATTTTTAAGCTGTTTGCACACTAAACATAACTAAATTACAATATAAAATATGGCAAAATCAATCTTTTTGATTCGCAGTCAAAATCACCTGCCTACTAAGTACTCGTAGTATCTCTCTATATATTTCTTCAGATTTGATATGTGCGATAGTTCAGGCCACTAGCATGGTGTGCTACCACCTTAAGCAACTCGGCCGCCGCACTGGGATACGGCTGCAATATATCTCACGTGCCTTGCCTCGCTCACACAGTCGGGGCTGAGCTATGTTAACTCTTATGCGTACGATATAAGTGCTACTATCGACCGAGGAATGCCTAAGGAGACAGCTGACTGTACTTACGCACAAAGCCACGCCGAGATCGCAAACCTTTTCTCTTTTCTGTTAATTAATTTCTTGCTGCCTTCTCTGGGTTTTTTCAATTATCTGTTGGGGACTTTTGTATGGAGGTCAAGGTTGATTAAACAAACATATAGATGCGTCTAGTTGGATATATTCTACAATAAGATTCCTCAAGATATATTTGACTTACCCTCGAAGCGGTTTAAAAAAATGTGTTAAGCATACTCTGTGCAAAAAGGCCTATTATGACACTAAACATTATTTGGAAGGCAAAGATGTCTGATATTAAAATAATGTTAAAAGGGACGATTATGTCTAGTGTAATGTAACTGAAAGTTGAAACTCTGTTATTTAAATTAAAATCTGTTATGAAAAAAATAAATGTGGAGTTTCGTCATTAAAAAAACCGTCAATCGCCAGGATGTAAGCGTTCTTGAAATGAAACGAAAAGGTTTTATTCAAAGTAGCGCAGAAACTGCGGCTTAATGAACGTTACAATTCAAACTAGGGCACCGTTTCAAAATCTAGATCATTTTAGAAACGAAATGGATAAAAAAAAAATCAAATCCTTCGATAAGGCTCGCCACGTCCGTCTGTCCTCAGCCATCCTAATCCAGCCACTGCCACCAACCTGCCTCAGATCGTAACTCCAGGGTGCTGGTGGGCATCCTATGTGGTATTTGCCTTATAGGTTGGTTGATAAGCAAGTTAATTTGGAAACCTATTTAGAGGCTAAAAATTTCACCCATGCCGGGATTCGAAACCGCAACCTCTGGCTATCCGTGCCAGCGCTCTACCAATTGAGCTTAATTGGTAGAGCGCTGGCACGGATAGCCAGAGGTTGCGAGTTCGAATCCCGGCATGGGTGAAATTTTTAGCCTCTAAATAGGTTTTTAAATTTGTCCTTAGCACTGGTTAGTGCATTAAAAATAAAAATAGTATAAGTTAATTTGGGTTAAGGTAATCTTCAAAGTTTTCATTTATTTTACCCCGTTTACCCTAGCTGTCATTTAGTGCAATCGGTCTTGAGCCTGAAAATTCGGTACTTTAAGTTCTTCGGTACTTCGGTGGTTTATGCCGGTAGTCAGGTATTGCATCACCGAACTACTGCGATGGAAAAGTTTCAACAGTCCCATATACTAACTACTTATATACTCAACACTATAAAATCGTTTAGAAAACGCAAAATTTACAAAATAAAAAAATGTAGCAAAATAAAAAGCGGGGCTTATTTCCGTCATAGGGCTAAACATGCGAACTACTGAGACAAGTTGGTGCAGGCAAAAGTATATTCTTCGCCTGCCATGTTGGACTCTCGAATCCAGACTCTGAATTATCATAATACGGTCTCTAGTAAGACCTTCTAAATATTTTCACCATTTACTTTATCTTTGGAAAATCCATGACCCACTTTTCAAATCGGGATCAGTTATAAGTATTTCATGAAAGTTATACCCGTGAGAGTATTTCAGTTAATCGAGGGCCCCCGAAACTAAATATTGACTCAGCCCTCAACAAACTGTAAGCCAATAATCTCAATAAATAGATAGCTATTCATTCCGATATAAATGGCGATCGGTAGCCATTCGCCTAATCCCGTAGAAGAAACAATATCAGCCCCAACTTGGGCAATAATAAACAAGAAACTACAGAGAAAACGAGCAAAGTTTGCTACACCCGAAATGAGGAGGCGGGGAAGAGCGCGAGTGTGTGACATTCGATAATTAACTACTTATTATCGGTGGTTAATAATGTCCGGGCGATGTTAACAAACTGAAATTGTTCCCGGGAGATAGCTCCTACGTTCGACGCGTATTTATGTGCACGAGATAAAGGCGAACATGGGCCAGCCTTCATGTGGCTTTACTTTTTGTTTGTGGCCCTACTTTTGTTACGTAGTCTATTTGAGACCCCGACCTCGGCAGTTGTGGTTGAATTACAGCAACCACCGCGCTGCGTAGTTAGTTGCTTTTCGCCACAAATTTACTTATTTCAAGTACATTAGTTAGAGAGCACTCAAATTAGGTTAATGTTTTTGATGTCCCTCACCTGGTCACCATAGGACAGGGTATCCTTTGGGACCAGGCTCACCAAATTCTGTCGGAATCGTGAGGTTTGTGGTAGCAATTCGTATGGATTTTGACGGTTAGATGATTTGAGTCGTTCAGGATCACAAAATCACTTGACCGATGAATTACGCGCCCCAACGTAATAGGAGTTGGTGAAGTGATTTCGTTGAGTAGAAGTTATTTATAATCCTTTAGTTCGGGCACTGACTAAGAATCAGCACCGAGGCCTCCCTCAACACAACGCTGAGTCGGCTGCCTTTTGTGGCCATTTTGACACACCACAGGCTAAATCTATGTTTTTCTTTGTTTCGTTTATTGTGTATTTCGTTTATTTCTGTTAAGCTCATGTTGTGTCTCTTACCTCTTTGTTTTGTTTTTGTGATGTGTGTTGTTGTTATAATAATCTTTCTTTCTTTATTTGTAATTAAAATTCACGTATAGTTATATATTACGGTCTAATCGCGATTATTTATTAGGTAAAACGTAATTATCTTATTTCCCGACGTTTCGGCAGCGTTACAGTTGCCGTGGTCTCGGGTAGACTGAAGTGGCGAGTACAGTCAATTGTTGTGGGTATTCACTTTTAGTTTTTCGCAGCTGGTCAACACACAACACTCACTACGCCCATGGACAGGTCCGGTGATCGCGATTACGTCATCAACCTATTATGTCCACACCGAGGGGCACGGGTCTCTTTCCTGAGGCCGTACTCCACCACGGGGACCAAGTCCAGATTGGTGAAGGCTTTGCAAGACTAGTGGCTGGTCTTAGTGTCAGAAGTTTTCAAACCGCCCTAAGGCCTCTGACTTGGCTTAACGACTGCCATTTTACGACGGCAGCCGGCACCAACTGCTTAACGTGCCTTGCGAAACACGGAACTTCTCGGAAAAATGCCACTAGCGTGTGTCACAGACGGTTACCCATCCATACACTATACGCGCCCTATGTTGCTTAACCTTCGTGATCGTTTACGGTCACTTAGGTAGCCGGGGCTACAAGCGATTCGCTATTAGACCCGTTTAATATATAACTATGTATGAGTATCGCGAATCATTAACAAATACGTGTAATAGAAATACTTATAATAATACAGTTTAAAGCCCACTGCACATGCACAGGCGAGAAGCATATGGGTGTAAATTATCACCGCGGATTGGCGATCACATGCGCCGCGGAAGTGAACACCTTAGGCACTCAGATTTCCTCGCAATGCATTCCTTCACAGTTACTGAGTGGTATTGCTACTACCAATGGTGACACACCGGGGCTTGAACCTATGACCTCCTGAAAGTGAAGCAAACAAGCTTGCTTACTTCAAATTGAGGTGCCACGAAAGACCTCACCGTACCTTGTCGTAAAAGAATGAATGAAATTATGATTGAGTGGAATAAACACCTCAATTTTACAGATTTTGTCCGTTAAGTGAAGTCCAAGATGCATTTTTGAAATGAACTAAACATAGAATTCTACCCCTTCTATTATTACGGTTTATAGTACGTATTTTAGTTAGGTATATAGGTAAAAAACATAACCCTCCTTCTTTCGCAGTGGCGTAAAAATTGCTCTAAAGAATTACAGTTACAGGTGTTTATAAGGGCGTGAAAATCGGTCTTATTAATAAAAACACGATTCCTTAAAACACACCTCAGAGGCGGTCTAAATAGTCTATGATAAAAGGAAAAACGTTATTCTAATAACAGATTATTTAAACTGCCTCTGAAGAGTGTTTTAGAGGAATTGTGTATTCATAAATAAGACTTTTGATAATGCTTATAATGAAATTTAATTTGCACAACGCTTTTAATTGACTTTCAAAGAAAAGGTCCAGGATATAGAGGCGAGGGCTTGAACCCCGATTTGACCCGGATTCTTTCAATTTGCATTTAGAATGTATTATAAATCTATATAAGTAAAATTTTAAGTACTGACTGACTGACTCGCTCATCAACGCCCAGCCCAAGCCGTTGGTCCTAGGAAGCTAAAATTTTGCACAGGGGTCTATATACATTGTAGGCAAGGAATAAGACTGGATTTTTTAAAATTATCCCTTCAGGGGGCAAAAAGGGTTGCCAAAATTTGTAAGGGAGGTGTAAAGAATGTAGTCTAATTTTCTTGACACTTAAAATAAATACTCTTCAACACAATTGATTGAACACGTGTTTCGCCGTTAGTTTTTTAATTTACTCCTTAAGGGAGTGATCGGGTTTGCAAAATTTTATAGCTACTAAAATCCACGCGGACGGAGTCGCGGGAAAAAGCTAGTAATGGATATCCGGGAAGCCATTTTTATCCTTTGTTGATAATTTAACTACTCCTAATTACTTTTAATATTGTATAAAAAATATTTTAATTTTATCTTTGGCTTGAGAGTGGATAATTTATACTGACAAAACTGCTTTCAGCTAACCCATTCTTTACACATCCTGTTAGGCATAAATGTGATGAGAATTACTAGTACACTTCTGAAGAGAAGCGCAAAGCTACAATGAAAGTTCTATGGCTTTAATTAAAAGAGCATCACGATTACTGCTATATTAGTTACAATCACAAAACAGAAAATCAATGGAGTGGGCATCCAAATTAGCCTTAGCATAAACATAAACTACGTAAAGAAATATGAACTCATCGAGTCAAAAAGTACTTTTCATCCCACCATCTCGGAAAGAGTATTTTTAATCTTCAATATCTGAGTGGAAAAGCCATCGTGTGCACTAAGTTTGTGAATTAAAAAAGTGTACCTATCTTGTGATTGTAAACGTTTTTTTTTTTTGCATTTAGTCATTTCCTCGCTGAGGTGGAATGAAAAGTTACGTGTTGCACTCGAGTGCAAAGATTTTTCACCTCGTGCTCTTTTGATTCCCTCGCTAACGCTCAGGATTCTAATTTTGAATCACTCGCTGCGCTCGTGATTCAATTTTAGAATCCTTCGCTTGCTCGGTCATCAAAATTGAACACGCGGTTAAAAAGCAACTTTGCACTCTTGTATAACAATAGTAGATTATGCATTAAGGGAATAAAACCATGTATTACGTCATGGGCGGTATATTGAACCCTGAGCGGAGCGAAGGACTCCGAGTTAACTCCCGAGCGCAGCGAGGGAGTTAAATTTTAACTCCTGAGCGAAGCGAGGAAGTTATGTAGAGTCCTGAGTGAAGCCAGGGGTTCATACCGCCCGAGACTAAGACATGTTTTATTCCAGAGGTGAATACTCTACTTTTCACACCATCTGGGAGACAATAAAAAGACAGGGCTGCATAAGTTGAAAAATATTTATTAATATAAAGTCCACACTCTTTTACGGCTTAGCAACTTAAATTGAATATAACTTTTAAATTCGTATTTGCAATTCGCGCCTTTTTTTCTTTTTTTTATTGGTGTTTCGCGCGGTCACACGACACAGTAGTTCAGAAAAAAAAGAAAAAAGGGGTGAGTTTCGAACAACAATTCGAATTTCGAATTGCAATGCGGGGCTTCTTCATAGTTTTCATGCGAATTTTGACATTCTAAATTCAAATCACTTTATTCCCTAGGGAAATTCTTCATTATTATTGCCCTCGAGAGACAAGGCTATGCTTTACGATGATATTTGACGGTACGTAATAAGGCATTGTCGAGCAGGAGGTGTGAAAATAACTATTGTGGAATTCCGTACAAACATAATAATATGCTTAAAGCAATGGCTGGATCGGAATGGCCGAGGACCTTTGTGTAGCAGTGGACGAATACGAGCTGATTTATTAATTCAGGGCCATTCGTTAATATTCTTGTTAATGCAGTTTGGAGTCCTAACTAGCGCCACCAATGGAAAAAAATCATAACTTGTTTTATTATACGTTTTTATCGAAAAGTGAGCATGAAATTTCAATAAGTGGAGACTTATAATTGGCCTTCTGCATGTTTAATAATTTTGATACTCTTTGTTATGTGCTGTTAGTCTTCCCAATATTAAATAAAATAAATAAAAATCGTTATGACAACTATTATTGGAACCTATATTCTAAATAGATGCAATCTAAGATTATTTAATCGATTTCCACTAAAAACGGCCGTTTGTCACTCTCCGATGTCGCTCTAGGCTGTATGTTCTAAATATAGTTATCACAGATATTAAGATTTTTTATTATACAATTTTTATTTTTAATGCACTAACCCGTGCTAAGGACAAATTTAAAAACCTATTTAGAGGCTATATAGGTTTATTTAGGTTTTTAAATTTGTCCTTAGCACGTGTTAGTGCATTAAAAATAAAAATAGTATAATCATGTGGGTACAGTGATATCGTTCCGATGTAAAACCTAACTGCAAAGTAGGTAGTCGGGGCTGTAAGTGATGCAATTTGTTAAAGCCAGAGTCGCTGCCTGTACGTAATACAGAGAATAGTGTAAAGAGGTTCGAAATTTCACTGATGCCGGTGAGTCACCCATTAGCTCAATTGGAAGAGCGCGGGCACGGATAACCAGAGGTTGCGGGTTCGAATCCCGGCATGGGTGAAATTTTTTGCCTCTAAATAGGTTTTTAAAGATTCTTTATGTTTACCTTGAAAAAAACGTATTATAAAACAACTTATCATTTTTATTCCATTTGTGGCGCTAGTGAACACCCCTAAGCGCTTTAAAATGCCTCTCCATTACTGGATGTTGGCAGCACAGATTACAATGTTGGCAGTCAGCTCTTTACAGCGGTCTCTGTTCAGTGCAATTCTGAACAGCTCCTCCTCACCGGTCCACTCTTTGATGTTGCACAACCGTGATATCTTGCTCCTGAACGGCCTTCTCTTTCTTTCCACCTTGCCTTTCAAAATAGTTTACAGTAATTTGTGTCTCGTCATAGCCTAAGTAGGCTACTTTCTGCTGCTTGATGGTGCGAACAAGGTCCGTCAATAATAATGGTAATCGCTCAGAGCGCTATAAAAACGACTATGTTCGGTGTTTTTTGATGGGTTAAAAACCTATTTAGAGGCTATAAATTCCACCCATGCCGGGACTCAAACCCGCGACCTCTGGCTAACCGTGCCAGCGCTGTCCCAACTGAGCTAAGGGGCAAGTACCGGCTTCAGTGAAATTTCGAAGCTCTTTACAATACTCTCTGTATTACTTAGCCTCTAAATAGGTTTTTAAAATTGTCCTTAGTATGGTATGTTAACTGAAAGTGGGCTGGCCACATCTGATGAGAAACCGTTGCATCAGTACCCCATGGGGTACAAAGGATATCGTAGCCGCGAACTGGCAAACGGTAGGTACGACGGCACCAGCGGCTCGCTGTACCTACCTGTCTGAGGCAAATTGATAGTAGAAAGAATATTAAGTACAGTCTGTTATCTTTTAGAATATAGGTACCTCGGACTCTAGATTAGGCTTCGGTTTTCGCCGAAAGCACACGAGTGTAATACTACATAATAGAGTCTAATATGAATATATCCGATTCTATCCGATAGTAGCCGAGGTATATTGTAAAAGTTAACAGACTGTAGTAGTATAAAGAATATTCTTATCTTATCTAGTAGTGGCTGGTTGAGGGTGGTCGAGGTCAG
This sequence comes from Yponomeuta sedellus, assembly GCA_934045075.1. Taxonomy (NCBI): domain Eukaryota; kingdom Metazoa; phylum Arthropoda; class Insecta; order Lepidoptera; family Yponomeutidae; genus Yponomeuta; species Yponomeuta sedellus. The sequence continues at coordinate 14,001,857 of OW203735.1, read as the reverse complement.
AAAGGAATAGCGTATATTGGGAGAGGCCTTTTTTTGTTGACGGGGGAAATCTTCCAAAGATACCCGACTTTCTGGGGGGAAAGCCGGGTTATGTGGGATTTTTACCCACTAAAACCCCCTATTCTAAGCCCGGGAGTACAGGGCTATATTGGGAGAGGCCTACGTTTATCAGTGAATGAATGTGTTGGATTCGATAGGGTATGGTTTTCTCATTTTATTTATATGCTGAGAAAAACCCGCTGACCTGAACCCGCGGGCGGGTTCTTGTGCAGACAGATCTCGTATGCATTTTATTAGGGTCCTGATCTGTAATCGAGGTAGCACAAACATTGAATAAAAATGTACTAGAATACAGCACCTATTGAAGTTAATCATGGTACTAGATAATTTTGATTGAGCTCTAGTATATTTTTCACATTAAAAAAAACTGATTGCGCTATAAAATCTTTGCACGAAAACAAACGATACGTGAATTTGATAGTTATTCAACTAGTATTTCTGACATGCAAATAGGGATTTTTTAAGTAAATTATGCTTTAGTACCTAGTATAAACGATGGAAGTAATGACATGCATACATAACCTCACGCCTGCATCCCAGAGGGGTAGGCAGAGACCAGGGAGTGCCACTTGCCACGATCCTGACAGATCACCTTCGCTTCATCAACGTTCATAAGTCGTTGCATGCACGCACGCCGGTTCCGGGTACTTTTTATCTTTCTTTTTGCTAATACATCCCCTATTTGGTCGATGTGTGTCCGCCTGGGACGCCCCTTACCAGCCCTTCCACTCACATTCGCAATATATATTTGTTTCGTCAATCTTTCTTCCTTCATCCCCTTCACATGTCCAAACCAACGCAACATTCCTTTCTCAATTCTAGTCACTACATCCTCTTTCAGTCCACAACGTTCTCTAATCAGACTATTGCGTATCCTGTCATTCACTACACATACTTCTTAAGGACCTTATTTCATGGAAGTAATTAGACATTCGTTAAAATGTTGTGTATGCCATTCAATATATTCCCATGTAAAGTAGAGAGTAACTACGCTACTCCACGGATTCCTTTCCCACACGCCCTCTTTAGCGGAGCAGCGATCAGTTATTAATGGGCCTGTCAATAGTATGATGTAATTATTATAAATGTTCTCAGATGCGTACGAGATAAAATGCTATTATTCGTTGTGTGCGGAACTTATTACATACAGTAGAGGGATTCGCTCCTTCTTAATTGCAATGTACGCCGGGTACAGATTTATTATCTTACAACTCGCAGGTGATAAACTGAGGCCCTGAGTCGTTTCATTTACAACCAATAACACGGGATGCATATGGCTGGGGAGGCTTCAACGATGACTGAAATATAGATCGGCGGCGAACCTGTTGGGGCGCGGGCAAAAAGTAACGATTATTATAACTTGGAAACATACCTGGATTCAGGCAATACATAATTCAGAGCACGGTTTATTTTATTATAGGTAGCCAGTGCCTTTTTAGGCATAATGCTAGAGTGCACTAGATTATTAAAAGTGGAAAGGCTGTAATACAAGAAGTATCTATGGCAGCGGTTCTCAAGCTTTTTCGATGACGGAACCCTTTTGGAAAGCGATATACTTTACGGAACCCTACAGTAAAACAATTGTTTTAAAGAATGTATTTTTATTAGTAAGCATAATAAAAATACAATGTAACAGTTACTACCTACTTATTACATTAATTAGTAAATTACTAATACTTATAATTATAAGAAAAGTATGTATCTTAAGTAAGTAAGTAAATAAAGTTAACTTTACTTAGTGAGAGGTGTTTGATTTTTTTTTTTTCAAAATTTCTTGCGGAACCTGTATGTGGTATCCTGGAGCCCTAGGGTTCCACGGAACACACTTTGAATATGGCTGATCTATGGCAACTATGGCTACCATAGTGTTACTCAAAGTGTTATTAAGATAACCCAAAATCTAGGAAGCGTACCTCCATTTCTTTGATATTTGTACAATATTAAAAGAGCTGTTACAGGAAATTTATATGAAATGCCTTAATTCCTACATATTCCTAATTAAATTGTTAAGGTTGGAGGTGAAATATAATTGATACTGAGAATGCAGTTTTTACATTTTAATAAGTTGTACAACCCTTAAACATGTTCACTCTTATATTTAAAAAAAAGGGGTTAGTGACTTGTCACTCCCCATAATAATTTAAAAGTTAAAAGTGCTAAACTCAAACCGCCTCAGAACGTCATTGTCGGCTTGCATTGGGTGTGACAGGCTAAGTAAACGTAAGTTAAAATGCCCTCACTTAAAACGTCAATGTGTTTGCGATGCGAACGTGCGATGACTTGGCGTTAACGCGTGTATAATTACTGTTATTAGGAGCGCATGCCAATCAATGCGGACACAATATTTTGAAAATACGCGGCTGGCTCACCCGTCCAAAAACTTCTAAAACTCGCTGCATTTCGGAAGCAAAATAAATTTAACAGAACAACAGGGAAAATCGACGTAAAATATAGAAGCCACTTTCGTAGCTTTATAACACATAAAAAAAACCTACTTCAGTTTACGTCGTGGATGATTTAGCAAGGGCAATAAAATTGTGTATTTTGGTTTACTTTCTGGATTTATCGTTGCAACGGTACCTTTTATCTAGGTGTTATTAAGCTAGTCATCATCTGACTCTTAATTTTCCTACTGTAGTAAATGATAATGAAACTATACATTTTAACTTTAATTCCCGGTTCCTAGGTGCAACGGTGCCTTAGATTTGCTAGAGAAAAAGTAATTTACCTACGCGTCGTATTGGGAACCTCATCCTTTTATAGTCGGTAAAAAAAGGAATTTTTTTTTATTTTTTTTATTTATTAGGTTTTTCAACAGACGCACACTTTACAAATATAGACACAATTTACAATAAATCAAGCCACAGTGTGAATCCAATAACTGAAAAACACAACATTCACATCACATAACATGTAAGACTTACGGACTACAAGTTGGCGCGATTACCTATTGGAACTAAAAACAATAAAGGCATTAGGTTACATTTTCAGGTATGGATGATGTTGACCCTAATTGGATCAAATTTGATCTAAATATAGTACGAAATATAGTATATTGTACACCGAGGGGAGAAAATTATCTATTTCTGTTCGAAAAAAAGTAACAACGGCTTCACTGCAACGTTGCCGAATCGTCAATAGCTAAGTTAATTAAGTTTACCAAGTAAATAACCGCGATTACTTTCTTAAACGTACGTACAACTATGTGTACGTACGTTTGAGAAAGTATAATAGATAGATAAACTTTATCGAAACACCTACGGATGTCCTAAAACCCTCTAGCAAACAATATCCGTTCCATAACAGCAACATTTAAATCCTAATCGAGATTTATAATTTACACAAAGTCCATTAGCTGCGCAAAGAAACCGTTACGATTTTAATAATCACCCATCACTGGGCGATGATCCCGCTGGGTAAATATTGGAGCGATGGCTGGTGTACGCTGACGTTTTATTAAACCACCATTTTAGCTTGACCTCCCCTTCTTCCCTTGTTGTGGAGAAACACAAGGAGCGAAAGGGATCGCGGGAGTTCACGGAAGGTCTTCCGGAATTTGACGTATTACTCGTACTTCGTTGATAGAATTGGGCTTGGCGCAAGGCACAGGCGTTACTAAACTTAGCTTAATATCTTCTTCTTCTTCATACCACATCAGTCCACTGCTGGACACAGCCCTCCCCTAATGAGCGCCATAGCGCAAGGTTGTGCCATCATTGGGGGGTAATGCCCATAATCCCCACGCTGGGCATGCGGGTTGGGGATCGCAGTTTGGTGGAATTGTACTGCAGGGGGCGCTGCTTAGTATTAGCACCCCTCATTTTGAACGTTAATTGAGTAAATGCTAAGAAAAGGCAGATTTGGGCCGTTACTTTTTGGGCAATCTGAAGATTTACTTAGTGAAATTCTTAATATCAAACACAGTGGTTACTGGTCATCGTATCACTTACATGCGAAGACATAAACATAATAACGTTATTTTACTTCTTATTAAAGGAAGTGGCGTGCCTGGTGACGTGATTGATAATAAAGTAAAATCTTATTTCGAAAGAAAGACCAAACTATGACAAATATAACATACCACAATGAATAGTTTGTTTGTTACGCTTTATTGCACAATAATAGTCTTGTAGTCCCTAATAAATAAAACAGCAGAGCTGGGCATCAAAGAACTTTGACAGGAAGGGTCTTAGGATTTAAAAATTTATACTATAAGTGTTACCACATTTTTCCTTCTTCGCTTCGCTTTAATTCTACCATAATGACCGTCTATATGATACTTAAATGTTTTGTTTATTTAAATCCACTTTACGTGATGTGCTGCTCGATATAATACATCGTATAATGGACTGAAATGGTCTTCATAATACTTTGAGTTGATCAAAGCCACCACACACCACTCACATCTCCAACAGTATGTAACGGTGCAAACCTCTTTACACCATTTTTATTTCTTTTTCTATCTATCATTTTCAAATATTTAAATTACGTCACACATATTTCGATTTCCCTCTTTTTTGATCCTACTTTACCCTTCGACCAGATCCGACTATTTTACCTGCTTATCCGTTTTTATCCAGTTTTTCTGTTTTATTATAAAATCTACAAATAAAACAACACCTGAAGTCGTTCCAATTCTTATTATTTGTAAAGGATATACAACGTTCCAAGTACATAAAAAGAGAAAGATTAAAATGCCGCTTTTGGTCAACAACTTGGGACCGTGTTAAAAGTAAATTAGTCGGACTCCATCAATCGAACTCACTTTTCCTATCGTCCGCCCAGTTCATTAAAACCGCAAATTATTTATCGCCGAAGTATGACTTGCAAAGTAAGACTTTAGAAGTATTGAAGGAAAAACTCTCAAGGCACTTAAAAAAAAGGGAAATCTTGACAAATTGTCAGGAAAATAATTGGCGAAGTGCAAGTCGAACTCGCGCACAAAAAGTTCCGTACCAGTAACGCCATCTCGCGTCGGGTGGTAGAACTAATATTAATTTACAGTGCAGACTTAGTAGTGTTTAGTCGTACTCGCGCTTAGCCGTTTTTTATTATTTACCATTAGAATATATAATATGTCCCTCAGTCACGCCAAGTTTAATGACTATATATATGTATTCGCGTTTTTACTATAGAGCAAAAACAATAGAATGGCAAAAAACACCCTTGTTTTATTATCTTTTACAAAGCCTATCAAAGGTCCGATGGACGGGCAGATAGACAGATAGACAGTGGAGGCAGAATAATGGGGTCCGCTTGGCACCTTTCGGGTGCGGAACCCTAATAAGAGATCAAAGTCTATCGTTACTTAAGAATTATCCTATCTTAGCTAAAATATAATCTTTCAATGACACCAATAACTTTAAAAATAATAAATTAACTTCTCACGTAGATACAGTCGACGTACATATGCATTTAATTTAAAAAGTCACCTGCTACGTAACAATTAAAATGCATACCTACTTATGCGTTACACGTGTAAAGGATAATTTGCTGTCGACTGTACCCCTTGGGCCAAGTATGTAATGATGTTGCAGCAATTGGTATATGATACGTCTATACTGTAATCGCTGCGGGTAAACGGTTTGCAAACTTGCTCTCAAGCAATAAACGTCTCAATTAATAACTAAGTATTGGAGTATGTTTCAGACGGGACTACGTCTGTACGTAGCATGTGAATATGTGAAGAGTTTGCCGAGTTTCGCTCGAATTCACAATTGATTAAAGGTCCGATGTAGTTACAGAAAGTTAGGATAACTCACTTGCCAAGTTAATGCAGGCTTCTACGCCTGTTACCTTAAGTTTCGCTTTGAAAATTTGGTCTATTATAAGCTTTTAGTACAGTAAGCAGCACATCGTCCGTAACATCCATGCACTCTACTCCGTTGTATTAAGGGCGATTTTGTTACTTAAATGTGAGGGTCAATATGCTGTCGATTGTACCACATTAAAGGACAATATCGTGAAAACTTTTTAAAAGAAAGATATGAGGCGAATGAAATTTTACTGGCTAGTTGAAGTAATTCTTTAAAAAAACTTCTTTATTTTATTAATATATTCGCAGTATGTAATAAAACGTGAATAGAATAAGGTATGTAGAAACACGATGTGTATAAATGTAGTTTAGTGGACCAGAAAACGAGAAAAAACCATTTTCCCAAACGCGGTAGACTTTACTCGACTTTTTCAAGAAGAAGTCCCGAAACTATTACCCAAAGGGGACCGTATGCAAAGCTTTTTAATAAGAGATAGGGCTCAGTTTATATCGTAGCGGGTAGCGCGGAAATGTCAGCGATCTGAGGCAAATCCTACTTTATTGTTACTGTGCCGCATTTTATTCGGAATTCCACCGAAAGAGATATAAACCTGGAATCGGTTGAGAGTAAATAAAGTCTGTGACTGCGTACCCAAAGCCCTGTCGCTGGGTGTATTGCAGAGATAACAATTATTGGGATTTGGTACTGTATATGTAAGTGAGGTACGGAAAATAAAGAGCCCGTACGGCCTGTGGCTTCTTTATTTTCTCACTCTCTCTTGGATTTAGTAGTAAAAACTTCATTAGGGGCACTTTTTGTGAACAGCGAGTGAAACAAAACAGTCACGGATTGGTAACGCTAAATCGGTAAGGTACTCGGCAACAGTCAACTTCTAAAATAAAAAAAATCTTTTCAGAATAATCGAAAAAAGTTTTACTTCTATTGTATGGTCATACATAAGCGAATACTCTCTTTCTTTTCTACTTTAACTAGCGTCATGACTGGCGTCGTCTTGGCTGAATCAAATACTTAATTCGCAAGCCGTTGAACTTGCTGAGATGATTTCCAGTCACCCAAGTGGCTTACATTAAGTGCTATACATCTTGTTAAATAAATGCTCTCATATACCGTTTTGTCGGCGTGATCAATATTTCTCATACAATGTACTAAGAGTATCTACATAAAATTTTAGCTATGTAGTACTAATCGTCACAGCGCTCGACTCCAGACAGACGAACAGACGGACGTACACGGCGAAACTATAACGCCGCGTACAGATTATCTGCCACGCAATCACAACATGGGCTGTAACAATTTCCATACGTTTAAATGGTTTTGTGTAGTAGTAGTAACTGAGTTTGATTCGTGCTATTCGTTTTCATCTTTTGGTGTTCGCTAATTCACTAATTAAAACTTATGGAAAATGTTGCGTTGCATGTCGCATTACGAGACATCCTTTACCTACCTAACATTGTAATACCCGAAGGCGCTAGCTTCGAGGTAAACCAACAATGGTTTAACGAAGCAGCAAACGATTGAAATGTAAATATATTTAGTAAAAGCAATGTGCAATTCGCTCGCGATCAGCTGACGCGCGAGGTCACTGAACTTGTTCGCAATGTCTTCTAACGTAATAAAATGTTCTAGCTGTAATATAGTGATTTGTGAACTGCTTGCATTTATTCAAAATAAATGTGATGTTATGGATGAGGAAAGTTTGGTTCGCATCTGTAAAACATCTTTTTGCGATGAAGAAATTGCTAGTGCGACTCCTTGTCAAGAAAAGTCGTAAACCGCAGAGGAGCCGGTAAAAAGAACAGAGATCTTGATGATATAATCACCATAATGAAAGAAACTGACCCGGAAAATATGCCTACTTTTGTAGCCCGGGACTTGCAGAAGTTACCACCGGTGACCTTTGACCACATAGACGTCACCAGACTTTTTAAGGACATTATTGCGATCCAGAACGAGCTGAGAATAATACAGAACAAATACGAAAACGATGTCCAGTATGCAACGGTCGATCAATTGCATGAACTTAAGTCCGAGTTAGAAAACTTAAAAAAGACAATGTTGCCAGAGAAGTTTGTAACTAATATCAATACGCGTAGAGGTGCATTTCTCGATACCAGCTTCGAGTACAATAGTGGGCCGATGGGTTTGTTGCCTAGCCAAACCATATCGCCTACCCGCAATACCAGCGTCAAAGAAGTGAAGAACAAAACTGACAATTTGAAAAGTGCATACTGCTCTGACGCGGGCGTGATAACCACAACATCAGTAGCAAACTCGGCCGTATATACAACTACTCCAATGACTCGGCGAAGTAAGAGAACTTGTATCACACTTGCCCCATCATTAAATGCACAGGCCGACCCGCTCAGTGAACCGATTACTAGTAGAATTGGGAGCCCGGAGAGCTATGTTCTGCCGATGTTACCCGAGCACAATGTAAACGACAACGAGCGAGAAAAGAACAACTCAGCTGTTTTGACAACTAGCGCTACTATCTACAAAACTATCGTAATTTATTTTTTTCACCATCAGCTTATTTAGTTAAACACCTACCTAAACCAGCAGTGTAGTTCTAACTAACGTAAAAGACTTTTACTACCTATACATTATTAGGTACGAAGAAAAAATCTATAAAAAATATATTTAAAAAAACAAAAGAACCCGTCTGCAGTGATAAATCAACTGAAAAGGCAAAAACATTAACGAATTTAGTTTATTTAGTTTTTTGTCGCGGTTCTGACCTTATATTGCTAATTTGGTATAGCTTATGCCTAATTTGATTCACCCGCGCAAGCATGACTAATCGAATTACACCTTATTTGACAAAATCTGACCATTGGTTAAGGATTATGAGGGAGCATAGAATCGGGCATACATACTCGTACATACATACATACGTACAAACATACATACATACATACATACATACATACATACATACATACATACATACTCGTACATACATACATACGTACAAACATACATACATACATACATACATACATACATACATACATACATACATACATACATACATACATACATACATACATACATACATACATACATACATACATACATACATACATACATACATACATACATACATACATACATACATACATACATACATACATACATACATACATACATACATACATACATACATACATACATACATCTATACGAGCTAAACACATTACTCTCCTTTTGGACTTCGCCGCAGTCGGGAAAAAAGAGGAGGTTCTGTCTCAGAGAATGAATATCAGCAACATAACCATGCAACCTGTAAGTAAACGAAACTAAAACACAAATAGGTTTGAATTATAATTATTATTACATTTTGTGTAGCCGCCTAAACAAGCTACAAAATTACTCTCTTTTGAGCCAAACCCTCCCTAAATGTACAAGATTTAAATTAAGCAAAAAGCAATACCAAGAAAAGACTAAGGCAGTGCCTTCGTTTTGATACTTTGCCCCAGTTCGAGGTTTTAATTAAATTATCCTCCGAATTCCTCGGGCGGGACCCATATGCTGATCTTTCTCCTCAAAATCCAATTTACTTATCTCTTTTTATTCAAGCTACACTAATAAAAAGTTGAAAGGGCGAAGTCAGATTGAAAATCTATTAACTTAAAATAGGTGATTTTAGATTTAATTTTTCTTGTTTAGCTATATTTGCCATCTCCCGCTCTCTGTTTTTTGGTCAGAATCTTTCTTAGGCTGGCTGGAAGAAATTTCTTTTGAAATAAGTCCGCCTTTGTACATCAACACTTACCTGTTATTTAAGTTATTTTTCTGTTTCTTAATTTTTGTGCAATAAAGCGTAACAAACAAACAAACAAAAATCTCAAGTACCTATAGGGTAGCTGGCTAGCTAAAAAATACCCAAGTGACGTTTTTGTTACAGATTTAACCGTGGTAGGTACGCTCGTGGTCCTCACGAAGAGGCTTTATTGTAGGCTGATGTTGCATGCCTCACTTATGTCTTGCCATTCCTGTTGATTACGAGTAGATGCCGCTCTGGTGCATTCATGCAGATATCTGACCACAGTGATATCATACATACATGGCCAAAGAACCGAGATCAACGCTCTTTGATCGTGGCTGTCGCGTATCTTAACAACGGCACTCCTTACATTTAATTTTCATCAGCTTAAAAAGTGTCTCCTTGTTAAAAATATCATCCCCTCGCCTCCCCTTTCCGTCAAGAGCACGATGCTCACTGCATGCCGGCGCGGGGCTCCCTTAAGTATGTAAGAGGGATTTTCTTTCTCGAAAGATTTCCATATTCAATTACAAATAGACAACTCGCTTCGTCTCGAGTGTTTGCGTCTATTCCTGTGACTGATTGCTTTACTTTGACAACGCCTCACTGCTAGAAGAATACAAGCAATAATAAGATACGCCATCACTTCATGAGGTCATAGTTTTAGTAATAATTCCTTATGTTACGTCTGCCACGCTGACTCCCTCGTACAATCTAAAACCTAATGAGTATAAATATTTTTCATAAATGTAGTCTGAAGGTTTGGTTGGTAATAAATAAAACTACAGATAATAATGTTTTACTTTCCTATAAAGCTTTGTTGTCCATTTGTTAAGGTACTTAAAAAATGTAAACAATCTTGATACGTCTTTTTATCGAAATTCACACTTTTTCAAACAAAAATCTTCACACTTTACCAATTCAATCTGTACCTAAACAAATGGACTATATTATTTAATTGATAAAAGTTGTTTCCAAAATTATTAATTTTAGTTTAATTATTTTCAATCAAAAACTATATACTTACAATAAATATATTACTAGAATGTCTGTATTCGAACGGTCTTAAGAGATAGTTTAGACATAGATGTATTTAGTTCAAATATAACCACAGAATGGGTTTAACTTCCTCGCGTGCCCTCCCCCGGTAGGCAATTTCAAGCGCTAAGGAGTGTCAACACCTCAGACACTCAGGTTTCCTCACAGTTAGCGAGCAGTACCTAATGCTACACTTAAAAAGACCGGTGGATTGTATTGGTCCGAAGGTTTGTTACGTAAAAAAACGTATGTACGTGTGATGATTAATCATTATACGCACGTAATTTTTAGCCCCTAAATAGGTTTTTAAAAATGATTAATCATGCCTGCAAGTTTTATGCCATATTCATCTCGAGTATACCCGGATTTCTGAAGAGTACGAGGGAGAATTTTACAGACAGGTTAGCGACAGGAGTGCTCGCCTTTGACGTCACGTTTTAAAGGAATATTATGTCCCCTTAAGCCCCTCGAGTGCTGAGGGTACAAATTAGCTGAAGAGATCTTGAGTGAGGTAATGAATCTTGAATCCGTACGTGCTTTGACATCGCTTACGTTACCTGCATGCATCGGTAATGCAGGTTGCATGTTGAATGATCAACAGACGGGGTCTGGCTAAACATACTTGCCTTTGTTGTCACTACTGTTTACCTCCAAGGGTCTCCATTAGTAACACTACTAATAACATAAAAGTGAAATTTTATGACGATGTTTGGATATTTGTTACTACATACATAACCTCACGCCTTTATCTTAGAGGGGTAGAGAGAGACCAGGAACTGCCACTTACCACGATCGTGACAGATCACCTTCGCTTCATCAACGTTCATAAGTCGTTGCATGCACGAGCGCCAGTTCCGGGTACTTTTTATCTTCCCCTTTGCTAATACATGTAAGGAAATCTCTTACAGAGATAAGCTCGCCTTTGTACATGTATTTTATTTAATTGTATTTCTTTTTTGTGTTTTTCGTGTACAATAAAGTATAAAGTAAGTATAAGTACATCCCTTATTTGATCGATGTATGTATGTCCGCCTGGGACGTCCCTTACCAGCCCTTTCACTCTCATTAGCAGTATATATTTGTTTCGTCAATCTTTCTTCCTTCATCTTGTCCACATGTCCAAACCAAAGCAACATTCCTTTCTCAATTCTAGTTAATTTACTCTATCGCGCAATAACGAGTTACATGAAACTTTGAACGCAGATAGACAAAGATCTGAATTGATACAGGATCTTAATACTAAGAAAAAGATAAAAAATCAAAAAATATTCACTAACTATATTATAATCATAGATACAGGCAGGACAGTGCCTTCATTACACTGTGGACATGAGAAGGCATTTGAGGTAGACACTGTCACTTAGATAAGGCATTGAAGATGCGTTATGGCTTACTATAAGAGGTTTAAAGATTTGTCATTGCCCCACTATCGTTATCAACCCTTGTATGTCCCCACTGCTAGGGCAGGGGTCTCTTCCTGCATCGCAGGAAGGTTAGGCCATACTCCACCACGGGGGCCAAGTCCGGGTTCGTGGAGGATTATAAAACAGTGGCTGGCGTTAGGTACTGTCAGAAGTTATCAAGCCGCCCGCCCATGAGGCCTCTGACATGGCTTAACGACTGCCATTATATGACAACCAACGGCTTAACGTGCCTTGCGAAGCACGGAAGCGCTCGGAAAAATGCCACTAGCTGTAGTCACGGGACGCTCACCCATCCCGTACCTGACCGCGCCTGTTGTTGCTTAACCAAGTGATTGATTCCAATCACTCGGTTCGCCTAGGCCACGAACGCTTCATCTTCATCTTCGATTGCCCCACTAGCGGGGATGGAAATGTTAACATGAATGTGAACATAACATTACTTGATTATTTATTAGGTAAAACGTAATTACCTTAATTCCCGACGTGTCGGCAGCGTTTCAGTTGCCGTGGTCACGGGAATTAAGGTAATTAAGTTTTACCTAGTGAATCATCGCGATTAGACCTGTTTAATATCTATCTAAGTATGAGTATCGCGAATTAATAAGAAATAACATTTCTTGATTTAGATCGTTTGTGAAAAAAATATTTCTACAGTAAAGGTTTTATATTAAATATTTAAAAAAGTTAAAGGTTTTAAAAACCTATTTAGAGGCTAAAAATTCCACTCATGCCGGGACTCGAACCCGCGAAGGTTAAAGGTGTTAGGATTTTTTTTTCATGTAAGGCTTGAATAAAACATACATGAAAAAGGTACAAACAAAACATTAAAATGTTTAAAAAAATAGTAAAAATAGTTTAATAAAAATGGCTGCATGATTTAATTGCTGTGAAAGCATTATTACCCAGGTAGGGCTAGATTTTTAAGGCAAAATGAATGCGTAGATTTCGTGGGCCCTTTCAACGTTGTTAAAAATAACTATCGAAGCAAAAGAGGCAATTGGCAAAGCTTAGTCAATATTAAATGAAAATTCTGCTTACCTATGCACCACTCCCTTATGCCGACAGGAGATCAAACAAATATTCCACGAAGGGGTGCATCCTGACGAGATGAGCAGCTCTTAAGGTCTATTCACATTAGACCGAGCCGGGGCCGTATGATGTGTACGAAAATAATGATGATGTGTTCACGTGTTACACTAAAAACCTGGCTACGAGAGTTAAATTACTAGTGAGAATTAAATCTCGGTGTTGAAAAGACCAGTTCGTCTGTCCGCGTTGCACGAAACTACAATTAATAGATCATTGACGATTCGATTCACATTACTAGCTGAGACTTCCTACGAGTTCATTTGTGGGTTAATTGACTGCACTGTACATCGAATTGTCCTTGTAACCTGTGAGTTGAAAGTAATGGCCCGGACAGGCAGTCACCGGTCACATGGTGATTCGTTCGCCTTTCGCCGCCGCTGCCGCGTGCTCCGGCCGAGCTGGGAATGAGCCTCGGACGCCCGTCCGCCCGCGCCCGGTCGAATGACCACCTTCAATCTCGGCAACCCCGGCCAGTCTTAATGTGGATAGACCTTTATTGTGATGCGCATACAGCGGACCTAAAACATAGGAAAATACAAGCGTCTACAACCCCTCGCCATGTTTACATAATTAGCTTAAGCGCTTTAACTAGAGGGGAGCCTTATTTGAAAAGAATATTTAATTTTGAAAATGTCTTCTCGAATGCTGTTTTCGTTTAAATATCGCTCTTCAAAGACTTTGATTACTCAATGGTATAAATGTGACGAATATTTTTAGTTATATCTCGTGGCATAATAAAGTAATACGGAATTCAATCCTTTGTAAGGAAAATGTAAGAAAAGAAGAGCTTGCTTACGATTATTATTCTTAAAATGGATAGACATCATTTTAAAGGAGGAGAAATTCACTGTAGATGGCGCAATCTGTCCTTATCATCTTATTCAGATTGCATGTACATGCAAAGGGTTGTTAAATTGGGCTTTTGTACTATCTGCCAGTGACATGTGTCCAAATAATCGAGTGCTTTATTTAACGTCGCTCCAGGGTAAATATTTGACTACGTATTATGGCATGTTTGGGATGGGGTGATTACGGATTAATTGCATAAGTTTCGCTCAATGTTTTAAGTAGTTCGGCAGCGTTTAGCAAATACGAGTATATTGTACTACAGTCTATTTATTCTTACTTGTTCAATTTAGTAAACAAGATTCTTCCCTTAAACTGTGACTTTTTAGTCCAAAACTGCCATTTTTCTTTTAGATAACACGCTGCCAATTTTATAAACATAGTTCATGATTGTTCATGAATTTGCGAGAAAATGTCTAGTTTAGGCATCTGAGCTCAATTTTAAGATTAGAATCTTGTTTACTAAATTGGACAAGTAAGAATAAATAGACTGTAGCTGTGCCTCGCGGTGTTACCCGCTGTTTATCGATTTTCCCAAGGGAATAATATATTTTCTCGCAGTAAAACGTAGCCTATGTTTTAATCCAGGGTGTCGGCTAACTCCATACCAAATTCTATTAAAATAGCTCGAGCCGTTTAGACGTGAAAAAGTGACAATCATACACACTCACATACTTTCGCATTAATAATATTAGTGTGATGTGATGTGATTACGTAGCCTACAGGTACCATTTTCACGCTTTCATCATTCAGTGCCAAGCCCGATTTGTTTACTCCGTAATATTTTATATTTTATGCCACCTGTAGATATTAATTATATTAGTTATCTAGCATATGAATCCTGCAAAAAAGGCTTTTTGAGATACTTTGACTGTAACTGGGGTTTTCCGCCTGTGGTCAAGGGTGCGATTCGTCAAAATACGTTTTTTGTCAAAGGTGCTTTTGGTCAAAGGTGAGCTTTGGCAAAGACGCGATTCCCCAAACTACGCTTTTTATCAAAAGGTGTGTATTTGTAAAGGCGAAGTATATTACGATTAAAAAATGATCTAGAGCTAACATTCTGTGCGACGAAAGCTTGAGCAGACTCATAAAAGATAATGCCGATGGGAAGATAGGCGTAATAAAATGTTTGAAAAAAATTGAGAGGTTAAGATGGATTCAATCTAATAAGTATGATGAATTGCAAACATAAACACGTATTTATTACATAAATATATGAATATAAGTAAATTCCTTTTATTTCTATATAAAATAGCATTTGACTTTAACATTAACAGAGGTTGATGATCTTATAGCCATTATTTGAGATACTATAAAATGACGTATGTCTCGTGGTCGGTCGGCAAGTTGGCATAGGTCGGCAAAGGGTTTTGACGAACTTTTGGCACTTTTGGCAAACGTTATTTGACCAAAAGGATATTCGGATATCCAGGCGGAACCCGCAACCTCTGGCTAACCGTGCCAGAGGTCACGGTTTCGAGTCCCGGCAAAATTGACTAGTAATTGCCCAGTAAAATTGTCCTTAGCACGGGTTAGTGCAATAAAAAGAATATAATGACTTTGAATTTGATCGACAGTTTTCGTATTTACATTCATTAAACATTTTCAATTTGTTTGACACTTCTCATGTTTTCATTAATTCCAAAAATTTCAACAAAAACCTACAGTTTTAATGACAAAGATAAGCCTAGCGAGTCTAGCCGAGTTCTGTCCGAGCCTACTAAGATCATGAAATCGCAGTTGAGTCCGCCTACCTAGTACCTACTAACTTTGTAGCTTTTACCGTGAACAACATCTTAGTTAATATTGTGAAATCTGCACTCATGGGACAGGAAAACATCGTTGGTGGGTTGATCTATTTTACCTGTTCTTTTCGATCCCTTAATCCATTCGTTAACACCTTGCCGCATCCTTTCAGAGCAAAGCAGATTGAGATAACAATGTTACAATGATTTTTTCCACGTCAGATGTCAAATTACAACAAAACCGATTCGCCAAAGTAAACCGTCGTTGAATATAAAATTAAATCAGTTTTCTACAAAGACATCGCGCTAAAAGGGTTCCATTTGTGGCGGTGTTGATATTTTTGACAGCTGCATTGTACTGCGAGGTGAAATGTGGATTTAAAGTAATAATTGTAAAAGCAATCTGATTTCGTTCGGATCAGCCAACTTGCACGGACACAATAGACCTGTCACTTACTGTTGCAGTCACGTAGTTGACATGCAGGGGAAGGGTTGACAGATTTTTTGCAATCGACTTCACTTTTACTTTTTTGTGTAGCCTATAAATGTCCCACTGCGGGTCACAGGTCTTCTCCCAGAGAGAGAGACTTTTATATGTTGAGAAAATAGTTTAAAGGTCTTTTAAAGGATAGAAAATGTGAAAAAAATATATTGTTATTATTTCATCGTCATGTTGGTATTAAAATAATGTACACCTACCTAGCCTTGCTCAATTAGTGACTGTCTTTTTTAGTCGTATGATTCAGTTAAAAAGTCGACGGAGTTGAATCCTGACGTCGACTCTGATTCTGACGACGCCTAAATAATAATAGAAAGGCAATTATCGAGTCCAACGGTCACGAAAATACGTATTAGAAAATACGTTTCAGAGTGCTAAGTGCGAGTTTTTTAACTACTCGATCGCGTTAACTTAAACTCATATTTCTATGGCATCGAGGAAGCGCCACCTAGCGACAAGTATGGAAATTAAAATTGCTGAGTGCGAGTTTTAATGGTATACGTTGAGAAGTGAACACGTTTACCAGCCAAAACACGAATAAACGCGAGTGCGAGTTGTACTGTGACAGCGTTTTGCCAGTTCGAACGGTTAACTTACTCATACTCACTACTCAATGCTCGATTAACGCGGTAGTAAAGTTATTCGACTGGATCTGTCAAACTCGCACTAAGCATTCTGAGCAGTGCTTCGTGTTTTGGGTATTTGCTATAACTTCTAACACAGGCGCTTATAACATTTATGGACAGGGTAAGGCTTTTGAACTCGACAGCTACGCCTACACAAAAATTATCAGGCGTTCTATTGCCTGCTACATAAGTTTCTAACTTCTCAATTTATTATGTCTTCGAACACATTTGAATAAGCTTAATTGAATCTTACAGCTTTGTTACAAGTACTTAAGCATTCTCTAAGAACTTCTCAACAGTTGAGAGATTATAAAGCTTGGCTAATGTACCCAGGGGTAACTAAACATGGTTCTCGCAAGCTTTCCCTAGACCAGATGATGAGTTGTTACAAGTTTACATTACGCCCACACAGCTGATACACCAAATTTATTTTATCGGATTTATTCTATCATGACCAAGTTCCAACAATCCGCTACTCCCTGGGAAAAGGCTTTCGTAGTCTTCGGTCGCTACAAAGACCTTTGCCCAATTAATGTCTCCAACTATACCACAGAGGAAAGTTCACTAATACAAACATGTACAGTCTGTTAGCTTTTAGAATATACCTCGGGCTCTAGAGTAGGCTTCGGCGAAAGCACATGAGTGTAATACTCTGCTCTGTATAAAACTTTTCTTCACTATTCTGCCTATTTGGGTGTCTGGGGCTTCTCTTGCCAACTCAATCGCCATGAAGAAGAAAGAGTGGCGCGGAGACTCACACTATGTTTTACCTTTAGCGTTCATCCCCAGTAAAGCTTGTTTCCCAAAAAATAGGTTATTTCGCTAAAGAAATGTTGATGAAATCTGAAGTGCAAAACCTTTAGTTTTCTCAAAATAAATAATCGCCCTTGTTTCTTGTTACAAAAGTAAGGCACACTTTTAAGGCGCTTGTGTACTAACAATGGAATAAAATTCGAACCTTATTTGTTTTATAATAGGTTTTTTTAAATAGGAACATCATAAATCTTAACCACTACGAGAACCATTTCTAGAACCTATAGTCTTAACTATTTTTAGACCGACATTAAGATTTTTTATGTTTACTTAAAAAAAACGTATTATGAAACAAGTTATAATTTTTATTGCATTGGAGGCGCTGTTAGCACCCCAAAGTGCCATAAGTGAAATTATTGAATATAGTAATGTATTTTTATGTATCGTATGTACGTCCCACTGCAGCGTACTGTCTCTAGTAGGTAGTCTAAAAGAGAGAGAGAGAGAGAGAGAGCATGTTAAGTTTATGTGAAATCAAATTCTTATGTGTAACTTGGAGTATGGTGTTTCTTGCACGCGATGGTTCGCAGTGGAGACGTTCCTTTAGGCCGCGCCTGCTAGTGAATAGTTTATGCAGAATCTGGAATCCTCGCTGTGACGTCATGCATTAAGGCCCCGTCGCAGGGCTTAGTGCGAGCATGCTCCGGAGTGCCTGCCACTCTGTTATTCTGAAAGGGGATACTTGGGATCACTCGTTTTTATCGTGTTTGAAGACTGATTAAAGATCGAGGTCAGATAACAAGCACGGCCGCGTCTCATACATCTACAATTAATATATTCCTTAATGATTCGCGATATTCATACCTAGTTATATATTAAACGGGTTCTCTCAACCGATCGACGAATTATCGAAGAATCGTTCGGGAAGCACTAGAAAATAAAAAAACACAAGAATTTCATCAGTGAGGATGGTTTAAGCTTTCAGGTACGTGGAATCCAGTGCTAAGTAAATACAAATCACGCGCCTTATCACCGGAGCTGTACGCGGACGTAGTGTGTATTGTGTGTCGGCCAGCTCAGCTGCAAAAAACTAAACGTAGCGATAAACTTCGTTTTGTAATAACATTTTATGCCACACCTGGCAATAAAGTGGCTTTTTGGCCAAGAGTAGACATAAAAAGATGTACACAACACGGGAGGTAGTAAAGAAAGCTCTCGATCGCATATTTACGTCCCTCGCTTGCAGCTCGGGCCGCAAACTTCTGCGATCTCGGCCTTTCTTTGTATTACCACCCTAGTTGTGTAATGTACTATTACTTGGTCTATGGTTTAAACCTGGTAACAATCCCAGTACTAAATTTAGACCGCGTTTTGGAATAAGGCTGAAAGTGACTACCCACTATACTCGTGATTGACTGTACTCGCCACATCAGTCTACCCGAGACCACGGCAACTGTAACGCTGCCGAAACGTCGGGAAATAAGGTAATTACGTTTTACCTAATAAATAATCGCGATTAGACCCGTTTAATATGTAACTTAATATTATAATATACGATTAATAGTTCATGATGACCATTCGATGTATGTACATTGCGTACCCGATTAGGTCAAAGTCATTTGTTAATCTGTGGGATAATCGGCTATAAAATATGCATCAAATTGTCATAGTCAACATGAATTGTAAATCATTGAAATGTGGACCTAAATGAAAAAACAATGGAGAAAATCGGATAACTTTATTTATACATTAATTCAAACAAATCGAACAAAGAATCTTCCTAAGAATATTTCCACACTTTTATTGAGACAAACATTCGTTTCAATTAAAACGGACGTTAGAAGCAGCTACTTGTATAGTAGGTAATTAATAAAAGGAAATACAAAGTCAATATGAAATTCCAAGTAAAGAGCAATCTTAATTAACCACGACCATCTCCGAGACAATTAGACAATCTCCGTTCAGTTGAATATCTCTGGGGCAATGTTCCAATTTGTTTCAATTGACTCCTTTTCTTAGACGTCATGTATCAAACGTCTAAATATACATTACATGATTAGGTAAGTGTATAGGCAAAAGAGCAAAACTCAGGAGCACTCCACTTTTAATTCAACTTTATGACCCGTAAAAGGCAAACTGAAATGGAAATTATGTCACGCGACATGGACTGCAATTACGAGTTAAACGGAGCTCAAATTAACCTAAATGCATCAAGTTTATGGGAGTCACTGGGGCATACATACCTACCATAACCTGCCGTAGGCACGTAAGTACTCGTAAATGTTTTAGCCAAGTACAATATAGTATTTTCTAAGGTTAACACGAGCACTAGACATAATGAAAACTGTATATACACGGATTTTATTCGTTTAATTTCGATTCGACGTCTTCCGAGTGAAAAAGTGCCGAAACGTCGGAAAATTGTAAAATTAAACGAGTAAAATCCGTGTCAATACAGTTTTTATTACGTATAGGTAACTTAATTCTAACGTGCATAATAAATAGTGACTTCAGTAAATAATGACTACATTCTATACCTAAGCAAAACGGGATCGGAGTACATTGATCCATGTTTGTGATGTCCTTGCCTGGTTACTATAGAACAGGGTATCCTACTTTGAGTTCAGGTCAAGTGATTGTGTTGTGTGGAAGTCATTAAAAATGAAGTTTTAAGAAAATTAGGAGTAAACAGTACCTTATAGACATTGTGCTTACTATGTTAACTTAGATCTTAAGCTAAGTATCTACCCTCGTGGAAACTGTCGGAAAGTCACAAGTTGTATTTCTTCGGATACTTCCTCTTCAAGTACTTATTAACTTTTGGGGTCTTCATGAAATTATTTTGCAGCAAATTCGCGAACCACTTTTCCACTTGACTCAAGCCTCGTGCTTCAACGACGGGCGTTGGCAATCTGGTCCTTGACAATAGGCCCGTGATTGCTTGAAGAAGGAAAGAAAGGAGAGATACAGAAACAACGATATTTATGGGATCGAAGCCGAATGAGTGGTGGTGGTTTAAAGTAGGAGAAAGGTTGTAATTAGCATTGGACGTTACACCATATCCATACCCAGTGTGGCCACCGTGGGTCTGATAGTGTTTGTTGAAACTTCTTGCTAGATCTGTAGCCTCTAGCGGGTGAGGCAGCAAAACATCACCTCTTTTGGTTTCCGGGGCTTCAACTTGATAACTGTTTCTGCTCAAATAACTTGTCAAAGGTTTTTTCACTGCCGTTTTCATTTTGGCATCTTGCTTTATACTTTCAATTTTCTTCAGCATCGACTGGGCGTTCGTTTGGATCTTCTTGAAAAGGGTTTGAATTTTTCGGCTTTGTTCGTTTATAGCTTTAGTGAAGAAATCCTTAAAGTTATGCACGGAAGGAGCTGGGGTAGGAGTAGTTTCATTCTTAACCTCCGTTTTGACGGTTATCACTAAAACAACTGCAACAAACACGATAACAGAAAACAGCGACATGATCAAAGTCACTGGTCTGAAGCAGAACTTTTTAATATGCATTAACTTTGTTTGAAATACTGAATGGAAATGGAGAGAAATTTTCGCGTTTTTCTATTTATACGGAGAGGAGTTGCAGCTTCGTTGAGCGAGTTAATTTATCGTCATTTCACTATTATTGTTGCTGCCTTGGTTCACTTCTTCAGAAAGGTTAGAATCTCGTCTTACCTTGACATTTGACCTAGCTGATCATAAGAGTAGAATATGAAAACAATTACAATAATTATGTTTAGAAATTCTTTACTGCAGTCATTCATTGCCATTGTATTATTTGTAAAAACACTCTTCGTCCTTAAATATTACATGATCATTCAAAATACTATTCCACAAAAAATAAAGGCTTATTAAAATTCAATGACCGAACTCAAGCATTTGGAATGGGATGGTGGCATCTCGAGTGCAGGGCCTACAACGCGTCGCGTCTTTTGAGCGTCCCACGTCCTTGCCGTGTGCCCCAAACCAATGAACCACCAAAATCCAAAGCTCGTAGGTGTAAAAGTTCTCACATTGTCCGCTAGAGGCCCTACCTACTCTTGCGCAGGTTTCAAAGCGCCCTCTCTCAATTACTGTTGGAACTGTGTTCCCCAGTGAGACAAGATAAAACAGGTAGAGCTTTTAGCAGTGGGGACTTTTATCTAGAGGAAACTTTTGTAGTTACTTGAATTAAATACAGATGGTAGCGCTAACACAAAAGTACCTATGGTGCTATGGTGAATGCAACTTACTTTGGATGACATTTTTAAGTAGGTAACCTCTTTGTTATAATTAAAACTGTTTTTATACGGATTTCACTCGTTTATTATATTTTTACAATTTTCCGACGTTTCGGCACTTTTACAGGTGCTGTGGTCTCCGACGACTGAGGTGACAGGCGTCTTTTTGAAAGCATTAATTGTTAGTTTACTACCCTCGGCAAAAATTACGAAAGTTAAGTATGAAATTACGTTCCAAAATAGGTAAATCAATTATTTTGTATAAAGTCAACAATATTGATTATTAGTAATTGAAGTTAAAATTAAATTTATAGACCAATAATTTTACATGAACTTAAAAATATTGATTATTAATTGAAATTAATAACTCTTTGTTATAATCAACTATTCAAAGTGTTTCTGTTGTATTTATAAAAAGCCGGTTTCCCTAAAGCACTCCCTAGATTCAACTTATTTAAGACGCTTTGGGGTACTAACTAGGACCACCAATAGAATTAAAATTATAACGTGTTTA
This sequence comes from Yponomeuta sedellus, assembly GCA_934045075.1. NCBI lineage: Eukaryota > Metazoa > Arthropoda > Insecta > Lepidoptera > Yponomeutidae > Yponomeuta > Yponomeuta sedellus. The sequence continues at coordinate 13,979,496 of OW203735.1, read as the reverse complement.
AAAACCTATTTAGAGGCTAAAAATTTCACCCATGCCGGGATTCGAACCCGCAACCTCTGGCTATCCGTACCAGCGCTCTACCAATTGAGCGCTGGTACGGATAGCCAGAGGTTGCGGGTTCGAATCCCGGCATGGGTGAAATTTTTAGCCTCTAAATAGGTTTTTAAATTTGTTCCTTAGCACGGGTTAGTGCATTAAAAATAAAAATAGTGTAATTATAACGTGTTTTATACTGATTTTATTTCAAAAATTTAACATCCAAAATCTTAATATCTGTGACAATTATTTTTAGAACAATACAGCCTAGAACGTAGTACCAACACCTTACGACTTTAATAGATATCTGCTAAAAACGGCCGTTTTTATGGAAGAGGTGTGTTCTAAAAATAGTTATCACTGATAGATTTTTGATGGTTACGTTTTGTAAAAAAAAGTATTATAAAACAAGTTATGATTTTTATTCCGTTGGTGGCGCTAGATAGCACCCCAAAGCACCTTAATAAATAATAAAAAATATTAGCCATTTCAAGTAAATACTTAACTATTGTTCTGTCTCATTGGTATAGTAAAAAAAAATTAAACGTGACATTTATTTAGATTTGATCAACGTTTATTCATCTCACTTACGGTCCTAGGGGCATTGTTGGCAAAAACAGTCGTTTATAGTGGAACCGGCTATTAGTCCTACTTTCCTGACCTAAACTTAGTAAATAAAAAAATATATTTTTCCATTGGTAAAAATACATTGTTGGTGGCTCTAGTCAACAAGATTACTATTATATAAAACATAATTCCGAGACTACAGACATGGATTCTTTAATTTTACACGGAGCGTAACCAATTTAATATTCAAGTAGCCGGCTCATCAAAACAGGGAGTAATTACTCATTACTCAGGCGATTCTTAAGCAAACAATAAATTTTTGATGCATAAATTAGTGAGCTGATAAGACTGGTCTTTCCCGTAGGGTTGGCGTCGGCGGACAAAGTGGGAGCTGGCATTGTAAATGGCTTTTGGAACTGATATTAATTGCTCGTTTGTCGGCCTCGCCACGTTTCTCCCTATTTTTCTGGGGGCAACACCAGTCGGTTTAATTTGTAAGGAGCTAAACGTCGGGAATAGGGAAAACTTGAGAGATGTTTCCAACTTCCTCTAAAGTTAAGGCGGGTTGCGACGCGCGATCGACTCTGGCGCCAATATGAATTAATGGTATCTTCCTAGTATCTTTAACCTCGATTCTGTCTTTTTGTAATGAGAATCATAGGGTGTAGGACGCCCTCCGACAAGGTGGAATGACGATCTGCGAAAAACTGCAGGCAGATGCTGGATGCGGTAAGCTGAAGACAGGGCGCTATAGCGCTCATTAGAGGAGGGCTATGTCCAGCAGTGGACTAATATAGCCTGAAGAAGAAAGAAGAAGAACCATAGGGTTAAGCAATTTTCCTATTTTTTTGCGTGAATAACTGCCACATCTCTTCCAATAAGACTGGTTGGAATCCGGGGAAACATATTTTTCGTCTGTTGACGACAGCTCTCAAAAACCTTTGTCTTGCACTCGCTGTGCGTTAACAACGTAAAAAAACTTGATATAGAAATAGGTACTTCATTAGACTAACTCTTATCTACCGTGTTAATCAATGGGCGTATGCTAGTAAAACCTTACACTGCAGTAGAACATCGCAACCACTTACCGCTTGCTATTTCAAAATTGAGTCTATAGATACGGGTTGTAGAGTTGAAAATTAATGTGTTGCAATTACTTGGATACACTTTTATATTGCCCGGTAAGAAACGTCTAAGCAAACTAGTGTTTTATAATACCGTCAGTAGATTTATTGGTACATCCTAACGCAATTAATTGGAAATAAAGTTGTTGGAATATTGAGTACATGCTTTACTTTCTTGTTAGCTCACTTCGTAGCTATTTTGCACTAAACTCGTCTCTCCACATTCGATCGAAGTATATACAATGTTGTATTTCATTATTATGATCAAGACGTTATAGGTCCTTAGCCTGCTCTATTTTTTCCTTATTAAAGTTAAAGAAAGGAAGAAGGAAGAGTGAGGAAACAAAGAACTTAAACTATGTGATATACTTACATTACACTCAAATTTACACATGACACATGTTAGAATACATACACATTGCACCACTCACCCTATTATCAGCGGCTGATCCCGAACCCAAGACTCCGGTCGCAGGGCTGGTTAGAGAACATGTACAGTACACAATTACACACACATACAGACATACACACATAATACACATACAATATAAACACACACACACACACACATTTAAAATCGTCTATTAATCTATTAGTAAATTTAGAATCATAAAAAAAAAAAAAAAAATTGTTTAAGTAAAAGATAATGCTGATAACTGTATTGTATCATCCACTATTATTACAACACTATCCTAGTTGTGGAAGAGCGGTGTCTACTGCTACAGGTATTTTTATACTTACAAGTAGATGTCCTCAATGTATGTAGTTAAGAAGTAGTGGATAACGAAATAAAGAAATTTGATTAATTTGATTTGAAAGAAAGAAAAACACTTCCGTTTAAAAACATGACAAAATTTTGCGGTTATTCAATGCGTACTGCAAGTAGCGTGATACGGAAAGGTTCTGAAAGCGCCAAAACAGAATTAGTTCTTCCATACAAAATAAATTTTATTCGCATTAGGTATAAGTGCCATTGCCTAGTTCTATGATCGAACTATTGCGAATTTATTTTCGCACTAGTGCCAACAATGCGTACAAAGCCAAATATTTAACTACTGTGATATTATTTTTAATCTATGGAACAATAACTGTTAAAGCGAATTTGTATGGCCCTGGCAACTCACCGGAGACCGGTGTGCCTTCAACTCTAGCGCGCATTTAATGGAGATTTAATATCGTTTTCCTTGGACCGTTGTTCTTCAACGGCCATAGAATACAATGAAGATAAAACATACCGGCACATTTAACGTTTTCATCTTAGATTGATGGCATATAAAATACCAAAAAAGACATTGAGCGCAACTTCTCTCACGTTTTAATTTTCCCAAGTGAGTGCGCCACGTCGCCGATAGGGGCGCGACGATCGCCCAGAAAGCTTTAGAGCGAGTATTAAGTTTATCACGGATCGCTACCAGGCTAAATAAACTTTTATCGTCTGAAATACGCGAATCATTCCAAAATGTGTCGTGCGTAAGAAAATAAATTAAAAAGAGAATTAAAAACCCGTCTTATAGTACGCAACAATAATTATTTTTTCATGATTACAGAGTAGCTATTTCTCATTCGTTTGATGAGTAAAACAAACCCTATAAATTTCGTAACCTTTTTGCAACACGGGTTAATGCACTTACTTAATCTGCGAATATTTTGGGACCACAAAGCAAATCCGTAGTCTCGGTCACAAAACAATCGCGATGAAGTGAATATTTAATAGACGTAATATGTTTATGAAGTACCCACATAATAGATATTCTAGCCAATGTGGACAATAAATAACTCCCGAAAAAAATAATAGAACACGTAACGAACAAAATTGTGGCGCAGAGATAAGATCGCGTCAGTGTGAGTTCGCGTGAGCTTGTTTCAATTTGCCGGCAGCGTGGTGTTGAAAAATAATTAAAAATGCAATTAAAATGCGCCATAAATCCGTCACCCGCCCCCGCCTAGCGTGTAAACAAACTCCAATTTACAAAACTGTAAATATAAATAAATAAATGGGTATATTGTTTTAGGGCAGTCGTGCGCGAGCCGGGATTAAATGTTCAACTTAGGTAGTTACCGTTTATGACACGTTTTTCCACTTTCCTGAATGCCGCTTCATGCACGTGACGCTTGTTGAATAAAAGTAGTTTACTGACTGTTTGTAACTGAATCGTATAAAAAAGGTCACGAAAAAAGAATTTGTACGGATGCACCCTTTACTCGTTAGCGAGTTTCAAAAGTGTATTTTCCGCCTCTACACTCTCTACAACCTTACGCAAAGCGAGTAAGTATGAGCGTTGTACGAGTCTTGAAAATTCATAATTATACAATACGTAGAGTAATTTTTATAGTTGTTTTTTTGACACTACTTTTGATAGTCTACTAACCACTCGCTTTCCACGATCTTACGCAAAAGGAGCATTTGAGCGTTTGTTCGCTTATGGCCAACTTAGAAAACCGTTTTTAAATTTTTACACAATTTTTCACGACTTCGAAATCGATAAACTTCGCAATTAGTCAACTTCTTGATCGTCCAACTTAGCAACTAGTCAAAAATAAAGATTGCCACATTTTCTTTTAAGGCGAACATCTTTCGTCAGTTTATAGACACTGGCCACTTTAGATTAGCTTAGAAACATAGTTTAATATTAAAATATTTTTCCGAATTCGTTACTCCCGAGTGTAGTTTGCCGGACACACAAGGAATAGGGGACTGTTTGAGAAGTGGATCGATTGATGCACGGACCTATTGAGAAATAGATGGTTTAAGAAGCGGCCCGATTGCGAAGTTGACTATATACGAAAGGAACCGATTGCTCATCTCCTACAGAAAATTTTAGTGGACGGTTTGCTAAGTTGGCCATAAGCGAACAAAGTGTTTTAGAGACACTATACTATTGACATGCTACTAACCAATCGCATTACAATCGTCTCCGCGAGAATACCTAATTATTTTTATACTATTAAATTATTCGGTTATACTATTGAAATGATATTGCACTGTGTTGCCTAGTACTATCGAATTAAATAAAATAACAGATATTTTCGTGCTTATATAATTAGACTAGCTTTTGCCCACGACTCCATCCGCGTGAACTTTTTTTGCAACCTCGTTCACTCCCTTAAGGGTTAAATTTAAAAACAACGAAACACGTGTTCCATCAATTGTGTTGAAGAACATTTATTTTAAGTTTCAAGAAAATTTGACAACATTCTTTATACCTCCCATAAAAATTTTGGCAACCCTTTTCGCCCCCTTAGGGGTTGAATTTCAAAAAATCCGGTCTTATTCTTGACTACATTTTATATAGACCCTCTGTGCAAAATTTCAGCTTCCGAGGTCCAACGGCTTGGGCTGGGCGTTGATGAGTGAATCAGTCAGTCAGGACTTTGAATTTTATATATATTGATTGATTGATAAACTGTCTGTGATTTTGTATCTAGCGCCCGGTACGGACAACGCCTCGGGTTGTCTCGTCCCTTTTTGGCCAAAAAATATATCACATTAAAGCATCTGCGCGAGGTTTTTCTGAGAGTGTAGATCCTGCTTTAAACGAACGAGACAGGTGTGTTTGTTTTTAAGATCCAAATTGGTCAATTTATTCCATATTGTAAACCAGCCCGCAGGAACACCTTTCAAATGGAATACATTTTATTACCGTCTGGGTTGAAATTAATTTAAAAACTCTATTGTTTCAATCAATTTATTTACGTTAACACAAAGTAAGAATCACTAAAACTAAATCAAACACAAATTCATTTACAGTAGTAAAACTACCCCAGTACAGTTAAATCCAATACAACGTAGGTATACAATGAACTTATTACCTAAATTATTATCAAAATAAATTAACTCTAGACTCAGTGAAAGACCTACTTAAATCAATACATATTCCATTAAGTTTATTCGACACAAATTATTTTAATCCATTTACGAATGAGAAAAAATGTCAACACTTTATTGATACAATTCATATTGGACTTATTATTTCATACAAAAGCTCGGGCAATCTAATCAAAATATATATATTTACTTCTATGGTTCGTCATAAATATTTTACAAACTGTCAGAGTTCATAAGAAAAATTGCTTACGATTGTAAAGGCCCCAGTCTATTGGTTCAATATCTTAAAACTTAGACAAAAAAGATGCCTCCTAAGTACGTATCGAAAATATATATAATAAATTGGTTAAAATCACACTACAATTGCCAATTTTAACATCAAAATCGTGGTACTAAATGATACAAAACATTTGCGATTAGACACGTAAAATGTATAACTATGTATAAGCAATCGCAAGTCACTAACAAATATTATTGGTTGGCGTTGGCGCTAATCGCAGTAGTACGGTACGGGCAAATTTTTCACTTGACCCAAATCGGCTAGTGATTATAATGATTGCCGTAACTGAGAGTAATAATGACCTAAAACAGAGTCTCGATACTGTTAGTACAATGTACAATGGCAGATAAATGGACGCGTCACGTGACGTGATTTTTTATATCATTGGCGCCTAGAAGGTGTGATACTCGTGCGGGCTTAGACTTAATGCACCAAGAAAATGAAATGGCCATGTTCACGCATTTACCATTGTACCACTAAGCATTAACAGAATTGATAGGGCTAAGGTGACGGTCCTTGGACAGACCACCATCCCGATGGTCGGGTAGTTGAGTCAATATAGTAGCGTTTTACGGCCTATGTAAAACAATTAAATAATGCTTTAGCATTTCAAATTATTAATGGCAATCATGGAATCTTATACGAATATTAGATTTAAGAGGACTTGAGAAAGATGGTCAGAGTGGAGTTTTTTTTCCCGCTGCCTTTTTCTCCACTACACTACGGCCCGAAGGCAGCGGTTTTCACTTTCACGTTACATTTTTCTTTGACATTCAGCAAACAGAATGTCATATCTTTACTTTGACTAAAATTGAACTGAATTGAAGTTGGCAGAGGGTCCCTGGATGCTGCTGGCAAGGTACCGTGAGAGATGGCATTTGGGGGAAAAGGCTTATAGCGAGCAGTGGGCAAAGGTGGGCTGATGATGACGATGAGCACAATAATGAAAAAACAGTTATTTTCTCTTATTTTTACTACTGGCGCGAGTATTGGGGTGAATATGCAAAGAATCACAAATTACTGAAATGGGATTAAATCTGGTTGGGTACCACGAAAGGAAACAGATTTTCTATCATCTATATGAGTTAAAAGGACTCGTTAATAATTAACCGAGAATTAAATTTTTTTCATTTCCACTAAAATCGTTTTTTAAAATATGGATGAATATACGTGCTCTTTCTACGATGCAATAGAATAACTTTGTTAAAATAGATTAACATTGCATGACGAGGTCTTGAAATTGATATATAGTGCAAATTTATTTTTATTAACATAATTCAAAGTACCTTCACTCAATATGCTTGTAGATGACAACTTGTTAGTTACACATTTTTAGGTCTGGCGATTCGCCCCATACTTAGGGCTGGCTCTTATTAGCAGTGGCCGCGACGACGACGGTGGCGCTAGTGACGGGCGGCTGAGGCATCAGCAGATCTGCAAGGCGGCCCGCCTCGTGCAGGCCGGAAAGGTGCGTTCCGTGTACCATCGCCGGATATTTGAAATAACTTACAGTAAATAGCCGATTGTATAACGGAGCGGAATTAATTGAACGAAGACATCGTTTATCCTCATTTAGGTCTGGTGGTGCTATATCATACTCGAAAGACATTATTTCCGGCCCGGCAGTATACTACTATAGTTATTATGACGGATCACGCATTTTGGGGCACTACATTATCAGAATTTGACGAGTATTGTACCGGAATGTCGCGACTTTTGACATTAAAAACGCGCGACTCGAGTCGTCATACAATCAATGCGTCTCAGGACTGGCTGTTGGCGTTGGCGGTGGCAGCAGCGACGGTGGCGCTAGTGACTGGCGGCTGAGGCATCAGCAGGTCTGCAAGGCGGCCCGCCTCGCGAAGGCCGGAGAGAAACGCCCCGTGCACTGTTGCCGGATAGTTGCGCATCGTGTGCTCACCTGTTAGGAAAAACCAGGGCCGTGTTTCATAACACTACATTTAATGGTTTACTTGACAGATAGATGTTAATTGCATGATAGATACATGTCGATTCACCCACAAATTGTATGTACATAGTTAGTTAGTTAGACCTGAGATTTCCGCACTTAGCCTCATAGTTGGGCCATTGTACGTAGCAAGCGCTGAGGTACGCTAACACCTTAGACACTAGGGTTTCCTTACGATGTTTTCCTTCACGGTCAGCGAGTAGTATTGATACTATAATTTCACAAAAATACATAACTTAGAAAACAAAGTCATTGGTACATGCCGGGGTTCGAACCCACGACCTCCCGATTGAGAAGCCGGCGTTCTACAACGCTCCGCTACCACCGCTCTTGATTGTATGTACATAAAATAGACATAGATTGTATAAGTGTGCGCTTGGGGGCAGTAGTTTACCTACTAATAATGTATGAATCTTTTACCAACTCCCTAAAGTTATGTTTGAAATGAGAATGTTAAGAACTCAAAGGAAAATTAAAACTGGTTGCGAACAAGGAATAACATTCTTGTTTCGCTGCCAGTTACGAAATGCAGTTGCGAAAACGGCCAGAGGGTTTTTTTGGGTTTATTATCAGTATTGCAGAGCTGATGTTCCTCTCGATATTAGTGGCAAGAAGGTTTCATCTTTCTGAAACACCTCAATATATCTGAGGTATTACACTGCTTATAATGGTTTGATGACATTTTTAAAGCAGTCTGTAAGTAATGGACGAGATAGGCAGAGCACCGAGAGGTTTGATGTGACAGGAAAGAGGCCAGGGGCGAAGAGTAGGTCCTATTCATGAGCTGGATAGATATACAGTTATAACCGCAAAACCAGAAAAATCAGTCGGTAATAAATGGACGAGATTGGCAGGCCACCCAGAGGGTTGGCGTGACAGCAGCGAGGCCAGTGCCGAGCAGAAGGAACTGTTTTTGGGCTGGATAGATAGATAGATTAAAGCGCAAAAGCTTGCCAGCAAAGAACAGACGGTAAGAATTGGACGAGATTGGTAGGGTATCTACGGATTGGGTTGGTGTGACAAGATAGAGGCCAGTGTCGAGCAGTAGCTTCAATGTTGGACAGTTGGATAGATAGATAAATCCGCAAAAGCTTACCAGCAAAGAACAGACGGTTCTCCCCGGGAGGCCCAGGAACCGGTGCCGCCAGCAAATCGTAGTCCGTGCCAGAAGACCCCACCGCCACAAAGCTGTAGGAGCCTCTCGCGAAGGGGTCCGCCCTCCACCTGAAAACGGTCCACTGATAAATTTTCTATTCACCGAAAGTTTTTTTAGGGTTTCGTGACTAAAAAGGAAAAACGGAACTTTTACAGAATCTCTTCTTTGTCTGCCTGTCTGACGAACAGACGATTGTAGACCGATATTTCTCAGGGCAGCGTGGAGGTATTAAGTTGATATTAATGATGAATATTCAGGTGTGCAATTCCATGTAGCTGTAAAACATAAGTTGTAAGCTTGACGCAGCGGATTTGCGTTAAAAAATAAATAGGTAAGTAAGCATGTATACGAAAAGTTGTATATATTTTCCTCTATTTTTTTTTCGGAAAAGTTAATTGGGACCTTCTAAATAAATAGCAACTAAAATAAAGATAATCACCCAAGTGTTAGTGACATTAAAACAAACACTTGATAATAAATCGTCTAAATGGGAAGACCACGCGTGTCGAATCGGGACTATTTAGATGCTAATGTGACGACAGGCTAATGAAAATGGATTGAATGAGCTATAAATCCTTATAAGAGTGCGAGATGACGGTAACGATGTTATCTTCGTAACAGTACCAGTACAATATTATCCTAATACCTAAATACTAATTACAGCGAGGCAATGCGGCCAGCCTTCGAGGCACGACAGCGATCTGGCACAAATATATCATTTGATATGAAAATAGGTTTTAGGTTTAGTTTCGTTTTTATATTAATAAGGAATTGTCTTTTATCCCTGTTTTTTCGTATCAGTCGGTTACCTAAGTGGTTCACTAAAGAGATTTATTATTAAGTATTCAAAACGGAAATAGCCTGCTTAAAAGCAAAATATTTAGAGATGAAAATAATACACCACAAATACAGTGATTTTATTTCTTAATGTGTCTCGATGCTCACATAGTTACCTATTTAATAAAACGGGTCTAAGCGCGAATATTTAATGGCGGTAAGATCCATTTAATACACACCTACAGTATACTATATTATGCTCGTGTCTTTGTGTTGATACAGTTTTATGAGCGGGAATGTTTTGGTTTCTCGTACGCAAACAATAGTTTTCGTGGGTATTGTCTTAAAAATACACGTTAGTTTTTTTAAATCGAAAAAATATGTAATTTTTATTGCCTGGAATATTCAGGTCATTTTGAGAAATAGCTATATTTGCTGGTTTAATTTTTATTAAAGCGAAAAAAAAACAATGTCTTACAATCCTCCACCAACCCAGACTTAGCCCCCATGGAAGCCTAACCTGCTTGCGATGTATGAAGAGACCCGTGTCCCAGCAGTGGGGGCATACAAGGGTTGATATCGACATCGAAAGAAAAAAAATCATCTACGAAACCGGAACAACGCCATTGAATCATATAATCATATAAAAATATCCTATTCTGTCCAGAAGAAGAAGAGGTCTTTTTTAAAGAATACCAAGATATCAACATAGTGTTGTTTTTTTATTTCAAAAGGATTTAAACCTTTTTTCATTCAAGTGTGACGAACGTTGAAAGGTCACCGGTTACTGTCAAGCACTTATTTATAAAAAATACACGAAATTAGAGAATATTATTAATATATGATTCTATTTCGTTTATATTTACTGACTATAGACATTTAAAAGTATTGTCAATATTTCTATCGACACTATGAGAAACAAAAAAACCGTTAACTAACAACATGCGGCGCAATATTGATATTTTGTAGTCTTTTCTTCAGTCACATGACTCATGATGCACATGACTGAAGGAAATTTCACCAAAAGCTCCTTCAGTCGTGTGCATGTTATCTTTTCTTACCTAGTGACAACGCATTCCTTGGGCTGAGGGACCGCGGCGTGACCGAAGATGCTCTTCAGCACAGCAATACACCTGCCAACGATGACGTCATCGGTGACGTTCTCCATCACCGCTGCCGCCTCTCCCGCCACCAGCGCCAGGAGTACTGGCGCGCTGTACAGGTTCCAAAACAGGAACAGTTCACCTGAGATATTATAAAGAACCTTCAATATTATGTTCTTTTTATGCCCGGAACTACATTGAAGAGAAATGACACCAATAATAACAATTTTGGAGCCTTTAGGTGAAAACTTTAGGTAGCCAACACAATGTAAATACTAGAAATAAACATAAGCTTTTGTTTTGCACTATTTAGGCTGGCAAAGGTTCATGGGGCATTGTTACGCTTCTATAATAAAATCTCTGAAGAATTATTAAGCTTTCCTGGAAGGCGGTTCAAAAAATATGTTAAGCACACTTTGTGCCAAAAGGGCTACTATAACATAAAGGATTATACAGGGGTCGGCACTCGAAGTGTTACCAATTCAAAATGCTGTAATTTTGACAATTTTGTTTCTTTTTATTTATAAACTTCAATATAAAGAAAAAAAACATTTAAAATTAAAAAGAAAAAGTTATTGTTCGATGTGGCCACCTTTAGCGCGGATAACAGCATCGAGTTTGTCCGAGAAGGCTTCACACGCTGCACGAATGTGGGCTGCTGATATTTTGTTCCATTCTCGGCGAAGAGCAATCTTTAAGGCGTCGACTGTCTCATATTTTTTTGCTGACACTTTGGCCTCTAGGATTGACCATATGGAAAAATCCTTTGGGTTTAAGTCCGGCGAATATGGTGGCCATTGTTGCGAAGAAATGAAACTCGGAACTTTTTCTTGCAAAAAAAATTGGGTTTCACGGGCTTTGTGGGATGGTGCCGAGTCCTGCTGAAACGTCCAATGGTTTCTACCGAACACGTCTTTTGATTTACAACCATACGCGATCATTTTGTTTGTTCACAAATTGCTGAACAGTATAAAATTTTTTAGTAACACTTCGAGTGCCGACCCCTGTTTAGATGACAATTATGTCTGGAATTAAAGCCAGTACAATGCATGAGTTCTATGTTTTATAACAATTATGTAAAGTCGGTTAATTAAGGACTTTGAAAAGACTAAGTTTGGAGTTTTTTTGATAATTTTTCCTCCAAAATATACCTAGTTTGAATTGTAACGTTCATTAAGCCGCAGTTTCTGCGCTACCTTAACCTGTTCATTCCAATTCATGGACATTCAAAGGCTCTTACGCCACCAGTATAAGAAAAGCCACATATAAGAAAAAAATATATTTTCTTTTACATACAGCTTTCGTAGTAACTTTCATGTTTATTTTTAAGACCCACGACCGAGAATCTAGAATCACGGACCCCAACTTAAAGTAAAACAACTTAATGCAATCAGGTATTTTGCCTTAGGTCCAAGAGTCCTAAAATCACATCAAATTACCACACTACAGTGTTACTAAAGTATTGTATTTACTATCCACGATAATCAAACCAGTTTTGGTAAGTAGGTAAATGTATCAATATTCTTATTTTTTATGAACTCGATTTTAAGCTATTGTTTGTGGAAAGTGATTTAATTATCACTTCCTAATAAACTATTTAATGTGTTGCGTTATTTTAATTACATGTTGTACATATACGAATACATTAAATTTGCGATAGCAACCCTGTATGTCCCCACTGCTGGGGCACGGGTCTCTTCCTGCATTACAGGAAGGTTAGGCCATACTCCACCAGGGGGGCCAAGTCCGGGTTGGTGGAGGTTTGTAAGACAGTGGCGGGCTTTACTGTCGAAAGTTATCAAGCCGTCCATAAGGCCTCTGACACGGCTTAACGACTGCCATTACATGACAGCCGGCATCCACGGCTTAACGTGCCTTGCGAAGCACGGAAGCGCTCGGAAAAATGCCACTGGCGGTAGTAACGGGACGGTCACCCATCCAGCACCTGACCGCGCCTGTTGTTGCTTAACTCGAGTGATTGATTCCAATCACTCGGTTCGATTAGGCCACGAAGGCTTCATTAAATTTTTACATTGAATTTAGCTTACAAATTTGGCCTTGCTCTTCAGTGTATCTCTGGGAGGCGTAACAGACTTCTCTATACATCCAACCGATAGTTAAGACAAAAAAAACACTGTTGTTGCGGCGACGTCGTTCTCACATATTTCTTGTTGCGATCGGGCAGCGTGCGATAGCACTGCATCAAGATAGCTTAGCCTCCTTAAACGTTGCGGGGCCCGAAAACGCTAATTTGGCCGTGCTTAAAAATATCACGTGGCCGGGGCACATTGTTCCCCGGCTTCCCAGCCGTGGGGCCGCGGCCTAATGAAGTTACCAGAGTACACAACAAAGACCGTCCCGAGGTGAACCAAAGCAGAACGTAAAAAGGCATCGTCTTGATTCCCAGCGTGATTTATTGCCGGTGGCGGCCAACCGGGAAGCACAGGTAGCATCCTTAATTATTTAGTGTTTAATTCGTGATCGCCCACCGCTACGTCTACGTCCCTACACTATTTACACCGCGAGATGATTTATAAGGTGCATCCTCTCGGAGGGAACGTTAAGACGCTCGGTTAATTTGCGGGGATTTGGCGGAGCTCCCCATTAATATTGATGCGCCTCCGAGGGCTGGCGGGGGCGGGCGGCGCGAGCACGGGCTAACAATTGAGGCTCGAGCGCGCAGCCTGTGAATATGAACACGCACTCGACCTGAATGCATACTAATTACGTTATCTAAAGAGAATGAGCTATATTTCGTGAATTATTCCGTCTCTATCTCGAAACGGAAATTTTAATAAAATGCGAACCTCGGCTGGCAGTTGTAGTTCCGACGTGACCGAAGAGATTGGCGCTCGGGTCCCAGAATGTGCGTTCGAAACATAAAACGACTTTGTTCAGGTTACCGTACCCGAGTCTGCGGATCGCTGCCACCTGCAACAAAACAGCGGGTTAACTACATTCCCAATGCTCTCTACATGTCGTATAAATTAATTGGATATCCAATATACTTCACCTTCCAATCAGGCAATGGTGGATCAAACTTGACATAGTTCTGTTGATTTTGCCCATTTGCCGCGACTGCAATTTTCAATACGCCAAGGGGCAGAGTGCAGAGTACCACATCACCTGTAACAAACATACAATTAGCAGTCAAAATAGTAAAACATGAGTGTGCTCGATCAAGTTTATACACTGAAAACTACGGTATGTTGACATAGCTTTAATATGCAAACATGCATATAATCCTCGCACGCTTTCCTAGAGAACAATTATGAATGTCATAAAACAGCATGTTCAAACACGTCCTTGTATAAAAACACACAGCGTAAGGCTGCTTTCTTTACTTAAGCTTAGTTAGACTAACGAAAAGGACCACCGACCCTAAAATTACCACGCACACCTAAAGAAGCCATTACAACTTCAGCAGAAGCACAATGTCAAGCAATAACCGTATCTTTTGTTGAGCCCGCAAAGTCGTCGTTTCCAGCGAGATTACCGCTGCAGGGTTGTTATTATTCTTTTCGTCTAATGGCGGATGAAGCCGCAAGCGGCCGTGTCAAACGACTAAGGCCACGGGCCGGAAGTAATCAGCGTGAAAGCTAGACCCCACCCTGACCTGACCTGACCCCCGAAAAAGGCAAATGGGAGCGTCTATTGCTCTACACTGGAATTTATATTAGAGCCGCTCTGGTTTAGCTATACGGTTCGACGGAGTGACTCAATTTACGATCGTAAACGACCGGACTGCTAATCTACAAAATGCGAAGTGTCGAGTTCAGAATTTTTACTGCTAAACTTTTCCGTTATAGACAGTATTGCGTGGCTGAATCAGCTGCTGAAACGTCTCATAGGTATCTAAAATGAAACAGAAACTTCGTATTATTGTAATATCAGCGCTTGTGGTAGATAAGGGGAACAAATTGACAGTGCGGAACTTGCGTATAACTTAGATTCGAGTGGCATTGCTTTTATGCCATGGAAGACATATAACAACTTTGGAATAATTAACCGTTGCAGACGTTGCTGAATCATGGCGATGCTAAACCGTCTTATAGGTATTTAAAATGAAACAGAAACATCTAGTGATCGTAACAGCAGCACTTTTAAATGCATAAGGGAACGAATTGACGATCTTTCATCTAAGTTAGATTGGAGAGTCATTGCTTTCATGCCATAGAAGACGTACAAAAACTTTCGAATAATTACAAAATATAACCAAACAATATTATGTCCAGTGTTTTCAGATTACTGTGAAAGCCTAGAAAGCTAGGTCACGAATATAGACCCGCTTTTTACTGCTTCTCCGACTCTCTAAGGTTTGCTGGAAGAAATCTCTTTCAGAGATAAGCTCGCCTTTGTACATGTTATTTCTTATGTAATGTCCTGTTAAATGTTTTGTGTGCAATAAAGTATAATTATCAGGGTGCCTGGCCTAACCATCGAAACCGAAAAATGGGAGCGTCTATTGCTCTATAGTGGAATTTATTAGAGTCGCCTTGTTTAGCTATACGGTTCGACGGGGTGACTCAATTTACGACCGGACTGCTAATATACAAAATGCGTATCGAATTGTGATTTTTTCCTACCAAACGTCTCCGTTACACATAGTATTACGTGGATGAATAAGCTTTTAAATCGTTTCATAAGTATCTAAAACGAAACAGAAACCTCGTAAGATCGTAACAGCAGTGCTTGTGGTTGATTAGGGGAACGAACAGACAATAGACAACTTGTGTTTGACTTAGATAGGAGTGACCTCGCTACCATAGAAAACGTATGAAAATATAGGGATAGTTACAAAATATAAGCAAAACGTCGGGGTTTTCGGTACCTCAAAACTGGCGAAAAATAAAGTTGCTGTAATAATAAAACAACTTACTACATTTATTTTTTTCTTAGTATTCCCAATGTTTTCTTATAAGGGTGTAGGTATGTATGTAGGAACAATATTTACGAGATAATTCAAATATCAACAAACACTTCAAACGTTATAACAAGGCATTACTAGAACCAGAGCCCAATTTGTATAGCGCTTTTATATACCACGTGACTCTATTGAGTTTTTGACCGATTATATTATGAAAAGTATTAGTAGGAGAAACAAACATTACGACGCTCATTCATCTTTTAACTCGGCCTCACCTATTATATTAAAACATTTTTAGTACAAGTTCTCCATAGTCGATTTGACGGGGGTGCGGTTGTATTCAACATTGAAATTGTGAAGTAAAACTAAGCAGCAGAAAATTCCGATGCTCATTTCTAGTTGCTCATGCCACTCGAGACAGAATGGCCGGGCAGTAAGCGCCGCCTCTCCGAGTCTAACTGCCTCCCGTACAATAGACTCCGCCCGTATGCAAATGTGGCGGAAGTGCCTCGGGCCATAGGCGCTAGCGGGGGAGGCAGGGTGCCCCCCTCTGGGTCAACGGAGGCCCGAACCGTATTTTTGCCTCGTCAAAGTAAAATTAACGCTTTAGAATTGCAAATCACTCCGCGACAAAGAAATGATGAGGAGCCGGTGGATTTTTCGCATAGCCCACCGCTGTTACGGCGATATGCCTTTGTTTTTTGAGGAAAAACGTATTTTTATGGCTTGAAGGATGCTAATAGGGATTTGTGTTCAAAAGCCTACGAAGCCAAAGCCAAACGCTATTTGATAGCAATTTACGGATTTTCCTCTTACTTAAATTTTCGATGGCTCTTCGTTCGGGTATTCGACATCAGTTTATGTTTGAGAGGCTTAATAAATTAACTGACTAGCGTGTAAAGGTCGATATACTGTACATTACAGTACAGTTTCTCAGGTTGTATTTATAGCACAAAAGAAATGTCTACGCACTGCCTTCAACATAGCACAACGACAAATATGTAAGCTCCACTGTACTTGTATACCAAAAATCTACTTACTTTAACTTCAATACATATAAAGCCGCTCTATTTGTACACAAAAATATGACTCTCTTCGAGCAATAAAAATGAACTTCCGAGGAACAAATTGATCCTTCCCGCACGCAAATTTGAAATTTTGGGAAATTGCCTACAATATATAGATGGATTTACAATAAACTACCCGACAACTTTATAACTCTATTAGTCAAAAACTCCTACGACTCCAAAGATTATACGGCTGATAAATGTTTATAATTTCCTAAGTATACAAATAGTATAATCTTTTAGTGATTTTTTTTAAGTTATAGAATTACACGATCAATTAGATACGTACCTTTCTGTATCTGTTGGTAAACCGCTACTTGACTCGTATCAAATTTAACGCGATAAATGAATATTTCCTGTTAACGTAAAAAACTGAAATATACTGACTTTGCTAATTAAGTATGTAGGATGGCTGAAAGTTTACAAACTAAAAAAAATCCGCTTTTAATTCGGAACGGTGAAAACGCTATCCGCCATATTGAAAGCATCTTTCGTTTGTAAATAAACATCTGTCAGCCAGAGCCAGTGGACATTGATTATTATAGGACTTGCATCAAAGTGATCTTCGAAACTCGGGTGTATTTAACACCCGAGTTTCAGTCGATAAAGTATCGTGGGCTCTTTTGGCAAGTTTGAGCCAATTTTTTTGTATATTTATTTCACTGGGTACACGAATGCACAAGTTTCCGGGGACTTTAGTGACATGTTTTTGCATTCTCGAACAATGCAAGAATGATAATTTCTATATTTTGCATGTAAACTCGACGAAATCATAGTTGCGATGTTATTATTTCACTATGCTCACAGATCACTCAAAGATGTTAAATGCCAAACTTTGTTTACATGTTCAAACCACACGGTAAGATCTGCAAACCATAGACAAAAATGGCTGACCGCGGTTTTGGCTGTTTAGCAAAGCAAAGTTTTAAAAAATATTTTTTTGTTGCTTTTAGGTCCTCAAAAAATATATTAAAATATTTTTTGGTCTGATGGAAGAGATATTTACCATTTAAGAGTTACTTCAAAAGAGAGTCAAATAGCGGATTATTCATGGATGTATTAAATAAATGAAATTAAATGAAACACTACCAAGTGTACACAGAAGAGTCTAAAAAACAACGGTGTTTTGGGCATTCCTACCTCTGAACGTTTGTTGCTGATTCTGCGACCTGGGGCAGTGGGCTTTCACGGTGACGCCTGGACCAGAATACTGGATATCGGTGATGGACGTGCCCAATCTGATGTCCAGGCCTTCTGACAGCGCCACAGGCACGCCGGAGTAGCCGTTGCGAACTAAAACAAGAAAAAATATTTTAAATTTATTGTCGTGAAGACTGACCGTGGTGGCCACTGCATTTAATATATAAAAATGGCCTTAACCTGTGTGTATTTTCAGGTTTGTGATGGGCTTGCCTGGTTACTCTAGCACAGGAATTATCTTATTTTTGAACAATTATAAGAGTTTCTGTTGTGTGGAGTGTTATTACGCTCCGGACGACGTACGTATTTAGGTCTGCGAATCAGCCAAGGAATTTATCTAGAAAACCCCCGTTACTACCTATCTCAAACGTCTTTCTAAAGTCTGTCCCAGATAAGCTGCCCCTTTATGTAGGCAAACATTTCTGTGAAATCTAAAAATCAAATCAATCAAACATCATACAGAAACATAAAAATACAAAGAGAAGATTTTTGAACTATTATATTTTTTAAAACCTATTTAGAGGCTAAAAATTTCACCCAAGCCGGGATTCGAACCCGCAACCTCTGGCTATCCGTGCCAGAGCTATCTGGCACGTATAGCCAGAGGTTGGGCGGAATTTTTAGGCTAAAAATTTCACCCAAGCCGGGATTCGAACCCGCAACCTCTGGCTATCCGTGCCAGAGCTATCTGGCACGGATAGCCAGAGGTTGCGGTTCGAATCCCGGCATGGGTGAAATTTTTAGCTTCTAAATAGGTTTTTAAATTTGTCTTTAGCACGGGTTAGTGCATTAAAAATAAAAAATAAATAGTATAATTATTATATTTTTGTCTGTATTTTTGTAATTTAACGACTTTAAGTAACTTTATATTGCACATGGAATATATTAATAATCTTGGTATGGTAACAGGAGTTACAGACGGATTCTTGTCGCTAAGATGAATTTCTTCTATACAGTATGAAAATCTATAAATTAAGGAGCTATAATTAAAAACTCTCAACATTATATCTACACAGTCATTAATAAATATTTAAGATGCTTTGACATGCATTAATCAGTGGTGGCTATGAAAAATATATTATGCTACTAGTCTTGACCCCGGACTTCGACCGCGTTACAAATTATCTCACGCATTACCGGAATATCAATTATCTTAAGTCTCAATTCAGATCGTCTGAATCCGTTTAGCCGACATACGTGATTGAAGAACATAATCATCTGGGTACAGCGATATCATTCCGGTGTAAAAACCTAACTGCAAAATAGGTACTCGGGGCTGCAAGTGATGCAAATTACTTCAGCCAGATTTCGCTGCCTGTAAATAATACAGAGAATATTGTAAAGAGGTTCGAAATTTCGCCGATGCCGGCACTTGCCCATTAGCTCAGTTGGGAGAGCGCTGGCACGTTTAGCTAGAGGTCGCGGGTTCGAGTCCCGGTACGGGCGGAATTTTTAGTCTCTAAATAGGTTTTTAAAAATTTTCCTCAGTACAGGTTAGTGCAACAAAAAGAATATAATTACGTGATTGACCAAAAAACATCCGGATATTCTCACAAACCTTTAAAATTTGAATTATTTTCTTTGTTTACGCATAGGGAACCATTTTCTGGTACAGAGTAGACCTTTATTGTGTACCTATTGAATTTCGAGCAGTAAGTAAACCAGGACCGCAACGAAGTTTTCAATTAAGGGTATAGAGAGCGGCCGGCGTCGGTGCATCGCCTATTGTGTTTTAATAACCCTAAGTGGATTTCTTACTCCATTAGTTGTGTTACGGAGCCAGGAACGTAATCGTCGGGGGACACTGTCTGTTCTACATGGGGAAAACAGCTACGTTTTCCAGTCCGCAATTTCCACATTTGAAATGTTTTAACCTAATTCGCTTTTTCCTGGTACGACTCTGGGCGGCTTTACATACAAGATAATTGTTGACTGTTCGATATATGTTTATAATGGATTATGGATTGTTTGGTGTTACCTAGGTATTTGGATAAAATATTTCTTCAAGAAAAAAAATACTTTTAAAAAACTGTCTTGTAGCAACAATTAACCGAGACGAAGCCCAAAACGTGTTTATTTGCCCAATGGTCTGAGGGCTACAGGGATATTCGATAAATTTACTTTAACACTTTTAATTTGATATCATAGTTCAAATTTATATTTTTTTTTTCTTTTAACATAGACCATTTTGGTATATGCTTTTAAGAACTATTTAAGTATATGTAAATAACACTATACGTCCACAATGCCCGTAATTTTTTTGTATATATTTACTAGATTTGTTACAAAAATGGTCATTCTCTTTCAACATTATAGAACATGCGAGCGAGAGTTCCGTGTCCATTGTAAATGCTAACATCATTTTAACACTTAGGTACTGGAAAACTTGTGCCTGCAGAGCTCGCATATACCTATAATACTTTATTGTAAAAGTGAAAACAGTCAAGCTGGTTAAAACACTTTAGTCACCTACCTACCTGACTTCGGCATTATTTTCCTCCAACCTTTCTGAGCCGCATAAAGTATGTTTTATTTTTTCGCAAGTTCCTACGTCAATGTAGGAAGGTTAATACCGTCCGTTCGCGCCGAGCTTGGGGACGCCCGAGTCTATTTTCGGTGGATGTACGTACTACAATGTACCGCTTAACGATATTACACTGGGCTTGTTGGCACAACGGCGCGCACCAGAACGAACGGTCACAAACTTGGCCCCATAAAAGGTGACCACAAATACACGGAAAATACAAACTGAAGTGACATTATACGCTCGCCGGCTGCAATGGGATTAGCTTGGAATGTAATTAAACTAAAGCGCATACTATTGTGAACAGATGAAACTCATAGTGACGCGGAACAAGATTTGGTCTCAATCCGTTTACAGTCAAGCCAAAATGGCCTCGAGTCTTAACAATATTACGACACAAGTATAAAATTACACACACATAATGTACTCTTAAGGCGAGATTTTCGCATCTTAACTGCATACCCCTAAAAACAGGTGTTTTATGCAAATAAATGCAGTATTTACTCTCGAATAATTATTACCCATTAAAAATCTGAAATGAATAAATAATACTTTGCAATGTCTTCTCAAGGGACGTTAATCATTATTTTATTATTTTTAAACTTTTCAACGAATATTCCTATACAATGTAAATAAAGAAATATATTTTTAGCTATACTGAGTTTTGGATAAAAAACAATTATCATTGAATGTGTCAGTAGCGTCGATTGTCAAAATTGTAGTGCGTTTCTAGGTTTTCAAACCATCCCTTCTTCTCTTTTATCGCCTACGCAGTGCAATAAGTAAAATAGAAATTGTGCGCTCGGAGAAGAATGGTTAACAGGTAATTTGGCCTCTTGAGTCGTACTTCACTGGGTAGTATACCATAATAAATTAAAAAATTAAAAATTTTTTTAGAATACATCTATAATCATCTTTTAAAGACTTGAAAAAAATTAAAAATTTTATTTGATTTTTTTATAACATTTACATTTACATACTGGCACATACATTGCTTCTGGCCCCACACTAGGATACCCTGTGTCGTGGGAACCAGAAACAACGACATCACAAACATGTAAACATCCAAGACCTGAGGTGTTTTTTTTTGTTCCCAGCCGGGATTCGAACCCGGGACCTCTTGCATGGTAGGCAGACGCGCTACCGCTACGCCACAGAGGTCGTCAAGATTTCCGTGATGTTTTATAAACGAGATCCTAATCACATCTTAATTCACATAAACCTCCTAACCTATTTTTGTTATACCATAATTTATACGTATATAAGTCTGGTAGCTGTTTATCATGGGTAACAAACTACATGATTCACTCAATTTCAAGGATTTTTGAGATTTTATGACGAAAAAGTAAGTAGGTAGGTGATGGAGTCAGTATTGGTCATCCCAAATTTCACACAAAATAAATTGCACTAAACAACTAACGAAGCCATCACGTTGTCCATACTTTTAGAGAGCAAAATAACAAATATTTTCTTTTTATAATAAAATAAAAGCCGACTTTATCGATATTTAATTATACATTTCAACCTGGATTTCGGGTTTCTAGGTGCAACGGTGTCTTAGCTATGGGTATTCTTGAGTTGGTCATCATCAGTATTTCTTAATGATTAGCGATACTCATACATAGTTATATATTAAATGGGTCTAATCGCGATTATTTATTAGGTAAAACGGATAATACGAAGACAAGATAAGATAACGTCTATTGAACCAGAAAAAGGTGTGGAAATGTAAACGAAACAAAATTTAACTTTTACAATATCTAGTATTAGAAGTTAGTCTTACATAATAACATATGTCTTTATGTAGCATCCGCAGCTAAACTATGTTTATAGCCTTTATTTTAACATACAGCGCCTATTGACTCTCTCGTTAATTAAATGTTAATTAATAACCAACTGGCGTAAACTACTATTCAAAATTTTGTAAGTTTGTTCATTAACGATAATCATTAAAAAACCTATTTAGAGGCTAAAAATTCCACCCATGCCGGGATTCGAGCCCGCGAAATCTGGCTATCCATGCCAGCGCTCTTTCCAACTGAGCTAATGAGCTAATAAGGCTTCTAATACAGAGAATATTGTAAAGAGGTTCGAAATTTCACTGATGTCGGTGAGTCGCCCATAAGCTCAGTTTGAAAGAGCGCTGGCACGGATAGCCAGAGGTCGCGGGTTCGAATCCCGGCATGGGTGGAATTTTTAGCCTCTAAATAGGTTTTTTAAAAAGCACGGGTTAGTGCATTAAAAATAATTCAATAAATATTGAATTAATAATTGACAATTATAAAAAAGTACATGAGGTTCAGTCGCAGAACATACAAAAAATCTTTTTTATGTTCTCTGAGTGTGTGTATGCGAGAGGGTGAGTATAATATATAGTATCAAGGACTTCATTGGATTCAAAACTAACAAAAAACTTTTATATGGTATAAGTGAAGAAAGTAATTCTATTAGCGAGGATTTATGACCACATTAGTAAATAATAAACAGTAAATCATTAAAGAAAGAGTTACTGAAAAGTCTTTCTTAGACAAAGTGTTTGTATCATCAAAACTTAACTTAATTTGCCTAAATACTTAAAGTTCTCAATTTCCATCTAAAGTCGTCACCAGAAAATAATCAACTTACCCTTTGACTAATTTTAGGCTATTAAAAAGTTAAAATTACTTTGCTGAATTCCGCCAAAAATCCCACAAGCACCATGCGGTTAGCTAATGCACCGCCCTTCCTCCCACTTTTTCAAGCAGAAGCAAGACACGAACACACCACTACCAACACCAATACTTGTGTGAGAAAACACGCGACGCGTTTCGCCTCTAACACGAGGCATCCTCAGGCTCCCAAATGCAAGTGACCGTCTCCGCAAAAACGCTCCGTATTTATAGGCTAGGCCGCCCCTCCCCCCGATGACGCAATGTAACCGTTAAACTGGTGACCGTTAAACCGTTTCAACCGCCTATGGGCTATTATTGTTTTGTGCAAATATATCGATTAATGGGGAAATATAGGAGCTGCCCACCTGTTCATTCAGCATTGTAAACAACCTATCCCTAGATAATTTGGAAATTTCCAGCTGTTCAAGTATAGACAATCTCAACCCCTTACTGCAGGTGTGTAAAATTTCCAAATTATGGTTATTATTAAGTACATGACCCGTATCCAAAAGGTGTTTGGCAAAATGAGATTTATCCGGATGATTGTTTCCAAAAATATATCGATTTCCCCATTAATCGATATATTTGCACAAAACAATAATAGCCCATAGGCGGTTGAAACGGTTTAACGGTCACCAGTTTAACGGTTACATTGCGTCATCGGGGGGAGGGGCGGCCTAGCTCGTATAAATACGGAGCGTTTTCGCGGAATTCCCCCCAAGCCCGCTCCATCTTCTCGGGAGTTCCCACAGTTTGTGGCCTCTCGAATATTAAAGTCGAGAAGCCCCATAGGCGGGGCCACCCCGGCCAATGCCACCGCTGCCAGCTTTATGGCCACGCGGCGGCAAACTGCTCCGCTCCTCCCAGATGCGTGAAGTGCCTAGAGCCTCACGCCACTGCGGAGTGCTTGCGCACTCGCGACTCGGAAGTTCCTCCGGCTTGCGTACTGTGCAATCAGTCCGGCCATACGGCCAATTACCGGGGGTGCCCGCGTGCCCCCCGCCCCTCCGCCGCTAAGGCTCCCAAGGCCCCCTTCGCTCAGAGGAAATCAGTTCCCGCACTGAATACCCCTGCATTCCCACCCCTAGGCCGCCCCAGTGCCAAACCTAGCCCCCCACCGACCCCCGCATGGGGCCCCCGACCTAGTCCCCCCGCTACAGCCGAGCCCGTAGCGGCCACTCAGGCAAATCCCCCCTCAGATAGGTCTCAGACAGCTGACGACCTTAGGCTGATCAGTGCTGCCATCAATAATATTGATCTGGCGGAGATCTCTAAACTGGCGGGCAAGCTGCGCGCCGCCACCTCCCCCGCTGAGCGTCTTATCGCTCTTGCCGAGCATAGCGATATGCTCTCTAGTCTCGTTTAATTAAACTATTTCGTAGTCCCCGGTCCCTCTCTTTATTGTATTCTCCCTCACGATGAACTCTGTTCTGAACTGGACCACCTACTAGAGGCTCGGTCCCAGGCAGACACAGCCCCCGCCCGCTAGTGTCCCCGCTTGTGGTGACACTACTCTCTCCTAGCAGCTGTAGCTAACCTTCTAAGCGGACGCTTCATTTAGGGAGCTCCGCTGCGCACCCGTCCTCGGCCTCGAGGGGGTCGCTCCGATGTCGGTTTAGGGGTCCTTAGGACCAAAACTAGCCCCAAGGTGGTGTTTAGTGGGTAGGCGCACTTCTTGTGAGTCCCACATTGGCAGCACGGCCGGGTCCGTGCTGTTATGCATGAGCATTCACCACCTCCCTCCCCCGTGTCCTCCGGAGGGTGCCCTTTATAGGGTTAAAAAAAAAAAAAAAAAAGCGGAGACGGTCACTTGCATTTGGGAGCCTGAGGATGCCTCGTGTTAGAGGCGAAACGCGTCGCGTGTTTTCTCACACAAGTATTGGTGTCGGTGGTGGTGTGTTCGTGTCTTGCTTTTGCTTGAAAAAGTGGGAGGGAGGGCGGTGCATTAGCTAACCGCATGGTGCTTGTGGGATTTTTGGCGGAATTCAGCAAAGTAATTTTAACTTTTTAATGCTATTATGGATTACCGCAAAGTAACGCCTGATTCTATACAATTTTAGGCTATATTTAATTAAACATAACTATGCATATTACTAAAGGTTTAGGTCCTATTAGGTCTTATTTATTTTATTAGAAGCGCTCGTGACCTGGGCGAACCGAGTGATTGGAATCAATCACTTGGTTCAGCAACGACAGGCGCGGTCAGGTACAGGATGGGTGAGCGTCCCGTGACTACCGCTAGTGGCATTTTTCCGAGCGCTTCCGTGCTTCGCAAGGCACGTTAAGCCGTTGGTGCCGGCTGTCATATAATAGCAGTCGTTAAGCCATGTCAGAGGCCTTATGGGCGAAATTGACCTTGAAATCTTCTGACAGTAAGGCCCGCCACTGTCTTACAATCCTCTACCAACCCGGACTTGGCCCCCGTGGTGGAGTATGGCCTAACCTTCTTGCGATGCAGGAAGAGACCCGTGCCCCAGCAGTGGGTACATACAAGGGTTGATAACGAAGGTCTTTTGCTGCTATCCATTCAAGAGTTTCATTCTCCATCTGTGATAGACTTCATGAGATCTTCACCATATTAAAATGGGACCAATAAGGCTATATCTATTCGACCAAAACAATTATTATAGAAATCGGTTAAGATTTGACAAAGTTATACGACAACATGCATAGTAAAAATAAAATACTATACAAATCGATTTGATAACCTGCGTCTTTTCTGAAGTCGGTTAAGAGTAATGTCAAAGGTTTTTAAATAAAATAACACAGAAAATGTGACATATTGAAAGTTACAAGTAAAACTAGGTGTCCATTTCAAAATCAGGATCATTTTGCAGAAAAAATTGACTATATAACTCCAAACTTAGTCTTTTCGGAGTATTTTGATACTTATTAACAAAGTTTACAAATTATTCTAAAAGATAGTAGGTACTAATGCATTGAACTGGCTGTAATTCCAGATATCATATCTTCTAAATAATCTTTAATGTTATTGTATACTCATTAAGTAAATAAACTTTCACCGATGTCAGCTTTGTAGTCTTGAAGCTCAAAACTAATGATGCGTTAACAAAGGGCGTTTATGTCCTGTCAAGTGGAGCCTGAAATTCGAGTTGACTTTTACAATATCATGGCTATCAGGCCTGACGAAGAGCTACCAAATTTTCGTACCGCCAGGCTGAATTCGATTCGAGCTGTTAACTGCATTACCTCCAACTGTGTGCACTTTGCAAGCCTCGTTTAAAACAGTAGCAAATGTTTTTCAAATGGCTGGCTTTGCTCTGTTACCTTAACTGAAAGCCTTTAAACACAATTGAAAGAAAACAATACATACGTGACCTACATTCGGATAGGATTTCGGAAATCAAATGACAATAGAGGACAATCGCAACGAGATTTCCCAACACGAGAACCAAGGAACACTGTGGCAGGGGAGTAGCGTAAACTATGACAAAGCATATGAGGTTCCAGCTTAAGACGCAGATAACAGCCAATGGACCTGATGGCGCTTGTCTTTAACAATTAATTTAAGGATATCTTAGTAACAAAAAATTGGCTTGAGAATATTTTCTAAAACAAATTGAAATTCCCTCTGAAACACATGAATATCGAAACCCCTTGCTAAAAACAATCCCAAGTTACCGTTAGAAAAACCATTTAGCAATTTATTTTATTTATCGACAAAATTAGTAAGAGTAAGAGTAAGAGTAAGAGTAAGAAATGTTTATTCATAAACCATAACACCAAATAGACCATACAATATGAATGGCAACATAGAACGGAAGATTTAAATACTTACACTTAACTAACATAGACTGTAATAATATACTAGACTAACATGCAGACACAAACAGTTTATAACTATTATAATATTTCATAGGTTGATGCCAATGTGTGTTATGGTTATAAAAAGGCCGCTGTCTCAGCATATTGTCACGGGTTATGAACCCGAGACCACTGGTTTTCTGACAGGGCCTGCACGTGACGACACGAGAAATCACGACAGATACGAAAAACACTTAAATGCAATAATATAACCTTATCATTCATATAATACGTACAACAACGGTTGCACAAAAGCACAGACAACAAGATACTATAATTATTTATCTTTTACATTAATACAAAGGTCATGTAAGTGTTCCGTGTACATTATGAATCCGTCTATTCATCGATTTCAATCCAGATAATATACAGAATCAAATTTTTAGCTAATATACATTTAAGGCTAAGGCTAAAGGGGTGGTTAGGCAATAACCTACACAACACGAGAACTCGTCCAGTGAACTTCGGCAATTCGTCTGATGAGATGCTTGAAAGAGATGCCTTATCAAATTAGCAGATACAACAAATAATTACAATAGAGAGTAAATAATCCCATGCAAGTGAATAAATT
Organism: Yponomeuta sedellus; assembly: GCA_934045075.1. Taxonomy (NCBI): domain Eukaryota; kingdom Metazoa; phylum Arthropoda; class Insecta; order Lepidoptera; family Yponomeutidae; genus Yponomeuta; species Yponomeuta sedellus. The sequence continues at coordinate 13,951,953 of OW203735.1, read as the reverse complement.
ATAATAAATAAATAAAATGTATTTACCTACATATATATATCTATATATATCTATATATATGTAAATACTGTTAAATTAATTAATGAATAAAACCCCATAAATAAGAAATATTATGACTAATTATGGGACAGACTATAACTTTCAAGATTTCTGGAGCGTGATGAGATGGAGCTTGAGCTTTAACTTGAAAGTGTATTTTGACTTTAGATTACGTACAGGTGGAGGAATATTATTCCAGCACTTCGAGGCAGCGTACCTAAAGCTGCCTCTGAAAGCTGCCGTTTTGTGCTCGGGGCATAGAATACATTCCAGTTTTCCTGTACGTTGACTATACGATGAGGTAGACCATTCTAGCTTATCATATAGATACCTAGGAGACCTCATCTTGACCACGCCGAACATCAGACATCCCAAGTGATACTTCAATCTACTCTTCATATTCAGTATATTTGCGCGATTAAGAAACGGTGTAATGTGTGTACGCGGTGGTATGCGAAAACAGAACCGGGCACAAGCGTTCTGAACACGTTGGATGACACGAATAGTCTTTGCATATAAACAGGGACCGTAGACGGTTATGCAATAATTTAACTTGGACAGTACAAGTGCCTCGCAAAGTCTTATGCGAAGGTCCTCATCCAAAAAGTTTCGAATACGATAAAGAACACTAAGACGATAAAAACAGGTTCTTGCCATTTCTGCAACGTGATTTTCGAAACGCAATTCCTCATCGAATATGACTCCGAGATTTCTGGCCTCCTGTACTCGTTCCAGTTGTACTGAGCCAATACAAACAGAAGGATTTAACAGAGAAATATCCCTGATTTGATGAGTGCTACCTAGAATCATGAATTTAGATTTTGAAGGGTTCAGTACAAGACCATTCTTTGCTGCCCACGCGGAGATACGTTCCAAATCGCCATTGAGCCTTTGCACGGCCTCCTCAACATCCTTAGGCGAGCACTTAATGTAAATTTGTAAGTCATCCGCATACATGTGGTACTGGCAGTTTTTTATACTGTGTATTATGTCACTACAGTACAGGATAAAAAGGAGCGGACCCAGTATAGATCCTTGTGGCACACCAGAACAAGTAGGGGTAAGCCGAGACTTCAGACCAACTCCGTTGTTTTTATCCAAAACTACTTGCTGACTTCTATCACAAAGATAGCTGCTGAACCACCAGACAGTATTGGTATCGAAGCCATAGTATGAAAGCTTAGAAAGCATTAGATTTATGTTAATGCAATCAAAGGCCCTGGAGAAGTCCAACAAAGTCAAAATAGTACCTTGACCCCTATCGCGAGCAGACAAAATATCATCCACGACATCCAAGAGAGCAGTGTTAGTGCTTCTTCCCACCCTAAAGCCAGATTGAAGTTCCGGTAGAATACAATTGCGTTCAAGATAGGCCGCCATCTGTATGTATACAACCTTCTCTAAGATTTTAGAGAGAAAAGGCAAAATGCTAATTGGGCGTAAATCTTTTACAGTTTCGGGGTTATTAATTTTGGGTGTGGGCCGCACAAGAGCAATTTTCCAAGCCTCAGGGAATGTGTTAGATTTTATAGACTTATTAATTATCTTTGTAATTGCACTCAGTGTGGTCGGCAAGGTCAGTATTAACATGTCCAGGGAAATTCCATCTGCGCCCCTGGCATTAGATTTCATGTGCAAAATTATATGTGATATGAGAGATTCATCCACAGTCGACAAGGAAAACGTTGCCTCAGAAAACCTATTAAACTCAAAGTATGTGAGATCAGACATAGACACCTCTCGCTCGCCAGGTATATCCAAAAAATGAGTATTTATTTCTTCTGGGTTATTGAAAGAATCAGGAATTTTAGTAGAGGTTTTAAAATTTATACCTACGGTTCCTTTTAAGTTTTTCCATAGGATTTTTGAATTATTAATATATTTATTTACAAAACTCTCAAAATATGACCTCTTTTCAAAATAAAGTGAGGAGTTCACAAGATGTTTTAACTCTTTATAGGTATCTCTCGCCCTTTCTGATCCAGATTTCCGGAATTCGAGATGGGCTTCGTCTCGTAATTTCATCATAAAACGGACATTGCTAGTTACCCATGGCGCTTCCCGCTTTCTTATAACCACTTTTCTTTCTGGCGCGAATAAATCAAACAGTAATAGCAACGACTCATTAAAATTACAACAAATTTGATCAACTGATAATGTTTCATCAAGGCTATTCCAATCCATTTGTATCAAATTATTGTCAAAAATATCACGGTCTATATTCTTCAACGGTCTGAATGTGATTAATTTAGGCTCGGGTTTGGGTTTTTTTACTTTTATCTCAACGAAAACCATGGCATGATGGTTAAGGTCCGGGATATGATCCACCACGACGTTGAGAACCCCTGACCGAGAGCAGATAAGATCGATTAGTGTGCTACTGTTATTTAAAATGTGCGTAGGCTCAGTGATATGATTTTTTAGGTTTGTATATCTCAAAAACTCATTAAACTGTTTGGTTTTGTTCGATTCAACATCAAGCATATTGATATTAAAATCACCCAGTAAAATTAAAAAATCATGGTGAGAAAAATATGCGACGGACTCAGTAAGCGCATCTATAAAAACGTCTACGTTTTGCCATGGAGGTCTATATGCGGTACCTACCGCAATCTTATTGGAGTTAACATTTAAAGAAATCCACATTTGCTCTACTTGTGTATCAGATGGTGGATGAGTGCAAGTTTTTGCAAGCAAGCCATCTCTAATATAATAGCCAACGCCACCGCCTCTAGCAGCGACAGACCGTGGGCGCGGGATGTGACGTAAGCGGTACCCCGGGGCTGCAGGGGCTTTTGCATCTTGACCGGACTGGAGCCAAGTTTCATTTATTGCTAGGACATCTGGAGAGTGACGTTGCAATGCTACCAAAAATTCTTCGTGTTTAGTGGCCAAGGACTGGGCATTAAATAAACCAAACTTCAAATTTTTTAACTTAATCATAATTGAAATAATAAAGTAATAAATATAGTTGGATACACAGACAATATCTTAAGTGAGACACAAAAAGAAGCCCCCATATGGTTTACCCATTTAAATATGCAATTATTAATTAGGAAAAACAATTAATATAATATGCGCTATTGTTTTATATTTTAATTACTAGCTTTTATTAAGTAAATTTACGTTTCGCCAACTATTCACTTAATTCAATGACGTGCCCCATCTTTCTTCTCTTTCATTCGTATCAACACCGACCGAAATATAGGCTGTCAGCCTTTTAAATGGCGAAAGTCCAGGGTTGCACTTCGTTGTAGCAGCTACCGTATAAAATTTCATGGTGGAATCTTGCATTCCGGTGCGAGAGGCATTTGGGGACGGCGCGGAATTAAAATTGGTGATTGGAGCGGGCGCCCGACTTGGAGTAAATATTCCAAAAATCGTGCCCCATGGCGCGAGCTTGCGGGTTGGAGATCGCCGCTGTGACACGGAAAAGTATTTCATGTGTTCGGACGGAGGCATAGGCATGCTCGGGCATTCGTGGTTCACCTTAAAAATATTATAGTAATAGTAATATATTATGATGACCTGTGTTGCGCAGTGGTAGCGCATCTGCCTACCATGCAAGAGGTCCCGGGTTGGAACCCCGGCTGGGGATTTCAAAAAACCCCAGGTCTTGGATGTTTACATGTTTGTGATGTCGTTGTTTCTGGTTCCCACGCACAGGGTATCCTAGCAATGTAAGTGCCTGTATGTAAATGTTATGTTATGTTAATAATAACTTCCACACAGCACTTGTCCTGGTCCCAAACTAGGATACCCTGTGCTATGGTAACCAGGCAAGAACGTCATAAACATGAAAAAATTACCCAGACTAAGGCTACTTGTGCAAATGTTCGGCGAACCCCAGTGGGAAGCGAACCTACGATGTCTGTTTTGGTAGCTAAGCGCCTTAATGGCTAGACGAACAAGGTAGTACAAGTGTTTATATACTAAAATGTGAAAATTAAAGTCGGGAATGGGCACGCCTGGCGCTTCGAAGGAAAAGCGATTAGAAGCTGTCTGTAGTGGACAGCAGAAGAGCTTTCTATATTGCTTGTATGAAATAAAGACGAGTGGAGCCTTCTCCGCTGAAAAAAAGTTGGTTCATCTAAAGTGCATTTTTTTTAATAGACCGCCGACCATAAGAGTTCTGCCTTTTTTTCTTTTAATTTGCTATCGTTATCAACCCCTGTATGTTCCCAATGCTGGGGCACGGGTCTCTATCTAAAAAAAAATTGTCTGTTATTTTTGAGATTTTTTTGACAATTTCAATTTTCTACGGAAAGAAGGGGTTTTCGCCTCCTATATAATACTACAGCCCAACATAATAGAGTAGAGATTAATGTTTTAGGAACTAAACAGACTGAATATGGCAACAAAAAAAAAGGCCACAATTAGGTGATGATTTGTAGTCTGTGTCTCTGGTCTGTGTGTGAAACTGGCGCAAAGTAATCTCTGTTCTTATGTACACAAATCAGATTTTGCATAATTTTGGAGTTTTGAGGATTGTTGAGTTTGTACACGAGCTGAAAATGAATAAAACCATTCGCAGCGGAGCCAGACAGATGATTTACAGTGTTTATCTACGGTGTTTGGCGGAGAATGAAGCCGGAAAAGTGTTAGTCAATATACACGATGTTTATGAAAGAACGGCGTTTTATACTGGTGAGTAGTTACTTATTTTCTAAACATTAACATACGTTGCTTAGATTTCTCGTAATAAAGTACTATTTCGATGTGTTAAATGGCTAACAATGTTTAGGTATTATTATAAAGAGGTTAAAATAATATTCTGTGTCAAACGTCACATAACGTCAGTATCTGAATGATGATGTTATTATAACACCAGGTCTTGATACTTTTTTATTAACTCCCGATTCAAAAGGGTACCTATCGATAAGTTGTACTAGTGTATGGGTGTGAGTCTGTATGTGTGCGCCTGTCTGTCTGCCCTTGACACCCGAATTTATTTCTTTGAAAGCTGGTTTTCTAGCCATGATCCTTAGACATGCTACATAATTATTTATTTGTTGTAACTAATTTGATTAGTGATTTGATGTACATTAAAGATACAACTAGTACTACTACTAATTCATTAGTCGGCATAAATCCCCTAGACAAAAATTTGCCAGATTCACTGCTTTTCTGTCACATAAAATCATTTGTTGCAGGAAAATCTGTAAATACAGTTAGAAGAATTGCTAAAGAGGGGTCAATAAACCAAGGTAAATTTTCTACACCAGCAAAACATAGGAAAGGCCGAATGTGCGATCCGACAAAAAATTCAGCACTTCTACACTGTGAAGAAAGAGGTACCAACAATTGCAAAGTTGTTGGCACAGTTAAAGGAAGACATAGGTTATGATGGCAGCAGAGAACATTTGCGAAGACTTTTGAAAGATATTGGATTCCAATATAAAAAGTGTCGCTCGAATAGACAAGTCTTAATGGAGACATCAAATATTGCTGCAAAGAGGGAGCTTTATCTGCGACAAATAATGGCAAACAGAAGTTTACCACCGGAATTGCAAAAGGATATAATTTATTTAGATGAGAGTTACATCCACTCTTCATATAAGTTGAAAAAATGTTGGCAATCCATTGAAACCTATGGTATTATAACAGACATATCAAAAGGTAAAAGATGGATTATTGTGCACGCCGGAAATGAAAAGGGGTTTGTGCCCAATGCTCTACTTATATTTAGCGGTACAAATAAGCTAGAGGACTACCATTCGGAAATGAACCGGCACAATTTTACCAAATGGGTCACTGAAAAGCTGATACCAAATCTAAAGGAGGCAACAATCATTGTAATGGACAATGCTCCTTACCATTCAGTGGTTAAAAACAAAGCACCCACATCAGCTAGCAAAGTGGCGGAAATTAAATTATGGCTGCTGGAAAACAATATTCCATTTGATCCAGATACTAGAAAACCTTTACTCCTAGCTCTTGTCAAAAAACATAAGCCGGCTCCTATATACGAAATAGACGAACTGTTAGGAGAACACGGCCATACCGTTCTACGTTTGCCACCCTACCATTGCGACTTGAACCCGATTGAACTTATATGGGGACAAGCAAAACAAGCTGTTGCCTCTTTAAATGTAGGAGGAGGCAAAAATATTAAAGATCTCACTGAGCAAGCTTTTGAAAGGATCACTGCCGAAGATTGGAGAAGTTGCTGTGAGCACGTAAAAAAAATTGAAAAAGAATACTACGACCGGGGTGGCGTACTTTATGAGAATATTGATGAATTGGTGATAAAGGTTGGCAGTGAAAGTAGTGACGAAAGTGACTCAGAGGAACCTAGTGATCCTGAAAATTTTCTCGACGTGGATTATTTAGATTTCGACTTACTTTCTGACGATGAATAGAGTTCCAACTTTTTTTTGTAAATAAAAAACGTTAATTATTTTGGTTTATTTTTAATTTATTTTCCTAACATAAACCTCCCGGAAAGTACCATTTTATAATTATTAACATTTCTCGTTGTTTTTTTCTGCTAAAGTATCATGATACTTTTGTCCTGTTTCTATAGTATAATAGTGTTGCCACTTGCTTCGATTGTAACGCCCTCAATGATTCTCTACTCTTTTATGTTGGGCTGTAACAACTTCATCAAATAACTTTTCAATTGATTTAGTACAAGGATAGTATTTTCTAAGGTTAACACGAGCACTAGACACTTCTTTCCTAGAATGATACGCGAGGCAATATAGATCCGCCGGCATCCAAATTATAATAGAGATAGTGGTTGGAACATACCGGTAGCATGGGAACCAGTGCTTAAGTGCATGAGACCCCCTTGCTAGAAAAGTGACTGTAGAGTTAAAAATTTTAATTTCAATTAATAATCAGTATTTTTAAGTTCATGTAAAATAATTAGTTTATAAATTTAATTTTAACTTCAATTACTAATAATCAATATTGTTGACTTTATATAAAATAGGTAATTGGTTTGCCTATTTTGGAACGTAACTTCATTATTAACTTTTGTAATTTTTGCCGAGGGTAGTAAACTAACCGTTAATGCTTTCTTAAAGACGCCTGTCACCTCAGTCATCCGAGACCACGGCACCTGAAAAAGTGCCGAAACAGTATAAAAAAGTGCCGTATAAAAACAGTTTTAATTTGTACAAGGATTTTCTTTTATAAGTTGGTCGGCTATTACTAGCTTGTAAAGCTTACTTAGCCGTGATAGTTTTCAATTTAAGTTCGTTATAATGTGCTACTAACCTGAATTTTCACGTTTCTAAAATCTGCGTTAGGTGCACTTTAGTAAAATGCAGTGCAGTGACTTTAATACTGTCATTAAATAAGTTTATCAATTTCTCATACATGTTCTCCTTCTGTAAATAAAAAAAGTTTCCAATTTATTATTCGGAATCCGCAGGTTGCTAGGCCTATTTGAACTGGTCCGGTTTTCCATATGAGTACACATATTTTTCATCCATTTTGCATTTTTGATACAAAATATGAGAGTTGTCTATCTATTATCGAATTTTAAACCTAATTTAAATGGCCCCTCCTATTTGGCTCCCATTTGGCTCCCATGAACGGCCCCGGCCATTCTTTTTAATGCACTAACCCGTGCTAAAGACAATAAAAACGTATTTAGAGGCTAAAAATTCCACCCATGCCGGGACTCGAACCCGCGATCTCTGGCACGGTTAGCCAGAGGTCGCGGGTTCGAGTCCCGGCATGGGTGGATTTTTTAGCCTCTAAATAGGTTTTCAAAATTCTTCTTTAAGACTAGTAGGAAGCTACGACTCAGTCGGAACAAGTAAATGTAAAAAGTAAAGAAGAGCAGAAAACTGTGGCAATATACAATTTAATTTTAAAGAGCAACGTTAAAAATGTAATCAGCGTTCCGAATAAAAAAGGGGTTAAAGTAGGTCATTACTTATCACGATAAGTTCTGTTTATGTTGAGGCCTGAATTTACGATGGAGTTTAATTCAAGAGTTGCCCATTAATGTGACGCCCGGAAAAAAATACCTCGCAATTCGTAGTGTACGCCACATTAAATTAAGACTAATTTGAATAATTTTACGTGGCAGTGAACACAAACTGCTGTAATTAAAGGTAACTTTTGCAAATTGTGCTAATAAGAAATAACAAAAGACGGGAGAAACGCTTGCCGGAATTACCGGAATAGAAGAAATTAACACAAAGGAGCACTGCCGTATTAAAGCTCCTTACAAAGGATACACTTTGTGTGGGTAACTTTTGAGGAGCGCGGTTTCAACACTGTTGGTCACAATTAACAAAGTAGGGGTCACTGGTTCAGCTCAAAAGTAATGTAAAAATTACTTAAATTTAGATACATTTGAAGTGGTTTTACTTTTATTTGGCGATGTCGAAGCCTTATGAAATTGACAATTAATAGGCAGAGTGCAATAAAGTGAGTGTATCAACTAATTGGAACGCCACATAAAGTCGAATAACAAATTAACAAATGAATTGACAAAAACAATTGAACTCGGCTCTCGCCCGATCGCTAATTATTCAAAAATTCATCACGTAATTTACAGTTTAAACATGGAAATTTTCATTCGGCCTTTCAATTCGTTCACTTTCAATTGAAAAAATAATCCTCACGACACGGCGTTACCACATCGATCATCGACCCTTGTATGCCCCCACTGCTGGGACATGGATCTCTTCCTGCATCGAAGGAAGGTTAGGCCCTACTCCACCACGGGGGCAAGTCCGGGTTGGTGGAGGATTGTAAGACAATGGCGGGCCTTACTGTCAGAAGTTATCAAACCGCCTATAAGGCCTCTGACATGGCTTGACGTCTGCCATTACATGACAGCTGGCACCAACGGCTTAGATACAGGTTACGTTACGTTATCAACCCTTGTATGTCCTCACTACTGGGGCACGGGTCTACAGGTATTCTCTTAGAAATAATAATAACCACACATACTTCCACATAACGCATTCACTTGTCCTGGTCCCAAACTAGGGTACCCTGTGCTAAGGTAACCACCCAAGGGCATCACAAACACCTAGACTACAGCCACTGGTACAAATATATGGCTGCCTTCAGTGAGAATCGAACCATCGACCTCCGGCATGGTAATCAGCCGTGATACCGCCAGACCAACAAGGCAGTCTAAAGAAAGAGAGAGAAAGAGAGACAGAGGGAAAGAAGGAGATGGCTACCCATAGCACAGGGAATCCTAGTTTGGGAGCCAGTAACAATTTTTGTAACCATTTTACAATAAAGTTTTTTTCATTTACATTTTTTTCATTTTCATTTTCAATCACGACGCCCCGGATTTCTACGGATGATAAAAAAAACAATGTAAATAAACATAAATACGACGGCACATAAACATGTCTTTTGTGTATAATACGGCTATTATTGCAACTTTACGGCCGGATTCGAGGGAAATTCGACTATTTGTCATTTAATAACAGAGAGAGTGCTTTACGACGCGCCGGGATTTCATAATAAAAATTAAAGACACGTTTTTCCCCCTTTTTTGACATGGAGTGGCTTTATTGTTTTGCTGGACGTTCGTTGATTGCGCGTTATTGGAATGAAATTATTCAATTCTGCGACAAGTCCAGGTGAAATTACATTTTGAATAAGAAGTGTAAAAAATGTAAATGTAAAAAAAAACTGATGATAATGACTGTATCAATCGAACATATTGCGATACACGCTCAGTGTACCTATTGTTTTACTAATTTTCGTTTCCTTGCTTCTGCAATCTAGAGCTGCTGTTGCTGTAGGTGAAAACCTTTGTTATATTCTTCTTAACGCACTAACCCGTGCTAAGGACAATTTTAAAAAACCTATTTTTAGCCTCTAAATAGGTTTGTAAAAACTGTAATTATTATTGTCTCAGCAACTAGTTTTATAAGTTTCATACATAGTTTATCAGCTGTTGGTTTTCCTGTTTTCCATAGATGACCAATAAATAAATAAAGTAACACCATGTTCTTGGTTTACCCAGGTACGATTCCCAGTGCGGGCATGCACCAACGTCTTTATTTTCTAAGTTATGCACATTTGCAAAGTTATTTTGATTGCCAATTCGCGGTGGGCACGCGTGGTAATTAAGCCCATACTCTCTGAGAGAAGGCCTGTGCCCTGCAGTGGGACGTATATAGGCCACATAAAGAAAGTAACACACTAAACGCGGACTTGAAAGTTGCGTCATACGTCGTTGGAACGCAAGGTGCGAACGAATCGATGTATCAATCATAAGGCGAAGTAATAGGAGCCGAAGACGAATTAGTCTGGCCGTCAATTTCTATCGCTTAAGCTTCATTAGACCGACTTAGGACGGACATTTGTCGAGTTCCCTGTGACCATTCATTAGATATTCATTTAACCGTTCCGTGGTACTTAGTGCCTTAAGTGTCATGTCAAAATACAATTTTGGGCATGACACGGGTACCGCGCCAAAGATTAGACGAAGTTGCGTGAGGCCAATAAAAAACACTTATTAATTTCCGAAGCTTGTACCGTTGTCACGTAAATGGCGTGTGTCAGTGTGTTACGGGTGGAAATAAAACTTCGATACCCACTTTTTGTCGAGTGGGTGGAGGCAAAGACGCTTATAAATGAAGCAACACTTTGATCTTGATTTTGGTTTGTGTCACTGAATTTTAAAAAGCTTTATGCGAAGTCTACAATAATTTGTATACTCAGTTGTGAGCAGCTGTTGCAAAAATCACTAAAAAACCATTGTAATTCCATAAATTTCATGTGTGTGCAAATAAAAATACTTGAATCTTTGAATCTTTTTTAATTGTTGAATAAATTACATTTTTGTAACTTTTTTCAGTCAAACCGTTGCCGTAGAATTTCTTGTAGCTAAAACAACATAACATAACCTCACGCCTGTATCTCAGAGGGGTAGGCAGAGTCCAGAGTCTGCCACTTGCCACAATCCTGACAGATCACCTTCGCTTCATCAACGAAATCAAATATATGCAAAGTACCTATTGCATAATATATGTACCCCAGAAGGATATGACCAAGGGAAGGGTGGCTTAAATTTTACATTGACATTAATCAAACAGAATGTAAATTCTTCACATTGAAATGAAATTGATGTGATTTGATTTGATTTGGTCCTCACTCTTTGCTACGCCTCTGCAGGCACGGTTGCACTAGCCGCCGGATATTTAATTGTCGCTAAGAAATACTCGAGAATGCCTCGTTTTTTTAGCAGTCCGAAGACCACCATACTGTATTAATCTAGATAATTTTTCATTTCATAAGCCAGCAGTATCAAATGAAAAAATCAAATCCTGAGCAGTCACATCAATTACCACTGCGCACCCAACTGTGTTGTGTCCAAAGAGGACAAACTGTACGCTTTCGACACGAAAAAAAGGAGAAAATACTTTTTCATAACGCTCAGCCAAATAAAGCTAATTTCACAAAACTCAAACTAATCACGTACCTATCCCAATTAGAGAGTTAAAACATTTTCGAAGCCGCCGAGCGAACATGTTCATGTCAAGTAAATCGTAAGAAGCTAATTAGTGTAGTCAAGTTAGACAAATCGAGCCGTTTGACGAGGGTCGGACGAAGCCTCGCCGAGCACCCGAACAGAGAAAGGGTCAACTGTGAGCCTCCACTCCACTATTCACATCTATTTGTTATGTACAAAACACTGACTTAATTACATGCTACTAGGATCCAAAATAAATGCCCATAATAATTTCTAAAACTCTCAAAAGGCCTATTCTCAAAGCCTCAAATCTGCTTTTGATTAATGTTTTTCGATGGCGTTTCTCAGTGCGTACTGTAACAAGGCAGGCAATCAACGTACGAAAAACACATGGGTCCGAAGGGGAGGAAATAAGAATGTGTGGACGGCATAGGAATTAGCCTTACACAGGCGGACCATTATTCGGACAGACGCGCTCCGACGCCTCGCAGCTCTTTGACGTGGAAAGGCGCCATTAAGCATCGAGGTCGGTTGATCTCGTCACTTAATTACTGACCCCCACTTTAACCGACGAAACCGGGACAAAAATTCGGACTGGAAAATTCAAGTTCAGAGGGTACTATGATTACTCGCTTTTATCATGTAGGGAAATATCTAAACACAACTATTCTACGTTGCAGCTTTATCGATTACTAGATGTGCCCTGCGGTGTTACCCTCGGTTAATCGATTTTCCGTTGCCCAGGGTGCGCCAGAAGTACTCATGTGAAAAGGAAATGTACTGCAGGGAGAGGACGAGGCCCACACGAAAAGGACGTCATTTTGCGTCCCTACTGTGTGGCCGCTGGCTAAGTGCACTTGCAATAGATCATTTTATGAAGACGTTTCAGTACAGAAAAAGTTGTTTTTGTTAGCGCACAAAAACGAATATAGAGTAACAGCAACGTTAATTAGGTGCAGTGGAAAGCGTACGTCGACCGCCAATCAAAGTTGTATTTGCGTGTCCGACGGAAAAACAAACAGCTTTTAATTTATGACCGGGTCCATCAGTGTTCAATTCAGGTGCAAAAAGAACGTTCAGTTGTAAATCGTATAATGCAATTGTGTACACCAAACAATGATGTGGTAGAATGTGAAAAAAATCAGCGCCAAATCTCATATAATGAAAATAATACACAGAATATTGTAAAGAGGTTCGACATTTGGGAGAGCGCTGGCACGGTTTTTTTTTATTTTATTTATTTTTTTTATTTACTTAGGACAACCAGTAGCTAGTACACTAATACATCTTAATTATAGAACATAAAGGGTTTTAAGGTAAGTGCCTAGCCTATTAAGGTTGCCACAGCATGCACCTTTGCTAGTGTTTAAGTTTAGCCAGAGGTTGCCGGTTCGAGTCCCGGCATGGGCGCAATTTTTAGCCTCTAAATAGGTTTTTAAAATTGTCCTTAGCACGGGTTAGTGCAACAAAAAGAATATAATGGCATATAATGAATTTAAAAGGAAAACCATCTTCCCCATGCATAGTGAGTAAAACGGCCATATGCTGAGCTTTTTTCCTTTTTATGATGCATCTATTGTATCATGCATAGTACTCATGCACCGATTTATATAGAAACTTCTGTATTTTGTTGTTGAAATTGAGTGAGTTATTTATTTTTAATCATTAATTGGCAACCAAGTTATGAAAGAAAAACTTCGTATAAAATCCACTCAAAATTACTCCATCGAGGTTGTTAGTTTTGCAAAGCACATAAACCTCCCACTTTCTACGGTACCCGACACGCTCGTAGCTGGTTTTTCGGTATACAGATTACATTTAAACAATTCCTATTCACAGAAAAACTGAATACTAATAATATATGTAATAATAAATGTAGCTAAGCGCGAGTACAGTGACGCTCTATAGAACTGTAGATATTAGACGCTACTTTCGCAATGAAACTCCACCTTGAAGAAAATATATTAATCGCTTTCTACATAGTAATATAAAGTACCCGGCCTATATGCCCGGATAAATAGCCTAACACCAACAATAGCGCTCTAACACTATTGTTTCTAAAATAATACACGAGAGGGGTCCACTCAGCTAGCGTGATACATTACAGGTTCGGGTAGAGCATATTGGCTGTATTTAAAAAGAGAATATCAGCACTAATTTAAACTATCACTCTGAAACTCCCCGCTAACAAATAAAAAAAAACTCGCTTGGCGTTGGTATTCTTGCGTTTGCCGACGTTTATAAAATCAATCAGCGCTAAGGATTCGCTAAAAACACCCGGCAGTGGACGGTTAATATTTATTTTGCCAAATACGCAAATACGAGTGCCCAAGTGAGGCACCGGCTTAAGGCTTTGAGGTACCCATACTGACGCCGGCGGATAGTTGATGCCAATAAAGGCTAGATGTATGTAACACACACAGCCGTCTTCTAGCCAGCAAGAAAGACGGCCTACAGTAATGGCTGCCTCGCAAAAACTTGCACAATGATCCCGATCCATTCGACCGTACCCGTCTTGATGTTCTACAGTGAACGCACTGATACTGATCACGCGGCATTAAGATAACGAAGCTATAAAAAACTATATGTCTGCGTCGGATTAGTACTTCGCTTACTACGAAGGTTCCATCATAATATTAATTAGCAATTTTCAGCACAAATTCAGAAAGCAATTCATAGATGGCGCTCACAGGCGTGGCCATAGAAGAATCGGAATACGGCTGTCAAAATTAATCTGTGCTAAGCAAAATTTGACAGACGTCTCGACGACGACGACGACGAGTGAAATCCGTATTAAAACAGTTTTTATTATCTCTAGTACTCGTGTTAACCTTAGAAAATACTATAAATCTAAATACATCAGATACACATATACGTATGATAAGATTCCGTGATTGCTATTAATAACTTTAAATTCCAAATAGGTCGTGAAATGTGCATACCAATAGGCGCCATCTATGAAGTTGAATTTGTGCTGAAAATGGCTCATTTTCATTTTGTTAAGCTTGAGTTTTTATGCATTCATGAAACGCCTCGCACGGTTCATTGCGTATTTCTCTCTACTCTAAACAAAACTTTACCATAAAGCCCATTACGAATACGAATTCTTAAGTGAATATAAGAATACCCCGCACGAGAGTATTGCTTTTAGTAACTGCACCCTCGAATCCTGCTGCGTCTCAGACATAGTCGCTTCAACAAGAGTGTTTGATAACAAACGAACCCTGTCGCCTGAATTCCGTCATCAAAGAGTCTATGGTAGTACAGCTAAATAAAAAAGAATTATAAGCCAAAGCAGCCACTGTGGAGGTCATCGTTAAAAGGGTTAACGGTGAGCAGGGTCCCTAGTTAGTCAGACAGACGCAGTGTCGTGTCCGCGGCCCATCGCTTGTTCTTTTTAGTAATTTGTTTGCGGCCGCAATAAGTGGCCATTTAAAAGTGTATCAGTCATCCGCCGCCACCGACCGCGCCGATGATTTTATTTAACTTGACACATCTGAAGAAATATCAGATAAACTTCCACCGACATGCTGTTAAAGAAACAATAGAGATTCGACTTTATTGCCCTTTAAATACGTTCTAGTGAATAATAATTTAGTTCGCATTAAAAGCACCGCTTGTCCGACTCAACCCGATGGCATTTGCTGAGAGAAGACGCATTTATGTTTAATTGGTTAGCGAAATTAATCTATCTTGAAGATCTTTCTGCTGCCACGGTTCCGCTGAATGCATCCGTTGTTTGCTCTTTTTGTGGAATAATTCGTATTATTTGCATTTTCCTTTTGCAGCAGTAGCTTCATGAGTATTAATGACAGCTCGCGTAACTAATTGTAGTTTTTATTCTGCAATTGATATGTTCTTCTAATGATTAAATAATAAAAACCTATTAAAAGGCTAAAAATTCCACCCATGCCGGGACTCGAACCCGCAACCTCTGGGTTACCGTGCCAGCGCTCTGCCCAACTGAGCTAATGGGCTACTACCAGTGAAATTTCAAACCTCTTAACAATATTCTATGTATTAGGTACATGAATAAATCATTCATTTATTTTTAAACGGTTCTCCATCTACACCGATTAATGTTACTCAAATAAAATATTGGCCTTTGCATCTACGTGATGAGATGATTTATGTCCAGTGTCCAGTGGCTCGGCTGTGGCACCTTCACTCACCCAGAAGGGTGAAGAGACGACTCGGACGGTGCAGTTCCTGGGACATTGTTTCTGTTTAGATGAAGTCTTGCCCAGTACCTATACCATCCTGACAGTTTAGCCTATAGGAAAGTCAAGTTTAACCTATGCCAAAGTAGTATAAATTAGTATTACTAGTATAAGTAATTTGTACCTATAATATATCATGCCGGATTTTGTATAAATACATACAAATTGGGTGAACAATGTGTATGACATAGGTAAAAAACCTAAACTAGAAGACGGGTTTTGTTTTACACGTCACGTAATTTCCCTGCCTGACAGGGAAAAAATCAATCCATCACTCCTCACACGTTCTTATGATACAGAAGTGAATGTACGAGTATATGGTACAGATAGTTGAAGGAACCAATCAAGCCGAGGGTTTCCTCACGATGTTCCTATACCATATACACTACAAACAACCAAAGTACACGTAGCAGTTTGTGATTCATCGACATTGTATGTTTAGTCGGCTCATACGGATCTGCATACGTTAGACAATTATCTAATTAGTTGCCAGTAGAGATGGGCCACGGAGAATGTTCTCGCAGAACCTTGTTAATTGATTGCACGAAGATTAAGAATAACTAATAATTACTTCTTCGTGAAATTAATTCCAATTAATTCACAAATAATATGAGTTTCATGGCCTCTCCATCCACATAATGAGATGATTGACACAGCGTCCACTGAAGATGCAGTCACACTAGATGGGTGAAGGGACCATTTGGACACAGTGCCAGTGCACAGTGCAGTGCCTGGAATATTATTTTAGATGGTGTAGGCTTGCCAGCACCTCTACCATCCTGACAGCTTAGTCGGCCTAGCCCATAGTAAAGACTAGTCAATACGTGCGGAGCCAGCCAAGCCGCGGATTTTCCCACGATGTTTTCCTTCTCCGCTAGCCAGTGGTTTAGCGACAACAAATTCGCAAACTTTTAAACTAAACAAAATCATTGCTACATGCCGTGCTACATGCCATTACATGACAACCGGCTCCAACGGCTAAACGTGCCATGCTCTGTTGACCATGTCATGATCCCATTCCATTCTATTCTGAGAGAATTGTATAAAAACTAATTTTTTTTGACAGTCAAGCGATCTTTATTTAATCTTTTAATAACTTGACAACTTAATCCGTTCCCGAGGAAAGAGTAACTTAACAGAAGGACGGACAGTCGTTGAGTCTGTCCATCTGTCTATGCCACCATCAGGCTTAATAACCGTATCAACGTTTTGTTCAAATGATGGACAGGACTGAACGTATTTTAAAAGAAACATCTTATGTTGTAGTTTCAATAACTACCGCAGCACAATACCATGGCCTGCGACGCAAAGATAGAACGAAGTCGGTATAAAATTTACATCTGAGAACCCGTCCAACGTATATATCCAATCCAGGTCACTGGATGGATGGACCGTACTACACGTCTCCATTGCGGTCCGAGGGCTGATGAAACAAAAAGAGCGATTTGAGTTGTAAATCAGCACGTCTCGGGGCCTGACAGCGCGTCTCGACTGAGCCGGCCGGCCCCTCGCCTGTCACACGCAAATCACACGATCTCGCGACAATAAAGTTGTGAATATTAAGGCGTAGTATGTTTCAGGGCAGATGCCCTGGCGGGCGGAGCGGCGACACACGTCGATAAACTTTTTAATGCCACGTTTACCGCGTCTGCCTTGACTATTCAGGAGGATACGTAGACCATGCGATAAGGGTATACAAAGTTTCTTGAAATAACGCGTTTACACAATACTACTGGTACTATATGTTAATATGCTTTCTGTAACTGTAATTTATGTGTACAGTAAAGAATATTCTATCTATCTATAATTGCGAGCATGGCGGTTTTAATTTCAAGCCATCGAAATATATGTAGATATTATGTAAAAATTGAGAAAAAAGTCAAACCACTGTGAGTATTGGCCTCGCCTCCTAATAGAGTCCGGACAAATGATTACAAAACGTGAATGTTTTTGAAAAGTGTTGTAGTAAGGACACAGACGGACGTGGGACGGGGGCGCGGACAAGACGCAACGCGTTTTATAGAATTTTGGCACCCTCGCCCGTCTCTTCTGTGGGGGCTTGCCCCCGTCCCTTCAGTACATTTTGTATGAAAAGTTCTTTGCGTGTCTTTTCCGCGCCGTTTCTGTGTCACCGCTGCCTCAGACCTAAGTCAAACTTTGTAATACATATTTTTTATTTTTAACAATTTTCGGATTTTTCCTTTACATTGAATTTGTTGTAATACAGAAAGACGTGAGAAGTATACCTTATAATGTAACATATGGAACTCACAACAACCTATAGAGTTCCCGCCAAGCCCACATTCCTAACATCACTGTTCTCACTCGCTAAAAACTGCCAGCTTGAAATTAGAGTATGATCATAATTGCACGCCTGTAAAGCATATACCAGACGCCTACAGCGGCGTCTTGTATTTGAATTAACGTAGGCACATAGTTACATCAAACATCCAAGCGTGTGTTTGATAATCGTCATTGTTTGAGAGCATCACCATGTAAATTAATATTTCACGTGTTTGACTATGGAAACTGGCGCGTTATTAAATTCTCCAGGCACCGAACTTCAATATGTTACGATTCGGCAAATATTTGACTTGACAAAGAAGGGTAAGTTAGACTGAGAACAAAACCTACTGAGTAACTACTGAGTCGACAGCTAATCAACGTTTAGGTTTATTATTAAACTTGTTGCAAAATCGCGCTTAAAGCAACGAGTTTAGGTACAGTATGTATGTCTAGAATCGCTCGTAGTCCCGGCTACCTGAGTGATCTTAAAAACTTCACGAAGGTTAAGCAACACAGGGCGCGTTCAGTGCATGGATGGGTAAACCTAACGCTAGTGGCATTTTTCCGAGCGGTTCCGTGCTTCGCAAGGCACGTTAAGCAGTTGGTGCCGGCTGTCGTCGATAGATGGCAGTCGTTAAGCCAAGTCAGAGGCCTTAGGGCGGCTTGAAAACTTCTGACCGTAAGAACAGCCACTAGTCTTGCCATCAAGCCTCCACCAATCCGGACGTGGCCCCTGTGGTGGAGTATGGCTTATACCTTCCTCAGAGAAGAGACCCCTGCCCCTCCTTGGGGACATAATGGGTTGATGACGATGTATGTCTGCCGGATTATTTGATCTGGATAATCAAGATGTCTGAAATTTATGCCAGCAGATGCATTGATCAGTACTGGGTTTTAGAATAATATGTAAACTAGTATATGTTAATTAAGTATCAAAAGACGCTGAAAAATAGAGTTAAAATTGGAGTTTTTTGTAAATTTTTTTTGTCCATAAAGTTTTTTTTTTGTCCATGTTACATGGACACCTAGTTTTACTTGTAACGTCTTGCTAAAATTATTTTTGTATATTGTATTTGTAAGAACACAGATGTTATTGACAAAACTTTTAGTGGATATAGTACGGTGCATGTTCTTTATTTTTATTCGTTGTAAATGTGTAAATAAAATTACATTAACATTAAACATTATGTAAATTTAATTCAATTTCATAGTATAAAGTTCAATAAGTCAGAGTCACTGTGTAATCTTCTATGATATAAAAATTAATCGCTGAATGTGTTGGTAAGCGCAAATCCCGAGAGCAGCTGAACCGATTTCGCTAATTCTTTTTTTAAGAATATTCCTTGAAGTACGAGGATGGTTCTTACGGTACGACTGTTAGGCGGTACGAAGTTCACTGAGTCAGCTAGTTTTGTATAAAATACTTCGATTTGATCAAGTACGTAAAGTACGTAAAAAACAGTGTCGAAGAGAACTAACGATTCCTAAGACACTGTTTTTTACGTACTTTAGGGGTTAGAAGTTCGAATTGCATATGCCACTGTGTAAGTACAACCTATTTTTGTAGCTTAAGGTGCTTAGGGGCAGTCAGTTCAGATTCATCATCACTTTTATATGATTTTTATTCTATTGGTGGCGGTAGTTAGCGCCCTTAAGCGCCTTAAGATAAGAGTAGTAGACTATGCAAATAAATTGTTATCATTATAATTTTGTGGTTTACAACTACAGTATTCAAAGACTTTTGAACATTTTAGTTCCAACTCATCACAAGTCTGGCAGAAACAATGCAAAATTGAATATTAGCACAAGACTTCAATTGTGGACTTTTCTTAGTTTCAAAATACGAATTATTAAAAGCAAACTGAAGAAGTAACTTTGCAGACGAAATATACAAAATTAACGCCTCGTGTATGATGAGTATGCTAATAAATTGTAAAAGTTTGCTCAGACCTACGGAATAATTTCAAAGTTGAAACAAAAGAATATTTAAGAACAACAATTTTATTAGAACCTTTACACACTATTTAGAAAATGAATTATGAAAAAATTTACGTAGATTGTCTCAACTTTCTAAGTACTGCCTTAGTAATGTTAAAAATACTATAAACTTTTACAGTTTTATTGAGAAAAAAGTCGATTCCACTTAAATACTTTTAATACGAAGTTTAAGGCGGTATTAAGGCTAATAAACCGGCTCCATCTTAAATAGTAGATTTGGAGTTTTTTTGTCCGTTTTTCCTGCAAAATGATCTAGATTTTGATATGGACACCTAGTTTGACTTGTAACGTTCATTAAGCCACAGTTTCTACGCTACTTTAAATAAAACCTTTTCATTTAATTTCATTTCAGAGTATTTTAGTGAAATTGACTTTTAATAAATAAGACTGTGAGGCTTCATTCACAAACAGACAGTTAAAAGAAACGGTAATGGGAAAATTGCACCTTAACTGCACTGGTAGTTTCATACTTTACCAAGGTCATTGTGCAAATGTTATGAGAACGTTGTATGAATTCGAGTCCGACGATGTGGTCATCGTCCAATGTGAACCGGTCAATGACGTCGACTTTAAGTTGGGCGTATTTAATTCGCGCGGGACCCCAGATTCGATTTAAATTCTTCGAACTTTAATTTAGCCAAGTTAATAAATAAAGCTCCCAAGTCCATCACAAAACCGACTACGCAATTTTTTGTTATATTTATGAATATTTTGTAAGCAAATGCGAAGTCTGTCACATTTCAGAAATTGCTCAATTTAAAAATAACCTTGTATACGATAATATTTGAACAGTAAATTAGAGGCTAGTGACAGAAAGCAAAGTAATTTCGAAGCGTTGATAAATATAATCCTAAAGAGTTTGCGTTTAACGCATATAGCGCCTGATTTTACGAAGCAACGCGGACTCGTGTCGAGGCACTTCTCACGAGAGGTAGGTATCAAAATTGTCCAAGTGCAAGTCTGGCCACGCACAGTGTAGGGTTCCGTGGAAAGAGAAGTTTTTTAACTGCCTTATGTACAGAACTAACAACTTCATCAATGAAATTTTTAATAGACTGTATGGAGTTTTCCTTTTATAAATTTATCACTCATTACTCGGTAATTGGTGTAGCCTCCTTAGACGTTATAGTTTGCCAATTCATTATAATTGTGAATTTTTGATTTTTTCACGTTTTTACAATCAATAGCTAAGCCGAGAGAGAGAGGTGACACGGTGAAACTTGCGCATTAAAGCTTAATATTCTACTAATGCATAGCTGAATAGAAAAACATGGTTTCCTTGCACTCACTTAGAACAAACTTAATTGACCAATACAACGACCGGCGGTTTAGTCATTTAGTTAAACTTGAGCTTTCGGCACTTAGCCTCATAGTTGGACACTTGTACGTAGCAACTGCTGAGATGTGTGACACTAGGGTTTCCTCACGATCTTTTCCTTCACGGTTAGCGAGTGGTATTGCTACTATAACTTCACGGAATGTACATAGCTTAGAAAGCAGTCACTGATACATGCCGGGATTCAACCCCACGACCTCCCGATTAAGAGGCAGGAATTGTAACGCTCCACTACCATCGCTCTTTCCAACAGTGGGTATCAATGATAATTTGTGTGTATTAAAGATACACTAAAAAAATTTATTTTAAAGATTGTATCCCACTGTTTGTTGGCATGGTTAATATGTATATCTGTGCCAAATTGTAGCAGGTACTTGTCGTCTCTGTGCTAAGCCACGAACAGACATACAGACCGACAGACGGCCGCACAGATGGACGGAAATGGCGAAACTATGAGCGTTCCTTGTTGACTACGGAACCCTAAAAAGGGGCCTACTGAGTCCCAGGCGTCTTTTGAAGTATTTTCCATTACATTAGCTTACGCTCT
This sequence comes from Yponomeuta sedellus, assembly GCA_934045075.1. Taxonomy (NCBI): domain Eukaryota; kingdom Metazoa; phylum Arthropoda; class Insecta; order Lepidoptera; family Yponomeutidae; genus Yponomeuta; species Yponomeuta sedellus. The sequence goes on along the minus strand of OW203735.1, from coordinate 13,930,117 downwards.
AATCTCGTTCGTCTTTTTCACATCTTCGCACCCTGTTCCTTAGATGTCGGCAAATATTTGATCTTAGTCTACTTTGGAGCGTGCCTTCTTTAGAAATCTAATTAGACTTCAGCAGCAACTGTCGAGACGCTCGTGGGGTGATAAAGCGAACACATTTCGACCAATAAACTTCTTGAAGTTTGAGAGCGTATTAAAAATGTAATCTAATGCATAAAAATCTCGTGTCCCAGTGCTTGTTATCGAACTTTTCCGAATCGGCTTATTCATATGGTAGAACAACGATTGCGAGGCCAGCTAAAAATATTATAAAATCGGCTAGGTTAGGTCTATTGACATTCTACAAACAGAATTAAAATTATTTACATTGCATTTCTCAATCGAGAGGTCATGGGTTTGAAACCCAGCATGTACCAATGACTTTATTTTCTAAGTTATGTAGTGTAAGTTATTACTTAGGCTAAGTATATTTGTGGCGGCCATGATCAGGGAGGAGTGGAAGGTAAAAGGGGAGGCCTTTGCCCAGCAGTGGGACGCAATCGAGGCTACAAAAAAAATGTGAAGTTACATAGCAATACCATCTGGTGGATGGCCTGCCCACGCTGCGTCGTCCGTACCGCGGTCGCAAGGTCAGAACTTTTTCGCCCCATCAATTCTTCGAGCTTTGTGCCCCGCCCACTGCCACTTCAATGACCAGAGTGCTTAGTGCGAGTTTGACAGATCCAATCGAATAACTACTACCGCGTTAATCGAGCATTGAGTAGTGAGTATGAGTAAGTGAACCGTTCGAACTGGCAAAACGCTGTCACAGTACAACTCGCACTCGCGTTTATTCGTGTTTTGGCTGGTAAACGTGTTCACTTCTCAACGTAAACCATTACAACTCGCACTCAGCAATTTTAATTTCCATACTTGTCGCTAGGTGGCGCTTCTTAGATGCCATAGAAATATGAGTTTACGTTAACGCGATCGAGTAGTTAAAAAACTCGCACTAAGCACTCTGAAGACCTGGTTACGGTGGCGGGGAGTCGCTGGATGCGGGCGGCACAAGACCGTGTAGCTTGGAAAACCATGAGGGAGGCCTATGTCCTGCAGTGGGCGTCAAATGGCTGATGATGATGATGATGATAGCAATACCACACGCCAGACGTGAAGGAAAATATCGTGAAGAAACATGAGCGCTTGAGGTGTACCTCAGCGCTTGAAATTGCCAACCCGCGGTGGTAATTAAGCCCATACTTCCTTCTGTGAGGAGGCCTGATAGGCTACTCAAAAAATTACATTCTAGTAAATTTCATTCAAAGTAAATCAATTCCGCCCTCCGACCAGGTGGAATGACGATCTGCGAAAAACTGCCAGCAGATGCTGGATGCGGCAACTGGCGGCAAGCTGAAGACAGGGCGCTATGGCGTTCATTAGAGGAGGGCTATGTCCAGTGGACTACATAATATACAGCAGTGGACTACATAATATAGCCTGAAGAAGAAGAAGAACAAGAAGATCAATTCCGTATTGTAAAAAAACCCGGTCAAGTGCGAGTTCGATTTGCACACTAAGGTTTCCGGAGGTACTACTAATATAAATACTATGATGTTTTGTTTCATTTAGTTCGAGACCCTTAGCAGAAACACACACATGGCCACTACAATCACATAAAGTATAACACTTGTATACATGAATTAACGTCTCTACGATAGATAAAATACTTTTAGCAAAGGGGAAGATAAAAAGTACCCAGCACCGGCGTGGGTGCATGCAACGACTTATGAACGTTGATGAAGCGAAGGTGATCCGTCAGGATCGTGGCAAGTGGCAGACCCTGGTCTCTGCCTACCCCCCTGGGATACAGGCGTGAGGTTATGTATGTATAAAAAACTTTTATTGTATTTCTTCTTCTTCTTCAGGCTATATTAGTCCACTGCTGGACATAGCCCTCTCCTAATGAGCGCAAGGTTGTGCCATCATTGGGGAGTAGTGCCCATAATCCCCACGCTGAGCATGCGGGTTGGGAATCGCAGTTTGGTGGAATTGTACTGCAGGGGAATTGGAATTCGTATTGCATTGTATATAGACCATCTTTAATTATTTGTTGGTGATGGTCAATCATCACCACACTTTCTTAGGATACGTTATAATAAATGACAAATGACAATCAGGACACGTTATTATACAATAACGTGTCCTGATTTACTGGCTTTACCGCCGAACGGAAGCTATCAAGGCTAGACACGTATTTTTTTCATTAGGATTATTTTACAAAGTATAAGTATCCGATTAGGGGCTACCGATTTGTATGGTAATCCGTTATTTTCGAAATTGTAAAGTTAAACGCATGAACCTATTTTTTTTTACTTTAGAAATAAATAAACATTGTATTTATACTATTTTTATTTTTAATGCAAAAACCCGTGCTAAGGTTTAGTCTCTAAATAGGTTTTTAAAAATTATATTTATAGACAAATTTAAAAGTAATTAACAGATATTATTTATTGTTTTGGATATATTAGAATAAATGAAATCATAATTTACGTTACAAATTTCTCTAGAGATTCGGGAAATGTGTTAAAACTTCATATACCTACATAAAACGTCGGCCTCACAAGGGCGTCGTAGGCAAATTGATACGGTTGAGAATTGCGTATAAGTGCACAAATTGTGAACTGAGTTGTCAAATGTTGCAGATTTTTGTAGAAGATCCTATTGTATTATATATTTGGTTTCTTTTTTTAGGTGCGCAGCAAGTGCCCCTGGTATCTGCCTAACCAAATCAAATCAATTTTATTCAACGTAAAGAATTTACATTCTCTTTGCTGAATGTAAATATGAAATGTAAGCCACTACCTTCGGGCCGTATTGTAATGGAGAAAAAGGCAGCGGGAATAAAAACTCTACTCTGACCATCTTTTCTAAAGTCGTCTTAAACCAAATACCTAATAAGATTTCACGATTGCCATCAATAACTTTAAACCTCTGGGAAAGATTGATTATGTAACTATTTAGTAACTATTTTTATAAACCTATTTAGAGGCTAAAAATTTCACCCATGCCGGGATTCGAACCCGCAACCTCTGGCTATCCGTGCCAGCGCTCTACCAATTGAACTGGCACGGATAGCCAGAGGTTGCGGGTTCGAATCCCGGCATGGGTGAAATTTTCAGCCTCTAAATAGGTTTTTAAATTTGTTCCTTAGCACGGGTTAGTGCATTAAAATAAAAATAGTATAACTATTTTTATATTATTAATATATAAAATTTATTTTTCAACTAATCGAAACTCACACAGGACGGAACTAAAATTAAATTAAAATAACGTCAATAACTATATTAAAACTAGCAACTGTAAGCATACATAAATTCTAATATACAGGTCTGGCAATCTAATGCACCTTCTACGACTTGATAAAACCATTGATAAAGCAATTGGTTTCCACGATACAGGTATAACCTAGTGTGGAGACCACAGTAAATTAGATTCGTAGTAAACTCTGCCATAAAAACTGTAACACCTTTTTAATGTACCTTCTGCTTGTATACTCAATGTAACATAAAGATATTGCTGTGTTTTTGTGGTTAAAATAAACATTTTGTATTTTTTGTAGTTTGAATATATCTATTTAGTTATGCAAACGGATAGCACATGAGTCTCATTTTATGTTTCCACCTTGAATCAATTCTGATGATTGTATCGTAGAGCAATAATTTACTCGCTACGACGCAGATTATTAATTTCTATGACTAGGTAACGGCAGCGATCGTAAAGTACAAGTGAAGTTAATTTCCATATGGATTTATCATTTAAACATTCAATTGACAGTACAATTAAACATTAACCACAAGCGTTATGGGTTATGTTATGACTGTAACTGGGGTGGGTCTAGAAGGTCTAGTAGGTACCTTAATGCTTTGAGTGCTTTCATTGTTGATTTTGGCGTTTTACAGATTCCTTTTTTACTCCCCTGAGAAAGTAAATGAGAGCTATATTATACACATGTCAGAAAAGCTAGTAAAACCTTTCTAAAATGATCATCGGATTACCTTACCTTCCTTTACATCACGGTGCCTTCCAGTAACAGTTAAAAACAATTCGGTCCTTGCCGTTCAATGAAATCGTCCATTAACGTCTCACCCTGTAGAGATTTAACGACTTTCAGAAGCAAGTGGCGCAAATGAATAGAGATTCCAAGAAGGCAGTGTGTGAAGGAGGTGCGGTTAACTGCGGAAAAGTTTACACGGACATAAATCTCAGCAACATAGCTATATTTAGTTTAATTGAGCTTTGGTCAGGGTGTAAGCAATATGTTTTATGTACGATATCAACACTTGTATATCCCCACTACTGGGTCATGGCACGGGTCTTCCTGCATCACACGAAGGTTAGGCCATACTAGCACGTGAGTCAAGTCCGGGTTGAGATAAGATAAGATAAGAATATTCTTTATTGTATACCGGAAAAATAGTTACAAAAACGGCAGATACAAAAGATCAAATACAATTGGCGGCCTTATTGCTAAAAGCAATTTCTTCCAGGCAACCTCAAATTGGAGAATTTGCCGAGGAGAAATAGATATGGAGGGTTGGTGGAGGATTATAAGACAGTGGCGGGCCTTACTGTCAGACGTTATCAAGCCTCTGACATGGCTTAACGACAGCCATTACCGCCACTAGCGGTAGTCACGGGACGATCACCCACGCTGCACCTGCACTTGTTGTTGCTTAACTCAAGTGACTGAATCCAATCGGTTCGACTAGGCCACAAGCGCTGTTTTTATATACCAACAAAGGCGAGAAATTCATAAGTTCATATTTCTATTTATTAGATAAATGAATGATCAAGCAAAGTTCTTGTTAGCCATTACGGCTTCCCGTATTAGAATTGTTTCTATCAACGGTTTGTTTAGATGTAGACCAACGCTACATGAAATTATGTATACATTGTACGTAAATTAAGATACCACAGCCGAAACAGAAACTAGAGAGCATATTCCTTATCCCAAATTCTCCCAAATTCGTGTCATTTTGTTGTGCTGAATAGGGCCCAACAAAGGTAGTAACACAGGATATGCCGTTAGTTACCAACCGGCGCATAATGTCCAAGCATATTGTCGTGTAAATCTGCCGGGTGTTTCGCTCAAAAGTCGTAAATCAAAAACCTTATCGCGGCATGCGGCCGGGCGACGCTTCGTCCAGAAAATATGCAGCGTGGACGCGGATTTACGAAACCGAGCCAGCAGTATCCAGCACAACCAGCAGTCACCCACCGCCGCCCCCGCCCGCGTCGACGCAACAAATTGTCCGAGTTTCATACACGAAGCGCTTAGATTTCATGAAGGATGTTTATTGCGACGGAATTATTTGCAGCGTCATAATACGCGACTGCCTTGAATTCGCATGATAAATTCGACTTCATCTGCTCTGACAACAGTCCAGCGTCCAGGGCATAAATTGAAGGTGTTTCAGGGGGAATAAATAAGCTGCCACTTCGAATATGGAAAGTGGCCGCAGTGGCACCTGAGCCATTAGTCAAACAATTTCCGAGTGACATCCGGACGGTGAGTTTGAACGGCAACATGACCCCAATGGATAGCGCTGATCTGATAAATGGTATTGGAGGTGAACTATTCGGACACAAAAAAATCTCTGTAAAGGGGCAGGTTTTTTGTTTTCAATGATTCTCGATTCATAAACGATTGACATCCAAACCTGGGTTGACATAAGTTTTTGGTTCGACATCCTTAATCAATCACGATTCGAACAGTTGTCTACGTGTTTGATGATGGGTCATCTAATCTGTAAACGCTTCCAGAAGTCAGTCAATATCTATACTCGATCTACTGTCAATCGAAAGCCACAGACATTCGATCTTAATCACTTGACAAAGGAAGAATACACCGATCGGCACACCACGATTGATCATTTATTATTATCGGCGCGCAACAATGTAGCGTAGAGGCAACAACAAACAGCATTCCGAATGAAATCAGTCGGAATTTTCGCGGGGCGGGCGGGCGTCAGTTGTGCACGCGGAATATGGCCGTTGGCTTCTCGTTCCGGCGGTGTGTGACGTGTGCATTTACATACAAAAACCGTGTGCGCATGACCGGTCGAGATAGCGTCGCATATCTAATCAGACTCCGGACGGCTGTCAATCAGCTCGAACGGAGTGACGCGCCTGGAACACGGCAACTCGGCTCGACTACTCGCTGTATAATGCTGTTAAGTAGCCGAATGTCCAGCGTTTTTCAGCGGCATTTTTTATCAACTATTTCTTTCTAAGCTCGAGTTGATATGGCTGATTTATCTCTACAAATATGATACTTATTGAACCAATTACCGCGAGACATATCGGAAATTGCTCGTCTTGTTAGGCGGTTGGAATTCAGTAGTTTATTAAGCTCGTTATCGCGCTCAGTACCGAAAAGCAATTAATTGACAGTTAGCAGAACTGGCGTGGACAGTTTCTCAAGATGGGCATTAACTATGGTGTAGCGAGCTGAACCCGTCTTGCCCTATAGGGCTTAGCAATTACGCGGCAACTGAAGAGTGGAGCCTAAGGCGTTACTCCCTTGGACTTATCGTAGATGGATATCTGCTTAGAGACAAAAGAAGAAACGCTCAGTGAATAATAAGACTTCACAGGAATTTAAATGATCTGGCAATCCATCAATTCGATACTCCCCCAGGCCGGGTGACTATTAAAACATCGTCATGGATTGCTGGAAAATAAACACTTTTCAAACGGGCTTATTGCAATGTATTGAGATGAAATAAATAAAATGATTTACTTTGTACGTACTGTAGCAGAACTATGGTTATTCTACAAAGTAAAACGCTGGCGCATTAAAGCTTGTTAGAGAGAATAGATTGCGTCATCGTTAAGCTGATAAATCAACGATAGTGGCTCATAATTTACAATTTTCACTCGAGTATCAACATAATAAAACACTGAACGAGAATGAACATTCCAATAAATTGCAGACTGAATTTTCATAGCACTATAAACATCAGAAAGAGGAAAATTTAAAAGAGTCAAGTATCATAAACATAATAATGGCGACAGTTTTACAATGTTTGAAGAGCCCGCCGTGGTTCCGCATGAAATTACGTTCAGCGTGTGGACTTTAACACCCACCGAGTGTCATAAACAAGAGATTTACTTCACGATTACTGTTCAGTAGAAAATCATTAAAGTAGAACTAATCAGTAATTACAACAAATCCACAAACAAGCCTTGGAATCACTCATCTTTAATTTCTTTCTTTGAGTTTAAGGTGTGTAGATATTTTAACAGTTCAGGGCTGAGATACTTTCTATCTTCGACAGACAAGGAGTGGAGTGCCTCAGCAAGCGAGGGTTCGCGGCTCCATTCATCGTTCATTGTATCGCCGTATCGCATTGTCAATATGTAGACGCGAGGAGGTGCGGGGAGGAAAAATCGCGCAATTTTCCGGATGCCGATGGAGCTAATACGGGCTCTGAGGCGGCACCCGATTAATCTCTGTCAGCCGAGATGGGTTCCGACTGTTCGATATACAGAACCACTTTAACGAGACCCCTGACACTTCATCTTCACTCTTCCGCATCCGTGCACTCCCGCCGATGAGAGGGCTCCGTCGAGATTGGTGTTCCAGGCTACACACTAGAAAACTCTTTGAACATAAAACAGGGATGATCTGTGTTACGCCCTACTGGCAGAATTATGAGATCATTGAAACGAATAAAGATAAAACCGATATCAATAAACAGATAATCTTTGAAACGTCGTCGGGCCGTCGCCATGAATATCAATGAGATTAACGTAAATAAACATTCGCTAACAAAATTATAAAAGCTTTAGATTTAGAACACTCAATGTGGACTTCATGAATGAATTCATGGACGTAGTCACGTGGAACGTAGGGCACGATTAAAAGAAAACAAAGGAAAGAGAAGGAACCGAATTGATGTAATCAAGATAAAATCTAAGCACACGACGAAAATGGAAAAAAAATCTAAGGAAAAGATTGAAGCAATCCGGTTTCCGACAAGGATCTCAACAAAACCTAACCAGTAAACGTCTAGTCGATTCTGTAATTCGCCTTCCTCGTTCACACCAACACCGAATTTCCCCCCTAAACTAAAACACTTAAGCAATCAGGTAGTAAACCGACCACATTCCGAGCAGAGCCAATACGGGACGAGGACCGTAATACACTAGAGCACGTTTCGATGCAAATCAGAGCATTTATGCCAAGCAATACAATGGTCATTACCACGTTTCAATTCGCACGGAACTGCCTCGCTCTAAACAGCTAAATGGCATAAAACGAAACCTGCGCCGAGCTCTGCCTGCTAAGCTACGACTCCATATGTTGCCAATGCGGAATATTCATGCCTCGGTGCTGTAAAATGGAATAGCGGAGCCAATTCAATAACATGTAACTAACGCTCAACGTCAGTCCGCGGCTGTAAAGAAATCACTAGATGGTCATTCGATTGCAAAATATGCCAGTGGAGTTTTACTACGAGTCGGAATGGGACAATATTTTCAAAGCGTCTGACTATCGAGTGGGTACGGAGTGCGGGCAGCCGGTTCTCGGTAGTTAGCGGCCGGGTCATCTGTTCTATTCCCAGAGGCATTAAGTTATTAGCCAAGCGCTGCTGCGCCGATACCCTCCGCCATGTGCACTACTGTCCCGAACATTTCACTCTACAATTTGAATTCAATGGTCGGAATTAGAGGTCTTGCTAATGCCGTTGCGACTCGTTAGCAGAGTCCCCGATGATAATATAGTACTACATGTTTTTGAACTTAGTGACGTTTGGTCGTCAAGCCCGAGGAGTATTGAACTTGATTGCAAGAGAGCAACTATGTCCGAAAGACGTTATTTTACTGTCAGTGTAAGTAAATAGCCAGTTGGTTAAAATATACAACATTTCAATGCGTCTAAACGGTTCAAATGGAATCTCGATCGGACGCAGATCGTCGGATAAGCGTCGCTTTCACGTAACACTGTTGTCGCCGCAGTAAACGTTGGACGCACGTAAATCTGCGACGAATTGATTAGCTTAATTGAGGCCATTAATCGGGGCGATCGCGACGACGGCATATCGTGTTTAATTAACTAACGAACGGACGGACATTCGATTATCTTAATGTCCAAGCGCGGCGAGGACAGCGGATGAAGGACGGGCGGCCAGCGTAAGTGCAAGCAAGCCCCGTTCGCTCTCTATCTGCTAGATTCATGCAACCTCGTACATTAAAACACGTTAAGATACTGACTTTATTTGTGTCACACAAAAACATAACATTACTATGTAAATACATTTGCGCCAGGCCCCCCAAACGGGGAATTAAGAGCCACGAGATTAACTAAATTCACTTACGGCAGCGAAAAGTTCCAACGCGACGATCCCGAAGCCAAAACAAATGCCTAACAGCATTATAATCCCATCGAGAGTGTCGCATACTAAATTCACTCCCTCACGAGACACGACCGGTAGAAGCACAAAATTTAAGCCCAAGTTAAAGCCAACGGTGCCCACAGCCGGCTATACCCCACCTTGCGTCGGCTAGAGGTGTTATCACGCGTGTACAATTAACCAAACAACGGTTTGCGGTGACACCGCCTTTGTTTATCGTTTAACTCTACAAAACGGCAGAATCTCTTAATCCTAAACAAATATTGCACGTGTACCTTCGACCCGTATAAATTTTCCATCTTCCGTCTTTGTTGCGCAGCCTTGGGAAGCTGGCTACTATTCACCGCGATACAATGTGAAACGGTAAACGGACGATTAAATCGCGCGGTCCGCCCGCCGGTCGTAGGCAATAATATAAACAACTGATTAAACCGGCCCCCGGGTACAAAAGGAGACATTAGTTAAGGGCCAGTCTTCGGTGCGTAGCTAACAGATAATGGTAGGAAATTATAGCAGGAGGTAGGAATGCTCCGTAGAAACTGGCACGGCGCGCTATCGAGCCCGTAACGAACCGCCTGATTGGGACCGGCTAGTTGCGTGCTTTTAACGCTGTTATTACGACCATTGTGTGTTATCATCCAAGTCAACTTGTGAATACAATCAGCTCATAGCCAATTAGATGCATTGCCACGACGAGCTTGACCCGCTTGTTGATACCCCGTCGATCTATAATCCAAACTGGCCAAATGGCAAATGAACTCTTTAAGAGTACAGTTCAGGAACACTATCTACATGTTCAGAACAATAATGTGTAATTCTATCCGTGAATATGTAAATATATTTATGTCTACACTTGGCCAGAAAGCGGCTTTTTCCGTACGCGCAGCGTGCGGAAAAAGCCACTTTATTGCCAGGTGTGGCGTAAATATATATTATTAAGTCTATTTATATGTAGATATGTATGAACTATTTATCTTTGCATATGTGATTAATTATTATACATTGGTTAATTTAAAAAGATAATTACATTAAAATATCACCTTACTGTTTGTTACTACCCCCACCTTCTCCACGTCACCTATGGGTTGGCTAGTATAAATACTATTTAGTATTAAGCCCGCCAATTGTCTTTCCCGGTTACAATAAAGAATTTAATAAATATAAAAAGTTGCATGTAACCAAAGGCAAAGCTCACTTTTCGGAACGGCTTAGGAACTTGACCCCTGTCTCAAATCAACCCTTAGACGTCCGGGGGTGCCACTAGCCGCGCCTCTGCGATAATTAGAGCAGGCGATGCGCGTCCACGAGACCTGCGAAGGCAAACAGGCGCTATCGCCGCGCGCAGCCTCTAATTCGAGCCCGACGTCCATCCGACAACTTGTGGACGCGATTACGGGACACAGACGCCGGAGGATTTATGAGGGGAAACTTTGCTAATGGCCGCGTCGCCAGATATTTAATACAGAAGTTTGACCCAGTGGCTGTGTGGTGTCGGCCTTGAGAATAGCACCAACCCAATTCTTCCCACGGGTGTCGTTAAAGGCGACTAAGGGACACAAACCGGGGGGTGGGCAGCAGCGCCCCCTGCAGTACAATTCCACAAAACTGCGATCCCCAGCCCGCATGCCCAGCGTCGGGATTATGGGCATTACCCCCTATGACAACGTGGCGCTCTTTAGGGGAGGGCTATGGCCAGCAGTGGACTAGTATAGCCTGACGACGACGACACAGTGGTACATGTCAGTTAGTGCAGTGGCGCTAAGGCTGCACAAAGAACGTCACTATTCCTCGCCCCGATTCCTGAAGCTGCTTCTACTTCTGGCATCCCTAACGCTCGTTACCAAACCGACCCAGCCAGGCGGTCTTTATAGATCTGCTGACGGACAAAAAGTGATCGTATAAGGTCAAAACTACTGTTTTTCTTTTGAGGTACGGAACCCTAAAATAGGCAAAAGGTTTAATCTAATAGTGGACAACGATCGCCCACGAAAAAAAAATCTTGGTTACTTCATTACTACAGTTTGGCATTTAGTTTACCTTCTGCAGTGAACGTTTAAATGACCGCGTCTCATCTAGACCCGATGCGATAGTGGATTAAAGCGACAACCCCGCCTGCGTCTAATTACTAAATAACCGACTGTAAACAAATAGAACGGCTGAGAAATATTAAAAGTGACTTTACTTTCCTCTTATAAGCCAGCGGCTACGTAGAATGGACGTGGGCCGTGGGTGCGGAAAAGGCGTAGACCCCGTCTTCGCTTACCATCAGGCGGGACTGGAGTCAAGTGTAACTTGTCCAACTTTAGCAAAATGTCACTAAACCAATTTTTCTTTTATACAAAATGTACAAAAAGACGTCCTTTCTGTGTGGGCTTCATCCCGTCCCTTCTGTATATGTCTACCCTACTTCATCCTTTCATTTTCATTTCATTTACCTACCTCTGATACTTTCATTCCCCACTTTTTGTGTGAAAGTCTTTTTAATTTCTTATACTCGAAAAGTAGTGTTATTTTGATCTGATTATTGGGTGGAAAATGCTGCTCCCTAGAAAGGGAAAAACTGATTCAAATTACTTCCCACCTAAGGGCCGGAATAAACTTTAAAAATAGAACTACTGTCAGCTGTGAAGAGTTTCATGCAAAAGACGAATTAAAAAATGCTGCGGTCATGTAACTTTCTAAACAGCCAGTGTGAACTTAGCCCAAACTTCTTTGAGCGGAATAAGCCGCAACAATAAATATGGAACGCGGTGAGTTCCATATTTAAAATGTTGACATAAATTGGCGGGATACTAATCTGTTATATGTATCTGTGACGGAATTTAAAAAAAATAGGTAATTATCTTTTATGCTAAGATTTGAATATTAAAAATGAGTATTTATTTTCCTCATATTCGAAATGAAAAGTAGAGTGTTTAATACGGGTAAAAGAATCAATTCCTACTCGGACTATAGCCGGTCTAAATACCTCGGGAATTGATTCTTTCCTCCCTCGCTTAACAATCTACTATTCCACATCCCTTGTGTGTGGCCGCTGGCTTGAAGTTTTGTCAAGTCTGATTCATTCGGGTCGAGCCTGCGTCGTTGATCTAGCGGTATCACGTCTGTTTATAATGCCGGCAGTGGTGGGTTCGATTCCGTCTGGGAGTGATATATTTTGTATATATAGCCGCAGTCTGGGTATATTCCCAAGTTTGTAATGTCCTTGCCTGGTTACCATAGCACTGGGTATCCTGGTTTGAGTCCAGGACATGAGTTGTTATGTGGAAGTCATTATTATTATACCTACTAATCTGACTTTCTGTGTACAATAAAGAATATTATATCTATCTATCGGACTAGTAACTTTTATAACCTGAATGAAAGCATTAACACCAAAAATAAGCAACTAAACAGTCATAGAAAGTTTCGAAGTTAATTTTCAGAAATCATACACTCTTTTGGACATTCGATGTCAACCTTTGTATGTCCGCGCTACTGGTGCACGGGTCTCTTCCTGTATCGCATAAAGGTTAGGCCATACTCCACCACGGGGGCCAATTCCGGGTTGGTGGAGGATTGTAAGACAGTGGCGGGCCTTACTATCAGAAGTTATCAAGCCGCCCATAACTAGGCTAAGTTCTATATTTATTGCTACTAATATAACACTGGACCACGTTGTCTGTAAATTAATTGAAATAAATAAATAAAATAACTTCTTCACCCATCTGACATGGCTTAACGACTGCCCTTACATGACAGCCGGCATAACGACTTAACGTGCCATGCGAAGCACGGAATCGCTCGGAAAAATGCCACTAGCGTTAGTCACGGGACTGTCACCCATCCTGCACCTGACCGCGCCTCTTGTTGCTTAAGATAAGATAAGAATATTCTTCATTGTACACCAGAGTACATATTATAAAACATGTTGAGTACCTACAGTTGGCGGCCTTATTGCTAAAAGCAATTTTTTCCAGACAACCTTACGACGGAAAGTTGCTCATTCAACTCAAGTGATTCAGTCTAATCATTTCGTCTAGGCCGCGAGCGCTACACCTACCTTTATAAACTGAATGAACGTATTAACACCAAAAATAAACAACTAAACAGTCATCATACTCTTTTGTATATTACCAGTAAATTTCTTCTGGGCGATTTATTGACATCATTAAAAATAAAAGCGGCCTAACATTTTGAAGAACGAAAGTAAAGACTACGGGTCCCACGAAACAACACGTACAATACAAACTTGACCATCGTCGCGCTGGTACTTAGAACGGCAAACAAGGTAGTGTATACGGTAGCAATCATCTGTGAACAACAAACTGAATGTATTGTCTCTCACATGAGCGGCAGACATTTTAGTTCCTATAGTCTCAAAGATAGAGACTACATTCAAACGACACTCAGAATTGGTCGAGCGGGTTATAGTGCAGGGTGGAAGCACTGGAAGTGTTTGTTTTTTCAGCACGATACACATCGCGCCGGACATGTTAAAGCAATTAGAGACGAACATATGTTTTATTTTAAGCTGATGTGTTTCCATAATTTTGGCCTCTTAGTGTATTTATGTTATAGAGTGTAATAAAGACTAATTGCCTTCATCAAGTAAACCAGCGGGAGTGGTGCTCAGCACGATCACAAAATTCACACTTAAGGCAAGGTATGTTAATAACCTTCAATGGTAAAATTTATCACACAGTATACCTACCATTCGGGACCGGCTTATTTGGAGCGTCAAAACTACGAAACAAAACACAGGCAGCAAAGTTCGCAATAGAAAGATGAAAGCATTTTAACTGTACAGTGTTGACACAAACAAACAAGCAAACAAAGGGGAGAGAGAAAATTGCGAGCAGGCAGCACGTGTTGATAATCTACGTGACGCGTAGACGTGGCGCGGTGACGTCATCGGACGTCCGGCCAGCGCGGCGGCCGCGTCGGGAGCTGATCCGGCCTCGAGATCCCGAAGCGGCCGGACAAAGGGGGATCGCACATTTTCACATTTATTTCATACTAGTGAGTGGTGTTTAGCTGAACCCGACACTAGCCGAACCTAGCCGTTTTGTTAGGTACTTTTATAATAGGCGTGACGACAGTATCAAATAATGAAAGATTTGACGATATTAGGGAAAAGTACATATTAAAAGAATTTGAAACAAGTTTTATGAAAAAAAGAGATCGGTTGTTGGTTTTTCGGCGGATGTGACTAGCCCATTGTCACTTCTACTAACTTATAAGCTATTCCAATCAGATTAATTCTTTGGCGAATTGTCACATTTCTATCATTTCTTAGTGGTCTAGCGTTTCCAAGCATAATCCGTTCGATAGCACGCAGAGTGACTTCAGCAGTAAATCGATGGAGCCAGGTTATATTGAGTTTAATTTACATTTCCTACTCTAGCTTAGAAATTAAGTTTAGATAGATAGATAGATAGAGAACACTTTATTGCACAACCAGAAAAATATTACAACCATGATTCTTAAATCTAAGTAATGTTATACAATTGGCGGTCTTATCGCTAAGAGCGATCTCTTCCAGACAACCTTTGGATTTAGTTTATTTGAGTTTAGTGTTTAATTTGCTACTAGATATTTTTCTCCTAGATATTCTAGAGTTTTTTTGCTATCTTTTTAATGGGGATCATGGAGGCGTTTTCTAATCGATTACATAGATATATAAAGTGAATGTGACTAAACAAGATAACACAGCATAAGTAGCCTAACAAAGCATTACGCGGCACACACTGAAAGAAAGATTTGATCAGATGGTGCGGTAGGTAACCGCGGATGCGTATTTTTTATTTTATTTTGAACTTGAAATAACTAATTATGAAATGTATAGGAACGAAAATAAATCTAAAATTACAAGAACGCAAGATATGGTAGAAGGAGAAACTGTGCTGACTTCATAAAAAATACATGAAATAACCATTACGCACAGTGCTTGAAATTCTGGAACGAACGCTCAATCTTCAACACTTACGTTTTTGCTTAGAAGACAACAGATCCTACATAATTTGTCGGTTGGCAGGATCACGCGGCGTGATGCATCGCTTACGGACGGGCCAAACCTAGCTCATGTTCGCCACGAGGAGTCTCACAAAAAGTATCGCATCTCATACGGTTGCTATAAGCCACCTCGTCTGGCTTGCCACTCCTGCTGAATTTGTATTCAACTTAGCGACTACTTTTTTATGAACGACGCCTCGAGATAGAGAAAAAGTGCGATAAAGGGATCGAAACTAGGCATAACGCGGCATTTGATTACTTTCATTCTGGCTGTGGAAGCGCTCGTGGTCTAGCCGGACCGAGTGATTGGAATTAATAACTCGAGTTAAGCAACATCAGGCGCGGTCAGGTGCAGGATGGGTGACCGTCCCGTGACTACCATTGGAGGCATTTTTTTCCCAGCGGTTCCGTGCTTAGCAAGGCACGTTAAGCCGTTGTTGCCGGCTGTCATGTAATGGCAGTCGTTAAGCCATGTCAGAGACCTTATGGGCGGGTTGATAACTTCTGACAGTAAGGCCCGCCACTGTTTTACAATCCTCCATCAACCCGGACCTGGCCTCCGTGGTGGAGTATGGCCTAACCTTCCTGCGACGCAGGAAGAGACCCGTGCCCCAGCAGTGGGGACATACAGGGTTGATATTGATTATGGCTGTAATGTAGTCCATCTCACTTTAGATTGCCTTTAAATATGTCTGTCTCTATCACAAACGTCTTTGACAGAATAAGTGCACGTTACTTGTTTCGATTTGCAAACAATGGCTTGTTGCCTGCCGTGTCTTTTTGTACATGTACATCTGGTGCCGAAACTGGCGTCAAATTAAACATAAGTCATTGTGCGTAATAAATTGAGTTACATTGCGAAATTACAACTCGATTCTCGCGCGGCTATTCTATAACCTTAACTCATTTAGAATCAACCGATTATAAATAAGGTTAAGCAATGGTGTTCGCAAAAGACGGTCTTTGTTCCGAAGTCCATACAATATACAAACAAAGAAAAACAGCTTTATAAAGTGACTACACTTCTGATCTCTTTTCTCTACTTCGTCTAGGTCTATTTATCGCAGCAACTAAGCCGAAAAGCTCTGGGCTTACGCGGAAGTTGAGCTCCGTAGGTAATATGTGAAGGAACTGGCAAAGATGCCGACAGATATTGATTCGCGCAAACGGAAACAAAGATCTGCTAGAAACTGGTACCGCGTGCCGATACTCGTTCCCTCTGCCCATTAATAATGGAGCCTCAGGTCTTTTAAGGCGCGAGTCCCAAGCACGCATTGTTGGATTCTGTACATTGTCTCCTATTGTGGCGTCAACAATAATTTGCAGCAGCACCGAGTCTTAAGACGCCAAAGGATCAAATAACGGCTTAGCCCGGGAAGGTAACTTTAGGCTTTCACGTGTAATCCTTCCCTACTAGGCGAGATTACTGGCTTACCTATTCAACTGAATTAAACTCGTCTTACCTGACATCATGTTTGTGCTCTTATTAGTCCAACCCACGCGCTCCTAAGATTTACTCGACAAAATAATAAATCAGATTTATCGGTCTACTTTTCTTTATGGCTTTGTGCTGAAAAGAGAATCTTTATATGTTGTTAGTGTCATGAAAAGGCCAAATGTTTAAAAACTACAAGAACACCATTTTTCGAGTATTTAAAGGCTTTTCTGCAACAAAGAAAGTAAACATTTAGTAGAGTATTATGCTCTCCCTACGGATAAAGAAAAGTAACAACTATTTTCTATTGTATTGTGACGTCGGTGAGTGAAAATAGCCTCGCAACACATTTCCTCATAAGTCATTGTCGGGCTAATATCTTCTATTCATGCAACTTGTTGAATGGTGTGAACTGGGATACATTCTCAAGTGATAAAAGAAATATATTTCTGTGTTCATACATTAACAGAATCGATCTTATTGCTGGCTTCAGCTGGAACAGCCGTTGTTTTTTGTGTTCTCATTTGTCCAATACATGGCATCAATATCATCATCAGCCATTTGACGCCCACTGCAGGGCTTAGTCCTCTCTTATAGTTTTCTCTCGGTCTTGACTACTTCGCGCTATTCGCTCCTGTCCGCTACGAGAGCACGGATTGGGAAAATCCTTTTTCTATTTTCAGTGGTCATGCTATGGTGCCAACGCAGTTTTTTCTCTCATGAGCCACCTCAGACCACTCCGGTATTATATCAGTTGGAGTCTTCTCGCCGTTGCCTTCGTTAGCTGATGAGGTAACCGGGCTGAGCATATTTTTAAAGAATAAAATATTTAATGTTGATCCAATATAGAAACTGTTTGTATACGAAAACAATTAGGTAAATAATACAGAGAATATTGTAAAGACGTTCGAAATTTCGCTGATGCCGGTACTTGCCCATTAGCTCAGTTAAAAGAGCACTGGCACGGTTAGCCAGTGGTCGCGGGTTTGAGTCCCGGCATGGGTGGATTTTTTAGCCTCTAAATAGGTTTTTAAAATTAGGTACGCACAGCACCTAAAGTGTTCTAATCTAATTTAATTTATGGAAAGCTATAAAAGAATCAAACGTTTGCCAGGCAATACCGTTTTATATTTTTGTAATAACCAACAGATGGGTTGCAGTAAGTACATGTACCTACAAGCGTGTACCGATTTTCCGGGTATTGGGAGCATTCATTGATAGTAGGTACAGTGCACTATCACGGCGAGGTCTAATCCACGGTGCGATCAGCGCCGCTCATTAACGAGATTTATTGAAGAAACGGAGACGTTCACTGCGACGAAGACCAAGTCATCGCGTCGTGTCGCGGAGCACTCGCCGTGTTATTTACGATAACCAGATCGACAAGATAGAATCGACACGACTATGTGCCTTATGGCGACCCCACCGGCCGCTTCTTTATACCACAGTTTACCTCGACGTTTGCATTTAAATCAATAGCTTTGAAGCCGTCTAGAATGATGAGACCGTTGACTAAGGAAGCAAAATCTCTCAAACAATGACAAAACCTGTCATCGTGCCTACGTGCCCTAACGCCTGCACTCAGGAAGAGCACTCAGGAACGGCATGTGATTGGTCTGCAAGTGATAACATTTATGTTCGTTCAAGATAAGCTCTAATGTATAATCTAATCTATGTCTGAAAAATCTGTGGACGAGACTGGCCAGGGACCGGAAACGAGGTGAAAAAGAAGTGAATTTCCAACAGTGGGCTTTGTTTATGTGCTGATTAGTCAAATGATACCTAGCTTAACAACGCCAATAGCAGGAATAATTTGCGGGACATTTGGGCAGGATTAGAGGTCAAACGGGAGATTCAAAGTTGGTTGGTCGCTGTAAGCTGAAGGCGCGGGCCAATATCGTGGCGAGTTCGTGCGAACGGCACCGTATCGCAGCGCGTCTGATCCGATAATGAATGAATAGAAAATAGTATGTCGTGCCCCAGTTGGAACTTCTCGCAGGGCAGGGGCTTTATTAGCGGAAGAGATGGGGCGGAGTGAAAGCAACATTGGACAGGAAAATATTATTTAGGAATATATACAAAGAAAGAAATAGAAACCATCTATGTGCGTGTTTGACTCGCGCACTGAGTCATACGCACCTTTGCAACGTGCTAGTGGAATATTACAAGACCTGGAAACAATTTCTTCGTTATTGGTACTGAGAGAAATGCTAAAGCCAGCAAGCGTGTGTGCCACGCGTTGTAAATCGAAACTTATAAACCAAGTTCTAACTTAGTTTTTAAATTCGGCTGTCGCAGTTTCTCAAATTTTTTATTTTCCCAGAGTATTAGGTACGTACCTCCTTTTGATGATATCAACCCCTTGTATGTCCCCACTGCTGGGGCCAGCTCTCTTCATACGAGTACTCCGCAACGGGGGCCAAGTCCACCAGACCGTGGAGGATTACCAACCCGGTCAACCTTCTTACCCGTCTTACGGACAGTAAAACAGTGGCGGGCCTTACTGTTAGAAGTTATCAATCCTCTTGACATGGCTTAACGACTACCATTACATTGACAGCCGGCACCAACGGCTTAACGTGCCTTACGAAGCACGACTCGCTCTTCCTTTTAAAATAGGAAAATACATAGAACGGGAAAGAATCACCGGGCATAATCCGGGCGCGGCATCATGAGGCCTCGGCCAACCGACTTCCATTATCATGCGACTGCCGGTATAACCCCCGGGGGATGCCCGAGAAATTCACAACAACAATCGCAACGCGACGAGGAGCGCCCGAGAAATATTCAAAAGTTAACTGAATAAAGCGGGTCCTTTTATGGGTATCCGCTGACGATTGAGAGTTGTGGCCGCGCTGAATACAAAATCAGCAATTACAGTACCTAACCAGTCTAACCACCTCCAAGGTAAGTGAATGCTGTGTGATGTACAAAAATTGTATCAGCATTTTGACGTGAAACATCTTACAGTTAAATAGTAGGGGGTCACTTACTAAAACCGCATACAATGAAAACATTTCGTCTCGGCGAGAGACGACATTTGTATATCATTGAAAATTAAAGTGAAATTGTCTTTCACTTTAATTTAAGTTTAAGTCACTCGGTTCGATT
Organism: Yponomeuta sedellus; assembly: GCA_934045075.1. Classification (NCBI taxonomy): domain Eukaryota; kingdom Metazoa; phylum Arthropoda; class Insecta; order Lepidoptera; family Yponomeutidae; genus Yponomeuta; species Yponomeuta sedellus. Next base: position 13,910,182 of record OW203735.1, on the reverse strand, counting down.
ATGCCACGTGCGCTTCTAAATTGTCTTTATTGCCAAGAAATATAAATAATTCTAAACTAAACTTGTTAAAAACTGGCGACGCTGATTTTAAGTTGTAGTATTAAGCTCGCCTTTGTACAAAATTGATTTTTAATACAGTTGCTCAAAAAGTGGCGTATTGCAGGGACGTATAGCGTGCGGGATGTTGGCTATTACACACTCGTGCTTTTTTTTAACTTTCCCGCACTAGTGCGTTTTCTTCCCAACTGTCAAAAAATGTCTATTAATATCACAGAACAATTAAATCAATAGAAGAAACGATGGTCACGTGACAGCGTACATGCCTAATTGTCAAAACGATACCTTGATGCCCTGAGTAAGAGTCCAAATTAAGATGGTATTGTAACTTACAATAGTGGCAACACTCTGAATGTTTTCAAATTTAGTCGGGTTATCGCAAGTGTAAAATCTGTGAAGACGTCGTCGGATTCTTTTAGAAAATTGAAATAACTAAAACATTTTGGTGCAAACAACTTACCCTGGGATATTGTACGATAAATGCACAATGAGGTGAAAAGTGCGTGGTTGCGGTAGGCCATATGCAGGCAGGTCACACAGTCAATGGCTTTAAACTGCCATCGCAGACAAAGGAAAACCCTAAGTTAGGTATCAATTTAGTTGCACAAAATATACAGGGTTTTTCCGGCAAAGACAATTTAATTGAACTATTTTTAGCAGATTTCAATGTAGATATTTTGTGTTTAACAGAACATTGGCTGAAACATTCTGAAATGTCATTTACTTTAAAAGACTATTTAGCAGCAAGCACTTTTAACCGACAACACTCAATAAGAGGAGGTTCAATGATCTTTGTCAAAAGTAGTTTGAAAATGAAAGAAAGAAAAGATATTGTCAGTCTATCTGTTGAACGTTTAATTGAGATATCGTGTGTGGAATTGGATAGGTATATAGTTATGTGTGTTTATAGGCCGCCACAATCAAATTATAATGAATTTGAATTACTTATGGAGGATGCCTTAAAACGCCTATTCAGTACTACGAAGAGCATAGTGGTGTGTGGGGACTTCAATATAGATTTCTTAGTTCAAGGTCCACTTAAAACTAAACTCGCAAGCCTTTTCAGGTCATATAATTTAGATAATTTATTTACAGAACCCACTAGGACAACTGCTACTAGCGCTACCTGCATAGATAATGTCTTTTGCAATTGTGAATATTTAGAAAAAGAAGTCATACATAAATTACAGTCGGACCATAGCGGGCTATGGGTAGTCCTACCGTCTGTACTGGAAGCAAAAAAATGCAATGAATTAAATTGTAGGCCAATAACAGAGAAAAAAATTGAATTATTTAAAAAAAATATAAACATAAAGTTAAATTCGTTGAATTTCGATAGCAATGATCCGAATACGTTATATCAAGTATTGTTTTCAACCATATCAAAAGAATTTGAACTTGTTTTTAACGTAAAAAAAATTACAGAGTTAAAAAGCGGGTTTTCAGAATGGGCAACGCCAGGTATATATAGAAGTAGGAAAAGGCTTTATGAATTGTATGAAGAAAAACAATTCAATCACGATCCGACGTTCAAAGAGTACGTAAAAAAATATTCAAAAACTTTTAGACAAACTTGTTTAACAGCCAAATCGATAAGTATAAGTAAAAAAATTATGGCGTCTACTAATAAAATAAAAACAGTCTGGCAAGTAATTAACAAAGAAACAGGTAAAACGAGACCTAAGGACCAGGGATTTGCGTTGAAGATCGAAGGTAAGTTAGTTAATTCGAAGAAGGACATAGCAGAAATATTTCAAACTTTTTTTAAAAACATGCCACTGCATATAACGGCTAGCTTAAATTCTTCCTCCCAATTAGCCGATACCTTACTTTTGGAAAGTACAAATCCATGTAAAGTTGACTTCCAATTCTCCCATATAACTACCTTAACGATTGTCAAAACATTTAAAGAGTTAAACTTAAAAAAGACTGAAGATTTGTGGGGGTTATCGGTTAAATTAATATCCACTATAATCAATATTCTAGCACCTTACCTTGCTTTGATTTTTAATAAATGTGTTGACCAGGGAACCTTTCCTAATCTATTAAAGTTAAGTAAAATCGTACCCTTGTTTAAAACTGGTGATAGTGAAGATCCAAATAATTTCAGACCTATAGCAATACTGCCGGTGCTAAGTAAAGTTTTTGAGAAAGTAATATTACATCAATTGCAAACTCATTTTAGTATAAATAAGCTCTTCCATAAGAAACAGTTCGGGTTTACAAAAGGCCGCTCAACGACGGAAGCAGGCATAGCGTTAGTAAAGCATATCTTTGAGGCGTGGGAAGAGTCGCAGGATGCCATTGGGGTTTTCTGTGACCTTTCTAAGGCGTTTGACTGCGTTGACCACGAAACACTTCTCATAAAATTGCACCGATATGGTTTAAGTAATAAATCACTAAGTCTTCTTCGATCTTACTTAACAGACAGAACTGTAAAGGTTGATATTAATAGACTTAAATCCTCGGGTTCTGATGTAAAAGTAGGAGTCCCTCAAGGTTCTATACTGGGTCCGTTCCTTTTTTTGGTATATATAAATGATTTGCCCTACCTAGTAGAAAAGCTTTCGCAGATAGTGTTGTTTGCAGATGATACTTCCTTAATTTTTAAAGTAAAGAGAGGTATAAGTAATGTAGACGATGTAAACAATGCTTTATCTACTATTCTAAACTGGTTCACTATAAACAATCTGATGCTAAATGCAAAAAAGACAAAATGCATCAAATTCTCACTACCCAATGTTAAAAATGTTGACACGAGTTTAAAAATATCTGGTGAGAGGCTAGAGCTGGTAGAGTCCACGCTTTTTTTAGGTATAACGATAGACTCAAAACTGCAATGGGGTCAGCATATTGGAAAACTGTCGGGTCGGTTGAGTTCAGCAGCGTTTGCAGTCAGAAAAATTAGACAACTTACAGACGTGTCGACGGCGAGGCTGGTCTATTTTAGTTATTTTCACAGTGTCATGTCGTATGGTTTGTTATTATGGGGACGGGCAGCAGATATAGAAACCATATTTGTCTTGCAAAAGAGAGCAATAAGAGCTATTTACAACTTAAACAGTAGAGAATCGCTAAGGGAGCGTTTTAAAGAAATAGGCATTCTTACACTGGCTTGCCAATATATATTCGATAATATAATGTATGTCCGAAAAAATATAACAATGTTTAAATTAAATAGGGACGTTCATAACGTAAACACAAGGAATAGAAACAAGGTTGCTTGTACTAAATCCCGATTAGCCAAGGTAGGCACATCATTTGTAGGTTACTGCGTCCGTTTTTACAACAAAATTCCAGAACGTGTTCTATGCTTGTCTGAAAATAAATTTAAAACTTTCATTAAAAATTCGCTATGTAAAAAGGCATATTATAGAATAGACGACTATATAAACGATCCTAATCCGTGGTAGTAAACCAATTCCACCGCGATTTTATTGTTAAGTATAACTAAGTATAACATATATTTTATAATACAAGTGTGTACAGACGACGTGATTGCATATTAATAACTATATGATACCTTATATAACTGACAAAAACTTAACTGCAAGTTTGCTAAAGGTCATTCGAATGGTAGCGTGGTGTTCGGGTCATCTATCTCCCTCCAAAATGGTTGAGACTGATGATGGCTGAGCACTGCGTTATGCTCGTGAACGAGTGCTGTTCGTGTGTCTGGCCGCAGCACTTATGTTTTCCCCTATTATTGTGAGACATTTGACTAATGCTTTGGCATTTGGGGTTGTTAATGGCAGTCATGAAATCTTATTAGGTTTACATATGGCAACTGATGTATTTGGTTTTAAGATGATTTGAGAAAAGATGGTCAGAGTGGAGTTTTTTTTTCCGCTGCCTTTTTCTCCACTACAATACGGCCCGAAGGCGGCGGCTTACACTTTACATTGTACATTGACATTCAGCAAATAGAATGTAAATTCTTTACGTTGAAATAAAATTATTTGAATTTGAATTTGAATTTGAATATAAGAAACAAAGAAAACGCAGTTTATAATATGAACTTCCAAAGGTGAGTACCTAAAACCTATATTTTCTCGCGTAAAAGGACCGAGGAATGAAATATCACTTTGAAAATAAACTTCCTAACGACTCGGTAACCAAAATTACCGTAATTGTAGCTTCTAGAACCCTTCTACGCCCTAAAATTAGGAAAATAAACCAATCCATTTGTAGGTTGTACTAGTGATGACAAAAGCATGGTCGATGAAAATTCGCCATAGTAGTAGTATAGTCGATACTTGTTCATTACTCCTTCTTAGTACTTAATCCATTGTTTATTCTTGTTCAAGTTTTCCCAAATTGATATATGGACGCAATAGCATGCTAAAACGCAGAAATAAGAAGCAGGACAGAAACGACTGTAAACTGCGCACAAGGCACTTTAGACCCGAGTGATTTGAACGAAGAAACTTATTGTGAACACGCCTGAAGGAAGATGTGGTGCCCACCTTACTCCAGTAAAAATTGAAGTAATGGTAAGAAAGTTAAACATTTGTTACATAATATTTATCGCTACCTTTTCATATACACTTATGACATGTTTTTTACAAAATAGGATGCTCCCAGGAGTTTATTTTGATTTCAAGCATAACGAGAATAACTATGAAAGTTTACAAAATATTTTTTTCACCATACTTCCTTAGTAGTCTTCTACATCCAGACAGTGTACCAGGCACCACAGCGTCCGAGTGGTGCCTTTATCCATTTAATAATTTATCTTTATTTCATTATTTCTAAATCATATTAAATAAACAGTGTGATGTGAGAATTGATAATATAAAAAAAACAGGCCCTAAATTCCCACATCACAATGTTGCTTATATTAAGACTTCTACGAGTAAAAAATAGGTTTTCTAAACCCCATCAGCTGTTTTATGTTTGTCCTGAATTTAAATCGTACCCAACAATAATACAAACTACTATAAACTTTCCCACAAAAAAACCATCTCTCCAACAGTGTAAATCATAGATAGATGGATTAAGAAAGGTTGAAAGGTAAAAATAAAATGTTAAATGAATGAACATCAAAGCTGTTAGTTTCTCAATTAATAAATTGTGTGGTGATCACCTTATTGCAAAAAATATCTGACACATAGATGCAAATTGTACCTTACTTCAAAGTATGTAATTACTTATCAGGATCAGTCAATAATGGAATATTTTATTATTTAAGTAGCTCTCTTTTGTAGGTATGCCTTTATTAAGTTTCTTTTTGTTTTCAGGTCAGTACTGAACATGGGAACTGAGCAAAAATGTCTGTTATCTGCCAATGCCACGGTCATATTCTTCTTTCTTGATCAAATTTACTGAAGACTGACGTAGTATAGTCATCCGTTCGAAAATTCCTTCGTTGATGACCAGCCCTATCTATTGTCTAAAATCTGTCAACGAAACTTATTTAAATATCAGCATTCCTCACATTAAATTACTGCGTGCATCGAATTACTGAATTATTACTTGCAATATAATATTGTGATTATTAAATAAGGTTTGCTGGCAACTTTTAGCGACAGATTGCGGCCGAAGATGGATTTACCTAATCAATATTAGCAATAGTATTTTCCTTTTCGAATTATATTGCAAGATAAACATGAGTATTAAGTTTTGATAACTTTTTCAATTAACTTATATATAATACAAGGTCCTAGCTCGATCTGTATGTTAACTAAATGTGAGGAAGAAACGTAACGTCAATCTAATACGTCGTCACGGATTTTTTTCTGGAGCATAGGCCTTCAGCAAGAAATTCGAGACAGAGTATTATGTTGAAGTTGACGAATATAATTATAAATAAGCAATTTTGTGTGAAAAACTGTCGCTTTTTAAATTATTGTTACTTTTTTTGATAAAACATGATTGAAAACTTGTATACAATACAATTTATTTTAATTTATTACATTGTTTAAGATAAGAACATTATTTATTGTACACCAGGAAAAAAACAAACAAAACATAATTACAAAGATACATTACAATTAATTCAAGAGTCTTCATTTTTCAACGTTTTTATCGACATCGATGGAGAGTTAGGCCCATCCCTAGTCGGTAGCGTTTGACAGTAGGGCATGTACGCACCTTGAAATCGGTGCATTGATAAACTTAGTGCCATCTCTTTTTTTCTTATGGAAGGTTGGTTAGCGAAAGCAGGACAGCATTACTGTCAAAGGTTTCTGCTAAGTTACTGCTACCCCTTGATTAATATACCTAAAAAAACCAACCATGAAGTTCTTACTAAAAAAAATATTCATAGAATGGGTATTTTTCCTTATGTCAAATATAGTTGGAACCACTGTCAAACTCCGTGTACTGCTCTATGGTGTATAAGGAAATCACAGATAATAGACCGAATTTGACAGTTATTGCTACAGAATTTATCTGTGAGGAAAAACGCCCATTGTTATGATTCACATTTATGATTTGAAAAAATTATATTTCATGCAAATACTTATGTTTCTAAAAAGGAGCTACTGATTTGTTTCATTACTATATTAAAAGGTTTTTTTTTCATTTCATATCATAAAATTTCATTTTCATTTCATATCAATAAAAAAATTCTACTGAAGACTTGGCTGTATGAGCATAGTTCCCTTTGCCTACCAGAATGGGTGAAGAAATCGCCATTTTCCAAACAATTTTATTGAAATAATTTGCTTAATTTTTTCGCAACTGTATGAAAAAAAGTCGTTCAGTACACGTGCGGAACTGTCATTGCAACTTGTTCCGACTGTCAACCCTCGCCTTTGGCTGCGCCTAGGCTCGGGTAGACATTTGTCGGAACTCTTTGCAATGACAGCCTTTCCGCACTTGTAATGAAATATTCTATTAGTTCAATAATGATTAAAATTGTTTTTACACGGATTTATGTTCGTTTATTACATTTTTACAATAATGATTATTCCTTTGTTCGTTCATTAATTCATTTATTAATTCAATAATTCGTTCATTCATTCTTGATTCTTTCGACATATCCAAGTCGCGCTACCATACGGAAGTGTAGGGACGGGAACTCCTTTATGATAGCCAATCTAGCTCTTTTGGAAATGTTTTGCTAATCAATATACTCTATAAATGGTATCTATGAAATAACTCCTCAGGCGATTGCGTTTACTTAAGGGCGCATATGAATTTTAAAGGAGTATTAAAATTAAAATTGTACACCAGACAATGCAGCCAGCTTTTTAAAAGGAGCAGTTAACCCGATCCCTCATAGGTACGGTATGTAATAGCAGGTTAAGCATTAATAAACTGTTAACTCGTTAACAACACGCATAAAGATTGCGCTGAATTCAATTTTCGCAGCGAGTATAATTATAAGGCAATGAATTCCATATTTATTCTTCTGTAACGGTAGGGTGCTACAGGAAGAAAATTCCACGTAACAAACGAGAAAGGCAGTCGGTTTACGAGTTAATTAATAAGTAATTCACAAGTCTCTTATTACGAGACAATAAAATGTCCGTCGATTACCGAATCGTTAAACGGATATAATAGGTGAAACAAAAGCGATGTGTATGCGCATTTGAATGCTAACGTATACCTGCTGAAACATTTTATTTAATAAAATAAAAACCGCTTCATAACTTCTTCTTCTTCGGTCCTTGGACTCCCAGGGGGGCACAAATTTCCACTTCTAACGGTGGTTCACGGCAACTTCCAATTCGGGCCAGCTAGTGCCGCTTCATAACACTACAGCACTAAAACCGGAGAGATCATTCATTTGCCATCGATTTTATTTTATTAAAAGATGTCTATTCCACGATTATTTGTGAGTAATATGTGTGAGACTCCGCCAAATTGTGTTTTCCAGAAGCAAATGCACGAGTCACAATAAAACAAACTGGAGGATCTGTTCGATTATCCAGAATCCTATCATCAATAGTGCGGATCCAACCAAGCTGCGGTTTTCCTCACGATGTTGTTAAAGTTATTAGTATTAGGTAAAAGTAATTTGTGTAATGTTTTTCACAGTTTCTGTGACACGTTGAACAAAACAGAACCCACCTTGACTCAACTTTAGATGCGCCAAGAGTTTCTCAAAATATAGTTGGCCAGCCATCTGAATAGATCAATTGCAGTCCACGAGTCAGTTGCACGAACTTTGAAATTCTAAAACCATCCCATTAAAAATTTCCGTCACATATCTGTCCGGGAGTAAAAGGTTCAAAATTTAAAATCGCAAAATCAGCTTCGCTGCGGATATAAAAGCGCGATGAGGTGATATCAGATGCAGTGCATGAGTTCTCCGCAAACGTAACCGCCAATGCAGCCCCTCGCACCACCGACCAGCTACACTCTGACCGACTCTGAATAGTATCCTGTGGGCGAAAAAGGAACTAAATAAAATACATGTGTTTTTGTAGCGGAGGTAGCCCAGTGGGTTCCATTCCCAGTACGGGCATGCATTAATAACTTTGATTTGTATTTAAAAACCTATTTAGAGGCCCATTTTGTTCCTTAGCACGGGTTAGTGCATTAAAAATAAAAATAGTATAATTTGATTTGTATGTTTAGTACATTTGTGAAGTTATAGTAGCAGTATCACTCGCTAATGGTGAATGAAAATATCGTGAAGAAACTTGGGTGTCTGTGTTGTTCAAATACCTCAGCGCTTGAAAGAGCCAATTCGCGAAGAGCACGCGTGGTAATTGAGCTCATACTCCCTTTTTAAGAGAAGGCCTGTGTTATAGGCTACATAAAAAAAAAACTTAAACATACCTTTTCGAAATCTCAAGCCATAATTCCAGTCACATTGAAAAGAAATTTCTTAGGGTCGGCATTTGAAACCACGTGCCGGGAATTGATATGATAACGTAGCGTGTGGATTGAATAGACTAATAGTATAACTACGGTACACTAATCACTTACGTAACACACAGTTCTATAATATTTAAGCATTAGAGAATCGCTTAATCCTAGCATTACAGGTTCAAAATTCAGCGGACAGACTATACGATACATCTTGGTGTCAGTTATCCGACGATTTATTGAAAATTGACAACTTGCAGCGTTAGCGAAGATCGTGAACATTTTTATTTCGGGTTGTATGAGAATGACTTTTCACTCAAACGGGGTTTGGTTCGCACTTCGCATACTGAATATGTTCTTTATGCATGTTTGATCCAAAACGGAACTAATAACGCACATTTCAATGTAAGTGTAAATATGTCGTACATTTACAACATTGTAAATATTTAGTTTATCAGTAAAGTTAAAAGCGTAAAGTTAAGGGCATGTTAAAAAAATTACAATAAAAAATTATTAATCCTCATTTTGGGTTATTTTAAGCGTCCCCATTTTTATCCTCGATGAGTTGCCGAGTCAATGTGAAGTTGACATTCGTTGAGTAAGGTGTTTTACGCTTCGATCACCAAACATATAAAAAAAACAAAACCACGTTGTTTATTTTTGGGACCTAATCTACATCCCGAATATCGTTCTTCGGCCTTAAAAAACAAAGTTAGAATTTAGTCCTACACTTTCCCGTGACTAGCCAACGTTAGCCATGCGGCGGGAATAATCGATTCCCTGTATTAGGCTTCCGTTAGAAAACAAACCCGGGACCCGTTCCGGTTCGTTCTTTTGTTCCATTGTGGACCTCCTTTTGTTCTATCGTCGCGGATAAATTATTTTCTTCGATCCTTTTTGGCTCCTCTCGTTCGATTTCGTCCGTATTAGTTCCACCCGATGGCCAATGATTATGGTCTTTATGTCTTGAATGACGCGAAAATCTAACGCAAAGATTTAACGGTTACAACAGTCACTTAATCGAAACGAATTCATGCAAAAAAGTTCAATGTTGATACGAAGTGGTATATTTTGTGATGTTCTTGCCAGTCATTGTAGTTGGGACCAGGCCCTGGATTTTGTTAACACAGTTGTGTTGAAACCATTGATATGCCACTGACTTCGTCATACCAAATGACCCTAGTTCTGGACTAGACCCTTGATTTGGTAGACAGAAAACCATTGTAGACGGCAGTCTTTGACATATACTTTTATTCCATCACCGCTTCAAGTTCGTCAAGTCTCAGGTTAACATATTAACCCCCAGGACATGTAATTGTGGTATGTGGAATTGTTATTAATATTATTCACTGTCTCTTTTTATATTCATAAAAAAGTATTTAATAAAGAGCACGGACCTAAGCCAAGTTTGTTTAATTGAAATTAGTGAAAAGAAATTTTCTTACTATGCGGCAAGCGCTATTATTATTTTCATCATCTGAATCACGCTAATTCAACTATATCTTATAAAGTCAGAAGATTTTTCGCAATGACTATACGGGAATTTGGCCTATTTGCTCCTTTATGATTTCCTTACTGTTCTTTTATCTTTACTTTACTTTATTACGACTGCTTTATTATAATTTTAAGTTCGTATCATAACTCTTTGAGATACTGTACTTTTTAGAGGTCAAATAAAACTTTTTAGGGGCGACTTTCATTAACGTGCATAATAAAAAGTAAATAAAATATGAGTGATTAAAGGAGGTATCGTAGCGGGGGGCGTCGGGCATAGCGGCACATTCGGTGAAATTACATTTAAAATTGAGACCATAGACTTACCACGCAAAGACAGAGCGTGTCGAACAAAATTCCGCTCAAAAGCGTGGCCACATGCACACATTTAAATAACGTGTGCCTAATCCGATTCTAATGAGTGACATTCTCATTATTAGTGCAACACCGACAACCTCCAACCCAGTATGCCAATTTGCTTCCCAATTTGTTGCCTCACTTTTGAAGTTCGGACTGCGATTCTATCTTATAATAATTCTATGGCTGAGACGCAAACAAAGTAGCGCTGCTCCGACCCCAATTAATGCAGCGCTAACTTGCTTTAAACGCTTCTTTTTAAGCTTGCCACCTCGTGATATTAAAACTTTCCATACTGCTCAGACGTTTATTACAACGTGTTACGACTGGGGTAAGGGAGGAGTTTTCTCTTTTTATGTGTATTCGTTTCTTAATTTTGTCTGTGCCCAGAGAAAAAGTTAACGAAGTAAACTGTGCAAGTTCATTACTTTCATAAAGTCAGGAACATACAAAGTTTTGATTATGATATAAAATGTTTATAAATTTCCTAATTTAAATCATGTCCACCATGCCTCGACAATAAGGCACGTTTTGTTGCTATAACGAAATATTAAACTAACAAAAATATCAGAAATCGTGTATAGACGTATCAGTACAAAACGTTAAGAATTAGTTTTATGACTCCTTGTATTAAACATACAATAAATATAAAGTAAAATACTATAAATTTTTGGTACAATTTACAAGTAGTTTATTCATTACATTTCTGCGTAGACTCTGGCATACAAATGGATGGGAAAGCCACATATACACCGTGTAGGCAAGAAAATTACAGCAAAATTACAGGTAGACACGGCTTACTGCGGGATACAAATCCATGACCTCACAGTTGATACAGAGTATTCAAACACTGACTCTTGACCGACCAGCTACACACAACAACAAACTATTTCATATTTACTATTTTGGTTTCAACTGAATTAATTTTATTGTGTTACTAAAAGTACAATTTTCAGTGTGAATATAACAATATAAGCACAGTACATATAAAAAAATATGAGTTTAAACCGGCACAACGCGTGCCTGAGATCACGTGCCGATCTATTGACATTTATCATTATATTAATATTTTTATTGCACTTAAACACGTGTACAATACAGCGGACTTAATGCCTTAAGCATTTCCAGTCAACCGCAGGAGATGGAAGAAGATATTTCAGACAAGTTTTCTAAAAGATTCACTTGGTCAGTTTCAGTACATTTGGTTATATTATAGGTAATTTCATTATATTAATGACAGCAACTTTGATACTTCATGTATTACTTTTTTTAGAATAGTCAAAACCCTAAAATTGTCTGGCACAGAACCCTAATATTCGTAATGATGAAGAGACTATTTGGGTTCAGCAAGGGCGTCAATTTTTTAACACCCGCTATGTATTGATAGATAACTCTATTGCATAACACGCATGGACCCAAAAGGCAATACAATTTTCGGCTTCTTGAAACGTATGTTATTCCACAAATTACTTTATTTCCAACGGAGTCACATAATTCGGCTGCGGTCCCCACCTAATTTCGATAAAAGGTGTCGGCGGACTCGATCAATCGGTGCCACTTTGTCGCGATAACACTCGGAGCCGTCGCCAGCCGGCTGATTGATAGAATCAACCAGGTAACCACTTACCGGAATATCTAGTCGCCATTCATTTTGGACTATAAGGAAATTGAGACATCCACACCCATTAGCGGGAAAGAATAATCATTAGGAAGAGTTAAATCATTGGCTTGTTTGATGGCGGCGCGTAAAGCTTGGAAGTTGGACATTTTACGATGATTGAAACTTAATTGAAATGTCTTTCACTTCCTTCTTAACATAAAATTTTGTAGAGAAAATGTTGTTATGAAGAAGTCTGAATCTATTTTAGTGACAAGATAAATAGCATAAATGTTAGTCTGCCCTGTGGTTTCCGCACTTAGCCTCATATTTGGGCCATTGTACGTAGCAGGGTTGGGAGGTCGTTCCAGCCAAACAATTTCTTTCCAGAAAGCCAGCAGTGCACCAATGTTACTATTGGCCACCCGAAGTGATTCCAGCCTTCCGATGGTGGATGTTCGCGGCTTTCACGTTCTTACAGTGCATGGTCACGTGGACAGAGTGTATCGTCTTCCTTGAGGCATAATCGGCATAATGGGCTGTCGGCTATTCTTATAGTGTGGAAGTTTTAATTCAGTAGGCAGTGGCCTGTCATAAGTGCTACAGTTTTGCGCAGATCGCATCTCTTCAGACGCAGCAGGCTGCATGTGACGGGGTTTCGACATAGATAAATGAAAACAATTTGACACACATGAAATAACTTACGCTCTCATGAAATAACACATATTATCACTTGCACTCAAAGCTTTCAAAGGGCACACAAAGCCCTAACAGAGCTGGATTATCCTTTAATACGCGCGTAGTTTACGCCGTTGCTATCCGCGAACCCCCTGACCTGACCAAACCTGAATCTACGCCATTGGGAAAGCCGATAAAAAGAAAACGGTGGCAAAGAGCGTGTTGAAGGGAGCACTCGTCAACGCCGTCAACTATTGAGATAATTAAGCGTCGCGAGTCGGGGCTGCGACGACAGCCATCGAGGTAGAGGGCTCTAGAGCAGCCGAACCGCGCGCGGAGGCAGTGCCGGGGATAAGCGACTAGCGGTTTCATCCGAGAGGAATGGAAAGACACTGCGCGCTAATTTAAGCCAGATTTTCACGGTCTTAGTACGACCGAGTGCGCCATCCGAGTAAACTAATGCTTCTGATTGGATGGTTTTTCGTGACAACACCAAAATATCCAATCATAAGCATTAGTTTACTCGGATGGCGCACTCGGACCGAGCGCACTAAGATCGCGAAAACCTGACTTTATGATCACAGTCGCAACGGATCACATCAAAGCAAGAAAAATGTTCCACTCGGATTATGTGATCCGAATGGACTACATTTTTGATTAGATTTTTTCCATTCGGATCACACCATTAATCTTAGTAGGAAGGTTACGGTAAGAATCATGTATAAACACCTTGATTTTTGTGTTTCTTGAAGCCGATTTTAAATTAATAGAACAATAGTTATTCTAAGAAAATGTATTGTATTTTATTTATTAAAAAATATTGATTACCGTCCTACTAACATTAATGGTGTGATCCGAATGGAAAAATTCTAAGGTTGTACCCGTTTGAAGCCTGCCCCTCCGCGATAGAGGCATGAGTTTATGTATTTCGGCAAATCCCGAAAATTAAACCGTTCTCTACATAAAGTTTAAGCCTTAGACCATAGACCAACAAACTGTTGCGCCGCGCTCGGTCAGGTGAGAACTGCCATTTGTAAGGAAAACAAATAGCTCAATAATTATTCGACGCCCCCTGTTTTTCCGAAGTATTTGCTAACTGTTCCATTTTATCACCTCTGACCTATCAGTGATCAGTAATCAGTGACGGAATAACAATTGTCGATAACGTAGCTTACTCTGATAGAAGGGTGAGCGCTTAAACGCTAGATCGATATCAACCCTTGTATGTCCTCATGCGGGGCACGGGTCTCTTCCTGCATCGAAGGAAGGTTAAGCCGTACTCCACCACGGAGGCCAAGTCTGGGTTGGTGGGGGATTGTAAGACAGAGGCGGGCCTTACTGTCAGAAGTTATCAAGCCGCCCATAAGGCCTCTTGACATGGCTTAACGACTGCTATTACACATGACAGCCGGCACCAGCGACGGTTAAATATGCCTAGCGCGAAGCCCGGAAATGCTTGGAAAAAGGCCTCTGGCGGTAGTTACGGGACGGTCACCCAACCTGCACCTGACCGTGCCTATTGTTGCTTAACTCAAGTGATTGATTGATCACTCGGTTCGACTATATAGGCCTCGAGCGCTTCTCCATGGTATTCGTTAAACCAATTTATGAAATAAGAACACCAGAAGTTGCTTGTCAGTTTTATATCCGTGTGCCTAAAATCCGATTCACTTGTAAGGACATGCACATTCGTAGTGGTGTGGTGATAAACTGATGACGGCCGAGGGTAGACTATTGCTACTGTGGCATGCTTCACATCCATACTACACAAGAAGTGAATGGACAATGAACGGAACAGAATCCGATGAACGGATTTAAGCTGCAGCCTCTTCCTGTGCGAGGTGGAGTATCAGTAGACAACACATTACGGGAGACTTTGCTACGTAAATTTAAAGGTAGATTTGCTGTCGACTGTAACTACCTGCGTTATAAGGACAACAATTGCGACCTAGCGCTCATGAATTTGAAACAAATCTCACGGTGAGCCTACATAATTCTCATAGATGAGTAAGGCTTATTGATGCCTAAATAGAAAGCTCTACAATTAATTGGCGTGTGTGATCGAACCAGGGGCCATGTCAGGCGTTTAACTCCACAGATTCTAAGCATTCGTCCGGCGGTAGCGGGCTGACAGGAAGTCGGGCCGGAGTCATTTCACACTCGGTCGGATTTCAATTTGCCGACGGCCGCGGCTGTTTATCGGCGGAATGGTCAGAAGCAGAGGTTCCGACCACATCGTGAGATTTAAACAAAGGTACCTACATTGTTGCCCGCATTGAGTATTTCTATAGAAAGCGGTGGAGGTGTATGTGGGCCTCAGCTTAGGTTATCGTGCCTGAGAAGGTTTATGCACCTCGCCAGTGTTTCAAATTAACTGGAATCTCATCATGCCTCACTAAAAATAATTGCAGCGATTCGGACGGGCTCGTAAAAAATAATCTCAGACAACAAACGGCATGTAAATAAAAATAAATAAGAATCGCTGCGAGCAGGCGTGTGGACCGAATATTGTTTGACAAGCAGTAAATATTAAATTGGATGAAAGGATCGCGGCTGCCGCAAAAAAGAGACCAATGCGGTGCCGTAGAAAATGACGATTCATCATAACCGTATTTAACTTACAACGTACTTGCCTTATCTCACTGTTTTAACAATAGAACATTTTTCATCACCTTGTATTTGCTGCGGGCAGCAAAAACGAGATATCTACGTAGATAGTTTATGTGACTGTACAATATCAAGTTCAATAACGCTCAAACGCAAGAACTAAGTCTGTTTCTTCTCGGAAATTCCTCGGCACTTTGTTACACTACTTTGCCGAGTATCTACACCATACACTGATGGACAGATGTGAATTTATTTTAAACTTCTAGATACAAAACCCTTTTAAGGTTTACCTCAAAAGGGTTTTGTATCTAGAAGTTTAATGTAAGTAGATAACGTTTCCGTATCATGTGAGTTTACTTACACGATTTTTATAGAAAAATATTTTCATCTGTAAAACATAGAAAACTTTATTTGTGTCACAAACAATATATTGGCCGTCGTCTTACTCTTAGGTTAAGAATTGTCTGTGTAGTTTCCATTTTTATGCAGTGTTCTCTATCTTCTCCATCTTGACTCATTGACTCTTGGTTCAAAACAAAAGAGAAATAGTAACCCTCCTACTCAAAGAACATTCTTCCGCTGCTCCCAACATTTTTGTCGCCGCGCTAACTACAATAAGTTACTTCACAGGCGAAGAGCAAACTTGACCGTTTAAAAATTCTCGAGCGAAGAAGGATTATGATGATACCCAAGATAAACAATCGCCGGCGGGACGGGCGGCCAATCACCATACATCACGGGGAAACATCCGCGCGAGGGAACAAAAAGGCTGCACCATCCAGCAGGCCCGACGAAAAACAAATTGTAACAATTGAGAGATCGTATCGCGCTAGGCGTCTTCAAAGACGTGAAAACTAATTAAGATCGGACACTTCTAAGGCGATATCTTGCAGCGGACAGACAACCGGACGTGTTTGTGTATTGGCAATCAAAACCATTAACTTTTTGCCTTACCGCCACCACCATCCAGCTAGACCAAACATGTAAGCATTTTTTTATTTTCGCGCGAGGCATCCATAAAAGATTTTAATTTTAAACTTTGCACCATAAATAAACATCCGCAAACGGGAATCGTTATTATTAACGAAATTACTAAAAGGAAACTCCCGCTAGGAAAACAGGAGTGTGCAATAAAAAGCGGGGTAACGATCGAAGCATGAAATAAATAATATAGGAGGTGGTAAATGAGAAAAAGAAAGCTGAAATGGTGGCGTTAATTTTCCAGCGAGATTTCCCGCCGTTTCCCCGGCGCTCGGCGGCGCGTGCAGAGGACACGTGAATTAAAAACGTTAACAATAGCGTTGCGCGCGACCCGCCACTAATGAACACGCCTGGCCCCCGCCCGGAGCCTTCCAAAACAGAATGAGGTGGCCAGAAGTTCCAGATTATATCTATTATTCTTCGCTTAGCATGCACGTCCCGAGAATGACTTTTTTCTGGACACAAATCGCCACATCCTGCGCTCATGGACCGGAAGATGAGAACAGAATTTGTCAATTTAACCCATGCCTTAGTTGCCTATAACCTGTGTCTTAGTTTAAAAGTCAAGCGAAGTTACAATTCCACTTTCAAAAGAGCCGCTGTAGTTGAAATACTTCACCCACAAACCACTTCAGCATATTTAGAATAGAACATGTGAGTGAAACTTGACATCGAGTGTGTACCACAGGGCGGTCATCGTAAACGGAGGCCGGCCGGGAAGACGTCGAGATCATCTGATTTCGACAAATCGGAGTGGTCAGCGGTGGCAAAGGACCGAAAATCTTTCTCTAAAAATTTTTCTCTTTTAACTGCAGTTGGATACCCATGTTATGGATGCTACGTAAAAAAGTTCAGAAATATTTATTTATTTAATATTGGGAAGACTAACAGCACATAAGAAAGACTAACAAAAACATTAAACATACTTCTGTATGTTTAATGTTCTGTAAAGGCCAATATAAGTCTTCACTTATAGAAAAAAAAATTGCACTTAATTAAGCTAAAAAGCTTAAAGCAAAAATCCAGTGACAGTTTAAAACACTACATTAATACTTAAAAAAATCCAGACTATAAATCATTTTAACCAACAAAGAAATCTGCACTAAGTTTATCCCTCAAGCTTTGGACTGAAAAATGAAACATATCCTGATCGCCTATTTTCGCCAGTTTATTAAATTGGTTGCAAACCCGTCATAGATATACTAATAATATGTTTAAGTAAATACCCAGAGTCACGGTAAGAGATTCCTTATAAATTTTTCATACATGAAAAAGTTCATTTTGTTAGCGATTGTTGACTAGTTAAAACTGGTAAAAGATTGGCGCGGAATGTATCTTCTACTTTAAGCTTCCCATGTTATTCAGTCGTCGTCGGCGACCGTCACGACACTTCTTCAAAGCGGAGCGAATCACACACTCGCA
Organism: Yponomeuta sedellus; assembly: GCA_934045075.1. Taxonomy (NCBI): domain Eukaryota; kingdom Metazoa; phylum Arthropoda; class Insecta; order Lepidoptera; family Yponomeutidae; genus Yponomeuta; species Yponomeuta sedellus. Next base: position 13,892,226 of record OW203735.1, on the reverse strand, counting down.
TGCGGTGGGACAAAATAAAATATTAGACGACATACATTTGCAATTTATTTCGCTATATTTTTTAATTAAAAGCAGCTTTAAAAGAGCTAAAAACTTCAGCACCCTTGAATATTTTATTTAGCAGCACCTTTTGGAAAAATCGTATGGTTGTCCAGAGAAAATAGACATTGCAATTTGCATTAATTCCCTAACTGGATTTTAGGACCCAAATACGTCATTACAAAGTATATAACAAAGATCCTGCTTGTGCATTGTTTTTTATCCTAGGTTATGGGTCATGTTTCTTGTTTTTGGGGTTACGTACCTCAAAAGGAAAAACAGAATCTTTATAAGATCCTTTACTTGGGAAGTACGTGAAGGTATCGCGTTGAAATTAAGTTTACGGACGAAGTTGAAACCGTATACTTAGGCTAATAACATAGAATTAATCTAATTACTTAGATTTAAGAAATCATGGTTGAAATATTTTTCTGGTTGTGCAATAGTGTTCTCTATCTATCTATCTAATGTCTCTTGAAGTAGTAAAAAAATCAAACTTCTAAGTTCACGCAAATAAAGGTTACGGCCGTTTATGCCGCAAGAAGACGTATATTTCGATACTCAAGGAATAAAAAGTTATAAAGTACTTACCATTGAACTAGAATTTCGAAATTTGGTAAGTAGGAAATAGTTAACGTTATCGTCCTATACCACAAATACAGGAAAATGACTGAAAACTATTTCCTTCGAGATAAATATCTATCAAGTTTAATCGCACGGTTTTGGGAGCGAGTCGACGCGTTCGACACGAATTAAGAAGTAACAAGAGTGAAAATGGAATAACTTTTACCGTTTTCAAATACCGCCAAACACCCTCAACAAGAAACAAAGTGCGCTGCTAGGTTCTGTGTCAAGCCATCTTCATCCAGCCCCTCCGGGAACCGGTAGTTACCCATGTGGTGTTAAATGGTAGTCACGCTAATGACAATACCACCAAACACCTCGACGTGTGGCGCTGACGCGGCAAGTCTGCGATTACCACTATGCACCGCGCCCCAAACGCATGCCGTGGCGGATCAGCGGAAACTGTCACTTGGCAGAGCAATTTGTCCCAGTGAATATTCAACATTATGGCCGGATAATTACCTTAGTAAATAACGAGCATAGCCCCCATGCCATAAAAGAGCAAAATTTCCGCTGTGAGAAGGAAAAAGCTTTATTGAAAAAGAGGCGAAGCTGATATATAAATAAAATACGGGTTCAGCTATCGGCGCCTTGTTATCGCATGCCTCGATCATGGCTATTACGGCAAAGTATCGGTTATTCGCGCGGCCGTGGGCACAGTTTGCTTTGCGCCGAACCGCTGCTAGCTCGTTATAATAATGTGAACTTCGGGAATTGCGACGTCTTTAGAGAAGATTCGCTTTGGATGTTTGACATTTTAGACGCAGCGACCTATAAACTTAACATGACTTGAAAGACTACAGATGTGCCCATGCCTGACGACGACAGGGTACAAATTGAATTTATAATGTTAGATGCAACTAAGCTGTTATTTAAGACAGCTTGGCAAGCCCTCAATGACTCCGTTAGTGTTGAAACGACGTCTCAAGCACAGTGCTACATGCTCATGACCACTTCACCCCCGCCGTTGTGCAAAGGCAGCAAGAATTTCTTTTACATACATAATAATTGCGAGTTGTCTCGAGGCGTCACGATCCTGATGCATAATGACAAAGTGCGCAGTGACGTGAAAATTGTGATACGAGTCTCGAGCTGCACTGCATCCACTAAGTGTGCTTTGAGAAAACAGGATTCGCCTCCGTACAAAACCAAAAGGGTAGTTTAATTGTCTGTTATGCGGTTGCGGCTCCGAACGAATTGGAATAAGGCACTATAATGGTCGTCGATTTAACCGGTTTTTCTATAAACCGAGGACGCGTCCTAAAAACACAATGGAGATTCTATTGATTTATTTGAAAAACATTAAGCGACAACTTTCGAGTAAACACAATGAGAATACCCAGACGGACGTAGTCGTTCCAGATTCATCGGTGGCATGGAATTCCGCGGAAATAAAATTCGGCTCCAATAAGAGCGACAGAAAAGAACGGCACCAAATAAAATTTGTAAGTGTCAAGGCAGTTAAATCGATAGAACATAACGAGATCAGTCCTTTGCGAAAGCTTTCAATTCCAAGTTTCGCTCAGTCGGTAATTTGGTTAGGGTCGGCAACATGCGCGGGGGACGAGGCAAAGTGTAAAAGAGGCACGTTTAAAATGCAAACACAGCGGATCAAACCAGCGGGAATAATGTGGTAAGATTGCCAAGCAGTTCTCACACACATCATTAGGAACCGAGATGGTTCGTCAGCGCCAGCCGCGCCGCCGCTCTCCTCACTCGCCACCAGACAAAATACAGCAATTTCCTTTTAAATCTGTATTTTACAACACAAATTACTGTATTTTAGCAACGAACGCTCTCGAGAGATGTTCACATTCTTTTTTGCTATGCTTCAAGATAGCTATCTCAGCAGAACCTATTTACTCGGATGATATCGCCTTGTCAATTTGTAAAGTTAATTGGGAAGTGAAAGGTATTGAGTCTTTCAACTATTTTACTGGCGGGGCAAAGATCAGAGGTCTTTGGAAGAAACATGGAGCTGTTACAGTTGATGCATGTAGGAGCATTGGAAACATTCCACGTGACGCACTACTGATCGGGCGACTTCGAATAGAGTCCCCCATTGCATCGCACGGAACGACATCACAACATATGATTACTATGATTTCTGCAAACGTTAATATCAGTCAATGGTAAAGGCAGCTTTTATGAAAACGCTTCACAAAGGAGGGCAATGTTTAACATATCATCACAGGTTGGTAAAGTATTAGTTTCTTGTGGGCTTTCTTACAACAATAGCTCAAATGTCAGTTTATTATTTGAAGCATAACTAATAGGCGGATACGTAACATCATAATTTTATACATCGACACAATTTAATTCAACAGCTACAGGAGCGCATAGAATTCTGCTTAAGAGTGTTTGATGCCTAAATTAAAATTTATTTTTGTTCAGAAATATAAAGCGGTTTCACATCACTTACATTACACTAGTTATTACCTACAGTGTACAAGAATGCTTAAGTACAAAGTGAAATCTGCACGTATTAGATTTGTTCATGCTTATTCCGTATCAATGCATGACTAATGTTTATGCATCAATTTACATTGATCGGTGGTAGAAACTAATGTAGGTACAAATGGTGTTTACTGGAACTTATATGATGCTAAAGCCTGTAGGTATGATAAAAGTCAGACATACCTGTACTCTTTACGCAGCAACAACTCTTCTACAAGTTCACTTCCGAAAATTAGCACCGATTGTTTGTCAAGACCTCACGTCCAAGTTGGGCAGATAATTGAAGCTCGCGGCTCTCTAAGGATTCCAACTGGTATACGCGATCCGAAAGCCGAGCGCGATGTATTTGGCCGTCGGCGACTGCACCGCGGAATCCCCGCACACCCGAGGACGGTCCTGTGCCGACCTGATATCATTTAATTGGGCACCTGACATTTAATCAATACGCGTGATTAAATTAATTGAATGCTCGGATCAGATGCACTTTTATGGAATAACGTCGCGCGGCCGTGTGTCTTGCTCTTTTTGGTGGCTCAACTGGTCAAGCTCAGCTTCTCAGCGTTTCTCAAGCAAAGCACATTTCATAAATAAAGCAGCTGTTAATTTATTTACGAAACATTATTTAACGTAATTTACAATTCAAGACAAATACGTCTATGATCAAATACGTCTGAATACGACAAATACGTAATGTACAATTCAAGACAAACTTAAGTACTTAATTGAAGAAACTTAGATCATAAAGTCAAATATATATATATCGGGACTGTAAGCCAGAGGGGAAATTAGCAAGTTCAGCTCAAAATAAGATATCAGGTCAGAAACAATCTAAGAAATCGTCGTGTGATTGAACTAGTTTTAACGGTTTTTAGGTTGCTGTAGTCAACAAGGAACCCTAATAGTTTCATTATGGCCGTTCGCCTGTCTGTCAGTCTGTCTATCTGTCCAAGGCTTAGCTCAACAGTACTGGGAAACTAAAATTTTGGATCGATATAAATATCGATATAAAATATTAATCACGCCAACAAAAAAATATATAAAATAGTGTAAGGTATGTACTATTAAATAGATCGTTAAAAAAATGTTGCAGTGGTAGGAAAAGCTTTTATCGATTTAGGGAGCAGTTTGTGAAATAATATGCCACAAAGCGCCTATTTGTGTTAGAGCAGGGTTTCCCCACCTCTCCAGCCTCAACGATTCATTGTAGAAACCTGAAAGAAATCAGGGCAAAAGCGCGTATAATGAAGTAAAAAGAAAAACTATGACTGCAAGGCTTAACAAGTTAGCGAGTAATATTCGAAGAATTATAAAAAGAAAACTTCGTACAAATTCCATTAAAAATTACTTTGACGAAGTTCATAGTTGTGTAACACAGGTAGTTTTACGGAACCCTACAATGCCCGTGGTCCGATACGCACTTGGCCGGCTTTTTTCAAATTACTAATCAACTTAAAAGAAAACTAAGTTTAGTTTACTATGTTATTCTAAATCATAGATTTTTGAAAGATTTAGCCCTAAGAGAAAATTATGTGGAATTTTAAAGATAAAATATTTTTTTTATTCTTTGTTCCAGTGGAAATTAAACGTTATGATAGGATTTGATTTCCCTGTAACTCCACCATAAGCACAACATTCCAATGATCATTCTTGTCTGTAAACAATGAGTACACGATAATCAAGAAAAATATGAGTAACGGTAAGCTTTTGTGGTCGGTCGGTTCACAAAGAAATCAATGTACACACAAGGCGCATTAGGCGCACTCGTCTCGTATGGCGCGATTAGTGTCACTGCAATTACACCATAATGATATTTACAGAGAGTTCTTCTTGGGTCAATTCAATTTTATAATTCGATCGCGCAGCCAGCCCCAGTGTACACCGCTATCATGGTTCCACCGCTTCCAGTTTTCTAACAGCAGAAAGTTGTCAGAGTCTGCATAAAAAGTACTATCGTTTTTATACTTTCAAACAAACTTTGCGGTGTACACAATATTGTCTTTCTTTCTATATTGATACAGTTTTAACCACAGTTTTCGTAAACTTTCTTCACCGACTACATTGTGGTCTAAAATAAAAGATAATTGATGAGATATTGCATGAGCAATATCTCATCAATGAGTGTTTTAAAAGTTTTAACACCGGAGGCAGCATTTGATTTATGTATTGTACCACTATTATTTGGAAATCAGCAATCTCCGAACGCCTACAATAGAACTGCCTTTAGCACGATAATATTATTATGTAGAGCAACGTTCTAAATGTTTTGCTTAGATTAGACTTAATTATGGGGCGATTTTTCTATTATGGTACATAACACTATATAATAATATTCTATTCGAAAGATAGCAATATGTAGCGGTTTAAAGTCACGGGAAGGTACTTTGAATGACCTCTTTTTAAAAGTACGACCTTTCTTATTATTTGTGTTACCTCAGAAGCTAACAACATCGTAGAAATTTACAACATTTACAAAAATTGGCTAAGTATGTATCGGGCCACGCGAAGTGCAGGGTTCTGTAGAAAGGTCGTTTCTTATCTGCATTAAAGACCTTTTTTAATTAGCCTCTTCTGTTTAAAACTGCTCGGCTAAGAGTCGCCTGCTGGCAAGAATGCATTTAGGTCGTCCTGCCAACATCGTTTTGGTCTGCAGCGACGTCCGGTGTCCAATTTGTAGATCGCAGACGGTCGCTATTTTGGCCTACTCATGGATACCCAGTCCGTTACCTTGTGGTCGCAACTCCAATAACTGCAATTATAGTTTTTGAGTGGAGCGTCGTGTTCCTAATATGGTGTGTCCTTTTTACACTCAAAATATTGCTCTCCATTGCCCGCTGGCGTACCTTGCCTTTGGAATTTTGATTTCCAGTTCACCAGGTCTGGGCGCTGTAGGTTAACATAGGCAAAATGCACATGGCGATGTGCCTTCGGTTCAGGGCAAGTGGAAGTTTGCCCCTCATAAGCTTTTTCATGGATCAGCTCTTCGCGATCGATCTCCTTTTCCTCCATATTTTCGAAGGAAACTATCTGGCCTCAATATCCATTCCTTATAAACAGTGTCTTTGATTTATGTATCTCCAATCCAACCTCAAGCCTTGCAGTACTGATATCTAGTGCTGCAAGATATCAGTACTGCAAGGCTTGAGGTTGGTTGGTTGCAGTATGGGGTCTGTTGGGGCGAATAGCACAATGTCGTCGGCAAAGCGGAGATTTAAAAGCCTCTTGCCGCTGCCGACGTGAATCCCTTAGGACGCCCATACGACCAAGACTTTTCTGAACGCCTCTTCTAAGGTACTGGTAAGCAATGTAGGAGAAAGTTGATCACTCTGTTTTACACCCTTTTCGATAATTTTCGACGAAAAGACGAACTAGGCACGTGTACTATAATACCAGCGGTACTGTCCCAGCATATATTTTTAAAAAGATTATTGTGGGTTCACAGTGGGATTAAAGTAGGTTCGACGTTTTCGCTACGTAGTAGCCGAATATATTGACTTGTGCGAAGTATGGTCGAACGCTTCTGAGTAGTCAACAAATGCAACTTAAATATGTATACTATATTCGTTGACTTTCTCGATGGTCCATATTTTGGCTTGAACGGTTTAGGATAAATACAACAAGCACCTTATAAAATGTGTTAGAAACTAATAAGTTAATCATTTCCAATGTCAGTGTTGTCGCTCTTTTGTGATGCTATCCTCCCCGGGACAATTATTGTACTTTATACTTTTTAGGACTACATTGGCCTCGAAGCCGGAGGCAAATAGCCCTCAAATGTGTAGAAGGAATAATGTTGACATCCGGAGAGATTTCAGTTGGTGCAGAAATATATTTGGTTGAGTCCGAGTACAGGTCTTTATTAATAAACAGGTAAAAATGTAATAAACGAGCATAAATCCGTATAGAAACAGTTTTAATTAGTTCTTTATTGTACATATGTCAACAACCCTGCCAAAAGTTTATTATATTTGCTACTACCCTAAATTGTTCATCTTTTTACAATCAATCATGTAGTCGGAAAAAGACGCGCTACTCTGACTGTTTAAAAAAAAATACATAGCATTTATTGACTTATAAGACAAAAGGTCGAGGCTCATCATTATGCAACCAAGTCAACGCAGTGATTTCCGCTTTAAAGCTTAGTATTTCGCAGATGGCCTTAACTAGAATCTATAGAAACCCCTAAAAAGCATAAATAGAAAAAAAATCTTTCAACACCCACTATTTTTTTAAAACCAATACATCGGTACCCCACAAATGAAGGAAAAAAAAAACATATTAAATTAGTGCATAGAGGCGGTGCCCTTAACATTTTTTTTCAAATGACTCTACAGTTTTGTAGGCGAGAAAAATAATCCTGAATAAGCCGTTTTCAGTACAAATTCCCGAAGCACTTCATAGATGGCGCTCATAGGCGGGTACACACAAGAACAGGGACACGTCTGTGTGTGTCAATTATAAAAGCCGTATTTCGGTCCTTCTACGGCCACGCCTATAAGCGCCATGTATGAATTGGATTTTTGTGCTGAAAACGGCTCATTAGGGTGTAGGGAAAGTAGCATTTTGTTTTCCTGATAAACATGTACATCAATGCCAAATTGCAACCTTAAAAAATAAATGGTAAATGCAATCACAATCAGTTTCATAAATATTAACATACTCATTCCCAATCGATACCAATAATATTATTTTGGTCGTAAAATATAACTTTATGTAGGTACATAAAAACATTATGATTCTGAGGCCAAATAAAACACAATGTACGTCATACATAAAAATACTAAAACGCCAGAAGCAAAGGAACCTTTGGATGTATCAGCTAATACCATATTAATAGCGTTTATTTTCACCAAAAGTGAAGACAGCACATAAATAATGGCCGAACAGCAACAAAGTGCGGGTCTGTGCAAAAAGTGATACAAAGGCGAGGCATGCGATACCTTTCGTAGAATACGAAGAAAGAATTTCATTTCAAAAAGTGCCTTGCGGCCGCGAAAAATTCAACCAAATAAAATAGAACAAAGGACAAAGATGACCGATGGTACCACTTGACTTAAGTTGGTCAGAAGTGCTCGATAAAACCGAAAATGTCACATGCACTGCAATATAAGCCGAAAAATCATACCTCTAGACTCAACAACTTCTTATAAAATTGCAACTTTAGGGAACAGTTCAATTCAATAAGAACAATTTCATAGCCAATAAAGATGAGGAAAACTTCGAAACTTTGTAAAGCGTAGAACTCCGTATACGAAGGCGGCGAGTCGCACACGCCGAATGCAGAAATGTTTATTTTATTAGGAATCTCTTCAACACGCGGCACCTCTGCGATCGGCATTCGATAAAATTTTGCTAAGCAAAAATAAGCAACACGAACAAGTGTACCTGTCACTCGAACCTTGTTCTTGTTTCTAAAATTTGTATAAAATATTCCGAGGAGGCCGCGAAGATGTCGTCGTGCCCCAAGCGGACTTCTACAGCGGGAGAATAATAAGAGCAACACAAAATGAATAAAATCAGTGTGGCAAAGACGAAGATTCGCATTTACATTTCAATCTGAAGATGATCTAACAAAAAGAACAATGGAAACATTTTTGCTCGGAGCGTTTTATTTTGAGCACATTTCTTAATAATGCTACATCGTGACACATTACTATTACGCAACGGAACACTCCCACCATGCATGCACAATCTGCTACGACGATGTGTTAAACTATCGTTAAAGGTTTCCGTCCTAGACTCATTACTGGGAACGGATTCAATCTGAAATTCCTAACATTTTCAGACGCACGAGATTCCCCGAATGTGAACCGAGAACACGGTCAGTCATTCCACTAATGCCCGATTCCCCAAATCGCCTCGACTAGGTGATTCGATCCCTTTGACGGAATATTTGACGCTTCTTGTGCGACACGGATTTTTCTCACGCATGTGTGCTCCTTTTGTCATATCAAACATTCAAGTATGAATGCTTCTACGGCAGTCGTACTAAACTTTATTGTATGTTTCATTCCAGGCATGTTTGTAGAATATCCGTTGCTTCTCGAAAAGCCGCCTGAAAGCAGTGGACGTGATTGGCCGGGGACTAAGATGGTTGGTTGGCGTGGCAGAAAAGTGACTTTTGCTCAGAAGTAGGCTCTGTTCACGGGCTGAAAAGATAGATTTCAGCGAATGTTTTGTTTAAATACAGTGAAAGCATGTAGAATGTATTGTAATAATTTTTTAGTATATTAACTTGATTCACATCTCCAGGCCGGCCTGAAAGAGGAAATAAATGCATGCGAATTGCCGGGAGATCTGTGAAGTAATTACGTGGCCATAGAGGACGTTCAGCGGCACGACTAATGAATAGTTTTAATTCACGAGCCTATTGACGCATACTGTCCGGTCAGCGGCGGCGGCAGACCTGTGCGAAATAAAAAGCAAGCCGAGTGGCGAGTCGGACTCAAGCACCGAAGGTTCTGTAATACCATAAATATATTATTACGTATTCATTCAGTTGAAGATTCGTCGCATTAGCGCGACGCTCACTTAGCCGATTTTTCTTGTACTGAAGTCGAAGTTCTTTATTAAAAGGAACAAGACATACTATTACATAGAGTATATCTTTGACAAAATATACCAGGCACCATAGCGTCTTACTGGTCGTTTCACGTGTTAAGTGTTTATATTAGTTACCACAAGATGCTTTGCAACAAACACACACACACACACACAATTATGAGGGGTTTCCATAAAGAAAACGAAATAAGCTCTGCGAATCAGAGCGAAACCTATTCGGACAAAAAGTTTAGTGAGTTTATCCGGTTATAATTCAATAATATGTAGATAATCACGAATGTTTTAATGTTTGAAAAAGAAATGTTTTGTGGGTATTTTCTTCAGTTTCGTCTTAATTTTTTATCACTGTTTTGTTGAAGAGAAAAATCCTTATGTAGGTCAGACATGTGCTGTGTGGTGTCGGCTTAGAGAATAGCACCAACCCAAATTCTTCCCGCGGGTGTCGTAAAAGGCGACTAAGGGAGACAAACTGGGGGTGGGCAGCATCGCCCCCCTGCAGTACAATTCCACCAAACTGCGATCCCCAACCCGCATGCCCAGCGTGGGGATTATGGGCACTACCCCCCAATGATGGCACAACCTTGCGCCGCGGGTTAGGGGAGGGCTATGTCCAGCAGTGGATTAGTGTGGCCTGAACAAGAAGGTCAGACATACATTAGACGTCGTAGGCATATACAATACGGTCCCTTTACCGCTAAGCCACAGAGGACGACCTCTGTGGCGCAGCGGTAGCGCTGCCTTCTGCCTGCCTACCATGCGAGGGGTCCCGGGTTCGAAGCTCTTCTGGGGACAAAATAAAACCCCAGGTCTTAGATGCTTACATGTTTTGAGATGCTGTTTCTGGTTGCCACGACACAGGGTATCCTAGTGTGGGGCCAGAAGCGATGTATGTGCCTGTATGTAAATGTTATGTTATCTTTAGGACCGTTTGGGTATGCATATATAATTGGCCTTGTTGCATCTACTTAATGAGATAATTTTCACAGCGTCCAGTGGCATCATCACTCACACTAGATGGGTGAAGGGACCACTTCGACGCTGTGCCAGTGCCTGGGACATGGTTTTATAGATGGTGTAGGCTTGCCCAGCACCTGTATCATTCTGACAGCTTAGTCGGCCTAGCCCACAGGAAAGACCAGTCAATAAGGGTAAGGAACCCTAAAAAGCGGTTTGTCTAGCGAGATAGGCAGAGGCAGCGCTGGCGTTACGCGGACGGCATCGGTGTCCGCCGCCGTCACAATAGCACAATTAAAATGCCAACAAGTCCGGCTGCCCCGGTCCAATCCAATTACAGCGGACAACGATTCCGCCAAGTAATTGGGATAGGTTGGGCGCTGGAGCGAGCCGCTCGATTCGCAGTGACGGCGTAATCGCTGTTAACATTTTAGAGATCACTTCTCCCGCGAAACCCTTCATGGAATTGAGGTTGCTCTTAATTGACGATGGGTGCTAATTTTGTTCTCAACTCCATAACAAGTTTACAGATTTACTTTAGATTAGGTTTCGCAATTTTGTAATAGACCGGGCGGCAGGCATTCTGTTGAAACCTCAGTCTACCCCAGGCTTTACACTAAACTATCTACACAAAAGAAAAAGTGACAAAGGAGTTGCAACAAAGTCACAGTGCAATGATAAAGTCTTGTCCGGCACACGTTAGTAACTACCTAGATACGAGTTAGAAACAAAAGACTCGAGACATCAGCAACAAGCCAAGTGTGGGAGGCAAGCAAGACGGTTACTTCCACTGATCGAAAAGGCAACAATGTTAAACTGAAAACAAACTGCCGAAGGCGCTTTCGGGGAGACTACAGGCTAATATAAGTCTTGTGGAGCACAAAGGTTTGTCTAGACACAATTTTAAGAGAAGCCGAAGAGCGTACAAAGCAATGTCAGATATTCCTGCGAGTCAACTGTTTTATTAGCTTCGCACTGATGCAAATATGGGACAATATTAACAACGCAGGAAATTGCCTTGTTATTTTAACAAGGATTCGCAAATACGAATACAGAATATATATTTTTTAAACATGAAAAAGAACGATAGAGATTGATGCAGTTTGTGTAGCTGAGAATAATATCGATGTTGGACAAATAAGTACAGTCGCTTTCTTTATTATATTTTATGGAATGGCAAAACAATCACGTTCCGATATCAGCAAACAGCGAGGCAAACAATTCAACATAGAGATAACATTACATGCAGAGCGAGGCTCAAAGCGGAAGCTGCCTTTGTCCGGCTGCCTCCGCATTTCCCGGCCAGGGAATTCGATTATCACAGAGAAAAAAGTTTCTGCTCCGCGACCAGGGAACAAAGTGAACCACTGCCGGGTCCTGAATGCTCTTAAAGACAGCAAAACTTCACTTTGCGAGAATCGCAGCTTACACACTGGGGTACAGTCGACAGCAAATCAACTAACACATTTTAGCTCCTAACCTTTGTTAAAGTGGAGTGCACGGACGTAATTTGATGTGTTGTTGATTGTACACTGAATAGTCAGTCTTATTATGATTCCTCTACTATGACCACCACGGACTCTATATACAAAGCTTGACAGCAAGACTTACGAGTACGCTTAATCGTAATCACTTACTTTATTACCGTTGTTTGCATTGTTATCGTAAAATAACCAGTTTCAAATGCCTAATCAGTACGCATAAGTCTACCAATTCATTAATTGTACAATATCGGTGCCTACTTAGGTATTATTGGGGTGATTATCGCCGTTTTATGGTCCGCGGGCCGGCAACAAGCCAGGGCCGATAGAGAGCTAATGGGTCGCCGCACGGGGCAGGGTCACGGAGATACGGCTGGCTACCGCAAGCCACTGAATACTGCCTTTTAAATGCTGTAGAGTTATGCACGCTCCTTAATCACGCGTGACTCCAAAACGGTACCCAACAGAATGCCGAATTATACGAGTGTCTGGCGAATTTTGAATGAATACGTTGTGCGCATGCATCGGGAGCCAAAGAGGGTCTCGGAAGAGATACGCGCGACAATATAAAATGAGGGCGTTACTTTATATGTATTTTTGCATTGTTGTCGATTCACGCGGTCCTCCGCGCGTAACATAAATACTGGACACAGTGGGCCCACTCCCGAATGCAGTGGACAGAAGGTACATAAATTGGCGAGCGTCTTTCCGGCCGGCGGGCTCCCGCGGCGCTGACCAGTAAATTGTGCCGAAAAAGCGGCAATATGGCAGCCGTATCGAACGATGGTAACTTACGAGCGACTGCGACACGGAGCGCTAAGTGGCCTATCGTGTTCTGAAAATTCAAATACTCGTTTTGTCCGAAAAAAGAGAAACAAAGCGGCAGGATTGGGTATGGAATCAACCCATTGATCAGCTAACGAGGTCACCGGGTTATAGCTAACCCGGGTACTAAGCAATAACGAAGGAAGGTTTTGCAAAGACACTAACGAATACGTAGATGTCGATATGGTCAGTAGCAAGTGGTTTACTAACCAGGGTTTAACTAATTCAACTCACCTTTGAAACTCAACTGGACCAGAAGTTCATTAATCCACCGCGGCTACATATAAAGGAAACGGCGGTGAGCCTGAAAATTAAGTTGGCACGCTCTATTGCCTTTGAATTAAACCCACAGCTTTATTTAGTTTCTAATAATCGACCTGTTTAAGAGACAATTAACTGCGAACTTTGTTCCTATCGAAAAAACTTGATTGGTTTGATAATAACTTGCAATCTGTAAACTGTTTTAATATTCAAGAGAATCAATCAATATTAAATAATCTTGATAGTAAAGTTAATTTTCACGCAAAAGCTGACCATCCTCTATATTTTGATAATAGGCCGTTCTTATTAGAATATGTAGGACACTGCCAAGCTCCTTGTTTTACGGAATATAATAAGCAGTGTTTTGATAAACGTGAAAACATATTGTGTGACTTCCAAATTTACAGACCAATCTTGATAAGTTTATATAGGATAGTAAGGATTTATTATACTGTCATAGTATGATACGAATTTTTTTTTACTTGGTACCGTAACTAGTTGTGACTGGTAAAGTATATGGTAACAATAAAGTAATATAGACCCGAAAAAGCGAAACTTTAATACAGGTCTATATCATCATAAAAATATAACATAAGCTCACGCCTGTATCCCAGAGAGGAAGGCAGATAGGGGTAGCAGAGGGGTAAAGATCTTCATAATGATGTTTTTAATAATTTGTTAGGTTCGGCGACGCGTGCTCTGGGGCATACGGTGCGAATAATCTCCGGGCGAGAACGACCAATCTTCCGGAGTGGTAGGGGATGGACAGGGACAGAGTGGAGTGGAATGCCAAAGGCCTTTACCCAGCAGTGAGACATTAAGGTCGACTTGCACCACTTTTTAAATGTTACTTAGGTCGCCATTTAAATCGAATTTATTACCGACATCAAAAAGGTCCCTTAAAAAATATACGCTACATGCATGCGTAGCATTAAAACCACTTTATATATTCACTAAAAATCGTGAAATTAAAATATTAAAGTAAAAAATACGAATACCTTTTTCTGTGATCTAAGGCACTAGAAATGCAGAAATAATTTAAACAAATATTACTTCGAAATTTGTATTCATCTATTGTAGAACTATATCTCGGAGTCGATGCCAAGTTCCAGACCTGCAAATATATTTTGGGCAACGACTCCAAAATATTCTTCTACAATACCTAGATATGGACGAATTTCGTATTTAGAGGTCATATTCGTTTAAATTATTTCTACGTTTCAGTGCCTTAGTGTACAGAAGTCGGTTGTAATTTTTTATATAAAAATTTTGTAATTAGAATTTTAGTTAGGTGCTATTTTAGCCACGTTTAAGAAAATGGTGCAAGTCATCCTCAGTGAATAGCTACCACGGCGAGTTTTCAACGGTTACATTAAAGCCGCTGTTACGTCTGGCATCTGGCACGTTCGCAAATTCTAACATAATTACTGTAAAATAATGAGTACCTATACTATGCTGTGTGATGTCTGCCTAGAGCCGACCTAATAGCACCAACCCAAATTCTTCCCACGGGTGTCGTAAAAGGCGACTAAGGGACACAAGCCGGGGGGTGGGCAGCAGCGCCCCCTGCAGTACAATTCCACCAAACTGCGATCCCCAACCTGCATGCCCAGTGTGGGGATCATGGACTTTACCCCCCAATGATGGCACAACCTTGCGCTATGACGCTCATTAGGGGAGGGCTATGTCCAGCAGTGGACTAATATAGCCTGAAGAAGAAGATACTTTTGACGCGCTTAAAAATCCTCGGAGGGCACGCGTGGTAATTCTGCCCATATTCGCTCTCCAAGAGAAGGCCTGTGCCCCACACGTTCACCCTGGGACGTTTATAGGCTAAATAAAACAAATTGTTTTGACGGAATTCACTTAGTCATAGAATTAGAGCCATTTTAGACACACTCATTCACTTTTGATCTTACAAAAGTTATTACAACTAAAGGGTCAATTTGACGTAACAGCTGTTAGAGAAGGACTTTAATAAATAACATATCGACAAAGTTTTCATTTTTGTGTATGAAAAATTGTGTACAAAAATTAAAACTTATCAATTTCATATTTACACAAATATTGACGCGTGGTAACTGAGCGGTAGAACACCGGCTTTTCAATTGGGGAGACGTGGGTTCCAACCCCGGCATGTGCTAATGACTTCGTGTTTTTAATTCATAACATAACATTAGTATACCCATTAGTACATCAGTGAAGTTATAGTGGCTAATACCACTCGCTTATCGTTACAAGGAAAACAGCCTGAGGAAACCTGAGTGTGTGAAGTGTTCAACTACTTCAGCGAAATAAACTTCTTCATTTGAAATTGCCAATCCGCGGTGGGCACGCGTGGTAATTAAGCTCTTTCTTAGAGAAAGCCTGTGCCCTGCAGAGACGTATATAAGGCTACAAAAAAATTGCCGCTAAATATTTCTACTTCCTGTTATTTTCCTCGCTGCAGGACTCGGAGATATAACAATAAATAAATATTCATGGACATATTACACAGATCTCGTTAGCTTTATACTACGTTCAACTAAATGACTTGTATTATAGGTGCTAACTTGACGATAGATGTCATACAATAAATACATAGATAACATCCAAGACCCGAGACAAACTAGAAAAGTTCGTTTCCTAGTTTAACTCGGCCTAGGCATATGTCTCGGGTTCGATCCCCGGCCGAGTATACCTATTATTTTTTTTAAGTATCATTGGATATAGACGGCCTCGGTGGCGCAGCGGTTTGGCACGCTGACTGTAAAACCGTATGTTTCGGGTACGATTCAAATTTTCTTGTCTCATTAAAAATGGATCTGCATCGAGAACATTTTCGTGCTATGATTTTTTACGATTTTAAATGTGGCTTAAAACCTGATGAGTCATTTGTTCGACTTCGAATTGCTTTTATGGATGAAGGACCTTCAAAAGCAACCATCTACCGCTGGTATAGCGAGTTCAAACGCGGTCGTCTTACTTTGGGGGATGAACAAAGGAGTGGTAGTCCTACGACGGCTGTCACCGAAGAAAGTGTGCTGGCAGTAAAAAAAATAATTCAGGAAAACAGACGAATTACGTACGAAGAGATTCAGCATACACTGCATTAGTTCAGGAAGTTTTCACAAGATTTTGCACGAGCATCTTCGCGTAAGGAGAATAGTTTCCCGCTTTGTGCCGCACAATCTCATCGGAGCTCGGAAGCAGGCCCGTGTGGATTGGTGCCGTGATATGTTACAAAAATTTGATGCTAGCTCGTCACGGCGCGTTTACGACATTGTGACAGATGACGAATCCTGGATTTATCAATATGATCCAGAAACAAAGCGTCAGTCGACAGTTTGGCTGTTTCAAAATGAACCAACGCCTACGACAGTGAAGCGATCGAGGAGCGCAGGAAAAATTTTCATCGCTACTTTCTTCACTTTGACGGGGTACGTAATTTAAATTCCACTTCTAGACCAAAGCAGCATCAACGCTGAATGGTATAGCACAAAATGCCTGCCAGAAGTTTTTCTGAATTGAGCAACAAGCGACCGAACACCGGGCTCCGCGGGGTCCTTCTTCACCACGACAACGCACCCGCGCACTCTGCGATCAAAACGAGGGACTTCCTGGTGTTGGCGCAGCAGCGAAACGGTCCAATGCTGGCGCCCCTATTCACCTTCCCCGCGGACACCCGAGAGCGGTATTCACTTTTTGATTGCAACATCAAGACTACACGCATTTTTGTCTTCTCCTTCATAAATATCATTTTGTAACAGTTAATCCATTAAAACTACAGTCCACAATCGAATATTTTCATTTACCACGAAACACCTGGACTCCACACCGGTGAGAGTCTTGGGACACCCTCCTTACAGTCCTGATTTGGCTCCGTGTGACTTATTTTTATTCCCTAAAATTAAAAATCAGCTCAAAGGGATACAGTTTTCATCGCCGGGAGACGCGCTAGCAGCGTTTGAGAAGGCCGTGGAAGAGGTGTCTGCGGAGGACTGGAAAAAATGTTTTGAAAATTGGTTTAGACGCATGAAACTTTGTTTAGATGCTGGTGGAGAGTTCTTTGAAAAGATTTAATAAAAATATTTTTTTCATAAGTGTCCCACGTATTTTACTCTTCTTGCATACTAATCACTTATCTGACGGTGAAGATTATTTAGGAAGCTAAGCCTGTGAAGCTTTACTGTTAAGTATTGTTTTGTTAATTTTGTTTTCCACTTTTATGAAATAAAATAAAATTATAACAGCGCAGCCCCGTATAAAGACTCACGGTTGTGTGTTACAATACAAGTTTACGACTTGCAATTTCGGTGGCGATTTTTCTTTACCGCTTCCGCGTCCTCTAATGAGAGCCAGGCCAACACCGATAATGCCGCAATATTCAGATGACTCGCTCAAATTGCTTGTACGTGGGCATCATTTTGAAAGAACCCTCGCCCATCGTCGTGTAACGAGGCTCTGCAATTATTGATACGCTCGTATTTCGCACAACTTAAGGATACGACTCGTCGATCGCGTTGCATGTTGAACTTTTTATGCGGAGCTAGCTACATCGTTCGCGAGGAATTCGAATAAAACGTATTCTATATTTAAGTTTTTTACCAGTGTTCGGTGCAGGAGGTTCGGTGCGGTCATTGTGTTGGACTCCTTTGTATGTTTTTTTTGTTTTATTTATTTATCCAAAAAAGACATAAAAAAACCACACATCGTATGCGAAACCGCTAATGCAGATTGTCGGCAAGCTATTGGTATTGGCTCAATTGGTAGAGCGCTGGCACGGATAGCCAGAGGTTGCGGGTTCGAATCCCGGCATGGGTGAAATTTTTAGCCTCTAAATAGGTTTTTAAATTTGTCCTTAGCACGGGTTAGTGCATTAAAAATAAAAATAGTATAAGCTATTGGTTACAATTTTTATATACATAATATAAATTTACACAATCTAAACAAACAACAGTATTAATAGTACTTTCCGAATCTGAAGCGTAGGCTAGTTATACAAGCTGCTTAAAACAAAGCGCTGAAGCACGTATGTAAGTATGGCCGATTCTATGTTCCATCATAACGTCATAGCCAATGGTAAGATTTTGTTACATAAGATCTCAATCGATTCGTCGTGATTGCGCGATTGTCATTAAAGCAGCATTAAAAGAAAAAGTCCCTAAAAATACACATAACATGACTTCACGCGTGTATTCCAGAGGAGTAAGCTGGCCAGGGACTGCCACTTGACACGATCTTGACAGATCCCTAATAAATACTAAAATAAGAAAAATAAAACTATATAGTAATATTAAAAATCTATTTAGAGACTAAAAATTCTATCTGGGATTCAAACCCGCGACCTCTGGCTATCCGTGCCAGCGCTCTTTCCAACTGAGCTAATGGGAGACTCACCGGCATCAGTGAAATTTCGAACCTCTACAATATTCTCTGTATTACGTACAGGCAGCGACATCTGCCTGAAGTAATTTGCATCACCTGCAGCCCCGAGTACCCACATGATTATATTCTTTTTAATGCACTAACCCGTTAAGTAAGTAAGTAACCCGTTAAGTAACCTGTTAAGGACAATTTAAAAACCTATTTAGAGGCTAAGATTCCACCCATGCTGGGATTCGAACCCGCGATATAGTAATAATCAACCATCCCACTTCTGAGCATTAACAAGCAGGCGGGCCCCAAATTCATAAATATAACACATAGCGAGGTACCTAGCTCGAGGTATCGACCCTGACTTCGTCCGTCGTGTAGTTAATGCTCAGCAGTCGGGTCATAGGTAATTTTTTTTATTTGAGTTTTTTAATGAAACAGTTACTAAATCGTAATTAAACAAAGTAATAAAACAAACAACAACAATCGTAATTTCAAACTTTACCTTAATCAATAACAAGTTCTGTTTCTCCGGGATACAAGCGTGAGTTTATGTAAGCGCATGTATGTAATAACACTTTGCATGACTGTTCTATCTTTTCTTTGTATCACATTTGTCGACCTCTATAGCGTAGCGGTAGCGCATCATGCAAGAGGTCCCGGGTTCGAACCCCGGCTGGGGTCAAAAAAAACCCAGGTCTTGGATGTTTACATGTTTGTGATGTCGTTGTTTCTGGTTCCCACGACACAAGGTATCCTAGTGTGGGGCCAGAAGCAATATAATATATGCCTGTACGTAAATGTTAATGTTAATAAATAATTAAAAAAAATAAAATACCTACGTTTAGCAGTAAAAAGGCTCACTTTACAACTTTACTTCAAAAAGCATACATAAATAAAAACATCCAAAAATTCGAACTTTCACGTTTATATAAGATGAGATTTTACGAACCGACTCTACCTATACCTCTACATTGTTGTTTGAGTATCGTATTAAAATCCAACGAGTCCAATTCAGCCGGCTCACGTGATGAGGGCAGACCAATTCCGCGGGCTACTCGTAAATTCACAAGTCGCGATGACGTGCAAGGGCCCGGGGCGCATCGTGACCCGTCTCCTCGCGCCTCAGTTCGCGTTATTTACGATTTTTATTATGCCGTAAAAATGCGCGAATTCTTACACGGGGCGAGAGCACGCCTCGGACGATCGTCGCGCGTGGATCCACGCGCCGATATGGCAACATCGTGCGCCC
Source organism: Yponomeuta sedellus (assembly GCA_934045075.1). Taxonomy (NCBI): domain Eukaryota; kingdom Metazoa; phylum Arthropoda; class Insecta; order Lepidoptera; family Yponomeutidae; genus Yponomeuta; species Yponomeuta sedellus. The sequence continues at coordinate 13,872,420 of OW203735.1, read as the reverse complement.
GCAAAATGTGCCCCGGACCCTGCAAGAGATGGCCTGGCCACTCGGACGGCCGAGAAATTGGCCCCGGAACACGGTTCTCCGGCGTGACGCTTTAGTGGGCTTGCAGCCGAAGGTTTTCTATTCCACGGGAAATTCGGATACATTTGGACTCTTTTGAACAAATTCGTGTCGCCATCGATGAGGACTTGGTTGTGATATATATTGTGAAATAAGAATAAAATCATATCCAGTCAAAGAACCTGTAAAACTAATCCCCTCTTTCTCGTATACTCACAATCTGTCTTTCTCGACTGTTTTTTGTATGCACTCCAGGCAATTGACAGACGATTACCAAATTGTTAGGGTTCGAGAAACAGGGTGTCAGTGTTTATTAGCTTGAGAGCATCAACTCTGACAATTTTTTCTTGACACACGGAAAAAAACCGGCCAAGTTTTAGGATTTTTAAAAACCTATTTAGAGGCTAAAAATTCCACCCATGCCGGGATTCGAACCCGCAACCTCTGGCTATCCGTGCCAGCGCTCTTCCAACTGAGCTAATCGGCGACTCACCGGTATCAGTGAAATTTCGAACCTCTTTACAATACTCTCTGTATTACGTACAGGCAGCGACATCTGGCTGAAGTAATTTTCATCACTTGCAGCCCCGAGTACCTACGTTGCGGGTTCATAATCATGTGGGTACAGCGATATCATTCCGATGTAAAACCTTACTGCAAAGTAGGTACTCGGGGCTGCAAGTGATGAAAATTACTTCAGCCAGATGTCGCTGCCTGTACGTAATACAGAGAGTATTGTAAAGAGGTTCGAAATTTCACTGATACCGTTGAGTCGCCGATTAGCTCAGTTGGAAGAGCGCTGGCACGGATAGCCAGAGGTTGCGGGTTCGAATCTCGGCATGGGTGGAATTTTTAGCCTCTAAATAGGTTTTTAAAAATTGTCGTTAGCACGGGTTAGTGCATTAAACATAATAACATCAAGTTTTAGGATACCCTCTCCATATCCGACAAGGATATGGACCGGGTATCCTAGTTTGGGACCAGAACAAGTGAGTCTGTTGTGTGGAAGTTATTCATTTAATCCTTCGTTTACTCACTTAATCACTCACTCACTCCCTCACTCACTGACTCACTCACTGACACACCCACCCACTCATTTATTTATTAATTTAACTACATATAAGGGTTACTTACCGACAAGAGGACCCTAAAAACTGTCTGGCTTTTAAAATTGTCTCCGTTATACTCAACAATATTCACCGAGTTTTAATTTTCAACTTAATATTCATAGAGGATACACAAACTACTAGAAAATAGGAATGCTCAACGTTAATAATTTTAGAATTTTACCAGTAGTTCGTCGTCGTGTCGGATGTCTCATTATGCTCCGCGAAATGTTAAGTTCTTTTAGACTCAGCCACTGCCGCGCTATTTCCATTCCGCGTTTTAATACCAAAGTGGCTTCCAGGAAAGAAGAATTTCGCGACTAATAACAAAACAAAAACTTTCTGTTGGGACAAATAAAAAGATCTTTCACTTCCGTGTCACGTTGAATCTTCTCATTTATGAAACTGCAATGTAAAACACATTTGTAAAAAGCACAATTCATTTTCAGTAAATGATACATTTTGCGTCGGGCAGTTAGCGCAGTTTTCCGGTGGATTTTTCATTTAACTATTGAAAATCTGATCGACAAAACAATTCTCACTGAGTCGAGAGGTAAACGAAAAGACGTTTTCCACGCAGTCAATATGGTACGGGCAGAGGGCGTTATTATAGTTTGAATAGAGAACGCCGCTTGTTTACAATAGCTGCAGGTAGTTCGTGAGCCTCTCTCCATTTAGATGGAAAAACCGTCGATACGCGTGCGGCTGAGCGCCCGTACTAACCACCACCGATAGAGGCCTATTTAACCCCCCGCTATAGTTGAACAGCTTTCAGCTTTGCGGGTAACAGAATGAGTTTTCAGGGGTCAGGTTGTGTTGGTCGTGTTAGACCCGACGCCTCTGTTATGGAAGTTTATGGAATGAAGTGCGTTTTATTTGGCCTTTGATGTTGGGTATCGCGTTCTCAGCGTCTAGTGGCTCCCAGCGGGCAAGTGAGTTGAACATTCAGCGTAGAGGTAGTAGCCTTAATGCGTACCTACTTGACTCCACTCCGTGCCACCCGCACATTAACAGTTATTTTCATTACGAACTGCATACATTTTATTACAATTTTACAATGTGAAAATTGAATGTTCAGCAAATTACGTTATGGCGATACGTGATCTTCACAATAATTGAATTTAAATTTATGGCTGAACAGACGCATAATAGGCAGGTTAGGTAAGTACACAATTCTAAGACAAAACGAGATTATACAATTCACCTCCACATTTATGATCTCACTAAAACCAAAGATTTACAGTCCTATGGCCGACCTTAAATAAATTTAGTGGTGTGTAAACAGAGTTCCATTATTTTTAATGACCGAGAATTTCTTTTAATCTGCGCGAGTGAAAAATCCCATACAAATCGGAGCTGAATAAATCTCGTGTGATGACCTATAAAACATGCCGAGAGTATTCTCGTTAAAATCCTCTGTGGTTAGGTTCGAAACTAGCGGCGAGGTTTAATGCGAGTATCATGCCGGCCCCTACATAACGTTTTGCAGTGTGGGGCGGTTGGATCGCATCGCATCTAATTAAGTTGATCGTTCTCATTTCGCCAACGACACTTTTATATTCCGGCTTAAAAGTCACCTCGCAATAAACCGAACAATTTACGATGCACCGTAACCCACTTGATGGTTAATTATCCCCGATTGTGCGTTAAACGACGTCCAAAACAAGTGACCGACCAATAATTCTACACTATATTGGAATTTTATCCATGGTCGTAAGGTTAAGATTATGCATAATATCGAAATGGAGATGCAACCCGCAGAGCTTAACACTTTATAATATTCTTGAATCGATCGATTTACACTTTAATGCCGCTTATGAATTTAATATTTAGTGCGCATTTACGTAGGTGCGGTAATTAAAGTTCAAACCTGAACCTAATGTTAATCATGGACCGCGCCTTCTATGTTGATATAATAAAACTCAAACGAACAATCTTCTGATCAGTATTAAAAGAATGTCAAATAAAGACACAAAGCAATAAAAAGTGCAAATCGACTTAAGTGAGTACAAACAAAGTTTGATTTATGAGCACACACATACGGTCGAGCGGCGATAGCTTCTAACGGGCACCTATCTGTTACCAATATTTGTAATCGGCAGATCCAGTCGACTTCGACCACTATTATCCAATTAACACCGCGATATCGGCGCGATCTCGCTAAATGCCGTAAAATCAGCCAGCGGCATCGGGAACTTTGATGGAAGAAATTGTGTCTGCTCAGTGACGATGGACTGTGCCAATTAAATAACCGCTTCAATTAGGTACTTGTTAAGATCTCCACACGCACTCGCATTCAACATTGCATTATTATTTAATGAAACATCCATCTGCGTAACAATATCTAACAATAAACAATGCTTGTTCTTCGTCATATTTATGTTTAGCATCATAATCACCTTCAAATATGAAAGGCACCTTTTATTTACGTGACATCGATAGACGGAATCGTAACTATCTGACCGAAGAACTCAGACGACAAACATATACGAGTGCAACTGTAAAATACATAAATTGTTTAGTACTTTCAAAACACTATTTTTATTTTTAATGCACTAACCAGTGCTAAGGAACAAATTTAAAAACCTATTTAGAGACTAAAAATTTCACCCATGCCGGGATTCGAACCCGCAACCTCTGGCTATCCGTACCAGCGCTCTACCAATTGAGCCAATGGGCGACTCAAGGCATCAGTGAAATTTCGAACCTCTTTACAATATTCTCTGTATTACGTACAGGCAGCGACATCTGACTTAAGCAAATTGCATTACTTACAGCCCCGACTACCTACTTTGCAGTTAGGTTTAACATCGGAACGATATCACTGTACCCAAATGATTACACTATTTTTATTTTTAATGCACTAACCCGTGCTAAGGAACAAATTTAAAAACCTATTTAGAGGCTAAAAATTTCACCCATGCCGGGATTCGAACCCGCAACCTCTGGCTATCCGTACCAGAATCCCGGCATGGGTGAAATTTTTAGCCTCTAAATAGGTTTTTAAATACTTTCAAAACGTTTATAGACCATCGTAGTTATAATGTTACGTGCCATGATGATGCATTGATGCCTCCTCCATAACTTCTCAAGCATTCTAGGCTGAAGATCCAGCGAGTGGTGACGTCACCCAGACTGCTCGCGCCCGAACCGGTCTTGCAGCTTTTTACCTTCCTAGAGCCTTCTTCTCGGCCGATTAGCTCTGCAGGTGCAAAGTCGTTATAATTGGAGCAATGATATAGGCAGTGTTGACACAGAGGTATTTTGTTGCAGCAACCGTTCTTTAAAGCTGGTCACGGAAAATGACTCTTAATTATAGGAATATAAGTAACGCTTAAATAGTGGGGACTACTGTGTTTGGAAAACCAGCCTAGTGCCGTCTGCAAAAGAGCTTAAATCGCCAGTGTGGAGTAGAACCACTACTGCAAAACCATTAGTAAAGTGGTTCAGTAAAACTAGTAAAGCTTAGTAGAATTGGCATGAACACAGCAACCACCAAACGGCACGAACATTATATGAGTAGGAATCGCGTACATAAACGTTTCCGACACACGTTCATAAACATAGAGAATGCGGATATCCACAGCACGGTAGGGATATGAAAACGAGCAAAAAAAGAACCAACCGTTTAGGATTCAACTTTCTGCCAGAAATACGTACGTTAGCTCCGAATAGGTATCGCAGCTACATTCAGTTTTTTTTTCACTACGGTTGTCTAGACGCTCTGTGTTAGATGAATAAGGGTGTATTTTAGAGGTTCTGTACGCCTACGTCGTCTACGACTTATAAAGGGCTTCATTACTTGAAGAAACGTTACAGGTAGTCTGCTGAAATTTTCACACAATAGGTTATTTTAGCGGAATGTCTAACAAGTAATAAAAAATCGAAAAAACTCCGGGTCAAGTGTGAGTAGGACTCGCGCACAGAGGGTTCCATACCAGTTACGCCATATCACGTCCGGTGGTAGAACTAATATTAATTTAAATTGATAGTGCAGTTAGTAAAGTACTTAGTGAGTCCGAATCGCGCTTGGCCGTTTTTTAGGGTTGCACACCTCAAAAGGAAAAACTGATCCCTTATAGGATCACTTTGTTGTCCATTCGTTTCCCTGATCTTAAAAAGGCTCTATCTTTCGTACTGTAATAGTAGTCAGATTTTTATTCACAGAATATGTGATTTCCTAACAAATAATAAAGTTTAAAAAAATATAATGTAGTTGACTAGTTTTTAAGTATGATGCCCATATTATTATGCAAAGCGTTATTGTAGACGCAAAAACCCATTACTCAGTATGAATATTAAACTACTCGTACTTTCAATAAGCAAAACAAAAACAAAATTCAAAAGCTTTCGGCTTAATTTATAAAAACACGATTCCTCTAATCCACTTCTCAGAATAAAAAATAAATAAATAAATAAATAAATTTTCACAGACATATTACACATATCTCGTTAGCCCTATACTAAGTACAACTAAATGACTTGTGTTATAGGTGCTAACTCGACGATAGATTTAATACAATAAATACATAGATAACATCCAAGACCCGAGACAAACTAGAAGAGTTCGTTTCCTAGTTTGACCCGGCCGGGGATCGAACCCAAGACCTCCCGTTTTACAGTCAGCGTGCTAAACCGCTGCGCCACAGAGGCAGGTTATTTAATCTGTGGTTAAGTATTTTTCTTGTAATAGTTTTTTTTTGGCGGGCTTTTGAAGAGGATAGGCGCGTTTTTTGAAAATTTGTCAAAAATATTTCTGAAAATTGTTAAAACTCGATAAACTTACGCTAAAAGTATTTAAAACATCGTCGTTAGGTTCGGCGAGATGAAAGATCGCCCGGGGGCAAAGCCCCCTGGGCTTTCCGAGGATGAACCTCCTCCCAAATTAAAGAGGGGGCGAACTGAGGACCATGGACGCGAACATCACGGCGAGCAGCAGCAGGATGATGGATTCAAGCCATATCTGAAACCAGGTTACAGGCGGCTGTACGCGGAAAATTTGGTGAGCGATGAATTCATTGTCTTTGTTGAATCCGAAAATGGCAGAATTGGTAATAAAAACCCTGACCAGCTAAACACGATCTTCAAAAATGACGTCAAGGGCGTGGTGGGCATCAAGCGCATCAATGCTAATAAAATTGGTGTGTGCTTTGGACAAGCTTCCAATGCGAACAACTTCCTGACGAATGACGAACTGCTGAAGAAACAGGGCTTTAGAGCCTATATTCCCGCGAGGTCTGTAGAGACTATTGGGGTCCTTCGCTTCGTTCCAACAAGTATCACGAATGAAGAACTGTTTAAGAAACTTGCAGCAGAATTTGAAATTGTAGGCGTAAGGCGCTTTACCCGCAAGGTCAACGGAGAAATTGTTCCGTACAGTTCAGTGTCTGTGACTTTCTTGTCACAGACACTACCGGAGTATGTATACCTAGATCTGTATAGATTTAAGGTCAATGAGTACAGAGCACCACTTCTGCAGTGCTTTAAGTGCTTCAGATTTAACCATGGAGCGAAGTTCTGTAAAGGACTGCAGAAGTGCTCTATCTGCTCTGGTGAGCACCACTTCACAAAATGCGACAAAGAGGATGAATTGAAATGTATCAACTGCCAAGGGCCTCACTTGGCAATTTCCAGAGACTGTCCAGTTAAAAAAAACAAGTTAGAAGAACATGTTAATAGGACTAACTATGCAAAAATTGCTGCTTCAGCCAAAAAACAAGACAATATTGTCAAAAACTACAACTCGAACTTCCCTCCACTGAAAGCCAAGCCTTCGCCAATGATTGCTAAGGCTCCCACAAAACCCATAGTAACAGAACCTCCACAACTTGTGATCTCAAATTCAAATTTAGTCAAAGAAATAGTCAAGAGCGACTTCATCTTAAATGGTTTGGTAGGAGCTTTGGTAACATTGGCGAATGGTAATTTGCCCAAAATCAATGCTTCCATTGTGCAGGAAGTGTTGATTAAATCACTACAGAATAATGGATAAATCATTTATTACAATAGTACAGTTTAATGTAGAAGGAGTTATTAACAAGAAGCCATTATTAATTTCATTTTTATTAAATAATGATGTAGACGTTTGTCTTTTAAATGAGACTTGGCTTAGGAACAATAGCACTTTTAATATTCCTAATTACAATATAATTCGACAAGACGGGAAAGATGGACGAGGAGGTGTAGCAATTTTAGTTAAATCCAATTTGAAATTCTCTACTGTCTCTGTTCCTTTATACAATTTTATGCATTCTGCTGCAATAATCTTACAAACCAATGCTGGTAATTTATCAATTCTCTGTAGTTATATACCGCCTCCTAATGATAACCGTAGATTTCAGTGCAGAAGACTCAAACAGATTTTGAATATGTTACCGAAACCAATGCTTTTTTCGGGCGATCTCAACGCCCATCACGTCGCTTTTGGGTGTTTGAGGTCTAACTCTCGCGGTAATGAGATCTATAACACACTCGATGAGTATGATCTATGTATATTAAACACTGGTTTTCCTACCACTGTAGGTAGTCCTTCTAAAATGCCTTCTGCAATTGATATTTCTTCTGTCAGTCCTTCTGTTGCTCCTCTTTGCGAGTGGACAGTTCATGATGATGCGATGGGCAGCTATCATTTTCCAACAGTTATAACAATTCACACCACAATTCATAAATACGATATTGGTAATTCCGCTGATCGATATCTTTATAATAAAGCAGATTGGCAGGCTTATGCATCTGAAACAGAGAGAATATTAGGGCAATTTAATATAGACAGTAGTAACCCAGTCAAAACTTACAATGATTTTTGCGAAGAACTTAATCAGATTAAAGATGTCACTATTCCAAAGCTAAGGAAAACTAATAGCATTGTCATTAAAAAGCCTGTTCCTTGGTGGGACAATGAATGCTCAGATGCTGTTAATAAAAGTAAAGAAGCTCTAAATATGTATAGAAGTAATGGTAATATGTCGAGTTACATTGAATATAAAAAATTAAATGCTTTTAAAAAAAGATTATTAAAAGAAAAGAAGAAATACGGATGGACTAAATTAGTTGAATCTTTTAACAGGTATACACCTATAAGCACTATTTGGAATTACATCAAAAGATTCAAACGTGTAACATTACCCAAAATGCCCAAAAACGACGAATGGATTCCAGCCTTCATTGATAAATATGCTCCACCGTCTCCTCCTGAAAAAAACATAGACATAAACTCATTAAATGAAATCTTTAATAACACAGGGAATAGTAATTGTGCTCATCTTTCAGAACCATTTTCCTTTGCAGAATTCACATTTGCTATCAAATATAGAAAAGATACAACCCCAGGATTAGATGACATTCCTTACAAGCTTATTAGGAACATGCATGTTGATGCCCAAAAATCGTTATTGGAAATGTACAATGTATTGTGGATGACTCAGTCCATTCCTGAAGCTTGGAAAACACAATGCGTTATTCCTATATTGAAACCAGACAAGTCTAGTGATGACTTTAATTCATATAGACCAATTTCTTTATCCTCATGTGTAGGTAAATTGTTTGAGTTTATGCTTAAAACCAGATTAGACCATTACGTAGAGCAGAATAAAATCTTACCAGAGCAGCAATTCGGCTTCAGGAAGGGTCGTAGTGCTACAGAGAGCTTTACTTCACTCATCTCTGACATCAGGAATTCCTTTCACAGCCAATCAGCCACCGTATGTGCATTTCTTGATGTACAGGGAGCTTTTGATAATGTTGATCCATCTGTATTGGCAGGAATTTTATCAGAGATTGGTATGCCAGGACATGTCTGTAAATGGATATTTCATTTTCTTTATGATAGGACTATGTATGTTAAATTTAACAACATACTACACGGACCAGGACAAGTTTTTAAAGGTACTATGCAAGGAGCAACCATATCCCCTTTATTGTACAATATTTATACATCTCAGATAAATAAATATCTGACCCAGACTGGAGTTCAATTCCTGCAGTATGCAGATGATTTGTTAATATACTCTGTACATAAGGATGTAAATATAGCTGTAAATAATTTAAATTTAGCCCTCTCTCAAGTGCATAATTATTATTTTAATAAGCTCAAATTGGTTATAAATCCATTAAAGAGTGGAGCTATGCTTTTCTCCAAAAGGCTTTCTCCTTGTAATAGTTTGGTAGAATACAATAATCTCCCTATACCTTGGTTGAAAGAAAAGAAGTTTCTTGGTATATTGCTGGATCATAGGCTAACATTTGAATCTCACATAAATTATATCATCAAAAACGCCTCCAAAGCCCTTAATATACTTCGGTCTCTGGCAGGAGTACATTGGGGGTCTGACCCAAAAATATTATCTATGTTATATAAGAGCATTATGCGCAGCCATTTCGATTATAGCTCAATTGCTTATATGGGGGCAAGCCTTGCTTTGCTGAAGAAATTAGAAGTTATTCAGAATAAAGCTTTGAGAATTATTACAGGGGCTATGTGCTCTACTCCAATTAATGCAATGCAATGTGAGGCTTGCATTCCCCCTTTACATCTTAGACGTCTACAGCTAGCTGAAAGGTTCTGTTTGAAAATGTTAACTAAAAATAATAGAGTTGTCTTAGATCACATTTTACCAATGCATGCCACTGAATTGGGCAATTCAGTGGCTCCTTATGCAAATTTTAATCAGATATTAAATGGTAACATACCAACCTTATTAAGAATAGTTTTACATTTGAATGATTTAACAAAAAATTTGCATCAGGATAATTTGTGGCCCCTCTATAGGATGGATCTCGATATTCTATTGAAAAATAATTTTGTACATAAACCATGCATTACGAACCAACAAGATTTACTTGCTTTCCTGGAAAATAATCATCTGTATTCCATCTATACTGATGGCTCTAAAACAGTTGATAGGGTAAACTCAGCATTTTTTGACCCTCAGTTAAAGAAAACTAAATGTTTTAAAATTGACACTAGATGTAGCATTTTTACCGCCGAAGCTTATGCTATCCATCAAGCTTTAATTTACGTTCAAAATATTGATACTTGTAATATAATTATATTTACTGACTCACTCAGTGTATTATTAGCTTTAGAAGGTAACTGCCTTCGTTATAATGTAAATTATCTCATCTATAATATAAAGAATTTGTTAAATAGTTTGTTAGTTAGTGGTAAGGTAGTTAAGTTAATGTGGGTACCTGCTCACCGGGGTATCACTGGAAATGAAGTCGTCGATCGAGCTGCAAATCTGGACCCTGACGAGGATCACTCTACAGACCTCAAATTGCCATTTACTGATCTCCATGTTCATCTGAATGAGAATCTGAAAGCAATATGGTGCAACTACTGGAATGAGATCAGTAAAGAGAAAGGAAGCTGGTATAGAGACATCCAAGGAAGCCCGCCCGCCCAACCTTGGTACCATCGGAAAAAAGACATAAACTGCCGGAAATACATAACCACCCTAAACAGAATGAGATTCGGCCACTGCCAAACCCAAGCTCACCTTTATAGACTCAGCCTAGCCCAAGATTCGAACTGCATTTACTGTGGAACTGAAAACGCCGACCTAAACCATCTCGTGCTCAACTGTCAAGAATTTAAATTGCACAGATTAATACTTATCACGGAACTTGACACAATCAGCTGCGAAACGGGTGTCCCTACACCAACTCTTCTTCCAAATCTACTTAGCAATCCTACCTTTTTCGCCCCCTTATATAAATTCATTATGAACAGTGGAATAAAAATTTAAAGTGACTGGAAAAACTGAACATTATAGTGAAGTGATACGGAAGTGATAAGTGCTCTTATCTGAAAACTAATACTATAAAAAACTAATACAATACTCAAGGCTCAAAAGGACACGGATCCAGGGCCGTAAAACCCTTTATTAAAAAAAAAAAAAATTCTTGTAATATCTTCACCGGACAGAGCCATGGCTAATTAAAAAAAAAATCTTCACCACAGACTAATATTAACAGGCGTTTATCGAGTGTTTCAAAGAATCGTGTTTTTAAAACTAAGACCATTAAACTTTAAATTGTTGGAAGTAAATCACGTTTGATATTTATGTACCCTGAAGAAACGATTTGGAACAAAAATCATAAGACACCACCAATAAATATGTCAACAATATAGGAAATACGCAAGAATTTTGGAGCCATGGCTCCATTGAAAGTTCATTGCTTGTCAATTGACTAAGCAGAATAAAGCAAAGAATCTATGGTTAAACAAGCAGTCAAGATATTTAACATCATCACTGAAGGCTTACCAGTGACAAATACGGGCGACCAACAACTACGTCACTGTACCAGTGACGTATTTGTTGGTAGCCCGAATTATAAATAAGTAAATAAGTAGCAGTCGTTAAGACAGGTCAAAGGTCTTATGGGCGGCTGGATAACTTCTGACAGTAAGGCCCGCCACTGTCTCACAAAATTTCACCAACCCGGACTGGGCCCCTATGGTGAAGTATGGCTTAACCTTCCTGCGATGCAGGAAGAGACCCGTGCCACAGCAGCAAAGGCATCGTACACCCTTCTCGCCGTAGTTGGCTAAAAACCTCGGCCGGAACTGTCTTTATAACAAGCTGAAACAATATACAAGTGGAGGCATAACAGTTAGCTTTCGACCCATTCCCGACTGGCACTTGCCTGCGTTCATAACTAACAGTGAGAGGTGCATTTCTGGCTTAGTCCCGCTTCGCATCCTCTCGTGAGTTTAATATGTTGCTACGAGTGAGCTTTGACTAGAATCGTTGAATGTATCGTGAACCATACACACGGCTTTTAGGGTTCTGTTAGGTACACCGTAACAATTAAAGGTTAGGTTATGGCTGACAATCATTGCATTATGCTCGTGAACAAGTGCTTTTCGTGTGTCTGGCTGCAGCACTTTTGTTTTCCCTACTTTTGTAAAAATTTAGCTAATGCTTTGGCATTTAAAGTAATTTAGTGCAATCATTAAATCTTATCATACGTATAGGTGGCAATTGATGTATTTGGTTTAAGATGACATGAGAAAAGATGGTCAGAGTGGAGTTTTTTCTCCGCTGGCTTTTTCTCCACCACAATACGACCCGAAGGCAGCGGCTTACATTGTTAAATTGACGTTCAGCAGAACAGAATGTAAATTCTTTACGTTGAAACTGGAATTGAATCGGATCATTAGTCTAGATTCTGAACGTGGTACATTATAGATTAGTTTTTTTTTATTGGACACCTTGGTAAGGTACGGGGTCACTAGTGATGCAGGCGAATGAGTTTAAGGTAGAATTGCAAGTAGAATTGCAGCGATAGATTAGAGTTTGTTAGCCAAGAGGAAGTTGAAAACAAAACAAAATTATCATGGTAAAATACGCGGAAAATATTTTTTTTAGAAGCTTATCTGTCGCACTGACATTCAAAAACTGGCCAAGCCTTTGTCGGGCCATTAGGATTCTGTAGAAGGAAGGGTCTTACACAACTAACAACTTCATTAAAGTAATTTTGAATGGAAATGTAAGATTTCCTTTTATAAGTTGATCGACTACTAATCGTTCTATGTAATTATGCTTTACCTATTTAGCGCTGGTAATTTCCTCGTAGCTTCATTATGTATGCTACTGCTCTGATATTTTTACGTTTCTACCAACATCCAGGATAGTGGGAGGCACGCTTCATTCTAACAAGAGTTCGCAATTATACCGTAGTCTATGTAGGAGAATCGTTATCAACCCTTGTATGTCCCCACTGCTGGGGCACGGGTCTCTTCCTGCATCGCAGGAAGGTTAGGCCATACTCCACCACGGGGGCCAAGTCCGGCTTGGTGGTAGGAGAATACAAGACAAGAAACCATCACTATCTTTATGTAAGAGAGATTTTTTTTTTAAGATTTTATTCCGTTTTGTCTTCGTGATTAAGTTGCATATCAATGCCAATTGAGCTTTCTACTACTAATCATCTGCACGCACTGTAAGAGATCTTTGTTGTCTACTAAACCCTAAAAACCCACATTAGGCAATAACCGTAATTGAATGACAATCGTACGCCATGTAACGTTGTGTATGGATGTTCAACGATGACGTCGTGCAGACAAGACCGTTGGTGTCGGAAAAAGGTAGATACAGTTTAAAGGTTTAAAGTTTAAAGGTAGGCAGATTGATACCTGAATAGCTGGGTCGAGCCTGGCCAATAGCGCGGGAATTTTATTTGTCAGCAATTATTATTATTAAAATTCTTTACTGCACAAAACACATAGTATTTGGTACAAAGGCATACTTAATCCTAAGTAGCCTTTTCTACTACCTGGTTGACACCAGCAATGTTTTTTTTTATTGTTTAGAGCTTTAGGTCGAAACGAAACTAACCTTCCCCGTCGGTGAGGAGGCTCGCGCGGGGGTGCGACGCAGCGCGGGGGTGGGGCTGCGCACGAGCGCGCCACCTCGTAAATCTGAACAGCCTCAGGCCGCGCCGGCCTCCGCGAGTTCCTTAACACTCCAGCCAGCCTGAGCTGGCTATCGCTAAGAAATAGAAGGGCGCAATAATGCTTGTATTCCTTCTGAACTTGACGATACTAGTATAAAGTAGACTCATGCACAAAAACCTATGGAAGTATGTTAATACTTAATACTTTCACACATTCGATGCTAAGCGTTAAAAAGTATTTCCATACTTAGTACATAACGTAAATGACACTGGTCAGCAAAAAAAATGGGTCAAATCATATATCGTACATAGATCAGATCATCTATCTACATCACAAGCTGTGATATAGATAGATAAATAGAGAACACTTTATTGCACATAAAAATGGAAATTACACAGATATTTCTTAACCTAAGAGTACAGACGGCGGCCTTATCACTAAAAGTGATCTCTTCTAGACAACCTTAATGTAATGTAATTTCTATTTTAGCTTTGGTTGGTTAAATTCAAATCTATTAACACATTTCTGCTATCCTTTTCTAGATTTGTATTTACATTAGTGTAAAATATCGGTATTTATATGTATTAAATAGATACATATTTGAAATTTACACTGACTGATGACTTTTACAACAAAAATTAAAATACTTAAATATGAATAAAAACCATAACTATTTGGCGGGTCGCTTTCGTCTATAAATTTTGTCGGCTGTTTCTCGCCGCCAGCAAAAATCATCTAGCATTGCTGGGGCCCACTTGTCGCTGTATCTTTTTTCAAATGCCTTGGTGGAATTTGGTCTTTTTTTAACACAGAACACAACTAAATTCATAGTACCGACGTTCACAAATCGTCTCTTCTTTAAGGCAAACAAAAATGCTTGTGGCGTCGCAATTAGACGCGAGAGATACGTTTTGACTACATATTTGGATTTACCACGTCCGTGTGTATTAAGTCCATATATACATTTTCACTAATATTATTTCCTAATGATCGCGATTATTTATTAGGTAAAACGTAATGACCTAATTCCCTAGGTTACGGCAACGTTGCAGTTGCCGTGGTCACGGGTCGCCGTCCAGTAAAATTTAGACAAACTGTTAATAATCAATCATACAGCAAAACTACAAAGAATGTCGATCGTCATTCGTTTGTATGTGGGCCACCAAAATAGATTAGTAACAAATCTTTCTCAGATTAGAGAAGTCTTACGTAAAATCGTCATTTGGAAATCTAAATAAATACATGACGACCTCTGTGGCATAGCGGTAGAGCATCTGCCTACCATGCAAGAAGTCCCGGGTTCGAGCTCCGGCTGAAGACAAAAAAAAACCCAGGTCTTGGACCTTTACATGTTTGTGATGTCGTTGTTTCTGGTTCCCACGACACAGGGTATCCTAGTGTGGGGCCAGAAACAATGTATGTGCCTGTATGTAAATGTTATGTTATTTTATTTGATTGCGTTGATACATTTTTTTTCAGGGTTGTTTGATGTGTTTAAGGGAAGAAGACTACATTCGTTGTCATGTATCACAGGGTATCCTAGTGTGGGGCCAGAAGCAATGTATGTGCCAGTATGTAAATGTTATGTTATGTATTGAAAGTTATGGTGAATTGTTTTATTATAAGACAAAAGGTGACCTGATTACTCTTATCTCTTCAAATCCTAAAATGAATGCACTCTTTTCAAATCTAAAATGTAAGGACTGTGTATTACTCAATCTTTTTCCACTTTACTCGCCTGACGATCTACTAAGTAACATAGAGGCAGAGACACTGCCCAATAAATTGACTCGGTGAAAGTTATTAGAGAACAAACGAGTTATCTATTGATATTGATGGGAACAGCTTATGAAGGGAGTTATTTAATGCCTCGGTTATAGTATTTTACACTGCACTTAAAGCATTGAGGCGAAGGAATTGTGTGCATCATAAACTCAAGATCTAAATGCGCACTAAATTCTTGAAACAATTATTCCACCAAACATAACTGAATGCTCAATAAATCCACGCATACACTATTTTCACAAATAGTAACTTATTAGACCACTAACCGTTCAGGATCAAAGGATAGCGTTCGGTTTTGTTTACGACGTAGGGCCTACGGATTAGATTTATGGAGTCTCGTGTCACCTGCCAGCCGCAACACTATTGCCACTACACGAGCCGACCTGTCGGGGTACATAAATCTGACATCCATCTCTATAGGGAGAAGGGTCAGAATGGTCTGCACGGGGCCAGGTCCGGTGCGTACTAAACGAGCGGAGACAACAGATACGGCGGCCACCGTGACAGAGCTCTATTGTTCCAGTGCGATACAACACCGCAGCTAATTTATACTGATAGTGGCTTCTTGTCCACGTCTATCTTCGCCGGAGCCTACCGGCGCAGTGTGCAGTGCACCATTAGACCTCGAATACAACGAAGATTCAGTGTCTTACCACGTTACAGATGCTTTAGAATTTAACGCCTTTGTTCTCGTAACTTTATTTGACTGTTAACCCGCGGCGTGAGGTAGACATATTCAATTAACGTATTTCCAGCTAGCTTTCTACATATTTTTGAGTCAAAGCGTAATTAGGAGAGCTGTGCAGATTACAGGAGGCTGAATAAGCAAAAACAAACAGAAGACAACATTTGCACGGAGCGAAACGGCGAAAGTAAACAAAATACGCGAGCGTCGCAAATCAGATCCGTGTTCAGCGGCACGTGTTTTGTATAAAATTATTGTTATTTTATTAGTGCAAGCACAAGCAAGCACCGGGGGACATCAAAAGAGGTGTCACCGCGAGATGAGCGCGTGCCGTGCAATGTTTACGTGTCGTGAATATCGGCGCATTCCTGGGGCACCCGTTTGCTTTGTCTCCTGGGAACGATAGATCTTCAGCGTGGTAAAATGTTCCTTTGAGTTGTTCACTTTAGAAACAAAGCTTATTCAAACCAAGTTGTTTTGCTTGCTTGTAAAAGAGTATTACCAATAGAGACGTAGCTTGAGCGGTGGTAGCGGAGCGGTGTAGAACGCCGGCTTCTCAATCGGGAGGTCGTGGGTTCGAACCCCGGCATGTACCAATGACTTTGTTTTCTAAGTTATGTACATTTGTGAAATTATAGCAGCAATACTACTCGCTGACGGTGAAGGAAAACATCGTAAGGAAACCCTAGTGTCTGAGGTGTTAGCGTACCTCAGCGCTTGCTACGTACAATGGCTCAACTATGAGGCTAAGTGCGGAAATCTCAGGTCTAACTAACTAACTAACTAGAGACGTAGCTTGAGATCGTAGACTGAAAAAAGTTGAGGATTAATCATAGACGACATAAGGTCGTCGTTCCATAATATTTCAATGTTTCCTTTTTTATATAATTCGAAATTATGTTTGCATGTGTACAAATAAATACCGATGATTTATATTAAAGTTGGGCGTTTTCGAAAAATACTTCCGAATTTTTTCAATTATTCGAATGTTTTGAAAACGCGCGCCTCTCGTCTAAAGTCGTGTCTTTCCGCCACTAGTCGTGTTTTCTAATAATGTCACTCTAGCAAGCAAAATGAAAGAGGCAGAGAACTTATTTCCAAAACTGCATCCGACTCGGGACACAGCGACAATCACTGAACTACATCTCAACATTCGACATTCGAAAATGGCTTGATTTTATTCTTGCATGCATGCATTGCATTTGCAGAGGTTAGTAATATTAGTAAAACTTATTCGAAAATGAATATTAGTCATTTGCTTATCTTGATTTCGGAAATAAACATTAGTAAATTCAGATGATTCGAAAATAGATGCCATTCATAATTGCCCATCTTTAGTTCACATAACTTGCATTTTTAGGGAACACACAGGAACGTGCCGTAAGTTGGCGGGCTCTACTTCGGGTAAAGCAACGCCACATGAAATATGTAAACAGATTCGCCGAGTTTTGATTTCATCAAGGGCGCGCTCCGCGGCTCTAACGGAAATATGCAAAGAGTAATAAGGACTTGAGGTAACATTATTAAAGCACTAACTAGTATAATATCTTTCTTGAAATACGACGACTTAGAGGGTACTATTAATTAATACTAACGAATGGATAGGATAGGTACTTCACCCACCCAATTTATATCTCGACATTCCCTTGCGTAAACGGAAATTACCGTTGCTTCTGTCGACGATAAAACATTTTAGATATATAGGTATACTACTAATTGTTTCTCAATCCGCAATCTTGTTTTAACATGTCTGGATAATTTTGGTTATAGTCTAACGAGAGCTAATTTCGTCACAATTCGATCTTAAGTTTTTGTATAAACAGGAAATAATAACTTTGATACACTCAGTACTACCCCCCCTTCTTAGGTCAATATGTACCTGGGAGGCCATTAAAAACCTAACTGTAATCAGAATGTACTCAGCTTAATTTTAACGTTAGAAACTTTCTAGAATACTTATATAGCTTAAACCATATGTACACCAGTCATTATACAAAATGATTGAAACTATTGACATTTTTTTTTATTCTGTAAAAATTTCATCGTTTTTTCTTTTATGGTTCGGTCTGAAAACCAGCGCCAAAGCACTCTTTGGCATTATGCTGAGAGTGGCATATTTTCGACAACTGCGTATTTCTAAGTTTCAGGTACTAGTAAAGTGTGGTTTACTAATTTGACTAGTAGTCGTGTAGTCCTGACACAGTAGACCTATATATTGTGAGTAATCCTCTATGAAACTTATGAATTTGATTATGTATCTACTGTGTGTACGAATTTTGTCAAATAAAGCTTATCCTTATTCTATATTAGAGCGTATATTTGTATCCAGACACTGTGGAACGGAGCCTACGTTTTCCGGCCGAAACCACGCAGCGCAAGTACGGCGAAGCAATTGTCAAAACTGTCCAAGCAGTTTGTTGCAGCTCGCCGGTGACAAAACCTAGTGACACAGAAACTGCAGGCAAAGTGACAGATGCAATTCTGGCCTCACCGAGCCCGGCTCGGCGCTCCGCAAACACTGTGGGCCAGTCAAAGGGGCAAGTTTGTGCTAATTCGGGCGTTTGGATGTTCGTAGGTGACGAGCCTGGACCGCCTATCAATATTTATTAGAAACTACCTCAGTTCGCCGCCCCAGGTGAAATCACTTCCTCTCGCTTCGGCGTCGTTTGTCTGAATAATTAACTAGGTCAAACGTCTGGATGCTTTCAGTGTTTAGACTGCATTAGGCTGCGTCTGCAAACTTTGCGTACACTTGAACACTGCTTAGCGTGTTTCGCAGAATCTCATTGGATACATTTTATTCGGTTGCACGAAAATCGTTACTCCAAAATTTAAACATAAATCCTAGCAAGCCACTTAATAGATAAAGAACTCTAGATTGTACATAAAAATGGAATTACACAGACATTTCTAAACATAAGAGTATAGAAGAAGTGATCTTTTCCAGACGACCTTTGGAATATTAGACAACTTTTGAATAATATTCGAGTGCCTCTCTGAAAGAGAAGTAGAATGGCGTGAGCATTTAATAAAGCCGTTGTAAAGCGTCGAATAGGGTAATAAAATAATTGTTTTATCACATTCCATGACCAGGTATAACACCGCGGCTGCATACAAATGCACGACACATACGTGCTTCAGAAACAGCAACGTGAGACAGTCTGACGCCAAAAATTCTAGAAAGATATTTCGTTGCAGATAAATAATTTATTTATACCATTACATTTTCCACATCTGCAATGAACCATTTTAATCTCCAAACATTAATCTTACCTGCACCTTAACATAGTCAAACTTTTGTTTCCGTAGTTATCTGTCAGTAATAACGAGATGCCAGCTTCCAAAATCGATGGCAAATGACCTCTAAATGTCAAAGCAATAACAATAACCGATGAATTATTGATGGGGCTGTAACGGTGCTAATTACCGTCCGGAGGCAAGAGCGTTATTATAACGAGCAGCCAACACGCATTATCACCCGAATATTGGAGATACGCTTTGCATAATACTGACCGGAGATGATCGAGCGTACAACTAAGACCATAGGCTTATTGTCTGACGACAGCGGCTTGGCAAGTTAGATAAGATAACTGAGAAATAAACAGCAACGTGAACGCCCTTGTAGCTTTAGTTTTGAGTCAAAGGAAAACCTTCCCCGTTCCGCAGATCAAGAGGAAGCGAAGTTTAAAATAAAGAATAAAAGCGATTCTAAAGCGCCGCAGGCTATGAAAAGCTTTATTTGCTACCTCCGTTACGGCGCCTCGTTCGTGACACGTCCACTCAGACTCACTGTAAACGGAAGTTATCATTACGAAAATGTATGGAAATTGCCAGCTCACTGGAAATATCCCTTTCGATGGAGCCTCTTTTTGTTCTTTCTTACCTCTGGCCGCGTCATTTGCATGTCATTATAGGAACTCTTTTAGGGATAACATGTCGAATTCGAATCGCCGAAGGCTTGCGAGCTGAATAAGAAGTGAATTCACACGATGCGCTCAAGGCACGATTAGTTTTAAGCTCTATTTAAATTCGAAACATGACTTCTGAACAATGGGGATGGTTTTATAAATCCATTAGTCGTGTCTTAGGAAGACGTTCCACGCGAAGTAAAAACCTTCTATATTACTTATGCATCATAAGCAGGACTATTATCAAACGTTACGTTAATCGATTTTGTAGCAACAATATCGAAAAGATACAACACATTATTTATAGACCACACAAATTCCCTGGTAAACGGAGGGTTTTTAAATAATTGCATTCTTTAGCAATCTCGCAATCCTTTTTTACAATTGAAAATCCAAATTTAATTACTGTACAGAGCGGTTTTTTTCCTTTGTATTTACTATTACGGTTAAGAGTTGATATAAACTTTTTATTTTAAATATTCTAGTGATTTGATATAAATATAGATCAATACAGCTCTCAAATTTTGGCTGTAGCTGAAAATAAGTAATATATCCACTTATTTAAATAATACCACAGTACGCCCTTTTTTAAGCTTCTGTGGGACATCCACATGTGGATGTCCCACAGAAGCTTAAAAAAGTGCCACCTTAAAGTGCCACAGATTCTTATTGTTGTACATATGAAAAGAATTTTGGATTTTTGTATTTGTATGAGTTAGTTTGTAACATACAGCTGTAGCTACTTATAACTAAACTATTTTATGTAATCAACTCTTTATATGTAATACTTTATGTGTGTGTATCTAGGCACAAATAGATTATTTATCTATCTAAAAGTTAAAATGGAAACCGAAAGTAATAATAATAGCACGTTGTTAACTTTCCGAATTCGGTAGATTATACACAATCGTTAAGTCGACTAAAATAAATTAAGTGGGAACGCTCTATCCCTACTGTGTGAACAGTAAGCCAACGGGCGCTCAGTGGACTGGGGAAGGTGTATAATTGCGTGCGTGGGATTGGTATAGGTTCAATAATAAAGTTATTGAAAGTGGTAATAAGATTAACGGCTTGTTCAGCGAGCGTAAATCACGATGCATTACGTCGCCGACGACAGCGGCATCGTATCGCATTACATAGGATTAATTGCGGGCGAGTCGCGGTGGCGACAAGTCGAGAACCCAGCGCCTGCGCATACAGTCGTAAAGAAAAATCGAACGTAGAGATGCGCAACCAAAATGGAGGGCGGCATAATTCATGCAACTATAAATCGCCGAAAGGCTATGAATTAAACTGCTGAAAGTACCGCAAAACCTCGATAAGACCTCGCGAATTTACTGGTCGAGTTCACGTTTGAGTAAATGGTATGCGCGAATCGCGATTATCGGAAGTGTAACGAGCGCGCAAGCCTGTAACAAATCATCGCGTCCGGCGCGCCCCACGAAGCGCGGTAAGCCTTGTCGCTCACTGCCAAAATTAATTTTCCGTAAAATCGGTTAACCGATCTTTTTCCGAGAAAAATAATATTCTACACGCTTTGCTCAATTTCGCTCCGTATGAGCGAAACGTTTAATCTGGACAGCCAATGCCTTTTATCTCGACTCGGATCGACGAGCCTTGTTTGATCACCCTTGAGAAGAACTGGTGGTGTGCAAACAAATTATTAACGTGCCGTGTAAGGAATAAAGTATGTTGTCCGTTCGACGCGTCTATCCTTAAAGAGCCGTAGACTCGTAGATTTCTTTTATACCAAATGCACGCTTCATTAAAAACAAGCTTACCACTAACTGTTATTTTATAACCCACCTAGTCATTTTAACCGGTAGACCTTTACCAAGTACGACAAGAAATATGTGGTGTAAATAAACCGCAAGGTATTGACAATGCTTTCGAAAATAATATACTTGGAATGACTAGTTTCTTTATAGTAAACCGAAAATGATTTAGCTAAAGGCAAGATCTGCAGACTCCCGACTGTCTCGATCGCTAGCTTTAATAAATTAGAAGAAAAAACCGAGAGCCATCCTTCACACAATCGCGGCGCGAGCGGTGTCATCAAAGCGCTGATGCGTCTCGTAATATTTATAGAACATAATTGGAATGGGCGTTGAGTGGAGACGAGCCACCAATAACTCACTGCTGGTTAGTACGAGTAGAAGGCCACGCAAAATGGCAGGCATTCCGGACCGAGTTTACTGCCCACTGTTCTCCACTAACGAACGATGCCCCGCGAAATGAGACGACAAAAACTGTCCTTCCAGCTTTTCTTACCGGTAAGTTCCGAGGCTCTCGATGAGGGGCCTAACTATGCGCTCCAAATCCTGTCGGAATTCTAATGTTTTCCACAGCAATTAGTATGGAATTCGACAGATAGACGATTGAATTTGTAAAGGAGTTGGTGCGCGTAGTACAGCGGCAGGTCTGAGATACCTGGTGACTTCTAAACGAAAATTGTAACGTTGGTTCAGAGTTTGCAAAATATGTATCAAAGCAATAAATATTTAAACGCGCTTGCAGGTACAAAATGAGCTGATTGAATAAGAAGTGCCCAGCGAAGGCACATTACGCTCCTCTATTAGCTGGCCACAGACACTATTTCCTTCGGCACCGATGTCCGACTCGGGAGCCGAGACAGAACGAGACATTGAATGCATCGGGCCCTGTACTTGGAAAAATAATTGGCTATTTAAATAGAAGAGGTTTTTTGTAATTACCGAGTCAGTTGCGCTTCCAATGCCAAGCATGGACTTTAAATTTGCATCGTAACTCTTCACTCGGTAATGCTACTTGGAATATTCGTGGTTCTCTATTCTTCTTGGACTTAGGGCTGATTTTTCAATAGTCAGATAACTTTCATCTGAGGAATAAAAATGGCGGTTTGACATAATTTTCATACATAAGCTGTCAAACGGCCATTTTTATTCCTCAGATAAAAGTTATCTGACTATTGAAAAATCAGCCCTAAGTCCAAGAAGAATAGAGAACCACGAATATTAGGCCCTTAGGCAAAGGGGCTTCATTACTGATTAAGAGTTTTTTTTTAACTAACTAAGCTCATTACCAGCCATTAGCTTTAGGTGTCGCTCCCAAGGCCTTGATTATATATCAGAATGTAAATGACAAATGCACGGTCGGGTCACGTGATTTTTTTTTTATTTAACTTCTCATTGTCTTCATAACGTAGGACGGATAAACACTATGGTCTCGTTTCGAGCCGCCACACCACGGGTAGTTACCTACCACAGTAGACACAATAATAGCCGACTTCTGATAGGAGAAGTAGCTACAAGAATAATTATGTATTTTTAGTAAGAATCTTGCAAGCTAAATTTGATCAATTTCCTATAAACTTATATTATATGCTCGTTCGCGTTGGATTAGGTTATGAAGTGCCCCTTACCCCTTAATCAAGACCATGGGCTATCTCTGTTCTCATTCTCGTCCCTTTCAGACGGTAGTGTTAAATTTAGTATTTTATTATCCTACCTCGCCGCGCCGCCGTCTCCCAGCGTCGCAGCTTGTTGCGCGCTCAAGCTCAGTACAGCATGATGTCGCCCATAAATAATTCGTTTTTTTATTACTTTTAAAAAGTCACAAAAAACATTATGATCCATATTGAATTAGTCGTTTTTTTTTGTATTGCATTGTATAATTTTTTTTTTATTAGCCATGGCTGTGTCCCACTGCTGGAACATCAAGATAATTAACAGACATATTTAAAAAGTAACTATATCGTCTCGCCAGTAGTGTTTTGACTGGTTGTTACGAACCTATTGATTCGATTACTATGTGGGGTTTATTTAAAAAAAAAAAAAACGAATGTTTACTATGACAAATTGATGTACATTGCAAAGTCGATTGATACACTGATTACCAAAACGAATCTGCTACGCAGTGTGCCTCGAATTGTCACAATAAATTACAAATTGCAGTGTTATACAACTCGACTCTGAAAGCACTGCAATTTGTAATGACTTCTAAATGTCATCGAGTATTGTTTTTCTACATACATACATAACGTCGCGCCTGTATGCCAGAGGGGTAGGCAGAGACCAGGGACTGCTACTTGCCACGATCCTGACAGATCACCTTCGCTTCATCAACGTTCATAAGTCGTTACGTGCACGCACGCCGGTTCCGGGCACTTTTAATCTTCCTCTTTGATAATACATCCAAAGATTGGTTTTTCTGTTATGTCGGATTCAATTAACCAATTTATAAAGATATTTATAGTGATTTTCTCGCCCTCATTAGACATAAAAGCGTGATGTTACTCAAACAACCTAAATAATACATGGAAATCTAAGCTATAATCATAATAAGTTTTATTCAATCTGTTGATTGAATGAAACTTAAACTGATGCTGCAGCTAAGACCGTCACATCAAGACAGTTTTCAACGACTAGTAGCGTGGACATGAAACTTTGCAAACCAATAATTACTTTCTGAAGTATGAAGTTTAAGATTGACTGCAGCAGCATTGGTTTCCAATTGATTTTTGACTGTATGAAAAAGTATTTCTTTTAAAAACACGCATGTGTCGGTTTTGAAAATAGTTGGCCTACTTTGATAATGTTCAGCGGCAGCCAAACAGCTGTGGCGCTTTTCTCCCAATTAATCTAAAGCAGATCCACGAGCAGGAGGAGACCCTTGCCCAGCAGTGGGGATTTACAGGGTTGAAATCAATTCGAAGATCCATTAAATTTATGGTACTACAACAAAAAGCGCCCTACGCTATTCGGCTACTTTTCGAAAAATTAGGAAAATTGGTAATTTTTTTCTACATTCTCATTACCGCATTACCGACAGAATATTATTATGTCATTCCACGCTTAGAAGGTTTAATAAATGAGCGGTGATGGTAGACTTCAAGCAGCAAATCGTCGCGTTAATGCATTTGCCATTGTTTCAAATTACCTCTACAAAGACGAAGCCGTAACTTCGTTACCACTTTGAAGTGTCTGTAGCGATGGGACAGAGAGTAGACAGGCTATGAAACAAAGTACGAAGAAGTTTAATAAAATTATCATCATCATCTCTCTCTTCCCTAAAGAAGGTATAGGTACTCCACCACGGGGGCCAAATCCTGATTGGTGGAGGCTTGCAAACAGTGGCTGGTCTTGGTGTCAGAAGTTTTCAAGCCGCCCTAAGGCCTCTAACTTGGCTTAACAACTGCCATCTATCGACGGCAGCCGGCACCAACTGCTTAACGTGCCTTGCGACTAATATACTCGTACCTTTATTGTATAAAAACAGACCTGTAACAGAACTTAGGACGAGAGGGTTTTGGAGACCCATGATTTTAATTAACTAACACCCACAAAACAATACAAATAGTTCAAGCCGATAAATTGACACGAAATTATCAGGTCCACAAGCATCGCGGCTCGTAGATATCGTTGGATGAGCTTGATTTATGTGCACCAACAACATTAAATTACATCTAGATCGAACATCGCTATAAATTGCTGATGGCATTATAAATCTGTCGCGTGTATCGAACGGTCAAATCATGTGGCCAAACTATATCATTCGTTGACATGGCCCGCGCTTGCAAGCGTGAGTGTGCAGCCTGACCGAGCCACATGTATACCACTTATTGTCGTTTGAATCATATTTGGAATTGTGTTTGCATAACAAACGGGCAAAACCACATCAAATACTCAATTTCCATCGCATGATTAGGCCTATATCATTGCTGTGGGGGCATAAGTTATTGTATTCTCATTACGAGTCCGCTGAAAAGATACTCATTATACCACCCAAAAAAGGAGCGATAAAATGCGAGGTGCGATTACAAGCAGTGGGCAACACCCCTCGTGCGATTAACACAAATAATTAATCGATAATTGACATGTAGATGCGCGAACGCAACGCGGCCGGACGACCTCTCGACACCGTGAGGTGCATATGGGTGTAGCCGAGTATACAAATCGAGGACCGTTAAAAATAAATTATAAATAACAAGCGAGCAATAAACGAGCTGTTCGCAGGTCGGCGATGCCGGCAGATAAATCACGAGTGGACTGGCGGCCGGCCGGACGCTCTCTAGTATGATGCTGCCTGCGCCCGCTGCAACTGAGAAAACAATATTCTTTCCTAAAATAATATCAAGGCAAATTAGTTTGAAACAAGGGTGGCCAGTTGTGGGACAAAAATCAAAAACAGTTAAAAATCTTAAAATTATATTTACATTCCTAAAATCCTAACTGTATCCCAGAGGGGTAGACATAGGTAAAAGTTTGCCAATTATGATTGCAAAACATTGTTTAATTAACTTTTGGCAGGTGCAATTTTGGCAAACAAAAATTTCGTCCGCCATCTATTTCGCTCGTGGTATATTGTTCCGTATCTATAAAAATAAAATATTCAGAACAAGTATTAACAAGGATCAAGAGATTTGCAGAATGCGGGCATTTTTGGAAATTCCAATGAGTCTTGACCATGTGATCGTAAGATCCATTTCATGATAGAAAAGCCATTCACATCGAAATATGTAGTGATGTTCTTTGTACATCAAATTGTAATTAAAGATAAGACAGTAAAAACTGAACCACAAGACAGCTGAATTTATAAGATATCGTACCGTATTATCACAACAGCCCTAATTAAAATAGGGGCAACGCGAAAGTAACTCTAGTTTGAAAGTCGGCAATTCAGTCAATCAATCAGCAACACAGCCAGCAATACAGCAATTCGACCTTCTACGGCTTGGTAGCACACATATAACAGTAAGTGAAACGTAGACTGCACCAGATGATAAAACATCGCCATAAAATAAATGTCATAAACGCCAAAAAAGTATACGGCTTTTTTCTGAGGGCAATCGATATAACATCAACCTTTAAATTCGTGTACACTACTGTTACGGATGTCCTTACAACAAGTGTAAAGATTGATCAGCCCTCGACTGTGCCTATAACATACCACCTAGCACTCAGCCAGATCACAGGCTCCGATAGAGGAAGTATGGACCGACTTGCCCGCCGCGCGCCGCTAGCGTGTGGTACTTACAACTCATCTGTGGACCGTGCCAACTAAACCTTTAACTGGTTATTAGCCTTATTGGTATCAGGCACAAAGACGAGTTCGCATTAACCGGATAGTAAAGATAAATTTGTTGAGTATCGGAGGATAGCGCATTAAAAGGAAATTCATAAAAAATACGATTATTCAAATATGCTAACACTTCACATAGGTTAAGGCGTGGTTCACTCAAGAACAGGAGTGTTGATAGGAAGTTTGTTATTGTAATAGGCTAATCGGCTTATCAATGTCAAGGTGCCAACCAGCTGATAAGTAAAAGGCCAGATTACACGAGTAAGCAAAGCACCTGTCCATGTTTAAAAACCCCATTACTATAGGGACGTTAACGCAACGGCGTCAAGTCAAACAGTGAGACGCATGCAAGGGACCAAAACGGTGTGAATATTTGTGTGAAGACATTTTCGACACATGGCAATTATCACCACGGCCTGGTGGATGGATATCTCCATTTCAACAGACCTCGAACGATAAACACCGACTTCCGACACCTATAATTTTCTGCAAATTATTGGTGTCGAAGCCTTATATTCAATTTCAATTAAAACAGTGAAAGTCGTCCACAAACTATTAACATTGTATTTGTAGTAGCAGTACCACAGGCTAACGGTGAAGGAAAAATATCGTGAAGAAACCCGCGGCTTTCCTGTGAGCTAGGCCAACTAAGCTTTGGGCAAGCCTACTCCATCATCTAGTGTACCGGTCTAGTCTGAGTGAAACTGCCACTGGACGCTGCATAAATCATCTCATTTTGTACATGCAAATGCTTTTGTATTGATTATTAAAATAAATCTGTTGTGAAAATGATTCTAATGACGCGGAAGGTTTTTTTCAAATTTATTTTGAGACTACCTAGACTGTACCTAGACAATTACTATTTTACGTTTTTAGTCAGCAACCAAAAGTTTCCACTTGTGAATCAAGAGACAGATGAAAGGAAAGATTTAATCCTAGAGACGTTGATAAAAACAGCTAGGTATGCATTCAAAACCAGTCTGCTGTCAACCGTGCGAGCAGCCATATCTACGAGTATCTGTGACAGTCGCAATTATCGAATTACTCGCAAACTGATATTTAACTGAAATGGTGGGTTCCCATCACATAAAATATTGCGTCTTTATGTTGAATAAAAATTGCACATGCTGTGTAAATACTAGATGTCAGACGATATTAATTATGTAGTCAAGTGCAAACCCTGGGTTTTACACATTTTAGACCTTCATCAGCTTCATGTTTCTTCAACCCCCATATTCCACTGTCCGCATTAAAGTGGGTTAGCTGGAAGAAAATACTATCTAGTATTAAGCTCGCCTTGTACAAATTTGTATTAGTGCAATAAAGAATTTTCATTCATTCATGTTTCACCTAAATGTTTGAACGACAAGTGTAAGGAGGTCTGTTTTATATTTTAATGAATTTCTGCTAAATAAACAATTCTTTCACATTACATTACATAAGAGGAAGATTGATAGACAATGGCGGGCCTTACTGTCGGAAGTTATCAAGCCGCCCGCCCATAAGCCAGCCCGGACTTGGCACACGTGGTGGAGTATAACCTAACCTTCCTGTGATGCAGGAAGAGACCCGTGCCTCAGCAGTGGGGTAATATCAATATCGAAAGACAAATTCACTTTCACTTTCAATGATATACAAATGATTTGCAGACGACACGAATTTATAAAATTACAGCTCTCGCCAAGACGAAATGTTTTCATTGTGTGTTTTTGTATTTTGCATAAAAGGGTTGATGTTGAATATTATTAAAACTCAAGCCTGCGTCCCGGCGAGGTAGCCAGAGTTTGCCACGATCCGGACAAACCTCTTTCACTTCATCAACATTCATTAGTCGTTGCACGCCGGTTTCGGATACTTTTAATCTTGCCATTTGCTAATAGAGCCTCACACAAAAACCAGCTAAGTTCAAGACGGACTCGCGCACCGAGGGTTAGAGTTTCCGATTTGTTAGAGAAAAAAACAAGACTTGTTTGTACCATGATGCCAAATTTGTGTTGTATGTAGCTTTTTTAAGATGCCAAAACGCGTTGCGGCCGTTTTCTTCGCCGAAGTAGCGAATTCATCCTTTGAGTGTAACATATTACGTGAACATCACGCGTTTTATAACTCAACTCATTTTACATTGACATTCAGCAAACAGAATGTAAATTCTTTACGTTGAAATAAATTGATTTGATTTCATTGAAAACCTCATGCTCATTATAATCATCGGTCCATTATTAAACGGGAAATCAAACGCTATGACTGGAAATCAGTATCCGAACAAATTTGGTAGGGTCATCTTTGAAACGCCCAACTTCTTAAGAATGTAAGAAAAACATTAGTAATGTTTTCTGTGCACTCACAATCAAATAAGATGTTCCCATTGAACCCGTGCGTACGGATCCGGCTCATTAATGAAGGTGAGAGCCGTGCGCAAGAGGAATGACTTCCGAATGTAAATAATTGGCTCAACAGGTGAGGTATAAATCTCGGAGCCGAACGCAGCTATTACTAAGCACATATATCAAGAGTCAAGAGTGGCCGAGTCAACACTTGCAGCGGGGGAAACTATTGAGAACGAAGTCTAAACAAGTATAATACTTACTTCTTGTAACCATGTTATCCTTAGAATTTATAAAAAAAAATATTACATGTAAAACATGTTTTAAGCGCTCGTATAACGGGCGTATTCTAAAACGGTTGCAATTTAATTCACGCCATTCAATTTCAAACATACGATTAAATCACTAAATCGTAAGTTCTTCTCCTTTACGAGATCCTCACTCATATCAACACGCCATTAAAAGTGGGCATTAATCTTGAAAACAGAGCATGTGCGCGATGGAACAAAAAACAAGGAAGGACGTAAGCACTGATCGTGGAAGTATATTTGCTGATCGCAGAGCGAGCTCCATTTGACTTTTTGGCGAACAGAAGGCTGTGAGCGATTTATCGTGTGCAGCTGTGATTTTTTCGGAGCATCTCGACACCATAAATCTATGAGCCGGTCTCGGAGTTCGTATCTAAAACTGCTTAAAAAAATCTATCATGGTATTTATCTATCCAGGTTGAGGTAGTGGACTGGCACTTGCGGCGTCTAAAAAGTGCAGGATAAGAATAATATACACAAGTAGTTCAATACGCATTAGTTGTACAAACAACACGTCAGTTTTTTAAATAATTATGCTGGGAAAAATAATAAAGGCTTTTCTTGAGAAGATTGCTTTAGCTAGCCGCATGCACTAAGAAACGAGCCAAGCGCCGCCAGCTAACTTCTCTGCCGTTGACACACCAATTAAATTCCACTTCGCTGCCAGTTATAAATAAATTTATTTCACACTCTCACTATTGCATCAGATGAATTGTTCTTTCAATAACAATCGCGACTCGCTATGTTCACAATCGGCACTGTTTACGTCGTGATGATGATGAAGAGATACATCATTTATTCGCATTTCATATGAGACTCATGAAAAAATACATCACGGAATGAAATGACTGTCAAGGATGCATTGGTATCTTTAAAAGAACTCCAGTTTAATAAGGGACAAGCTAATTTCACAATCAGTTTTAAGGAGGATACGTTCGTATGCACAGCGATAAATTTATTGGCTTTCGAGTTGGAAATTGTATTTTCTGAAGAGGATACAATAAATATCCGAGAGGTCGCGTTAACGAGGGATCCGACGCGAGATGCACGGAACAATAAAGTACAACTCGTGAAGGCACGAATAAGTAAAATTGAATTTGGCAATTTGTAAAGAAATGGCTTGATGACCGGCGATGTCGACCCAATTTAATGCCCGGCAAGCATTTCATGTTATAAAAGCAATTTATTTCCAGAAACGATAGGATCTCACAAAATAAAGCACAGTAGAGCCAAAATGTTTCACGCAGACCGGATGGTAAAATTTTGAAATACCTGTTCGCTGATCCGCTTACAAACCTCCGTGCATATTTTAAGCCCCGGATATCTCCCTAGATCTCGTAAAAAGCCGCCGCGACGGTGCCCGCATGGTTGCCGGGTAATGATTGGCCGCATATCGAACGGAGGAATGCCTTATAAAATTACCGCCGCCTCATAAAACGTATTTTCGGCAAGATTTCTGATTCGCCCCTTATCATATTATTGCAATCTTTCGTTTGTTACGAAACGCCCGCCCCTTGCTTCAGTCAGGTACTTACGGTACGGTAACGAAACGAGTGATTGAGACGCATCATGTTTTTGCTCTTGCCTTATTCCTTTCTTTCTTACGACGCCAAACGTTTGCTTACTAACAAATAATATGTTTGTTGCTTCTGTGTATTTTATTTACGTGACCTAAATGTTAAGATCAAGTCGCTAGCAATCACAACCTGACACAACAGAGACTGAGTAGATATACTGTAACTTATAATCTAAACCTCGCGTTTCATTCGCAGAAATAAAGTAATCAAACAAAACAGGTACTAAAGAAATTCTAGATAACTGCTTTCAGTAAGAGATGCCATTCTAACAAAGTAAGCTACCAACTCTATATTCAACATCTGAGTACTACAACAAGAATATAATGAGAAGCGTTTTATTATAATCAGGCTAAATATGAAATGTTTTCGCTAAGTTGAGTCGGGTACCAGTAAGATCGTTTTCTTGAAACTACCGTCTTAACGGTTAAAGCAGCAATCATCGCCCTGACCGCGAAAGAACATTCCTACACAACCCTTTCTATGATCCACGCAAGCGTCAAAACTCCGTACAAACATTTTAATTTTTAAAAATCCAATATTGCAACGTGTGCCATCACGGCTTATAAGCTTTTTTTTTATAGTTTAATAGTTTCAACTTTTTACGAAATTCTGACATTTTGCATGTGAGCCTCAAGATTATGAAGGGATTTTTCAAACTTTCACTTTTACGCCGTCATCGATGACAAGTTTTACCGATTTGGAGGAAGATAGATGACCACGTTGCAATCCGAATGACATTCAGCAAACCTGCAGATTGAGTTCTCGTCAGTTAAAAAATGTATGATGTAGTTATTAATAATGCAAAAACTTCGCCTGTACACTGTAACTGACTGTTACGTGGTGGAGTATGGCCGAACCTTCCTGTGATGCTGGAAGAGACCCGGGCCCCAGTAGTGGGGACATACAAAAGGTTGATGTCAATCATAAGTAACAATAAAATCACATTCGTTTACTACAAAGCCTTTACTTACATCGTTTATAAGATAGTCTAATCTATACCTACACACTAATTTAATTAACATCTAATTTGTATTATATTATTATTTTTTTCTTTCTAATGCACTAACCCGTGCTAAGGACAATTTAAAAACTTATTTAGAGGCTAAAAATTTCACCCATGCTGGGATTCGAACCCGCGACCTCTGGCTATCCGTGCCAGCGCTCTTACCAACTGAGCTAATGGGCGACTCACCGGCATCAGTGAAATTTCGAACCTCTTTACAAAATTCTCTGTATTGCGTACAGGCAGCGACGTCTGGCTGAAGCAATTTGCATCACTTGCAGCCCCGCGTACCCACTTTGCAGTTAGGCTTTAAATTGGAATGATATCGCTGTACCCCACATGATTATATTATTATTATTTTTCTAATGCACTAACCCGTGCTAAGGACAATTTAAAAACCTATTTAGAGGCTAAAAATTCCACCCATGCCCGGATTCGAACCCGCGACCTCTGGCTATCCGTGCCAGCGCTCTTACCAACTGAGCTAATGGGCGACTCACCGCCATCAGTGAAATTTCGAACCTCTTTACAAAATTATCTGTATTACGTACAGGCAGCGACATCTGGCTGAAGCAATTTGCATCACTTGCAGCCCCGAGTACCCACTTTGCAGTTAGGCTTTACATCGGAATGATATCGCTGTACCCACATGATTTTGTAGAGGTTCGAAATTTCACTGATGGTGAGTCGCCCATTAGCTCAGTTGGTAAGAGCGCTGGCACGGATAGCCAGAGGTCGCGGGTTCGAATTCCGGTATGGGTGGATTTTTTAGCCTCTAAATAGGTTTTTAAATTGTCCTTAGCACGGGTTAGTGCATTAGAAAAAAAATAAAAATAATCATGTGGGTACAGCGATATCATTCCGATGTAAAGAATAACTGCAAAGTGGGTACTTGGGACTGCAAGTGATGCAAATTGCTTCAGCCAGATGTCGCTGCCTGTACGTAATACAGAGAATTTTGTAAGGAGGTTCGAAATTTCACTGATGCCGGTGAGTCGCCCATTAGCTCAGTTGGTAAGAGCGCTGGCACGGATAGCCAAAGGTCGCGGGTTCGAATCCCGGCATGGGTGGAATTTTTAGCTTCTAAATAGGTTTTTAAATTGTCCTTAGCACGGGTTAGTGCATTAGAAAAAAAATATAATTATGTGGGTACAGCGATATCATTCCGATGTAAATCCTAACTGCAAAGTGGGTACTTGGGGCTGCAAGTGATGCAAATTGCTTCAGCCAGATGTCGCTGCCTGTACGTAATACAGAGAATTTTGTAAAGAGGTTCGAAATTTCACTGATGCCGGTGAGTCGCCCATTAGCTAAGTTGGTAAGAGCGCTAGCACGGATAGCCAGAGGTCGCGGGTTCGAATCCCAACATGGGTGAAATTTTTAGCCTCTAAATAGGTACCTATCTAATTTGTACATATCGACATTTTAATAGATAATTGATATTACTTTTTA
Organism: Yponomeuta sedellus; assembly: GCA_934045075.1. NCBI lineage: Eukaryota > Metazoa > Arthropoda > Insecta > Lepidoptera > Yponomeutidae > Yponomeuta > Yponomeuta sedellus. Next base: position 13,838,756 of record OW203735.1, on the reverse strand, counting down.
GACAAGTATAGAACATGTTCCGGAACCATCGTCTATTCTATAATAGACTATTTGTACCCAACGACTTTTTAATGAATATTTGATGATAGAACATGTTGCGGAATTTTGCTGTAATAACATTGATGGAACGCAAAGGGTTGTAACAGAATAACCCAACGTGAAGTGCAACTGAGATTGAAATATAATTTTATGTGAAAATGTTAACGGGATGAGGCGAGGGCGTCAAGCGACGCCGTCAACACCATTGAGCCCGTCTTATTGGGCACTTTTATTACGCGAATAGTTCCCTCTTCCCGTAATTATGATTCCTTGTGGATAAATATGCTGGTAAGGCACTCCGTAAAGCGGGAGTAAGTTATAGTTAGTATAAAGGCACGATCACCTAGGCTAAGTTATAATTAGGTGGAAAGACTAGCCAATACATGCGGAGCTAACCAAGCTGCGGGTTTCCTCACCATATTTTCCTTCACAGTTAGCGTGTGGTATTGCGACTGCAAATTTTGTGCGAATTTTTCAAATTCGCAAAAGGTTTGGTGGAAACCAAAAACGGTTTTCGCAAACTTTGAAATTAACCAAAGTCATTGGTACATGCCTGTACTAGGCTGACTAAGTTGTCAGGATAATAAAGGTGCGGGACAAAAACTATGTCCAAGGCACTGCAGCGTCCAAGTGGTCCCTTCACCCATCTAGTGTGAGTGAAGATGCCACTGGACTCTGTATAAATCATCTCATTACGCAGTGGCAAAGGCCAATAAATAAGTAGGTGGATACGTCAGAGTCCAAATTAAGTTAATGAATTGTAGTAATTCACTTCTAAAACCTATTTAGAGGCTAAAAATTTCACCCATGCCGGGATTCGAACCCGCAACCTCTGGCTATCCGTACCTGGTATCCGTATCCGTATCCGTATCTGGTACGGATAGCCAGAGGTTGCGGGTTCGAATCCCGGCATGGGTGAAATTTTTAGCCTCTAAATAGGTTTTTAAATTTGTTCCTTAGCACGGGTTAGTGCATTAAAAATAAAAAATAGTGTAATTCACTTCTAGTTAATGCGCCAACATGTATCAAACCTTCCAGGCTTCAGTGGTATGAAAAAAACACATCAAGTGACTGGACCATGTTTCTTTAATGCACTAACATATTATTCTAGGCCCAGATAAGTACATGTGTCATGATTAGTCACCAAAATATACCACGACCATGGTTAAATATATATATCAAGGTTTTTTGCGGTTTTACCAAATACTAGCCATATGCCATTTGACAAAGGGCCGTTTCTCGCTGAACGATAAATAACCCTCACTGCTCAGTTTTAGTAAATGTATGAAAGTAAATGACGCTCAGTTTAATTTCTTATTGAATACGGATCGCCATCACAAGGCGATCAAGTCTAGAGCAGTTATTGTTATAATTTTCTACTAATGATAATTCCACACTTTCTGAGTGCTTGCATGTGACTTTTATAGGATAATTAGCTGTGCCACTTTTCTTTTACTCGACTAAAGGCTGTTTTTTGGATTCCGTAGTCAAGAAGGAATCCTAATAGTTTCGCCATATCCGTCAGCCTATTTGTCCGCGGCTTAGCACAGAAACGATAAGTACTAGAAAGCTAATATTTGACATACCTATACATACATAATAACTAAGCCGATAAAACGGTAGAATCAAGTGTCCCGTAGTGTGAGGAGTCGTTCGATTTGTGCAAAAATATTGAGAGTGTATTACAATTATTATTATTGTCTAGGCGTATTTTCTCACACAAGTATTGATTTCGGTGGTGGTGTGTTCGTGTCTTGCTTCTGCTTGAAAAAGTGAGAGGGAGGTGCATTAACTAACCGCATGGTGCTTGTTGGATTTTTGGAGGAATTAAGCAAAGCAATTTTCACATTTTAATGAAATTTAGCAAAGTAATTTTCACATTTTAATGAAATTTAGCAAAGTAATTTTAACACTGTATCAGCATTAACAATAGAGTGAGGATTGTAGAAAATCATTTTTTTTTTACTATAGTTTCCATGTGCGTAATAATTAGGCAGAGGAAAGTCATTTTAACTTTGAAAAGTAGGACGTGAACAACACCTTATACTCGTATGCGAATATTTAATTTCTACTCCTGCAAGATTAAAAGGGCCAGAAACGTGCATGCACCGATTAACAATGAATGTTGATGAAGCGAAAGAGCACTGACAGGATCGTGGCAAGTGGCAAACCCTGTCTGCCACTCCGGGATACAGGTGAACAAATGCGATTTCGATATGTCCCCACTGTTGGGACACGGCTCTCTTCCTGCGTCCAAAGGATAGACCACACTCCACCACGGCGGGCAAGCCCGGGTTGGTGCAGGATTAAAAGACAGTAGCGGGCCTTAGTTTCAGAAGTTATCGAGCCGCCCATAAGGCCTCTGAAATGGCTTAGCGTAGTCGGCACCAACGGCTTAACGCGCCTCGCAAAGCTAGCGGTAGTCACGGGACGGTCACCCATCGTGCTCTTGACCGCGCCTGTTGTTGCTTAATCTAATACAAATAAAAAAGAGAGTATTTAAAAAAAACAATAAACAAAATATACAAGATGTTTGATGTTACGATATACGTTGTTATGTCATTGATTAAACCCCTTTACTATATAACTATTTATGAGCATCGCGAGTCAATAAGAAATATAATATTTTGTCTGACGGCTGTATACTAACTAAGGTACTGATTAGGGAGAAAAAACAATTTTATTATTGGTTATAAAATATACCTGTAAAATTATGTAAGGAAAACACAAAGCCTCCAGCAACGGAAACTCACAAAAGATATAAATTGAATTTGCGTGAAGTAGAACAGTACCTACCAACAAGTAATTTTTAGGTTTAACTCAATATCTTATCAACCTAGATACACAAAAATAACAGAAGTGTATAGCCCGGAAATTAAGTTAAGGCTGTTCTTACGTCGAGTATTTTGCCGCGCTCGCATAATAAAACATTTTTAGGGAGCGGAGGTAGCCAAGTGTTAAGAACAATGGATTCGCCGACGGGAGACGCAGGTTCGATCCCCAGTGCGGGCATGCAAATAACATAGTTATACATTATATATTAACTTATTTCCCGACGTCGACGTCGGGAAATAAGGTAATTACGTTTTACCTAATAAATAATCGCGATTTGACGCGTTTAATATAGAACTATGTATGAGTATCGCGAATCATTAAGAAATACTATGTAAATAACATAACATTTACATACAAGGACATACATTGCTTCTGGCCCTACACTAGGATACCCTGTGTCGTGGGAACCAGAAACAACGACATCACAAACATGTAAACATTCATGACCTGAGGTTTTTTTTTGTTCCCAGCCGGGATTCAAACCCGGGACCTCTTGCTAGGTAGGTAGATGCACTACCAACGAAGTCTTGTACCAACGAATTTGTTTGTCTAAGTTACGCAAGTTACACATGTAAAGTTATAGTAGCAATACCACTCGCTAACGGTGAAGGAAAACATCATGAGAAAATCTGAGTGTCTGAGGTGTTCAAATGATTGTGGTGTTCAGGAAATTGCCAATCCACGGTGGGCACGCGTGGTAGTTACTCGTAAGCCCATACTCTCTTTCTGAGTGAAGGCCTGTGCCCTGCAGTGGAACATTTATAGGCTATATAAATAAAAGAAAAAAGATGGCATGGGTGGAATTTTTAGCCTCTAAATACGTTTTTAAAATTGTCCTTAGCACGGGTTAGTGCAACAAAATGAATATAATCCTGTGGGTACGGCGACATTCCGATGTAAAAACCTAACTGCAAAGTAGGTGCTTGGGGCTGCAAGTGATGCAAATTACTTCAGCCAGATATCGCTGCCTGTAAGTAATACAGAGAGTATTGTAAAGAGGTTCGAAATTCCACTGATGCCGGTAATTGCCCATTAGCTCAGTTGGGAGAGCGCTGGCACGGTTAGCCAGAGGTTGCGGGTTCGAATTCCGGTATGGGTGGAATTTTTAGCCTCTAAATAGGTTTTTAAGAAAAAAGATGAATGTAATAAATGTGTCTATTTTTGATAAATGTGGACTGAGGGTTAGATGGTTAAAAAGTTGCGGTTATTCAAGGCATACATTCCTTAAGTTTCTGTTTGACAAAATTTGATAATAATATCGAAAACAACTTTTCTTCATAAAAGCTACGTATAGTAAAACAAACAAATATTTAAAAATTTCCGTAATTTAAAAACCCTCAGACCACATTTATTAAAAGTGTACTCATTTCACTACAATAAAATTTTATTCAAAATGTAAATTATGCACTTGAGACAGCATGCTTTACAAAAGGACAGCCTTAATAGCAATGATATAGGTACACAAAAAAAACGTAATAATCGGTGAAACCAATTCGGAGGAGTTCGAAAACAAACACTATTACACAATTTTTTATATATTAGGACATGTTCTCATTTATACCTATTTATATAAAATGTAGCAAAAAATTATTTTCTTTTATTCATTTCGAGTCCTTAGAGGGAGTCCCATATTCACTTGGCCATCTTTTATTACATATTGTTCTATATGGACTGCACTGTAAACACAGCAAGTTTTACAGCTTTTTTTTTTGCGGGTAGACAGGGAAATAAGCAACACATATTTTTTAGTGTGCTAGTAGTATTTTTTTATTTAATAATTTCCAAAGTTAATAATTTAACCATCTAGTGAGCTGATTATTATGATATAGCACTCACCTATAGCTGACATTATTATCTGTTCACACATTCTTTAACTTTAGTGGAATATTGGACTTAGAACCCTTCACACTTTGCACTATGGATACATTCACGGAACTTAGCAAAAATTCAATTCAACTACAAAATGTTTTATTCACATTTTCATACCCTGACATGGTAACTAGCCAAAGCCCCAGGAAATCCAACTCTTTGTCTTTTTTTCATTTTACCTCTAATTATTTATTATTAAACGTACCAAAATAATTATCTTTACGAAGAAGAAATTGCTCCCGCCACCGTCAATTGGTTAATTAAGATAACCCTTACGATACACTCGCTGCAACTCACATTGAGAAATATTAACAAGTGTGAACATACTTGCATATATGACCGCGTCCATCGTGGGAAACATTTACGTAGCGCACAATCCATGCGTTGACCCTCTAACGGTACATAGTGACCGACAACGATTGAGTAAACCGTTCGATGTCAGCGTTTGTTTGCTCCGTTCAATAAGCCAAAGTAAACCGCTTATAGAATTTGGAGCACAAAAAAAAAGATTCGCCCAACGTGGGGCTCGAACCCACGACCCTGAGATTAAGAGTCTCATGCTCTACCGACTGAGCTAGCCGGGCTTGGGAGCGAGACGCGAATTTTTCTTTTATATCGTGAAGCCAGAGCAGGCTACCAATAAATATAACCGCCTAAGATTTTTCTTCTTACTTCGACATAGTATGCATAATACATGATAATTTTGAGGTTATCTCGCTTTATTTTTTGCTTAACTACAGTGTTCGCGATATTGAATATTTTAAAAACAAAATAAAGTGTCGGTAAACGAGCGCAGAGCTGGTTAAACGAGTGCTTTTGTCACTTGGGTAATAATAGTATTTGAGGCACATCGTCCGCGAAACAGTTCTCAGCTGTAACGTCTCATTTGGCGCTGTCTAGTTCAATTTTATGGCGTCGTAATGCCACGGCCTGGAGCTTGTAACATTGCCCGTCGATTCGTCACGGGACTATTGAGGGGACATTAAATAGATATAATCATACATCTTATTTGAATAATAAGCTTGTTTGGACAGGCGGAGTCTTATTAGCTTGCAGAGCAAGCAGAGTTAGGAAACCAAGGTACAAATGTTTATCCAATAAGACTAAGATGTATAGAGTCAGATTCTTAGAAGTACTTACATAATTCACTCTCAGTCATTTGCCTCCTTGTCAATTTAGTGGTTTACCTGTAACAAACAATTGAAGACTGCTTTATGTCGCTGTTTGATTCGACAACAATTGCATTAGTATTTACCGGAGGGATACATTGTGAATTTTATCCAATAGGAACGTCATTACATGGGCTTACTCTTACCGCAATAGTTTTGTAATACTTTCAAACAATATGTTATCAATCATGCTTAAGCGCCAACAATAGTAAACAAATGGTCTCGAAAGGTCGATATAGCGTCGAAACTATTGATCACCTCAAGACAAGTGAACATCGGCGGAGTCAAATAACGATGACTGGAAACAATGGCTATCGCACGATGGTATCATCGATAAGGTGACGAGACCGTCGGTGAATGCGGCCGGGGAGCTGCTGGGAGCGCCGTCGCACGTCCTCGAGGAATGCCCGCCTCCATACCGCTACGATGTTGATAGTGGAAAAATGCTGTTGGACTCTCATCCGCTTGTTTGTTCCGAACGAGCAAAATCACCGACCTGTCGCGTGTAGCAATTATCGTTCGACGATTGGGATCTTGTTAATCTCAAAAAGGCTGACGATTTTAGCAACATCAAGATGCAACTCGTATTGGACGCGCAAGAAATCGCTTTGACTCGTATTGGAATTAATATTTATGAAATTCATAATTCAATCGAATAAGAAGGAACCGATAAATTGCTGTACAACACTCGTACTTAGTTATACCCCCTATAATCGAGGAGGCTATTTTTTCTCCTCTCTCGGTACCAGCGGCCGTATCTCCAACAAATCGATAGCTCGTGGCGTCCTCCCCTGGGACGGGGATATAAAGATTTCATCATAAAGCATGGTGTACAACAGTGGCAGTGTACACGGCGCAAGATGATGATATGATCCGACGATATCAGCCGATGGCATCGTCGATACCCGCTCGCCGATCCCTGGACACGCGAGGCTCTCAATAATAAAAATGCGGAAACCACATTCGAACTGTCGTATGTCAATTTCGGAGATATTAATCTTATTTGTAGGCTTGGGAACGTGACGACCGTTGAGCGCACGTAGGTACTGTCGGCTTTCAATCATAAAACACTAAACATATAAGAAGTATATTAAACGGGGAATTGCAGTTGTAATTACAAGTAATATGATATTATGAATACGTAATGGACATCTTTATACCTCAAAAGTTATAGCGTCATGAAAATATATTCAGCTATAAGGATCTTATTGCAAACACTACTTTGCGATATTATGAATTGGCTATCGCATACCTCCGGAGAGTGTTAATAATCGTCCCCCAGCACGAAAGCATAGAGAGCTATATAAAAGGACACGCGAGATCAGGCGGCGCGGTAAGTAATGGGCCGATCGCAGTGCGACCAATCGATTCCTGGCGTTATCTCAATAAAGAGCAACGGAGTGCGTTCATTAGCACTCTGACACGGCGCAATCATAAATTGTGGACCCCCGGCGCGTACCGCACGCCTACCCCTCGCACCCTACCTGTGCCTGGCTGGTGGCCTTCAAGCCCGCATTCGCTTTTTGCCATTGTTTTTGGTAGATCCCCCATAAACCGTAACGGCCGATCTCTGATATGAACGCAGGTGTCACCCTCACGCGTTTGAACTTAATTGTACACATTTTTAAACAACGTTTCCCAATCCGCGATAAGGTCACAGCTGCAGTGAATTGGCTCAATATGTGCGTTTCCGTACGTTTGGTGTACGGGTGAGGAGTTAATTTTTAGCACTTCATTTATGGATCCAATTTTTGTGTGGGACCGTAATAAAGATAAAATGTTATTGTGCCATTGTATAGATGAAAAAAAAAACGCTACTCTATTAACAATTGTTGATTGATTTTTTTGTTTCTAATATTTTATACACACATTTTTCATTCGTTTAATGCTTCTTCAAAACGTTGCTGGTTTGTCTCGAAGCAAGAAAACAAAACATAGCCAAAATCTATTTAACTTGTTGAAGTCATACCCAACAGCAGTAAATAACTATCTAGCCAACAAACTTGGGAAGAGACATCGGCAGTCATTAAACCGGCTGCCATAACTCCTAAAGGACTCCTAAAGCCGAACGCTCGAGCTGAAAGATCGATATCACCGTGGCTCGCCGCCAAAATCTTTTTAATATCGTCCGAGACTCAGTTAAGAGTTGTTATGGTTGATAACAACAAAAGTATTGCGGAGGCAATTCGCCTCGAGTTGTTCCGAGTGCTATCTATCGCCGGCGGGCACCGCTGGTTAAATCTTACTGTCAGGCACAAAAGGAAATAATGGCAGGGACAGTGCTCCTTACAAAATTCCACTTTTGATTCAACTGATAAACTCCACGGCACCCTTGTCCAGGCTGGAGAGGGCTCGCGGTTGCGCATAACTTTTAATGACTACGCCACATTACGATTCAAAGAATGGACGTTTCGGGTAATGGCTAGTGTTAATGGGCTTTTCAGCGTCCCGTCTGTTCAAACTTAAGGAAATATTTGTCTATCTATCTTTATTCCTCCTCTGTTCCTAGATTCTGAGCACGAAACTTCCTGCGAAATATTCGATACTTAGGCAGATGCTCTCTATGTCAGATATACTTATAAGTTTTGTACGATTCGATTCGGTCAAATGCGATTATTTATTTATTAAGAAGCTTATCTCCCGTCACCCCGATAATCACGATCAAATGTATAACTACAGGCGCTAAACGTTTAGCTCAAGCTTGAAGCTAAATCTTGTTGTTTTTCAGTACATAAGTACCAAAGACAGCTAAAATTCCAACATAAAAATCATTCTCTTTCACGATTCCCTCATTAAGAGGGCGCTAACAAACACCTTCGAGATCTTGCCACTGGTCGGTGTTGTAAAAAGTGAATTTTAAGTCAGTCTATTAAAAACGACATTGGCTCGCTAAATCAAGTACCTCTATAAAAAGACCCGTGAATGAAGGCGTCAAGGCGTTAAGTTTCACACCACGTCATGGCGACTGGGTATTGGGAAGTTACAATGTCCTCAGCTAATGAAGTTTCAAAAACTGCCGTAGAAACTGTGGACATGTCATGTTGTTACACTTTTTTTTCTAATCACGACCATTGTCTTATCAACTAAATTAGGCATCGTTTTAAAGTTAGAGGCCTTAGGGCGGCTTGAAAACTTCTGACAGTAAGACGGCTGGTCTTATTGTCGGAAGTTCCACCGTTCCATCTAATCTTGCAAGCCTCCACCAATTCAGACTTGGACCCGCGGTGGAGTATGGCCTGTACCTTCATTAGGGCAAAAGATACGTGCTCCTCGGTGGGGACATAATTGGTTGATGATGAGGTAACGTTAGTAACTCTGCTCTTTTCGTGATGCATACCGGCATTATGCAGTTTACATCGTAGTTAAAGTACTGTACCTCCTCTTCGTTGCACCAGCGAGTTGCTCCCGCGCTGCGAAGGTACAAACGAACACCTATTATCATAAAGCAAACAAAGAACTGTACAAAAAATCAACAAACATCAGCTTTAATGATTTGGTAGTCTTAGGGCTGAATACCAACGAAGTGTGAAAGGAAACAGCAATAAAATCGGCTTTATTGCGGCTTCATTCATTGGGTGTTAACGAAAAAGACGAACAACTGTAGTCGAATAGCATACAAGCGTACCGATTAGTCAATTATTCTTGTGCAAAATAGGAATTAATGTCGAAACGTGTTGGGATTCTCGAAAAACCCAACGTTCCACGTACTTTTCCGCTAAAAGCTTAACAAGGTTCGACTTAATGAAGTAAAACACGCAAAAAGCAAAGCAAACACGCGTGATATTCAACACCGAGTCAATATTTGTGCGCTTGGTTGTTTCGGTTAAGTAAATTTAACAAAAACCATGTCAACAATTAACGTCGTATCGTTATAGTCATACCGAAAATCATAGTAGGGCAATCAATAGAGAACAGCTGTATGAAGAAAAATATTGTTATTCTGTTGAACGTCAATTGAAATAAACCCACTGGTTTACATACGTCAACATTAATCAACGACTACTCGAAAATAAAACTGTGTTTTGTTTATTATTCCAAACACATGAGTTAGATACATTATAATGAGAGGCATCACTATCAACTTAGGAATTCACGTACACACACAAGCCCAGGGGTCTGTTTCACAGAAATACAATTCATGTTTTACTATGACAACTCCATGTACATTGCAATTTCGATTAACCTATTAGTATTTTTATGGAACTGGCCCAGAAAGATAGGAAAGACAATCGAAGATAGAAATATTATAAAATAGCTGTCTCGGATATCGAAAATCCTTGCTGTCTGGGCGAGAATGTTCGATGTGACGCTCGTGGCATTAAAATGAGTTGATCCTTGTTATGACTTGGCTACTGTGTTGAAAGGTCGTCTCATAAATGCAGCTCACGGATGCCAGCTCGACTGGGGGGTAGAGGAATGGACGGGGCATGTCTGTTTATCTTATAAATTAAACGGCTTTTCAAAAAAACATTAACAAGTAAAAACTTCAAAACGAAACGACACGAACGGCAAACAGTTTTTTTTACAAGATTGATATTCTGAACTTATAATAGTGATAGCGCTGGTTGTATTCATAAACTACTGGCGTTGGAAATGCGGAAGTATAGAAAAAAAATGCCTGTAGCAATGATATGAAATATATAATTATGTATTTCATATATTTTAAGATCCATCATATTGATTTTATCCGCTTAATACGTTGCAATGGCACCTCATTCTGACTGGTTCATGCGCTTGTACACAATTATATTGAAATCAACCCTTTATATGTTACCACTGCTGAGGCACGGGGCTCTTTCTGCATAGCAGGAAGCTTAGGCCATACGCCACCGCGAGGGCCAAGTCCGGGTTAGTGGAGGATCGGTGGATCTATCTTCATCCGTACATACGACATGCTAAATCATAGCCAATCCTTTTGGCTTTGCTTAGTCAGAAAATGAAACCATTAATGCAAAGTTTCAGCTCGAGATTAAACGTTACAAAGTATTGTCTATCGCACATCTTGCTAAATTATAAAGGCGAATCGGAGATTGCAAATATAACAGAATCTGCCGTTGGAACAAAATCAAAACCAGCTTCTTTAAGTTCTCACGGTAAAAAACACTTTTCATCAAAGTTCTTCACAGTTTTACTGTATGAAAAGGTAAATTTATTGGACCCTTTCAAGTAAAACACGACGAGGAAACTTTTATTTCTATCATTCCTGTTGCACCGATGTATAGGTACGTTTTATAAGCCGAATTTATTGCTCGCATTGAATAGGAAACGATATAAAACTTTTAAAAAACTTCCAAACTGGCGGCGACAGGAAGAGTTCCAAACAAAAACTACACCCGTATCCGCCCAAATAGAGACATAACTGAGCCGTCGACGCATAATGATGAGAAATGTCTAGCTGCCCGTTTGTTCGTAGAGGAAAAAAAAAGTGCTGGACAATGAGGGAAATATTTCGGCTGACTTTTATTGTAGCTACCAACGAATGTTATTAAACAAACAATTCGCCCATTCGGCGACATGTCTTCGGTCAGGGGTTTGTATAATTGATTCTTTCCGGAGCGCGGGACGGGCCTGCGGGCCTATTGTGGACACGCCACGCAGTTTCCGCCGACAAATAATATTCTTATTCCGCCAGAGAGGACTCTTTGGGAGATTCCTCCTCATTTCCGTCTCTAAACGAAATGTCACACGCCGACAATGGCGCCAACTCCTCAAAGTGAAATGTAATGGGATGTTATGACAATATGCCGAGAAAGTAATACGTGTACACGTAATTTCATTTTTATATCGTAGTACATCTTTTTTTCTAACAAAAATAATTGAGCTTTAAGCTTTAAAGTCTCCTTTTAAATAAGTGTGTAACGTGATGTAGGTACGTACCAAGAATTAATATTTAGGGTAATCCTTTTGCAAACAAAATTTGCCTCTAATAGCCTCGCCAATAGATTTAAATTGCAGCATAAACTTTAAGCGCAAAATTATGGGGTCCATCGTCGTGAACAGTTTGCTAACCTGATAATAATCGGGCGTGACACCTGCAGCCCAACCAATCAACAATGTAAGCAAAATTGGTCCTCGCCACAATAAAGCTGACACTAAACGTTTATCCAAGTGTGTCATTAGAATCCCAAAAACGATCGTCGCAGACGGGTTCCTCCGATAATATCAAACTAAACGCACGCAGCGTACTCATTCCAACTCCGTCATTATAAAATATTTAGCGATATACCTAATTTTCGTAAATGATACGAGGGGTTATTTTAATAGAATGCCGGTAATAACTAGGCACCCGGACGCAATACGCCCTCAAGTTTCCCGTAATGACCGGTTGGGACGGACCCACACGAGATTAATATATCCAAAGGGATTCGAATAATAACAAAAGCCATAACAAAAAAGTAAAACGGCCGATAAACGTTTGTGTCTACCTGGTCTTGGGCCATAGAGCGTGTAGTAAAGTAATGGACGCTCTTTGAGCGGCCGATGCCTTGTGTAGCAAGCCCGCGCACCCGATAACGTCCTCCACAAATATAATAAATTAACCGATAAAATTCTTAACTTTTTCAACCAACTTCGACTAATTGTTTAAAGGAACCTGTTATTAGAGCAGAGCTTCGCCCCGAGCCAGTGTTTTCCTGCCTATCATATCTATGGGAACAAACAATGGTTTTTTGTGATCTAAATTAATAAATCTAATTTATGAACGAAAATAATAAATTAGATACATTATGAGATAAGAATCAGGGTGTTACTCAAGGTAATAATAAAGCGGGCATCGGTCTACAAAGAACGTAAGCACGATAAACAAATTTACTTTCACATACAAATTGTCGCTTGCGCATTTTCGTAAAGATGGCAGCTTGAGAAAAAATACAACAAAGAGCAGTCATAAGTAAAAAAAGGGCTCCGGCTATTCAATTACACCAATCATTTACTTCGGAACTAAACTAACAAAAATCTCCTACTGTAAAGTCATAAAAACCTCAATAAAGTTATGCAAAGAACGTTGTCGGCAAAACACCGACAATAAGATACAATACGAGTACCAGTGCCACCCAATGTGAAAGGGTTGCGGGTATTAAAACAGACAGACAATAGATGATAAACCTCTTGGACAATAACTGAAAAACTCAAAAGGCACCCAAAAGAGATTACTCGTTGGCTTATGCAGCAAAAATAAGACAAAACAGCAGCTTTCTCTTTTTCTTAATTGTGCACTTCTGTTAAGTGTGCCTAGAGGCTGCTGGCTGTAATCTCTGCAATTTGCATGACAAAGGCTCATCAAGACTTCGTTACATGTTTTCATCAAGCAAACCCGACATTGCAACAAATATAATGTCGCACAGACTGTCGTCAAACGGTGATGAAGCGTAGACTACGCAGATAGATGAAACGAACTAATATCTACAAGTATGAAAAAAGAAGAAAAACCACAAACGCCGAAAAAAACAAGACTGTGCCCCAAAACCAACATCTATTAATCGCTTATGACAAATATTAGGTAACAACAAAGGCACAAAAACCTGTTAAACAATCAAGACTAGATGACACACACCCGCCCATTTGTGACAAAAAAGGTCCCACAAGAGATGTTCATTTTCTGAAAGATGACACTAATGTCTTTGCCGTGTCTAATGTGACTTTTGTCATTTCTAATCTGGAAAATACTGCTCGTATCTTTTATTTTGCACCTGCAAAAAATTCAGCTGCCCGTTGATTAATATCGAATGAATCCCTAACTCACAAATGCTAAAATAAATTGCTCAACCCCAATGACAAATATAACGATTTTTGTAATTCTTAGAATACGTTGGCTGAGGTAACTATGAAGTTTGCCAGCAATATATTAAAAGCTTGTGGTTAACTCATAATAAGTTCGATATATTAACCTATGCTATTATTTTTTAATTAAACTTTTCAAGACTACGGACTTTCTCTATGTAACAAAAGGTTTGTAGACTGAAGTAAAACAATCATGTTTTACTTCAGTCTACAAACCTTTTGACTTAAATTAAATGTCACACTTTGAACACAAACTAAATGCCTAAATAGACATATCATAGGATATGATAATAAGTAGATTATTATTAAGTAGTAATTTTCGACACAAACTATTAAAAATTGTATCTAATGAGAGAATGATGTCTCTTTTTGAGATAACCAAAAGCTATCAACTAAAAATGCGCTAAAATATCACTTGGTCTCCAACTTAACCGCAGACCGAGAACTATGTTAATGACTCCATTAGAGGCGATAGTAACAAATTGTTTTATGCGGCTTATCTATGCTGACTAATATGTCCTATAGTGTTTACTATTAAAAGAGGAAACGTCTTCATTCCGGCGACGGCGACGCTACGGACAGATTAATCTGTGCCGCATTCGGCGAAAAAAACCAAAATAGTTTATTGAATCCAAAATTAACTTCAGAACGTAACACAGACGTCGATGACGCATTTATGTCGTCTTTGTCTTGGGCCAAGTGTGAGGTCTGCGAAGCGATTCGTTACAATTTGTACCGAAACATTATGACGTTAACCACCACCCAAGTTTGTCATTAATTCATTAAGACTAGCCACTTCAGTAGGCCCCCCACGAGTCACTCGAAAAAAGGAAAAAAGATTCGGCGCCGTGTAAAAGTGGTGTCGGGAGCGGTGCGGGTTTTGCATTGCGCAACGTACTGTCCTAACAAAACAATGTCGGTCGAGCGATGGCATTGTCAGGGCGGGACTATTAGGACGAATTGCAGGACGTGCCTGCGACCGCGGGAGGCTGTAGCACTTCTTTATTACCTTTAGTTTCACGCTTGTTTTGTTTGCGTTACACGTTGGCGCTCTCGCTACAGTTAGAATGGCAAATTGGCGCACTTTTTCTGTGGAGGCAGGTACTGGGGGCTAAGTTCGCAGTCACTCGGCGAGAGCTCTTATTTCTGAAGAAAAAGAGCTGATATCCTACTAGCTAATATCTTTCAGGGATAAGCTGGCCTTTGTACTTGTTATTTCTTATAAGTACCTACTCTAGTTTATATATTTTTAGATGTGAAAAATATCAGTATCTCAAATATCTGTATCTAGGCAATCTGAATATAGGTACAATTAACTGCAGTCATTACCTTTAGAATAGAATAGAATAGACACGTTTATTTGGTACCATTATAAAAAATAAAACATATTTCTTATTGCTAAGTCGCTCATAATGTAACTTAGTAGAAAACACGTGTGAAATTAATTTTAAAACCCTCTTTAGCTAAAATTGTATTTAATTTTAGTCAGATTATGTTGAATTTAAATAATAATAAAATGCTTAATCCAGAGCCTTCAGTCTTACTGTCGGAGAAGTGACAAAATTGGGAGGAGTAGGTTTTTCGGTAGAATTTACTCACTACTTTTTTAATTAATCGGAAAGGTTATTTCGACCCCCTGTAAAATTAACGGAGCTCTCAATAAAAACTCTTTTATAATGTGTATTGATATATTTAATAAAGTACCTATAAAGGCAGATGCCTATAAAGTCGAACAAATACATACATCCAAGAGGCTTATCTGTAGTCCCATGGCTTTTATGCAATAAAAATATGAAGTGTTTACTATTTTCTCAGGTTAGATTAGACTTAGTTGTGAACAAATATATACAAAATAATATAGAATTGAAATATAAATATTAAGCGTTATTTTAGTACTAATTATAAAACAATGTGTTTACTCCAGAAAAGGAAGAATTTAGACATGTAGCTTTTTTATAAAATCACCTGTAACTGCTAATGTTAAGCCGAATTTAAATAATGAAGTTTTTCAATTATTTATATAAATTTCATTTCATTATGAAATTTTAATGTTTATTTTTTGTTATTTTCACCTATTAGAAGTTTCCTAAAACCTTTCAAAGGTAATAAAATATTTACCTTTATAAGTGATTATTGTCTCAAAATCTTAGACTGAAAACGTATTGAAAACTGTTATTTACGACGCTACATCCTGAGACACAGACATGCAGACACACAGGTTGATATAGTCTTCAAACATACAACACCACTCGTTTTGCAAAGTCGGAGGTAAGAAACACGAATCCCCAAGTTATTAGTTCCAAATAAGCCACACAAGTCGAAAAACGCCGAGGGGTGGTGTTCAGAGAAAAATCACTATACCTCGCACTTTATCTTTCCGCACACGATCCCGAGGAATTTGCTCTGTTTTTGTCATTCGCACTATCTGCACCCCCGATCTAATCTACTGCGCGACCTCTATGAAGCTCAGCACTGCGTCCCGAAAAATTACTCGAGGGATTGACATAAGCTGACGTTCACTAACGAACGGCAGCTTTTACGTAGGCTGATTGGGAAAATCTTGACAAGATTCATGTTGCATTTCGCAACCGCTTCTGACCAAACCTCGCGAATCTACAGTCACAATTGTTTAGAGTTTTACAAATCGGGGTACTTTTAATGAACGAACCTCAATAACAGTGTTTGAGCTCTATCTATATATTTTGTTAGATAACGCTGACAACCAGGAACCAGCGAATGCACTTTATTGTTATGTAGCAGGAAAAGATAAAACAAAAGGTTGAGACTTTTATTAGAGACTCTATGTAACTGATAAGATTGGGCGAAATTAACCTGTCAATGCTTAGCTCCAAATAAAAAAAAATTAAGACTCTTCATTATCTTCTTTCGTAGAAAAAGAGTTTGAATGAAATGTGGTTCTGTTCTGTTAATGAAGAAGCCCATATAAGTACTAATTATAACAGGTATAATTAAATACGCATTAAGTAAACGAAAAATACATCCTCAATAATGTGTCCTGCCAACTATAGACATCATTAATTATCCGCAACCTACGTTTCTTGTACAACAATAATGAATTCCCACTGCTCAATGGCAAATTTGATTACTCGCTGAATACTAGGCACTTCCCACAGCAAATTCTGAAGGCAAAAACGAAAGGCTCTTCTTCCTACAAATTAGATTCGCATTAATGAAACGTGGGCGGACAGGGACTAATCTAACAACCCCGGAATATCAGACAAAAGGCGGCCGAACTCGAAAAATAGTCCCGAACTTTAAAGGCAATTACATAAAATGGACGCTATCAAAGCGAAAAACGGCGTAAAATAAAACCGGTCACGTATCCCGGGGCCCGCGGGTACCTCTAAACTTTGGAAACGATGCACCTGTTATTAACTCATCGCACACCTTTGTTCGACACAATAGAAACTAAATTGCAACTCCAATTTCTCATAAAGAAGAAAGGCTGCATATGCAGGTAAAGTTTTTTTTCGCGTTTCAAATATTGGTCGGCCTAACGGCTATTTCACGGTAACGTGAATGTCGATTACAGACAAAGCCACCAAATAACGTTATAGTTTGGTACGTAATCCTATCTTTTACGATAATTGAGTCGTCATTGAGTGACAAACACTTAAACTGTCAGATGTATAATATTAGTGGATAGTATTAGTAGAAAATTGGAGTCAACGAAAGCTCTAAACTATCACTAGAACTGATAGAATATTATTTCATTATTAGATAGATGTCTTTACCTGCCTATCTCCAATAAAACAAAGCTTTTTAACTTTTTAATAATATAATTTAGCAGACTAGTCCGACAACTACCACATTTAGAAGATAAGATATTAGATATAAAAGCCGTAAAGGAATAGTTAAGACTGTTTTATGGTGTCCATAAAAGAACAACAACCTCAGTCGCACACCCGAGATTTGGTGTAATCAAATATCTCAGATCACACCTTTGTACTTTATTAAGCCCATAAAAAATTAACAACGTTGCTAATTTTTAACATTTGCTAGCTGAATTCAACTGATCAGATTAGTGTCATAGTTTATAAAATGCAGTAAAATCTAGCATCTGAACCGGTTGACACTATTGAAATATCAACACCATTTTCCATTATGTCAATCATAGATAATCTGACTTGTTCATAATCAGCAAAAACGTTAATGGGGTCGTTAAAAACTACACGTTTAAAAATTGGTTTTCAATGTATAATTTTGAACATATTTTGCGAACATAAATTATGCTCGATATTTTATGACGTATAATTATAATAATGTTCACGACGATGTAGCTTAGACAAGATGTACAAAGTAGTTTAATGGCGATTAAGTTCTCGTTTCGAACAAGAATGGGCGTACCTTTGCTATTCTCAATCCTCGATTGTTCCACTGTTGCGAATCGTGCCTTTCATATTACAAGCATTTTCCACTTAGCTTACTGGCTTACATTTTCAAATAGCAAAATAGCGTCGTATCATAGCATGACTTTCAACAAAAGTTTCTAAAAATCACAAAAAGTTCTGCTCATCGTGGGCGTAACAAAGAAGCCACTGTCTAACGGAGCGTATAAAAAGAACAACGGAGACTCCATCAATGACTATCATAAGCAGCATCACCTATCAGCTGCTGTTACGTGACCTAACCTAACCCGCAAATTTGGCGGCGCCGACGCACGATGACGGCGCAGCGCCTCCTATGCGCGGCGGCACAAAAACCGTAACCAATCGGTAACAATGCGGCGGCAAAACCGCTCAACCTCCAACCCAACCACATGGGATTAAACGGTACTAAAACTATATTGAAAACCAAGTTGAGGTACCTACATTTCAAAAACTGGGGCACCGAGACACATTATGGAGCGGTTGGAATTAGACAAGCATGTGACGGAAATTTCAAAAGTTAAGTAATTGAAGGAACCGTATGTATAGTTGCGTATAGTAGAGATAACCAAAAGCGAAATTAATTTTATAATGTGATATTATAACTTCAACGAGCGATGCCTCAAGCGAAATATACTACTCGTATGTAGCTGTAATAGCAGCACGGAATCACTTAGGAATTATTACACAGTATAATGTGAGCAATCGAATAGAGTTCTAAACGACTTGCTTATTTGAAATGATACCCTGGCCGCGTCCAAATTGAGAAAATTACCATCGACTCAGACAATGATAGGCCATTGGGTTGGGTACGATTGAAAGAGTTCATATTGTGTTTATAATTACGATTTCACGCGTGGTTATGTATGAAGAGAACGATCTTGTTAAGTATTCGTCATGCTGTCGGTTTGTGTACAAACGATTTGAGGTATACTTCTGATTAAAAATGTTGTCAAGTTCGAGTACTCGAGTCGAATTAGAGTTGCTCGTAACTTAATCTACAACGTGAGAAAAACATCCAAAAATTTCAGGTCTAGTTGAAGATTCCTCTGATCGTTGAAACAATAGGTAGGCAAAAGTGTCATTCCTCAACTGAAAATCGATACCGTGTCGCCCGCAGGTAGAGGCATGGTTGACTTTTTTTATAAAACTAAAATTATATTTGAAAACTTTTTTTTAAAGCTGTGTATTCCCTGTGATGATAACCCTACAAAAACATCCTTAAAAAACTCTCTTCTTCAACCTAGTGCCACGCAATACTGAGTGTAGGTCTATTGTGATGCACGCCATTCATATGTTGGTCTTCCAGTCCAGAATACAGTCTTTTCCTGCCACTTTGACCAAGTCGTCAGTCCATCTTACTGGTTGGCTGTCCACACTTCTGCACCCGTCTCTGCGTTACTGACTAGCACTTTTACATCCCATGGTTTATCTAAAAAAAAAAAAAATTTAACTGTTTATTTCATAGTAAAAAAGTACACAAAAGTTTTCTTGTTCTGGAGGCTAAAAATCTTTCATATAAGCTTATAATGCTTCTTGTCTATGACATATGGCCTGCCGCCCTGGCTGCGTCGGTCAGTTTCGTTCTTCTTCGGATGTCGTTGTTTCTGATCGGATCTCGGAGTGAGATACCCAACATAGCTCTCTCTTAAAACTACTTGTATTTAAATCCATCTACAATACTTCGCCGACAACTTGGTATCTTTGTAGCTTTTTCCGTCGCCCTTAGCCTTAATGGGGGCGACACGTCCGCCATGCTTAAAAAGTCATTAATGATCCTTAGCAAGCGCAGAAGTCGACAAATTCAATTATATCTTAATCGTCATCTCAAATCAAAGTGTTCTTTGGAAACACATAAAAACACTTTCAATTGGTTTTGCAGGATACGGCGCGAGAGCCAGTCCCATAAAGGGTTCGCCATAAACGTTGCCTCAATTAAATTCACGAACCCTGTTCTCATTTACAGTTTCAAAATTGTCTCAAAGAAGATAAGACAAGCGCATTATCTGGAATGCGTGTGATACGACCACGCAACGTCGAATAAACGCCCCGTGAAGTAATAAAACCGGGCCACGGTAATTCTAAAGGATGCCTATAAATTCTTTATTTTATGATCACGGGCACATATTTAATTCTAAGAGCATCCCACTGTTTCCTTTTTCGTTAGCAATAAGTATAAAGTGTATTATTAATTTTATTCAGTCCGTAATTGTTATTTGAACACTTACTGCAATGCAAAGAATTGGATATTAAACAGTGCATTCCGTTGAAGTTCCTCAGATAATAATGCCGCCTATATACGTCCCACTGTAGAGCAAGGGCCTTCTTTCGAAGAGAGAAAATGAGCTTAATTACCACAGCTACTATTTGAAATACCTAGATATTAGCTACTATTTGAAACGCTCAAAGTGTATTTTTAATTTCCTACAAATAATACCCACATAGGCACTTACATTACTTTGCGTGCAAAGCAGACCACCTCTTTGCATATAGCTGACAACATAATGTTTTCGTCTTTTTACCTATCCAGTGCATCTTATCCGCCGCGGGGATTCTTCAATACCACACTTCCGAAGATATTAAACGCACCATAATACGTTGCCGACATCGAACAATAACTACCAACCAATAAGGTTTACAAGGAATACGCACACGCCTCGAACTCAGACAAAAGGTGCGCCTAATTGTTGGGAACTGACAAAAAGGACCATTTCTTACATGTTTACCTTTTGAACAATATGCAGTGGGTCGATTATAAAATAAGACCGCTACCATACTAGGATTTAATAATCTTGATACTAACATTTATTAGAAGCTACTGGTTGACCATTAGGAATACGTACATATAGAAAAGGTACTCGTTCTTCAGCGCGAACTTAGCCACAGGTTATCCATTCAATAAATCGATTTAAAGAAAGTGATGTAAGTGTAAAGGGCAATATCATCACTATTAAGTAACATCACTAACATCATAAGGTTTTTTTTTTCAAAAAAAGTCATATTTTACGACTATAAATACTACAGCCACATTTTTTTTTTACAAATTAAAACATTAATCTAAAACGAAATATATATAAAAATTAAATAAACGTCCATCAATCAAATCGCGCCGGAACATACCCGACCCTAAGGGTAAGATTAAGTTAGTAAGAAATGCCTATGGATAGTAGTTTGGTAGACTGAACATACTGTACAGATAGAAATACAATAATTAGTATTTAAGTTCTCTTTTCATCTGAATTTTTCTATTTGTGGTGTACTGTCACTACTTGTTAAACTTAGGGCCGTGGCAATTGGCATTAATCCAGGGCCGTGGAACTGCATCACTTGGTTCACAGGTGCGGCTTGATGTTCAGTAAGTTGCCTCGATACTCTGTTCGTTAAGTAATCAACTTAGTGATGTGGGTACATCGAGTTGTCATTGGGGACCATGAGTTGCACTTCCGTGAAATGAGGCCCAGTTTGTCACAAAACATTGATCTTCGTAAACTAAAGTCAGTTGTGTTGTCAGTGGGATACTCTAAGGGATGTGTTGATTTACCTTATTCACTTGTGTATTTTACTATAAGATTATTTTTATGTGTAACTCATCCTGTTGTAACCCGAACAAATAAAATAAAACAAAATAAAGTTTGTTATTTTTTTTTTGTTTTTGTCGTATAAAAAAATTGTAGCTATATAAGTACGTAAAAAATTGTAGCTATATAAGTACGTAAAAAATTGTAGCTATATAAGTAATTTTTTTCTTGTGTGTAGTAAAAGTAAATAAGCCTCTAAATAGGTTTTTAAAATAGTAAAAGTATGTAATTCAAACTATATATATAATTTTACAAAAATAAAATAAAAGACTTCCACGCACCACAATCACTTGTCCTAATAGTATGATAATGGGTAGCACTACGGTAACCAAGCTAGGGCATCATAAACTTAGAAATACATTCAGAATAACGCTATTTGTACAAATGTGCCCGGTAAAAATCATTGTACAAAATGGCACAATTGTACAAATAGCGAACCCAGAACCCATCACCTCCGGCATGGTAATCAGACTTGATATCGTTAGACCAACGAGGCAGTCATAAATTGGTAAAATACCAACTCCACCCACATAGAAATTTATATTTAAAAAAAATCAAATAAAGTATCAAACCACCGCGAGCGCAGTCCGGTGTAGTCCCAACTAGTTTCTTTGGAATACTCACAAAGAGAACCGGAGAAGGCAACAGAACAAACAGAGTCTTCTCGTTGGCAACGTTCCCCCGCACAATACTCCTGGCCTCTTCACGTCACTGCCCATCACATTGAGCAGAAACACAAACATTTAAAAAATCATCATACACTACGATACCCCGATGTGACAAAAAGTAAGAGAGGAAGAAAAACATGCAGCCAGCTACAATTATCGTGCCCAGAAGCACAATGGTCACTTTGACAAAGGCAAACAGTGACCAGTCGTTGAATTTCGAGGAACATTCTGATGCTTCTGAGTACAAAGTACCGCTTGGGCGTATAAAAAAATTATGCCTTTCGGACATGAGTCATTACGCTCTCGGATGGATCTCGCGGATGAGATAACTACAAAAACAGACGATGATATGTTATAAGACCACACGAGAGCACATTACCGAATGAGATTCAAATTCAACAACACTTAGATATCAATAAGTTCATACAACTTCTGCAATTTGTCCGCAAAGTTTTCATTGACCAAACATCCATGTGACGTATACCTCCGCATCATACATTAGCACAATGACACCAGGTTTTTAAAACACTCTTACAACTTGCATATTAATGTTAATTGAACCTACCAAAAAGGTTACGTTTTCTTTGTTACTGTACTTTTGGGGTTTTTGTATGGAATCAGGCGTTACTTTGCGGAAATCCATAATAGCATTAAAAAAAATTGGCGGAATGTAGCAAAGTAATTTTCACATATTAATGCTATTTAGGGGGTTTCCTAGGATCTCTTGAAAGAAAGAATTTTTTTTATGTAGTCTATATTACGTCCCACAGCTGGACTCAGGCTTTCTCTCAGAGACACAGCGAGTATAGGCTTAATTAGCACGCGTACCCAATGCGTTGGCAATTTTAAGCGCTGAGGTAGTTGAACACCTCAGACACTGAAATAAATATTATTATATTCAGAACGAAATAAAACGCTGGCCCCGCTGTTGGTTCAGGTGTAGGAATCTTCTCGCTATCAATACAAAGTCAACATTGACAATAAATATATCTTTCGGCGATCATATTTCTGTGCGAATAATAGCCTTGCGCAACGTTTGTTTAGGCCGAACGAGAATGCACGCGCAGCTTTTCACTATGTCGAACCTAAGATGTATGGAGCATCGCATCAACCTGTACAAATATACCCTCCTACTTATGATAATGTATTCATACGAACTACTTCGTCAGCGTCGTGTCGGATATCAAATTTGTTGAGAATTCCGTACGGGCCGGCCCACTCACTGTAACCCAACCGCCCATGCCGGTTGGCCCAGCCCGTGACGTCGCGATTCCCCAACAAAGCGTCTAATTTATTTATTCAACTTATTTTCATATCCTCCATACGAACACTCCGATCCACGGCACCGATTGGAATGTGTGTGACTCTTCTAAAAATACAACTGTAAGAGCCATAGCTACATATTTTGATGGAAATCATAACAGCGTAAAGGCCATTATATGTAAGCATGAAATCACATAATTCTATACGTTGCCATGACTGTATGGATAATTTTTATTCCTAAGAATAAACTGATAATAAAATGTAACGGCTGATTTTGAAGTTTATGTCTAGCTTATATTCATCTGTTTAGTTTAAATTCTTCTTGTGGTTCCATCTACTATCAGAGGTGGTCACTGCCCATGCGCCTATTATTAAATAGTAGCTAACCCGAAGAACTTTGTACCGCCACAGTTTCCGTTTATATGATTCTTGTTACCATGGCAACGCCATAAATAAATATCTTTGTTTGGTCTGAAAAAAGATAACGGTAACAAGAAAATTGTATTCCACGGAAACGCATTAGCGGAATATCAAGTATCCTACGTCTCAATTCAGATGTTTGTCTATCTGTATGCCAAGTTTCATGTGACCCCGTTCAGCCGTTATTGCGTGATTGAGTAACAAACAACAAAAGATCTTCGCAAACTATCAAATTTGTTCTATTAATAATATTTGTACTTTTAAAAAATAAATGTTTTCCAAACAACAAGCATACTACAAGGTAAGTAGGTTGAATAGACAGACCCAACGAAAGGTTTTTCTACAAATTACTCGTGATTAGTGAAGGCGCCACTTTTCCTAACTCTTCTCAACTGTAGGTACCCGAGATAAGGTTCAGGTAAAAGTTAAAAAACCTAAACACTTCCGCAGCACCTCCTTAAATAAATAAAAAAGGAACCATTTTTTACGTTTGCCAAGACAATCAAACAACTATTTTTAGGGTCCCCTTCCGTGGCATAGCGTAACATCAAGAAGAACTTCATATCCATTGAAAAGTGTTCTTATTTCAAACTCAAATTCGATGTTTAAAGTGAAGTTGAAATTTAAGTACAGTTTCTTCTTCTTCAGGCTATATTAGTCCACTGCTGGACATAGCCTTCCTCTAATGAGCGCCATAGCGCCCTGTCTTCAGCTTGCCGCATTCAGCATCAGCCGGCAGTTTTTCGCAGATCGTCATCATACCTGGTCGGAGGGCGTCCTACGCTACGTTTGCCGAGTAGGGGTCTCCACTTAAGAACACGTTTACTCCAACGGTTATCGGTTCTTCGCGAGATATGGCCAGCCCACTGCCAATTCAGCTCGCTATCTCTCTGTGCTATCTCAATAACTTTGGTTCTCTGTCGGATGCATTCGTTAGGAATCCTCTCCTTCAGAGAAAAAAGCTTCCAAGTATAGCTCTGTCCATAGCTCGCTGAGCGACTTTAAAATGGTGGACCAGCCCTTTCGTGAGCGTTCATGTCCAAGTTCAGTTTGTATTTAAGTATTTGTTTTTTCGTAGTTGTACTCTTTCTTGACTAGAATTGAGAAAGGAATGTTGCGTTGGTTTGGACATGTGGAGAGGATGAAGGAAGAAAGAGTGACGAAACAAATATATATTGCGAATGTGAGTGGAAGGGCTGGTAAGGGACGTCCCAGACGGACTTACATAGACCAAATAGGGGATGTATTAGCAAGGAAAGATAAAAAGTACCCGTAACCGGCGTGCGTACATGCATCGACTTATGAACGTTGATGAAGCGAAGGTGATCTGTCAGGATCGTGGCAGGTGGCAGTCCCTGGTCTCTGCCTACCCCTCTGGGATACAGGCGTGAGGTTATGTATGTATGTACGTAGTCGGGCCATAAGTTCTGTCACATAGGTTTAATTTCGAATTTAGAATACTGGCCACAAAAAAGTTATTGGCATTCAAAATTTGAATTTTTCAAGAAAATAAAAACAGCTTTTCTGGAATTTTCTTCATTTTCCAATATGGAGTGGACGCGCAAAGAAGACAGAGTCGCAGTAATTGCATTGCATCGTTGCGGCCAGGCGCCAACTGAGATTTTCAAACTGCTGAAAAATTTAAAATTCCAATGAGATTTATTTATCGTACTATCAAACGATTCAAGGAAGATTCAAGTTTAGATGATAAACAAAGAAGCGGTCGACCTCGTACTGTTCGGACTCCAGCGGTCATCAAAGCAGTGAAGGCGCGCATCCAACGAAATCCTGTCCGCAAGCAAAAAATGTTGGCTCTGCAGATGGGACTAAGCAGAACCACTGTTAAAAGGGTGTTGAATGAAGACCTAGGACTGCGTGCCTACAGAAAAAGAACAGCACATCTTCTTACCACACGGCTGAAGAAAATCAGACTCGAAAGATGCCGGATTTTGTTAAGGCGGTACGCAGGTAAAAAATACTGCAAAATACTTTTTTCAGACGAAAAAATTTTTAATGTTGAAGAGAGTTACAACAAACAAAATGATAAAGTGTATGCACAGTCTAGTGAAGAAGCGAGCAGACGTGTGCCACGTGTTCAGCGTGGCCATCATCCTTCGGCATTCATGGTTTGGCTTGGGGTCTCCTATTTGGGTCCAACAGAGGTGTTTTTTTGTGAAAAAGGAGTGAAAACCAGTGCCCTCGTGTATCAAAACACAGTCCTAACAAACATTGTGGAACCCCTTTCACAAACGATGTTCAAAAATAGGCACTGGGTTTTCCAGCAGGATTCTGCGCCGGCCCATAAGGCGAAAAGTACCCAAAACTGGCTCACGACCCGTGGAATCGACTTTATCAGGCATGAGGATTGGCCCTCCTCCAGTCCAGACTTGAATCCTTTGGATTACAAAATATGGCAGCACTTAGAGGAGAAGGTCTGCGCTAAACCACACCGCAACTTGTAGTCGCTTAAAGCATCTCTGATTAAAGCAGTAGCCAATATTGACATGAATGTCGTGGGTGCATCGATTGATGACTGGCCTTGCAGATTGAAGGCTTGTATCGAAGCCAGAGGAGGACATTTCGAATAGTTTTAATATGGTTTAAATCTGTATTTTGTACCCTTTCCTTTGATATATAAACTGTTGTAATGCGTAACTTATTGTGTCCTTTATTTAACTTTCCATATGTGACAAAACTTATGACCAGACTACGTATGTATGTTGTACTCTTTCTACTAGTTTTTTTGCAGTCTCTGACAGAAATCCAAAGCTGGACATAGGCCTATGAGCAACTCTACTTTTTAAGTCCACCATAGATAAAGCGCTTTTTCTTCCGCCGCGCGTGTCATTCGGAACCCTTTACGTGCAAACGAAACCGCAGCCAAGGAGCCGCAGTAACTTTTAACTTTGTTTCTATTGAAAAGATACCGTTGTTCGAAAATACGTAACAAACGTTTCTTATCCGCAACGTCAGATAATCCTAAAACGAAAGTTTATAGACAAGGACAACAAACAATTGTTTGAGTGCTTTGTATTCTTCTCGATTCCACTAACTGTTAGTTTGCAGATAAAAGCAAACAATGAGCAATACAGTTTTCGCTCCTCGTTTTGGACCGCGAACAGTTTTGTGGAAATGGCCAAGCACTTGCCTAATAATTACAAAACCGCTTCCACAGGTAGAGGCACCTGAATATTTAACAATTTGGTTTTCAAATTAAACACAGAAGTGGAAATTAAAACACCAGCTGATTTATGACTTATTTTACTAATGTAATTTATGTGGACCGGATTCCAATTTTCTACAGAATTAATTCCATTCCATGTTTACATTCCTATGATTTTGCACGAAGTCACTAAGCGAAAATTTACTTAACAATGTGTAGCCTAATAATTCCCATTTAGGCGAAACGAAATTGCCAAATTATAGCTACTGATGAGTAGAAACGACCTCGGTATTCTACAGAGCGACGCATGATAAACGGCCATTAAAACGTCCAGAATTCGAAACAGCACTCAAAACAATTTATAATCGGACAGTCTTATTTAAATATTAACAGTTGCTTGATATACGGCACACTGGACTGTTACGTAGGCGACAGAAATAGTCGGAGAGACGTGTGAATTTGTATTGGCATTTATAAAAATGATAAGGAGGTTAATAAAAAGTATCGAGCGAGGAGGATGGATGATTCGGTAGTCGCTCGCTCGCTGTATTAATCATAGCGTAGACGCCTACGGGGCGTGGCTAGAGCTTATTAATTCAAGTGGAAATTGTAATGGAGGCCAGGCTACGGAGCGCTACGAAAGTACTAGGTCCAGGCTATTTTTTATGAACAATATGAACTAGTACGTTTGAAGAACTTCTTAGTTTTTTTTTATAAGGAATTGCTCTGGCAGCATATAACTTGCAAAGTCGCCAGTAATGTAATGACTGAATAGTGTCCACGATTGTAATTTTGCTACGCTGCCGATTCTACGCTCCTCGCACTTTGAAGCCTGACTTCCATTACAATTTGTTAATAAACAAAATCCATTTGATTTCGTTGACCTTCTTGTTTCACCCTCGGCGATACCAAAACGAAATTTAATCATATTTCGAAAAATTTATAGCCGACTAATTTGTGTTCTTAACGATGATTAATACTTCGGCGCTGGCAAGTCCAGTCTTTAAGGATGCTGTTATTTAATGCTGTCTCGAGTCATTCTCTTAATTTTTATTTTATTTAACTTTAAGCCAGTTGCCTGCGCCTGTTGTGTAACGTTCCAACCCCATCAGCCAGGAAGTTAGTACACAAGCGGTCCCCTTTACCAATTAATTACATTCTGTTGTAAACTGTTTAGCGGCCAAAAGATTAATTGCTTACTAACAAGGGTTAATCGTCGTTAACAACACCCAGTTAAAGTATTCCCACGTTTTTGTATTACCGAAAAACAAGTTAAGAATAAAGCAATTTCCTTTCTTTATTACTAAAAATACAGTTCATATAAAAGCTTACACGCGCCACGCTTGCGCGTAAGAACTACATCTTTAAATTGATTACAATCTCTGCCAGCCTCTTATTAAAATATTAGACCTACAAATAAGACGGTAAAACAACCACATAGTAAACTCTCGTGATAGGACCATAACACGGACTATAAATCATAATGACACCCGTGTAAACTGCGAACACTACATCATGTGTGTTTTAATATTTCGGCTACCTTCGTCCATAGCGTTCGAGATGATCGGTAAAAACGCAGTGTCCAATGAGAGATTGGATGGAATCGATCACCGTCACATGCCTAAAATAATTCTCTGTCGGAGCCGGCAGCGGCGGTAACGGGTCATGTCAGACCGCTCCATGGAGATGAGAGCTTCACAAACATACACCCCATCCATACACAACTTGGATGAGTAAAATACAGTGCAATCACTCTCACGTGATGATCACATTTCTGTGTTGAATATGATGTGTGGTGTCGGCCTAGAGAATAGCACCAACCCAATTCTTCCCGCGGGTGTCGTAAAAGACGACTATAGGACACAAACGGGGGGTGGGCAGCAGCGCCCCCTGCAGTACAATTCCACCAAACTGCGATCCCCAAACCGCATGCCCAGCGTGGGGATTATGGGCATTACCCCCTATGATAGTACAACGTGGCGCTTTTTAGGGGAGGGCTATGTCCAGCAGTGGACTAGTATAGCCTGACGATGACGATAATGATCACAGTTCTTACAGGTCACCAAGTAAATCATAATTTTGTGGTATGACACGCAAATAAAACAGGATCAAAACTCCAAAAACTAAACAGGAATGTAAAATTTGACGTTTCATTATTCAATCACCTCATATTTGTCTACTGCTAGGAAAAAAGGTGTCCCCGACGCACGCCGCTTCTTTCTGTCCTCGGCCATCTTCATCAAAAGACGGCCGCTGCTAGCAATCAGCTTTTAAGCATCGGTCCACTGGCGGGCATCCTACGCTGCGTTTGCCAGTTCGCGGTCTCCCCTAGAAAACTTAAAGCTATGACTATAACTTATAAAGGAGTTGTTTTAATTTAAAATAGTGTGGTGATATTACAATGCTTAAGTCATCCCTAGTAAAAAACGGTGCTTAAACTGGCAACCGAGTTATTTTTTATTATTCAAAAACTGCCGGCAGATGCTGGTTGCAGCAAACTGAAGACAGGGCGCTATGGCGCTCATTTGGGGAGGGCTATGTCTAATAATGGACTACTATAGGCTAAAGAAGAAGATTCAAATTCGCATTAACTACATTTCTTAACCAAAAAACAACATCTAAATCAACTATCTTTCAAATAATGTAAATATTTTTATATTAATAAAAATTTATTATGTTTTAATACATAATTTTTAATGCAGCTTCCACAGCAACACGTATATACCGTAGGTACTAATTTTGTTATTAAAAAAATTCTTAGGTCATGACCATCTTTCAAATCATGTAAATATTTTTTATACTAACAAATTTTCATTTCATTATCAATATAGATTTGCCACTATGGGGCAAGAGGCATACTCCTAGAAGTGGGCTCTATAGATGTATATAAAAAATTTTTAGGTCATAACCACCTCACGAATCTTGTATATTTAATACTAACACATTTTCTTTCCATTTTCAATACAGGATTGTCACAATGGGGCAAGAGGCATACGCTAAAAGTGGGCTCTATACACATATACAAGTAGATACGAACACGACATATCACCTAAAGTAAATACAAATTTTTGGAGTGCCATAAAGTGTCCTCTATCTATCAGTCTACTCCTGTCGAGGGCAACAGCTGTACATTCCTGTCTCAAGTTTCCGGACACCCCGGCGCGGGTCATAGCTAATAAATCATAAACAACCCTCGAAGACGAATTGATAAGGAAAATAAAGTGAACTCGGAATAATAGCCAATACAAAATCATTCACATTGATATCACATAGACGACAGTGTGCGAGCCGTGTCACAATTTTTCCGGTTAAAAGGATCGTGATACGATATAAAGCTGGTATTATCTTAAAAACGTGTCTATGTAAGGCGTTGTTGAAATAACGAAATAACTTGAGTGATACTCAAATTAATATAACAATATTTTTGAAAACCGACATACAGAGCACATACTTAAGTTTTTTCTTTTTTGAAATTCATGAATCGTTAAATAGATAGATAGATAAATCATTTATTCACATAAGACACACATACGTAAGAATCCCCGTTTAATTTTCTTTTTTTTCCTGCAAATTGACTGAGGCAAGTTTCAAGATTCTGTAAAAAATGAAATTGATATTATTCCAATAAAACTCAATGTCAAATAACTCATCGTATAGAAAAACTCAATGGTTCGTGAAAAGAGAACTTTGTTCATCAGGCGCAACTACAGATTTTCCCTGCAAAATATTCAAATATGCCGAAGAATCCTATAAGTCCCGCCCGCTGTAATACGTGTGGGTTGACGTCGAACCGACAGAGGCTCCGATGAATTAGAGAGCGCTCAAAGACGGTCCCTGTCTGCCTCTTGGGGATAAATTATTTATGTAAATTTTTCGACCAGCTCAAAATTGTATTTCAGCATCGACGTGATTAATGCTGTCGGATTTTTCACTTGGCCTCTCCCTAACGAGACGATCAAACAAATGACGCTGCGATTGGTAAGCGCTTCGCCTGAATGTCTGTTGGGAATTCATTACTGGACGTCTCCTTCCAAACGAAAGAGGATAACGCCCGTGATTTCACAATATTGTTCGTCTGACAAAATGATTGGAATGAAATACATTTTTTTTCTCCGTTATTGTTATAATAAAAAGTCTGAAAGACTAATGGTAAGGGCTGAGGACAGACGCAGAGAAATCTTGACGAATATTTTTCGGTCACGTTCTTATAAAATGAATTGCTATTTTCCTTGCGTAAGAAGTAAAACGCACAATGGTTAAGGAATTCCTGAGGTAGGATCCTGCTTTAAATTACATTCAGCCGACGACGAACCTTATTATGAACACAATTTGTAGGTGAATCGCGCGGCGCACTCGAGTGATATTTCCGACAGGCCGCGAGGGGCTCATGCGTTTAATGAAATCAAAAGGATTAAGAGCATCTGCCTGCTTGTTATTCAAATCAATTGGGAGCTCGTTTACGAATGTAGAAAAAAAACTACTGCATAGATAAGTGCTGGGTGTGGTTCGGTTATTACAATGGCAGCGGGAATCGGTAGCCCAATCAACTAACCTGTTATTAATGATATGAATAATCAGATGCATTGAAAGGGAATAATAGAAATTATTCTATCGAAGCGCAGATGTAAAATAGTTCACCGCGTCTAATACGTTCGGCTCTCTATATGCTATCGGTATTCAGAATCGGCACTCCGACAAACCCAATTTGTAAAGTCGAAACAGCAAGACAAGCACAATTATCTTGTAACAAACACTCCAATCTGCGTAAACATTAATGGGAGCAAAATTCAAATCCCCGAGGTTCCAATTGAATGTACAAATGAATGTGAGGCATTCGCGTAAATGAATTTTGAATGAGCACCACTCCAAGTACAATGGCACGGCATCGGCAACCGTCGTCGGACTGATGACGCTTCATGTTTTCCCAGGGCAAACAATCGAGCATCGCGTTAGGACGAAACAAATTACGAAGGCATTGTCGAGGTGTTTAGAAAATCGGGTAACAATTGTCCTACTGAGTTAAATCCCTGATAAAATAATTGTTGTCTTTAGAGCAGACAGTTGTCTGGTAAGGAGGGGGCGAAGAAAAATCTCTCCTAATTGGAACGCACCGCTCCTTGGGACATTATAATGTAGAGCTTTGTTGTCTGAACGAACATTCTTACCGGTGAATGCATCGAATTAAGAGAGGCAATAACGATGGGAACTTTTAACAATTGGATCAAACGGACATCTTCAACGTGCCCTTCATCACTTGTCCGTATGACATGAGCAAGAAATGGAATAAGAATAAAAAAAGTCATGCTTAAGTTTTATTGACATAAACTAAGTTTAGATGCTGATTTGACTAAATGCCATTTAAAAACAGAAATAAACAGTTTTATGATGTCGCATTTTAGTCGTTGGATGTAAAGATTGAACGTAAAACATGACAGTCTTCATAGATTTTTAATGTTATAATTTTCCCCCACAGCGTAAACTTTTTCTACGACGAAGAATATTCTTTAAAGTACTTTCAGTTCTGGGCATAAAATAAGCGATCGTTATGAAGTAACCCGCTAGCTCGTAAAAGTTCAACTTAGCGCACTTCTCAGCTCGTTTGTTCTCAGAAAAAATATCTACATCGGAGGTTCGACATATCGACTCTAGCGATGGCGCTCTCGGAACACATGCCCTCTTTTTCTAGTACAAACTATGTAACATGTTACCGCTCTGGAATATTCGTTGCTCCACAAAACAGTGACGCATATATTAAAGGGTTGAGAGATCGATCGAGCGATAAGATGCGAACGCTAGAGAAATACAAACTAGTTTAATTTGAATCGGGCCCCATCCCAAAAAGACAACTCCGCGGTTAAAACAGGATAAGCTAATTTGAAAATACTTTATTGTCGAAGAGTAAGTCTGTATCGTTTGATTGATCTTCTCACTATTTAATTTAGACATCAAAAGGCTTGTTAGTGAACAATTCTTTTGTTATCTTAAAACTGTGATAGGTATAACCCAAGGTTAGTTGGAAGAAAATACTCATTAGTATTAAGCTCGCCTTTGTACAAATATGCTTATTGTGCAATAAAGAATTTTCTAATCTAATCTAATCTAATCTAATAACGTAAAACAAATTATTTCTGAGTGAAATTACTGTTTACTTACTTACTTCCTTACCCTGCAGTCTTAGCTTGCGATGTTAGTTTTTTTGTTTGAAAAGATTATTGATCGCAATTAGAATACGACCGACTGCTTGACTCACGTTTTGTCGGCCATCGCTCGGTGAATCAGACTCATTTGCTTTGAGTGCTACATAAGACAGATTCACACACACGCCACGTTTGCAACAGAAGCCTATAGCTTGCGGCACTCTAAAACCTGGATCGTCCTTAGAAAGATAAATATTAAAAAGGCAGTCCAAGAGGCGCCCGCGGCAAATACTTCATGTACATTAGCAAAGCTTCCGCGAAGTGGTTTAAAATAGTTTACACTAGGTATATCATGGCGATTCAAATCGCAAAACTTTGTAACGACTTAACATCCAGAAAGAGAGACACAGTTGCATAACCGGGTACGTTATGCAGCTGTCAAAAATTCGATCAACTAAAAGTTTAAAAGACATGATTATAGCCACGATAACCACAAATAACGTTTTAACGCTTTCAAAGTCAGCCTTATAAAAGATATTTATTTAAATTCTTTAATTTCTTTACCTCCATTTCATGGTCGATAAAGAATCCCATAACCAGCAGGGGTGTGCCGAACCAATCGAACATTCTGTTTTTATTCAATAACCTTCGCATTTCAAAGGACGATTCTTACATAACCCTTTGTTATTTTTAAATTGACTGAAACCGTACGCGATTAAGCATTAGGGAAATAAAGGTATGCTGCACGTTTTTATTTATACACGAGCCCATTTGAAAACCCTTTTTATGTCAAAAATAACAATAGCGAAAAATGCCGTCGCTTTAGAAAATTATTATTATTAATTCTTTACTGCACAAGAGATAATGTACAAAAAGTAGACTTAATGCTAATTGCATTTTCTATCATACAACCCGCAGTTGGTACAGGAGAGTAAATAATATAGGCAGGCGTGCAAAAAAGAAATAGATAATTGTTGTCAAATATTACTTTTAGATGCTGCTAGACATTCTTAGATGAGCATTCTTGCAAGTGTTAGTTACAGGTATAAGCTCACAAAACTAGGAGCGTTTTAGAGAGCATTTTAAGGAAACTGCAGTAATTAGTAAATTTTATATTGTTTAATATTGCACTACCTGCTAATCTTGTCTCCAAAACATAGGTTAGATGGTAGATAATGCTAAGTAGCATTAAGCTCGACCATGTGCAAATTTTTTATGCAATAAAGAATTTTAATTTATTATTCAATTTCAAAAACCTATTTAGAGGCTAAAATTATTAAATTTGCTCAAATTTATTTGCCGAGCCGTACAATTTTGCCATTGGTCCGCTCTGTCTGGATTAATACATTATTGTGGATGACGAACATTTTCGAGAGCGTTCACTACAATGACCGTGAAATGATTCTAGAAGTAGAGATGTTCGGCTCTACGCTTAGCTCAATTACTCGTAGTTGTTCGGTACGACAAATTCAGAAACGGCGAATGCTCGATTTTCTGTTACAGGTGGATCCTCAGGTCTACCACAACATTTTAAACATTCGGAATGATCAAACTCAAGTCTTACAACTCTTTGACATTAAAACATTCCGATTCAAATTGCTGTAATACAAAGGAATTAAATAAGTTACTGGCCGAGAACAAAACGACAACAATCCATTTCAACTCGCTATTATGTAATCAGAAACGACTTTGATATTAATCACTCAAACGCTGTAGATAGAAAAACAAACAGCGTTTGAAACATAATAATTTGCCCGAAGGGCAAACACGAGAAGAGTGATTAAAATTGAGGAATCCGAAGTAGTTACAGACTGTTACAGCAGCACGCTTAAAGATTAGACGAGAGCTAAATTTAATTAAGTGCCATTTAGGTATATAGATTCCACTGGGAAGGCGCTTTAAACAATACGTTACGTAAAGTCGACGGCGTCAACATAGAAAAATCTAACGACCGTCACCATCAGGTGCGTACTGGAGAAAGACAACTCAACAAAAGTGGACAAAAAACTGCACAAAGCACCCGGTTTCTTTAAGAGTCACTTGCAAAAAAGGCCAACTATTCCCAGCCAATACCGATCAAAAAATCGAGTTGTTCTATTCAATCCTTTGTCGCAGGCATTTGATCAAGCAAAAGGGGGCTCCCAATCACTTGCAAAAGGCTCGCGCCGACGGGAAGTATCACGTTTACAAACGACATACCGCTGTCATTGTGCGCCACCGCGATGTTAAAGGCAAAGAGCCAGTAGCACTGTACCCAAGACTCTACCGGAAAGCAAGCCGAACATTGGCACCGAACTCGACACTCGATATCGTAGAACGAGACGAAAATGATACCGATATCACCGGTAAAGTGAATAAAGGAGGCGGGTCAACTACGCCTCCGATGTCGTGACAAAGGAAGCTGCAAAATTGGTAACATTACGAATTAATAGACACTTAAAGAATGGATTGAAACTTTTCTGTCAAATTATGGGAAGCGGCTCTTTAACAATTGTACTCGACGGCGTCGTTAAGAAGTTTAATTTTCATTTCAAAAAGAGAATTATATTAAACACGTACAATGATGGCAGAAATCCAAGAGAAAAAGAGAGTCGAGGTAAAGTCCATAAATAAACTTAGCAGCAGTTTGAAAATAGTACTTATTGCAAGGACTGCATGCAGTGTTCATATGGATCATAAAACTTGCTTGAAAGTGCTCCCGGCTTAATCACATTGGGTACATAAAATCAAACTGCGTTATCTATGTGACACTCGCGGAGATAGCAAGATACGAGGCGACATAAAAAGACAATGTTGCTTACTTATTGAAACATAAATCGCGAAGAACTCGAAAAACCACTTAACGCGAACAGTATGCAAAGCCCACGCTCACTAAAACCCGAAAAATATTTCATGCAAAAAGTCAACAAGACAGTACAGTGCAGTAATTCATCGCGAAACCACCCTTCGGATCATTAACGCTGCATCGATTTACGATCACGTGCTGCGCGAGCCATAGCCGCGGACAGTGGGCTAGCACCATAAGGAATACAAGTAATTAAATCTTTAAACGAATGTATAACGAGTGTTTTAAGGTGGAGGAGGGGTCCGACCGCGACACTTATTTACGATGAGTTTTCGCGGCAGGGGTTTCCGCGCCTAATTTCACGGCGCGACGCTGTCTCGTGGCGATTTATGTAAAATAAAATTCTTTTGGCGTGCACCCCACTGTGCGACAGCCGATAATCGCACGAGGGCCTAGATTGGACCAGCTGGGTGCTGATTAAGACACAAAACATCTTTGCAATTTAGTGTAACTTGAGAAGAGTAAGCACCAAAAAACAGAATCGTTATGGATCGTGATGTGGTTGATTGTAGCCTCGTTTTAGCATGATTAGAACATAAAATACAGAGTTCTACTAAAATATTATTACAATATATTATAAAAGGCAGTCAAAATTATAGAGCCTCTATAAAAACGGGCGACCATAACGGAAACATTTACAAAGCGACATCGAAGTCGTTAGTGAAATTTTAAGTGGACATTCCAATTATGATTCAAAAACATATGGTAAGAAAATTGCATACCAAAATATCTTTCAATAGGCTTCAATTAACCACAAACCAATATTGTTTAGCCAGCCAAAGTTGTCCTATCACTAGTTTGTGGTATAGGCGACACTCTTAATTACTTAGCAAATAGAAAAAAAAACAACTCTACCCACAACTAATCTCTAATCATTACAAATATTTTTAGGAAACTTTTCAAAGTTATGCTGTAGGACCATGATTAAATGGCGAGTAACTCATTTGACGTTATACAAGCAGGTTGGAAAGTTTCGAGCGAAATCTTAGCAATCTGATGGAATAAATTCGCGATAAAAAATAAAAACAAAATCGTACCAGAGTACTGTTAACATGTAAATACACTTAAACGTCCAAAGCGACACCTCATACTCGTAACATATATTTATTAAGAGCGGATAAACTTTTACAAGCATTTCATTATTAAATTGCCGCATCAAGAATTGACTACACGAACCGCTGTACTGCATTGATGTTGCTGTATATATGTGAAAAAACTTTTCCTTATTTGCTGGCAATAGTTTATTTTCGATTTTATTAATTGAGATGTCTCACTCGACGCCAAATCCTACAAGAGTTCAGAAACGGCAACTATAAATCATTCTCAAAATAACCATCCATCCAAGTGATGACTTAAAAATCCGAATAGGGTTGACAGGGCTAAGGATTAAAATTAAGAAACACTAATTCAGTTCATCAAGCGTTGGCGGGGCAAAACACTCCGCGTGTCAACTCTCGGACAGAATTCATTACTGGTGTGTCAAGCTTCGCGCCGGAATCTTTGTTTCATGACCCGGGACCCTGATCCTACTAACTTCGAACAAAGTGATGGAAGACGAAATAATACTGGACTGCACTCCCAGTCATTACTGAGAGGTGTAATTTAAACGGGCTAACGAACACTCCGATTTCGTCGACTGTAAGTTAATAGAATCGAGTCCTTGGTTGAATAGCCCTCGCGGCCTACACTAATTACCGGCCGTGAACCTCTCGCTCCACAATGGGAGGGTTACTGTCAAACTTAATAGATTCGCGCGTCAAACGGCGCACCTCAGGCCTCCGCAGATCCATCACCGCTAACGACTTAGAACTTCCCCGACGGGTGAAATTTTGACTCCGCGTACGTGACAACAATTTTATAGGAATGTGGGTGGCAGGCCTCAACTCCGAACAACGTGTGGGCAGTGCAATTTGTTGCAATCCGGCGATATGAACAGAGCGCGCAGGAACTGCCTATTAATTTTACCGTACATCCTCTCCCAAGCTTAGGCGGTTGACGGGGCTCGCGGGTTGACGATTCTGATGTATTGAATTACATTATATCGACCTGTAGATCGGGAGAAGCTTTTAATATGACGATAAAAACCGGCAGCTGAACAGTTTGAAAAGATAACGAAGCGTTTTTAATGAGTTGAGATCGGTTCGAAAAAGTAGAAAAGTCTTTAGTAATAGGAAGTAATTCATGTGTATTTTTAGGGTTCTGTACCTCAAAAGGAAAAAGGGGACCCTTATAGGGTCGCTTCGTTATCCGTCCGTCCGTCCGTCGAAAAAAAGTTTGTGCCGCAAAAACCTATATTTTTCCACACTCACGGACCAAACCAAACCTCATAGGGTTCCCGTTGACATAGAATTGTTAAATTTGGCAAGTAGTATCATCTTCATATACAAACACATGAAAAAAAATCTGAAAACAATAACATACATTTAAATCATAAAATAAATAGTATTTACAGTTCAGGAAAAGGTCGGAAAAAGATTCGATTCCTAAACTATTTATATTACGTGAGTCTGACTCGCACTTCACCGGTTTTTTTTTAAGTTATTGCACTCGTTTTGTAGTGAAAACTAGAACGGGTCAAAGTTCGAAATTCAAACCAAATAAGGACGTTGAAATGGCAAACTGTACAAAGATGAATCAGTCGAACAAACTAAGCGCTATTGACCCGCGAGAGGTGTCAAAATTTGTGGCACGACACAAGTGCCTATGGCGCGTCCATCCGTGAGAATATTTTGTACAAATATCCACTTCAGTTTATCCTACACGGCACCATCCAGTAATGAGTGATTGCTTTTAACGGTTAACCTAACACTTGGGAAAAATCGAAACAGCAGGTGATCGACCTCACAACGAAGACTTTGCATAAGTAATTTCTCAGCTAAGATCCGAATCGAAATTACAATTTTTCAAGTCGTTAGAATCTAGTTATTTGGTCGGATCCAAATGTCAAAACAGATCTCATAAATGTTTAATCACGATGGGGAATACATCTTTATCGCCGTAGAAATAAATAGCTATATCATTCAACATTAATTTAAGTATGCAGATATGGTTCGGATAATATTCAGAGACATTTAAATCTGCAAAGGCAACACTTGCGTCAAATATCTCCCCTGATTTATCAAGTGGCGCCCGATAAGTTTATGATGATACCACCTGACATAAACGTAGCAGCTAATATCAGGTGTTATAAATAGGCTACACCGAATGTTGTGTCATTTAATGAGTCGTAAAAGGCAAGGTTCATGCATTTTCGGTCGCTTCGTAGGCCGCCCGTCTGCGCCGCCCGCGTGGACAAACTCATAAATTACCTTATGATATTCAGCCCATTTACACCTAGTTTCGACATGTTTAATTCTGATACACGCGGTGTTCTGGTGTTTAACTACTGCCGTAAAATTATGTGATTACACAAGATTAGTGCCGGGTACGACAAACAATCTGGTATTTACGACTAGTTTTTAATGAACCGCAGCATAGGATTTTAACGACAAGATGCTCGTTGCAAACTTCCTCGTAGCCGGTGTTCCGTAGTGTCTTATAAATAATTTTATTTTATAATATCGTAAATAATTTTATACTTTTTAATTAGCTACGGACGGTGAGCGAGAGTAAACACCTTTGGCAGGAGAAAAGTGAGATACATTTTAAACATTCCAATATTTAACACAAAATTCATTCACTAGGTTCCACCTCTAGCCTAAAATTTCAACGTTTGATTTGTTATCGCGTTAGAAATTTTTAGCCCTCACTACGCCAATTATTACTCTTGACTGATTGCCGATAATAAACAAGCAAGACTTAATTACGAAACAAGAAACAGTTAACCGAACGACGAAGACAAATAACGCCACATCAATTACTAAAATGAAAAAGCCGACGTTTTAGAAACTGCTACCACGAAACTCTCCGCGAAAAACACACAAACATAAATTGCTACAAACACACGTCACTTATCTATAACTGAATTAATCAACGAAATCCTGCCTAATAATTACTTATATTACGGTAATTTGTTACTTTGGCAATTAAGACATCATCGGAGCGTTTAGATTTATAAGTGGCAATTAGACTGTTACCGTCTGGACATGAATATTGATCAGCGTATCGCGACAGTTATAAACAGTGCAATTAAAGCGCGTCCGAAACAGGTATTAGGAATCATAAATATCTAAACTAGGTGATGAAGTAACAGGTTTGTTTCTACAATCTTACGCGACAAGTTTCCCTTAGTGGAATTAACAATGATATCTCACTAAGTGCCCTCTTGTTCCCTCTCACCACAAATATTTGTTCAAATAGCAGACAAGCATCCCTTTGTTTACAACTAATGAGTGGGAAGAGAACTATTCGACAAAACCGTACTATGGCTCCAGAGACACTAAGACAATTTTTATATGACACATTTAGTCGAGTCGAGTTTGACTGTCAAAAGTAAACAGACTTTAAACCTTTTCAAATTTGTACATAATAAACGAACACATACACAGAGGAAAGTTTCCAGCTCGGAAATAAAAGTCAATTGTGACGGGCGTAAGTCACGTGAATGCTTTCCGTTTACATTGGTAGATTTTCCGGAGAGAAATAAAAGTGCAATGTATAGAGTCCCGGGACGCCCCAGGCGCCGACGATACTCCCCGGTGAACACACGCAATAACGCTCAATTTTAGAGAAAACAACCATAACTCAAAGCCCCGTGCAGTCCGTCGTCTGTGTTCCTTTCTTCCAGGCAATTTCTATTACCATATAGAAGCGCTACTTTTCAATTCTTTTCCATTAAACTTGGTGCATCGCGGTGCGTTTCGACGGCGCGCACTTGGTCTCGCCGCAGCTATTCAGAAAACACATTTATAATAAAATGCTCCTTACTCGTCCGCCGCAGTCCCCACTGCAACTGACATGCTATTGCGAATTCCAAACTATATTTTTCAAAAGGAAAATAGCGAATTCACCCGAGCCAATGAAACTTTCATTCCGAGAATTAAAGTTAGCTTACGAATATGCCAACGCAGGGGTCACAAATGATTTGTTTTCAAATACTGAAACATTTTAACAGTCCCTTGAATATTCAAAAGGCAACCATTACTTCGTGAGGCGCTTGTGTGCTGTAAAGTCAGTTGAAACATTTTATCGTCATGGGAATGGTGTGCTATGAACAAAATGCATGCAAACTGCAAGTTCAAGACAAGGCATAACCATTAAAGCAGCCGCACTAAAACTTACTACATGTAGAAAGCTAATGTAACTTTAAATTAATACAATAAAGCTTTGCTCTTCCTAGTGCGCCAATTAGAAAGTCATAAAGTGGTAACCATTTAGTTTCGTCGCCATAATCAAATTTTAATGATTATTTTCAATGGCAGTATAAGAATCATTGGAAGAAAATGAGAGGTGGTCTAAGGTAACAGTTTAACTCTAACCTACGAAACTAGCCATTACCGTCTCGCTTAGAAGTGGATAATACGTAAATCGATCTACCATGTTACTAAGACTAATGTATCTCGCAATTGTCTTGTTAGTAAATGATTAATTTTGGCACAGGCTCCTAGCGTACGCGCATATAAATGTCACACAACGCGGGGCCCGAAACTTGATATCCGATGAAGCCGGGTTGCACTTATCTTTCCATTTGCCTGCGCTCTCTCCCCACCATGTTAGGATGCTCCATTTCGAATTCTACAGAACACGGAATTCGTGATGAGATTTGTACACGTTGGAGTGGTAGCCGGGTTTAAAACTGCTAAGTCTTTTTCCGGTAGGCACTATTCCGGCAAATACAGTGTAATACACAACGTAGTTTAAAAACTTCAGTAGATTTAAGGGGGTTTTGGCTTAACTACGGCAACGTTTCAAGAAAAAACACATCTAGAACCATATAGTACTTTTTATTCTTTTTCAAAGTATTCACCACTTAGTTTAATACAGTTTTCTATTCGCTCGAACTAGTAATTAAAAAAAATATTTCAAATTAAGGGTGTTCAATATAGCTTGACAGCGTGGGCTATTTCTTAAAGATTAATCTTAATTAAAAAAATGTAAAGAAATAGTAAGGCACTGCCTGTACGGAGTATGGTCAAGTAAAACTTTTGACAAGCGCTATGTGAGCTTCGTTATACTCGTAATAGTATAGAATGGTACGTCGCGATTTAGATGTCCGATGTTTGGCGATGATTTGTGGTAACCAAACTGTGGTACCTCTTACGTTACGTTACAAAAACGTTATATGATCTTCAAGATGCAATCGCATCGTCAAAAATACGAAATTTAATTTTTAAGCTTACAAAACTACAAATCCGTCGACGACACAGTGAGTCTCTATCGTTATCAACGCTTGTATGCCCCCACTGCTGGGGCACAGGTGTCTTCTTGCATCGCAGGAAGGTTAGGCCATACTGCACCACAGGGGCCAAGTCCGGATTGGTCGAGGATTGTAAGACATTGGCGGGCCTTACTGTCAGAAGTTATCAAGCCGCCCATAAGGCCTCTGACATGGCTTAACTTAACTTAACTCGGAAAAATGCCACTAGCTGTAGTGTGGGTGACCGTCCCACTAGTCACGGGACGGTCACCCATCCTGTACCTGACGGCGCCTGTTCTTGCTTAACTCAAGTGATTGATTCCGATCACTCGGTTCGTCTAGGCCACGAGGGTTATATAAATTATATTAAAATTATCAGTTACATATATATTCAGTGGTCGGAGTAGGTATATTGAATTAAGGTCACTGACATCAAACGTATATGTTAATATGGATACGCCTCCGAGTTTCCGGATTATTATGATAAAAATACCGAAACATCGAAATTATTACATGAAACTAGTTAAAAATGTATCAATACTCTCAACGCTATGCTGCTAGTGGCGTAGATGACCAGAATTTAATAGTAAAAAATGACTGGTGTGTAAAAACCTTGTTGTAGTAAAAGTGTTGGAGTAAAAGCCTAATCATGTATAAAATGATATAATAATAATATTCATTTCAACACACGACATCCGGCAAACAGGGTCTTTTGTCCTCTTATCTCTATGCTCAACGCATCTGACCAATTAGAATCAAGTATCCAGGATGACTCATTGACTGTTTGTTCGAAAACAATGCGCTCGCACCGACATCCAGACCAAGTGGCTCACTCACTTATTTCGGTTCGTGGAGTGCGCTTATTTTATGTGTTGTGAATATCTTGACTTGACCCTGGCT
Organism: Yponomeuta sedellus; assembly: GCA_934045075.1. Taxonomy (NCBI): domain Eukaryota; kingdom Metazoa; phylum Arthropoda; class Insecta; order Lepidoptera; family Yponomeutidae; genus Yponomeuta; species Yponomeuta sedellus. The sequence continues at coordinate 13,795,408 of OW203735.1, read as the reverse complement.
TGTTTACTGTCTTCTGAAATCTACTTAAAACGAAGAATTTGGCTTATAACTACGGACATCGATTGATTACTCTTGGATTGGGTCTATTTGAAGTTGTTTTTGTACGGGTAAGTTTTAATTATTTTCACTATTTAAGAAGGTTTTAGAACTTGGAAACAGTTAAAAAAATCACTGTATAGCAATCATCACAGCGCATGAGAGTCCGGTTTACCAAATTTTTGGAAACTCCGGTACATTCCGGAAGAAATGCATGTCCATGTTATGATATCATGACGCAAGTATCTAAAATCAATATACCTACTCCGACCTATGTATATTATACTAATAAAACTGCGTTGAGAATCACTATTCGGTGCTTCTGACATAGATCGGTTATTTGTAAATAGTTCTAAGAAGCACACCATTATATTTCTGTCACGTCAGATGTTGGCACACAAACTAAAGGATTAAGTCCAGCCACACAATTTGTCACAATACAAAAATTCATAACCAAAACACAATCTGACAATGGCCGGGTGTGTACACTACCTAGGGAACAAGCATTATTTCCAACAAAGACGTCTTTATCGGTAGCTGCCGCGTATTATCTGTCGTGTTTCACAAAATAAATACAAACTCTTTTATAATACAACAGGAACACACTGCCTGCTGATGTATGGGACTGATTGAAAATGTAAAAGAAAAAAATCTATTTATCAAACAAGATGGGTTCCACGAGATATGATGTTCTATTATTATTAAACCCTTTACAAAAACTTACGTCAAAGGAGTCAGAGAAGGTTACGAAAATCCAGTAAAAATACAATAGGCTTTTCCTCTACCTTTTTTAATATAATAACTTTTCTAATATTACATCCATCGCCCTTCACTGCTATTCCATTACTCCCAGTAAGAGGAGGTAGGTTATTTAACAAGAAGTAATTGTTTTTATTTCTATTTTTAGGAACTTAGAAAGGTAAGCTTGTTTTAATCAAAGCAAAAGCAATGGTTTACGTCACCAGTGCAAACCAGCGAATAATCCAGGCAGATGCAGAACTGCAAACTCGAATATCGTATGTTAAGTGAGATAAAATCGCACGGCCGCCGTTACTCATGTCTACGCCGAAGTTTTGTGTGTTCGAGAGCAGCAGCATCTTGATTCTGTTAACTCACAACGGTTTAAAAAGTGTAGCAGCCTTGCCTTCAGCTGTACCCTTTGTACGTCTGGGGCACGAGTCATTGTCTGCATCGCAGGAAGGTAAGGCCGCCACGGGGGCCAAGTCCGGGTTGGTGGAGGATTGTAAGACAGTGGCGGGTCAAACGCTGTATGTGTACATTACACACAGCTGATGAATAGAGTCTCGGCGTATGTTAGATTTGGAATCTTCCGAAACACACTTGTAGTACAAAAAAAATTGTTACTGTATTTTCACAAGCGCAAGGAACAGGAAAGTGAGAATCTGGGTAACGCTGGTTATAGGAAACATTGGCTTTTGACCTTTGGATATACGTAATGAGATGATATATACAGCGTCCAGTGGCACCTTCACTCACATTAGACGGGTGAAGGGACCAATCGGACGCTTCAGTGCCTGCGTCATTGTTACTTTCAGATGGAGTAGGCTTGCCCAGCACCTATATCATCCCAGCAGCTTAGTCCGTATACACCAAGTTAATACGTGCGGAGCCAACCAAGCCACGGGTTTCCTCCCGATATTTTCCTTCACAGTTAGCGTGTGGTATTTGTACTACAAATCCACACGAAATATAGTAGATCTAAAATAATTCAGAATATCTCCAAGCGATTTTTGTTGTTGAAAAATGACTGGTAAAACACGAGCTCTGATGAAAACCGATTTTGTTCTAATTCGAGTCAATGTAAGTTAGTGGCATCAGGCCGTCTAAGATCACGAGGCGATCACGAAGCGCGATCACGACCCGACTTTCGACGCGTTCGCGTGATCGAAATACGTGTGCGCGACGTTTGTTTGTTTGCATTAACATCTTTTATAGATTCTTAGGCGGCTCTTTCAATCTCAAGCTGAAATGCAGGAAAAAAATAATTAAGGTATTGACTATTTCTATGACAAAACACCACTCACGCAAACAGTCAAGCTATCAACGACATTGGGTGGTTGGTTGTAAGAACCGATTCTATGAGCCAATGTCTGGCCTAGTCAATCCTTGGCTTGTGGTGTAGTTAAAGGGCTGTAGTGGATGGGATCTATATACCTATATGTTAAGTTTCTGCTGTGTGGTGTCGGCCTAGAGAATAGCACCAACCCAATTCTTCCCGCGGGTGTCGTAAAAGGCGACTAAAGGACACAAACCGGGGGGTGGGCAGCAGCACCCTCTGCACTACAATTCCACCGAACTGCGATCCCCAACCCGCACGCCCAGCGTGGGGATTATGGGCATTACCCCCTATGATAGCACAACGTGGCGCTCTTTAGGGGAGGGCTATGTCCAGCAGTGGACTGGTATAGCCTGACGATGAAGTTTTTGCAGCTGTCATCATGCGCGTGTGTTTTTTATCCTCATAATATTAGTATGATTATACCCAGATAGGTTTAATTTAGAGCAAAGGCCCTGCCTGAAAATTGGCCACTAGTTGCACACTGGTGTACATTAGTTGAAAGCCGAGGCACAGACCTTTTAGTCTTCATTTGTAATTTATATGCTGTTAAATAAATGTCTCCTAAAATTATCATTTTGCCTCTTGTATAATTGATTGTTGTGCCTTTCGCTTTTTGCTTCTCTTCGCATTTCGCTTGAAGACAAATCAATATTTTCTATTCTATTCTATGTGTTTTTGACCTAAATTAAAGAAATTATTAGTGCGTAACGGAGTCTTCATATTATAAATTCCTTAGCACGGGTTAGTGCATTATAAATAATATAATTACAAATTATCTTAAAAACCGTTAATTCAGTACATCGATGATTGCACCTCTTCCAATAAACAACAGCAGAATTACTCAATTATTAAAAAAAAACATACACATTATTATATTCTTTTTAATGCACTAACCCGTGCTAAGGACAATTTTAAAAACCTATTTAGAGGCTAAAAATTCCACCCATGCCGGGATTCGAACCCGCGACCTCTGGCACGGATAGCCAGAGGTCGCGTGTTCGAATCCCGGCATGGGTGGAATTTTTAGCCTCTAAATAGGTTTTTAAAACATACTTACACATTGTTTTGTAAGTTTGTTTGTTTCATTTGTTTGTTTGTATTTCGTCAAGTTTCGAGATTGTAAAATTTTAAATTAAAATTAAGAATTTTCGTGGTGTTGGTAGTGGTGAATCGCGGTTTCATATTTAATTTCGTAAGTTTTAGGTTTTGCATTGTTCCAAGAGACGTTGCACAGGCATCTGCATCTACGTAATGAGATGATTTATACAGCGTCCAGTGACATCTTAACTCACTCTGTAAGATGGCCAAGGAGACCACTCAGACGCTTCAGTGCCTGGGACATGGTTTTCAGATGGTATAGGCTTGCCTAGCACCTATACCATCCTGACAGCTTAGCCGGCCTAGCCCACAGGAAATACTAGTGTCAATGTGGAGCCAATCAAACGGCGGGTTTCCTCACGATATTTTCCGTCACAGTTAGCGTGTGGTATTGCGACTGCAAATTCGCAAATGTACGTAAATTTTTAAATTAAACAAAGTCATTGCATTAAACGGTTGCACAGAGTAATAGGCAATTCCATAAATTTCTTGTCCTAAACATTTTTTCTCGTATCGATAAAGAAGAATGTTTCGATAGCTGGAATGTCAAACTGTAAGTTGACTCTTAATGATTCACAAATGTACATAACTTAGAAAACCAAGTCATTGGTCCATGCCCGCACCGGGAATGGAACCTGGGTCTACCGCTTCCGAGTCCATTGTTCTACCCACTGGGCTGCCGCCGCCGCCTACCTAATTTTAACTAAGCTTTTATCAAAACACTGTCTCAAACGGCCTTCGCAGCTAGTGCTACCGTAGAAATGTCCGACCGACTGTTCACAAAGCGTTTCGCACCCACGAAGCTGAACACGATCTTAAGTGTTCATATTAGTGCTGACGTTAAGTGATCAGTCAGTGTGTAGGGCGCGCGTTAATCGGCGGCGACGTAAGTAGGCTCGTGGGGAGTTAAAAGGCACGCATCATTTCCCGGCCGTCCGGTCCGATTAACTTCCGTACAATGAAACGGGTTCCAGAGACCGCGGCATAGTCTCATGAAACTAATTGCCTTCCAGAACGATGCCAGCCCAGCCCCAGTACTTTCGACGCTAAATCGCTGAACTTGCGTTACAATTGAGTGCGTTTAGCCAAAATATCAACGCAATTCCTTCAAATACTTTAAAAATACTCACTAAAATTGCTTGTGATGGAGATTATACAAGGAAAAAACGTAATCACATATTAAATAAAACGCATCTATACGTATTTTAATGGAATCGTGTTTTTATAAATAAGGCAGCAAATAATTATTATGTCCAAAACAATGAATAGGAGTTGGACAAATGTACAATTTCCCCAATAATTTATTGGCGTAATATGCATTAATACATTTCAAACCAGAGTGAAAAATATATCAGCTGTTCCGCAGGTTTTAATGTCGTATAAGCCTGATGAACCTGAACCTTCGAGACAGTGAAATTAACAATTGTCTTGAAGTCTAAGTTGGCGAAATTGACGAGCAGAACTTTTAGGGAATTTCGATAAAACTATAACTTTCAGCACTGCCCTTATATCACGCCCTCCAAATCCTGAAAGATTCAATACATCTGTCAAATTAGTTTGGAATTTGACAAACGATTGGTATCGCTCAGGATGTGGTAGGCATAATGAATCCGCTGATACCGTAAATATAGTAAAGTATTAATTAGTATTCCGCATACTAATCACTGAACAGTTAACATCACATGTTGATCCGAATTCAACTCTATCCCCCTAAGCCCTGGAGGTAATAGTTACTTCAAGTCTTCTAAAAATACGTAAATTTTTAAGAACTTTTGCTTCATGTTGTCCAAAAAATGAAGGAAAGAAAGAAAAAATTAGGAAAATATTGGAGCTGGAACAGTAAGTTTTCCGGACTTCCTACTAAGTCATTGGGTGTGAATTCAGAAAGTTATTCGTGATGTCCTATTCTTAGGACGTCAGGGCTTTGGAGGCTATAAGAATGGTCCAACGTCCAAAACGCTTGATCAACTTTCGGCTGCCAGTATGTCGTCAATAGCATACAAGTGTATTTTATGCGCTCCATTCAGCGCCACCACTGGAAAAAATATGATGTTTTTACAAATCGTTTTTGCGAAAATTGAGAGATTGTATTCTTCTCTCAATTTTTGTTATGTGTAATAGTGATTAAATGTTAATAGTGATTTTTTGTAAAATTGAGGCAAAAAGGTTCATAACATAACATAACATAACATTTACATACAAGCACATACATTGCCTCTGGCCCCACACTAGGATACCCTGTGTCGTGGGCACCAGAAACAACGACATTACAAACATGTAAACATCCAAGACCTGGGGTTTTTCATAATCCTAGACTTTCAGTCGTGGCTTCTAAAAACTTTATTAACGTGATTGTACTGTATGCAAAAACAATATGTAAAAAGATATAATTTTTTCCCATTGGTGGCGCATCATATATTCTCACTAACACTATATTTGTTTTTTTTTTTCATTTCCGTGTTACTGCATGGAGTCCCTTAAATTAGTTACATTGCGAATTTCTTATTCCGTCATCATCGTTCGTCTATTCGGCCGCCTCTACGCCTGGATGTTGCATAGACAAACAATAATAAGCCTCGAAAAACAACAAACGGGTAAAATAGGACTCACGGTCTCCTGCGGTGAACCAATAGACCTTTTGAAAGAGGTCGACATTTAATTCTGTCTGACTTTATAATAAAGGACATGTTATATTAGATAAAGGATGGGCTGTAATAGTGTCGCGTCATCCACATTAGTAATGCGCCTCCCGGCGAGCCGCGCATCGGGTCGAGCGTGAAAAAGACACTGTTTGTATGAGAACCAGACCAGAGGCCGGTGGAAAAAATTACAAAATAAATAAATTTAAGAGACCCAGGCCCGAACGCTCTTGGAAATATTTATTCAAATAAGTCGCCATCAAACCGACCGTAAAAGTACGCAAAGGGTAGGGGACCTAGCATGTTTTTATTAATATTAAACGAACGCTTCGGTTGACAGAAATTGGCGATAACCTTGGTGAGAGTGATATTTTTGTTAGACTCTACTGCGTTTATATGTTTCATCTCGCACAACAACGCCTCCGGCGATTCCTTTTGGAAGCTAATTATATTTTTTGCGTCGGTCGGCTAACAAGCTTATGGTATGCGATGTGCTAAATCCTAGGCATGGCACGTTTGACCGTCCGGTCGAGCTCTCGGCAATCGATGGGGATAACTGTAAATCGATCTGTGTGAGAAAACAATCGGACGCGCTTGGGCCGGCGCGGCTCGCGGCGAACCGATCGCCACGCCAATATTATCGCGCCATAAAACAATAGAGTAAACTGCCCGTCTCGTTGGATTCGCGAGTCGCGCGGCACGAAGCGTCCAAACCCCTCTAGTCTGCTTGTTACTCCACCACCGAGTAACATAATCCCAGGAACTACAACTACAAATAAATCACTTAGAGGGTCTTAGGGTCCCTTGCATAACAAATAGGATGTTTGTTATAAAAACGGAAAAAGGCGTTATATTTAACCGCGCGCACTATTGCGCCTCACATTTATTTAGGCAGTTTCGACGAATTCACGCGCTCGGCCCACAATAAAGCAGTTAATTAACTGTAATTTATATAAATGGGCCCGTCGCAATTCCGACAACAAATTATCTACGATAGGCGTTCTCTACCGGGCAAGGCACTCTATTTATTATGCGTGCCATCGTCTTTCCACCCGATGTAAGCCATGAAGTGGTGTGTGTGTTACAAAATTATCTTAAATCCTCGAGAAAGCGTATAAAATAGGCTGCGTAAGGATGTTGCGGGGCTTCTAAGACCTGTGTGCGAAAATAGGTTGACGAGGAGAAGAAATTATTTACCTAGTTCAAGTACAAGAAGCGAGAGTTGCCACCGCCTCGGGTCGCCGTCGCGTACAGCTAGAGCTTTTGTAGATTTATGGCCGAGATATGCAAAGCGAGCGTCAAACTGAACATTTCTCACCCAATTTAGACGAGGTCGGGAGCGGCGGCACGTCACCGGGAACTATCCAATAAAAAGTTTGTCGACACCGCGGATCACTTCGGCGAACGGCTAATGTCTGTAATTTGTCGACGCAGTGCCGTTGACAGACTTAGAAATTTCCATCCACGCGATGAGTCAGCCGATGAGGAATGCCAAGGAACGTCAAGCGCGCGTCCCATGCTAGTTCTTAGATGGTGAGACGCAAAGCTCGTGGCCAATTATAATATTCACTGGGACACGAACTCGGTGTCCACGCCTTGTGGGGGTTGACGATTTATTTCATAATACATATTTGCAATATTCATTCTCTTGCATCAGTTTAACCGCAGCGGCAAGGCACGAGAGCGCTTGTATCCGATGAAAGGGCAGATCGCGGGTCTCTCAAGGATATGACAAATAAGAAGCGCACACTTAGGTCATCCATGGAAATATCACGTCCGGAGCCAGTGCATATAAAAAACAATTTATAGTTTTAAAAAAATGTTACGACCATTTGACTGGAATGGCACACTAATTTCATGCGAACACTTATGTGTTGTCAAAAAGTCCAAAGTGATTCAGACCTTATAAAGGTGAGGTCGCGGTGATCAGCCGCGGGCAGCGCACAGGCGCGGGCGTCGGTGGTTCCCCGCTGCGCGCGCGCCTCACCGGGACCCGGCCAGTTAATCAATCGCGAACAACCGCATTACCATATGACATAATGTAATGCGAACGAAACCGTGCCCAATGCGCGTATGGACGACCCTTAAACGGTTTTCCGTCTCCTTTGTTCGCCGAGTATTTATGAATTTCGGTAAACGATTCGGTATCACGCTTCTTCTTCTTAACGTCAATGATATGCGATCCGAGTATTTTATTTGGTTTTAATTCAGGAGAAATTCGCATTACGAATAATTTTCTGAGGAGTATCGAGTACTGAGCTGGTAATCACGGACCGATTAAACATTCTCATGAATCGTCCCAGCTGATGCAAGGAAGCTGGAAACATAAAAAGTCATCATATTAAAGTAATATTCAAATTGAAGCATGACAAAAGAATCCCGTCCCATAGTTCAGGTTTCAAAGAATGCGTGGAGCATAGGTAACACAATACGCGCGCCCTACTCACTACATGCGTTGGGACCGAACGTGGGTTCTTCTCATCCCCTCAACCTCTCATAAACATGACTTCAATAGGTTTAATTTTAAATACAATTTTTATGAGCGAAAAATATCTTCGTATTTTTTTTTTGTTGTGATGTTGATCCATGTTTCATATTTTTTTAAACCAAATTCACCGAATATATTACAAGACTCTTAAAAAACTACGTTTCGTTTTGCTGAAATTATATGCACTGAAAACTATTTACCAACTTATTAGAAGGATTGAAAGCCAACGAAGGTTTCCTCACGATGTTTCGAAGTTCAAAATAAAAAAATAAAACAAGTAACCACAAATTGAACGGCACACAGTACAATTCAGAAAGTAAAATTATTAAAAGCAGTGGTTGTCGACTATTTTGTCAAAAAGATTATAACTTTAAGAAATAGTTCAAGAGTGTCAAGAATTGTCAAATAAAATTAATCTTTACCGCTGACGGTTAGATTGAGTCTTAATAAAGGCTTGCGTTCTCTTTTCATTTTCCAGTACTCTCTATCTGCCACCTTTTTCTGTCATCTCCGGGCTAAAAGTTTGAGAAGTCTTGCTGCCTTGCTCCCCTATCACGGCCTTGGTCCGATACGTCGGCGTTTCCGTGGTGTACAATCAATTCAGGTAATTTTCGCCCATCTCTCTGGGCCCATCCAAACGTACCCTGGCCAGTTCCACTACAGTTTGGCGGTCACGACATCGGCGATTTTTTTAATAGTACAATAATCGCTGCCGAAACGTTGGGAAATAAGGTAATTACGTTTTACCTATAACATTATCGCGATGAGACCCGTTTAATATATAAATATGTATGAGCATCGCGAATCATTAAGAAATACAATAAAGATGTTGTCGAATCAAAATAAAAAAGTGAAGTGGATCAAAACTGACGGAACTAAGATAAATTTATTAATTAAAAAGAACCAAAATGTATATTATTATCAAAGAGGGCACAGAGGAAGGCAAGGAAGTTTTTACAAAAAATCCCGGAGCGGGAAAAGAGCTATACAACCTCATGAATTAACGACAACACCTTTATTATTATTATTTTAAAGAAGCATACACTTTTACGTATGTTAAAAAGGTAATTAATGGGGTATGTTTAAGACGCTGCCCTGGAAAGGAAAGGGTATTGACACAGTGCTAATGGCGGAGTCGTTAGAGGATCTGAACCAGATGCTGGCCTAGCTTCAGCCTCGCGACGCATCGGTCTTGGCATGAAGTTGGATAAAACCAAAGTCATGATCAATGGCCACATTGATCTAATACTGGTCGTCGTACATGATCACCTTCTCGAAATCGTTTCTGAATATACTTACCTCGGGCAGATTCTGCAGTTAGGTAAAATTTCGATCGATGCGTCCTACCTGTGATGACCTACGAAGCCGAGACATGGACACTCACGAAAGGGTTGGTCCACCAGTTCAAGGTCGCTCAGCGAGCTCTGGAGAGAGTTATGCTCGGAGTTTCTCTGAAGAATAAGATTCGTAACGAATGCATCCGACAGAGAACCAAAGTCATCGACATAGCTCAGAGAATTGGCGAGCTGAAGTGGCTGTGGGCTGACCACATCTCGCGAAGAACTGACAACCGTTGAAGTAAACGTGTTCTTGTTCAGTGGAGACCGCGGCTCGGCAAACGTAGTGTAGGACGCCCTCCGACCAGGTAGGATGACGATCTGCGAAAAACTGCAGCCAGATGCTGGATGCGGCAAGCTGAAGAAAGGGCGCTAAGGCGCTCATTAGGGGAGGGCCATGTCCAGCAGTGGACTAATATAGCCTGAAGAAGAAGCATGGGTATACAAATATCATAGCCAAATATTTTGCTACTTTTCTTTGTATGAATTTCAAAAATGTAGAAGAAAATGGATCAACGGTGAACAACCCAAGCCACCACAATGATGCTCATAAAACATTATATAAAATACAATATGGTACCAGCTTTTGTGGCGGTTCCCCCAACCGAAGAATTGCGATATGGCCAATGAATAACATAGAACTAAATAGAATAACATGATTCCCGCTAGCAAAATGAGCCTTGATTGACACATAATCCGGGTACCGTGGAGGTTTTTTTTAACTCTGCCCTTCTACCGAATAAACGTTTTTTAACATGGACTTTTAATGCTTCAATTGTGGATTAGATTAGCCCGCAGCAAAGCGAAAACTATTTCAAAAGCAACTTAAATTAACAATACGATATGAGAAGAGTTCATAATACTTAATATATCGTGCACATTTTTGGGGGATCCCTTAATAAATGTGCCTTTTGGGTAAGAAGAGTACCTAATAATGTTTTTTAAGCAGTTGCGAGCACGCGACAATGTAGCAGATATTTAACTAAAACCAACAGGACGTAGGAGATAAGGCAAGATTTAGTGGCGTGCCACATTCTCTCTGTGACTTCAAAAATGCGCCAAAAGCACCTTTAAAGGATCACCATGTGAATAGCGAGTACTCCATCATTTGAGATTTTATAAAGGCCCCTAAGATACCAGGAGGTATGAGCAAGCCATACTTATTACCTTAGGTAAAATCTCAGATGTTTCGTCTAAGTAATAAGAGTAAGTGAAGAGGACCGCGCCGCTATTCGGGAAACATTTCACTCGCGGAGCCAGCAACAATTGCCGGGGAATTATTTTCCGAGAGTACAATAGAACGGAATGTCGCTACCAAGCGACGCTATAAAACAACTCACCGCAGTAAAACATGTAAAAAGATAAATCCAACAAATAACAACGTACGTCCAGCGCGCCGTTAATCAACGGAAAGAATTTAATCACAGCCGGTGAACAGTGTTGGCCGCATGTCGATGATATCTAGGGCCGTAAGTACGTTCTGCCACAACAGAGACGTACAAATTGGTAAGGTGCCTTTTGCGCGAGGGCGACTCCGTTACAATTGAAATTTCCGAGATGCCTGCTACATTTTTCTTAGCGGAGGCACGTACAGCCGGCGATCCCTTCACGCATACCACGCGGAGACCTTTATCCTGGAAACGACACAAAAAACGTTTTTCGTACTTTCGCTTATAATTGTATCACAAATGCTGGTGGCATTTCTCTTTACGTGACTCACACAATTCCCCAAAATGTAGCAAGTTTTTGCTTCTGTCCCTTGTGCAATGCAACAGTTTGAGGCGAAATGTGTAACATATTCTGACTCATGCGATTTATCGACTTACCATAAATTAAGTGATATCACCGTTTTTAGTAGATTGGCAAATTCAGTTTTAACATGGGCAGCCATAATTAGCAGATGGTACGCTATTTATTAACCAGTGAATCGAGAGAGCCAAGTGATAAAGGTAGACTATAGAGACGGTGAAGTTACTTAATAACATACGAAACTGGTAAGCCTACATTTTGCTATTCATAATAAAAAGGTCATCACATCAGTCTTGCTGTTTGAATATAAAGGAAAGGGACCAACTTCGATCATAGAATGTGCAAGAATATTGGCTTCGGTGACAATCGAATAGTCATTTAAATGGAAGCCAAGTTCAAGGGAGCTTTCTTAACTTTCTTTCATAACTCTCTTCACTTATTTTAAAGTAAAGCTTACCAGGCTCCTCGCTTTCGCACATATTTTTTAGAAGAACAACCTATCGTGGAAGCAACCTATTTCCTTTAAAACAAGTAAAGAAAGTTGTACATTCCTGCACTAATAATAGTTTTAAAAACTTTCTTCTCAAAAAAACCAACATTCCTGCACATCCCTTGTATCGAAGTTGGCCCCTTTTTCACGACTACGTGAAATAAATGTTGCGCTTCTGAAGTTAAAGCTTGTGAAGTTGAAGACGACCGTACCTTCCTAACAGCACGCCGAGTGAGGTGAGCTTGGAAGGGCGCAGATGCGCGATTGTTTGCAAATAACAAAGTGATCCGGCCGGCGGGACGCGGCGAGCCGCCGCCGCGACAGTTTCTAATTGTGCCGCGACAATGCGTAATCTAACCGGTCCTATTCGACGGCACGTCGCCCTCTGTCCACGATCTGAATAACGACTGCAGTGGAGTAACCTTGCACTTTAAAAATGTGTCACTTCAATGCATGAAATGTCAGTAACTACTTTTAATAATATGAGATTATCTTAGCATAGATTTACTTGCTAGGCTAATTGAATCGTTGATATTATTTACATTGAAGCGCTTGTGGCCTAGACGAACCGAGTGATTGGAATCAATCACTTGGTTAAGCAACAACAGGCGCGGTCAGGTACAGGATGGGTGAGCGTCCCGTGACTACCGCTAGTGGCATTTTTCCGAGCGCTTCCGTGCTTTGCAAGACACGTTAAGCCTTTGGTGCCGGCTGTCATATAATGGCAGTCGCCATGTCAGAGGCCTTATGGGCGGCTTGATAACTTCTGACAGTAAGGCCCGCCTCTGTCTTACAATCCTCCACCAACCCGGACTTCGCCCCCGTGGTGGAGTATGGCCTAATCTTCCTGCGATGCAGGAAGAGACCCGTGCCCCAGCAGTGGGGACATACAAGGATTGATAACGAAACGACTGCGATCATCTATGATGGTTGTGTACTTGTCCAGGATATGCTTAAAAAGCCAGTGGGTTTTTAAGGCCCCACCTGGACTTCATGTCACTCCGCACTTGGGCGCTGTATACCTCCTGAACATGAAGTCTCGACAACGCTGGCACCTAGACATATAGATAGACAAGTCTTCATTGCACATGCTAGCAATGCTTCAGCCATGTTGTTGTTTGGTGGAGTTCACAAAAAAACTCTCAACTTGCACACAAAACTAGACTGGCCATCTCGGAAGCGACAAGTGCACAAAGATAGAATTTGTGCCCACGAGCACCGCACCAAGACATTCCGTGGCACCTTCCAAGTATGGAGCGTTCACATATTCCTGCTAGACCATAGAGCCTCTAGTAGATGTGCCTTTGGGTACAAGCTTAATGCAAATCTGCTTGAGTAGCAGATTCTTCCTTATCGCGAACAAACTTTGCGCTGCAATCTCAATAACTTTTATTTTTTAGCTTTGGTTTACATTATAAACACAGTTCGTGTTAATCGTTAAAATACGGTAGGCAATAATGTCTATCAAGTTATTTCCTCCTCCTCTTCCTTGTCCATTCATCTCAATAATTCAAAGACTATCAAGAAAGATTTAAAATTTCTTGACTTTGATAGTACCTAAAGCGAAGCGGAACTAAACGAATGCTTTGTACTTTATAAAACATCTTTAATTTATCAAACACTAACAATGTAAAACGTTTAATGCGTCTAAAATGTCCATTTAAATTGTAGTGTCTGTTTTCTACATTCGTCAAAACTACGCTGTCTTTTTACAAAACAAATTAAATATAGATTGTGCGAGCTATTCCCTCTAGCTCACACAATCTATTTTTTATTTTGTTCCGCCATCATACAAGTTCGTAAATGACACTTAAAGTTATAGGTCTGCTAAATCCAAGTTTCCAAAATTGCTGACACTCAATGCAGTATTTTAGCCGCCGCCGCTGCCGTCACTACTCTTGGATTGAAAAATATCTTTGTAGTTTTTTATTTTTATGTACATTAAAGTGTTCTCTTAAATATCTAAAATATATAAACAAAATATTATTTTGTTTTAAAAGATTTTTATCAAGATGAATACAACAACAAAAGTTCTTCGTTTTTTACAATGTATCTGTGTAAGTTCCTTTTTATATACCATAAAATGTCTCTATCTATCTATCCATATTGCTCTTAAGTTTTAGCTACAAATACTTTAACAATTATCGCAAAAATTGCCCTAGGAACCACAAAATTCAAAATATTACACTTAATATAGGTACCAATCTTGCTGAAAAACTAAGTAAAGCCATAGCAAAATTCCGAGTTAGATCTTATGCACCATTAGAAAAGTCACCGGAATAAACCAATTCATTTTGCATTATTGAAAAAGTTTCAATGCTCGGCTCCAGCGCCTCCCTTTCCTGGCACCCCATGCCACTAGCCAGGTGCCATACGTTCGAATGCAGCGAGCAAACCCGCGGCCCGCCTCTCGCACGCCAAATTGCCCGTGTCGCGATCTATCGCACTACTAAGGGCTCCACCACCTCTCTTGAATTTACACGCTCCGATTTAACCCGCGGGGATGCCAGCGAATTTGTAACACTACACCGAAGTGGTTACTGTTTACATTTCACTTTATACTCTTTTTAATACATCAGATAATAGGATTACACGACACGCTAATGCAATAAGGCAGTAATAAAATCGCTTAAACAATTATGTTAATGTCATATTATATTACGCACTAACCTTTAAATTGAAATGTCGTAAAGAGCTTTTTGCACCGCGAACTGCAGCATAAATTATTACAAATTACCTGAAACAAAAATCGCAACTCATTAGTATTAACGTCATTATTAAACAAGGCACTATGCAAATACATTACTGTCTTGTCTATCGCTAACCCCAATTAAACGTCATTTCCGTTTTCGACTATACGGGGTGTAGCCCCGCCCAGCTCCACGGACAGGACGTTAATTAGAAAATTATGTGGGAAATTATTAATAGGTCCGCCCGTGTAGCCGATTAGATAACAAACTAGTCCATTAGTTGACCAGGATAAAGCATCGGCTGGTGGGGCAGTAATAAGTTTTGTGTTCTACTGTGGTAAATTTAAGGTCGAGTTTAATTTCGTGTGGTCGTAATTGAGAAGGAGTTCGCAGCATTGAAGCGAGATAAGGCAGTAGCGAACAATACGGCGCGCGTCGACCGCGTCCGGAGTCCGGGGGCGGGTTTGACGCGTGGTTGAGGAATGATCAGCGAGGTGGAAATGACGACTTAATGGATTATATGTGTCCGCCGACACCAAGATAAGTGTCGCGCCGATATCGGCTCTGTCGCCAGAGATTAGATGCCCGAAACTACAAAAATTAATAACATAATGGAAATCAACTCGAGAACGGTTTTACACGCCGATGAACTTCAATGATAAAACGAAATAAAACCGACGTTGTACGTTGTTACTCGGAATGGTGTTCGTCGTTTCTCTTTAGACTTTATTTCATTATTCAACTCCGTAGTCAGTGTTTACGAGTTACTCGAAGTGTAAATTGACAAACAATATGCAGGATGTCACAAACTCACTATAAACATCTGGAAATGGGGGCTTTTACAGGATCTGGTAAACTCTGGTCTCTGCCTATCCCACTAGGATAGAGGCTTGAGTTCAAAAATGTATGCAATGGCGGGCTATGTATGTATGTAATAGCGGCCCTTTTACTCTGGAAAAAAATTAATTGCAAAAAATATATCGCTAATAGTAAAACTGTTGTCTCTGTAATTATTTTCTGGTGTGGACAATAAAGAACATTCTTATCTTATAATAAAATATTGCTGTTCCTACTTAAGTTACCACCTGCGGCATTAACGTTATGGTTCGGAATAATTGATCCTTTTTATTTTGAAGTGTTCCCCAGAACAAAAGTTCTAACTTTGAAAAGCTTTACCTAGTAAAACTTAGTTGTATCGATAAATGGAATTCTTAATTTTCGGAAGTATTTGAGCATTTTCTTACACCCAGTATATTGAAGAGAATATATTTATAAAAGAACATATCTACCTAACATCTTCCCATTACAATACAAGTACACAAGTTACTCACAAAGACGGCAACCACGGCAGTTCTCTACCAGAGCGCCCATCATAATTATGCAACATCCATAAATTGTGGGTAATCTTAGGCCGGTTGCACTTATGTACCTGTTACCTGCCGAGTTATACTTCTTAGGAAATCAACATTTTAAACCAAATTTAAAATAAACAAGAAAGATCACGCGAACGTAGATAATAAGGCCGCAGCTTGAACAATACGCTTTAGTTTTTTTCTGTAATTCGGCTAGAGCTCTTATAAAGCAACTGACCCACATCAAACACATGTATCCACGCAACAATTCCAGCACACCACGGGCAGTTGCGTGACGTCGTGAAGCAAGCAAATTGAATACGGCCATTTGTTAGACGACCGATGGATAGCAGCCCTCGAATCAACATTAAATACCGCCACAATGACCGACGATTTACCGCCTATCTATTCTTTTATGAACGCTAGTGTGAGGAACGCCTCGCCACTCGGGACAAAAAGTCACAGGAGAAGGTCCCCCGCTGTTCTTTTGTGCGAAGAATTTAGTGGGCGCGAGCTGGACAAACGCACCTCAAGATGTGAACGTGAGTTATTGATTGTCATAGCGCGAACAACACGATTACTATTACAAAATCATTTGCGCTGTTGACATTAAAGTTGGAGGGTTGCGAATCCGCTAGCCTGGTTGAGGCTCGATTGCAAATTTTCCGCTTCTTGCGTGTCAAAGGAGATAATTTATTGCAATTGAGATATAGAAGGCGGCTTGGGATCGTTGGCTACACTTCGCATAAAATAATAGTAGCGCAACGAACGCTCCTAGCGTCCCCCCTCCCCCCAATGAACTTATGGTGACAGTAATTTATTCCAACAGCTTAAATACTATTCCATTTGCTTACAATTTGATCTACAAGATAATCTTCTAATTTTAGAGAACTACGTGTCTGGGTGAATCAACTATTAATAAGGCACTCTTTTGGTGGCCTCGTCGAACATGTGCAAAAGTAGACTTTTAGTCCAGATTTACTTACGGGTTGTTATATCGGAAAAGTCCGACCAGGTTTCGCTCGTGTGTGACAAGCAACCTCCGTCTCTGCTCACCATGATTAAGCTCTGCGAATCGGAGCGAAACCTGGTCGGAATTTTCCGATATAACAACACCCGTAAGTAAATCCGGACTAAAAGTCTACAATGTGTTGTGCTTACGAAAGTTTTAGTTCAAAAAATCTGCAAAAGTAGTTTTTGCTAAGTTATTTTTATATTTTAAGATCTGAATCTTTGGCAAACATAAAGAACTGATTTATTCTTTAGCAATAAATTCAAATCACATATGGCACACAACGCCGAGGAACTAAATTCACTCTGATATACTTAAAACATTCTTGTCCCCACCCTAAGATGGTCAGACAAATCGTGAATTACCTCCGAAAAACTGTATTGAAGTAACAATTTATTAATAACCATAGCATAAATAATATATTAAAATTATACCTGAAGTACATGATTTAAATTTATTCAAGTAAAATTTACTTATTAAGCGAGTCGAAATGTTTGTCTGTAAAATCTAATAAAGAATCAATAATTATTTTACAATTTATTTATAGAAGAGAGTTAATTTAATTATTTGCATGTACCAATACAAAAAAGTAGATGAGGTACATTGCAGAGTTACTCGATTTTAAAGCAAACATTATGGTGATCCCCACACTAGACCTAGCCTGTAACCCAATAAGTAAGCCACTAAAGGCACTTCTGGTTTCTCTTTCGCTTTCCGTGATTCACCAAATAAAAACTGTCAGGCAAGCTTCCAAGCAAAGCTCGTACCTTTATTACCCGACTGCACCGGAGCCCAAAAGGAGGGTAATGTGTTTGGCTCGTATGTGTGTACGTATTTGTGGCGAGCATAATATCAACTCTGCGCGGTCACTATATATTCCGACATCGCACAATCAGTGTTTCACACCACATACCACAAACATAACGTCCGTCGCACAACACACGGACCGGCCGTCCCCAGGCATACGATCTGCCTAGCCGGAAATTTCCCTTTATAGTGTAAGAGCACGATCACCCGGTCTTCCCCAAATACGTAGATATGTCCGATTCTATGTTACCTCATAACACTCTAACCAATAATCAGAAAATAATATCTCAATCGATTCGTCGTGTTGGCGTCCGTGTGATATGCTACATGAAATCAACAAAATTAAAAACCTTAAATAACCAGTTACAAACCACCCGACTGCTGAACATTAACTACTAACCATGCGGAGTACAGTACTCCTTACGAGGTATTTAGGTTGGTCCCGCTTGCTTGGTGGTTGATGCTCAGCCATCGGGTTGTTGGTATAACCCACTAGAGGAAGTAACCAACAATGGTTAATTTTTATTTCAGTTTTTATGTTTCTGTAGTACGAAAGTGGAAAGTTAGAGCATTATTCCTTTACTGCCTACAATTAACAACAATGCTGTCTGATTTGAAGGTCAGAAAACCCTACCTTTCACACCACAAACTGAAACATTTGGAACAATCTAATATTTTTTACACTGCGTTACCGGTATCTCTTGGGGGTATCTACCGCGTTACGTTTTATAACGCAAAAGAATGCACTATCAAAATCATGAATGTATGCATTCTGATAGTATGCATCTTTACGCAAACTTTACATAGAAAGGAAAAACGTCCGGTCTAATACGAGACTCGTGTTAAATATTAACTAAAAACGTCATAACCTTTACTTAAAAGTTTTTATTAGCTAGCCTATACTTGTCCCACTGCAGGACACATACCTTCTCTCAGAAAGAGAGAGTAGAGATTAACTTGTAAAGGTTAGAAGACTTCAATTATAAAAAAAAAGTTTGTATCTGTTTATGCAGTTAAGATATGAGATACAAGTACGATATCGTATTCCATCTTCGTTTTCAGGTGTTACCAATTTTCTTTCTAGCCTTACCTACGTTCCCAATTTTTTTTCTGTTTCTCAAAGCCAGTAAGCAATCTTAGATAAGGAAATGAAATGAAATAATATAAGATAAAATAAGATAATAATATTCTTTATTGTACACCAGAAAATACTTACAGTGACAACAGTTACAAAAGAAGAGGTACAATTGGCGGCCTTATTGCTGATAGCAATTTCTTCCAGGCAACCTTAAGTCGAAAAGAAGTTGGTGCTCATCGAATATGAATGTACATACGTATACTTAATAAAATACTTGATAAAAAAATAGATACTTAGATTTGTCTTTTTATTGTTACAATAATATCTCTAAGAATAAGTAGTCATATTGACATAAGAAGTCATAACGTTAAGATATTTGCCACTTTTTATTTGCGACTGATTGTTCCACAAGGAGAGTATATTAAAGTGAAGAAATATGCTCAAAGCATCGTTGTTGAGTTAAAAATTATCATTCTCTACCACAAATAATTCGTAGGTAGAAATGTTGTATTTTATGATCTTATAAATTACTTTACTCTGGAGGTTATTGTTTTATTTTATCAAACAAGGTATTTTAAATTAATAACACAAACAAATTTTCAATGCACGTACGTAAATCTTTCCCAAAAACTCAAGAAATCGAAGTCAGAGGGTACGTATTGGTATACAACAGAGAGTACAGGCTTAATTACACACTATCCACCGTAGATTGTCAATTCAATGCTGAGGTATGAACACCTCAAACACTCAGGTTTCCTCACGATTTTAAAAACCTATTTAGAGCCCATAAATTCCACCCATGCCGGGACTATTTTGCAAGACATGCCATGCAAGTGATGCAAATTACTTCAGCCAGAAGTTGCTGCCTGTACGTAATACAGAGAGTATTGTAAAGAGGTTCGAAATTTCACTGATGCCGGTAAGACGCCCATTAGCTCAGTTGGAAGAGCGCTGGCACGGTTAGCCAGAGGTCACGGGTTCAAGTCCCGGTAACAACTTATAATTTAATTTAGACAATATGTATTTCGTTCTTCACTATCACAATAACAGGCCGCCCTAATGATAGTTGCGTTATGAAATAAATAAATGTAAAATAAATATAGATGGCATTGTGTGATATAAATGGGACTATTCACCACAGTGATTTATTTCCTAGATGTATGCCAGTTTGGGGCACATTCCGTATATTTTTTCACAAAGGCAGATGTGAAACAGCAAGTTTTTGAGCTTCAAATTCAAATTCAAAAGAACAGATGTAGTACAAATTTTAAACAAGGCTCTCTTGAAAACTGTAATTCGATACTTTTGTCCAAATCGTTTAAAGGTCCATTATTTTCGTTGCATTCTTTCCAAATGGTCAGTATTGTAACTGCTCATCATAATTCTGGAATATCAGCAAAGTGCACCTAATGTTACGGTTCGGGAGGCCGTTTAAGCAATTCGTATAAATCATGAGCGATCTAATCTAATATTAATTCAAGAAACAATTTATTAAATCAAACGGCGTTTACCAAATTGCTGGCCTGGCAAAATGTATAATGTGCGGATGGTTTAATTTAATTGAGGGCTTCGGGAATGATTTCAAATCGGGTGGTGGGAAGTTATATCAAAATCGCTTAACTAAGGCGATTTCTTGGAAAGTGCAATTTATCGCAGTGCCCTAAGGAAAAACGGCAGCAACACGGATGAGCTCGCGTGCAACCACGGAGGAAACGCAACGCTGACTTTATTGCTACTTGACGTATTTATATATTATTTTATTTGAGGGTTATTTCACAGGCACCGAATATAGCAGGGATAATTAACATCCTGAGTCGAAACGTACCTATGGAGTTAATTAGCTAATTGGTACCGTGAAACGGTCTGCAAATGCTATTCTGGATAAATTATTAGCAAACAATGGATACTTAAGAGTTCTTGTTGGGCTCGCAATGCATTTAGATTTATTTATTTTCTACAGGTAGAAATATAATATGCAATCGGTTTTTTTTTTATTAATTTAACACTAGAGTTGTGTGTAATCGGCAAAAAACTAATAAACGTCTACATTTTAGATTACGCACTTTGTAGACAGATTTACGTAAATAAATTAACGCGACATTTTATAAAAGGGTTGCACACCTAATGTATATTCTGTATCAAGTGGTCCTGATCGATACGATAATCTACATCCAAAGAAGTGCAAAATAATAACAAATCTCTTCCGCAGTTCTAGGAGGAATATTGGGGCAAATGTATGGACATTCATTGTGTCGACGGTTCGTTCATCAATGAGAGTGTTAACAAGCAGCAGCGACTGCGGCAGCTCCCCAGCGCAGGCGCACTACCTGGCCAGCTGCCCGCAGCCCCCACCAAGCTGTGCGCCCCGCACTTCAGCCGCCCCCCGTAACACCATCTCACTCGCACTCGCAGCTTAAAAGCTCGTCCAAGCACTACAAAAAGTGGTTTCACGCCGTAGTGTTCTATAGCTTTCACGTTTGTGTGCGTAGTATATTTTTCTGACAAGCTCTGCTTGAGAACCGAAAGGGCGGTGCGGCGAAGAGCTTATACGGCGCTTAGGACGTTCGAATAGTGGGCGATGATTTACCTGTTGGAACGCGTGAACCGGCGCGGCCTTGTGCGCGAGCGCAACACAGGCAGGTTCGATTGCGAGACAGTTCCACCCCAGATCCCGAGGCGAGCGCTCGCGTCATGCGCATCACGAGCGAGTGTGCCGGACGCGCGATCCAGTCCAATTAGTGATCCCGCGAGAAACGAGTTAAGTGGCCGGTTTGAGTAGTGAGCCGCGTACTCAGGCCTCGACAGCACGGACCCGATGTGATACAATGTTGTCAAGCCACTACAGTTTGTCATGACAAACGAAACTATGTAATAAGTTTGTGTGAAGTGAAAGCAAAACATAATGTGTACGATGTGGTACGCGAGCGGATTCCTGGTGATGAGTTGGGCTCTCACGGTGCGGAGTGCGTCGCTGTCAGCGACGACCGGCGCGCGCTACCAGGCGCCGGACGAGTGCCGCTGGACTACGGACGACGACGGCTCAGGCGTTGCTTTACAGTGTCGACTTAGGACGATAAACAGCGAACTGGAAAACACTAACTTCAGTGCGATACAGCCGCATCACACAGTGCGTCTGCGGCTCGAGTGCAGTGATGCTCTTTTCTTCCAAAGCTCTCTGTCACCCGGTAGCTTTCGACAGCTGATCGAATTGCGGGAACTGACTATCGAGTACTGCAAAATCGGAAACCTTTCCGACGGCGCTTTTACGGGCCTACGTGAACTTAGAAATCTCACAATAAGAACTCACAACACTGACTGGTCGGCTATGTCACTTGAAATCACACCTACGGCGTTTTCGAGAGATGTTCAGAATTTAGAACGTTTAGACTTGAGTGAAAACAATATGTTAGTGTTTCCTGAGGGAGCTCTTTGTACTCTGAGGAATCTGCAATACTTGAACATGACTGGCAACAGAATGAGAGATGTTAGTCATTTCCAATTCTCTTCAGCACATCGACATCCGACGGAGAAGTGTGGAGATAACTTATTAGTATTAGACCTCTCGAAGAATGTTATCGATACTTTACCACCGAGTCTCTTATCTGGGCTAAAGAGATTGCAAAAGTTGTATCTCCACGGTAATGGTTTGAATTCCGTTGCAGATAGAGCTCTTGAAGGTTTGATATCTTTGACGACGATAAGATTCTCTGACAATCAGCTGACAAGCTTGCCGCCGGAACTATTCAGTGATACAAAGGAATTGAAGGAGATATATTTGAACAATAACACCATCACTGTTTTGGCACCTGGATTGTTTAGCGAGCTCACGCAACTCCTTGTTTTGGATTTGTCGAACAACGATCTTACGTCTGATTGGATAAACACATCTACGTTTTCCGGACTGAAACGATTAGTATTCCTAGACTTTTCACACAACAAAGTTTCCAAGATGGAAATCGCACTCTTCCGCGACTTGCACAACTTGCAAATTCTAAAAATTCAAGATAACTTTATTGAGCACATACCTGAGAATGTTTTTAGTTCCTTGAGCAATTTGCACACACTGATATTATCAAACAATAGATTGACAAATATTGAGAGTTACGCGTTCAACGGATTGAAAGGATTATCAGTTCTTTCTATAGACAGCAACAGAATTACAAAAATTCACCCTCATTCTCTTCGCAACTGCTCTTCACTTCAAGACTTACATATCAATGGGAATAGATTAGATGAAGTGCCCGTAGCATTAAAAGAAATTCCCCAACTGAAAACTCTCGATTTGGGCGAAAATTTGATAGTAAGTGTAGAAAACGCATCATTTATGACAATGCAACAAATGTATGGCTTGAGATTAACTGAGAATAACATCGGAAATATCAGCAAAGGTATATTTGATAAGATGAACTCACTAAAAATCCTTAATTTATCGAGAAATAAAATTCACAAAATCGAGGCCGGCTCATTTGATTCAAATGTCAATTTGCAAGCGATAAGACTTGACGGTAATTACTTAACGGATATTGGCGGCCTGTTCGCCAAATTACCCAATTTAGTCTGGTTAAATATTTCTGATAACCGATTAGAGTGGTTTGACTATGCAATGATTCCAACTGGATTGCAGTGGCTAGATATTCACGCCAATAGGATCGCAGAACTTGGAAATTACTTTGAAATTGAATCGCAACTATCTCTCAGTACCTTTGATGCAAGTTCTAATAGGCTCACAGAAATAACTGGAAGTGCTATACCCAATTCCGTAGAGATGTTATACTTGAACGATAATCTTATTTCAAAAGTGCAATCATACACTTTCTTCAAGAAACCCAATCTGACACGAGTAGACCTATATGGGAATAAAATAACAAACCTTGACCCAAATTCTTTAAGAATATCCGCAGTGCCACACGACAAATTAGTGCCAGAATTCTTTATTGGAGGAAACCCATTAGAATGTGACTGCACAATGGAGTGGCTGCAAAAAATCAACACTGGCAACAGAGCAAGAACGCAGCCAAAGTTAATGGACTTGGACAGTATTTATTGTAAATTGCTCTACAATCGTGGAAACTCATACGTGCCTCTCGTTGAAGCCGCTCCGCATCAGTTTCTGTGCAAATACGAGTTTCACTGCTTCGCATTGTGCCATTGTTGCGACTTCGACGCGTGTGACTGTGAAATGACTTGCCCTAACAATTGCACTTGTTACCACGACCAGTCATGGTCAGCCAATGTTGTCGAGTGCTCCAACGCCGGCTACGTCAATAACTTGCCGGAGAGAATACCTATGGAAGCTACACAGTTGTACTTGGATGGGAATGACATCAAGATATTGCCAAGTCACGCCTTTATCGGCAGAAAACGTTTGAAGGTACTGTTTCTGAACTCGTCTAATATAGAGATAGTACACAATAGAACTTTCAACGGACTGAAGGAACTTGAGATATTGCATTTGGATCGCAATGTCATAAAATCACTCGAGGGACAAGAGTTCGATGGACTTGAAAACTTGCGCGAACTTTACATCAATAACAACAGGATAAGACAGATTGGGAAAGAGATGTTCAATCACATGTCGCGACTGAAAATTCTTCACCTACACCACAACATGTTAACAACCCTTGCAGTCTGGCAAATTAACCCTGTGATAACAGAAATTACACTGTCTAACAACCCGTGGTCTTGTGATTGTGAATACACTGAGATGTTCCGTGAGTGGACGAAAAGAGTAAACTCAATCATAGATCCGTCAAACATAAAGTGCATTTACACTAAAAGCAACAGCACTGAAGCGGCCGCCTACAACGAGAGTATGTTCAATGACCCGGATTCCGGTTTCAACATCGTCACTGAAAATGGAACGATATGCACAGGGCTACCGAGCATCAATAACAGTATTAATGGGAATCTGACAGCGACAAAGACCATAATTACCAACGACCAAGTACAAGATTACATACCTCTACTAGTTGCTACGCTCGGTGCATTCTTGTTGGTGTCGTTTGTCAGCATGATTGTGTTCATATTCAGACAAGAGATGAGAGTGTGGTTCCATTCCAAGTTCGGTGTGCGGCTGTTTTATAGGGCAAGTGACATAGACCGTGACGACCGTGAAAAAATGTTCGACGCATTTGTGAGCTACAGTTCTAAAGACGAAGCATGGGTCGCCGAGGAGCTCGCGCCCATGCTAGAGCGAGGTGACCCCTCCTACAAGTTGTGCCTACACTACCGTGACTTCCCCGTGGGCGGATACGTGGCCGACAACATCGTGCAGGCCGTGGAATCGTCCCGCCGCACAATCATGGTGCTCAGTGAGAACTTCATAAAATCCGAGTGGTGTCGTTTCGAGTTCAAGTCGGCGCACCACCAAGTGTTGCGCGACCGTAGACGAAGACTGATAGTGGTGTTGCTCGGTGAAGTGCCGCAGAAAGATCTCGACCCCGATATAAGACTGTACTTGAAGACCAATACGTATTTGCATTGGGGTGATAAGTTGTTTTGGGAGAAGTTGAAGTTCGCGTTACCTGATGTGTCGGGGAAGCAACGGTGCCGCGGCGTGGCGGGGGGCGAGGCGGGCATGGTGTCGATGCACCGACACCACCATCCGAGGCCGCACCTGGGGGCGCTGCCGCCGCCCCCCGTGCACCCCGGCCACGGCGCCGGCCTCCCCCCGCACCAGCAGCCGCCGCGCGCCTCCCCGCGCACCCTCGCCGTCCATGTGTAGTGAAACGTGTGAAGTGATAAGACTGAGCAGTGACATGTGAAGTGACTGTTCCATGTGACAATGTAATGGCTAGTCGGTTAACGTATGTACATTTTTTTTACTTGTATCCTTCTAGGAGTCTGATCTGCAATTGTAAATACTATACTCATGACTACTGTGAATTTTACTTATATTACGCTTGGTCAATTTTGTATAATATTACCTAACACAAATTCAACCACTTTTATTTTTAGATATAATAAATATGTCACAGATTTTACAGGTAATTCCATGACGCATTTTACAGTGTACTTAATGTAAAGATATATTTTTTAAAACTTCCTTTATCCATTACTTATTATTGATAAAGAATGCCATTCAAGACCATCACGATAACGTTAGTTTGTAAGATAGGCCTATTCGGGCTGTGTTAGGCAAACTTGCCAAACTACTCTTGAGTAACTTACTAAAACACGGCTTAGCAGCCACCATCTGTGATAAAATTAGTTATTAGTTAGAATTCAATGAATGTTATTACCTAAAATATGTATATTTGTAATTTAGGTAGTCACTTTTAGAAATAAAAGAAAAAGTATTTATTGTAAAAACTTGATTGATATTTTCTGACTGCGTCAGTAAAGTGATAAATGAAAATAAAAAACAATCAAAATTATATAAATAAAACAGTTTTATTTAACCACTCATCAAAACAAAATATCAAAAAGGCAGTCAGACCTAGGCATTTAATAAATGAAGTTCAGTCTTTCCCTAACTATCTGCTATATGATTTGTTATATAATATGTTTAACATACTCATTATATCAGTCTTAAAGCAATGGCGTCATTAGCTAGCTATGTTATCACTTCACCGTGCGAGTTCTAAGTTAATCCATAAATTAGGTATTCAATAAAAGGAAGTGAAATTTTTCAATAGTACATCTTCTCTACTCCGACGCAAACATACATAAAACTTAATTCGTCCTTTAAACTTTTGGCTGAAATAGTTTTAGACATACTCAAGGAGTTTATTTACATTTATTGTGTATGAGCCACTCACAGTTTCTGCTAACACACCCTATCACACCACTTCATAATTTTAACATTACAAACTTTGAACAGTCGACAAAATATCAACCTTTATACCCGTGCCTTCTACACATATTAGCAGCGAGTTCGTAACTAAAATTTAAAGGTGGATTTTAATTAGTGCATTAAAGACCGCCATATATCGGCTGTGTACTTAATTGACTCTCCCCTCCCATTGCATGGCACATTGATATTACGGTGTATGAACAATGAATACCACGCAGAGAGCTTAACTTTTACCTAAAACTTTCAGATCAATAAAAAATAGGTCATTTCTCTCCCATTTCACGTCTGATACTCTTAGAACTCCAATTTATAACCGCATCAACAATCTGGATCACCTTTATTTCACCCCAGCTGACTTCCAAAACAGATTAATTACGGATTATCGACTAAATCTTAAATAAACAATTTTATTACCACCTAAGTACAATAAATAGTACAGGATGACATAAATTCGATTAACATATTTGAAGGGGGCATAGTGATTTATGTTTAAAGATTTAACCATGATTTAGAAACATATGGCGCTAGTTTTGAATAACACTTTAGTCACCCAAAATTACTTTTTTTTATCCAGAGCAAACGATATCAGAACGAAAAGTTTTAAAAATCGAAACAAAGCCATCGAAGCATGTTGTGGTCATCGTCGGGCAACTCAATTGTTCTTTTAATTTTTAACCTATTTCCGAGGACAGACTGTTAAACATATCATATTAGAAAACATTTTTGAACATCATGGTACTTCCTACCACTTTAAATATGGATTATAACTCTCCATAACCGACAAATCATTAATATTACTGTTTTTATAATAAAAAGAACATTGTCTCATAATTACAAAATCATAAGTGTTAGTAAACATACATAGCCTCATGCCCGTATCCCAGATGGGTAGACAGATAACTGGGATTGCCACTTGGAACGATCCTGACAGAACACCAACAGTCAGTTGGGTTAGTCTCGCAGCTAAATATTGACTTTCTAGGTTTCGTTAACATGAACATGTTAGTTTCTACAAATTTTATTTCAATCATATTTTTCTTCCACATACCGTTCGATTCGTAATCGGTAAAATACTAAAAACAATAATACCTAAGAAGTTGTTAGCTCGTTCATTGTTCTATTATGTTAAAGATAGATATAGAACGTTTTTAGCAAACTTCTATTGCACAATCCGAATACCATCCCGTATTTTCCATTCTTTGAGTAATAATAAAAATGCCTTTAGCATTAAGTCCGCCACATTGCCATTGTATTTTTTTACTGATGTGCAATAAACGAATTAATAATAATAAAAACTTCACACAACACCACCACTTTTTCTGGTAACACACTAAAATAACCATTATCCGACCTACTAATCTTAAACTTATCCTCTCCCAGGCAAATACCCCTCTTGTTTATATTATAGGTAAATTTCTATCAGACAATGATATCAAACTTTAGATTTTTCAAAATTTTACAAAAATAATAAGGGGGAAAAAAAAAGACAAACAGTTCTGATTGACTCAAAATTCTGACCGAGCCTTGTTCGCTTGTGATTGGCTATAGTCTTGTCTAACACGTGATATTGGCGAAGTTGTACTGGACAATCAGTGCACTGAGTCCATAAAACAGAATTGAATTGAAATTAAAGTGAGAGCAAAACATCGCAACTCAAAATCGCTTTATCGCGATGTAAAACCTAACTGCAAAGTAGGTACTCGGGGCTCCAAGTGATGCAAATTACTTCAACCAGATGTCGCTGCCTGTACGTAATACAGAGAATATTGTAAATAGGTTCGAAACACTGATGCCGGTGAGTCGCCCATTAGCTCAGTTGGAAAGAGCGCTGGCACGGATAGCCAGAGGTCGCGGGTTCGAATCCCGGCAAGGGTGGAATTTTTAGCCTCTAAATTGGTTTTTGAAATTGTCCTTGGTACGGGTTAGTGCATTAAAAAAAATATATAATCGCTTTATTGACCACGATTCGAGCATTGTCTTAAAGCAGCTATCGCCGAATACACTCTCCAAAGTCAACAAACTCTGGAACAATCATAAACATGAGGGTTATTTCACGGGGGCTTGCAGCCCAAGCTGTGGGTTCCGACCGCGGATCTCAATCTCGGCTAACGAGCCTGCGCGGCTAAGTAGGTGCAAAACAGAGAGCGACGCGCTCGCCGGCTCCACAACCATCTTGCGGTTAGAGGACTGCCTCGTGTATTGAAAATATGTTTGGCGTGCCGAGATTACAGACTTTGGGAAGGATGGTTTATGCAGAGGTGTACGACAGGTGAGATTGGACTTTGTCGGTTTCTGTCATAAAATATTAATTTAAGACTCCGGTGAAGCGGGATAAAATTCTATCGGCAAAAGTAGAGAGGTATGTAAATTAAAATTATACATTTAAAAAGTTACCATTGTATATGTCTAAGTAAATCTTGAATTGTTTCGTAACTTTAATAAGTTTTAAACAAAGGATTTTTTGAATTCAGAAAATTTATTTCTTCATGGCTAATAATAAAAAACAAATCAGCTTAAGAAAAGTTAATCTGCATAAAATCTATTAGATACGAGAAGAAATATAATGAATTTAAGTAACCATACATTTTGCATTAGCGGCGCGGCTCTATTTCATTCCCCAGGGATACAATCTTAACCCACTCACCTCAGCACATCGTAACAATCGCCAGCAATAACCAGCACCGTGATACAATTCCAATTGAATCCAGCAGGCAGCCGAGCGTTTATATGAAATCACGTAGGTAAGTGAGAATGTGAAACTTGTTCCTAGCTCAGTCGACATCCATCTCCGGGGTGAACGTTCGGAGGGCGGGATGACGGCCGGCGCGCGACCGCAGGCGCGAAGCTTCTACTCGCAAACCATTGAACACCAATCATCATCACCCTTAATATATTATATATTATGAATGAATGAAAAATTATTTATTGCACTAAAACATAATTTGTACAAAGGCGAGCTTAATACTAGATATTTTTTTCTTCCAGCTAACCCACGATGATGCGGACAACGGAAGGGGTAGTGCCAGTAAACAATATAATAATATTACGAGTGTCATATTATAATATTATCACATTGCACTAATATTACAAATGCGACAGTTTGCGAGTGTGTATGTTTGTTACTTTTTTACGTCTAAACGGTAGGATTTTAAAAAATTAGGTATGGAGTTAGCTGACACCCTGTATTAACAAATAGGCGACGTTTTATTGCGGGAAAATGTCTTATTCCCATGGTAAAATCGATTAACCGCGGGTAACACCGCGGGGCGCAGCTAGTAGTTCTATATAAATAACAAAAAATTTTGTTGATGTACATAATAAGGTACTTAATCTACTCAAACTAAGTAATGATTCTATTTAACATGATATATAACACGATGAAGTGTATACTAAACACGTACTGTGCGTTGGTGTCATCGTCATTACGAAAATATCATTGAATTTAGCCTCTCTTTTTAAAATATCATTCAAGTTAAACAGAATGATTACTTAATTAGTATCCTCTAATAAAACGATAAAGAGACCGACTGACTGATTGACTGACTGGCGACCTCAAAATGATTACCATTATGCAATAAATAAATTAATATTCAGGGACATATTACACAGATCTCGTTAGCCCTATACTAAGTACAACTAAATGACCCGTGTTATATGTGCTAGCTCGACGATAGATTTAACTCAATAAATACATAGATAACATCCAAGACCCGAGACAAACTAGAAAAGTTCGTTTCCTATTTTGACCCGGCCGGGGATCGAACCCGAGACCTCCGGTTTTACAGTCACGAACAGCTGCGCCACCGAGGCCGTCTATATAAGTCTAATGCAGTGTACATACGTCTCACTTTAGGGCACAGGCTTTCACACAGATATAAAGTATGGGCTATGAGAATTTACGTACAGTCTATTTAGGTATCATTACTTATACTATTTTTATTTTTAATGCACTAACCCGTGCTAAGGACAATTTTAAAAACCTATTTAGAGGCTAAAAATTCCACCCATGCCGGGATTCGAACCCGCGACCTCTGGCTATCCGTGCCAGCGCTCTATCCAACTGAGCCAATGGGTGACTCACCGGCATTAGTGAAATTTCGAACCTCTTTACACTATTCTCTGTATTACGTACAGGCAGCGACATCTGGCCGAAGTAGATTGCATCACTTACAGCCCCGACTACCTACTTTGCAGTTAGGTTTTCACATCGGAATGATATCTTTACTTGCCCATTTTAGTAGACAAGATGTTACCGGTAAAGTATGACTGCTTAATCGAAAACTGCCATATTCCCATAAGTAACCTGGGACTACACGACTTTAGGTAACACGCTGCCAATTTTATAAACAAAGTTCATGACTATATTATTTTTATTGCACTAACCCGTGCTAAAGACAATGTTTAGGAACCTATTTAGAGGCTAAAAATTTCACCCATGCCGGTCCTCGAACACGCGACCTCTGGCTAACCGTGCCAGCGCTCTCCTAACTGCGCCAATGTCTAGTATCTAGATTTGGCATCAAATGTCAATTTAGAGGTTAGAATCATGTTTACTAAATTGTACCAGTAGGGGGTAAGTAGACTATAGGTACATTTGTGAATTTCTAGTAGCAATACAGTCTATTTATTCTTATTTGTCCAATGTAGTAAACAAGATTCTACCCTTAAACTGTGACTTTTTAGTCCAAAACTGGCAAATTTCCATAAATGAAGTAATTTGGAACACTCTTTTAGTCAACACGCTGCCAATTTTATAAACATAGTTTATGATAGTTCATGAATTTGCGAGAAAATTCTAGTTTAGGCATCTAATCTCAATTTTAAGGTTAGAATCTTGTTTACTAGATTGGACAAGTAAGAATAAATAGACTGTACCATCGTGAAGGAAGCCTGAGTACCTACATGAATTGTTCACGTAAATCAGCACTTGAGATTGCTAATACGTGGTGGGCACGCGTGATGATTAAGCCCATAGTCTTAATAGGAGTATACTGTGCTACAAATAAAGTTTCAGATAGTAAAATAAACGAAAGGTGCAATAAACGAAACACGATAGTAAAATAAAGATGGACATTTCTTACTAGTCAAGTAAATGAACTAATTGAACCAGGTATAGTTTGGCAAAAAAGTCTAGAAATTTAAAAACAAAACTTTAATGGAGAATAGTCACATTTTGGGACTTGAGTATGGATATTGTTGCCATAATGAATATCTAAACTTTTTCGCCAAGCTGTAAATACGTAGACATGAAATATTTCCTCATTTTAATGACTTTCATCATAAGTTTCTTTACACCCGAGGCTTTTTGACCTGTTTTAGTTGAAAAAACAATATAACCTCCTTGAAACCTATAGCCTCATAGTTATATATTAAACGGGTCAAATCGCGATTATTTATTAGGTAAAACGTAATTACCTTATTTCCCGCCGTTTCGGCAGCGTTACAGTTACCGTGGTATCGGGTAGACTGAAGTGGCGAGTACAGTCAATTATTGTGGGTAGTCACTATTAATTTTTCGCAGCTGGCCGACACACAACACTCACTACGTCAACGGACCGAACGTCGGGAAATAAAATAATTACGTTTTACCTAATAAATAATCGCGATTTGACCCGTTTAATATATAACTATGTATGAGTATCGCGAATCATTAAGAAATACCTACCTACAGCCTCCTCCCCTGGACCCTAAAAAAAACGATAAAAAGCATTTCCAACTGATACAGATCAATCAAATCGAGCACTCTTTTCTAACTGCTGGATCGAGTTCTACAAACAATGTCGCATCTTCACCATGCCTCGCTACGGTAGAGCTGGCATAAATATGCTAAAGGCATAGGACCAGCACACACTTCAAAAAAAGCGAAAATATATACCGGCCAAGTGCGTGTCGGGCTACGCGCAATGTAGGGTTTCGTAGAAAGACAGGTTTTTCACTTGCTTCTTTTAACTAACTTTTTACCTGGTTATTTAAAACTAACAACTTTAAAAAGCAGTACGAGAATGGCCAGAAAGTCCTATTCATGCGACCTACCATGCAACTGGGAATTGTTAAATGGAATTTACTTTAAGTTACTTTATCATTGGGTGTGTGTGTTTGTGTTTGAAATGTATTTTTCAACACGGGTTTCTACAATCAACTGTTAAGCCGCAAGAGTGGGAGGAAAAATTGTTCTTTACAGCTTTATGTATTGTAACCGGAACACTAAATTAAAAAATGGTTTTCGTACACCCACAATACATTCGTAAACGACCCATCCAACGATACCCCACTCCTTAGGTGTAGGCGAGAAAGAAATTGCATCCCTAATAAAGGTGCAGGGGAAGCACACACGGAGGTCGTGGGTTCGAATCCCGGCTTGTTCCAATGACTACGTTTCCTAAGTTACTTATACTTGTGAAGATTGGTAGCAATAACACTCGCTTACGGTAAAGAACAAATCGTTAGAAAACCTGAGTATCTGAGGTGTTCATATCTCGGCTCTTGAAATAGCCAATCCGCGGTAGTATTTCTTAATGATTCGCGATACTTTTGACAAGCTCGGTGGCGCAGCGGTTTGGCACGCTGTCTGTAAAACCGAAGGTCTCGGGTTCGACCCACGGTCGGGTCAAACTAGGAAACGAACTTTTCTAGTTTGTCTCGGGTCTTGGATGTTATGTATCTATTGATTGTATTAAATCTATCGTCGAGTTAACACCTGTAATACAAGTCATTTAGTTGTACTTAGTAAGGGCTAACAAGATTTGTGTAATATGTCCATGAATATTTATATTATATATTACACTCATACATTTTTATATAAAAGGCGTCTAATCGCGATTATTTAATAGGTAAAACGTAATTACCTTATTTCCTTATCCGCGGTAGGCGCGGAGATTTTTAAGCCGTACTCTATCTGCAAGAGGAGGCCCCTATACCTTGTAGTGGTGCGTATATAGGCTACAGACATAAAACTCACCGGAAAGAAATGTAATATATAAAAATCTCTAATCACGATGTTCATTATCGAACTCCTTCAAACCGCTTTACCTTTTCATAAAATTTTACGTGCATATTTCTGAGAGGCACAAAAAAAACACCAGGTCTTTATTATTATTATTAAATTCTTTATTGTACCTGTAAAGATTGTACAATTGGCGGGCTTAATACTAAATAGTATTTTATTCTAGCCAACCAACAGGTGACGTGGAGAAGATGGGGGTAGTCACAAACGGTGAGGTGATATTTTTTTGTCAAATATATATTTTTTAAATTAAACTATGTATTAATAATTATAAACATAAACATATACAAATATAATAATTAAGCACATGTATAAAGATAAATAGATAGACTTTATAAACATATAAATAGACTTCATAATACTTATATTTTTACATACTTACGAATGGAATTACACTTCACTGTTCTGAATATGAAGATAGTGTTCCTGTACTCTACTCTTAAAGACGCTGACTGACGGAGCCTGGCGAATGTATAGCGGCAGCGCGTTCCACAGACGTACCGCTGTCACGGAAAAGGAACCCGAATAGCCTGCCGCATTATGCTCTGGGATTTCGAGGAGTAAATCTTTGCATGGGCGCTGAAGGCGACCACGCGCGCCACGTGAGGCGAAACGTTCACGGAGATAATGGGGGGAGGAGGGATCGTGAAGGACGCCATAGAGGAGCGTCTAGATGTGGGCATTCCTGCGGTGGCGGATGTTTAGCCAGTTCAACTGGGAACGGTATTGGGATATATGGTCAAATTTACGAAGGCCGAATATGTAACGTATACAAACGTTGAGAAGACGATCCAACTTGTCGAGAAGTTCTTCAGTGAGATCGGGGTAGCACACATCTGCGTAGTCGATGACTGGGAGCAACAAAGCGTTGACTAACGTAACTTTGGCGGAATATGGCAGGAATTTCTGCATACGTTTGAGGGAGTGCATGGATGAGAAGATTTTCCTACTTATCTCTGAGACATGTTTGTCCCAAGATAGGTTACTCTGTATGTGGCGGCCTAGGTTCTTCAACTCTCCACAATACGGCAAAGGGGTACCATTATAGGTAACCTGGGGTAGAGATGCCATATCAATCCTAGCCAGCAAAGCCCTTCCGCCCACAATCATCAACTGGGTCTTTGCCGGATTTACTAGGAGACCAAACTGCTCAGTCCACAGGTTAACAGCAGTTAGGTCGCAGTTCATTTTCTGTATTGCAACAGGAAGCAAGTTAAGTTTAGACGGCAAATAGATCTGGAGATCGTTTGCGTACAGGTGATAGGAACTGAAGTCTATTACTGAGGCGAGAGTGTTAATAAACACTGAGAAAAGTAAAGGAGAAAGTACGCCACTTGAGGGACACCAGCAGTGACCTCGCTCCAGTCGGAGAACTTGTCGTCAGTACGAATGCGCTGCTGGCGCCCATGAAGATAAGAGTGAAACCACGCGGCTGCTGACTCTGATACGTTGAGGGAGCGGAGGATAGCCAGCAGGATATCGTAATCAACGCAATTGAACGCACTACTGAAATCCAGTAGAGCGATAAGGGTAACTTGTCGATTATCAACTGCGTAACGGAAGTCATCTGTAATTTTGACGAGGGCAGAACAAGTGCTGTGTGAGGGCCGGAATCCTGACTTAAATGGATTAAGTAGTTGGTTGGTGTGGAGAAAAGTCATTAGCTGACGATTCACCACACGTTCCAGGACTTTGGATAGGAAAGGAAGGATCGAGATCGGCCGGTAGTGCCTAAATTCGGTGGGAAGTGAAGTTTTCGGAATCGGCACCATGTAAGCCATTTTCCATTGAGTGGGATAGGAGCAGGAGGATAACGAATAGTTTATGATATGGGTAAGGACAGGAAGGATTGGCGTGAGGATCGGCAATAGTAGGTCACGACCTATAGAGTCATGGCCTACAGCCTTGGTGTGGATGGAGAGGATAATTTTTTCAACGTCCGAGTCAGCAGCCGGGGTGAAGCAGAAACTATTAGGGGAAGCTACGGAAGACGTTGTGAGAGACTTTACAGTCAGGGCTTTTAACAGCGGATCGATAGAGTGAGGAGGCGATGAAAAGTGCCGGTTCAGACCATTCACGTCAAGAGACGGGTTCAGATCCTGCCGACACCTTCCAAAGCCCAGAGTACGCAGAAATTGCCAGATGTTATTGGCGGAACATTTTTCTATGGAAGAGTAGATGTGGCGGCGTTTTGCGTTCCTAATCACCTGGTTACAGCGATTTCTGGCCGTCTTGAAGAGTTTCCAGTTTTCTTCTGTTGGAGTCTTTTTGTGCTTTCTACGAAGCTTATCCCTCTTTGCCATCAGTGCACGGATCTCATCAGTAATCCACGGTGCTGGCGGGCGTTTCATTTTGACTGGACGTAGCGGAGCGTGGACATCGTAGAGCCTAATTATTTCAGTGTTGAATAGGTCAATCTTCTCATTCACGGTACCCAGGAGCAACAACCCCGACCAGTCTATGCTCTCAGCATCTGCTTTGAGCTTAGCCAAGTCCATCCGAGCAAAGTTACGTTGGAAGATAATTTTGGGTTTAAATTTAGGGATTTTAAGTTTATATGAAGCAAAAATGAGGTCATGATTGGAGAAGCCGGGCGCAGTAAATTGGCCATGGGCAGTGATACGGTCGGGTTTTGAGGAGAAAATGAGGTCAAGTAAAGAATGTGAGTCGTTTATATGATAAGTGGGCCCTAAATCAAGAGAACTAAGATTAACAGAAGAAGTTAACGAAATAAGTTTACGGGCGCGCACATTATCACCGAGGAGGTTTGTGTTGAAGTCACCCATAATTACAACATGATCGTAATTTGGCAGATGTGTGGCCAGCAATCCATCCAGCGTGTCAAAATAGTCGGTACCTGGTGGAGCATACACAGTCACCAGAAGGAACTTAGTGGTGTTGAAGTTCAGTTCGAGAAACAAATATTCTATAGAGCCAGTGTAAGTAGATTGGGATTGGGAAACGATATGGTACTTAATTTCAGACTTAAGGTATATTGCAACCCCACCACCCTGTTTACCAATTCGGTCGTTCCTGATAAGAACGTAACCAGGTAGGCAGTAGGTCGAAGAGGGTAGTGAGGGTTTGAGCCAGGATTCAGAGACCAGACACGCGTGGATGTGATTGCTGGTAAAGGTGGCGAGGTCGGGATGGTGTGCAGGAATGCTTTGAGCATTAATATGACAGACATTCAGATTCCTTTGATGCGGAGAGAATGTGTTGTGAAGCAGGTCGCTGAGCGAAACAGGCGCCCCAGATACATCCAGAGCGTCAATGAACGAGTCAGATGAGTCGAGAGAGTGGAACAATTCAGAATTAATA
Source organism: Yponomeuta sedellus (assembly GCA_934045075.1). Classification (NCBI taxonomy): domain Eukaryota; kingdom Metazoa; phylum Arthropoda; class Insecta; order Lepidoptera; family Yponomeutidae; genus Yponomeuta; species Yponomeuta sedellus. The sequence continues at coordinate 13,758,433 of OW203735.1, read as the reverse complement.
GATATATCCATTTTATATAGTTAAGTAAATATACATAAAAATAAATAAGTTAGATATGGGTAATTTTAAATAAATACAGTAAATAAACAAATATATATATACACCGAGCAAAGCAGAAGATTTTAGCAAAGCCCAGTTACACGTCAACTACCGGTTCACCAGATAGTGTAAACAAAGTTGTGGAATTATCGACAATCATAAATATAAAATATAAGTTTCAGAACGTAACCGAACGTCGCTCTGTGGTAACTGTCAGAAACACGACAGTAAAAATAGACAGTTATTCTGTGGTAACAATAACAATACGAGAAAAAAAAGAAAAAAAAAAGAGTAAGAAGCGGTTAGCGGTACACTACAAAAGAGAATAAACGACAGAAGCGATACAGTGATATTATTATGTTATCTCAGGAGAACACTCTTGGCAAGGATGCTAAGGTCAACCTCTACTCAAAGTTAACAATATCGGTGACATAATTGTGTCACTTCCCGTCTATTTCCTCGGAGGCTGAGTACGTCTGGTGGATCTTGTGGAAGCCTTCTAGACTTTGGAAGCAACAGGCGCTGGTGGCCCAGGCATCTTTGGAGACTCGGCCGCCGTTGACTCGGCAGACGTTGGGTCTAGCTGATCTAATTGCTGTAGAGTGTCGAGTCGGATCTTTTGACCATCTGGAAGCTTCACATATACGACCCCGTCTAGCGACCAACACCTATGGATGCCATGGCGACGTCTAGCCTCAAGGAACAGCTCTCTACGCCTTGGGGTCAGAAATTCGGTCACCGTGATGCCACTACCTTTAAGAGCCTTCTTGTTTTGCCACACTTCGGAACGAACTGACATACTGCGGTACCTTACCAAGATGGGTCGTGGTCGAGTTTGGTTCTTGGATGGTTTTCCAAGACGATAACATGTTTTGATGTCCTCTGCTGTAAACTTCTCCAGTTTGAGCTTCTGTATGCACATATCGGTCACTCGGGAGCTCAGGTTCTCATCGTCTGCCTCATTAACACCCAGCAGACAAAGGAACTTCCTTCGCCCCGCATTGTCGATGTCATCCAACTGTGTACCGAAGGCTGTCAACTGTGCCCGGAGTAGCTCGATCGCCTTCAGCATGCATAACTTGAAGACAGCAAACTCATTGGCCAGCTGCTCCATAGTTGTAGGAGTGGGTGCAGCTAATGACATTCTGGATTCAAATGAGGCCATACTTGCTGTGAATTTCTTCTCCAGACTGGTTAGGGCAGCCATTGTGTCCAAATGGTTGTTCGGCATAGTGCAGCTGTTGGGACCGTTGTTTGAGGTGAAGTTGTGGTGATATGGTAGTTAAGTGTGCTGGTTATCACATAACCCCTGGACTGTACAACTCTGTGCTATCAATTAAATACAATTTTGCACTTTAAAAGTAAGTATAGGTATTTTAAAATGAATAAAAATGTGGGAGCAAATTACTTTTGATCTTTCCTATTTCGAATCTACCTTTCTTTCTTTGATGTTTCTTTCTGTTTTCTATGATGTTTACATGTTTGTGATGTCGCTGTTTCTGGTTCCCACGACACAGGGTATCCTAGTGTGGGGCCACAAGCAATTTATGTGCCTGTATCTAAATGTTATGTGACGTTAGGTCTGAGAAAAGATCGTAGGCTAATTAATAGGGCAAAACAAATGGTGCGGGGTCAGCCGGTATAATATATTTCATGAACGAAAAACAAATTCGAAAAAATGCAAGAGCACCGCTGGTTAAAGAAAGCCGCGTAAACTTTCTACAGTAGGTACCCGTCAGTCTACACTAAACTGATGGATTTAGCTGCACCCTTATTAGGTTTTATTGTTGCTGAAAGTGATTCATCGATAGTTGGATAGTTGTTTATTCAATTAAGCATCAGGCAGTTCGTGGTTGTTAATCAGGTGGTAGAGCAGTCTAATCACTATGTCACGATTGCTTCACGAGACTGCAAGTTTTATTGATCCTTAAGGAATTCGAAATACAAATGGTACCAAAGCTATGTCAAAAAGTACAGTCAAGTGAAAAACCAGAGATAGAGAACGGTCGACGCTATCTATCAAATCAACCCGATGTTTGTTTTTTTTTTTAATTTTTGTGTTACGTCACTTTTTTAAATTTTTTAAGAATTCGTCTACTTACACTATTTTTATTTTTAATGCACTAACCCGTGCTAAGGAACAAATTTAAAAACCTATTTAGAGGCTAAAAATCTCACCCATGCCGGGATTCGAACCCGCAACCTCTGGCTATCCGTACCAGGTACAGGTAGCCTCTAAATAGGTTTTTAAATTCGTCTACTGTCAATTACTTTTCTTATCATAATGACTGCTATCAAAAAAATATAGTCCTTGTTTTGCCAAAGCTTTTACTATGATGCAAAGAAACTATTATAAAACTTTTTTTTGAACAACTATAATTTAGGCCATTTAAAAATACAAAAAAATCAGAAACTTTTCAATTACTACATAAATAACTCTTGTACTATCAGATTTAAAAAAATTAAGCCAAGGCATTATAAATAAAATTTGATTTGAACGAAAGGACGTCGAAGTTTTCTAGTACTAAATAGCGAATAAAGGTTATTGAAACCGAAGAAATCACGATAAAGGTTAATTACAAAATCGAGAAACTTTTTGAAAAAGTTTTTGTTTGCTACACTTCTTAACTCCTATACGTCCCGCCAAGTAAATTTGTAACAAAACAAGGAAGTTCTTATAAGTTTTTTAAAAGTATAATTTTATTGTGTCTTTTCTTTTAGAACTACTTTTTCTGCAATTTGTTTTTGGTATACAATAAAGAATATTCTTATAATTATTATCTTATTTCTTTATAAAAAAAAGTCCTTCAAAAATTTTAGCACAATTAAGACAATTATGGTTTCATTACTTTATTTCTTTTTCAGTGTAGGTACAGTTGCCAGCAGGTAAACCATTACATTTTCGTTGCTAATTGGCCCGCAACGTAAATGAGTAGAGTGCACGCATGTAGAGGTTGATGTGCTGTCGACTGTACTTGTACTAACTGCAATATAATATCTGGTCTGGTAGTACGATTGGTTTAGGATACAGTTATTTTAAGAAAAATATCCAGGACTTGTGTTTAAATTTATACGACAGTATGATCTAACAAGTTTTGAAACTAAAACTTTCGTAAGCAACTCCACATTTTTAAACTTAATTCCGGATTCACTTACTTGATTTTTCGTCAGAAGAGTCCGATCAGGTTATGCTATTCTTCAGACCTTAAGAGTCTGCCGACAAAAAATCAAGTAAGTGAATCCAAAATTAAGTTATTCCTTTAAACCCTTAAGTTAAGTTTAACTCCTTAAGTCCTAACAAGTCGTTTAAGTCAATAAATTCGTAAAATACGACAAAAAGAGCAAAAAAACAGAGGATGATTTATGTTTCCCTGAAGGTCCAATACCTCACGCTTGACTGTACTTTTTAGAATATTTATTAGAACTAAGATAACCCTAAAAGTAACCGCGATCCCTTAGCATGCGAAACATAATTGGTTGTCACTAAATAATTGTAGCAATTTTTATTTCGAACCATATGCCGCAATGTAAATATCAATGTGTTGTCGACCGTAAAGAAGAAAGAATAAGAATAGTTTTTATTAATAAAATAGATAGACAGAATAGAGTAGAAAATATTTATTTGACTTCAAGCGAAATGAGGCACAACAATCACTTATACTAAAGTCAAAATAACAGTTATGCATTTTAACATTTTAATAGTGAGCAATGTGCAACGGTGCTATGTTCATCATTACAAGGGTACCGGGGTCCTTTTCTCAAACTCGTCTCGTAGATTTATAGTATCTAGACGGAAAGGCTAATTCCCTGATCACTTATTTATTATATGTAGATTTGTTGGTCGCGATATTAACGACGTGTCCACATTCACACGCGCCTGATTGGGAAAGTAGCTAGAGTAGTCTTGAAACTTGATACCTTGGAGATGCAAAATCTAACAGGTTTTTTTATTCTTGTTCGATACAAATATGTGATGCTCGCACAAAGACGCGCTGCGCCGGATATAGAAGTATAGTTATATGAAATTATTAGTTTTTGATATGTGAGCTGGTAAGGGTTTTTTGACTTTATTGGATTATAACAAGATGTCTTTGCTTAAAAAAGAGTGAAAAAGAGAAAAAAAAATTATTCAGGTGAATGTACATAATTATAAATTTGTTAAGCTTATAGAACTAATAATTTCAACAAATGTAGAATGGCACAAAATATAAACTGGAGGAGTAACAGTGTCCCCACACTAGGCATAGACTGTACCGTGGGCGACAGTTTCAGTGTCTCTTAACAAAAATAATGTGGCGAGTTCTTGCTTAAAACTAAATAAAACGAAAAATTAAAACTAAATCTAAAGTAAGTATTATAATGTAACTTCTGTGGCGTAGCGGTAGCGCATCTGCCTACCATGCAAGAGGTCCTGGGTTCGAACACCGGCTGGGGACAAAATAAAACCCCAGGTCTTGGATGTTTATATGTTTATGATGTCGTTGTTTCTGGTTCACACGACACAGGGTATCCTAGTGTGGGCCTAGAAGCAATGTATGCGCCTGTATGTAAACATTTTGTGTTATATAATGATATAGTATATTTTTTTAGTTTCTAAACCTACTTTAACTGAATTCCCTGCCTATTGGCACCTCTTACTACTGGAAACTCGCAAACAAAGGATACAGGATTTACCTTGTATGGAGTTAACCAGACATCACCCGATCAGTTTTACATATTTCTTTCAAAGATCTTTTACATATTTTAGGTGTTATAAAACATTTAACAAGTTAAATGAGGAAGTTATTAAAGCTGTAATTCTTTACTCTATTTGGATGTTAAAGAAACTAACTGTTAAGCCTTAGACTTATTAATTGACGCTAACTGTAAATATGCTAATATTAATTCTCAGCCTAGTGCCACATAGAGAATCGCCAATTAGGATTTACAACGTTGACAATTTACATGTGAAACAAGGTCAACTTAATTAATGCTACTCGATTCATTATATACAAAATCTCTGATTCAGAACGTAGAATATAATAATTTTCTCCTGTCTACAGGGTTCATTTTAAAATGCGAAATTTTTGAAACACGTCAAGAGTTCTAAGATAATAAATCTTTAAATTTTTTGTTTTTTTTTAATATTTTCTCGCATGGTTTTATGTTGTTTTGAAGCCTAGGGTTTTTTTTCTTTTGAACTGTAATAGTTGAAATTTTCACATAATATGAATTGTAATGGTTTTACTAAACAAATAAAACTTAGGTAGTCTCTATACCAGATACATATTTTGTTTTAGATTTGCTTTATCGTAAAAAAGTAATACATACAAAGTAATACACAAATAAAATAAAGCTGCACAAACCGTAACAAACATAAACCAAATAAAATGTTTAAATAATAGAATCGGCTAAGTCTGTCCCGCGAAGGGTCCCGAACTGCATAAAATAATTTCGCGAATACATAATATTTTCTTTATAGTACAGAACCCGGTTTTTCGGAATAAAAGTGGCACTGTCTGATCATGTGTGAAACCATGTGTTGAGTCTTAATAAATTAATTATTTTATGTGAAGAACAATCAGCCATAATCTTTAATCATTGGCTGAGACAGTGACGTAAGCGCAAATTTCAATAAAATTGTGTAAAACCTGATATTTTCAACAATTCTCATCTTAAAAAAACTATAGTTTACGTGTTTTAGGAATGTATACTTCACAAAATAACCCTGTGTAAGCAGTAAAAAAGAGGCGAACTCAGTCAGTTCGATCGAATCCCGCGATCATAAATTATACTAGAGAATAACACGAAGGTGGAAAAATAAACGCGACGGTTGACCGTGTACCGCATTAATCAGCGCGGAGAAGGCGTAGAGAATTTACTTTACGATTGTTGCAGGTACGATGAAACTCTAAAAATGCCTCGCTTCATTCAAGCTTATTGTTCTGTCGCCCGCTAAGCCGCGGTAAGCTCTCATTTGTTGATATTTCATCGAAAACTGTCTGTAATACGCGCGCCACAGCTAGTTTATTTTTTATTGGTACTGGTTTAGTAAGGAGCCCCGACGCTCGTATCGATCTTATATGATTAAACCGCAAGATATCATAATCACCGGTCTATGCGTTTATCGGACGTATAATCGGAGCGCGGCAATAAATTTGTCTCATTTTAATATCACGGAGCGTGTAATGTTGTGCTTTTTAAGCGTTCCCAATGTTTGAACGTTAGATTACATTAGGCGCGCGATGGAAAAAACATGGCCGCGCCGCTCCGCGCCATACGAAAGAGTTCAACGCGGTGCGGGACCTTGTTTTCTCGTTAAGTTTATGAGTGAGCAACCTGTTATTTGTGCTCTTATTACGAAACCAAACAATATCACGTGCGAGCGTTAACATATTTCGCGGTGACTCACGCCGGTTCTATTGATAGAGTAACAATTTTGACGTAGATTATATGGTCGGTCTGAAGCGTGTCTCAAATTAAATTGTGATTAAGAGACTGATTAATTTGATTACGCGGCTTTTATTTCAATCACGTTATTCATTCGATCCAACAATTGAGCGTAAAAAATATCGTTTCAAACATGCATATCGTAGTTAACTTTCGAATATTTCTATTCAATGCATGGTAATTAACTAGCGGTTGGTTTAACCGCGAACCTTTCAATAAGATAGTTTAATTAACGCCCGACATACACTGGGCTATTGGTAGGGCCGATCATCCGTTACTCTGATAATTCAAATGAAGTTATGCGAGACCCACTTTTATGAGATAGTCGATCGACATACCTTTTGTAGAGGTGCACTATGGTGATACATTTAGGTTTTAAGGATCAACTATTTATATGATTAAAGATATATAACATAACATTTACACACAGGCACATACATTGCTTCTGGCCCCACACTAGGATACACTGTGTCGTGGGAACCAGAAACAGCGACGTCAAAAACATGTAAACATCCAAGACCTGCGGTTTTTTTTGTACCCAGCTGGGGTTCGAACCCGGAACCCCTCGCATGGTAGGCAGATGCGTTACCGCTGCGCCACAGAGGTCGTCATAATCGTAATGTTTATTCTTTGTGCTCGCAACGCAGTTTACTCAGAGGCTATATGAGTATTTACAAAACAAACCCTAAAGTTTTGAGTAATAACTAATAGGCATTATACATGCTGAAAAGGTGGCTTCAGATACTATGTACCGTTAAATTAAGCAGTATACGTAAATAAAGATTTTTGTATTGTATTACTGAATAATTTAATTTAAGGTGCCAAGAAAAACTCGAATTAATTTCTAGTGTAAAAGAGTGTGAAAGAATCGTGCGAAATATTTTATTTGAAGATCAAAAGGTGTTTAATATAGTGTCAAAGTGGGTTGTAGACAAACTTGTGAAGCGCAACGCGGAACTTTCACAACAAAAAGAATCATCACTTTTTATGGTAGGTACCTGATATAAAAGTAACTATCAAATAAACTTTAATTGTGATTCAAGTTTCTATTCATAAAGTTTTTCAAGAGTTTTTAGTGACGTCCGTAACACCGAATTTATTAAGAATATAAAGTTTCTTTTTGTTCACGCTTTTAATACGTTTAATTATATCGCAGTTTAAAAGTTTGGACTGAAAAGTACAAAGAAACTTACCCAATTTCTTAACGTTTAATTTTCAGGTCAAAAGAGGTCTTTTTTGATTAATATAGACAAAAAATCAAACGTTTTTCGCTTAGGCGCTGAACATCGCGAAAGTAGGTAATTTTTTATAGCGATCAATACGTGTTTTTTTTCTGTTTTAAAGGTCCGTACAGTGCCTGTTGTCCGTCCTTTTGTGTATTCTGTCTATAATTTTATATAGATCCTTATCCTCAATAATGGGTAGAGCTATCATATCAAACTCAAATCAGGGTCGCGTTGTGGTGAATATTTCAAGCTTCTCAACGCAATCCAAAGATTTGACAATCTATGAAAAATATTTTAAAACATGCAAACTATGCTTTTATATGATACAGCAGCAGTTAGTAATTTTCAGATTTTTCCCGTTAATTGCACCAGAAGAACTTAGGTACTTCTTAGCAAATTTTACACTTCTAGATCCTCGAGGAGTGCACTACATTAGTACACGATACACTAATGTTGCAGCTTTAAGTAAATCATAGAATTACATAGAAGGACGTCCATTCTGTGTAAATGATTAATTTTAAAGCGTTATGTGTCAAAAAAAATAACCAGAAAATTTAACACCATTAATTTCATCCTGAATAAAGGTAAATATTCTTTAACACTACGAAGTCGCACTACTAACGAAAAAGATCTCACCTTTTTACAGACCGTGTCTTTAAAAAAAAAAATTCTTTTAAAAAAAATTAAGTATAGTCTCTAATAATACTGACAATAGTGATTTCAGAAAACGACCGTTTTGGCAATACTTCCCAGCTCCTAGGTTTTCAATCATGATTGAAAGATTGTACTGACACTTTTTTGCAAAAACGATCTATAAAAAAAATATGTATTCTTCATTGGTAGCGCTAGAGCCTGGAAGGCTGCTGGTAAGTCTAGCATGCTGTGACGCTCTCGCAATCTAACATTTTTAGTGATTTGACTTTTTTGTGTGTCAGATACACAAAAACCTTTGCATGACAAAGGAATATACAAATATTTTCAGTGATTTTAATCAAATTTGTATTCGATATCAACCCTTGTATGTCCCAACTGCTGGGGCATGGGTCACTTCCTGCATCGCAGAAAGGTTAGGCCATACTCTACCACGGGGGCCAAGTCCGGGTTGGTGGAGGATTGTAAGACAGTGGCGGGCCTTACTGTCAGAAGTTATCAAGCCGCCATAAGGCCTCTGACATGGCTTAACGACTGCCATTACATGACAGCCGGCACAAACGGCTTAACGTGCCTTGCGAAGCACGAAAGCGCTCGGAAAAATGCCACTAGCGGTAGTCACGGGACGATCACCCATCCTGCACCACAGAGTGCACGCTAGAGTCCACGCTTTTTTTAGGCATAACGATAGACTCAAAACTGCAATGGGGTCAGCATATTGGAAAACTGTCGGGTCGGTTGAGTTCAGCAGCGTTTGCAGTCAGAAAAATTAGACAACTTACAGACGTGTCGACGGCTAGGCTGGTCTATTTTAGTTATTTTCACAGTGTCATGTCGTATGGTTTGTTATTATGGGGACGGACAGCAGATATAGAAACCATATTTGTCTTGCAAAAAAGAGCAATAAGAGCTATTTACAACTTAGGCATTCTTACACTGGCCTGCCAATATATATTCGATAATATAATGTATGTCCGAAAAAATATAACTATGTTTAAATTAAATAGGGACGTTCATAACGTAAACACAAGGAATAGAAACAAGGTTGCTTGTACTAAATCCCGATTAGCCAAGGTAGGCACATCATTTGTAGGTGCTAACACCTCTTTATTGAACAACAATGCTAGACCCAGGGGGCTTGGTCTGTTAAAAAACAAATCCAACGGAAACCACAGTCATTTTTTAATACGTTCACGCCACAAATATAACTCGTTTGAACTTATGAACTTGATTGATGTCTTGCACTTTTAGAGTAACAGAATCAACAGCCAGGACTGTGTAATTGTGTTGTGTGGAAGTTGTTATTCATGTATTTACTACCACAAAAGTTGATGATCTATTTATTAACATGGAGCTTTACGTTTTGTAAATTAACTTATTAGAATTAGATTTAAGTCGGCCTGAGGGATCAAATTACAAAATATAAAAAAAAAGCGTGCCAACGATTTAAGTGACAAACACAGTGTAGTTTGATTATAAAAGTACAGGAGTGGCATTTACTAACATTTATTTATTTCTCATAGAAAACTAATTTTTAATCGAAACGTCTTAATTCATTGAGAAATTTCAAAATATACAAAAAAAATTCACTCTTAAACTGTTGTAGATATAGGCTACTTTAATTATTTTATTCACAAAACGCATTAGTATTCAATAGTTTCAAACAACATTTGTGCACAGACTAACACAGGAAGTCACAAGCCAATGCCACTCTGAAAGATAAGTTCACAATAAAACGGCGTGAAATAGCAATAATCGCGATAAAGCCACTCGCGTTATAATGAACAACGTTTTCATATTTGCCAATTGTTTGCGAGCGAATAGAGACGGAAAGGCTTAACGACAATGGGCCGAGATAAATGTATGGAATAACAGAACGCGCCTTGTGTGAGCTGGACGCGAGATGCGTTTAACTTTAGATAAGTGAAGAGACACAGTCTCTCACGTACCTACACTTCGGTACGTGTTTTGTAAAGCGATGGCGGCAATGGTAAGCAGTCAAATGACCGTGACTCCGTTATAAGTAGGCTTAAGCCACGATAACTGTACCTGACACGCTTGTTACCGCGCGGCCCACGGACAGACGGACAGGTACACATTTAATACAGCCCGAGTATCTTAATCAATATCTCTAAATACATTTAAGCTTTCAAAACTTTTTGCATCACTAGCTCAGTGTTTTTGTTCTATTGTACCCCTTATAAGATATTTAATTGCCATCTTTGTCATTTTCATAATAAGGTTAGATGACCACAGATGCCTGTGGTATCTGCGGTGGAAATGGCTATTTGGTGCTGGGCACGTAATTATGGTGATAAGGATTAAATCTCTTTCTCTTTCTAGGTGAAAATCCGAGAACACGTCTATCAGCTGTTTGTGTTATAAATATGTCATGTCAGTGAGTGTTACAGATGTGTGAGTTTAGCCAAAATTGAATAAATCTTCTATCAAGGGCACAATGAAGTCTTGCTCAATTCAAGACAATATTCAAGCCAAGCCAAACGGTCTTTTGTCGCTGGTGCCTCTGCGCATTATTCGAGCCTTTCGCGGACAGAGCCGTGCTTTCTCCGCTCATTACATCGCCGTTTTATTTGCCCTTATTTAATTTGGCGTTTGTTCGTTGTGGGCCAGTGGGGACAGCTGTTTGTGTTCTTATTTCGTTAGCACCTTTTGTGACAGAGCTCATTGAGACGGCGGGCGAGGTGTCGGGATGTGTGCGCCGCCGGCTCGCCTTACACCACACCACTCCGGCGCCTTTCATCGTCCACAAAGCGTAATTGAATCCCACAGAATCCTACGCAGGCCGTAAGATTTAATAGGGCATTTAAACACTCGCATTGGCCATTGTGCGTCGGTTTTGTATGCGATTATTCAGCGCTCAGCGTGGCTAGGTTTCCACGAAAGCGTGTGCATGTGTTAGACAAAGTGCGATCCGGAATAAACCCCGCCATGTGTTGTTCACTGCATTCATTAACATAAAGGTTCATACTAAACATGGTTACAAATAAACATATAGCAATGAGAATTCATAAATTGAAGGCTTCAATATGCTAGTCACGGAATGTTAAGTGGTTTCTCGACTTTATGATACTGCGAATTACTTTTAAACGGATACGTAAAGGATTTTATATTGCTAAAATATAACTCTGGTCTGTTTTAACTACGGTCACGAAATGCGCCCTCACGTGTCGCTTCTAAGTGGGTTCGTCAGTAGTTAACAGAGAACGTACCGGACCTCAGCACAACTCTGTTTTACCAGAAATAGAAACACACACGTATTTTAACGAGTATTCGTTGTAGCTCATCAGAAACGTTCTTCTTGCACCCAGCGCATAACCACTTACGCTAGAATTTATATTTCTTATACTATTTTCAATTACACATTGCACGGCAATAGTACATCAGGATTTCATGAGCAGCGACCACGCTATAAAATGCCTTGCCGTAAAATTCTGGCATCCTACATAAGCAAGGGTTAGCAGCAATCAGGTGTAACAGCCTCAACTCACAGTTTGAGTGGTAAATTCACAAATAGAAACTTGTAAATCATGTAGGTACTGGGAACGGATGGATGCGCTACATCATCACTGTGATACGGTAGCGAACAAGATTTCAAAGATAACTAATAATCATTAGCTGGCTATGTATTTCTGTTTATGGTCCGTTTTATTGGCTAACAAAATATGAAATGTGTCAATTAAAAGTCACTTTGCCATTTGATAGCTGAGACTAATTAAATGAGTTGATTTAAAATCCATAAGCACACAGGCTGATTGTTTTTTTAAGACACCAACTAGCTTTACATAGCTTTTTACGACTGTAAAATCGTTTAAAATGTGAATCATAAATAGAAACGTATTTTACGTTCTTGTAACGTCATACTTCAAGCTAAAGAAGCTCAAGAAGTGGGTGGTGTATAAATTAACTAGTCGTAAAAGCTTAATATCTGGAATTCAATAGGATACATATCCTACTGTTTCGAGAGATGGCTCGTAAATCCGCCGCAGAGGTTGAGAGCCGTGTGCGTCAACTATAAAAACGCAATATCGGACATCGATCAAGAGGCACACACGACGGAACAATAGGCCGAGCGGTGGTGTACTCCTATCTAATCGTAATGAATATAAATTTTCAGATGACATTTACGATCAGAGCGCGCCATGGCATCGCATCGATGTAAACGCGTTAGATGGCGGCTATAATGCACGCACACGAGTCTGGTCAACAATAAAACTGATCGACTAACTAGACCTATCAATTCATAGCATGGACCGCGTAAAATATCGCCCTCATCTTTCCATTTATCCAAAAATATTTTCAATCCTCAGTGTATCGCGGGAAACTATTCGAAACAAGCTTCCGTCATTATGAAATCTATTTTGCGGGTACCCAGTAATAATGATAGAGTATTTCTGGTCAAATAAAAAGCCTTTTGTTTTTTTAAATTAAATTCAACCTCTTGTTGAACGCAAATCAGTACCACTTACACGAAATTCACCGACTACCGTTTCCCGTCACGCGAAAGCAATATCATCGTTACCCGGCGAGTTTTCCGAGAAAACACTTTTTAATACAGATTTCGGGTGTAATGAGAGTGATTACACAAGTGGCAGCGCGAGGCGGCGGCGTGTGGATTTTTTATCACAATGACATCGGGCTGGCATATAATTTGCCATGCACGCGGCGGCTGGCTGAAGTCCATTATGCTCATCGGCAATTCATTCTTTATAACGAGGGAGCAAGTGCCCTCGCCTCCCTGTCAGACCATTCTTCCACACATCGACGGCGACAACCTCCCCGCCCGGCAAGCTCGACCACCGAGTAATCGGGCATTACCTGCTTTATACACACCATTTATTGCTAAAAAATGTGCCTCTCCTTTGACACCGCGCACCGTCGAAACTGTCGTTGAGGGCTGAGCTCATTTGTGTAATGGCTCGAGAAATTATTCTCTTTAATTTTGTGAGTATATTAATGGATTTAGGTACCTGTTTCGGATTAATTTGATGCCTTCTACAGATTGGATTTCAAGCGTTACCTGGAACCAAAACAGAAAGACGTTTTAAAGATTGTTCATTGAAGTAACTATGTATGAATTCTATTTGTCTAAGAAGCGACTGATCGATTAGGCATCGGAAAATGTTTGACAGCTCAACTGAGTTCCAAAGAAACATCGATTGCCATACTCGTATCATTGGCGCAGAAACCTCTTCTGACTGTGGAAAGACAAAATGATTAATTATTGGTACAACAGTGAACTATGGCACACGTTAGATACACGTAGCAACAAGATGCCAGGCCGTTTGACAAACTTTGTACTTTCTCTTCCAGTAACGCAAGGTTATTCTTATTACCTTGTAGTAGAGTCGACTTTGGGTTTTCTCAGGTGAATAAAATGTTAGGCTACAACCATTCTCGTCTCAAGTCAGCGTCGACGCTTGTCGAGCTCAACAAAACTTGACGGGTAATTGATGTATTGAGTAAAAAGAAACCTTATGATAACCGTTAACGAGTTAACAAAACTTACGAACTACTATGCTTATTTCTGCGTGTAACAGTTTGAAGCTACTGACTCCGTTTGATTTAGTTGGGAAATAAAGATCTATTTTGTCACGGGAGAAATAATAACAAGATCACAGACCACGCAAAAATAAGAATTCTGTTTGAGTTCCTTCCGAAAAGAAAATGAGTCAAACAACATATGAACCCAATGTATCCCTGTCGATAGCAACATATTGGTAATAGAGTGACGAAATTTACTCTGGGGCAGGCATCGGCGCCATTAAGCCAATCCGCTAGCCAATAAGGTGGACACTTGACGTATGCCTTTCCATTAGGGTTAGCGCACAAGAAATACATCACCGCGGGCTTTAATCAAAGACGAGAAAGAAGCCGGCGAAGATTAATACACGGACACAGGGGAAAGAAAGCGACGATGAAATTGGGCACACAACTTGTAACCAACTGCCCGCGTGAAGGCGGAGTGACTAGGCTATATTTACACATTGCCGAATACTGATTCAATGATAGCCGATACACTGTTTTGTCAGCGATAAATGCATTTACATAAGCTAACTTTTACAGCTCTACAAATAAAATTTTTATATACAGCTCTACAAATAACTCATTATTGAGAATAGTTCCTCTTCCACGAACGTCTAAACAGAAGAAGTGTAATGTTTCCAGGGTATGTTTGTTTTCCTTTTAGGGGGTTTCGTACAGATCGTACATACGTACTAAGTCCGTCTGTCTGTCACCAGGCTGTATCTCATGGACCCTGACAGCTATACACTGAAAATTTTCACAGATGATGTATTTCTGATGCCTTTATAACAACAATTACTAAAAACAGAATAAAATAAATATTTTAGTGGGGCACCCATACAACAAACGTGATTTTTTGCTGTTTTTTTTTTGTTTATGCTCTGTCGTAAAATCGTCTACACATACGAGAATCAAACCTGGTGACATGACTCTTTTTTAGAGTTCTAACAGGATCGTGGCAAGTAGCAGTCCTTGGTCTCTGCCTACCCATTAGAGATACTGGCATGAGTTTATACTATGTCATGTTTTTATTTAAATAAACACAAAATGTTACAAGTCTAATTCCGGAGTACATTAATTAAAACTGTTTTTAATAGAAAACTACATGTTTTTACTATTTTTATTTTTAATGCACTAACCCGTGCTAAGGACAATTTTAAAAAACCTATTTAGAGGCTAAAAATTCTCTCTCTGCACCGCGACCTCTGGCACGGATAGTCAGAGGTCGCGGGTTCGAATCCCGGCATGGGTGGAATTTTTAGCCTCTAAATAGGTTTTTCAAAACTACATGTTTTGTCAAAATGGCATCTTTGTAGCGGTTCGGTAACGGGACCAAACGAGCTTACCGGCAACAATGAATGATAAGTTCATTCTGTTCTGTATTTCCAAATTCAAGGGAATCCTGTAAGACTTGTTTAAGGTTTTTTGTATTATTTCCTTGAGGTCTGACTACTCGTTAATAATTTGGCTAGTATCGTCCTTATTCATCAGTGAATACCGGTAAATCTGAGCTTGATACTATAATTCGGTAGCAGGGGCGCGTAACTGTGAATCCTAATTGATTTATCACAGCGCCGCGGAATTTCGGAAAAAAGGGTTCCACCTCGTCTATGTCGAGGTGGATGGAAGCCGCAGAAAGGTTAATTAAAACGAATGGACGGTCATCCACGAACAGAATGTCGAAGTTTAGCAGATCACCAATTTCAATGCTTTAATATTGTTTCAAACTCCGGCTCCAGCTTTCTTTAATTAAAATTAACGACGCAAAAGTCTCTGACAGTCAAACGAATTATTAGTACAGCAGCGAACTTTTAATTAGTTCTTCCAGGGGCTATACTTTTGTGCACTTTACTCAGCTCAAGTAATTTGAATACTTTTGTTCGGGCTCGTGATCTTTTATTTCTTTAAACTTCATTGGGACACTCAATTGGATTACCTAATAGATTTTCAAGACTCAAAATTGAGATGAATGATCAGAGATGACGGTCAATGGGAGCATTATTCACCACATATTGTTCTCATTCACTATAGGCCGGATATCAACATTGACTACCGATGATTGTTGAAATTATAAATTTCACACAATCTTTTTAAAAGGTACCGCGGCGGTACAAATTATGAGATTACCTACCTAACTTTAGGAACAGAGGACAAGGCACATTTTACAAAACCATTTACCAATCATGTGTGACTGGAAACAAAATAACCAACTCGTCGGTATGTTAATTGCATATCTAGCAAAAGGCGGCGAAGAGGTAAAGATCATTGAACTGAATTCAAAGCAACTCGGCTTCTTTTTTTACTTCAGTCGATGGATAATAGCGATACAGAATTCCGCAATCACCGAGATCTCAAAGGTCCGATGACTTGCACAATAACGGGTAAATAAATAAAACAAATACATTTCATAGCAAGTGGAGAGCTATCGGTTCATCAGCGCAAATTGTCCTGATGCATTGTCGGTAATGGAATATCGAGCGAATAGTCTGGAGGGTTAACACCTAGTGGACGGGAGGAACCGGTCGATCGGCGAGGTACCTTTTAATTTGAGGCACATCTTCGCCTCGGCGCCTACGCGGCACGACGTAAACAAATCGTGAGACGGGATCGATGAATATTAAGCAACCTCCAAAACAATTTCCATCGCCTTCGTCCGAGTCAAAATAAATAATTCTCACCAAATAACAACCAGGGAGAAAAGGAACATTGATTGCTTCATAAATTGTCAAAACGATTTCGTTAAGCGATCGCCTCTTTCAGTCGCTTCTTTTTTGTGTCATTAATAAATTGGTATACACGGAATGTGAAATCAATTAATGAATTTCGATACGTGTAATAAAGTCGGTGTAAATGTTAGAAGTTTAACCAAATAAAGAAGTAATCTCGGAACAAACAAGCGGAGCGGCGAAAACCCGAGGAATGAAAGGAGGAATGTGAGAAACAATAGCGGCGTCGATAACTAGCAAACAGGTAACCAAGCGAGATGAGAATGGGCGATAAGCGGCAGGGTAGCCGCGGGCCAAGAGCCACCAAACACAACGGACATCGAACTTGACAAATGGCTTACGCTCCTAATATTCAGACACCTCGCACGCGATGACGTTAGGCGCTCGTGGTGACCTCATATACCGGACTAGGTAACTTTGAATTACATACAAATAGTATATTTACCCAACAATTTGCAAGTTACAAATGCAGAGTCATTGTTCCTTAAAAAGCTTACTTGGCTTATTTTTCTGATACCACATCACAAAAATGAAGATATGCAAGATCCATTAAGCGGAGTCATAAAAACTTGCCACCTCCAATGCCGGCCGATATCGGCGCTTACATCTTGACCATATTTAGATTCCGAGATAACTCGAAACTGCTTGAGTGAAACGTGGAGAGCGTTCTGTTTCTACTGACATGATTCTTCTGATATGACCAGCATCCTGAGCCGACGGATTAACGGTGAACTTTTTATTGCGCGCGTTTTTTAATTACTCGGACTCGATAGTAACTACATTATGAAACATTTGACATCACTTGGCTTCGCAAGGCAAGATAAACAGTTTCAAATGGACAGCAGGAAATTAGGTATGATTTCCTACGCTGTAAATTCAATATACGGATTCAGAATCGTCTCGAAGCGAAACTAGTTCCGGTCGTGAGTAGCGAGCTGTGTCACGTTTCAATACAGAAAACTTACCTAATCAATATGTTAATATCAGAGATAAGAAAGTCAGATTCCTACGCATATAAAAATAGAGACGAACGGCGCCGATGCATGCACACATCGATGTAGCCCACATTCTAGATGTCGTAGATAAATAATGTAACATTCCAGTTAAATCCGGTTAAATATTCAGTTCACAAGAGTTGCATTACGGGACGAAAAACAAAAATATAATTAAGTGGACGACACACTTAACTAGATGCAAACAATAATTTAATACCCATATGCAGATATGTTACATTCCACGGATCGGTGACTAATTAAAAAACATAAAAAGTGCGGTACACGGTAAAGTTATTATAGGCTCCACGTGAGCAATCGTTATGTGGATCGTAAAAGTCTACAATAATTAGGTGGGTTTAACAGCGCACTTCGATATGAGTTGATTACCGAGAGAAATACAGTCGTTGCCTACTGATTTATTGTAGGCAGCGGAGAGTTTCACCATGTCCCCACCTTGGAAGTAGTTTGACAACGTAAACGTTTTAATGATTTTACATCATCAGGGCTATTACAACTATATTTTATACAATTTTCATTTAGAATAAAATTTACGTCTCCTTTTTGTTACACAGTCTTGTCATCGCCATTACGACGTGTTTTCTTTAAGCCCTTAAGACCAATCAGAATCTAATTCGTGTAAACGAATTAAAACATGAATATTTTTCTCGACTATAGTTGCCTTGCCATATTTGCTATGATTTAATAACACACACGAACCAACAGAATATTAATAAAAACAAAACATCTAATTTCGCAACATTATCGAACAAAACAAATTAATGACACCTTGGTGTATTAATAATAACAAATGGGACAACTTCACGGCTGTCGCGAACGGAAAGCATGTTAATTTGACACAATCATCGGCCATTAGCAATTAAAGTCCAACCGAATGGCTCGTTCATTTCATTTAGACCAAAAGATGCCCTAACGTGGTATAATTAAGGTGCAATAAATTTATATCAACAGGCATTGGTTAGCGTGTGTGTAAACTCTGACCACTGGAGCTCCGCGCCCACACGTCCCCAAAACGGTTTCGTCACAAATCAGTATTCATTTCTTTAAATATTCAGGAACACATATTCGATAACGACCTCTATTACTCACCGTTCGGAATTGTTTTAATTAGGTAACTGTTAGCTATACGCCTATTTATTTAAATAAGCTTTTTGGATCTTTACCATATTGAGTGGATATCACACTTTGTCTTGTTTAACTTTCTACCGAGTAACGAAGATAGCGAAATCGCGGTGGCTCCCACGTAACGTCAGATCAATTAAGCATGTACTTACTTTTTATACATTATTCAAGAGTTTGAAAAGGCATTTGCCGTTAGTACCGGCTGCCGTCGATAGATGGCAATCTTTAAGCCAAGTCAGAGGCCTTGGGGAGGCTTGAAAACTTCTAGCAGTGAGACCAGCCACTAGTCTTACAAGCCTCCACGAATCCGGACCTGGCCCCCGTGGTGGAGTATGGCCTATACCTTCCTCACGGAAGAGAGCCGTGCCCCTGGGTGGGGGCATAATGGATTGATGATGATTGATAACACATATACCTATATAGTGTACTGTGCTCCACCTGTGCCCGTCACTACAGGCAACTAATTCACATAGTTTTACTTCATCTAACTAAATACAAGCAGTACTATCGGCATCTATAGCGTTCGCGTTAAGAGCGAACCTGTTGTTTCCATAACTGACTGTACACCAAAGTGTAGCTCACTCAAGAAACATCAAATATAACATGGCTAGTAAAAAGTCGACTGAGCCCATTCCGATATGATAAACGATTCGTTCGGGCTGGTAATTAAGACAGGCATTACGAGAGTAAAAGCTATTCGACAACAACTCGTAAACACCACCGTGAAATCCATGGACTATTAAGTACATACATACACAAGTTCGTATACTCATTTGCAGTTCGCAGGTGATTGGACGCGGTAGGATAACTTAAACCTATAGATGTGGGTCAGCAGTTAAACCTTAAGTACTAAACATCTTTTAAACCAATTCCTATCAAACTGGATCTCCACTACACCATTAGTAATGGCAATACTATAGCGTCCCTAAACACGATTTTCTATGGTCTTATAATAAACTGACACTGCTAATTGACGTGTCTAAGTTAACTGGAATTGCCCTTGTCAATAATCAAATCGTTCGCTGGTCTGTCTTGAAACTACTTATTACCTATATAGAGACTTGTTAACACATCTTGATAAGTAGTTAGAAAATATGATGGGAATATAAAAACAGACGGGCAAGAAAAAAAAACACACCATAAAGCAAGTTTATCGGGCTTTCCATTATGGGCGGTACCAGAGTTAAACACTTGTCAGGCGAGACGTGAAATTAATTACAGCATTAAGATTAAAGTATCACGACTACAAATGCGTGCGGCTTAATCGAAACGGGCCGCGTCACCACCAATTGAGATATCAGCTAACACTGACACCGTCATATCGCGAACGTAATAACGACATACGCTCTGCCGGCCGCGGTCGGCTCGAGGAAAAATAATGAAGAATATTTAAATTTTAAAATATGCGAACGTTAAACACTTAAAGCGAGTCACATTGCCGGCAGGAACAGTAAATCAAGCAATCTTACGACCGTAAAATAAAAAGTATGAATTATTATTGTATAAAAGTGTCTCGCGCATATTTGATAGCGACTCTATTTCTTTATTTGGCTACCGGTGTGTAGATACAGTGGCTATACATTTCAGTTTTTACTATTCATTCTAGGCCTCACATTACAACGAGAAAAACCGACCAAGTGCGTGTCGGCCCACGCGCAGTGTAGGGTTCCGTAGAAGAAGAGGTTTTGATGACTTTCCACCTCATCTATTCCACCTTATCTTCTTAAAAGTAATTTTCAATGGAATTTGTACTAAATTAGTTATATTTTAAAAGGGTCTCATCGCGATTATTTCATTACATTTTACCTAATAAATAATCGCGATTTGACCCGTTTAATATATGTATGAGCATCGGGAGTCGTCAAGCAATCCTATTTTACGAAATAATCCGTAAACGAGATAGTCAACTACTACTCGTTAACCTGTAAAGCCTACTTAGCGTGATCGTTTTCCTTTCAACTTCATTATACGTGCTCCTGCCCCGAAATATTTGACGTTTTTACAAACAGCTATTTAGCGGGAAGAGAGGAGGTTGCTCTAGTCTAATAGAAACTGGCACTATAAAGATAGCTTGATCTGACAAAAAGTACGTTCTTTCGTTGTTTTAAATTCAATGTACCAAGTACAAAATCCCAACTACCGAAAATCATTGTATCTCCTCCATTTTCCCATTTATTTTAATTGAAAAAACCGTTCTCTTTAGGAACACTGTTACCTACAGTTTCGTAGAATCACGAGATGATCTTGTAGGCCGGTTTTATTCTAGTGGCCTTATCGTTATTAATGAGGTATTAACGGCGTGAAGTTGAGCGACCGGGAGGTCACGACGGACTTATCATCTGTGAGGCAATAAAAACTGTAGCAAGCTCGGAGCGAAGGCAGCGCGCTTCGTGTGAAGTCACGCGCGTTTATCTGATGAGCCTCCACTAGCTTTTAATATGTGGAATATTAAACGGACCGTGTGATGCGATGACTTAGCTGTGAATTTTTGCACCCTACATATTTGCGCGCTGAGAGTTTCCAATGCTATTTATTACTAGACACTGACACTGATATTAATTCTTGAAATACCTTGCGGTTACGTGCCGTTATTTTTACAGTGTAATCCATAGAGACCGACATTAGCCAACGCCGTCGATCCGGGGAAACTAACAATATCCTGCGAGATGTTTCTACGTAGTTACGGATTAATTTTGTTTCGCATAGCCCACTAGTGAGTATAATCAAATAGAGAGCGGGCTCTGTAAATCGATTGGTGGACAGTACCAGGCTGGCCGGAGTCCGCTACCGTGATCTGATAGATAATAACTAATACTGGGTCGGGAGCAGCTATCCACATCTCGACAGCACACGTGAAGATAGACGTTTATCGGAGCTACGGTCCGTCGCTGCAAGATGGTCTCTTTAGACCTGCGAGATTATACCCGTTCTAAAGCAAAATATATTAAGAAATTTTGTTATTGAACGAAAAATCAATAACAAAATATCTTGTGTCACAAGAACACACCTAAGCTCGCCATATCATAGAATGCGACAAACCTTATGGAACTGTGTTCATCTCCAACTGTGACAAGAACAAAGTCAAGTGTTTTATGTGACTGTCCAATCTATGCGTCAAGTGGGAAGTGGGTTCACCAGTAGCCGGGTTAATCGAGTTGGCGATAGCTGTATTATGTCATTAAAACTGCATCACGCGTTCATACTGTAACGGACCAAGGTCCATACAAGTGCTCACGATCGTTAATATAAATTTGAATTGTGTTCTGTGCGAGTTTGGTTCGAGATAGGTTACGTAGTAAAATCGCGGAAACACTATTTAACGACATTGATTAGGTAGGTAGGCACTTTAGTCGTTAGAAGGTCCTTATCATTCAAGTTAGGCATCACAATAAATCTAATAAATGCGACAAATGGGATTCAAAGCGGGGACGCTTTCTGGGGATTTTGTTGAGGGTTGTTTGTGTACTAATCGACAGTTAGTCATAAAAAAAAAAAGAAAAACATTTCGAGTATTGTGTGAGGCTGGGTTCGAACCCGCGGCCTTCCGGTGGAGATCGGCGTCTGTCGCCGCTGGGCCAATTTGCATTTAAACAAAACAAAATTATGCAATAGGATTCTTTATGTAGTAGTCTATTCGAAGACTGAAATACAGCTAGACATTATTTTGTTTTCTAACAGGGTTTGTTATACCTAGATTAAATTGTGCAACAAGAATTTAGGGATGACTAAATAAATAGTGGAATAAAATAATAAGTTACAACGACATCTGCAGTGGACGAACGCACAACTAATAGACTATCGATTGGAAAAAACTCGTCCGCTACCTATCACTTGTGACACGGCATTTCATCCTAACAGATAGATGGCGCTATCGGCGGCTGGGAAGTAGATTCCCTTTAACTGCTTTCAAATCAAATGTTAATTGCTATCACTATTAAAATAGTAGATTATAAGAACAAATTTCAATATCTTTCTTGTTTTTGCACGCGCTTGTAGATTTTATAAGCATTTATTTACCTAGTAGTTAAGTAGGTAAAATTCCGTGTTGAGGTAAAGTTATGGTTATCAAAGTATACTGAGTTATTCACAGCGATTTTATGTTAGTGATTTGAAGACAGAAAATCATATACTAAAGATATAAATAAGAATAATCTCTAAAACATTTAATTTAGCCCCTACCTAGGAGATAATAGAATCACTAAACGATAATTAATGCTACGTTTAAACTCTGTAGTATGTCGATAATACATATTGTTATGAAGGGAAACTAATTTATAACACACCGATGTAATATCAGAGACTTGGTAAAAGTATTATATTCACTTAAACAATAAAAATTACTAAAACTTATAATCAATCAAATAACTACTAACTCCATCTAGGTGAGAATAGGTTCACTAAACTTTCTTTAATCCTACTTTCAATTTCTTTAAAAAGCTTTTAATATGTCTTGTCATGAAAGAAAACTAATGTATAACGCACCGATGTAATATTAGAGACTTTGTAAAAGTAATATATTCACTTAAACAATTAATTTAATAAAACTCAATAAATCAAAATAACTACTAGCTCCATCTAGCCGAGACTGAGATCACTAAATGTTCTTTACGGCTGCTTTCAGAGGTTATTAAGGTGTCTTGTCGTG
Organism: Yponomeuta sedellus; assembly: GCA_934045075.1. Lineage (NCBI taxonomy): Eukaryota > Metazoa > Arthropoda > Insecta > Lepidoptera > Yponomeutidae > Yponomeuta > Yponomeuta sedellus. The sequence continues at coordinate 13,735,038 of OW203735.1, read as the reverse complement.
AAAGGAAACTAATCACATCGATGTAATATTGTCTCTGTAAAAAAATGGTCTATTCACAAAAACAAAATAAATAAAGCTCATAATTAATCAATAAAAAAAAAGAACATCTACTTTCTTTTGAGAATGGATACTAGCCTATCTAGGCTAGTGTTGGGGTTGAATGATTTAAACAAAAGAAAAGGAACTCGAATGATTCCCTTCATATCCCTTTTAATATCTAGATCACCTAAACGTAATCTCGTATGATAATCAATCATAAACTCAATGTCTATAAAAGAACGTGAGAGTAGGTGTACCACATGGTCTCATTCCGTTCCGCGTTAGTAACCGGCGGCGCCGTCTGCCGAGACACGTACCTACAGTTAGGCGAGTGACGCACGTATAAGGTAGGTATTAATAGTGCGGAGATCGGACGGTACGCGGGTTCGATTCCGTTCAACTTTTTTAAAACAACCATGCACGTCGCTTGGGACAGTATGGGACTAATGTTGTAATGTATGTTTCTGTTGTATAACAGTTATTATTCTTAACATAATTTGTCGAAGGTAGTAATTTCTATTTTGATTGTTTATTGATTTTCTTTCATGGCTCTATGCCTTCGATAGTCTTGTCACGTTATTTATTTCAATAAAATCAAAATTTCAAAGTATAGTAACTTAATACCATAATATTTGCGAATTGTGTAATTATTTATAATTGTTGCTAGAGGGATAGCTAAAGTTGTTACTTGTAAATTGGAATGAAACATGACATGTAATATATTAAGTCACGAACTGCTAAAGAGCTATTTATTCAATGTTCGGGAAAGGAATTGAATCATTCATCACTTTTGAAATGTAGCATTCAGGGCATCCCTAATAATTAAATATTATTGAACGCAGCTTCTTCTCGTATTCTTACAGGGTTGCGTGTGTGAGTTTAGAGTATTGCTGTATTGGTGGGTTGTAGTTCTCCGATTAGCCGATTCCGGTTTTGGCGCCACTGGTTGCCGCGGCGCCTACTAAAATGATTATAACGTTTCAATTCGCAATTGTAGGCTAAGTAGAGTATTTCTAGGTAAATCTGTACTAAATGGAAAGGATGTTTTAACACAAACATTACCCTAAACCTATATATTAACAGAAGTTAGTTAGTTGTCCGTAAGCATTGTGCCGCAGGTCAGTGGTGTGTTGGAATAAATTGTTAAAAAGAAATTATTGTAGACAAATCAATTAAACAGGAAATATCGAGATAAATAAATAGAAAATAAATAATGTATTACATTAAGACACAGGAAATTAATTTACAAAATATCAAAACATTAAAGTTCTGAAACGAGATGGAGGTGTATTTCGGCTGGCCAATCGGGTGTCATTAGGTTTTATGATGGGTTAGACAAAGCGGAATTGGTAGCGGAGCCATTTTGGACGCGCGGGGTTGTTTCGCGAGGCTATAAAAAGACCGAGGCGCCAACGGCGCGCACGCATTCTGGACCAGGAAATTCAATAGTACGTACACCTATTCCGCTCGTAGGAAAATTCGCCATTTTGTGTGAATTTATTAGAACTGGGGAGTTTCGATTGCATTTAAATTCGGTAATAGGAAAGTGACTTTGGATTTGTGACCTAGCATCATCTGTGGGCATTGCGTTCTAGTGTATCAGCCCTGGTGTGAAGTCTCAGGTTTAGAGGTACTTTCGGAGCTAGGGAATTAGATTTGAAAGTAAAAAGTGTAAATGTTAGGAACGGTTTTGGTGAGTATTCCGTACAATTAGCTAGAAGGTTTCCGCGTAAAATATGGTTTTCAGCATTTGTGATTAGTGTAGCTTCCGCGAAATAAATTGTGAACTAACCCTTTTTCTCCACAGTACAGCGTTTTTGGGGAAATAAATGTGTGCAAAACAAAACTCTCGGTGGCAAGGGCATGTTAGGGATAGGCCGTGTGGCTAGCCTTTGTCGAATACCTACTCGACTCGATGTAGGCACACGAGGTTATCAATGACATGTCTGCGCCATAGCTTTCAGAGGTTTGCATCATATTTAATTCCGCATACAAACGTGTGAATTTAGAGCGAATTCACTTGGTAGCCTTATACAGTTGATTTGACAGACTAAATGAGGAATTCCAATATCTAGCTCTGCTTACTATGCTACGGTTGAATCTGAGTCTGCTTTGGTTGAAAGGTTTAAAGAATCCCTTCACCGGAGGTGTGCCCAATTTTATTTGTAAAATAATTTTCCTATATAATTAGATGTCATAATTAATTACTTAATTGAGATAATTTCATATTAATTATCTAGCTTGAAAATTGGGTTAAAATGCTTCTTGTGAATGTGGTGTTAGATCTCCTTCCACTAGCATTTGTGGTATAGCAATTTTCCCCCTGCTATTTCCCTGCGTGACAGACGATTCCAGCCCTCTGGCACTTTGCACCCATAACATATCTATGTATTATATTCCGTATATTCTTACCCTGTAAGTGGTACCGATCCCATAAACCACTTACGCATACACACCCTAGGCTACACACTCTGGCCGGCCAGAAAGTCTGAAAGGTAACTGCGTCAAGTCAGTCCTTAGCACGAGTTAGTGCATTAAAAGAAATTAATGACTTGAAACAGTTAGGTTTTCCGGAGTTAGGGAGGATAGCGATAGGTAATAGCTGTGACTAGGGAAACACCATAGGCACTCACACATACACACGATTAAATATAAATGGGGTTTGCTTTGCTGAAACAATTTGTTGGTGGTTAAATTCTTTAGCTTACTGGGTTGGGAATGTTAGGTAGGCTCCCCCTTTTCTTTCAGGGTATCCAGAGTTGTATGATGAGAGTAAGTATTTCCCCAGCTCCCCACATATGCGGTCATTATTCGTCTGTTAGGATCATTTTAAATTGTCAAATAAGTGAATTTGTGTCTCCTCAATGTTTCCTATCGAAGCTATTAAATCAGGTAGATAAAAGCGTTACGTTTAATGTCTCAATTCAATTAGGGTAAGGTAGGTAAATCTGTCTAAACCCGTTAGAAAATTATAGCATTTTAATTCTGATTTAGTACCTAAACGTATTGTTTACAACTTCTGTCAATATTTAATATCAATGATTGTTAGATAACACTAGGGGTGCGTTCCGAGATGCGATGAAATCGATTACAGGGCCAATCCATATAAGTGCAGTAGGCGCAATAACCCTAATTCGTGCGAGATACTTTGGGACTACTAAATTTGGTCGGATTCGCGCTGTAATCGATTTCATCGCATCTCGGAACGCAGGGTAGGTGTGAGGTTCTGTGCATATTAACCTAACAGTGACATTTCCATCGAACTAAGGAATAGGTATAGAGCGATGCGGTACCTTTATAATAGCTGTCTAACTCGTGACCTTCGGGTCATTCAACTCTTGCGTTTATGTAGGTAGGTGCGTACTTTTCTCGACCGTAGTTATGTAGGTATGTTACGTTTGTAATAGATCATATAGGTACTTACTACTGAATGAGAACACATAGGCGGCATATACGCAATATAGGGTGTACAGTATATAGGGTGGTAAATTACGGTTTATATTATGTTACATTTGTTAGTAGATTATAATTATACTATATAGGAACGCATAGTCCGAATATAGTCGCGATATAGGGTGTCCAATATATAGGGTTATCAAATTACGGATTATGATAGGCAATGAAAGGACGTTATGGGACGTTAGTGAGTAGTTAGAAGCCACTATAGGCTTTTAATAGTAAAGCTTATATTTGTAGTAGGTATATTGGCTTAATTCTTGGCATTATTTCATGGTTGCGTGGGTTCGGCTGAGATGTTTCAGTTTGGTCAGCTTCGATGAAGTTGTTCCAAAGTACTTTGTGCATTGGTCTACCTACCTCACTCACACTCTTCTGCCAATGCATTGTACTACTGAACATCCCTTTGCCGTTTCTTACGTTAATTGTGTGTAATGACCTGGGTCTTAAGACTTTTATACCTAATTATGCTTATTGTGTGTTTATTATATTTATTTCCTTCTGATGAATTGTGCTTTAGTATCATTCATAGTTGCGTTGGTTTGGCCAGATTGTTTCAGTGTTGGTAAGCTTCGGTGAAGTCTTTTCCAACGTACTTTGTGCATTTGGTTACCTACCTATCTCTCTCACTTTCGTCGACTGCCAATGCATTGTACTGCTGAACGTCGCTTTGCCAATTCTCGCGTAATTATGTATGTCTACTTGAGGAATAGACTCGGGATAATGAATCACTGTACCTATTCTTATTTCTAGTCTGTCATAGTTTATTATTTATAAGTATATATTAACAGTATAACATAGTGGTGGCCATACCCCATCCAGGGTAGATATAATTAGCTCTATCGACTAGTAGATAACCGAGTATTGCACTCATTTCATATTAATCCATTCTTATCTACCTAGTTGGCTAATAATGTCTGTCTTAACCGGCCTTTTGGTAGGGGACGTTATACTATAACACTCACGTGTTTGCTGTATGACATTTGGTTTATTTGGTACTTTTATATTTTATTTATTTAGAAGTAGTTTTGTAAGAGTTACATATTTCATCCTAGTTTATTTCTTTCAACTTAATTTCAGCTTAACCTATTATCTATTTAATTTATTCTAAATCATATCTTGCTTTCGCTTATTTCATTAGCTTGATTGCTGTTTTCATTTATATTTATTTGCTTTAAGCTAAACTTTGGTTTCGGTTCATTCCTTTAAATTCTGCTTTTGTATTTGAACGGATCTCTAACACACTCTCGTTACTCAATCTCATATCCTAAAAGAGCTTAGGTTACTAATACGTTCACAACGAAGGGTTCTCTTTAGACTAGACGATCACAGTTGGCCATTAGAGTGTTTTGCATCATAGCTTCTTTTAGCAGGTTAATTATTATTGTACGTATTTTCTTTTTAAGTGGGTTAAAGTATTTTTTACGCGGGGTGGGGTGTTACAATACCCAGCCTTGATCGAGCCTAACTGGACTTCCCTCTACAGTTAATAATCTGCACGAATAGAGCTCAACAGCTGAGCAAACTATTCACTTCTTGGGTTCAATTTGCCTTGAACACAACTTCTTTCAGCATTTCCATACATTGTTAGTAATCCAAACGATACTAAGTTTTTGGCGACAGCGTGCGACCGTTACGCCGCATAGCTTCCCATTAACAGGAGCATTCGTCGCTAAGGAACAATTTGTAAATTAAAATTCCAAGCTTAAAATGTTGAGTTCGATGGCGGCTGGAATCTCAAGAAGTATTTGCCACTGAAGACAACTTTAACGAGCTAAAAAAGAACCACGATGGGTGACAGAGGTGGTAGCCCAAACTCGCATTAGGATCTCAATTATAATCGCGTGAGCGAATTTACTGTAACGGTCAGGCTGGGCGTAAGATAATTTCTGAGAGTAAAATAAATACGACAAGGAGCGCAAGGCTGTTATTAAGAATTTAAGTCGCGCTTCCCAAAATTGTCGTGGGGTGCCCGAGGACACACTTGATTTATAGCTCTACAGAAATAATTTCCACTGAAATTGTAACTGAACAGTAAGCAATCCGCATTCACTGCGCATTATTACGGCTGAGATAAGCGGCAAAATGCAGCGGCCGTAAATTACACCAATGCATTTATTAAATACTATATCTCCTTATCGTCGAAATGCAGACTTAAACGGTGACATAAGTACTACGTACTGATAATTTGTGCGGTATTATTATGGTGTTATTGAAAGTGGGGATTGAAAAGTCTAGAGTGGAGTGAGAAACGTTAAGGAAGGCGACACGGCGTGGTTTGGGCGACGCAAAAAGGGGCGAGAAGCGAAACGTTGCAGTTTTTGCGGGCGCCTCGTCAAAGCTCGTCGGCGGCGGCGACGACAAAACGATGGCGGAGGGCTCTTCGTCGCCGACCACTTTTAACCTCTACGTTGCATAAATAGAATATGCTGAGTTATAAAACCCCAGGTCTTGGATGTTTAAATGTTTGTGATGTCGCTGTTTCTGGTTTCCACGACGCAGGGTATCCTAGTGTGGGTCCAGAAGCAATGTATGTGCCTGAGTGCTTAGTGCGAGTTTCTTAACTACTCGATCGCGTTAACGTAAACTCATATTTCTATGGCATCGAGGAAGCGCCATCTAGCGACAAGTATGGAAATTAAAATTGCTGAGTGCGAGTTGTAATGGTTTACGTTGAGAAGTGAACACGTTTACCAGCGACAACACTAATAAACGCGAGTGCGAGTTGTACTGTGACAGCGTTTTGCCAGTTCGAACGGTTAACTTACTCTCACTACTCAATGCTCGATTAACGCGGTAGTAAAGTTATTCGATTGGATCTGTCAAACTCGCACTAGGCACTCTGTATGTAAATGTTATATATTAACCGAATCCAATCGCGATTATTTATTAGGTAAAACGTAATGTCGTGTATTGGGTAACGTTTCGGCAGCGTTGCAATTGCCGTGGTCACGGGTAGACTGAAGTGGCGAGTACAGTCAATTATTGTGGGTAGACACTTTTAGTTTTTCGCAACAGGCCGACACTAAGGCCCGCCACTGTCTTACAAACCTCCACCAACCCGGACTTGGCCCCCGTGGTGGAGTATGGCCTAACCTTTTTGCAATGCAGGAATTGCAATCGTATTATAAAACAATTATGATTTTTATTGTATTCATGGCGCTAGTTAGCACCGCGTAGCGCTTTAATTAAGCAGTCTCATAAAAAAAATTGAAGTAAAAATACCTGCGAATACCACGATGTATTTACAAAAGCTACCAATCTCATGTTTATTTTTTTACGTTGCTGATTATATTTATATAACACCTTGCACACAACAATAACTTGTCCTAGTCCCAAACTACGAGTAGAATACTTTATGCAACGGTAACCAGGCAAGAACATTACAAACATGGAAATACATCCAGACTGAGATTATTTTGTACAAATCGAGTACGGCGGCTTCCAGTGAGAATCGAACCCACGACCGCTATTTTAGTATTAATATTATACTTTATTGCACACGAAACATTTAACAGTACATAAGGAATTACATGCAGAAAGGCGAGCTTATTTTGGTAACTAACCTCTGGCTATCCGTGCCAGAGGTCGCGGGTTCGAATCCCGGCGTGGGTGGAATTTTTAGCCTCTAAATAGGTTTTTTAAATTGTCCTTAGCACGGGTTAGTGCATTAAAAAAAAAGAATATAAAGATTACACTGTTGACTAGTGACTGAATCATTTGAGAACGCGCCGGGCGAGAGATGTCGCGCGCCTGGTCCTCTCGAGTCGAGTGCGACTCCCTCTAATTGGACGTCTACCTGTTGAGCCGCGGCTGTTTTTTCGCGGCCACGTCGAGGCCACTTCGATGCCTCTAAATATACTCTACCAGAAGGTAATCTACAACAGACTGACCAGTCAGGAAGAAGGAATATCGGTATATCGCGTTTTGAAAGCAATCGCTTTTAAACATTTTCAACGTAGAAAGAATTGCTTCGTTATATGCAATCGCTCTTAAACATTGTCAATAATTTAAAATACGTAGAAGTTGCTTTGTTATACAAATGTCACTAACTGCTTCATATTTTGCATAGAGCTTTACTTTTCAATCACTAGCAAATTTTTTTTCTAGCGATTATGCACCATAATTATTCATCGGCACAAGACCGCGAAGCTTGGAAAATCATAAGAGAGGCCTAAGTCTTGTAGTGGTGTGCAATAGCTGATGATGCTGAGGCTTCAGTCAAAGGCTTCATTATTTTTGATATTTTTTGTTCGATGAAATACTGGGTCAAAGTCTGCACTAGACGCACTGAACAAAGAAAGAGCACGCGGGCGTACATCCGCCTAGCGCGCTCGGCGATCTTGGTAACCACAAAAACCACAAGTCTTAGACTAGGTACTATGTGAAGCCATATGTCATTATTTTTGCACTAAGTGATACTAAAAGAAAAACCTCGCGGCTTCTTTTCACATATTCACGAAATGTCTTATATCACAATTTAGCAAATTAACCAACCCTATAACCATAAACCTGTAAATAAACACTTTATTGGTTAATCAGAAATATACATTTGTAAGACTGTCACGTAAAGTGGAGAAGGTATTTACTGTCATGACACTATTTATTTAGGTGGCAAACACGGTGTTGCGACATATCTGACAAAAATTAAACGCAATAATTATATTTTTTGGTACCCTAGATTATGTAATTACAAATTAAACATAGCTGTGTTTATGTATAACTACCTCCTTGATCTAGCCGTTTAGGCACTTGCTACCAAGACAGATGTCGTGGGTTCGATTCCGACAGGGGCCGAACCGCCGTATATTTGTACAAGTGGCCTCAGTCTGGGTTTATTTTCATGTTTTTGACGTTCTTGCCTGGTTACCATAGTACAGGATTTCCTAGTTTGGGACCAGGTCAAGTGATTGCGTAGTGTGGAAGTTATTAACTTATTACTAAATTAAGTTAACCTTCTATAGATAATATTTTGCACCAATGATGATGAGTTCCATCGACTACGTGATAGGCCGCTTACGGCTGATCCATCTTGAGAAAATCCTTTTTAGTTGACTTTTTTATTACTTGATTACAATAACAGTTGCAATCTGATCTAATAGACTTTCTAAAACTTATGTGGCTCGACTTCAGGTTGTTTTGAATTTGTCCGTCTGTCAATCAAATAAAGCAAGACCCTATTTCTCAAGAACAGGGTATAGGTGAGAAGTTGAAATTAATATAATATACTAGGTATTTAGTTTATTTTATCTAAATAAATGTATGTCAATTCTTCTTAGCGTGTCTGTTGATTCTAATGATGATGATTGATGTTTAATGATTTGTAAATCAACGCTTACACCGTCTCTTAGGACTCGGTGATTGTTTCCCAGGGTGCGCCAGACGTATGGGCTCAGTATGTCCTTTATTGCTGTCTCCTTTCAAGCACTCCCATGTAATTCAATTAATTCCATGCAAGTCAATTAACTGGATTTGTATTATAAACACCTTCCTATAGCTTTTGCATTTTCTAATTGGTGTCGATCCTAAGATATCGATTTTAGGGATAAGAACGCCGATTGTATGCTACGAAGAACTAGATATTAAGTACTTTATCTCTGTAAAATACTGGTGTGCATGAAATAAAGAGTTTCCAGGCAAGTAAAGAACTAGAGTTCTCTGAATGAATAACGTATTTTAAAACTCGAATTTTATGGCTATGATTTGTTTCATGCACTGTTTGTGCAAAATTATTTCGACCAAATAGGGGTTGTAATAGCAAAGGGGAAGATAAAAAGTACCCCCGAAACGCCGTGCGTCTAATGGACGTTGATGAAGCGAAAGTGAGTGAGTATCAGGATCGTGGCACGTGGCAGTCCTTAGTCTCTACCTACCCCTCTAGTATCCAGACGTGAGGTTATGTTATATTATGTGTTATTTTAATTTAACGCCCCTTAAAAATAGATTTAATCGTAGAACAACCTGTAAAGCAAGCATGACAAGACGTGCCATCCTGTTGATGAATGAACCGCTCCAAACGTTTCCCGTTGTAAAACACAAAGTCACTCTGACAACCTCAACAAATAGACCGACAAGAGTGAAGTTTCACATCGCACCATTCAGTTGGTTCAATCGGTCAACGGAAACACAGTGCGGTGTAGAGTCGGAGGCGTGACGGGTTGCTTGAACGTCTGAAATAATCATGACAAACGAATACATTTTATTTACTTTTATAATATTTTACTCAACCTAATTTTCCGCGCAAGCCTGTTTGCTTTTATTGGATTCGATAACTTTAATTATGTCGGCTAAGTCGATAAGACTGCCAATTGCAATACTTAGATATGTAAACCTTTTTATGTATTTTGTTTTCTGGTGTGTACAATAAAGAGTTCTAATCTAATCTAAGTCAGCAGTGCAAACTAGCGCCACCAAGGAAATAAAAATCATCACTAGTTTGTATTTACACGTATTTTTTTCTGAAATTAAACATCATAATATGTTATGACAACTATTTTTAGAGCCTACAGACTTAAATCGCTTGCCGCTGTTTTCAGCGGGAATCGATTAAAGTCCTAGCCTGTTGATACTACGTTCTAAGCTGCATGTTCTTAAAATAGTTATCACATATATTAAGATTTATAATATTTTTGAAAAACAAATTTATTATAAAACAGTTAGGATTTTTATTCCTTTGGTGGCGCTTGTTAGCAAACCAAAGCGCCTTAAATGTCAAAAGTCAAGACATTCCAGTACATTAATTGTCAATTTATTATTTTCAGTTTTTTTTTTCAATATGTAATTTTTTTTGCGGCACAAAACATACGACTCGTGCCATCGCACTACCAATGCAGCACCTACAAAGTACCAATAGTGGAAATATAATGGAAATGCGTATTCTTTTTCGCAGTATTATATTCTTCACAAGAGCCTAAAACTAATCCACTGTTGAGAGTTCGATAAAAAGAAAACGAAAAAAGCAAAATCTTTACAAATTGCCTGGGTGTATTCATCGTTGTAACAGTGTCCATTTACAACGACATAGTGCAAGTTTGGGACGACGGGCTATATTCGCACACCTTTGGCAATAGTAATATTTATGTGTAATATATATGTGTTTAGTTAATTAAATTTAACTAAGCACATGTAAAATTTACTAAAAAGAACTTCTTTTATAAAAAAATGTCTTTATATAAAGACTTAAGCTGTCACTTGTAACGTTTTGTATAATTTTATAATAGTAAATAAACTCTGGAACGACTTTAGGTGTGATTTTATTTGTAGAATTGTAGTAATATTAACAGAAAACTGGATAAAAACGGATAAACGGAGAAGCAGGTAAAAAGTCAGATCTGGTCAAAGCGTAAAGTAGTAGTGTTAAAAAATGAGTGAAATCGAAGAATGTGTGACGTACATAATTTAAATATTTGAAAATGATAGATGGAAAAAGAAATAAAAATGGTGTGAAGAGGTTTGCACCGTCACATTACCCGGGGGCACCGGTAAAAAAAATATTTTTTAGATATATTTATTTAAAAAAAATATCTAAAAAAAATTTTTTTTTTTCTAAAAAATATAGTCAAGTTAACTTATATAATTTAAAATTTAAAGTCAAGGTCGAGAGTAAAGTCGATGAAGGTCGGGGATGTGGTATGGGTAAGTAAATATGGTTATTCTTAAATATTAAAATAAAATATAAAGGATGGGCGATGAAAAAAATTTAGAGTGTGTGGAGTGATATTTACAATGAATATTTACATTAGGCAGTTCCACTTCTATTCATCATCTATCATTCATCCCTAGCATGCATCATCTAGCATTGTCTTCATCTAAAGTGAAGGTGAAGACGTTCATTCAGTATAGACAAAATCTATTTTTATTAATTAGATTTATCCAGAAACTGGCCTAAATTAGTAATAGGCTTATTTAGCCAGTTACCACCCGCTGGTATTCGGTAGTGGTAAGGCTTATTTATTGAGTCACAATCCGCTCTATGAAAGTTATTTACATTTTAACAATATTTATAATATTGGGTACATAGTACCCGACGGGGTAGAATCCGTCGTAGTAGTGCTCTCAAGAGCTATGGTGGGGTAAACACCATAACGAGTTTAATTAGATAACGCGATTGATAAATAAATTAGTTGACCTAGGCTTATTTAACGTGTTGTCGCCGCACCTGATTGAATGTTTGGATTGTTATAAAAAAAAATTGGTTAGCAAATGTCCTGGAGGATAGTGGTGTAAGTGTATAGTTAATAAATAAATAGACAAATAGTATGACGCAAATGTGTCCGAAAAGGTAATGTGGTGAATATATATACAGAAAATTAGAACTATAAAAAGGTGGCATTGGTAGGTTTTGTACAAGTTGACAGTTAAAATATTTAAAAAGAATACGGATACTATAAAAAATAGGTTAAGAAATTATTTTAGTAATGAGGTAAGGATGGGGTGAGGGTGAAGTTTTATTTTATTGCCAAAGAGTTCCTTATAGGTTTAAAGTAGCGTAAAGTAGTAGTGTTAAAAAATGAGTGAAATCGAAGAATGTGTGACGTACATAATTTAAATATTTGAAAATGATAGATGGAAAAAGAAATAAAAATGGTGTGAAGAGGTTTGCACCGTCACACACTTAACAAAAATATTACAGGAAAGTTAATTTTAGTTGTTGATCCTTTATAAGTTATGGAAGAGCGGGTTTCTCTGACACAGATATTTGTTACTTAAAAGGGAATCCCAGCAAAAGTATATTATGGAAATAGTACGGTTGTGCGGTACGGAAATAGTAGGTTGTATTAATAAATATTTTTGAAATTTTAATTTTAATATTTGGCTAAATAAGCAAGCAAACTAATGATTCGCGATCATTAAGAAATACTAACTAAGAAAGTGCAAGCTAAGTTGGCTGTGCTGCTGTGGCGAGTTGAAAATTTATTAGCCCTACACTAATTACCCAACTGCGGCGGTGCCCCAAAGGAGGGTAATATGATTGGTCTGTGTATGTATGTAAGTACCTCGGTTTCTGAGAAGCGGAAGCCAGGAGATCCATAGCACGGGGTAAACCTATTTTGGACTCCTGTCTCTCTCCATTAGTTATTTTTATTTTGCGCTAGACACGACTATTGAACTCGCTCTTGTCCAGTTTTATCAATCATCTACTCCACTGAAGCGCGTCGGCTCCGGCGTACCGACGCGTCCGCCGATTCTCCACGCGGCCGCCGAAGACGCGGCGGTGCCACCGGAAGCGCGGCAAGTGGACAAAAACACCTGACGAACGATTCTTTCAGACACTGTGGCCGAGGCCAGTTATGGGGCGAGCAAGTCCATCTATTGTCATTCGCTATTAGAACCTTTGGGTAGGAGCGGTGGCGATTGGGATTGAATTTTAGGACGATACGACGAATTTTGGAAGCACTGAAAAAATATGTGCACAGAGAGATCATAATTTGATAGGTCAGTAAAATTAATAACTTCTTCTTCTTTGGTCTTTCGTGAAGTCTAGGGCTGACACAAGAGCTTTCTTTTTATCTCAGCTCATGGCTAGTGATAGTAGCCAAGTTACTTCCTTCTCCTTCGTCTCAGCGAGAACGGATCTCAAAAGAAACGGATAATTAATAACTAATAATCAAAATTTTGTTCAATAATTAGATAGATAGATAGAGATGGAGAACTCTTTATTGTACATAAAAAAGGAAATTACACAGATATTTCTTAAACTAAGAGTACAGAAGGCGGCCTTATTACATTTTTTTAATAAATTTCTGCTGTTTCCGATTACACTTGAAGAGGCGTTCAGTAATTACTAGTTTCAAAAGGAAATTCACTGGACAATTTCAGTTAACTTAACTGAAGGTGGTCAGTTGCGCACGATCGGTGCCCCCGCAGCTGTAATGTTTTGACATCCCGTTTGATTTGTGCGCAGGCGCCGAGATCGATCTGGAGCGCCAATTTATTGCCTTTCCTAGGTCTCGCTGACATTACCCGGTGAATGGGGAGCACGGTTGTCCCACTTACTGTTACACTGTTGATATAATTAGCTGGTTTTATTGCTCTCAACGTTTTCTTCGTGTTTCGCTTTACAACCCTCGCGATTGTGTTTAAGCTGTTACGGTAAATTGGCGGCCAACTAAATAGTTGCTAAAGACGCGAAGGTTGAAATCGCAACACGACATTATGACAGTATTCAATAATTTCCTTTCATATATATGCAGGTATATCTTTTTCTTAGTCCTAATAACACACTTGTTCTAAGTCACTATTTATGTAAGTACCAGTAGTATGTGTATATTTATTTATAGTATTGAAGTATGATTCATGTAAGATTATTATTGCGTGTACGTATGTCTATTAATATTCTTATTTTTACCGACTACCCGTATCTATTTCTCCTTCGGCAAAGTCTCCGATTTGAGATTTCGTGGAAGAAATTGCTATTAGCCGACCGCCAATGGTATCGTATCTTCTGTATCTACTGTTTCCGTAACCATTTTATCTTATCATTATCGTCAAACATTTGAAATTAAATTAACTATTGTATTGTGAGTCAACTTTTAATGTCACAAGTAGATGTAAGTAATAAGGTTGAAACACGTAATCTCGCACGAAGCCGATAAAAGGGAAGTCGTAAATACGGCTTTACACAGTAATTAATGTTGGTGGCATTACGAGTACCTACACAATCGGAGGTGGGATAGACGCCGCGTACGGCGATATACGAGCGCGGTGAACAATCATTCGATTAGTTAATCCGCAAAGGGGAATAGCGTTTCAATAACAGTGGCAATAACCTGCGAACTCTGATTAAAAACGAAACAAAACCCTAAATAATTCACGTGTGTTTCTACGAGAGACGCGATGGAAAATCGTAAATATCGAGTGGGGCGCGGCGGACGTGACGCCTGGTACCGTATCGTATACAAGCATACGTTGCCAGGATTCAATTTCGGTAAAATTTAATGTAAATGCATGAATTTTCCTCGTGCCACTCGCACAATCAGTGTCGAGAGCCGACATTTGCATATGCGCTTGCTGAAATTTCAGAATAGCTATTCCGTCGAGCTTAACCCAGTTCAAAACTTAAGGACTAGGTATACACGACTCTCAAATGTTGCGGCAATATGGGTGGGCGGGTTATGTTCCGCTACGCGATGACAAGAATTACTTGTAAGATTTAGCAACGCTACGATATTGGACGCTACCTGTGTTATGCTACGGTCATAACTCTGCTTTCGCAATCGGTAAAAAGTAAAAGTTTTATTTGTGACGTCACCTCTTGATATTTAGAGCTACTTGCACAAGCTCATAAATCCTGATTTAAACCGAATTTTCAGTACAAAAAACTATCAAAATTGTACTAAACCCAGATCTTAAATCTGGGTTTAGTACAATTTAGATAGGTTTTTAGTTTAGGAACTGTGCAAGGGGCCCTAAATGTTTGATTTTTATGTTTATTCGGGTGTTACCATTCCGTTTGGTAAAACTTAAGAGGGTTATTCTTTTCATTAATAGAAACGATATTATTACGAGACCAACCCGGAAATCACAAAACATAGGACTTTTAAATTAAAAAAAAATCAGGCCTACCTTATTTATGAATGCACAATTCTTTAAATCACTCCAGAAATGCTTACTAAAATAGTCTGTGGAGGATATTTTACAAGAAAAAGACGTAACCAGAGATTAAATAAAACGCCACTAGGAGTGTTTTAGTGGAATCGTGTTTATATAAGTGAGGCCGTAAGTTTGCGAGTATTTAGAGAATGTTGAAGAGTTTCATTATGCAAACTTGGCAAGTATCTGTATCGGGTTTACCAAACACTAATATACTAATACTATATAGTCAGGGAACTTAGTAGTATTTGTCTAATTAAGTGCATAGTAATACAGACAAGAAAAATGGTAATCGAAATCCCAAAAATAGGATATTGCCACCGAACTGAAGCACGCTGACTTCAAGTGGATTGAAGTGTGCGTTATCTTTGACGCATTATGATGAGGCATGTGTTTTCAGAAAAAACGGGAACAGGAGGGCTCGAGCCACTAGAGAGCTTCTAAAGTACTGGCGCGAGCAGATTTGTAGCAAAAAAGACGCAGGTGGCGGCGGCAGTGGGCGCGAGGCGGTAAATTGGTTGGAAAATCTTGGCGGGCGCAGCCGGCACGCTGCCATCGTGACATGCAACTGTTTCGTCAATACATGCTGATGCGGATTTTCTCCTTTACTACTATTTTTATGAAGCCCTTTGCATACACTCAGCGCTGGCAACATCTGGCGTACCATGCGAACACGCCAAATAATATTACTCTGTTGTGGACAATTTCGCCGTGAAACAAAGCACAACAAATTCGACTGTTTATTGGGAACAGGAACATATGTGATTATATTGTGTTTCACCGCAACCACGCCACCGCACAAAGCTTCTAACACGATTTTGTCGCCTCAATCAGCCGAAATACACGTCGCTCTTCCAATCAGAGATCAATCAAGAAGCGTGCTGCGCATAGTACCTGCACAGACCTAATTCGGATTTGGTTTCGAGCTATCGTCTTCAAAGACCTCATCCACTTGATTGGAATACCCCTCGACATCTGAGCGGGTGAAACCAATCACGGTTTATGCCCTATACGGTGACGAATGCAATACTACTGTTCTTCTCTGAACAAGCTGTTTATATTCACATCTAGTGGAGATGCTGCGGGTTACTTACTTTTAGTACAAACGAAATGGCCATACTAAGCAGAATGGTTTCTTTTAGTTGCCCAGTGAAGTGGTTTATTGAGTCCTCAGTAATGACTTCAGTCATTTCACTCGAAGTTAAGGCCCATTACGAGTAAGTAGGCAGGGCTACTGCACTTAAAAAGCAACTATCAACCTCCAATGGGACAAGATGCGATTAATTAAGGTCGTGCTTAGCAACTACGTTTCGAGAAAAACCTTCGCGATTACGGGCATCGATCGAGTTACCCAAGGCTGACGTCATGAGACATCGGGCTGAGAAATTTATAGTTCCGTACGTACATTTTATTTGACTGTGGGGCCAGTAAAACTTTTATTTTCATTGCAAAATGACTATGCAGAAACATGAATAAACCAACTTACTTTGCATAACAATGTTAAAAGGACCACACCACATGTAGTAGTTATTGCATTTCAATATTTTTATACAGGTAACGACGGACGTTTTCCGATGGGAACTTTTCGCCCATGGCATGGAGTTAATTTTTTTGTGTTTCACAGGCACAATCTATAGTATCTATAGAGTAAATGAAAATCGTAAATCAGAGAAAACATTAATTTAGCAATTAAACGCCCAACAATCAATGGGAAGGCGATAAAGCCGCCGCATAACGTCCAAAAGTAATTGAAAACAGTCAGTGCATTTGTGGCGTGGTTGAGTCGCGGAAAAATTATAGGAAGAGTCGCTGTTGAGCACATTCTTAGACATTCTTGACCGCCTAGTGGTTTGCCAAACCGCCACGTTTGATTACCCTAACCGAAGGAGGAGGTCGTGGGTTCTATTGCCACTCAAGGCCTCAGTCTGGGTGAATTTCCATGTTTGCGATAGCCTTGCCTAGTTAGGATAACATAGGGTCTCCTGGTTTCATGCTATCCCAGGACAAATGATTGCGTTGCTTTCGCAATCATTATAATCACAAATTAAGTTATTATTATTCTTATACTTAGAATATGCTGCATGCGACTAAACAATAATAACTACCACAACCTAGGATACCTTGTGCTATGGTAACCAGGCAAGGTCATCACAAACATGGGAAATCTCCCACTCCAACTCGTAAGCAAATTATGTTGGGCGCCCTTAGTAGGAATTGAATCCAGGATCGCTGGCATGGTAAACAGACGTGATACCGCGAGACGAACAAGGCAGTCGATTAACGCCTATTTCAAAGTCAGGCTGCTAGGCTAGCAACTACTACCGAGCTCAAAGAGAAGAATTCTAATTCAGAGGCAGCACACAAGACCGTTTACGTTTAAAACGCGACTCGCATTAATGCCATCAATATAAATCGAAGTGACTATAATGGGTGCATTTATACCACTATTACCGGTTATCACAGCAATTAAAGAGGTACCGCGCGAACCGAGAGCCGAAGAGCACGCTCGATTTACTTTTGACTTCGATTAATCGTTCTTTTTGTTCGGCACCAATCTTACGCATTTGCATAAGAATGTTTGTTGTGGATGTATTCGTGAGACAGGTATTACCAGTAAATGTACCAAATCGATTGGCTTTCTTTTACTGAACGATTTTTCCTAATGTTGTGTGTGCCAGAGGCGTGCGATTGATTCATTGTGATAAGGACTCTCGAGTACGCATTAGCATAGATAAACTGAGTAAAGTTCGCATTGTGTTTCTAACGAGGTTTTGACGTGTCGACATCGGTTGATGAGTCACGCTGCAAGTCATACGTTTGGCAAAACCGCGAGACGTCTCGAGGCGCTATTATTAAAGCTAATCGAAACCTTACCTTCATCGTCAGCACAAAGCATGAGCACCAGTTATTCTACTGAATACGAGGATTGGGTCCCGAAGTTGCACGTATTTTTACGAGCGTAAGAGCAATGTATCTGATCGGTCACTTGTTACGTGAGCGAACTAGGATTTGAACTTCAACTTGGCGGTCAAGTGCACCATGCCGATTTAACAAGCCTAAATTCCTCGGTGAACCGAACGATACTTACAGTTGCACTGCTAAGCAGAAAATTGATATTTTTGTTGTTTATTCATTATCAAAATTTTGACGCCCCAATACGTAACACTGACACTTGTTATAATTTTGATTGTGCAAAAAATGTGTTAAGTACACTTTGTGCCAAAAGGGCTACTATAACATAAAGGATTATTTAGATGACAATGATGTCTGGAATTAAACCCAGCACAGTACATGAGTACTTTGTTTTAAAATAATTATGGAAACTCTGTTAATTAAGGACTTTGAAAAGGTTGGAGTTTTTTGGTCCATTTTTTCTCCAAAACTATCTAGATTTTGAAATGGACACCTAGTTTGAATTGTAATATTCATTAAGCCGCAGTTTCTGCACTACTTTGAATAAAACGTTTTCATTCATTGATTCATGTTGTAACCCCTCTGGATTAGAAATCGAAACAAAAACGATCATCTGCCACCACTCACAAGATAAGGTAATAAAGCTCATCTTGCCCTAAAACGATCGTAATCCCCCAGATCGAAAAGCATTAAGCTATATATTTTACCGTGCCGCTGCTGGCGTTGCACAATCGCACCGAAAAAATCGTGCACATCGGCTTTCCCATCGTTAGTGGCACTAATCGCGAGAAGTGACCAGTGGCCCGGGCAGGGCACAAAATGGTTGGAATGCACAGATTGTTCTTGGTGGCGGTCGTGAGACAAAAAGTTAATTAAACTCGTCGGAGGTGACACCGAGGAGCCGCAGGTGTCTATGGGAAGCGCGGCCGTGCGGCACGGCGACGCGCCGCGACCAATCGCGACTAATTGTGCTGCCGACCGGCCGATCGCGTCTAATTGTGCTGCCCTGTGAGCAGAGTCGCGTCTACGACCACTGAGCTTCTGTTCGGCATACTTACAGTTTGGAACGGAGCAAAAACGATCCGTAGGCATGCGATGGAAACTTCGTTTGATCTTGAGCGGAGCCAAGCCAGTCAACAAGATTTATGTATATAGAAACTCTCTGCTACTAGACTCACTGCTACTAGTATTCTGTACTTATGAACAACAACAGAATAAGGTTTTATGGTGCTTAGAAGGTCGAAAAAATTACAATTTGAGTAGTTTTTGACAGCAGCACAGACCGCAGACACATTGTCTGCGTTTGTTAATTAATAAGAAAAAATAACAAAACTGAATTGATGTAAATACTTAGACCGAGTGAGATTTAGGCACTTCACGAAACCGTACAGTCAACAACTGATCGATCTTAACAATATCGCTGCGAAGTCGCCCGTATCTTAACTCTAAAAAGGCGTAAGCACGTAAAAGTTAACATGCTCGGTGCTGTTAACTATACGTAAAAATAAAATAAACTCTATTCTACAGGCAGTGACAATCTCGTTTTTAGAGTTAAAGCTACTGGCTTTCTTAAATGAATTATTCCTTAATACTCTATCTATACCGACCGGTAGTAGACCTAGGGCTACATCAGCCTATACCGTGACAAGTAAGAGCTTATCCATTAATTAGATACGTAAAGATTATCGCCATTGATTTCAGTAGATTTTTTTGGACTCAACATCCCCATCTTCATCATCACAAAGTAAAATATTACCTAATTTCTTAAAAAAAAAAACATTTACATAGGCATTAGAAAAAGGTCAGTTATATCAAAACAGCTGATTAATTATTATTTATCTGATGGAAACAAAATCTGTTTCTTCTTCTTTAGCATTTTTTTTGTCCACCATTGGACGTATGCCTCTTCATGGGTCCTCCATCGTGATCGGTCTGTGGTTATTGTAGTCCAGGTCGGCCATGTAATAGCCTTGATGTCATGTGACCATCGTTTCATTCTAGGCGGTTTTCATTTAATGGAATAGGCGACTGAGTATAGTTTGGGCACCGATAACAGACAATATAAGCGATAGAGCGAGTCGGTGAGAAAGCTCTCTGTTACACCTCAATGGGCGCAGTGAATCGTTGTCTCTGCAGGTGTAACAAGAGACACCAACAATGACAATAATGTGTGCTTTACTTAATTTGTTCGATGGTCCCACTGGACCATTCAGTCCGGTGTTAGTGAAAGTAAAGAAGTAGTTCTGAAATTTATTTTTAAGACTTACTAAGAAAACACAAGTGAAGTTTCATTGTCACTATCTTCGTTGATAGAGGTCCGGTAACAAATGAAAGTTATTGAGCAAGCTATAACTTTCAACACGACGACCTCTGTGGCGTAGCGGTAGCGCATCTACCTAACATGCAAGAGGTCCCGGGTTCGAATCCTGGCTGGGAACAGTCAAAAACCTCAGGTCTTGGATGATTACATGTTTGTGATGTCGTTGTTTCTGGTTCCCACGACACAGGGTATTCTAGTGTGGGGCCAGAAGCAATGTATGTGTCTGTATGTAAAAAAAATCGTTTTCTGCTTCAAAGTTGAAAAAAAAAATCTGTTTCACTTACGAAGCCCTCGTGGCCTAGGCGAACCGAGTGATTGGAATCAATCACTTGAGTTAAGCAACAATAGGCGCGGTCAGGTGCAGGATGGGTGACCGTCCCGTGATACCGCTATTTGGTATAGTGGCATTTTTCCGAGCGCTTCCGTGCTTCGCAAGGCACGTTAAGCCGTTGGTGCCGGCTGTCATGCAATGACAGTCGTTAAGCCATGTCAGAGGCCTTATGGGCGGCTTGATAACTTCTGACAGTAAGACCCGCCACTGTCTTACAATCCTCCACCAACCCGGACTTGGCCCCCGTGGTGGAGTACTGCATAACCTTCCTGCGCGATGCAGGAAGAGACCCGTGTCCCAGCAGTGGGGACATACAAGGGTTGATAACGTGAGACGTACTATATCGACTACTGCACACTACTTATGTAACCGTAAAAATTATTTGGAGGTGGTAAATATTTTTTTAGGGTTCCTCAAAAAGAAAAAGTTACAGCTAAATCGACACAAATCGAACGAAATAAAAGGAAAATTTGTTTTTAAAGTTCGGCAAAAGGTTTTAAGTTTACCTAAAAATTTGTACGGATCCCTCTATGGGCGAGCCCAACTCGCTATTGTCTGGTTTTATTTTTATTTTCTTAATTAATTAATTTCTACCGTCACTTTTTTTTTATTTGCTTGTTACACTTCATTGCACAAAAAACAAAATATATATTCTACAAAATATAGATTGATTATTATATACCTCGCCGGATACGGACTAACCAAAGCTCATTTAGCTTCATATGTCTGCAAAGAAGTATACGAATTAATTGTGAAGAATACATTTATGCAAGTACACTGAATGCTTTCGGCGGTGCAGCCAAGTTAAAGAAAGAAAGTAAAGGAGCCGAAACGGACAAGCGACTATAAATCAAGGTAACATGAGAGCCTGCTTCGCCCGGCACAAAGTCAACAGCGGGCAAGATGCGTTCGAGGATATAAATTGTAATTATAAGGAAAAGAAAAAAGTAACACGAATATTACACGTTATCGGGCACAAATCGAGAAGCGAACCCCTCAACCTGTTCCCGGTTGATCAATGTCTTAATAACGAAGTATTTGAATGTAAGACCAGGGAACACCTCGAGACGTTATTTATGTGCGTTAGTCTATTTATCCCTGGCTAATTTAGTAGCCGGATTGTGCCGTTTATCCTCGGCATTGGATTATAAATTCTGGTGACATTCCCGTGTAACTGAAGCTGGTTCACCGCACTTCGGGTTATGGTTACGTTACTTATTGGATGTGCCGCGCGGTGTATTATTTTACAAGACGGGACGGAAATTATTAGATTTTTCTTAATGTTTTATGTCAGTTTTTAATAACTTTTGATACACAGCTTTAAAATATGACATTTTAAATATTTTACTCTTTCATCTTGTCTCTTCCATCCGTTTCATTTCTAGACTATTAACAGTCGGAAAGCGAGAAGTGGAAAGCTGAAATTTTAATTTTGCAGCAGATGTCTTAGTTTTAAAATATGCCATTTTATAGCAGCAGCTTTTGCCGCACAAATAAATAATAATAATAATATTTATTTCCATAATAAGTTAAATCTATCTAAAACACAAACACACAATAATAAAGTAACTTAAAGTAAACAGTTCACAGTTCCATGCCGCCAGTTCACATGAAAACTGAATGAATGAGAATTAAAATTTGAGCTGAAATATATAAGTAATACCTACGAGTATAAAAACACTGTAATTGATTATACATTTACACAACATTCCAATCAACGAATGATACCATCTCCATCTGGTCAGTTTACATTCCGTTACCAAACACTGATTAGTTTGAGCAATAAAGTCTCTAAATGTGTTTGCACTTAATTAGAGATTATTTTATTGTATTTATTAAGGCACACTCAACAGCACAAACACATTACAAGTAAAACTTTAAAATAATAACAGAGAAATTATCACGAAGACTGTTCGTGATTCTTTCTGGTCAGAATTCATTTCTGCTAACATTGAACATGGTTTAGAGCGGACCAAAATATAAGATCTGCTGCCACACACTCAGACGCATTAGTGTACTGTACGGAAAATAGGACTACTGGAGTGGCAATTGAGGACCGGACGTAGAAGTGTAGACCGACCACTAGCCAGGTGGCGCGGCGACATCGACAAGGCGATGAGAAAGACCTGGAGAAGAACAGTGCAAAGCAGAAACGACTGGCGCTTGCATGAAGAGGCCCTTGTCCAACAGTGGATATCGACGGGCTGCAGATGATGATGAGGACAGAAAATAGGCACCGTTGTGGTTAGTTCTAAACCACTTGTATAATATTAGAATGTGGAAAGGTTCATCTCTCGTCTAGGCCATTAACACGCTACGATCAATCGATGCTCGGCCCGTGGGTTTTCACACTAATATTATAAAGGCGAAAGTTAGTGAGTGTGTATGTTTGTTCCTTCTTCACGTCTGCAGCGACTTTAATAAAAAAATGGTATGAAGTTAGCTGGCCATGTCAGACGTATGAAGCCGGAAAGGTGGGCGAAAATTGTCACTGATTGGGTCCCGTGCGATGGCTACCGACGACGTGGCAGACCAAGGCGAAGATCGTGTGACGACCTGACCAAATATTTACCTGGATGGGAAGCATTGGCCGGAAACAAAGAGGAGTGGAAATCTGAAGGAGAGGCCTTTGCCCAGCAGTGGGACACAGCCATGGCTAATAAAAAAAGGAGTTAGCTGATACACTGGATTAACACATAGGCTACGTTTTACTGCGGGAAAATATCTTATTCCCATGGGAAAATCGATAAACCGCGGGAAACACCGCGGGGCACCGGTAGTTCATAAATAACGCACTATTTACGTAAGTTGAAAAGAAATGCACACATTAAATGTTTCAGTAACAATAGTGAAAATTGTAAAAAAAACAGTAGGTGGGTCAATAAACAACATTAAGAGCGAACACCCACCACGCGACACCAACACGTGTTTATAACAATTCCGAGAAATAAGAATGCAACAAAGAGAAATGAATTGAGCGAAAGTGTACAATCCATATATTGATATCTCGCGCGAGACGGAAAGTGAGTAATGCATAGGCGATGCAAAGCGACGCTGGTATAATGGTCGGGATACACACGAATTATCCGGTAGCGGCTGCTTATCTGATAATAAATATTATAGTCCATTCTTTTAGGCGAGGTGGCCATTAATCCAGCGGTCGATCGGGCTCGTATCGCCTTACGGAGCGCATTGTTGCTCCTAACAGTTGTTCCTATTTATCAAGACGCCTGTAATATTGTTCTCGAGCCCACAAAGAGTGCTCGCGACGGGTGAACAGCGCGCCGTCTTTTGTCTCCTGACAAGCAACATCGACATTAGAGAAATATTAATTTTACCACAATCAGATGCACAGAAACGTACTCTGCGCATTTGTTACTCTGCGCCAAATAAGTTATTCTACAAAAAAATCATTGACCCCGTGTGAGTTTGTGATGTTGTAAAATTCTTTATGTATACTTATAAATAAAATTCAAAGTCCTGACTGACTGACTCACTCATCAACGCCCAGCCCAAGCCGTTGGACCTAGGAAGCTGAAATTTTGCACAGAGGGTCTATGTATAATGTAGGCAATGAATAAGACCGGATTTTTTAAAATTCGACCCCTAAGAGGTCGAAAAGGGTTGCAAAATTTGTATGGGTATAAAGAATGTTGTCTAATTTTCTTGAAACTTGAAATAAATACTCTTCAACACAATTGAATGAACACGTGCTTCGCCGTATTTCTAAATTTAACCCTTAAGGGAATGAACGGGGTTGCAAAAAAGTCCACGCGGACGGAGTCGCGGATAAAAGCTAGTAAATAATATAACTGGGACGACTTCAACTTTGTACTTTATATAAAATGTGTTTGTTTATTTTATTGATAATATGAGCACAGAAAACTGGATAAAAACAGTATACCTAAGTAAGTAAAAATAGTCAGGTCTAGTCGAAATGTGAAGTAGTAATGTTTAAAAAAATAAAGGAACTCTCAAAAATGGGTGACGTAATTTTAAATTAGAAAATGATAGACAGAATTAAAGAAATATAAAAAAATCGGTGTAAAGATTTTTGCACCGTTACAAGTTGACTGTTTTTCATAAGTCAGCGACAACTGAACAAACGGTGAACTAGACGCACAGCCAGACGCCGTTGCGCATTAGAGTCACAGGTTCGTCAAAATTAAGATGATTAGCATATAAATTACTTTTCCCGATGTGTAAATCCACGTGTTGCTCGGCGAGAATAGCGATTAATGTGGGAGGTGTCGGTGCCGGCGCGCCGGCCGGGTGACAAGTTAAGCTGACATCCGTCAACGACGGCTATAATCGCCGGATCGAAGATCGATACTAAGCTCGGCTTATTGAAGTTTTCGTTGGATTTGGATCAGCGCGGAACTCGCTTCGAGTTGGCCGTGGGGCCCGGCTCGTCAGTACTAGCCACGAACCGTTTCTATGTAAGCCACAGAGGGCGCCAGGCCAAGTTCTCGGTCGAACAATTTTTTTTTCATTGGCCTATGCACCAACGTAATGAGATGATTTATGCAGCGTCTAGTGGCATCTTCACTCACACTAGATGGGTGAAGGGACCACTCGGACGCTGCAG
This sequence comes from Yponomeuta sedellus, assembly GCA_934045075.1. Lineage (NCBI taxonomy): Eukaryota > Metazoa > Arthropoda > Insecta > Lepidoptera > Yponomeutidae > Yponomeuta > Yponomeuta sedellus. The sequence goes on along the minus strand of OW203735.1, from coordinate 13,709,799 downwards.
TGCCTGGGTGTTTTAGACGTTGTAGGCGTTATTTATGTAGCATATAAACGTCCCACTGCAGGGCACAGGCCGTCTCTCAGAGAGAGAGCGAGAGTATGGGCTTAATTACCACGTGTGCGCACCGCGCATTGGCAATTTTAAGCGCTGAGGTATTTGAACATCCCGGGTACTAGGTTTCGTCACAATGATTTCCTTCACAGTTAGCGAGTGGCATTGCTACTATAACTGAACAAATGTACAAAACTTAGAAAACAAAGTACTGGGAATCGACCCTGGGTTCATCGTTCTACCCTCTAGGCTACCGCCGCTCGTTCAATCAAACAAATGCATATATTTGAGTACACCGTGCGTGCATATATTTGCCAATGCCAGCACTTTTAATCGCCCCTCTTTAATCGAAGTCAGTTATGTTACAGGACTAAAATGTGGTTCATTTTGTGGTATCCACTTGAAAACCTTTGATCGACTAGCGGTTCTTTGGCAGATATGATCGGCCCAGTTCAACTTCAAAATTAATACAACTTGTACATATATTTGTTTTTGTGCATACTGTTTACATATATCACAGTTCTTCTTCTTCTTCAGGCTATATTAGTCCACTGCTGGACATAGTCCTCCCCTAATGAGCGCCATAGCGCAAGGTTGTGCCATCATAAGGGGGTAATGCCCATAATCCCCACGCCGGGCATGCGGGTTGGGGATCGCAGTTTGGTAGAATTGTACTGCAGGGGGCGCTGCTCCCCACCCCCCCGTTTGTGTCCCTTAGTCGCCTTTTACGACACCCGCGGGAAGAATTTGGGTATCACAATATCACAGTGAGCAGCCTCTATAACAGCATTTATAATTTAAAATGTAAATATGGACTAATAATTGTCTGAAATAAATAAATTGAATTGAATTGAATATAACACTTATGTAAAGGAACCCACTGGTAAGCGCTCAAAGAGCTGTCCTGAAAGTTGCGACATTTCGACCTTTCCTGTTTACCTTCCTCTTCTAACAATCGTGTCAACTCTGAACTGTCTGGCAGTTTGATTTATTAGTAGCACTGTCCTTAAAGAACATGGACTACTGTACTATAGCACTGACACTACAAAAAACTGTAGTAGTCAGTTTGCATGAATAAAACACTAATTTGAAAAAATTACCGCAACGATTATGCGTTGCATTCCTCAGTATTTTCTCTACAAGAGACTCAAATCAAAACACCTTTACTGTTTCTTCATTAAAAAACAGATGCACAAACATATAGCCAATAATTAATGTAAGTTAGTAATTACTTATCCTGACACTTAATTATTCAAGATTTTGTTTTTATTTCTTTCGTTGTAGGTTTTGCTACAATTTTATGCGTTTAACTTCAGATCTCATATTGCCAATTTTAGCTATTACGGTATTTTAACTAATGTTACATTTAAACTGATTGATATTCATCCTTTATTATCATATATTTTATTATCCTTATAAAGAGATAAAGTTAGTGCATCTTATCGTATTACGGTCTGTTATAATCAATCCTAGTTTGCAGTAAATGCTGAGGCAAGCGAATTGATTTTATATAAAACTGTTTCACACTTGTTTTGTCAGAGAGTCGACCCATAACCTCCGTCCGACATACACGTAAATTTCTAATTGTAGTCCGTGTGTTGTGCAGTGAATAAATTTTGGTTTTAGCAGTAATAAAATCTTTTTTTTAAAAAGGTCCCGCGGACCGCCGTCCTAACAAATTTGGTGTCAGAAGTGTGGGATCTCAGGAAAATCCTTAAGTACTGAGATTTAGGTGTTAGGCGTGTCGCGAAAAACGGACTTCCGCCTGACATCCTTTTTTATATGGCTCCGTGCCTCAGGACCTTACATATCATATTAAACAGTGCCAGTGGTCGACGATAAGCTTTGGGCATCCGCCTAAACCCGCATCGCTGCACTCCGAGGTCGACGTTAAGTCTCCGCCACCAGGCGCGAGCCCGCATCTCATCCTGGATACAACCTGCTACTGCCGTGGTCGACGTTAAGTCTCCACTTTCGAGTGAGAGCCCGCATCACAAGTTCCTGCACCACCACCGACTCCATCTTCGGACAGTTGACTCCCATATCATCAACTCGCATTGACTTCCCACGCGTGAAGTCCAATCACGAACAACGCAACGTGACTTCGAAGTACTCCGCAATACGACTCCCTGGGTCGCCGGACACTCGACGCTCCCGTTGACGTCATCGCCGCGCTGCTGCACCTGCATCGCGCTTCGCGTTCTCACGGTTTTTGGGAAGGCCGTTCTCCAAAATGTTCGTGAGTGCTGTCATCATCCTGTGAGTTACTTTTTATGTTTCACGAGCTATTCCTAACTTTCAAGTTCCAAGCTCTCTATTTTTAGTGAAAGTGAAATTTTATTTTATACATATTTTACAATTTATTTTTACAAATTCTTATATGCTATTTTACTACATTTCGTGTATTTTACAGTGTTTTTGTGTTTTCTGATGGCCTGTACTGCACTTTAAAATCATAAGGTCAAGTAATTAATGTCTACTAAAAAAGAAGTCAAATTCGAAGAAGCTGAAGAATTTTTAACTTCAGACGCCTCCTTTTCAGACGAGCATACACAAGACCCTTATTCCAAGGTCACGATTAGGCAAAAATCCAAAATGGCTGAGCCGATTAGCCTTTCAGTTTTGACCAAGTTCATTAAACCCTATAATGGGAACCGCGAGTCATTGCCCGCGTTTTTGACAAATTGCGAAAATGCAATTTCGCTAGCCAGTACAGATCAACAGAACGTTTTGTGCAAATATATAGTGTCACAACTCGAGGGCAAAGCACAGCTAGCTTGCTGCTTAAAGAAATTCAATTCTTGGCCCGAAATCAAACAATTCCTTAAAGCTACTTTTGGAGAAAAGAAGCACTCGACCCATTTACTGGTCGACCTTCAGAATTGCAAGCAATTACCTATGGAAGATGTGACACAATATTCCTTACGCATTGAATCATGTCTCACGCGAATTCAATCAGACATTCATTATAGCTGTGAAGACGATAAAGAACTTTTAGGCAGATTAGCCGCCATGGAAGATTTGGCTTTGAACACGTTTTTGTTGGGCATGAATCCCAGCTTTTCACACATAGTGCGCTGTAGGAATCCCAAGAGCCTCTCCGATGCAATCACTCATGCAATTGAGGAAGAAAAGCTCTATAAGCTTTCTAAATTAGCTCAACGCTCATCCAAACAGTGCTCTATCTGTCAAAAGATCGGACATACAGCCTCCGATTGTTTCAAAAATAAACCTAAACAGTCAAGTCCGAATCTTCACAACGTAAATTCAAATCAGTCGCGCTTTTATTCAAATAAATCTTGCGCTTATTGCAAAAAACTTGGACATGTGATAAGCGAGTGCCGCAAGTTAAAGTATAAAAATGGCACTAATACTAATACGCGCCCTGATTCCAGCAACGCTGCACTATCCGGTGCGCATGCACCTGGTTCAAGTAATGCGACAAGCAATAATCGCTCTAATGTGCATGTTGTTAGCTCCTTAGAAGATCACGATAATTTAAACTAAAGTCTGTTTCGGTTCCGTGTCTGCCGGAACACAATAGTGATCTAAATGACACGAAAACTACTAACTTTTCTAAATCCCGTGCTCTTAAATTCCCCCCAGCGCGGATGAACAAAAATCAACGAAAATGTGCTGATAATAAGCCTTTATCCACTGAGTTCTCAACTAAGCTAAAAGGTAGTACCTGTGGTCAATTCACGGTTGCACAGGATACTAATGTGCCTTCTACTCAGTCTCAAATTCTTGATAAAGGACTTTCTAAGCCTTGTGTTCTTAAATTCTCCCCAACACAAGTCAGCAAAAATTCGGAGACTCCTAAGTTAGATAGTGAATCAAATGTCTCCAGTTCTATTCCCAAAGAGGATTTTAAATGCAATTCCTTACCTCGCAAAAAGCCGAGTTTTTCTCCTAGGAATTGCTCACGTGAGAAAAGTTACACGATAAATAACGTTAACTACAAAATTTCTCTCCCTCACGTTAACTTAAAAAGTAATTTAAACGAGAAGCCTTTGTGCTTCCTAGTCGACACTGGTTCTTCAATATCAATAGTGAAGTCATCTAGTCTTAAGAACCCAGTGCTTGGACCGGAGATAGTCACACTCAAAGGTTTAAGTGACAACGACTCATCTTGTGAATCTCTCGGTACCATAGAACTCGACTTTGAACATAGAATCTCTCCAAAGAGTAAGATAGTGTTTGGTTTCGTATTTCACGCGATAAGCGACGCAATCAACCTACACTACGATGGTATTATAGGTAGTGACTTTATACAACATTTTAAGATCGACATTCAGTACTCTACAGATACGCTGAATCTACAAGGTCACTCTCTACCTATCTGTTTTAGTAAACCATCTTATGTCATACCTCCTAGGTCAGAAATGGTTATTGAATGCCCAGTCTCCAACCTTTCAGAAATTTCAGGCCGAAAAGAAGCCTTAGTACTGGATCATAAAATTAGCGACGGAGTGTTTTTGGCTAATTGCATTGTAAACATTAAGCCAAACAACAGAGTCAATGTCTCTGTGCTAAACACTACCGAATCTGACGTAGAAATAAATAATTTCCAAGTTCAAGTTTCACCTTTTGAGCTCTCTTCATCAACCTCAGACGAAAAACCACACGAGCTCGTTCACAACCTTAATAGCTTGAACAATGACCGATCTAAAAAGGTCCTTGAGCAAATTCGATGTTCTCATTTAAATCCACAAGAAAAGAAAACCCTTATGAACTGCATTTCGCAATACACCGACATTTTCCACCTCGAAGGTGAATTTCTGACTCACACAAATGCAATTCAGCACTCCATAAATACCGGAGATGCTCCTCCTATTCACGTGAAGTCTTATCGGTTTCCTGAAATTCATAAGGACGAAGTCGAAAAGCAAGTAAAAAAAATGCTCGACCAAAATATCATTCGCCCTTCAACTTCTCCTTGGAATGCACCGGTTTGGGTGGTACCCAAAAAGCTTGACGCTTCCGGTAAGCAAAAATGGCGAATTGTCATCGACTACCGACGACTTAATGATGTCACCGTTTCAGAGGTCTATCCTCTCCCTCTTATAACTGACATCCTAGACCAGTTAGGTCACTCAAAATATTTTAGTACACTCGATTTAGCCTCTGGGTTTCACCAACTTTGTTTGGACCCCAAAGACACTGCCAAAACAGGTTTCAGTGTTACCACTAATGGTATTTCAGGTCATTTTGAATTTACACGAATGCCTTTCGGTTTAAAAAATGCCCCATCCACATTTCAGAGACTGATGAACACAGTTCTCTCGGGATTGCAAGGTCTCCACTGTTACATCTACCTAGATGATTGTATTTGTTATTCTCACGACCTTGAGTCCCACATGAAAAAAATTAGAACTCATCTTTTCCAAATTCAGACAGGCTAATTTGAAATTACAGCCTGATAAATGTGAGTTTTTGCGACGTGAAGTTGCTTATCTTGGGCATACTATCACAGACAAGGGTGTGTCACCTAACCCTGACAAGGTCAAGGCCATTTCTCAATTTCCTACACCCAAAAATGCTAAAGACGTCAAGTCCTTTTTAGGTTTGACAGGCTATTATCGCCGTTTTATAGAGAATTTCTCTCACATAACTAAGCCCCTAACTTCCTTATTGAAAAAAGACACAGTTTTTCACTGGTCTCACGATCAAGAACAAGCTTTTAACCTTCTTAAACAAAAGTTAATCTCAGCTCCCTTACTACAGTACCCTGATTTTACGCAAACCTTTATTGTAACGACAGACGCATCTAACTATGCCGTAGGCGCTGTCTTATCACAAGGCGAGATCGGTAAGGATAAGCCTATAGCTTATGCATCTCGAACCTTAAATAAATGCGAAGGAAATTACTCAACAACTGAGAAGGAGCTGCTCGCTATTCTTTTTGGTATTAATACTTTTAGACCATACCTGTATGGGTATAAGTTCAAAATTGTCACAGACCATCGTCCCCTTACATGGCTTTTTAACGCTAAAGATCCAGGCGGACGTTTACTAAGGTGGCGACTGAAGTTAGAAGAATATGATTACGAGATTATTTATAAGCCAGGCCGAATAAATTCAAATGCAGATGCCTTATCTCGTAACCCAGTCAATGCCATAACTCACTCCAGATTAAACAAAACAACTTATGAGCAATTTTTCAAAAAACAATTTACCAAGTCTATCTCTAACGATACTCAGATAGAAGAGCACAATCAGAGCCTTACTTTGGCAAAACAAAAGTCAATAGCATGTCCACTCTCGCTTGACTTTGATAGTTCAATGCCGCACTGTGAACAGCTGTTGTCGATAGTACCTAATTCCGACGAACTGTTATCAGCGGAACGAGAACCCGACACCGTGCAGTCGGTTGATGCTAACAATAAAAAGCTCTATTTCCTATACACTAAGATCCATCACTATGATGAGACGAGCTATAAAGCTATTTATAACCTTTTGCGAAAATTAAGAGATCTAATTATTTCCACAGATGAATATGACAAAGAATTAGCTATTTCAGACTTTTCAGAGCCTTTTACTAAATTGGCCTATGTTAAAATCTACAACATTATTTCGTATTTATTTCATGGCACCGATATTAAGGTCCATATATACAAGAACCAAATAAAATATCCTACCCCTGCCGAAATTACAAACATTCTCAAAGAAAACCACGGGACAACCATAGCGGGTCACCCGGGTATTACGCGCATGTACAACAGAATAAAAGAATCTTATTATTGGAAGAGTATGCGCGCTGACATAGAACGATTCGTGAAAGACTGTCGGCTATGTCAAGTAAATAAGCCCTTACGAGCTTCTAATAAAGCACCCATGATTATAACGTCGTCTAGTACCAAGCCATTCGAAAGACTAGCTCTCGACATTGTCGGAGTTCTTCCCGAAGCTGGCCTTCAAAAGTTTAAGTACATCTTAACTCTTCAGGACGATTTAACTAAATTTTCATGTGCTTATCCAATGATTACGTCAACAACAGATGAAATTGTACGTAACCTAATACATTTCTTTTCGTTATTCGGATTCCCCAAAATGATCCTTACGGATCAAGGCACTAGCTTTACATCTGAGCTATTTAAGCAACTAACAGAAATTCTTAAAATAAAAAGCCTTCTCTCTACGCCCTATCATCCCCAGACAAATGGTGCACTGGAGCGTAGTCATGCAACCCTTAAAGAGTATTTAAAATCGTTTGTAAACGACAATCAAGACGATTGGCACTGTTATGTCGCAACTGCAATTCTCTCTTATAATACAACTCCACACTGTACTACGAATTTCACTCCTTTTGAGTTATTATATGGTCACAAACCGACCATACCTAGTAGTTTATTTGACTCTAGCGATAACACAACTTATCAAGAGTATATCCGAGCCTTGCAGTACAGAATGAGGTACTCTCGCGAAAGAGCTCTAGAAAACATTCAGAGAAGCAAGGAATCCTCGAAGCGATACTATGACGCTTCTTCTAGTTCAAAAACTTATAAAACTGGTGACTTAGTATACGTCAAACACCATCATAGGTTGCGCAAGGCCCTCTCTCCAATCTGGAAGGGACCCTATAAAATAATTAAAGTAAATGGAAAAAATAACGTCACCCTTTGCATCAATAGAAAACACGTGAAGTATCACATTAATGAGATTAAACCAGCATAAACTTGTCCAAATTTAACTCAATTCTTAACATCATCGAAGGATCACTTTTATCAGTTTCCAATATTTTGGATACGACCTTGAACTCTATCTTATTTGCGAAAGCTAATATTTTGCACCCCTATATTTTATCCCCGACGAAATTATATAATGAATTAAACTCTAACAAGGTAACTAAAAGGAACCTAGAGTTTCCCGTTCCTCTGTCCTTAGAGAACATACATTATATTATAGATTTATCTAAGTTAGCTTCGTATTACTATAATGATAAGATAATTTTCGTAATAAGAATACCTTTAATTAACCCAGTTAAATTTAGCATATATAAGATTTTACCGCTACCTACACCGCGAGATGAATACAATTTCCAAACATATGTTCTTATTCATCCTTCTAAGTTATACATAGCTATAACGAATGACAGATTGAATTACGCGATGCTAGATACCTTAAGCGAATGTAGCGATGTTAATAATAACTATGTAATATGTCCTTTACCTTCTGTTCTGTCTACAAATAGTAACCCTATATGTGAAACGAAACTCATAACGGAAGTCACCCTGTCACTTCCAGAAATCTGTAATTCTAAAGTAATCTATGGCAATGTTAACATATGGCAAAAGCTAAACGATGGAAGATTTTTGTATGTACAGTCCAAGGCAACCAAGCTGACTATAAAATGTACTGATAAAAACGAGATCAAGGACTATACTGTACAAGGTACTGGATTATTATCTTTGAAAAATGATTGTGTTGCATACTTCCAAACTTTGCAATTTCGTCCATCTCATAGTTACAAATCAAGGCTACCGAGCCAAGTGTTAATTGATTTTAATATCGTCGAAGACGACTGCTGTAAGTACAAACTTGTAAACAACAGTGTTCAACCATTGTCTCCAATTTCATTAACAGATGTTGACTTAGAGTCCTTGAAGTTAGCAAGCCATAAGCTTGACCATTTGCAACATCAAATCAATCAGGCTGAAAATCAGTCTCATATTGTAAAATATGGTCACTATTATTCAGGACTTACTTATACTATTATTGTAGCTGTTATAATTTACATATTAAGCAAAATATATAAGAAATGGTTCTCAAATTGTTGTAAAAGCTCTTCTTGTTGCATCCAAATATATAATCAGTGTCATAATAGCAAGTCTAGTAGAAGGGACACCAAGGTCAATACGTCTATTGAATTAACTGATATATCTGACGAGTCCTTTGAATGTGACAAGAGATCTATTAGGAGCCTCCCAGAAATAGAGATGAATAAGGATAAAAGCAAGGTCATATTTAGAAATTTTGAGAAAGTATCGTCAAGCCGAAACTTAACTAACCATTAAGTGACTTTTATTGATTTCTATTTCGGGACTTAGATTAAGTTTAAACTAGAATTAATTTTAGTGTGACACTATTCTTTAAGATGTCCTTATGTTTAAAACTTAGTCGCTGCGTCTCACTTGTGTTTTCATTATTTCAGACATTTGTCCTTCGTTTATCTTAAAATGATAAGCTCAGTCTTAAGGAGGGAGATGTTATAATCAATCCTAGTTTGCAGTAAATGCTGAGGCAAGCGAATTGATTTTATATAAAACTGTTTCACACTTGTTTTGTCAGAGAGTCGACCCATAACCTCCGTCCGACATACACGTAAATTTCTAATTGTAGTCCGTGTGTTGTGCAGTGAATAAATTTTGGTTTTAGCAGTAATAAAATCTTTTTTTTAAAAAGGTCCCGCGGACCGCCGTCCTAACAGGTCGCAACATCTTTCTGAGATGGTCGATGTCGGTAGCAATGGTGTACACGTTTCCTTTAAAAGTATGTCCGCATCAAATCACCATCGCAGAGAAGGCGAACACGGGAGTTTGTACAATTGGTTCCCTGGTGGCCCTCCAGATTCCCTTAGGCAGTATCTGGATATAAGTGGTCGTGAAATTTTACGACGGCTACTGGCTCGCACGTAACACTAGCTTTAGATGCTTTCCGCAATTATCGTGAAATCGAGCGGCGTAATCGAGAGTGAGTCGCTTTTGAGGACCGCGCTGACGCCGCCGGCTAAACACTTTGTTAAGCCTTTTTCAGGAGCTGTCTTTAACTGCAAATCACCATCGGAACGACGCGACGATAAGCAATCCTAAGAGTCGAAGCTGCTTATAAAAAGTGACGAGTTCCGTAGAGTAACTGATTGGCTGATAAAGGCAGCGTCGGTTTAGCGGCGTGATGAGTTTCTCGCGGGATGAGAGACCGGCGCACGCAACTAATCATTAACTGAGCTCACAATCTTATGTCTAAAGTAATTCGACGACAGCGCCGGCGCTGAACGCTCGTCGTCGGTAGCACATAAATAGAGGCAAATTGTGTTTGCACTAGCGGACGCGTCCGGGATGAGAGGGGAAGAGAGAAGCCGCTTCGTATTTATTCTATTTGCTGAACGTGCCCCGGTACCGCGGCCGCTGTTTGACGATGCAAAATCGCTGTGCTTAATAAATTGTGCGTCCACCTCATTGATCCGTCGATGCTGCTCATTATATCGGCTGCCGCTAAACGCGCAACTGTGCAAGTCACATACTGCCGACGTATTTACGCCGTCTCATGCATCTTCGACCACTTCCTTGGTTTGCATTAGTCTGAATCAGGAAGTGTACTAGGCTAACGGCTCTCTCCACATTAGTGTAAAAGACAATGTTAGGAACATTTCAATAAATAATGCGAACAAGTTTGGAGCGCAGAACAAACAAGGAAACGAACACAGCGCAAACATTAGAAGAAGTGAGAAAGGCCATATCTGGCGACCATAAACTGCTCGCAGCAGTCGTTTGATCCGATAAAGCTTCACATCGCGGGGCAGGCTCGCACTTACGGGTTATTCGCTTCGATATCGACATATTCGAACCCTTCCTCTTTTATGAAACAAGCGAACTTGTTTGAATTGATTGCCGCGTTGCGGCGCGGCGCCTCGATACACATTTTTTGCACAGTAAAGATCTTGTTTGTAAAAGTAGCAATTTTCTTGTTGCGCCTACCTTATTCGAGGCGATGAGAGCTCGCTTCCCTTGCAAATACTTACGGTAAAAAAGGAGAGCAGTCCAAGATGCCGCCTGCCGCGATACCTCCACAATTTTCTTAACGTTACATACATATCTATTACGTCTATTGGAATTTCATTAATAGAGGACATATAGCGGCCATTTCATACGTTAGTTATTTTTAAAACCAGGAACAAATTGCTTCCTAGTTTGCTTTTAACTTGTAATATCATTACTTGTTGAGTGGACGAGCAAATGAAGCATCGCCTCTGAGGAACTGGTAGGTCGCTTGTTTGTGAGCGGAACACAAGTTTACATCACAGCCTGTAGCCGCAACTGCGGTGAAGTACAAACTATAATGTAGTACAAGCCTCTGAGTGCGGGAAGCTAGTTGGCCCCGAGTATACTTTGCCGCACGCTTTCGCCTCACCTCTTATAGCGAGATCGACGCGTTTACCTCTGGCGATGGCGCGGCGCAAATTGTGGGTTTCACCTTGTTTCATGCAAAAGGATCAGCGCATCCTGCTCGCACGGTGCAACTAACTCCACCTAGAGCTCGGTGCAGACATCGCCCGGTAATCATTGTTCTCCCAACGAGAACAAAACGACACCCAGTCCAAAGTATATACGGACGCGATACAAAAACGAACACGCCTCAGTATTCCGATAAGTTTAAGATAAATAGCTCGCCAAGTTTTGCTTGCCCTTTACTTTGGATCGTAATTTTTTGCCGCGTTACATTTCTGCCATAACAATCTGAGGTTCGAGATCTGGAAATCTTATTCCGCGAGCATCAGAATAACGCGCTATTGCGCTAATTCAATCAGCAGAAGGTAGATATCGCGACACCGACAGAAAACCGCTGCGAAACCATAATTCTGTGTCTCTATAACCGACGGTACATCAAAGTTTGAGAAAGCAACATAGGGTGTCAGTAACGGATAATTCGTACAAAGCGGCGCTCATTTTTGGGAGCAAAGACAAAGGCAGAAATTACAACAGGTAACGGTTACACGTTGATACAATAAATACTTTCACTTACCGAAGAACGTGTTCAAATGTACAACTTATGAATGAATAGTGAATGACATTTATCTCAAAGTAAACTTCTGAGAACTGTCTTACAATCCTCCACCAACCCGGACTTGGCCCCCGTGGTGGAGTATGGCCTAACCTTCCTGCGATGTAGGAAGAGACCCGTGCCCCAGCAGTGGGGACATATAAGGGTTGATAACGTAAACTTCTGAGAATGGCCTGCAAAAATTTATCCAAGAAACTTCTTTAACTATAATGCTTATGCTATGGAGTGTTGTACTTAAAACTAAAATAAAAATCATCATTACAATCGGCCTTTGAAATGGGTAGCCACGAGGTCCAGCGGCGAAGCTAAAGGCGTAGAATTTTCGTGTCGACGCGAAAGCTGCGTTCTCACGTAGGGTTCACGCGTCAAGTGTTACTGTCCATTTCTTTTGTGACGCGACCGCCGGCGTGATGCGGCATCCGACGCGGCAAGTGCGTCGCGTGACGCCACGTCGCGCCACAAGCGCTACAATGACGGATGGCTTTACGGGACCTAGCCGGATTACGTGCTGCCCACCCGGTCGTGTGGCCGATGCGATACGAATAAGACCAAAACGTGAGTCGAATGAACGTTCCGATGGAAGAAGTCGGCCTTTGTCAAATGTGTAATCTAACGGACTGGATTACGCGAGCGCATATCTAAATCTGAAGGTTATGCTCCAATAAATGCCAAAGATTGCTTTCAGGATAACTACCCGTCACTTCGCTTAAGTACTTGGATGTTGCAATGTTGGCCATAGAATTGAAACATTGTTTGAAAAGTCGCGATGGCACAACGGTTTCCATAATAGCAAAATTTCAAACCACATTTCGGTAATCATAAATTCTAGAAGGCTTTAATCTGTGTGCAACGCGAAGTGGAGCGGACGAGAGGGCGCGGAACGTCGGTCGTTCGTTTTACTAGCCAACTTTTTCAAAAACAAACATCCCACCCTTGACAGAGCCCACTGGGCCTACCTCTGGCCCCAAGTTTAATTCCGCACACCTGATCGAACCTGTAAATTTTCCATCTAAAGATATATATTTTTTGATTATTAATTCAATAAATTTCACAATACAAAAAACCCAAACTAAAATCACGTCACAGATACACCTTGTATGGTTTATCTGTGTCGTGAGTTACCTACTGTTTTCCTACAATTAACTTAAGTTGCGTGGTTGCTTCAGTTAAAAATAGTGTTTTATTCCCTTAGTGAAAAGCTCATCTAAGCGATAATGGCCGAGGTGGTTGCGTGATCTCTTGCCTCTTTACTTAAAGTTTAATAGGCTCCGACATTCCCGGAATAGTTTCATCTTCGTAAGTAAATCGAAGATACAATTCCAAATAACGTAAATTAAGCATAAATAATTCTTGTCCCTGTTGCCCGACGGTAAAACAGTACAAGAACATTAAATTAAACACGCACGAAATGGTCCTGACGATAATGAAAGCCTAATGCTAGAGACTGAGCTCGCCCGCGCGAATTATCGTCCAGTCGACTTCACCGAGTTACGCAAGCCAATAAGCAAACAGCTGGCGCGATGTGCAATCGACAACCGCCCCACAATAGTGACCGTTGATCATAATCCCGATAGTGCACCAGCTATGGCAGGAATTCGTGTCCATAGGCCAAGAGGCGCACGATTTGTAACGAAAGTGAACTGTCAACCCAGAAACAGCGACACATCGCTCAAATTCACATTACGTCTAGCCGCAGCAACGTGACTCGCTCATAGAAACAATCATAAATGACCTTTATGATTGGCGATCGCCCAATGCGACATAACCAGTGCCATTTCAAGCTAGACTTCAGCGTTCTCTCATAAGATTGCAATACACAGATAATAGAAAGCGTGTCGCATTACATTCAGGAACTAAATGCGGTTTGTACATTATGCTTACTTTCGTGCAACCTTTAATGAAAGTCGTATGTACAAAGTAGCATATCTCGATGCTCGTGTATCAGATAGGCCCGAAAAGGCGTGTGATTCATCGCTCACTAAATTAAACTCCGGTACGGAGCACCATAAATATCGAATCATGATCGTATTATTCGAGACCTAAATCTTTTAGTGAAGTGTTGTTGGCACAGGTTAAAGAGTTATATACATATTATCAATAGTATGTCATCGGCTTGTTCAGAGCGATGTTTTCACTGAGGCACCTCAGTGTTACCTTTCGAAAGCATCGGCTCATAAACAGAACGACCTCTGAACTTAGTAACAATGTGAAGCGGCCGTGCGAAACGGGAGATGCATCTCGGCGACTTGCAATAATTCTTTTGCGCCCATCGTCGGCCTGTGCTGCTAAGCCGCATGACGCGCCATTATTTAACGATACAATTCACCACTTGCACTTTACATTCTAGGAAATCACTTCGCTTGACTGGAACATGATGCAGCAGTTTTTTACCAGTGTATACTAGACGTCCCAATGCAGGGTGCAGGCAATCTCTCAGGTAAAGTATAATTTAGGCTTAATTACCACTCATATCCACCGCGGATTTGCGAATTCAAGCGCTGAAAAACCATTTTACCTCAAACATTCAGGGTTCCTCAACTTATTTTCTATCACAACAACTGTGTTAAAACAACAACAATAACAGTGTTAGTGTCAGTGTCACTGATGCCAGTGAGTCGCCCATTAGCTCAATTGGAAGAGCGCTGGCAAGGATAGCCAGAGGTCGCGGGTTCGAATCCCGGCATGGGTGAAATTTTTAGCCTCTAAATAGGTTTTTAAAATTGTCCTTAGCACGGGTTAGTGCATTAAAAATAAAAATAGTATAACAACAGTGTTACTACCACAAATTCATAAGTAAGTTTGAAGTCATTTGTACATGCTGCAACGAGCCCAGGACCACTGAAATGTGAGGCAAGCGTTCTACCGATTCTCTATTACCAGCTTATAGGTTAGCTCAATTGGAAGAGCGCTGGCAAGGATAGCCAGAGGTCGCGGGTTCGAATCCCGGCATGGGTGAAATTTTTAGCCTCTAAATAGGTTTTTAAAATTGTCCTTAGCACGGGTTAGTGCATTAAAAATAAAAATAGTATAACAACAGTGTTACTACCACAAATTCATAAGTAAGTTTGAAGTCATTTGTACATGCTGCAACGAGCCCAGGACCTCTGAAATGTGAGGCAAGCGTTCTACCGATTCTCTATTACCAGCTTATAGGTAAGTATTAATGACATAGTAACGGACTCTTACATTTTTTACGGCACCATCTGGGCAGCTATTTCCTGTTGTGGCCTAGGATTAATAGCTACAAGGTTTACAATTGTCTTTACAATAGACATTATTGGCACAATAATCTGATTGTAGTTTCGTACGGCTAGCCGTCAGTAGGTGGAGGTCAAACACACAAACAAAACGATATTGGCATTTAAAAAGCCTTGCACGATGATGGTTTTAAACTTTGTTACTGAGAACAATAAATCGAATAACAAAATAACACGCCCAAATCGCAATTGCGCAAAGAAGGAATCTAGCAGAATAGCCAGTGAAAAATTTGTGACCGCGCCTGCAAATACCAGGTTAGTATGATCTGTTATAGGGTTTCGTAACAGTAGAATGAAATATGCTTCTAGTCACAGCCGATTTAGATCAGTATCGACAGTTTATCTCGGTAAATGCTTGACCTCGCCGTCGCGTGATTGGTTTGATCCGCATGCTCTACTATATTTCACTTGCACGCTTTAATCTTAGGCAGTTCTCAATTGCTAATGCACTATGATTGCCCGTTGATTCAATAATGTGCACGGCAGATTGGCCCCTTCGTTCATTTAGAAACTGAAAGGCTAGAGAAAACCATGTGTTGACCCTTATACTCAAGCTAATAAAGGCACAGCAAGCCTACCATACTCTGCAGTTGAGTTACGTTATCTTGAATGATAATACCCTATCCCGACGTTGTCCTGTGCGCCCTGTCTACAGTCGGCTCCGTCGAATGATCCAGTTTACCGCAATGCATAATTCGTTTCACAACCGGCAATCTGATGCACTTTGGTCTTCGAGAATCGGCACAATACGTGCAGCTATTGAGTAATACTTTGCTCAACCCGCGGCGTCGGCGCACTCCCGGCTAAAGAGAAAATGTTTGCTCACCCGGGCACGATTTACTCATTTGGTATTATCGAGACGCCATTACTTATAATAAGCGGTAACAAGCGAGACAGCGCCAAAAGTTCACATTCCGCTTGTTAAGTGTTATGTGCTATTTTTTTTGTCATTGTAAAAGAATTAATTGAAATATTGTTCTAGCTAAATTCTACATCAGTGTTATGATTATACAGGTCAAGCACAACCCAAAAATTGTAGCAACATCGTTTATAGCGGGATTAGACTCCTGTAACGGAGGCAAGTAGCGGCCACCTCCTAAATTTATTGATGGTCGCATAATAGATTGTCGCAAGGTCGCTGCTACCGGATGCTCCCTTATACGTCATTTAAAGCAACAATTTAATGGAGCTTTAGACGCGGTATTCATCTCTGAACGTATGACTAATGCTAATGAACAATACAATTTCAGTTTCCCCACATTATAATAAACAGCTACATACACACAGAACATACGGTAATTGGTGGTTACGAAACTCGACACCTACAAAATTAAATTCGTGACCGAGAGCAATTGTAAATCTCCGTATTAACAAAACATTATTATCGGTGTAAACAGTGTAAAGTTTTCCCACCGTACACTGGCAGGCGTAATAGGGACAAAACGCTCCCGAAATTAAATTAATTAAATAGGCAAGCACATACATAAGCGCCCGTAGACATTGGTCTAACTCGATAATTTAGAAGGCTCAGTATCGTGGGGCAAAGCCCGCGGCTTGTTAATCAAATTCTCATGAAATTCGTCGGGCAGCGGCGATCGTATCGCTGCACGCTATCCATCACACGAAACGCACCAACTGACTAATTATTTCCTCTCAACAAAGACAATTTATTAATTGTACAGCACGCTACCGTACGATCTCATTAGGCTCTGGATCGAATAAATAAGAAAACGAAATGACGAATGAGTATGCATCTTAGTAATAATTGTCATTATCGAGATAGGCAACAGGTGGCATAATCTTATTTGTGCGCGGCGTCTTATTGAAAGTAACAAGCGGTCACAGCAACATTAGCGCGAGGCTCGGCGGCCGGTCAAAACGAATAATTGAGATAAAAGGAAGGGAGCACTCCACCACTTCAATTACGGCAACCCACACAATGATTAGACATTTCACTAGGCGCGCTGAGGCCCAATCACGCAGCAACTTACGTTATTAAGTGCTAGCTTTGTTATAAATACATTGAGTGTGACGTAGATTAATGGGATAAAATGCCTGGGCCTTTTTATGTTTGATCGCTTACGTTCCTTGTCAACATTCTAACTCCCGGATTAAGTGCAGTCGTTTATCTGAGCATTTACGTCTGACGAGGTTACTCTTTTATAGGCCATTTGAGGCTGCGCAACGTTTTTATTTAGGCTGCAGGGGTCACTGCTATGTGACTCATGCCTTGATAGGCCTTTTCAGCGTACGCCATTGACAATACAGGCTATTATCGTCATTGGATTCACCGAATGAAGTGACAAATATGTTTGAAATACTTGGGTAATTGGCATAGCTAGTTAGTTAATTAGACCTGAGATTTCTACACTTACCTTCATAGTTGAGTCTATGTAGATAGAGAACACTTTATTATTGTACGTAGCAAGCGCTGAGGTAATTGTACACTTTAGACACTAGGGTTCAATCACAATGTTTTCTTTTACCGTTAGCGAGTGGCATTGCTATTATAACTTCACAAATATACATAACTTAGAAAACAAAGTCATTCGTACATGCCTGACCCAAGAAGCCACGACCTCCCGATTGAGAAGCCGTCGTTCAGTAATCATTCAAGTATAAAAATTTATCTACTAAAAAGAGGAATCACTTATCCGTTATCAACAAAGAAAATACGACCTTCAGCCTGTGGCAGACTGAACACGAAGCAGCGTTTTAGGAAGCGACGCGGAGGCGACCGAACGAGTACTTTCGTATGCAAAAAGCGTTAAGTGTTGGACCGTCTCAGTTGTACAGACCTAACATTAAACAAGAGCGGATGGTAGGTAAAATAGGAATGGTTTGTTTGAATAGGGCTCTCCCGCGAACGCAATTCTACTTGGACGTGTCTTGTTAGCGAATGCGTTATGCAAAACATACTACGGCTCGGCGGCGTTTTTTGCCTCTAGTCATAATACAATTGGAAATGGTTGTACAAAACAGGTTCGTCATACTGAAATGTTTTCGAGAGGCTGGTGTACTTCGATGTAGAGTATTTCTCTCACAGAGCGCGGAGTGCATTATTCAGGTCAATTGGCATGGGCACACCGAGCAGGCAATCAATCAATTTCCCTCAACTAGTGATAATAATTGATAATTAATGTCTGATCAATTTAAGTGCCACCGGTGGTATTGATGTTCCAATTAAATGAGGTGAGCTTAATTTAATCTTCATCTACGTTGTCTAAATGAACTTTATGACAAGGTGTTCTAATAAGCGTACCAATAGTTTATGTAACAATATAATGGCCCGTTGAATGCTAAATCATCAACTAAGCTGGATCAATATATAACATTTGTAATTTTAATAATCGCCTTATCTACAACGACCGAAACTTTTTTAAGACCATGCTTAGGTGCTGATTTGATAATTCATTTTAAATCGGTTTTAGACGATGATTACATTGGAATATATGAATAAATATTTGAGTTGTGATTCACATCATTCCAATCATTCGATAGGTATTGGCAAAATAACGATAATAAAATGCGATATTTATATGTTGTTTGTCTACTTGAAAGAGTCTCTGCGATGGCAATAATACGACTTGTATTGTTATTCTAATGTTCAAGCGGTTTTATCGAATATTGTTTTTTTCCTCAAACATCGAGTTCTCATGGGTTGTCAAAACGTTCCCACTTATCGAGACGTGGGAGTTATGTCAATATAGCATTCCACTTCTTTATTCGTCAAGTGGCTGGGCATTAGATATTCCATCGGGGGAGGTTGAGGCGATTGCGTTTAGTATTGGCGCAGGCGACAGCGGCAGAGGACAGGGGTCAATACAAACATGCCCTCATTATGCGTCGGACGTGCACGACCCGCTGCCACCACCGCCGCTCCGTCCGCAAACATGTCCCAGCCACGTCCAACCGCTATTAGTTTGACACGTCCACCCACTCGATAGCCAAATTCAAATCTCAGCTTCACGCTCCTCGGAAGCAACATTACGAAATCATAAATACCACCTTTATTGCTGCGTTTACAACGCTAATACAGATCTACGAATCCCGAGCTGTTTGCCCAGCGCTTATAGATATTGCGAGCTCGTTAAAGCCATACGTAAATTGTCGATTAAGACGGAACGCCAGTTGGTGGACAAAAACATTTCTGAGCAGGAACGGCTGGCCGATGCCACTGCAAATGGCGCCATAAATTTCATAATTAATTTTATTGCCTGAGCCATTGCTCGCAGGTCGACTTACAGACGATTTGCGAGGCAAAGTCACCGCCGCAGTCCGCTTTATCATTAAATGTTCACGATCCTCGCGCGCGCTCCGGTTCCATAATATGTCTTTATGCATTATCATAATTGTTGTATGTCAATCCAAAGACCACTTCGTAATAATAATCTGATATAAGCTATACACATATAAAAAAATGAGATTTTCAAATCAGACAAAAACGACGATGACTCGCAACGTGAAATCCAGTTATATAAATTATACGTAGTATTATCAAAGCGTCAATTCAACTACCGATGCCGATCTAGAGAAACGTTTTTAAACGTCCCTAAGCAAAGGTTTTTTTTTATGATAAAAGAAATCCAGTCAAAGGCCAATTCATTGTAATAGAGTTTCCTCCTCGGCCGTTGCCCGATATAAAAGTTTTCTTCAAAGAAAAGTAATGAGAATTTAACCTAGCGGAAAACGGTTGACGGGAGCCCACAACGTAGCAAAAGCAGAAAAATACTCAGAAATATTTTATGTTACGCGCCGCGTTGCACACCGTAATTATAGTCCTTACATCCTCGGCTCTAGCAAAGCTAAGAGCGACAACCGACCGACGCTAACTCGTTTACCTGGTTTCTAGAGCCCACTTTGCTTTCTTTGAAGGTTGTTACGGTAGTCACTAAACTTTCCTCCGCGGTGACAAAGTTCAAAATTAAACCGCTTTTGGGTCAATATAATAAATAAATTTTGGTTGTTATCCAAACGTTAAAACGTTATAGGAGTCAGTTTTTAATGACCGTTTGCCAACTCCTAATTTAGCCGGCGGTAATAAATGGCTCATTGTAAGGCCGCGACCTGAGGCCAACCTCGTTAACACCATAAACGAAGACAGGGATTGCACATAAGACTTTTCCAGAGAAACGTGACTTTCTTAACCAATTATCTTCTTTACCTAGCCGCAAGAATAATAGAAGTAGTCAACGACAGCGATTTCTCTTTACAAAACGGCGGTTAGCCTCTCGTGCGATAAAATTGCACCTTCGATGTTAATAGCGCGATAGAGATCTTTTGTTCTTATGTTCCTTCTACATGGCTTTGTTCTAACGTACAGTTTTAATTATTACGAATCATTAACTTGTCTAAAACGATCAATCAGTGAGAAAGGTAAATTATTACTTTTGAAAGAGATGTATCATTACTTCGAAAAGAAGTCACATTCGAAATACCCACGATTTTTCGTCTCACTTCGTTTCAGGCGAAATAAGGAATGGTTTTTCCCGTTGGATACATCTCGATTTCACTGCCGATAAGGGTAGTTAGGGTCATTACGGATATTCAAATAGGTGGTGCATACATTTCAGTACAAAAAGGCACAATCTCAACGAGATAGGATAACAAGATTACAAGCGTGCAGCGGCTGAGCGGCACCTGAATTATGCAACATCGATTGGAAGTGGTTCCGACAGCATTTAGCTCTACATCGCTTACCAGCCACCGTGCGCTTCGATAGATTAGCTAACAGATGCAGCGCTGTAAGACCAAATGAGTTCGGAACGCGCTTCTATAATACTATCTTATTTAGGCTGAAAGACGTATAAAAACAAGACACGAAGTAAGCCTACGCCCGACGTGTACCTTGTTTGCTTAAACGAGGCATATATAAGTATCCATCCATAGTAATCTTACTTGCAAAAATATGTACGCCTTTACGTACGGGTTGGAAAAAACATGGAACTTGCTTCACGTAATTGATATTTCATACAAGTGGGAATTAGAGTAGCATTGGTATTCTGCCCCGTAAACATTACAAGTCATGTATTTTGTACCAATCAAATGAAGAAGATGTTTTAAACGCAATGCGAAATAGAAAAATAAGCTAACACTAACGCTAACACACTAAATGGGATACTAATGGTTTGCACAAATTCGACGGCCCCTATGTTAACCGTGTGGTCTGCAAAAAACGTTATTATACTCCTATGGCTAAGCAAATAATCAGTCTATGAGTGGCAAACACTTTTTGTTGATATGACCTATATTTTTAAATATTACCGGTATAATAAAATCATATCTTCATCCAATCACCGACAAACATTATCATATATGGTGGATTTAGGAGAATATCACTTTCACAAACACAATTTAAGGAATATTTTAAAATAATAGAGAAAATTATGATGTCTTCCGCTATATTTCTTAGTTGTTATCGAAACTACCAATTCCGATTTGAAACTGACCCTAAAGTGTTCAGCATGCAATGTCTAAGATCACGAAAATAAATTTTGTGCAATATATATAAGATTTATTGCGAAGAGTATACTTATATATATATATATATATATAAGTATACTCTTCGCAATAAATCTTTTATGGCACCCCCTTCCGTTATCCATATAACTCAAGGTTAGCTGGAAGAAAATACTTATTACAATTAATCCCGCCTTTGTACAAACACCTTTTTGTGCAAATATGTATGTGTACCGTATACGTTGTGGACTGAAAGAGGATGTAGTGACTAGAATTGAGAAAGAAATTTTGCGTTGGTTTGGACATATGGAGATGATGAAGGAAGAAAGATTGACGAAATAAATATATATTACGAAGGTGAGTGGAAGGGCTGGTAAAGGACGTCCCAGGCGGACATACATCGACCAAATAGGGGATGTATTAACAAAGGGGAGGAAAAAAATACCCGGAACCGGCGTGCATGCATGCAACGACTTATGAACGTTGATGAAGCGACGGTGATCTGTCAGGATCGTGGCAAGTGGCAGTCCCTGGTCCCTGCATACCCCTTTGAGATACAGGCGTGAGGTTATGTATGTATATATACCACACAATCCGATTCAAATCTCGGTATTAGTAAAAGCTGTACGTGTAAAATTGTGTGAAATAAAACAAAGGACCTGGTTGTATGAGAATTCAAGACACGTATCTCATCTCCATGTTTATTATGAGGTACTATCGTTTTTATCACACACGTACTACAGCCTACACACGATGCAATGTGCGTCTGATGTCGCATCTCTTGACGCATACTGTAAAGAAGGTCACGCCACTAGAGGTACTACAAAGTATCTTCACCAAGAGAAACGCGCCATAGTTCATAAATTTGTGTGCAATTGTGCCTTCTCTATAATAACTCTGCGTGAGAACTTTTATCTACCGCTGTTGGTTATACACACATACATAACCTCACGCCTGTATCCCAGGAGGGTAGGCAGAGACCAGGGACTGCCACTTGCCACGATCCTGACAGATAACCTTCGCTTCATCAACGTTTATAAGTCGTTGCATGCACGCTCACCTGTTCCGGGTACTTTTTATCTTCCCCTTTGCTAATACATACCCTATTTGGTTGACGTATGTCCGCCTCGTACGTCCCTTACCATTCCACTCACATTCGCAATATATATTTGTTTCGTCAATCTTTCTTCCTTCATCCTCTCCACATGTCCAAACCAAATCAACATTCCTTTCTCAATTCTAGTCACTACATCCTCTTTTAGTCCACAACGTTCTCTAATCAGACTATTGCGTATCCTGTCATTCAAAGTAACACTACACATACGTCTCAAAGACCTAATTTCTACTGTATTAATAGTTGATTACTTAAACATAAATATATTTTTAGTTACTCGTAAACTTGTAAATTTATACTTTATTATCTTTCAGACACATATGTACTTAGAATGAAATGTAGGAACATTAGGTGTTATTAAGTTGGTGGTAATCGACTCAAAGTTTCCCTATCATGTAGACTGTAGTTTTGCACCAAGTTTAACTATGAAACCCGTTGACGGGAAAATTTGAGGGTGTATCTGATATAACATTTAAAGAAATTGCAACCTTTTACAACTTTTTACAGATTTTGGAAAAACGGTACAGTCAGCAAAAAGTGTCTACCCAAACCCTTTAGAATTTTTTGAAGTTATAACGCGCGTTTTTATTGTAGCTATTTTGTATACAGCGATTTGGTATACCCGCTTTTAAGCACAATCAAATCTGTGCTCAACATAATCAATGAGTTACGTAACGCACTTAAGCTAACTCACTTATTATGCAAACTAATACTTGAGACGTGTGAAATTACATTCAAAGTACACTCATAAACACAAGAAACTAAAAGTCAAACAAGAACTCGTCAAACATCAACACCTCATAACATAATAGATTCACTTGAGTGCAGTAATCAAGCGGACTTAATGCAGAGGTGAGAAAGCGAAGCGTATTTATTACTTTAATGGAATATCAGCGTTAGGCGGAGAGATAGAATCGCTCCCGCTGACAAGGTGGCAAACGAGGGTGCCTACTTACCGAAATAAAACAATGCCGCCGCCTTAATTACCATAGACAAGCGGAACAGACGGATTAAGTGAAATATAATCAAACTCCTTCATGTAAACGTGCCGTGAATACTAAGTAGTTCCGAAGCAACCTCCCTATTAAATGTTACTTACGTAAAATATGCACATTAAAATGGAAAGTTATAATCGAATTCACGGCATCGTCACTACCGAAACTATATAACATTTTCCAACAACCACAGAGGGTACGCATGTGCCTTTCAATTTCGTAAGACCACTTTATCGGCGGTCGTTAGGGCGATCAAATAAAATGATGAGAGAGACAAGGCGTGAATATGGACACGGCACATAACACAAAATAATAAGGGCGAAGGTGGCAGTAACTGGCGGGGCGCCGTTAGCGCTCAACTATGCTGACTCAGCGCGGCGGCGGCGGCGACCACTCCCGCGCCGCCATTACCGCGCAACTTATCATTAGGTCGCGCGCGCACTTCGCGGAACGGTAGCCGAAACCACCAGTCATCCACGCCACGCCACTCTGCTCAATTAACGAGCCTCGGCCGGCGGCGACGGATGGACCGGACTGCGAGCGTTTGACCTCACCTGCTCATTTTCAAATGTTCGATGATTAACTGTCGGATAAAAGGTATTGATTTATACTATACGACACTCATGTTTTCACTTGTGCACGACGTTATGTATGGTATAAGGGGAATCTTCGCTGCTCGGTGTGCCACTACCGACAAGAGGTTTATTTTACTATATAAATAAATGCAGTTATTAGGAAGCATACGTAATACGCGGCTATTTGTAATTATTTCCAGTGAGTTTCCAAAATAACAAAATGAGGATTCAAACGTCTGAGGTTTTTAAATTGGAGTTGCAATTCTGATCTCCAGCACAAAAAACGCAGCCCCAAACTTGACGCCAATTATTTGACTTATTATTAGTTTTTTTACCAGAGGATTAGCTTTTCCGCATAATGAATCAATCGCGAGGTAATGACTGAATTCGTCGCAATTTTTTCGGCGTTAATAGGCCATAGTCAGTTGCGTAAAACCACAGTTAGAACAAAAAATGTCTTGGATCTTGAGCATATTCTCAATTTGTTGTATCAATACACAATATGTCATCTTTCAGTATTTTACATAATATACTTACGCCTGTATGGGGTAGGCAGAGACCAGGATCTGCCACTCGCCACTATCCAGTCTTTCAGAGTTTTCTCTTTAATAAAGGGGAAATGTCTTTTAAATAAAATGCCAAATAGGTTAACTATCATGTTTTTTTTTTCTTTTTATTATATATAATAACATATTATCAGATTTAGATATAGTTTGGTTGGCAAAAATAGTTTAAAAAGCGCATTTTGGATATCATCATCATAATATATTATAACGAAAAATTGGATTAGAATAAAGTAAATTGTCAAGTACAGGTACTTGTTATGAATAGTTTACAAGTAGTTAAGAGTTCCGTTTCCTATTTTATTTAAACTTCTTCTTCTTCTTCAGGCTATATTATGTAGTCCACTGCTGGACATAGCCCTCCCTATTAACACAATTCATGGTAAACATATAATTGGGCCTTAAAGTAAATTTAAACTTTACGTATTTTATCAATTGAAGTGACTGTTGGATAACTAAATAAATTAAAAAAAAAAGAAAACTCTGAAAGACTGAATCGTCGCGAGTGGGAGATCTCGGTCATAATAGCACAACTTTCACATCACACTCTTCATTCGCCGAGACAAACAGAATGGGTTATGTCCGACAGTCCTACTGCGGATGTCAAACAAGCGAGCGACCGAACATTCCTTATTGTGCTGTCATCGGATTAACTGACAGTACCGAAATAATCCGCTATACACGTTCATTAAAACGTGCAACACAATCACTGGTGAAATCGTCTGATAAGTATTTTAGTCACAAAGAAGAAAGTTTATATGACAAAATAATAATGCGACGCTCTAGAAAATAATCCGACCACAACGTGAAGCTGGATAAATTCTCGTTTCAAAACAATCCAATTTATATAGGAACTTAGCATGTTTCCTATCTTCACAGAATTAGCTGTGTTTTAATGAACACAGAACAAAATGTGGCAGTTATAATCTTTCTAACAAGTTATAAATAAACTAGACCAAACTTGGCAAGTTTTTGGTTAATTTTGAACAGTTTTTTTTGAGGAAAACTTGCAAATTATGTCAATTTTTTCCACAATATTGTTCTCCCGGTAACGCTTTTAAAATTACGACCCTGTATAACCCGATCACGATGTATTATTTGAATGAACTATTTTTCCCGTTACATACCCATTAAACACTAGTTATGTTCCAAAGTAATTGGAAATACCCTTTTCGGTAATCCATTAGACAGTGAATGAGTTATCGGCGATTATTGCTAAACTTCGACAAATTGTAGGTAAACATTCAACCTCTAAAACAATTTAGATACTTTTCACTATGTCAACCGGTATCACGCTAGAGTATCTCTACTTAGGGACGCACGATATCCACCCTTGTATGTCCCCACTGCTGGGGCACGGGTCTCTTCCTGCATCGCAGGAAGGTTAGGCCATACTCCACCAAGGGGGCCAAGTCCCGGTTGGTGGAGGATTGTAAGACAGTGGCGAGCCTTACTGACAGAAGTTATCAAGCCGCCCATAAGGCCTCTGACATGGCTTAACGACTGCTATTACACGACAGCCGGCTCCAACGGCTTAACGTGCCTTGCGAAGCACGGAAGCGCTCGGAAAAATGCCACTAGCGGTAGTCACGGGACGGCCTCCCATCCTGTACCTGACCGCGCCTGTTGTTGCTTATTCAAGTGATTGATTCCAATCACTCGGTTCTGCGCGCTTCAATGGGGGACGCACGCACAAAACAAATCAGCTAAAAGTTGAAACAGCACTGAGAGCTATTCTGAAAGTTATGTCTTTGAAACTTTTATTTTGTCCCAAGATCCAGTTTTATATAGATTGCGACGTAGTATTAATAGAAAACTGTACTATTTTACCTATTACCATTTTTTCAATTATAACAATGAAGACTTAATGGCACAGAAAACTAATACGAAAAGTTCTCGAAGTGGTTCATGTAAATATATAGACAGTCGCCAGCAAATCAACCTTTACGTACGTGCATACTAATAAGTTGCGTTAAGGACTACTACGCAACAAACATGTATAGGTTGACCTCCCGTCGTACTGTACACAATGCCGGCTGAAAACTTGGCCAGGCGCCCTCTGTGCACCTTGATTTCACATGATCAGCCATGGTACACGGGTATCTCTATGTTTTGATTTCATACACATTCACTACCAGAGTACTTTTACAACTATCCAAGAAAATATCCTTTTATTACTGCGCGGACACTGGGAGATAAGAAATTATGATACTCGCATTTCCTAAAACAATCAAAAGTATTTTTAACCAGGTTTAAATCGCAGTATTTGGATGGAGTTTGGTGTAGAGCATAGTTCCACCTGGCAAGGTTCACCGTAATGGTTTGTTTCTATTCATCTGAAGTCTATTTGCTGCCCCCGTTATCAAACTCTGGTGGATGCAGTACTGAGAAACGTTAGCAGACGGCATGGATACTGATAGGTTATTAATGCCGAGTAATATGATTTGCTCAACATACTAACTCACCGGCATTTACAAGTCTATTACACAGTTCAATTAATATATAGTGCAGTAGACTGTAAGAGTCGATAGATAGTAACTGAGAGACGTCTTAAGAGGAAAAGGCGTATACCCAGCAGTGGGCAGCAGTACGCTGATTATGATAAGTGAAATATTAATTACTATCTGTGCCATCGAGTAAATTTTATTGTTGCTCGCGCTATCTAGCTAGGCTTAACATAAGAATATTCTTTACTGTACAGCAGAACACATAATTATAAAACATCTAACGACACAGAGTCCAATTGGCGGCCTTATTGCTAAAAGCAATTTCTTCCTGTCAACCTTATGACCTTATAAGTAAACAGATATCTGAATACATATTATGTCTTCAGAAACCGCTTTGATAGCATTGTAAAAAAGGTGAGCTTTTGGTCAGCTAAAGGTCAGCAAACATATATTTCACATATAATGTTATGAATAAATCTATATATCTTATCATAAGATTGTTTTTACTGCTAGCTCTCAAAATTAAAAACTTATTGCACAAGCGGAGTCCGGCCTCAAAGCTAGTTCTAACTTATAGTATTTTAATTAGATAGAACACTAAAAATCAGCCAATTCCATTTCCGATTACATTCGGTTTTTCCTGCAATTCCTGTTGCCGTGAGCGCGGAACGCATAAAAAGTATCTCAAGTGCAATCACGTCCAACATCGGTCTCGAATTTGCAATCTAAAGTGACACCACGCTTGGCAGTAACGTAGACCCTTTAGCTTTGCCATTAAAGCAACGAGATACAAGAGCGAGCTAATTGGCAAGTGCCATAACAGACTGGAGGACAGAATACTAAGGCGTAGAAACCTCTGAAGGCAGTCCGTGTACTAATACTCGTCACCCCAACGCGTGATTTTTTCTGTCGTTGCAGCACATCGTGAACTGCATGGTTTTGAGCAAATCGCGTTGTCAAGCGAATAAGTACCATCAGCCATAATTGCGGTGGATCACCTTAAGGTATGTTTTCCCCTGCAACGCCCCGATGCACCCGAACAGTGTTCGCTTATAAAAAAAAATGTGTTTGGAGGTCGACAGAAAATGAACAAAGCCCAAGGGGCGGGACCAGCGAAGTTCGCCACGTGCAAGCTGCAAGCGAAAAAGTCCCAAAAGTGATGTGCCGCAACTCTAGCTGATAGTACGAGTACATTCAGTTGAAGCACATTAACTTCTACGCGCGGAAACAAACGCCATTCGCGTCAACTGTACGTAGTACTTTGATATAAAGACTGATTATTTGTATGCTTCTATTTTAACTGCTTCATAATTAAAACAATTGTAATTTAGGTTCTCTTCTGCTGAAACTGCGAATTTCCTTATTGAATTTAAGCATTAACGTGTTGTTTTTTACAATATACTTTTAAACCTGTTCGTAACTGAACACTCGGTGCACGAGGTAGACATAAACTCGTCCAGGTTTATGTCTACCTGGACAAGTACGAGTCGGGCTCGTGCACCGAGTTCTGTAAATATAATATTACGTATACTCTTTGATTTGGTTCGGTATTGTAATTAAGCTAATTGTACAACTATTTTTTTTTTAAATAATGCAAACAAAACATTTAAGTAACGTTTAATTTCTAGGGATTCAGAGATTTGATGGCAAATTCGATTATTCTGTTAAGTTTTTACAAGCTAATTATTTCTAATCTAGAGATAAAGGATAGACAGCCAAACATACAGATTTATAGGACGAACGAACAGACAGGCGGACAGACATTCATACCTATATCGCCGCCAACTGGTATAGCCGTCGCAATAACTGCCTAGAACGTTCATTAGGCGGCAGCATGCAATTAAAGGACAGAAGTTCATTCAGCCGTGGGATTGAACAAAACTTTAAATAACCCGAAGGAGGTGGCTAGACAATTAAGTGGTCAGTACCTTCTAGACGGCTTGTCTGCTTTGGTAGGGTGACCAAGATGCAGTACTCACAGAGTGACCCATATACCACCACTCTTCCAGCGACCTTTCTGGCAGAATCCTGTGATACACACGTGTGCAACTGAGACGTCGAAACGCACAGCTCCGAGCATTCAATTTACTCTAAATCATGAACCGAGAGCGCAACGCAATTAAACACTGATTGAACGGGCGCTTAGCAGTATATTCGTCCATATACCTATGATGACATGTATTCGTGGAGTTTGATGTAATCATGAACTAGCAGAAGACGTAATAACTGTTCTCTCTACAAAGTGACTTCAAGCTCTTTCAAGCCTAGTAAGTTTAGTACACGATCAAAACGAGAATAAATCAACATCATTGATGTCAGCGGTCTATTATTCGTTGCGACATTGAATTGGGCGAGCGGTATTCGTCTATTGTTGTCTATCTGGAACTCATGATAAGACCATTCATAACTTTGATCAAAGTTCGCAACTCCTGTATTTACTACGCCACGTCCAATACCGCAAACGGGGTCGAGTTGATAACTCTTCCAGTTGACAATAGATCCAACATAGTTGCAGAGACAATCGGAAGCGTCGCAGCGTCAAATGAGACGTCGTCGGGCGTGGGCCAATCCCCCGGTTCATTTTGCTCTAAATCAGAGGCACGCGCGCCTTGCCAGACAGACAGTTCACTCCTATAGAATCTACTGAATCTCAACACTAGACAGGCTTTTAAAATAAATAGCTTTATAAGTTTTGTTATGATAATACAGCTCTAAATTATACGCAAGATAGTTATATATTAAACGGTTAAAATCGCGATTATTTATTAGGTAAAACGTCATTTCCTTATTTCCCGAAGTTTCTGCAGCGCTACAGTTGCCGTGGTCTCGGGTAGACTGAAGTGGCGAGTACAGTCAATTATTGTGGGTAGTCACTATTAATTTTTCTCAGCTGGCCGACACAACATAATTTTGATAACAGCCGAAATCCCTACTTATACCTACTAGTTTGTGAGAAGGCCTCCCCTAATCAATAAGGCGATGTTTCTATTTATATGCATGTGAACATTTAACTTACACAAATGCGACTGATTGTACCAAGTATTTATAAGCTAATAAACCACTTCATTGGACTTGTGAATGTCAATCTTTGACATTCACAAGTCCAGGAGTAAAAACTTTTTTTTTGTGTAATTGCGGAAAGATAAAACCTCGTAACATGGTTGTGAATAAATCGTAATTTACAATTGGCTACGCTGATTTTCAAATTTGTACAATGTTATATTCGTTATTTCAAACCATAAAATAAAAAAAACATTTCAAAGTACTGTTACTCTTGCTGTGTGGTGTCGGCCTAGAGAATAGCACCAACCCAATTCTTCCCGCTGGTGTCGTAAAAGGCGACTAAGGGACATAAACCGAGGGGTGGGCAGCAGCGTCCCCTGCAGTACAATTCCACCGAACTGCGATCCCCAACCCGCATGCCTAGCGTGGAGATTATGGGCATTACCCCCTATGATAGCACAACGTGGCGCTCTTTAGGGGAGGGCTATGTCCAGCAGTGGACTAGTATAGCCTGACGACGACGACTGTTACAAAGGCGAACTTATGTCGACTTACTTACTTCTATAATATCTATACAAATATTATAAAGAGGAAAAGTTCATGATTATGTTTGTAAGTTTGTATGTGATCTCCAAAAGTACTTAACAGACATCAAAAGATCTTTCACCAGTATTTAGAGTGGACGTAAGTAGAGTATTTAGATTGATCTTCAGTAGGCTAATCCTCTAACCACGCGAACGCAGTCGCGGGCACTTCTATTAAAATATAAACGTTTAATTACAGCGCAAAATATTGAGTTTCATAAAATAAATACAAAATAATCGCCACCTTTGAAAGGTTCCT
This sequence comes from Yponomeuta sedellus, assembly GCA_934045075.1. NCBI lineage: Eukaryota > Metazoa > Arthropoda > Insecta > Lepidoptera > Yponomeutidae > Yponomeuta > Yponomeuta sedellus. The sequence goes on along the minus strand of OW203735.1, from coordinate 13,678,714 downwards.
TGCGAGAATAGAGTTCTAATGTGGCTAATGCGCTAGTAACTTTCTGAGGGATTCCGTGCTTCGCAAGGCAGTTGATGCCTAAAGAGATAGGCAGTCTTTAAGACAATTCAAAGGCCTTAAGTCGACTTGAAAATTTCTGACAGTAAGACCAGACACTACTCTTGCAAGCCTCCACCAATCCGGACTTGGCCCCCGTGGTGGAGCATAGCCTATACCTTCCCAAGGGAAGAGACCCGTGACCCTCGGTGGGGACATAATGAGTTGATGATGATGTTTTTTTTTATGTAGCCTCGATTGTGTCCCATTGCCGTGCAAAGGCCTCTCCTTTTGCCTTCCACATCTCCCTGTTCATGGTGTTCATAAAAAAAACAATAGTAAGAAGAGGTTTACGCCTTAAACTTTTACTATGCAGCGGTATAAAAGATAGCACTTTAAATTGAACTTTATGACACTGACATAATGTCCAAAACTAATAAAAAAATTGAAACAGCTCTGCCCGTTAAAGGTTTAAAAGTAGGCCTATAGGGACATTGTTTCAAATTTAAAGTGTTACGTAACAAATATTGTAATCGGAAAGGACGACGGCGTTGTCTGGGCCGTATTCCCCCGACGCAATTAAATACACTCGTAATTTCACACAGGCCGTAACTAATACGGGCTCCGCTGAGTATTATGTACCAACAACACTCATTGCTTGTCTGGCGGCAACGCTACAAACCAAACCAACCCGAGCCGCGCAATATTCCCTTTGCACTAATTAAACTTCTCAATCGATGCATACCACCAACATATGCAAGCTGAATTTAATTATAGAAATTCTTGTTTTTAGAACTCCAGTTGAGTCCACGTAGGAAGCTAGCAACACATCCTCGATGGAAGCATTAATTGAGTTAATTACGAGTGTTATGGGCGTATTAACTTTTTGAATTGAAATAAAACAAAAATCGGTCAATTCGTGTGCGAATGGCAAAACCGACGGGCGCTGGGCTTTACACCTGACGCGGGCAGAAACAATTAGTGGTGGCTCAATTGGGTGAAAAAGCGAACGTCCACAGGTGGATAACGAATCGCATTCCCGGAGGGGGAGCATTGCGTAGTGGGGAAATATTTAATTATCCCCGTGGCGGAAACGCAAGGCGGGGTCGGGTTGACCCCACCCGCAATGCAAGATGGCCGCCGACGCCGTCGACGCTACAATTACATACCTTTGCCAGCCCGCGAAAGAAGCGCCCAACTAGCCTTCAGAAATGCGAACAAAAAATACAAAGATATTTAGGCTTCCGCGCAAGTTATTGCTATCGATACTTGCGGCAAATTAACATTGTAAATGTGAATTGGTCTTAAGAAACTCTGCATTAGGGCATAAATACGTAGATATTTATTAATTTAGGTAATTTTTACTAGGTCCTTGAGAAGTATGTGTGGTGTTATACTGAATGACACAATACGGAATGGTGTGAAGCAGACAGAAATAGCTCACGGCTTCGTTTTTCTGTAACTTAAATGACTTTTCTCTCGACTATTTTTATTACAGGGAAAGAATTTCATACTCTGTCTCTCAAAACCACTCTCAATAAATCATGAGTTTAAAAAGACGTCTGTTGGGTGCGAATATGCCAATGGGTGCGTGACGCAGTTGATTTATCTCGCTTCATTACGCGATCGCGCGAGCTTCATCGGAGTAGGCGCAGCGCTGTGCGCGCACCCATAATATGAGTACAGTCGAAGAGAAAATACTTTGTATTTTGAAAAGTCAAATTAAGAACAGGAAATAACCGTTCCTTTACCGGTATTCAAGGTCTATGGCCGTTCTAAATTTGGTTCCTTTAGCCCTTTCGATGTAATACAATTATTAGTCTACCTCACCGCGCCATCTTCCTGTTCATTGCTCGCTCAAACTCATTCTGGGTGGAATAGAACACGCAATTTATTACAATTTTGTTATTAAAATTTATTTGCAAGATATTGCCAAACGCAGCATGGGACGCCATCGTTCCACTCAACCGACGACCTAAGACCAATTGCTAGTGGCGGCTTATGCAATAAATTTATATTTTTGCTAGAACCGTATTTAGATTATTAAATATCTACTACGAACTAATAGCTCTTACATAGCTTTGACGTGATATCATGCCCGGCGCGACTTATCTAGGGGCGCAAAATTGTCCACGGTTTTGTTTATTTTCCCTCAAAGGGTACCTATCCTAAAGGTCTTTTAAATGTGCCACCTCATTTAACGTAAACGTTTTTTTAAGTGTGAGAAACAAATAGTTAACTTATAAAATTGTTATAGCAATATAACAATACTAATAAAACATATACTACCGGTCACTACGTTTCGAAACATAACCTAAATTTTAAGAAATGAAACCTTTATTTCACAACCCACAAATCGAATAAAAAAAGTAAATATAAAATAATATTCACTATTTTTTTCATATACTCCGATTTTCGGACGGGTAGTGCGTAACACTGATTGTTCATTAGGGACCTGGTTAATTGTATCTGTCATTGCGGCTAAACTGTGACTAAACACTGCGGCTAAACATAGTTCAATGACCTCACCGCTTATGGTGATTTTCTTAGCCTCTATGGACTTAAGCATGATGTAATGTAGCCTAAATGTTATACGGGAATCTAAGCTATACTTATGGTGTGTTTTACTTAATTCCATTAGGCGTGCACAAGGCACACAAATTTCATAATACATAGGCTGCTACTTATGTATGCGGAATCTGGGATTCCAATAATTTTAAACGCAATGTCTGACCTCCATGGTCAAATTCGTTCTTTCTTTAAATATTAATATTTTTCTCTTATATACGTTAGTATTTTGTTTTTGTTGGGTTTAAAATGTCAAATCGCTGAAAAAATGGAACTCACTCGTGAAAATATTCGTGCTATGATTTATTACGATTTTCGACGTGGTTTAACGCAACAACAGTGCGTAGATCAATTAACACCGACTTTTGGTGGTGAAGCTCCATCAAAAACGACTGTGTATCACTGGTTTAGTGAGTTTAATCGCGGGCGCAGTAAGCTCACGGACGAAGTTAAAGAAGGTCGCCCGAAATCGGTGGTTGTGCCACAAAATATTGAAGCTGTGGGAAAACTAATAATGCAAGACCGCCATGTTACGTATCGCGAGATAGAGGCTATTCTGGGCATATGTATGACGAGCATTCATAGGATATTACATGAACATTTGTATGTAAAAAAAATTTGTTCGCGTTGGATCCCGCACAACTTAACTCAGGATCAAAAAGATGCTCACGTCGAATGGTGCAAGAAAACCTTAAAAAAATGCAACGGACTCAAAATCTGTTTATAATATCTACACAGGTGACGAATCCTGGATCTACGCGTACGATCCCGAAACTAAACAACAATCAACAGTTTCGGTGTTTCAAAATGAGCCGAACCCTACGAAAGTGGCTCGTGCAAAAAGCACTGTAAAGCAAATGGTGGCCTGTTTTTTTGGTATTAATGGCCATATGGCTACAGTACCACTGGAGAATCGCAGAACGGTTAATTCGGAGTGGTACACAACCATTTGTTTGCCGGAAGTATTTGAAGAAATACGCCATAACAACCAGCGACGCAGAATCATACTTCACCATGACAATGCCAGCTGTCATACATCTCAGGAAACAACTACATTTTTGGATGGTCAAAAAATAGAATTGATGAGTCATTCACCGTACAGCCCTGATTTGGCTCCCAATGATTTCTATTTATTCCCAAATGTAAAGAATAAATTACGTGGTCAACGATTTTCGACCCGTGAAGATGCCGTAGATGCGTTCAAACAGCACGTTTTGGACATACCTCAATCAGAGTGGAAAAAGTGTTTTACAAATTGGTTTCATCGAATGCAAAAGTGCATCGATCGTAGTGGAGAATACTTTGAAAAACAATAAAAGCATATTTAGCCATATAAATTTGTTTATTTTTTCTATTCCGCATACATAAGTAGCAGCCCTCGTAATAGACAAAATGTATTATATGTATCAAATGATCACGTGAATATATTCCGTGTTCGCATTGTAATAAATTTTTGATATAGACAGACTTTGGCAATGAAAAAGCCTTATCGCTACTGTTACGTTTGGCATTTTTCTGGTTCGTATTAAAAATATTATACAATGTCAATTGTAAAATTTTTAATGGTTGTAAATCAATTACTAAGTTTGATAAAATGCCTAAGGTATTGGTATAAGGTATTGTACTTGCTACCTTATAGCACAGGGCAAATGGGCTCTTTTTATTTGTATCTGCAGTGTCAGTGGTGGCTAAGGCTTACAAAAGAATCAGTTCTTTTACAAAAGTGATCCTCCTGTCCACACGCAACGCGCCGCTGCCGATCGGAATCGGCCGTAATTAAATATCTCATGCGCCCCTTATTACACCGATTTCTTCACGAAATGCTCTTCGTGTTTTAATGAAGATTGATACGAAATGTTTAATCCACCCGGGAAGCAGGTTCGTTTTATTTACATTTATAAGTAATTGACAGTTCGGGAAGTGAACGAACTTTGCACGAGATTTTATGTTAGGGCTTCGCGCTATCGTATAAAAGACATCAACGCGCTTCCGCGTACTTATTTTACAACTTCAAAATGTTATGATTTCGTTTTATGTTTTCCATCACGATTTAGCACTCGGGTGTTATAAAATCATAAAATCGGATAGGTTTTCATTTAGAGGATTGATTTATATATTTAATGGCGTACAATTTGTTCCGTGTCTGTTTTATTTCCTAGTTAATGGCGCAAAAATATTGTCCCAGTAGAGGGAAAAAGCCTTTCAATTAATATTTCAACAGCCAGCACTTAATAAATCAATCAATGTATGTGCGCTTTATTTTCCTGGACCTACAAGTTACTTATGATAAAGTAAATTATTATTTTTTAATAACAGATCCAAGTTCCTCTCCTACCGTAGGCTAATCTTTGTGGGAACACCAGCAGTGAGCTTATTAGCCTATTATATTATTCATTACACTTGACCGTTCATAATGAGAGACAGTGTCTGTTTAGCGGAGGCTTCGGAGGCTCCGACGGAAGGCGGCCGCGCTGTCCGCAAATTATTCACGCCAATTTACTTAGGCCAGTCATCTTTTTACATTTCGACGGGCGAGTTTCGTACCTAATAGTCTTATTTTGTTGGGCCTTGTTTGAATAAAGTAATAATTCAATATTCTTAGGGCCACTTGCACGAGCTCATAAATGTTGATTTAGAACAATTTCAACCGGATTCTCAATTGAAAAAACTATCAATTGAACTAAAATTGAACTAAACCTAGATTTAAACAAACCGTGCAAGTAGCCATTAGTGTGCTAAGATAAACTTTTTCTAAACTTGTAGATTTTAGCGAAACCGACTTCTTAATTAAGTAAGTACCTAATAGTAGCTACAGTCCTTAAAAAAGGCTAATAAACTGTTACCGTAAGGTGACTCAATGAATGATTTCTGTAAAATGTTTCATTACCAAGGACACCTATCCAGAACAGTCCACAACCTCCTGATGAGCGAATACCTTGTAAGAGAGAGTCCTGCTCATGTTAATACTCATAGCAGTTTTAGAAATAATGTACCTGTAGTATAATTTTACCCTTCCCGAACGCAGTTACTGTTCATCATTAAATACGCTTTGACACAGATTTAACATTCCTTGATCATTACATAAGTTTCCTGTCATAAATAATGAGTATCAAATCCATATTATGTGAGTATTTTTTTTCAATTATTTTTTTCAATTAGTAATGACGGCCTCTGTGGCGCAGCGCTGAAGTGCTACATAATGTATTTCATTTGACGTCATAAAAGATCAACATTTAAAGCCTAGTAGGTTATGGCTTTTCGTCGGCTCAGGCCGAGCCCGATAGTGGCGGCCGTCTTGAAGGTTTAATAAGCAGACGTCAAGCAGTTTTAACGAGATCTCGTATGCTTTAAACGAATTCCGTATCGCTCTTTATTAATCTATTTTGACAGGCCGCGTTATTTGTTTTCGGTTTCGGATTACTTAGCCGCTTATCGCACTTTTATGTGGCTGGGACGCTGCTTATCATAATTGGAAACTATTTTCTTTCGGCAGTTAACAGAAGAAAAAATTAAATAACCTCTAAACTGAATAAACAATCTCATTTCATATACCTCTCGTATAAGCCATTAAGTCAAGCTAACAATAGAAGATGCATACGAATGGTAGGGTTCCTGTATAGGAATCAAAGCCTTTATACAAATGAAATGAAGAAAAGATTCACGAACTCGACTAAACTGCCCGTATCACGTTCGTGCTGTGCATAATCAATTATTGATTGTTACGAATTTACATACAACAATATTTACTGTACGATTCATATAGTTTGGAATGTTTCTTGGCTTTATAATTATGGTCGTCCGCCTTTTTTATAAAGTCCAGAATCCCCACGTTAGTAATAAATAATAAAAATAATAATTTTTATATTCGTAAAGCGTAATTATCGAATGATATCATCCAAATCGACACTGAGAAAAATTGCAACAATCTAATTGACGATTTAGGGACGCACAAGTGTGAATTCAAAAGTGCAATTTCCGATTTATCTGCGCCCTCCTACGGGTTTAAGTAGAAACAATAAATTCATCGACACTAATTGGTGGTTTTCTCCGATTTATCTGCTCATTACATCACAGTAGCGCGAATAAAATAAAATATGTGTTGGTGGAGCGGACAGTGCGCCCTCGGCAGATCATTCGCATGCGATAAGCGTTGCTCGGCCACATCGTAAATTCAAAGGGCAGCCTCACTCGAACTACAGACCTGATTGTGCGCCTTAATCAGTAATGCCCTGGCTGGCCGCGATCCGCCCGTCCACGCACGCTATCTCTCGACAACCTACATTATACTGCTAATAAAAACCATATTACAAAGCCGATAGTATTGAATAATAAATCCAGATATGATATTGAAAATGTTTCAGCACGTACTGCTATTTATTAGGATTAAGAAATGGAATTCGCATCGTTCATATTCACCGCAGCAAAGGTATAAAGCAATAACATAAAAGAATTACAAGGTAAGAAGCCGGTTTAATTTCGGAATGCACCTGAAACGACAAATCTGAATTTATCATCGCCCGTACCGTCGGAGGCGGAGCGGCGGCGGCGGCGTTGCATGCAAATGTGTTGCAAACGTTTAATCGTTTAATGGAGGGCACATTAATGTATCTGATGGGACCATTCCTTTTGTTTCTTTTATTTTTCAATAAAATGAATCACGTATTCGAGTAATTAATTGTCTTTTACTTTTTGTCCACCTTTTGAGGGTAAACTCGTTTGGAACATCATCAATGAATCTTTTACATTTTACGCAAGATTATAATACAACCATCAACTTTGTATAGGTAATACCCGTAAGTAGACGATAAATGCAAATGCCAGTTCGTGACTAATGTCAAAGCAGGGAGGCAGTTGTGCATTCGAGCACATTACACATTTGGAAATTAATCGACATTTAAACTATGATCTCAATAGCATTTGGCGCATGCGCGCTGCACGGCCGGCAGAAGCATTCGCAACACAAATACCGGCCGGCAATTCTATTATAACATTCTTCCCCATGAGAAAATAAAAGGTCTCAAATTTACATACGCGGCACAAATGGACTGGATATCCGACTGTTAGCGGTTTTAGCAATGTATTGACGTCCTTTTTCAGCATCGCAGTATTGTTAGGCAACATTCAAAGGTAAGAAGGGGATCGAAAACGAACGTGACGGGTTAGGAGTAGGAGTAAATGTCATGCAGAACCAAATTCAATTTCATTTTCAAACACTAGTTTAATGCGCCGAGGTACAATGGTCGTACTCGTGCCTCGTACTGTAGATACTAACTTGCTTTTAAAATTCTTTATACACGTATGGTTTGCATTCAAACTAGATCCGTAACAATTCATATGAGCGCCAAAATTACTTTTTCACTTCACATGCTCTGAAATTGCTAATTTGTGCAGGTCAGACTGCACAAAATAAATTTTTGTGCACAAGTGCATTAACGTCTACTCATAAATGTATCTGTATGAAAGCAAAGAAAATGAGCCATACAACCAAACACAATCAAAAGTTCATAGATAGAATTTGTTATTTTATATTTTTAATTTAATTTATTTGCCTCATGTGTTTTTAAGACACACAAGATATTAAAATTTAAATTGAAGTACGCTAGGTTATTAAATTAATATAATAGCAGGCTGTAGAGGTCTGCAGCTCAAGCCTAATATCAACGTCGTAAGATTTAAAAATAAGCTGTGGGAATCAGGTCTTGTTTTTACGTGCTTTTATTAATTTCTTTAATTCTACAGTTTTATTTCCTCCTGAAAAGCAGAGTTTATAACTAGTCCACAAAACTATTTTATCCTGGACATTACTGTCAGCCCTCGCCTTCGGCTCTCGCTGCTAAAAATCTCGGATAAAAATGGTTCGTTTTTATATATATTTTTTTAATGCCCGTGCTAATAAAAAAAATATATATATAATGATGTGGGTACAGCGATATCATTCCGATGTAAAACCTAACTGCAAAGTACGAGTAGGTACTCGGGGCTGCAAGTGATGCAAATTACTTCAGCCAGATGTCGCTGTCTGTACGTGATACAGAGAATATTGTAAAGAGGTTCGAAATTTCACTGAGGCCGGTGAGTCACCCATTAGCTCAGTTGGAAAGAGCGCTGGCACGGATAGCCAGAGGTCGCGGGTCCGAATCCCAGCATGGGTGAAATAGCTTTAGCCTCTAAATAGGTTTTTAAATGGTTCGTTTTGTGCAGTTGTTGTAAAGTCTACTATTTCTGTTTCAATTATGATAATAAGCTGGAAATCATTGCTGGCAGCTATTGTTCAACTCCAAATTTAAATAAGATTCTTGCAAATGGCCCGAATTTATAGGAAATGCAATGCATGACACTAAATAGTTCGCATGTAGCAAATAACTGCAATATAGTAATATCGGAACGACGACGTAAATCGCAAACGGAACGTACAAGCCGCCAATGTTGCAATCCCAAACCGAAGCTGGAGCAAACCTAATAGATATGTTAATTTGGCACCAATCGAAATGGGAGCTTAAGCTACGAAGCCGAAGTGAAATCATGTAAACATAGGCTAGACACGATTTAGGTATAACATAGATTTATTCGCATAAATAAATCAGAGGATAGACACTTTGCAACTTAAATTAGAAAAAAATATGCATGATATTAAATATTTAAGTTTGTTAAAACGGCACGATAATAATTTACATCTCGGACGAATCTTATTATCATTTGAACGCATAATAAATTATTGCAACGTATCAACTAACGTAACAATTTAAACGGTACGACAAAACGAACAATGTTATCGGCACGTCAATCTACGGATCACGCAATACATTAGTTGCGCAAAACCGGCCGATATTTTAGCAAGCATTAACCGGTCGGTGTAACACATAACCGCGGCGGCAATTAGTACCAACATAGGCTCGTAAGGGTCAGCGTGCCAAAACCGAGCCGATTATACGAGCTTTATAATCCGGCATAGGAACCACCGCGTGTTGAGAACAATAGCCGGGAACAGATTCCTTAGCAATGACTGATACCCAGAGCAAAGCTATACACCGATAAGCAACTACACCCCCTACTCTAATATATGACTAATCCTGAAGACTCGTCTCGTTGCTCTAGCGGATCACGCTTGATTACTATTTCAGTGGTCGTGGGCTTCGTGGGCGATTCCCACTGGGGGCCACCGTACATTTGTATAAATGGCCCCAGTTCAGTGTATTTCAGTATATTTATGATGTTGTTTGTTGTTGTCTGGTACCTTAGCACTGAGTATCCTTGTTTGGGACCCAAGACATGTGATTTATAATTCAAAGTATCTATTTCCACTTTCGTTCCGATAACAGGCGGACTCTAAACCTTACGCAAAACCTGGGAACTACAACGTTGTATAAACAAACTGAAGTGACAATGATTGATGACCGCTGTAACTGCAGTGCAGCTAACTCTACATTTACAAACTGAAACGTTAAGGAAGGCTGTTCGCAAGGCACGGTAGGTAGTTATTGGCAATATTTTACGGCACCCTTCGCAGATTGCATTAAAATTTTCGACAGTCACTAGTCGTCGAGGCAATGACGAGGACGTTTAGTCTGCGCTGACAGTGAAAAATTACGAAGCATAGGGCGGCGGCGTTGGCGGTGCGATCGCTCGATAGTTCCTAATGTATCGCTGTCAATCGCATGTTGTGACGCGCGGAATCACAGCTCACAATCTCGCAGCCTCTTTGCCGCGCTGGCGCAACGTTCGCTTAGTCACCATTAGTAATAGAAGAGTCCTGACATCACTTTTGCAACGTTGCTGCTTGGGATTAATCATAGATTGCATAACGTACCTAATTAACTCCTCAGTGTTTAATGCACATTTGATGGATCATATTGCTATGGATAGTACATCGCCATGGACTTTGAAATAGACGCTTGCAGAAATAATAAACTGAGTTATGCGAGAGCGACGTTGTCAACGATTCAAAAACTGGAAAATCGGGCTTAGTTCGACAGGCAGAAAGGTTTACGTAAGATGCAATGAATAGACACATAAAACACTGCATCTGTGCGCCTGGCAACCGCCCTACATGCAAATCAAGTCACGGCTCGACCTAAATTACTTCGCTAAGACATCTAGTAGTGACCGGCTGAATGACACCGAGTAATGGGACGAATTATGTCCTTCAGACGTGATGCCGACGCCGCAATCAAGTTGCAATTTGTGCCACGCAAAAAAATTTGGGAAAACAAAACGCCATTATAAACAGATTTACCGATGACGAAATCGTATAATATCAAACTTAGCCTGTAGTTTAGTCAAAGTGAAACCGTATCCGAGTCTTAATGCGAATTCTTTTCTGGTAAGTTGATTCACAAAATTGTTTTCTTTTTCGTGTGAGCCGCCACATTATCTATGTGTCACACGTTCGTAATTTTCGTCAAAATTACAAAAGTCCGTGATGTTACCAAAAATTATACTCGAGGTATATATGACGATCATACAAATCGGCGCCAGTATGCAAATTGAATAATAAGAGGCTTATACTATTTTTATTTTTAATGCACTAACCCGTGCTGAGGACAAATTTAAAAACCCATGAGTCGCCCATTGGCTCAATTGGTAGAGCGCTGGCACGGATAGCCAGAGGTTGCGGGTTCGAATCCCGGCATGGGTGAAATTTTTAGCCACTAAATAGGTTTTTAAATTTCTCCTTAGCACGGGTTAGTGCATTAAAAATAAAAATAGTATAATCATGTGGGTACAGTGATATCGTTCCGATGTAAAACCTAACAGCAAAGTAGGTAGTCGGGGCTGTAAGTGATGCAATTTGCTTAAGCCAGATGTCGCTGCCTGTACGTAATACAGAGAATAGTGTAAAGAGGTTCGAAATTTCACTGATGCCGGTGAGTCACCCATTGGCTCAATTTGTAGAGCGCTGGCACGGAAAGCCAGAGGTTGCGGGTTCAAATCCCGGCATGGGTGAAATTTTTAGCCTCTAAATAGGTTTTTAAATAAGAGGCTTGTACATTAGAATAGTGAAATAACTTGTATTAAAATCCAGGTTTCAGTCTCAGGCGAGCGGCGCACGCCCGGGGCTGCGACGACAGCGTAACGACGACGTCGACTCTCACGCAAATGTCAGCGTTATGAAACCGCCACGGGCCATGACAACAACCAAAGTTTTAGACCTTTGACAATCCGTCGAGTATCACCCGTGATTGTTTGTCACACAAAGGAAACGAGGGTCGTAATAGGCTGGTTGTGAGTCAGGAGTGTTGTTAAATTGCCGGTATTACACAGCTTGAGAGAGCTCTATGTGTCACCGCGTGCTCCAGTTTTGCGGACACGCTAGCGGTCCGTGGGAAGTCATTATATACAAGAATTCCTGGCCTAAAATGTAATTCACGTAATAGAATTTGACTCTTCACTACGCGCAAGTCATAATTCAGTTTAGTAAATTGAATTCTCAGAACGGCAATATTGCACCTATTGACAGCGGACAAGAATATTAATCTGCTGGCTGCTGTCGAAAGACATAACTAGAAGCTATTTCAAGCTCATACAATTTATTTAAATGGTCGAAAGTCGGCTCCTATCTGGAGCAGTGTCGGCATCGCCTGACAATTTAGATCGATACGTGGGGCACCGCGTGAGCAAATCAATTTGCCCACAATCTTGATAGCGCTCGATAGACAATCTTCAACGAGCTACTGCACAACCACGAATACCAATGCCGGCTACCACCATGCCACCGATATTGTAACAGATTTTCTGGCTTCAATCCGCAATCTTTCATTATTTATTATGCAAATGCAATTATGTTCTATTCAACTAAGCGTGCAACTAGCGGGCCGAGAGCATTACACTTATTTACAGAATTAAAATATCTGCAAATGGTAGGCGTGTTATTAGGAGGCATTTCCAGTCGGTAAATGTTAATTGCGCGATCTAGCCTCAGAGCGTCGATGGTTGCTGTAGAAGTATGCAGCTGCCAGTCACGTTCATTTCTCGCGTGAACGGACCAGTTTGTCTTTAGCCATTATCTTTATGAATTACATAGAGCCGTTTCGTAATTGTCCATATTGAGAGCATTTCAAACGATATTGCTCGCAAACTGGCACACTTTAACTGCGAAAAAGCTACCACTATCTGATGTGAAAGGAAACATGTTTCGCAACAAATAAGAAAATACACAAGCCAAAGTAAGCTAAAAATGCTTCGTCACGATGAATGACGAATATTGAACAGGGACTCGAGAAAACGATGTTTCTTTTCACGTATAATCTGTTTACGGCTGAAATACAAAATTATCTTCTAAACATATGAAGTTTGCCGGCTAGCAATCAATCATCCCGATTGAAGGGGCGCAGAAAGCTGCAAACGCGAAAACGGGAGCGAGGGAACTCTCATGAAAGCTACGAATAATACACCACGAATCAATCATAGATTTTGCGACGATCCATCATGAATTTTCAATGCAGAAATTTCGTGTTAATAATGCCATACGTTAACGTTTTGGAGATAGGTACTCTACCGATGATGTTACGCAAATATTTGCGAAGCGAGCAAAATCGTACCTTTTAATATTTCCACAAGTTGCCTCGAAACAAGAAAGGAGCGAGTAAGGTAATTGGGAGGGCCACAACGCTTGCCAATAAGCGATCTCACATTAGATTGAGCGTTGCCACGGCGAGGCGAGTGAGCGCCGCCGTGTCTTCGGCAATCGGGATGATCTCGCTTCCGAGAAGAATCGCAGCCACTCAAACGCACGACAAGTGCACAAAGGGCCCAAGACGTGGCATTGTAAAGTGGCCTTAAGTAGGCGCAACTTCCTCCTCGGGTGGTGTCGTGTCGATAGTACGAGAGGTCGGCTCCAGCTAAATCTACAATTCACTTATGCAAGGGGGAAACTTAAACTGTGAGAGAGAAAACTCGCGAACAACTGGATAGACAAAGTTTTTATTGACGGAATGTTCCTACTTACAATATTTGAGTTAGCTACTTTATATGAAGTTTGCTCAATGTCTCGTCTTTTCATTTTCCACTCTCACAAATAGGCTGACTACTTTACTGGCCTACTTATAGCAAGCGCTCTGGCGACAAACAGAATAAGAGCAATAAAATTTTACACGTATATAAACAAGAGGGGGGAAGCATAAAAATATGGGCGGCGATGTCGCCTTTCACGATACAGATCTGCCGAGGGCCCGCCGACATGTCGCTGGCTCGTGTCCGCCATTGTACGCTAGCAAAGATGACCACTTTTACTTCCAAAACAACTTTTAACTTAAGTACAACAAGGAACACTTCGGTACATATCTAGAAATGGCGAAAAATACCTCTGCCGGCCGCCGGTACATTTGTAATAAAGTGTACACCGGACACAACAAAACCGATACAACACCACTTCACCGATTCTCGCTAGAACTTCCACATCTGACAAATCACAGAATAGTGCAAATGCACATAAGTTAAGCGGCGTTTCAGAACGCATTGAGCAATAACACGACTAATTCGCTCCGGTAGTTAGTAGTGTAGTTAAGTAGGCTTTTGATATACAGCAGGAAGTGCGCCGCTACTGCACCTTTCGCTACACCGCGTTAGGATACTTTATAATTATTTAAAACATCCTTGGCTTTGTGCAACGGAAAATACACATATTACATATATTTAACATCCGTCTTGGAGAAATAGGTTCAATAAACCGTTAATATCCCACAGGTTTATATTTTATCTTCACTTACCTAAATCTATATTCTTTTTAATGCACTAACCCGTGCTAAGGACAATTTTAAAAAACTATTTAGAGGCTAAAAATTCCATTGGACTCGAACCCGCGACCTCTGGCTAACCGTGCAAGCGCTCTCCCAACTGAGGCAATGGGCGACTCACCGGCATCAGTGAAATTTCGAACCTCTTACAATATTAGAGAATATTGTAAGAGGTTCGAAATTTCACTATATTACGTACAGGCAGCGAAATCTGGCTGAAGTAATTTGCATCACTTGCAGCCCCGAGTACCTTACTTTGCAGTTAGGTTTTACATCGGAATGCTATCACTGTACCCACATGATTATTCTTTTTAATGCACTAACCCGTGCTAATGACAATTTAGGGACTTGAACCCGCGACCTCTGGCTAACCGTGCCAGCGCTCTCCCAACTGAGCCAATGGGCGACTCACCGGCATCAGTGAAATTTCGAACCTCTTTACAATATTCTCTGTATTAGCCTATGCCGCTGCCTATACGTAATAATAAAATGCTAAAATGTTCACTATAAAATAAAATGATTCACTGTTCCTAGTTTGGGACCTGGAACAGTGAGTGAAACCCACGAATTCGGGCTGGTAATCATAAGAGATACCGATAGACTAACGATGCAGCCTGAACTTACGATATTTAAGTCAGAATTTTAGATATTATTATTATTAATACTCGTACTTTTATCACACTTTAATTCTAACAATAAAACCGTACAATGCAGCGAACTTAACGCCATACGCATTTTCTACCAGTCAACAAGTGTGGCACAATACCGCAGATATTGTGCCACACGTATCAATAATATGTATTTTTTCTAATATCAAATAAATTAAATAAATGAGAAATGACTATCGGCACCAGACTTTGCTTTTCTTACAACAACATTGTTTAAACTTTATGCGTGCACGTAATGCCCTGTCGCTAAGAGCAAAATTCATTCAGGGTTAAAACCCTTTTCTATCAAATCTCCGCTAACAATTAAAAACAAAAACTCTCTGGAGAAATGACGAGCATACATAGGCTGCTACTTATGTATGCGGAATCTGGTATTCCTATAATTTTAAACGCAATGTCTGACCTCCATGGTCGAATTCGTTCTTTTTTTAATACTGGCCGCTAAAATTTTTCTCTTGTACACGTTAGTGTTTTGTTTTTGTTGGGTTTAAAATGTCATATCGCTGAAAAAATGGAACTCACTCGTGAAAATATTCGTGCTATGATTTATTACGATTTTCGACGTGGTTTAACGCAACAACAGTGCGTAGATCAATTAACTTCGACTTTTGGTGGTGAAGCTCCATCAAAAACGACTGTGTATCACTGGTTTAGTAAGTTTAATCGCGGGCGCAGTAAGCTCACCGACGAAGTTAAAGAAGGTCGCCCGAAATCGGTGGTTGTGCCACAAAATATTGAAGCTGTGCGAAAACTAATAATGCAAGACCGCCATGTTACGTCTCACGAGATAGAGGCTATTCTGGGCATATGTATGACGAGCATTCATAGGATATTACATTAACATTTGTCTGTAAAAAAAAATTGTTTGCGTTGGATCCCGCACAACTTAACTCAGGATCAAAAAGATGCTCGCGTCGAATGGTGCAAGAAAACCTTATAAAAATTCAACGGAGGCGACTCAAAATCTGTTTATAATATCTACACAGGTAACGAATCCTGGATCTACGCGTACGATCCCGAAACTAAACAACAATCAACAGTTTCGGTGTTTCAAAATGAGCCGAACCCTACGAAAGTGGCTCGTGCAAAAAGCACTGTAAAGCAAATGGTGGCCTGCTTTTTTGGTATTAATGGCCATGTGGCTACAATACCACTGGAGAATCGCAGAACGGTTAATTCGGAGTGGTACACGACCATTTGTTTGCCGGAAGTAATTGAAGAAATACGCCATAACAACCAGCGACGCAGAATCATACTTCACCATGACAATGCCAGCTGTCATACATCTCAGGAAACAACTACATTTTTGGATGGTCAAAAAATAGAATTGATGGGTCATCCACCGTACAGCCCTGATTTGGCTCCCAATGATTTCTATTTATTCTCAAATGTAAAGAAAAAATTACGTGGTCAACGATTTTCGACCCGTGAAGATGCCGTAGATGCGTTCAAACAGCACGTTTTGGAGATACCTCAATCAGAGTGGAAAAAGTGTTTTACAAATTGGTTTCATCGAATGCAAAAGTGCATCGATCATAGTGGAGAATACTTTGAAAAACAATAAAAGCATATTTAGCCATATACATTTGTTTATTTTTTCTATTCCGCATACATAAGTAGCAGCCCTCGTACACGTCCTTTCGCTTGAGAAACTTCGCCACGGACCTGTTTGCAGGTTCCCGCAGCTTCAATTAGAAGCCTCCCTTGAATGCATGTGCAACGTAAGCTGCGAGCAGAGCCACTATCTTCACTAAACTATTATCTATCCAAACAATAACCCTTAAGTTTCTCATGGCTCGCATAATTGTATTCAAAAAGCCCAGATACATCGGGCCGACCATAAGGAGGAAGTCACCGGCCGACAATCGCGGCCATCGCAGCGCCCGTGGTGGTGCTGCAAACATTTAAATTATCACTAAGTTAGATCCAGCGGCCATAATCACACCGTTCATTTGTAACTTAGTCGCCTAACAGTACAGTCCGAACACGGCCAGCCTATCTGATAGCAGGTGGTAAGGCCGGGCGGGCGTATTGTTCGATAGTCGGAGCAACAAATGGTGTTTCGTTTGTAAATTTTTCGTGGGAAATTCAATAGGATGTAACAGTCTCGCGGTTTGGCCAATGTAAAGTGATACAGCAGCGTAGCACGCTCTGTGACTAGGTGGAGCGACGACATTCGCAAAACTGTGGGCAGTGACTGAACGAGCAGAGCCGAAGATCGGACTCAGTGGCGTGTCTAGTCCTATGTCCAGCAGTGGACTTCTTCTTCTTCTTTAGGCTATATTAGTCCACTGCTGGACATAGCCCTCCCCTAATTAGCGCCATAGCGCAAGATTGTGCCATCATTGGGGGGTAATGCCCATAATCCCCACGCTGGGCAGCAGTGGGCTGACTTATGATAATGATGAAGTGATACACTCTGTATACTGAGCTTGTAAACTGAAATGGCAGTACCTCCTGAGTATGCCGCTAGAAGGTTACACATTTCTAAGTCTAATTGCCAACAGGAGTGAACCTTTACAGTCAATGTATCAATCGTGTTTTCGAAAGGCAAGAGTGATTGTACGAAGCTAATGAGATCAACTGGTTGAAAGGGCAATTGTTTACTAGAAACAGTGAGACGTCCTAGATTAAAGAAGGTATGTGTCAAACCTTGGAAGGTAGTTTAGAGTAGACTCATGACCGGTTCCTCGCACGCTAACAAGCTATAAACCAATATATAATGTACTGTTAAAGCTGTGTCTGTCTGTAGACTTACAGATTGTTAGCGTGCGAGAAACCGGGTGTTAATGATGTATTATGAAAAGAATAGCTATATCTATAATTCGTTTCTACCTAAAATTCCGCACTGCAAAAGTATAGAAACCAACTGTTAAAACTCTCAGTTGGCCAAAGTTTAAAGAATAAAAACTGTAATGTAACAGTAGATTAACAGATTGTTAGCGTTCGAGAAAGCTAGTGTGTTAATGATGTATTATGAAAAGAATAGGTTATATTTATAATCAGTTTCTATACTTTGCAAAGTATAGGCAGTCTCGTTTTGTCACTAAACTATCTCATTGCTCCCTAAAAAGGGCGCGCATCAGAGAATCGAATAAACGGCAATAAACTTAAACAAATCCAACTTTAAATCCGTTCACATGCCAAAATGTTTAAGAACACGCTGAAACGTTCAGGCACACCACAGCGTTCATTAAGAAGTCTAATGAAGTGTAAGAGACGTAACGAGCGAAGTTAGTCAATCGGCACATTCGTCAATTTCTTGCTAATAAACATTAAACAAACGGACATGTGTCACAAGGGACTCTTATGGATACCGATGTCAAATCAAAATATTTTCTTCCAATTCTGACTTTTCATTTTCTTTTACACAACATTTCGTTGAGTAGGAAAAGTAAAGGCAGGGAAAGCTCAAAGAAGCGTGTAAGCAACGGAACCATTACATGATGGGAAAAAATCAACGTTTAATTTTTCTAATTATATCAGCTTAAGAGCTAATATTCACTGATGTTAGTGCTCCGATCGCAAAGTTAAAATGGAACTGAGCGGACCACGGAAGTCGTACGGGCGCGGACATAATTATGGGCAAAAACTGACTGGGTCCCACGCGATGGATACCGCAAACGTGGCCGACTACGACGGAGATGGCAGGACGACCTCACGATCTTTCGCGCGTTTTTTGCCGCGGATCTTTCTGTGGCAGGAGATGGCAATGTCAGAGAGGAGTTGAGACCTAAAGAGGAGGCCTTTGACCAGAAAAGGGCCACTAAATTGGGTAGTAAAAAAGGGCATATATTTACGATAGATATATTACCACCGATAAGTTTTTAAACACGCGACACATATTAATGCAGACATTGTTTTGCCATAATATTTATTAGCCTACAACCTATTGCCATTTACACAAAAAATCATAAAAATCGATGGAGCAGTTTCGTAGGAGTTCCATAACAAACACTGTGACACGGGATTTTTATAGAATATTAGATGTCTTTCTTCTTTTTCAGGCTATATTAGTCCACTGCTGGACATAGCCCTCCCTTAATGAGCGCCATAGCGCAAGGTTGTGCCATCATTGGGGGGGGTAATGCCCATAATCCCCACGCTGGGCATGCGGGTTGGGGATCGCAGTTTGGTGGAATTGTACTGCAGGGGGCGCTGCTGCCCACCCTCCGGTTTGTATCCCTTAGTCGCCTTTTACGCCACCCGCGGGAAGAATTTGGGTTGGTGCTATTCTCTAGGCCGACACCACACAGCGATTAGATGTAATATTTATATATTTATTCATCTCACCAATAATGTTGCAAGCCGGTTATGGGGCGTTAAGCTAGACTAAACCACATTTAGAAACTTAGTTCTTTCATACGCTTAATGTTGGTTGTGTCCTCAGAACACAATCTGAGGTTGTGTCAGTATAAATAAATAAACATTAATATTAAATCGTGACCGTCGTGGACGAATCGTAGCAGTATCATTCCGACGAATGTGAAAATAAATTTAATGTCGCAAGCGGCGTCTGCAACATACCATGTAATTAGTTCGACATTTCGGCGTAGCGGGATGAAGAAAACGCAGGAATTATTAGTATAGGTCTTTTGGCTGAAATAGTAATGTCTAATCGGATTTGTTTAAAGAAAGTTGTCGATATGAAAGCCTTTATATCTATCCAGCTCATAAACGACACAGCCCAAAGTTGGCCAATTGGCTCTTCCTTTCCTTTCCACACCTCGCTGTATGCTGCCACTCTCGTCCATTGCTTTCAGGCGGCTTTTACATTTGCACACCGAAAGGTAGAACATGAAGGATCTTAACAATAAATTTAAAACATTATATGTACCCGTGTTCTAGCAAATACATTATTTTTACTTTACTTTGCAGTACTATCTACCCACTGCCGCACTGAGCGTCAATACATTTAGGCCAAAACGAGATTAGCAGACAAAAAACCCTCTTACTTAGTTTTACTTAAGTTTACGTAACTGGTGGCAATACATGTAGTCTAGGTTTCAGAAGAAAATTAACAGCTTAGTATTTAGGCTAGAGGAGAACTGTGAAGTGTAACTGCATCTATTTACCTCCTTTACATAAGTGAAATAATTACAAACGCCTTTAAGTAAGTTAAATTATCTTTATAAACTTTAAAATAACCAAACAGTAATCAACGCACTTTTGCAAACGGCGCGTAAACAATTATGGTGACAAATCATATCAAACCGTACCCGTATCCCTGTAGCCGTCCACAGAAAAACACTTCCACCAGATCGACTGAGTCGATAAAACTATTATCGACAAGGATCCAAGCACTAACCAAAGAATACAAATACGAAATTGATTGCGCCGTGTGGCGACTGACATTTCAGTAACCGCTGCAGGAGCGAGCGCGGGGCTCGCTTCGCGCTGACATTTGAATAGGGATGTCGCGGCATGTACCGGCACCCGACACAGGCGAAGGAGAGGCGACAATGTTCCCCGAACATCGAACAACGTTTCATCGAGGACCGTTCAAAAGAAAATTTACTTCTATTCTCACTTCAAAGAGACAACCTTATTTCAATCGCTCAATCTACCGTAGTACGTTGTAAAAAATACGATATTGTTTATTTTATACACGTGACAACGGAAAACTTGTTTCGTGTTTATAAACGAGTAATCATATATTGTCTCAAATATATATATACATAATATGTAATACTTTTGGTTTTTAACGATATATATATATATTATATCGTTAAAAACCAAAAGTATTTTCACGGTTGGATTTCGCGTCCATCGATATTACAGACGTGACTCCACATAGTAATACATTTCAAACAATAAATGCGTCATAACGCTTCTGCATTAGATTATCTGTACGCGATACGTGTCCTGAAATAATGTTATTGCCTAGCGTCGGCGCTCAAGAGCATTATAATAAAACTGCTGAAATAATGCTACAATCCCCCACTCAATGGGCATGCCTCTCCCTTTTGCCCAAGTCACAAGTGTCTTAATCTTGTTGCAAGCCGCCTATTTGTATCCCTAACAACTAGCACAAAAACAATCACAAAACAACTACCAACTGAACAATAAAACAAACGCAAGTCTATCCTATTCTACTTATTCTGAAAAAGATCTCTTCAGATGTATCATTTTAGTCGTATTTTATCAAACGTTAAAAATAAATCATCTCATTAAGTAGATGCAAAAGGCCAATATTATTATTATTATCAAACGTTAAAAACACTATCACAGACTGCAACCTATGTAAATTCAACTGGCAGCCGCGACTATTCGACTTTTCTCAGTTGCAAGATTCCACAAGAACTATGTGAGAACATCGAATTGTCGGAATGCATTTGAGTGACAAATGAGAGACAAAGCGGGAAACGTCGTGTTGTACTTGGAAAATGCTTAAGCCCGAACTGAACCCGAGTCACACTCATGCATGATAATTAACAGGTGTGAGCGTCAGTCTGATGCATGAAACCTTAAGTGACAGCTGATACACATTAATAACGCTAATGTGATCTACCGTTGCGCACAGCACATGTTCCCTGCACGAGTTCTTGTGCAACATGTAACGTTCACAAAACAAAACTGGGGCACAGTATGTGTAATGACAAAAATCACTGATTGCATTCCCGTTTTCACAAAATGTACTTGAAAATGAGTTCTGTTTTAAAGCTCAACCTAGTTCACACAACGCATGGAAATATAAAACAAACAATTGCATTTGGAGTATGTGTTCAATTAAATCACATTATCTTGGTCTGGCGGTAACACGGTTGACTACCAAAACACACCAAAACGATCGTGGGTTTTATTTCCCCGTGCTTGATTTGTGACAAATCGTCTCAATCTGATAGTATTTCCATGCTTTTTATTTCCTGTACAAATTATTTTGTGTGGATGTGTCCCAATTAAGAAGTTATGGAACGTTGCATGAGGGATGATCTTCAGAGAAACAGACATGAGTTACGTTCATGTTTGGGTTTATTCAAAAAAAGCAATCCTCAATACGCACCGCCTCAACCCAATTTACATTTCGTATGAAACCAAACCAGGTTGGTCCGAGATTCGCTGCTGACGGGGATCCTCGAGGAAGTGTGCCAGCAATAAATATGCAAATGGCAATGCGCGCCGGAGCATGGAACAGGCTTCAAGGCCGGAGGGTCATATTCGCCACTTGTGCACGCTAATTGCCGCGCCTCCACAGCCGTTGAACAGTTATTCCTAATGCACAATGGCCGCATCGCGAATGGGCATTAAACTACCGTTCTTTTCCACAGCCTGTAGACAGTGGGCATACCGTGCAGAACCCAACGTGCACCGACTCAGTTTTCCTCTCCCATTTGATTTGGTGTCATTTCCCAAAATATACCTGTTTGGCACTACTCACGTTCCCACCTACTCCACGTCACCTCTTAGTTGACTATAAAAATACTGTTTAGTATTAAGCCCGCTATTGTACAATGTTTACTGGTACAGTAAAGAATTTAATAATATTAGTATACAAAGAAGTACTTACATTAATTTAAGCAACAATGCATCATTAGATGAGTAAAGTAAGGGGCATGTATTCTTGCCTCTGACATAGGAACTGAGCTTAAGTTTTTTAACTTGACCTAAAGTGTAAGCCAAAATTAGATATTAAATTCCCCATTGTTTAGTCTGACATAATATGTGTGACACATTACTGTCAATGTATTCCTTGAAATCATTTTAAAGACCACCTATACAACAATTTTATTCTGAAGTAAAGACTGTAACTATAAAGACTGATCTGCTGATGACGCATGACGGATTAATAGTGATAGCATAAGGTACTTGAAGAGGGACATCTTATCACCAATACTATGTGTGACTGCTGAATAAGCACAAGACTGTTTTATATGGGTTGAAGAGCCATTAATGGGACGGACACGAAAAACCAATGCTCGGGGATGCATCTCATCCGACGTGCAAGTACGAGAGCGGCGTGAACTCAAACAAGCGGCTTGTCGCGAACCAAACGGAGGGTATGTATGTAGTATGTATGTATGTATGTATGTATGTATGTATGTATGTATGTATGTATGTATGTATGTATGTATGTATGTATGTATGTATGTATGTATGTATGTATGTATGTATGTATGTATGTATGTATGTATGTATCTATGTATGTATGTATATATGTATGTATGTATATATGTATGAATGTATTGATGTATGTACATACGTCAACTACCCCACCGACTGCTTTACCTGGTTATTTGTACCCGACAGAAGTTCAACAAGATGCTTAGGTTGGTCCCGCCTGTCTGTTAATGCTCAGTAGTCGGGTTGTTGGTTATTTTTGTGGCCACTTTCCATTACTTTTCTAAAATTATATTTTCTGATGCTTAATTCCGACACAGTCTACAAGTTGCGGATTATCCAGATAAGAATTGATTAAAATATTGACAACACTGTGGCGTTAGCAAAAACGATGTTATTTTTAGAAATATTTTTCACAAATGAAATGAAATGAAATGAAAAGGTTTTATTCAAAGTAGCGCAGATACTGCGGCTTAATGAACGTTACAAGTTAAACTAGGTGTCCATTTCAAAATCTGGATCATTTTGGAGAAAAAATGGACAAAAAAACTCCAAACTTAGTCTTTTCAAATTCCTTAATTAACAGAATTTACACAGATACTACAAAACTCGTGAATTTTACATGCTTGAATTCCAGACATCATTGTCATCTAAATAATCCTTAATATTATAGTAGCTCTTTTGGCACAAAGTGTACTTTACACATTTTTTGAACCGCGCTTCAGTCAAACTTAATACATCTTCAGGGATTTTATTGTAGAAGCGTATACAATGCCCCATAAAGGATGTATTAACTTTTGCCAGCCTAAATCTTGGGATCAAAAGTTTATGTTTATTTCTAGTATTTACATTATGTTGGCTACCTGCAGTTTTAAAGTTGCTAATATTTTTTCTGACATACATAATATTTTCATAGATATACTGACTGGCAACTGTCAGGATGTTTGTTTCTTTAAAGAATTCTCTTAACGAGTCTCTACTGCCTAGCTTATAGATGAATCTGATCGCTCTTTTCTGCAAGACGAAGATGGTCTCAATGACACGTGACACATTGTATTAAAAACTTGTAAATCAACACATCAACCTGTAAATGCTAGACTAGATTGCGTCGAGTCAGTACGGGAGAGTTTTCTAACCGCTGATCAGATATTTATAGTGTTTGATAACGTCTGCTAACGGTGGCTGAGCGACCGGCACCGTTCGGTTCGCGGTACACCCTCGGAGCTTCGTGCGTTGCAGTCACGGCCGTGTCCAACAGGACCTGCTTGCCAGACGAAACAAATCATGTTGGAACGCCAAGAGTATAGATCAGGAAATCAAACAAATATTACACATACATACTGGTTTAGCTCGTTCCAGAGTAACTAGGCAGCTTAGCGAGCAGTAGAGGCTTGGAGCCTATTTCAATAACGTGTGATTGAACGGTGACAGGCTTTTTCATAAAGGTTATCACTCAGAAATTTGTCAAAGTGGATAATTTATTAATATGTCGATTTGTCGTGAAAATTTGGGATATTGCTATTTAATACACAATTTTCTTTTGACAGCTGACAATTTGTAAAGACAATCAACTAAAACAAACGTTAATTTAGATTTTTTGATTTCAAACCAATAGTTAAACATTATTTTAAAGAAACGTCAATTCTTGAACAAAAAAAGCTAAGATAAAAATATTTATTTGCAGTAACTTAAACCGAGTTTACATTTTCTGGCGGCTACTACACTAGGAAAATCCGTATCGTGGGAGGCGATTTTATTATACTAAAATCATACCAAACATGCAACTCGGTCAGTAATGATATAAATTTTTAGAAAAAAAATCATCAAACACAATATATATATAACTGTAACGATAAAAAAATCGACAGAAAGATTAATCGTTAATGCATTAATTTACTAATATTAATTAACTACCAAAATATTTCGTGTTTATGATGGTAGATGATGGTGGGGGTTTCTATGGATGGTCTTAGTTTAAAAAAAAATCATTATCGTCCGCAAACAAAAACGAAAGAGGTTCTCTAAAATACATGTCCCAATATAGTGTGGTGACAAATATGTCAAAAACGCGGCAATTGCCAATTACCTTGACAAATAAATCAGAGACTATTTATTTTATTAGAGGTTCGACTGTCAAAATCTGACAAATCTCGCCTTTACTAAACAGGTTTTAGTCTGACCAATTGTAATATATATTAAACAACTCCCGTCGTGACAATTCATCTTATTTGTTAAAGTTCCAAAATATTCGGTTTGTCAAGTTTATTAAATAGGCTCTTGGTTACACAAGGTTGCCAAAAGGGCTACTAT
Organism: Yponomeuta sedellus; assembly: GCA_934045075.1. Lineage (NCBI taxonomy): Eukaryota > Metazoa > Arthropoda > Insecta > Lepidoptera > Yponomeutidae > Yponomeuta > Yponomeuta sedellus. The sequence continues at coordinate 13,653,342 of OW203735.1, read as the reverse complement.
AACATAGAGGATTATTTAGATGAAAATTATGTCTGGAATTAAAGCCAGTACATGCACGAGTTCTATGTTTTATAATAATTATGTAAACTCTGTTAATTAAGAACTTTGAAAAGAATAAGTTTGGAGTTTTTTTGTCCAAAATGATTTAGATTTTGAAATGGACACCTAGTTTGAATTGTAACGTTCATTAAGCCGCAGTTTCTGCACTATTTTGAATAAAACCTTCTCATTTCATTTCATTACAATAAAAATTATTATAAATAGTACAATAAACAGCTACTTGCACTATGTACTTGCACTGTGTACTTGCACTAGACTAGCCTCGACCAGTCACAGAATGTGAGTAGCTGCCTGACACCTCAGTTTAGTTTTGTACTAAATATCAGATTTTTTAATATCTGTGGGCTCTTCTGACCATCTGACACATCGTTATCAACCCCACTGCTGGGGCACGGGTCTCTTCCTGCATCACAGGAAGGTTTGGTTAGGCCATACTCCACCACGGGGGCCAAGTCCGGGTTGGTGGAGAATTGTAAGACAGTGGCGGGCCTTACTGTCAGAAGTTATCAAGCCGCCCATAAGGCCTGTGACATGGCTTAACGACTGCCATTACGTGAAAGCCGGCACCAACGGCTTTACGTGCCTTACAAAACACGGAAGCGCTCGGAAAAATGTCACTAGCGGTAGTCACGGGGCTTCGTCTAGCCCACGAGCGCTTCGTCCATCTCGCACATGAATAATTGGAATCATCCTGTCACACCGTGCATTGTAGTAGCTGACTATAGGCCACTGGGCCAGCTCGTACTGTGTAACGTAGTCTTACCGCTTCGCGATGGTGATGATGCAATCCGAAAAAATCCCGGTACGTCTCGAATAACAACGCACCGATAACTTTCAGGGACATATTCATAGCACGGGCACTTGAACCTTATACTTTTGAGTGAGATTATTATCTCATATGTCAACAAGCTACACTACACTCGGCAAGCGTAGTGTAGGACGCCCTCCGACCAGATGGACCGACGACTTGAAAAAGGTGGCTAGTGGTGACTGGATGGCGAAAACGGGAGATCGAGTCTTGTGGCGCACCCTGGGGGAGGCTTATGTCCAGCAGTGGACTGCAATAGGCTGAAATGATGATGATGATGTCAACAAGCGCCTGCCTTGCTTGAACACAACACTTCTGTACACAAGACACTAAAAACGCAGAAATAATTTAAACGATTATGGCCTCTAAATTCAAAATTGTTATATAAATAAATACGAGTTTCGAATTAGGTTTTGTAGAACTAATATTTTGCAGTCGGTGCATGTACATGCTGGTCCGTAAGTTGGCACCGACTCCAAGATATGCTTCTACAATACGCGTCGAATTGATAACCTCCTCCTTTTTTGAAGTCGGTTAAAAAACATGGTAGGACAACCGTACGGGATTTACTTGAACGAAGATGATCAAGCTATGTAAACTGTTTGGTGAATGTTCACACCTATTTGGAGTTCCGTACTTCCAACAAAAAGCACTTGCGTGGACAGCAACTTTTGTGTCTGCTACCATTTCATCAAAAAGATCTGGATATTAAACAAGGATGTTTCGTGTGCAATAAAGTATAATAACAATAATATTCAACCTTACAAATTCTTGCATTATGCGTAGAGCGTTACTTAAGATACTTTTTTTTAAACGTACAGGGGTGGTCTCTTAATAGTTTTTAGTTTTGCTGTTGGTTCACTGTTTCTAAATTAAAATAAATTAATTTAGTAGGAATAGTGAACGTTTTATTGTTAACATGCTCTTTTTCTTAACACGCCTGCTTGCCGCATGGTCTAGGCGGCATTTAACACATTTAAGCATCATTTATAAAAGTCAACGGTCCTGAAATAAAATACTACTGAATAATTCTACACACATTCTTACTAGCAAAACTGTGCGTTATCGCGACTCAGTTTTTAGTGGTTAAAATTGCGTTTATATTTCCGCGAGTAATATATTTATGCCATGTTGGCCCCACCAAACTTGTAAACAGATAGCTAAGCGTAAGAGACAGTAGGTACGTACACTGAAGATAGCGTTTAGCACAGCGAGGTAACCAACAATTTGTGCGTCGACGGTGTTGAGTTACGAGTGGTGCGTCCACTTGATGCTTTATTATCCGGTCCATCTCTTCCGCCCTTGTTGGCCCGCGATCACTCGTGTTGGCTCGTATCCTAACGGTCCATGCGATACGTCCGCGTTATTAATCTTACCATTGTATTAGCTACGACCATGTCATAACATGTGCGCACACCGATAATAACCCACTCTACACGATCAATAATTTCAATTACAGTTACCGGACACTTATCGAAACATCTCATATGGCGGTGCAATTGGCATTTCGATATGTCGGTTCAATTTTGAGTTGCCGCGACGCTGACAGTGTCGGGTAATAGCTGACAGGGCAGTGGGAACGGTTACGTCACACGCCACACCCACAGCCGAGCAGACAGTGCGTTGTTCACCTACCCTCTCTCCAATTATGATAAACATCACTCAGGGCGAGCGGAACGAAAGGGGGCAGGCACAATTTTAAACTCGAAAATTACACTTCAATTTTTACTCGACCGCCAGGCGCACAGTAAAAAACAAATATTCTCATGGCTAGTATCGTCGAAACGTGACCGACCTTCGTCAAAATAGTCGGCTCTTGTCTTATTGGGCGGCGCTTTGCATCCGACGAACGAGGTGCTAAAGTGTAAAATGCTGCATTCGAAATAACTTGCAAGACGCTGCTCGCGTTCTCAATGGGGTTAAAATAACAACAGTAAGTAGAGTTTATCTTCGGTTAGATCACGTAAGGGTTTACATTGGGTGCGAATGTACGATGGGAAAAATTGAGAAAGGGACGCCGACAGAACATCCGAGAACTGACTGCAGAGGCGAAGAAAGATGAACATATAGACCCCAGTAAAGGAGATACCCTAAAAGCGTACAAAAAAGAACCTCGTCTTCTTTTCAGGGTTCCCCGTGAACCAATGAGGGGTCAACATGCCGAGAATTCCACGCAATCGCGCGAGATACATAGGGACTCCAATTATAAAGAAAATCACTTGGTCCGATGACCGATGTTATAAACTATTAAATCTCTCCTTTCTTGTGTGGTGTGCTCGTTAACGCGGATCGCCGAGGGGTGTGGCCATTTGTATCCGCGCTGTCGAACAGAGTGCTTTACACGGGCCGCGAGTGTTGCTGCGGCATATTTGACAAACTACGCCGCCGTCATCTATCAAGGGAGGTTAACGAGCACTGATGCAGCGGTATTTTAATTCAACTCGCGCGGTTTCTCTAATTGATACGGTTTAGGAAGCACTCACGACCGACTGAAACTACACTAGGGGCGCTTCGCGGAGCTAACTAGCTCCACAAATTGAGTGAAACTCCTAAGTTGTTTTTATAATACGTTTTTTTTAAATGAACATCATCCAAATGTTAAAAACTGTGACAACAATTTTAAGGAGCTACTATTTAAAACCTATAATCAACAACCTAGGACTTTAATCGATTCCCGCTAAAACGACAGTTTTTGGCCAAACTGCATAAAAGTCCAAGATTCTTGGACCTGGGTTATGTCAGCAAGTTCTAAAAGACCTACTATATTTATTGAAATTTATGATTTTCACATTTAAAAAAACGTACTACAAAACAAATTATTAGTTTCATTCCAAAACGCGTTATAAAAGATTTCCTTCCATAGGCTCTAGTTAGCATGAATTACGCCAGTTGTTCAAAGTAGACCAGCTGTCCCTTCATATTACCTGAAGATCACACAGCATAATATACGTGATATGGTGTGTTACTTGCTAAAAATTTGTAAGTACCTAATCTTAATTATTTGGGATGCACATACTTTCATAAAATTAAGGTTTGACTGGTTTGATTCACTAGGCACATTGGTATCAACCCTGCATCGCATGCAGGTTAGAGCAAACTCCACCACGGGGGCCAAGTCCGGGTGGGTGGAGGATTGTAAGACAGTGGCGGGCCCTAATGTCAGACGTTCTCAAGCCGCCCGTAGAGTCTCTGTCATGGCTTAACGACTGCCATTACATGACAGCCGGCACCATCGGCTTAATGTGCCCTGCGAAGTACGTAAGCGCTCGGAAAAAAATCCACTAGCGGTAGTCACGGGATCCAGCACCTGACCGCGCCTGTTGTTGCTTAACCATAGGGATTGATTCTTATCGTTTCCACAAGGCCACGAGCACTTCAACTAGGCGTATAAAAGGTATAATTTTTCAAATCTCAAAAACGACTTTTACAAATTTTGCGTAAATATCTGTGCGTGTGTGTGCGTGTTTTTAGTGTGTGTTTTGGCTGCGGATTTAGATTTGCATAAAGATTATGAAGAACGCCTCTTTAAAAAAAATTGTCTAATGAAATAACAACTCGGGGTCAAAATTTAAGGGTTGATTATTGAATTTGCTTTATTAGAGATACCTCAAAATATAACAAACCTTGTTTGTTCAGGCGTGGGACACACAATAAGTATGCGGGAAGAGGGTATGGACAAGACAAGACGTCGTTTTAATTCTCTTCCATACAAAATGTATTGAAGCGATAGGATGTAGCCCACACAAACAAGACGGGGCAAGGACGCGAACTCTACGCAACGCGTCGCGTCTTTCCGTAGACCTCGTCGCATGTGCTTCCTATGAACCCCACGCCTTAGCGGCAGCATAGGTTTTTAACACTCCTCATATGCAGTTTAATTAATTTGTGATAAAGGGAAAGTCGTAACCACAAATTATTTAAACTAACTCTGCGGAATGATTTAGAGAAATGTTTTTTTTTTAATAAATAATTTCCCAACGTAGATTAATTTTACGACTCTATTGGCTTACTGCAATGTGTTTGATGGCAGGCATAAGGGTGTGAAGTGTACCTGAGTAAATAAACGTAAACAAAGGCAGCGTGGCCGATTCGTGATTTCCTAATCCCGTGGAGTGATAAAAGCGGGTCGTGGGCGTGATATTGTGGCCACGGTTCTACCGCCAAGCCACGTTCAAGTTTATGCACAGTGATGTTTTTCGAAAATTAGAGCACATAAACAAGATACGACTGGCAAGCTAGACAGGTATGGATGTCAAACGAGAAATTATTTTATTTACACCTCTGCGACACAAGGCCTATACCTAAATAAAGATGAGATAAGAGAAGAATATTTTTTAATGTTAACACAATAAAAAATATTAAATCAGCGAACAGTTACAAAAGTACGGGTACAATAAACCGTACTGAATCCAGGTAGGTTCTTCTGTCCTTAAAGTAGGGCAATTGTACAAGAAGTAGACTAAACTACAGACGAAAAAAAACTAGAAAATTTCGAATCAGAAATGGTACATTTTACAAAGCACGACTTTAACTTTAAGATTCGCTTAAAGTTTCAATGTTTACTTTAAAAAAAACCGTATTATAAAAAAAGTTATGATTTTTTTTCCATTGGTAGCGTTAGTTAGCACCCCAAAGCGTTTTAGGAAGTGACGCTCTGGATTGGTCACACAATGAAGCTACATTCGACATATTCATATTCGACAAAATTAACCGTCGTAGGCTATGGGCCAGTTAATACCATTGAATAATTCAATGTTAATACTTAACTGTAGTGCTGTCTCTTCTAATTTCATAGCAAAGAGCGTGACAAAACGTTACTTAATTTACTTCGTGAAATTTTCAATTCAGAAACCGTGGCTACTAAAAGCGATCAGAGAGTGGTCTATAAACACCACTTACTTAGGCCTAAGCTTAAAGGACCAACTCACCTTGCACATATCCCCGGTTTCTCGTACGCTAACAATCTGTCAATGTACTGGTAGTATCTGTTTTTTCCGCACTTCTATGCTGACTGACGACTACTTATATAAACAGGTTGTTCTTGTGCGAGAAACAGGAGGAGCAAATGACCGCTACTACTGCCAATAATAAATCCTTAACATACTAACGTCCCACTTTACAACACAAGCCTCTCGAGAGAGGATATCTATGTTCCTACCTGATCACTACAAGTGCCAAGCGCTGAGTTATGTATATGAACACCTCAGATAGGTACTCGGGTCTCCTTACGATGTTTTTCCTAATTCGCCGACGAATACAGTCGATCTTATACATTTAACGGATCTCATCATGCCTAGCACGCCGCCGTTCTGTTACTAGCGATTCTCCTTCAGTACTTATATAAACTAAAGTGACTGTGTCAATAGAGCTAAACATACAAACTAGCTGCTCCAAAAGTTGGAAGTCACAATCGCATTTGCATCCGCAGTCGCAACTCATTTCCGCGACGCGATATTGCACTATTCGGGACGCACACCACACATATGACAAGCCCGTGTGACAGTTCTTTACGACCTGATAAATTCTGTTACAATTTCCCAACACTGTTATGGAAAATGGAGTGCTGAAAATATAACTTCAACAACAACACATGGAATAAAGTAAAAATTGATTAACACAGTTTTCTAACTAGTGAATCTCACTTAAGTAACCGATGTGACGCATTTCATAGTTACTTTTAAACTACTTCATAAAAAGAGGAGGTTATTGATTCGGCGCGTATATCACTTTTCTACTATGTTCTCGCAAAACTTCGTCAAAGTTCAACCGGTATCAATATACATTTTTTTGTTCGAATAGATACAGCTGTATATAGATATAGGTCAAAATTAGTAGCGACGACGTAGTTGTTCTTAGCCGTTGACTATTTATCTGGTTAGGTAAATAGATCGATAGCTGGGGTGATAGCATTCTTAAATAGAGCCCACTGCTGAGCATTGGCAATTTCACTGTCGCGCTAACCCTCCCGGTTGCTGGTCAGTCAATTGTTAATTTACCCAACCTTGGCTACCATTCTGTGACCGGCTTAGTCCATCGACAGTCTTCCCCCTCCCCCCATAAGTCCTACGCATCTCTTTTTGGTTATTCGGCAACGTAAATAACCAAAGTCTAAGGACTTCGGACAAAAGACGTTCTTTTTGTTTCGTCTGTTTCGATGTTCTTTGACTTTCGTCTTTTGCCGAATCATACAACAGACATATCGCACACGATTGATGAGTAATACCTTTGTCTAGCATAGCTTTATCAACCGCTATGACTATCTTCCTCGCAGCTGCTATGGCGCAATAAAAAAATGTAACAAGAGAAGTCGCGCGTTGACAAGCTACTAACACTGTGCCCCGTATACTTATGGTTGTTAGTCGATTTCGGCCAATCGACCATGACTACCGAACCTAGGTTGGGTGAAAATTACTGACAATTATAGTCGGTAATGTAAAAAATATATTTAGGTGTGTGGTGAAAAAAATAATGACCCGCGTATACCAATATCAAAACTACTTTATAATAATAGGTGTTCGATTAATTGAAAAGACGCCATATGCCTTCTTTTCATTCGTGCCCTCATGTTTTAAAGGGATATTATTCCCATGTTACTTAAAAACTCGCTAACCTATTATTCCCTTTTCTTTATTAACTCTGCCCTGAACATTTATAAAACTATTGACAGCGGACAGAAATATTACACGATTGAAAATTTTTAGCATTTTGATTGTGTCCCAGAAATGTAATAGGACATGTGTAGTAAACCAAATCACGAGTAGGATATAATATAGTTGGTAATTCTGGATATATTATATTTTTCATTGCAAACAGTAAATTCGAAAAATCATTACATGAAATTTGGTCCAAGGCCAAATTTATCTCTAACAGAGATCTCTTCCAGCCAACCTTAGCATCGGGTGTTTAAATTAAGATAGCGGAAGGAAGGAAGAAATATTCCATAGTAGAATATGCTTAAGAGGACCACGCGGTGGAATTTCTACCACAGCCCAATAAATATCAAGGGAAACATACGGAACCATAAAAATTATGCACATAGACGCAACCAGGCGTTATACTGTAAACTTTCAACGGGATCACGAACAAAGCCACATTTTGATCAGCCCAACTGGCACTTTCCTACCCAAAAAAATCCCCTTTTATTCAATAAAAAACTCTTTTCAAATTAAGCAATTCACACGTTTTAATTCTTTGTTAAAAAAATACGAAAGTCACTTTTATTTACTGTGAATCAACACAACACACCCGTAGTTTGTTCACGAACCAAACGTAGTATCTCTTTAGTGACCATTACGCACTTGACTAGGCAGACGCTCGTTTTCTAGAGCCGCATACAGCAATGGGTTAAGCTAAGCAATGGGCTAAGCTGAATGATACGGCCAGTTAATTACGCCGCGACAGGGCAATGGCAGGATATTCTTTCCCATTACCTGCGCCGATCGTTAGCTGCGAATCTGTCAGCGAGCGTGCGTCGGGTCGACGCTCGTTTGTCCTGTCGCCGCGTGCACTGGACATTTTTCACTGTGACGTAATGAATGCGTGCCAACGCACCTGCTTTTGCGCTCCCCAATGACAAATCGTTGACGTTTGCTGTTGCCCTTTTATTGACGTATGTATCAGCACTTCTTTTTAGAGTGCAGACATAACAAAGCTTTTATTGATTTGAGTTCAAATAAGTTCTGTCTGTCATAAAGTTATTTTTTGATAGTTGAGTAAGAACCACTCAAAAATTCAATCAATCATAATTAATATAGACATAATTAAGAAGCGTTCGTGGCTAGTGGAACCCAGTGATTGGAATCAACCACTTGGGTTAAGCAACAACAGGCGCGGACCGCGGTCAGGTTGGGCGACCATCCTGTGACTACCGCTGGTGGCATTTTTTTCCGAGACTTCGCAAGACACGTTTAGCCATTGGTGACGGCTGTCATGTAATGGCAGTCGTTAAGCCATGTTAGAGGCCTTATGGGCGGCATGATAACTTCTGACAATAAAGCCCGCCACTGTCTTACAATCCTCCACCAACCCGAACTTGGGCCCAGTGGTGGAGTATGGCCTAACCTTCTTGCAATGCATGAAGAGACCCGTGCCCCAGCAGTGGAGACATAGAAGAGTTGATATCGAATTGAATATGAACCACTCAAAAGTTCTATCCAACATAATTAAGATGTCTTAGAGAGCATATCAAATTTCAATTTACATAATGGGCAAGAGGCGCTCTTATGTAGATACAACGGTATACAAACCAAGATACATACGTATGTCGGTGAAACGCAAGACACATTAACCAGATTAAGTCAACATTACGTGACCTATCTACACAGAAGCCAGCTGTTTACCGCGTCACCGTGTTGATGCTGCGAAGTTATGGTTGCTGTTTCAGCTAACCCAACCGGTTTTGATTTATCAATTTACCTTTTTCTGTTGTTTGCTGAATCTGCCAATTTTTTTAAACCCTAGCTTATATTTTAATATTAGGGGTGACATTATGAAATACTGAATAATAATGGTATATATGATTAAGAATGTTAATAGGAAAACAATTATGCTGCTCAATGGTGTATCAATGTGTTGGTCCACAGACGGTACGTACACGACCTTTTGTGTACATATTAAACGGGTCAAATCGCGACTATTTATTAGGTAAAGCGTAATTACCTTATTTCCCGAAGTTTCGGCAGCGTTACAGTTGCCGTGGTCACGGGTAGACTGAAGAGGCGAGTACAGTGTGGGTAGTCACTTTGTGTAAAATCCCAAGTTCAGGATGATTCTTTTTGGGCTCTAAAACATTGTTTCTCAATTTAATTCCAAGAATATTTTGTCATACACTGTAGGTGGATGTTGGATTGTGGTGTTCACATAATTTGTACGCGACGGGACAGGATGTCTGCGCGGATAGCGCGGGTGGTCCCAGCGGGAGTCCCGTGTGCTTTACAATGCCTATAATTCAGCGATTCGCGCAAAGTGTTTAACTAACGCGCAAATATCTGACGAACGGGACGCAACGCGACACCCAGGGGTCGAGTCTCTTAAATACATAGTCAATAAACTGATTAATTTTAAATACATAGTCAATAAACTGATTAATTTTACTTCGATGTAGCGATATTAGTAGGGCAATGATTGTTTTATTGACCTGTTTCTATTTCCCAGTCTACTAACCAATCGCAGATCAATATAAGTCGCGCAACTTAACTCAGCGTCTCACGAAATTCAATCCTCTTAGCGAAACATACTCACCTAACATTAATATGTGAAATTTACTTTGCTGAAATCCGCCAAAAATCCCACAAGCACCATGCGGTTAGTTAATGCAAACTTTTTCAAGCAGAATCAAGACACGTAATTTTCACATATTAATGCTATTATGGATTTCCGCAAAGTAACGCCTGATTCCGTACAATATACTCACCTAATTTGCGCGGATTACACTTGCATTCTAATGCAATTGCTTGGTAGACTAGAAAATAGCGTCAAATAATAGCCATTGTAGTACTAAATTCACTGTATTGAACAACGATGCATTTAATAGACTGTAGCCCCCGAACGCCGTGTTTCTTACTGTTGAGGAAGCATGAAAGGCTCGATATCTCACAAGGAATTATGTTAATTTACCATTTCCTATATGATACCTCTGACCGTGTAGTCACACCAACATTGAGAAATGGTCGATAGGCTGTGACTTTAGCTTTATTTATGAAACAAATGGAATCTCTTAACGAGTCATGAACGTCTTGAGGTTAACGCAGTTAATGGCGGGTGTTGAAAGAAGAGCTTTGATGGAATCGCGTGATGCAGAATTAATTGGTGTAGCGGTTGCATGCACACAGATTATAGCTTACACTGCATCTATAAAAACATTTTCATGCAAAATATGATCACTGCGCACGATGGGAACAAGAAATAGAAAGACGCTGGATGTGTTAATCAACTGGCTAACAGCTAAATTAAATCTGACGTCGTTAAAACGGCGATTATAACTATAGTCTGCACCTAGCAGTAAAAGGAATGCAGTCTTTTACGTCCAACTGTAGAGTTCACAGAAAGAGTAGGGCACGCATAACTATTAAAGCTGGTACCCATTAAAATTATTCAAGTCTTCAATGCATATCAAATTAGCAAGGGTAGTAAGACAACGGTAGTCGCGCGTTTCTCTTCCTTCATGTGCAGTCTCCTATCGGAGGTTGGTAAGCAATTCGGCTATCGTGCTTGTCGAGTTTGCCAATACAAACAAGCAGGGTACTCACCAAGGTACTCTGTTGAACCGCTGTACCGTAACAGAGTACGGTTGAAGTCACTGTCGCAGGTTGTGTAGCCATGATATTTTTAATCTCCCAGGTCCCAGGTGAAAAGTCCCCAATACATTAATTGTCAAATTCTGACATTATAGCGCCATAAAACGCATGATTCGTGCCATCGACCCATGGATCTATAGGTATTGAGTGACAATTAAGTTTTAAAAACCTATTTAGAGGCTAAAAATTCCACACATGCCGGGATTCGAACCCGCGACCTCTGGCTATCCGTGCCCGCGCTCTTTCCAACTGACTCGACTCACCGGCATCAGTGAAATTTCGAACTTCTTTACAATATTCTCTGTATTACGTACAGCATGGGTGGAATTTTTAGCCTCTAAATAAGTTTTTTAAATTGTCCTTAGCACGGGTTAGTGCATTAAAAAGAATATAGACATTTAAGTTTTTTACCTAAAAGCTAAATAGTGTCGTTTTGCTGATTTAAAATCTGAAAACATTAAATTTGGCAAAAAAATATGTCATTTCCACAAGAACTCAACGCTGAGCGCTGACTTAGTTATATTTTAAGACACCATGTAAGCGCAGTAACATAACTGTTGCAAAGTTTTCATTAGAGTAAAACCCTATTGGCGACGGAACTGCAAAAATGGTCACGCTGGCATATAAAAAAACAATAATAAAAAATCCTTTATTACCACTTACAGTACCTAGTGTTAAGTTTTAACAACATATTATTTTTTTTAATAACGTACTAAAATTATTAAACTAATAAAATTTAAAAACTAAGGGTCCCTCTACCGATGGATGAATCCTCCAAATAAGCCTAGCGGTCCCTATGTCTTGCTGCGCTTTTAAATAAAAACAATTTGATGTTAAAAAAAATAGCACTTGTATCGTAGCTTCAGTTTACTTTACGAATTAGGTACTCTTGAACTGACTACACTACATAGTATCCACTGTACTATGTCAACACTTGTCTCAAACTTGAATCTACTGACCACCGGTGGCCCGACGCGTGCCTCCCGAGTTGACACAATTCGTTAGAGATATAGAGCACTCAAGAAAGCTCTGCACTTCACTTCGAAACGCAAGTACAGACTTGTTTTTGTTCCCTTAATGCTTTTAAGATGAAAATTACGTAAAATTATTCTGTTCTCCACACCAAACACAACACTTTAGCCTATTCACGCGATCCCAAGTAATATGTAATGCAGTATAATTAAGCGTCATTTCGACAAAATTTACTTTGTGTCACACAAAAGGGGAGGAGGGGCCACAATTAGCTACAATTTAATTTACCGGCAACGTCGTGCATAGTTGAAGGGAATAACAGGGTCTGCATAGTCGCTTCGTCGATTGCCTCAGCTACCTATTACTTACTCGGTTAACGAAGGATACAAGACAAACTAGCTTAGGAGGAAGCCATCAGTGCACCATATCCGCGGCACGAAAACTACTTTAGCCAAAGCCTGAGCGCCTACTCGCTAAGTACTCCAACCCATTCCTATGTGCAGCGCTCGGTAATACACTTAGTAAGCGCGTTTGTTTAAACGCAAATTCAGTTGTTACGGCTCCTAGTGCTAGCCGCCTTAGCTGCGACAAGCCGACGGGAATATGGGAAAGAAAGTCAATTTTGTTAGTTCGCTAACGAGATTGGACGGGAGGCGGGAAATTGATTAAGCTCTGTTAGGAGCCGCATACAAGTCGCGGTGACATTCCGCAAGTAAAACCACAACTCACGCGGCGCGGCGGTGCGGATGCACCGTTAGGGGTGCACTGCTCGCTCGCCATCGAGTGGTTGACGTCACCGCCAGGTACTTATCGAGGGTAAAGTGACACCGCGGAGTAAGCAAAACTTACCATCGAGCTACTATTAATGAAGCTTTAGATAATGGCTCGACGGCCACGAGATAACGGCCTAGGCCCTGCAACCGGTTGAGGAGCACAAGTATTATTATTTTACCATTACCAAGCGAGAAATTGATTTCAGTCTTTATAGACGACGCACTCTTTGTCGCCGAAGGTACTTAATGTTTTTCGTAGAATGTTGCACGACGCGCAACACAGGCGGGCAATGTCTTCAAAGGAACCGCACAAATTAAATCTTAACGACCGTCTCATAGAAGTATGTAATCGACATTGCGTTAGTTCTTCAATGCCTTGTACCTACAATACCTACAGACAAGTGACGGCTCAGCTGGTACAAAAACAAAGTTCTTCAATAGCTCTAACAAGTCAAGTTTTAAAAATCTATTTAGAGGCTAAAAATTCCACCCATGCCGGGAGTCGCTGCCTATACGTAATACAGAGAGTATTGTAAAGAGGTTCGAAATTTCACTGATGCCGGTGAGTCGCCCATTAGCTCTGTTGTAAGAGCGCTGCCACAGATAGCCAGAGGTCGCGGGTTCGAATCACGGCATGGGTGGAATTTTTTGCCTCTAAATAGGTTTTTAAAATTGTCCTTAGCACGGGTTAGTGCATTAAAAATAATATAAAGTGAAGTTTTGTTATGGTCTACAACGAGACATCCCACCCGAATTTTCGCCGCTTCTGACTTACGCTTACTTTTACTTCAACTTCTTACTAAAGTGACTGACTATATTGTAATCGCATCAAAAAGAAAAAGAAAAAAAAAGTTGTTTGTCGGCCAGGTGTTTGCTTTGGCGTGTATTTTTCTTTTTATTTTTATATTTTTGCACTTATATTTACGTATTGGATTTATCTGTATTTTACATTATCATTACAAATTAATTACATCTATATCTATGTATGTATATATAATGGTTGTAATATTTTTCTGGTTGTGCAATAAAGTGTTCTCTATCTATCTATCTATATATGTATGTATGTATGTATGTGTATGTGTGTATATATATGTATGGATATATATATATGTATTTAAATATTTAAGACGACCCTTTTACTTTTATATTTGTGTACCTATCCTATTCATATATCCTATAAATGCACCACGACACGCACTCCGTAGGACCATTCGGTTACCTCGGGCACTGACTGAAAATCAGCGCTGAGGGCTCACTCCCTCAGCACAACGCTGAGTCAGCTGCCTTTTGTGGCAACATAGACACACCTCAGGCGAAACCTATGCCTGTTTTTTCTTTCGTTTATTTGTATAATTATTTGGTTTATTTCTGTTGTGCTCATGTTGTGTTAATTGTCTTGTTTTTTGTTTCTGTGATGTGTCTTGTTGGTATAATAAATGTCTTTCTTTCTTTTCTTTTTACATGGCGTCGCAATTATATTAGCATCATTTGATTATAGAGTTTTACGAAAGCCAAACAAACAACGTTCCACTCATTGCCTGGGCCGTCACACACGCAGCCGACATTGCTACACTTAGCAATAAAAACCACTTGGCTCTTTCACTTTTATGACTGAGGCCATACGGTCTGCAAATGGAGCGGGTCTTCGTTACAGACTGCACATAAGTACAATATTTCAGCCGCACCGGCAAAGTATAGCAGATTGGCACGTTAGTAAGGTATATAATTGTTAAATTTGCATTCATAATGGGAGACTAACAAGCGGACGATTGCGATCAGCTAGTTCGCGCCGCAGCGACAAGTTGATTCGAGCCTAATCGACAAATGCAACCGGCCGCTTAGTGAAGACTCGCATGCGTGGGAACGCAAACATCGATATCGATTTATCACAGATTGGCTGGAAGCTTCGTTCACTAAGGTGATACTTAAGACGAGAGATTAAGAGAATGTTCACACATGTATCTCGTACCTACATTTGTTCACACATGTATCTCGTACCAACCCTGTTGATTGCGTGGCAAGAAACATTAAAAAAAATAAAGTTACGGTAACATCCCTATTGATGTGCAAAGTTGATCGAGAAGGCTTGCAGTTAATTACAGTTATTACAGAACCTGGTAAGCATCCCTCGAGACCGTGGTTACCGATCCGTAGACCAGCTCACGCAAGACGCATGCGAATAATTATTTATTCGCAGCTATTTATCTATCTTACAGATAAGAGACGACCGAACGCGCATGAGCTGAGCATGACTTACGGCTAGGAGCATCAATTAAAACTGAAGGGAACTTATTCATATTTCGCCCACGCGTCCCACGGAGGTGCTCTTTGTATTTGCAACTGCGTAAGATACAGTTAACAGGAAGGTGAAACCGGGAAACAATTGACAATGGACGCGAGTAAACGCCCACAAGATTTTGCTCAGAGCATTCACGCCAGGTACAATTCGATATCCTTGTTTGCGTTATTAAAAGTATAACGAGGGAATTCACGCCGTGAGAGGCGTAAGGCACAAAGCCTCGCTTCGCAAACGCATATTTTATAAGTAGGCACAGCACTTAGGCTGGAAATTATGTGATTGCATAGGCGGCCGGTTACCCGAAGTGGGGATTACGGCGCGAAATAGGGAAACATTTGCTAGTATTGTGGCTACAACTGAACACAATACTTGCATTTACATTTTTGTGGAGGTATGCGACATTAGAAGCTTTTGGGAAAATGTATGTATTTCCATACGCAAAGCTCTTGGTCGCTCTCGTGTGTTTCTTTACATAATGCGAACATATGTTGCGCCATTTCTACAGCACACACAGGGTCTAGTTACAACACGCACAGATATTTACAAAATTGTACGTGTGCCAGATGCTCTTAATTGCTGACCCGAGAAAATCTGCGAGAGTCGAGGTCCATTTTAACACAACGACCTCCCGCTTCAACCCAGCGATAAAGTAAATAAAATATCAACACGCTGCTAACGCCCTCGCATTAAATTATGGGACGCGCACGTTAGTATTAGCTTTAATAATGTTCAGACATTTTGTAAAAATTAACTGCTCGCGTTGGCCTTTTTATAGCCGGCCGGGTCACCAGCGCCCGTGTAACGCGCCCGCCGCTCTGCAAGATTCAGAGACCGAAGGGGTTGAAAATACTTTAACAAAATGTAGGCGAACGTAACTTTTCTTTTTATGGGCCATGTACATTTTTCTCTGGCGTACATTTAGATTAAATTAAAAATGCGGAATACTAATGGCGCTCTTTCGCCGTTCCACGTCTCTGCCAGTTCTACCAAACACTAGAGTGGTAATGAAAATTGATAGGTAGATAGATAGATAGAATATTCTTAGGTAGATAACTCTTTATTTCACACCAGTAGTTTACTTAATATCTAGTTAAAATAATCACTTTCTCAGACATGAAGTGTAATCTGGATACCTCTGCTGACTGGCGAAACTCGATACGGGGCGTATTGTATACCAAGATAACGTGCGAGTAACGAATAGATTACATGGGAGGTGGCGAATGTCGGGTGAAAATTTTCAGCACCACGCGGCCTCCCACCGCCCACGCTACACGCCAGTAGACGTGGGCGATTACGAATATTGATGCCTCATTACGGTGCGGCTTTGCTGCCTCGGAAATGTCTCGTATCACTATTCATTTACTATATACTATTCATTTCGCGAACATTTGTAACTAAGTCGGTACGTGAGCTACAATTTGCCAACATGAAAAAGTCGTTCAAATGTCACACGAGTTCGAAGAATCGAAGCGCTATTTGAACCCATACCTCTGTCGTGGTAAGCTGGAAATCCAGCTTTGGCGACCAACGTTTACACAATATATTGTTTTATTATGAAAATGTAAATGTCTGTATTCTTTTTATTACTATGTCAATGTAAAGATTATCTCTTTCCTTTTAATTTTCGTATGGATTTAATTAACCGTGATATTTCAACAGAGTTTCAGAAAGCTAAAAGCAAACTGCCGTCGTGCTAAGCAAGAATTTGGGCGATTTTTAGGGTTGCGTACAACCGCGACTGCGACGTTTTTAGAGGTTTCATTACCAACTGGCTGAACTTTGTTTTAATCCTGGCCGAGTATATAGCTTTGTCTGAAGCGGCCAAAGAAGCGGTATAAGTCCGTGCGGTCCTTATTGATAGGTCAGACTAACCCTGTAACACTGTTTTTCTTATAGTAACTCCCCTCCATCGAAATCAAAGAAGCATTTTTTTGTCGCCTACGCCATGGTGTAGCGTATCGTTCGATTGGTATTTTAAATATTGGGAGTGTAGGACAACCATTTTTCGATTTAGAGACCCGTTTAAGAAATAGCTCCAAAGCGCCAATTTTTGTTACAGTCTTTTATTATTTTATTTAAATTTAATTATTTCGTTTAGGAAATAGCTCCATAGCGCCAATTCTTGTTACAGTCTTTAATTATTTCATTTAAATATTTTTCACTTTTTAGTCAACATCGGGAAAGCGTCATGCAGTTCGACGCGTAAGATTTTTAAAATCCAATAAAGAGTCACTTAGGCTTTGAACGCATAAGGATTTTTATCCGAATAAATCTGTGAGATATATAAAATGTAGGAAGGTGCACGCACTTGCGGAAAAAAACGCGCCCGAAAATAATCCAACCAAATCAGTGCGCGATTTATAATCCGCCATTATTCGCAATACGTGCAATAGCGCAGACCAGATTCGTCGCAGAGAAGCCGTACATGTGCTCACTGTGTCATCAGCAAAAGGACGAATGCAAAGGCAACGCATGCGCTCCTTATGAAGTCGGTCAACGGGCACCGCGGCGATTTATGATACGAGTTTGGAGCGAACACGCACCGAGCCACGCAGCTTGTAATATTTTACGCTGGATGCAGCGTTTCTTTACAGTATCAGTTTCTTTGCAGTTTTCGCTTTTCTTGATCAAATTCATCTGCGAAAACTAGATCATCCCTGATATACTTATACTAAATAGATGAGCCACGATTTTTGCCATCTACTAATTTATGTTTTGGTTAATGGTGATCTGTCAGGATCGTGGCAAGTGGCAGTCCCTGGACTCAGCTTACCCCTCTGGGGCGTGAGGTTATGTTATGTAGGTCTCATGGTTAATCCCTCTAAGACTCAAGTTATTGTTATCGGCAGTCCTAGAATGATATCGCGGATCAAGTGGGACCAGCTTCCAAGAGTTCAATTTGACGGTGTCGTAATTCCCTTCAGTGAGAAGGTGAAGAACTTGGGGGTCATTATCGATAGGTGTCTGACTTGGTCGCCTCAGCTAGCGGAGGTGAGTCGGAAAATATTCGCTTCAGCGGCCTCTCTGAGGAGGTTACGGAACTTTCTACCAACTGCGACCAAAATTGCACTTGCGCAATGTCTGTTGCTACCTATCCTCGACTACGCTGATGCCAGCTATCTTGATGTCACCGAAGTGCAACTTAATAAACTTGAGCGCCTCCAAAACTTTGCGATAAGATTCATATTTGGTTTACGCAAATATGACCACGTCTCCGAATTCCGCGCTAAGCTCAAGTGGCTTCCCATCCGTTTTCGTAGGAATGCTCACATTCTCTCTCTTCTGTACTCAATACTGTTCAATCCAGCCACTCCTTCTTATCTTAAAGAGCGCTTTACCTACCTTGGTGATTCCCACAGCCGGGCATTAAGGTCTGACCTGAATATGTCGCTGAAGACTCCAACTCACTCGACGAGGTTCTTCAGCGACTCGTTTACCGTAACGGCCACTCAGCTGTGGAATGATCTTCCGGTATCAATAAGGCGCTCCCCTTCCTCAGCTGTCTTTAAAAGCAAAGTTAAGGAGTTTTATCTGTCCCTGCAAGTTTAGTATTCGTGCATTGTCCTTTTCATTTTGTCTTTTCCGTATGTCTCCATATAGGTACACAATATTGTATTTATTTCCTCATCGCGTAGATTGTTATTATAACGTATTTATGTAAGTTTATCATAACTATGTGTGTAACTGTTTATGTAGGTGTATTGTTATTTATATAAGTAGTGTATTAAAATATTCATATTTGCACCGACTACCCGTCTCTAATTTCCTTCAGCAACTTTCCGTCTTAAGGTTGTCTGGAAGAAATTGCTTTTAGCAATAAGGCCGCCAATTGTACTTTGTATCTTTACATGTTTTATAATATGTGCTCTGGTGTACAATAAAGAATATACTTATCTCTTATCTTATCTTATCTAATTCCACGAAAAATCTCAAATCTCGTAAGTATGTAGAACAAAAGTTGTTGTAAAATATGACGTGTTTCAGAAATTACGCATTTACGAGGGCCCTTTAAGAACGAAATGGCAATATCAAGCTAAGCGAGCAGCAAGCGCTAGCGTGCCTACGCGAGTTGCCCCAGTTGGCGACACGCGAACGAGCAAGCGTGCGTGTCGCCTTATCGCGCCCGACGACTGGCCGAATTAACTCACTTCATGAAGACGTACGACGACCGCCCGACGAATAATACCAAGATTAATGGCGAAGACCGCGCTGGTGCCCCTCCGAGAATCGCAATGAGGTTTAAAAAGGTGCAAAAAGTACACAGGGCACTTCGATGAGCGTCGAACAATAAAATGCTGGGGGACAGGCCACATCTGCTCTATAATACATAATATTTAGAGTACTAGATGTCCCCTAACTTAATGGCCTGACGCAATGCCTGCGTGTACCATGTAAGCCAAATAAATAAATCTAGGGTGTTATCTATCCCTGCTATCCAAGTGAAAAATGTCTGTATTCGCTGCTGATCGTAAGACAAATTGGATTAGTGGATTAGATTACATTCAACAGCACATCAACGTATACAAGCGTACTATCTCTACACCGTTAACTTCTATGCAACAAACAATTAAAGTTTGATCCGCTGTAAAATTAAGTAACTCTCAAAATGTAGGCTAAATTAAGACATAATTTTGAGATTCTTGACTTTCAATGTCATTTTTATAAGACACGTGGTCACCGAAGGAAAATGCCGGCGTTTGAATTCCGGTCATCACTACATTCATGCGGGTGGAGACGGCTCGAATCCACTGTAGGGTGATCCATATTTCCACACACAATGAATACGAAATAAGGAATCAACGCAACCGCACTCTTCTTAAGCAATTTCTTTCACAGACTATATTTTCAGCGGGCGCCGCGGAAACAGACGCTCCTCTTTGAAATATTACGGGTGTCGCCATATAAAATTTCGCCGGTGCAATTTCAAGTCCAGACCACGTCACGTTCCGACCAACTGATACGTAGGTAACCAAAATGGCGCGATAAATCTAAAAGTCCATTTTCATATAAAAGAAAACCGATTAAGGAGCTTTCCCGATAGCGATCGCTCGAATGAAGCTATATATTTTCATGATCGAACGAATTCAAGATTACGGACGGCTGACGGCCGGTGCGTGAGGAAATTGAAAAGGAAAATGTTTCTTTTAATAGCATTGTCCTTGCGCGAAGGACCATTTATTTGCATTTGATTTGCCACGCCTGTTCTCGTCACAATGTATAAACCTTCGTTCGGGTGCGTTTACATAACATATTTTTCATATGTGTATCAGTATTTTATGTGACAGACTTTCTTCATCCGCAATTTACTTTTATGTGTATATTGAACATAAAAGTAAAGTGACGCTTTAACCCTGACGAAAGTTCCTTCTGATCTAGTTGCGAACTCCTTATTTCGTTATGTAGGTTGCTATGTTTTTTTAATGAGGACGCTTCTTGTACTAGTTAAGTAATGTAAACAAAGCCCGGCTCACTGTCGTCTCCCATCAAATAAGCTTTGGTAATGATTAGCTTTGAGTTCCGAGTAACTAACGATTAAGTTATTAGCCTCGTTTGAAGTACAATGTACGTACGTACATGTTTCATTGATAGACGCTTAGTGCATAGCTTATCAAAATACGCCATGTCAAACCAAAATTTAGAATGCTTCGTTAGAATTTATTAAATATATATTAAATAAAACAATATTGAAAAGCTAACGTCCCTCATTGTATAGGAAAAACCCGAGATACGTTCCTATGACGAGTCTTACGGCGGCAGAACAATTAAGTTATCGCCACCTATTACGTTGAAGTCCAAATGACGGGCTTTCGTACATAACATTACAAAAGGCCGAACTGTCAACATTGTGATCAAAATCGTGAGATAGTTGCGAAAAAAATATACGTTTGATCGTCAAAAAGACTTTAATAATGAAGACGTTAAGTGGAAGATGTCTCGTCAAAATTTAGAATAATTCCTGGTCACTTGTTTACGGCAAGGTCTGTTGGCCACACGACAATGGACGTTGTCATGCATACTTCGTGCATTCATTTGTCAAATAAAAATTCGCTCCGGTGGAAACGTAAAATACAATTCAATTGTTATTTCGTGTCGGATGACGTTGTTGCGAAACTGGATCAATGCGTAAGCTTTTCACTCGACAATTTTCAGTAATCAAATGACGGGTACCAAAGTAATATCCCCCGGCCACCGATAGGTCGACTCCCTTTGATTGAAGATTAAACAGCGTTCAAATTGACAAGCGGACGGACGAGAAGCCAATAAACGAGATTCCCAAAATATTTCGCTGGTATAATAAATACTCCATAAAGCCCTTTTTCCCACGCCGTTTCGCAATTGACGTCGGGAACGTCGATCCCCGTTCCGCCACATTAAATTCTTCACGTTTAATCAATTCCGGGGCGGTAGTAAAAAATATCAAAGTGAAGTGTTTCCTTCCGTATCGACGGCGCCAGGAACCGAGCAGACAGCAAATAAATTGTTGGCGTCGTTTCAAAAAGCACGAAAATTGCGGGGGTAGCTCCGCGGACACGCCTTTTATCTGTTACGTCTATCACCGGGCTTCACGTTCGCCGCTAGCACGTAAATAAGAGCAAAAAATTGCCCCGAATAAATAATAAGAGAAAAAAGACGTGGGGACCAGGGACGCATGCCTTGGCGGCGGATTAAGAAAATTCAGATCGCGGGGCAGCTCGTTGTTTGACCCACTTACTAATATCGCACAACTATCCTCAGAAACCCCAACAATGTGTCCGCTACGAACTTCAGCATAAAAAGATGCGGTATTTTTTGAAAGGCTCGTAAACTGTCCCTCGTATCGTACGGCATAGGAACGTATTTCAACATAAAGCGAAGCTCATCATCGTAGAGGGATAATGGCCTCTCGCTGCGAGCGTCAAGTTACTCCTCTCACGTGCATAAACATCCATTCAAATTGAAAGTAAGGCGGCAAAGAGGATATACTCCGGCGTAAGTTATTTAATTCTAGCTCCTATCGAGGTGGTGAGAGCCTGGAGGCGGTTAGACTAAGTCGTAACAAGTAACTATATTCCTATCGTATTATAACAGAAATTACCGCAAAAGCTCTCTCGGCGGGCAAAGAAGTAAGCAGACACTCGACTACGACATCAACCGATGTTATTACTACTTTAAAACTTTAAAGAACTATAAAATTACGTTTTAAAAATGGATAGCGCGCTCCCAAGAAATAACCGCCCGGTTGAATTTTAGTTATAGGACGCGCGAGCCGCCCGTTTATTTCCAAGGGTTGCTCGCAGCTCGTAGCGTAACCTGAGATCCAGAAAAATCTCTAGTGTAAATATGGCGAGTCACGATGTTTGCCGAAGTGGTCCGAGGCAGGCTCGTTAATGCTGCTTTATGCAGTGCAGCCTCGGCGGCGGCGATCCTCTCGCAACAATGTGCCAGCAGACTCGTAAATCCGAAACAATTAGACGATAAATTCCCACTTGAATTAGTATTTTTATTTGCACGTCACGTGCGCTGGCTGCTCTCTCTCTTTCTCTCTAGCCGATTTATGTACGGAGGCGTCAAATTTAACAGCTCCAGGAAAATGATGGCGATCGCCTAGGCCCGCTCGCCTGCGACTCTCGCGATGCGCTATAATTATGTTGGCAATTTATTTTTGAACAATAGAATAGATTTTATTAGACTGTACACGCGGAGTACCTTCGTTACATGAGTTTATGACACTTGGAATACAATGCCCCACTGTTTTTATTTGATCGCTTAGAACGTTCTATTTGAGTCAAGGGCAGGCAATATGCATTTGCATTTTACTTGGTACTCGGTAGATATTTATTGTATCACTATTGATCAACAACCAGATGTAGTAAGAAACTAGTTTTAAATGCGATCAGGGAGCCGGTGCAACCCTTTCGGCCCGATCACTGGTGAGATTAAGAAAAACGAATAAGAACTAAAAGCGTGACACAAAAGCAGAGCGATAAGAGAGGAAAAACGAAGAGGGAACCACCACCGAGTAGACGGTATCTTGCTCTGCCGGGGAGTTATTAAATATTAAAATAAACTCGCATTCCGCCGCGAGTCCTACGCGATACGCGAGATTATAACCAGCACAATGAGAGCGCAGCGCCGATCGTTCTCGCTCCTTATCATATCAGAGCACGAGCTCACATAATTCAACAACAAACGAGCCTCTGCGACGAAAATCTCGCGCGTCTGCTTAAACACGCAATATCTCATAACTAAACAACTTGAGAATGCGCAAATTTTCAGCAAGTCACCGGCCGCTTTTGTAATCACTCTGAAAGGGCAATACTAACCAACATTCACACGGCTCTTTCGCGGCGAAGCCTCTTTATGACGTTAATAATCGCATAACTCACGATGGGGATTGCATCATGGTGGTGTCTCGAAAGTGTATCGTTCGTCGCATCGCTCGGTTTCCCAAGCACCGGCACGCCCACTTACCTGAAACAATACATCATTACAATATTACTAACTGATAGGCAACGCGTGCATTTTAACGATACGACACCTATGGGGTAATTTATATCGTATCAATGCACGGTGTATGTAGTGCCTCTGACTTCTGGAGACATTCCATTGATTATTGCACGAGTTATCTGCGGTCGACGCCGTTCCCTTTATCTTGATTTTTTAATAGTGTTAGTAGATACTAGGACTAAAAATAAGGTAGCACCTCTAGACACATGTGAACTTATTAGTCGTTCTTACCAAAAGTTCAAGTCTTCTTGGCAGATGAACCAGATCTGAGCCAATAAATAGAACAGTTCACAAACAAAACTGAACATAAATGTCGTGATATAAGGTGAAACACGTTTCTCATGGCTGTATAAACGCCAAAGATCCTGGCGACAATTCACGAGACAACATTTTATCTGACGTCCCGCTCGGTCAATCCACGATCAAGTAGGTAGGACAGAGTCATCGTGTTCGTGGTCGAGATACGTGTGCGTGTATACTGTGTTCTGGCGAAGTAGTCACTTTGAGAAGTAGACTGAATGGGAAATATGTTGCTACTTACGAAATAGTCAAACAGAGAAGAAGGTATGATGAGAAGTTGACCATTTGAGAAATAGACCGCTGGCGTCCGAAGGCTGTTGAGCTTTTCGGGATGCCAGCTAAAGACTTTTAACAATTAAATTGTCTGTACCTACACTCGATCGGCTATCGATGCTGTTTATCGGTACTGCCATTAACTTTAACTACCGTTATTATTAACTTAGCTCGTGAGTTTCGATGGGAACCGGCAATAACCTTTAGGTGAAAAAAGTCCGTGTGTTTCATCACGTTGAGTTGGGTCGATACTTCAAGTAATTTTTTTTATTTAGTCAATTAGTATTGAAATATCTACCCGTACCTATAGCATATTTACCAGGTTGCACTAAAACAAAGTATAAGAGGAAAAAAGATAGCCTCTAGTTTTGTTAATAACGAACGGCAGGAGTGTAATACTACAATAATATTTTGTTAGGTCTATATTTACGTGTAACGAGAATATCGTGTATTGCCTCGGAGCCCTTCTAAATGCCCACAATTTCTGCTCGGGCGATACAAGAGGCGGCGGTCTGATAGCGAGCGCGCCGCTATGATAAAATTTTATTTAGAGGCATTAGCATTCGCGGCGGCTTATCAAGAAGCCTCTCCGCAGTGGTCGTGCACGCGTACCTGTGAATTTCCTTGTATAATATCGCGATTTATAAATACTACTATTACAGAGTTACACGGTTGCCAGCCGACTGGCTTAACAGGCATTTTCATCCGAGTTAAAGAAAAATCGCTGCTTTGCAGACAACAAATAACATGACGCTGAGTGTTGGAGACTTAAATTATCACCTCTTACTTATACCGGTTTGATCGGTTATCATATCAATCAATCGATCTCACATCCCGTCCTCCCTTAATAAAGTGTAAAGGCGAAGCGGACACTTAATCACGATTCACGAGGCGCAGCTTAAACAGCAGCTAATTTCCAGAATTTATCATTGTTAAGGGGCGTACGTGAACGTACGGCCGCGGGCGCCTATCGCGATCTGTGGATCTGCCTTCGTGTGCAGGCGCCGATGTCCGGGCTAATGTTGCTTAATTAACTCGTATTCATTATCGGGTAGAACACGGAATGAGCGCGTGCTCCATCGCTACAGGTGCCCCGCATGCGGAAACAGAAGACCACCGCCTATAACCGCACCTTATCTATGGGACTAACCAACCAATCGACAGTAGCCCTTAGATTTGTATCTTGTTTCAACAGCGATAAATGGTTCTTTAGTAGGGAACTTTTGGCCACCTTTTAGGTGTAATTTTAGCGGTGGTTTTAAATAATAACTGACGCAGCAAAGTCGCATAAAAAAAATATTTTGCAGAAACACAAACACGACTTATAGAACCATAGCCAGCAAGAATGAATTCCCTAGCAGCCAATAATTGGTGCAGTGTGGCAACCACAGAAAACGTAACAATCTATTTTAAGGACCTGTGGAGCAGAATTAATTGAAAATTCGACCCTTGTAATTGACGGAAACGGAATTTATAATTAGTACCCTCAAGGCACTTATTTGCTACTCGTTACCGATTATAACAATGAGACTAATTATAAAAATATTTCAGCCCCTAGGCGGAAATCTGGGTAATCTGCGAAACGTGCGTGTACGACTGTACGTACACAATCATTATGCAAAACACACACCGGATGCGTGCCTGAGTTATTACTAAATACATAATAAGTCTTCCATCTCGTTAGTTGGCCACGGACCGTCTCCAGAAAATCAAACAAATTATTGCACGTCGATTGCTTTGCAGAAAATTGTTTGTTGACCAACCTGACAAAACAAACTTGTGTCGTGTCGAGTTAAAATTTTACTACATGTATTTTTGTTATGAAATAAATAATTATCCTAAACTTGTGACGAGTTTTTATAAGCATTACTACTCGTATAATTGTTACGAAATAAATCATTATCTATGTATCTTTCAACGTTTGTGCTTGGTTGTACTTTACCTAAACCGAAGAAATCCTGCATTAAGTTAACAGTCCCTGGAACTGTTACTGTGATATAAGATGCAAATTCTATGCAATTACATCGGTTTTAAAACGAGATAACCGGCCGATAACAAGTAATGTATTACACAGCGAATGCTTAGATTCATTTATGAAAACGGAGTACACATAAATATAATCATTTAAAGGCAATAGTGATAAATTTTACAATAGAGCACGCTTTGTGTTATTGGCTCTTGGAGCAGACACGTCGTGGGTAGCCGGCAATAAGCACAGCATCACTTTGTATACCTACAACGTGTAAATAAAATAACACAAAAGAAGCAAAAGTTTGACGACAATTTGACGACCTCTGTGGCGCAGCGGTAGCGCATCCGCTTGCCATGCGAGAGGTCCCGAGTTCGATCCCCGGCTGGGGACAAAAAAAACCCCCAGGTCTTGGATGTTTACATGTTTGTGATGTCGCTGTTTCTGGTACCCACGACACGGTACCTGAGTGTGGGGCCAGAAGCAATGTATGTGCCAGTACGCAAATGTAAATATAGCGGCAGTGACACGCCGTGACCTTTAGTGTTCTTTCCTTTTTTTATGTTATTTAGTAATGTGTTTTAAGTTTGTTTTGTTATTGTGGCGTGTATACTGTGGCTATAATAAATGTTTTTCTTCTTTTTCTTCTTCTTCTAAATATTTACAGTTAGTTGTAGAACCTTGATTAACTCTAAAGATTGCTCTTAGCTATTGGTAATAGATCGGTACAAGAGTAACAGTTTTCAGGCTACAGGTTTCTGTAAGCGTGCGTAAGTATTTGAGAAATATTTCCGTATGGGGACTGTTGATAATATTCGGGATACTTAGAAAACAACATTTATTATCAATCATATTCCATTATAAAGGAAAAACTGCGTAAAGAACTCCAAAACTTCACAAACATTGCCCAATCTCTTTATACCCTACATATAAATAAGGCAATCGCATAAGCGACTAGCCCTGTTTTATGCAAATAACTACGTTAAATCAGTCTCGAATGGTAAACAGGTAAGCATAAAAATAAATGCGACAATAACAGAATCCAACTATCTGATACACTTTACTAGTTATTGCGATTCTGTTGAAAATCACTAAAATAGTCTCGTGAACAATTAGAATTCCCAATATTGACGATGCATTTGAGTGAGGACTCAAAAACTTCGAATATCTATAATATAAAAATGAATCCCCTAATGTGTTGGTAAGCGCAAATCTCGAGAGTAGCTGAACCGATTTCGCTAATCCTTTTTTTAAATATTCCTTGAAGTACGAGGATGGTTCTTACGAAGGGAAAAATAAAAAAAGTAAAGAATCGACTGTTATAACATATTTTAAACTTTCGCGACTTGAACACAGTCGCGGCTGATAAGGCTGATTGAGCGTAGTCTGAAACCTTATCAGCCGAAGATGCGAATGGGTGCCAGCCATCATTCTTCCCGTGACCACGATGACTGTAACGTCGTCGAAACGTCGAGGTAAAATAGCAATAAATTACTAAGCGCTTAAGCCCCGAAAATATTCTAATTATGTAATTGACTGTTAGGCGGTACGAAGTTCGCTGGGACAGCTAGTTGAATATAAAAACTACTAGTTTGTTCGTAAAATTTCAAATATTATTTATTTACATCAATAAAAATTTGAAAATGGAAGGGTTTTGACGTAATTAGTGAGCGTAAGTACGCTTGTTTAAGAGCCCGAGGTTTTAAATACACTGCGCGTTGATATTTTTAAACCTTCTAAAAAAAATATTTAAGAAAATGTTAAGTAAATGTGTCGGTTTATATTCCATGGGACGAAATGTTTGGCATATGATACCTGTACATGTCTGCAAAAAAGTGCGAATTTTAACTTCAATGAAAAAAAGTCCTTGCTACGATGCTAGGTCCGCCGTGTCCGACAACACTTACCAGAGTTTGATAATCTGATATTTATAGTGAATCTCAACAAAATAGTATATTTGGTATTACAAAACCTTACGTGAGCCCCTAACATTCAGTAAGTGTTATGCTGTCATTGTCATACCAAGCGTAAGAGGTTGTCAAAGTCGATAAAAACATTATCGATAAGTGGCGATTGAACGAATTGATGGAAACGAAAATTCGAAGGAATTAAAAAAGCATCAAATAAGTATAGTATTTTCTAAGGTTAACACGAGCAGTAGACATAATTAAAACTGTTTTTATACGGATTTATGCTCGTTTATTAATTTTTTTTACAATTTTCCAACGTTTCGGCACTTTTTCAGGTGACGGGACCACGGCACCTGAAAAAGTGCCGAAACGTTGGAAAATTGTAAAAATGTAATAAACGAGCATAAATCCGTATAAAAACAGTTTTAATTATCAAATAAGTAGTTCAGAGGCATTTATTTCTGTAAGAAATGCTTTAACAAAACTGTCATAAAGATTTGCGATGCACATACATAGATATGTATATATATTAAACGGCAATTGCAACGTAGCCGAAACTTCGGGAATTAGGGTTATTATGTTTTACGTAATAAATTATGTAATTAAACCCGTTTAGTATACATATAACACTTGTTTCTATTTTATCTTATTTATTTTAAAAAAACCCAGGTCTTGGATGTTTACATGTTTGTGATGTCGTTGTTTCTGGTTCCCACGACACAGGGTATCCTAGTGTGGGGCCAGAAGCAATGTATGTGCCAGTATGTAAATGTTATGTTATGTTATTTTTAGGGGCCAAATTGTTATTTCGCCTGTTGGTTAAGTGGGCTGCAAATATTAAGAAGAGTTTCGTTTTTTAGTTATTTTAATTTGGTGTAAAAACCTGTCGTAACTGTGTCATGTTATATAATAATAATTATGCCTATAACATACAAAACGGCCACGTACCGGGCCATATTGCAAATTTAATACGTAAATTTATGTCGACAGTGATATTGGGAACACTTACGTTTGAAATCATAGAACAATGTTGTTGTAAACTGCCAACACTAATTACCGTTAAAACGGATATAAGTGTTTTTAATAGAGGAGACTCTGTACAATCTTAGTGTTTTCGTTGTAACTATTTGATTACAAATTAATGTTTATTATAAACCGCACAAGTGTCTATTTTAAAACTGTACAAACATAACTCATCAGAATAAATAAGAAAAATACGTAATTAGCAAGGTAAAAATTGCCAGTAGTAGTGATTCGTCAAAAGGTGATGTAGCAAGTGGTACTACAAAACAAATCTAGTATGGGTGATTTAATTTTAAATTTTGAGTTGTTAATAATAGGAAAGAATAAGGAAAATATAAAAAAATATGTAAAAAGGTTTTCAAAGTTGCAACTGCTCAAATCTATGCTTTTACTTTTCTGGACAATCAAACAGGAAATTTAGAACGTTTTAAGTGAAACGCCGAAAGATAATATTTTATGGATAGTTCAGAAAGATTTTTATGTCATGTTTAGAAGACTATTACAACATCGAAATATTTTATCGACTGAGTCAAACCCTTTCCCAGAGGGAGAAAACCCAAAAAGAACAGGATGAGGTTTGAATGACCAATATTATAAAACTAAAAACTAATCACAAAAACGTACGGGTCATAAGAAGCATTAACTGTTAAGTTGCTTTGATTTTTACAGAAATATAGAGCTCATTTCGTTTTTTTCTTCTAGGTTTACTCTCGAATCTTTCATGTCATACTGACAAGAAAACAATCTGTGCCGTGGTTATTTAACTGCGGTAAGTGGCGCGACGGAAAACAAGGAAAACGTCAACTGTGTCGTGTCCACTGGGTATAACGTCCTTGTATACTTAAATATCATTATATACAGGGCGTTCCACGGCTATGCCACATGGAGGGAAAGTACCTTGAATATTGTAGCTGGAACATTTTACTGAAAAATACATTATTGTATTTTAAAAAAGAACTTAAACTGCATTCATAGATTTTTAAATAATTACATGAATTGACCCGGGAACCCAACCCACTACATGAAAAAAAAAATTGTTTTATCATACCGATCGAAAGGCTTTACCACAAGGATAATTTTTTCTAAACAACATAATGTCAGAAATAAAAGGAAAACCATAAATTTTGATAAAATGTAATTCTTTTGATGAAGCCTTTCCATTATTAGTATGATAAAGCTACAGGTTTTTTTTCTTGTGTAGCGGTTTTGAATACCGGATCATGCATGCAATTATTTAAAAATCTATGAATTCAGTTTAAATTGTTTTTTAAATCGAAATATAGTCTTCTTTCAGTAAAATGTTTCATGTATAATATTCAAGGTACTTTACCTCCATGTGGCATAACCTTGGGACGCTCCGTATATACCTACCCTGACATATAAAATAAAACCCTGCCACTTACGACCTCACTTTCAACCCGATTTATGATCGTACCTCGAAGAAGAACAAGGATATGGCTTTTTACAACTTAATTTAAAGCGGGTCACCATTTTATTTCTTTTTATATGTAATAGATTATTTCCAATTCCGTACGATAGAGATAACGTGTTTCCTTTCTCTGCTCTGCCGACTCATAGGCTAATATATAAATGCTAATTTTTCTAAGATCAACTTATATGATCTCATGATTATAAATTCTGGAAATCCGTTTCGTAAGAAACTTTATTGAAAAAGTAGTTACATTGATAAAATGTAGAATTTTAAATATTCACGATCGTTTTATTGTAATATAACGAATCTCTTTATTTAGTTTCTGTGATGTATCCTGCTCTTATAATGTCTTTGTTTCTTTTGTTTCTTTCAGATGATCATTTGCCAAGTTTTGGACATTACTTGGCAATGTCTAAAAAGACAGCTGAATTATGAAACTGTTACTGCTGAGGAGGTATGAGAAAACAAACAGCGTAGCTAATATTGCTATAGCACAATGAGACATAAGACATAAGCATTAATAGAGCTACGACTTAATAGTGTGATCTTTGAACACATGAAAGCTCTATTGATGCGTACGCCAGCACAACTCTGCGCAAGAGCAACGCGTCAATCAAATTGTTGCACAACAGAGGAGAAAGTAGCGATTCGCCACCTTAATATCTCTTAACAACCTCCACGACAAATTCAATTATTCCATTTTTATGATTCATTGTAATTATATGTAAATTTGCTTACAGAACAATTGTCGGGATAAAAAATGTAATGATTTTTGTTCGTATCATGTCGCAGGCGTAAATATTCATCGAGTCAAATTGACATTCACTACGGTCCGTAGGCAGCGCTGAGTCGGGGCGAGGCCGCGGCCGGGGCGCGCACTCGTATTACAATTAGAAACAATGACATTAGCATAGATGGGCGGTCCTGACTGTCAACCGAAACATTCACATTACATCTGATCGGGAGATCTTTATTTATGCGAAACAAATTAATTGATCACTCACCCCACAAGGAAGTTCTCTTATATCGATAGAGGCTCGTATATATGAAATAAAAGTCCCTTTAATGCTCCTGAAAGCGATACTAAAACACGCGGCCAATTTTTATTTCTATCCACGTTGTTATATACCGCCACTAAAAACACTCAACCGGGCCTTCAATAAATAACACACCATAAAATACGTGAAACGACTTCGAAGACTTAAGTGACTGAAGGAAATCGCCTTAAGGGAGCACTTCTGAAATCATGCGGGGACTAAAAATATGCCACGATCATCTTCACAACGCTTTCTTGCACTTGAGCGAGCACGCTGCCTTGTATGGTAATACGGTCTTAGAGGGAATGTGGGTCGTTTTTCTGAATAAGGTTCTAAGTGGTGTTGGTTTCCACTATCAGGACTCCGCCGCTATTGGAGGGCGTAGGACACATTGTACATTCGCGAAACGTCCTATCGCTCTCGAGTTAGAACTAGGTCAATAAAATGTTTGTTCACTAAAAGCTTCATTTTAACACTATTGAAATTCACGGTAAAACGTAACTTTTTCTGATAAAGCTTTTGGAAGTTCCTTACCTGAAGTTTAACAACGCTAATAGGCAACCAAGTGTGAGTGAACTAAGTAAACCGAACGAACGAGACATTTTTTAATTTTTTTAAATTACATAACACGATTACCAGGCCACTCATTAAGTATTACTATTTTTTTTGTATGAGAACTGGTCAGTTTTAATGTATTTTGTATACACGTATAAACATAAATAGTACGTTACAATTTAGTATGATTTACTTCAAACGGCATTCATTGATGAAGGCTTTTCCAAGGTAACCGTATATCGTTGGTATAACGAATTGAAGCGCAGTCGGCTAATTTTGGGGAGATGAAGAAAGCAGTGGTCTTTGACGGCTGTTACGGAAGAAAACGTGCTAGCAATGAATTTTTTTATCCAAGACATAGGCGAGTTACGTACCTATTACAAGAATCCGCACATATTGCAGATTGGTTTGGGAAGCCTCCACGAGATGCTAGTGCATCTTCGTGTGAGTTTCACACAATCTCACTGACGCTGAAAAAAAGGCTCAGGTGGAATGGTGCCGTCATATTATAAAGAAATTTATCTACTCTGATACTATAATACAAAGATTATGAAACTGAAAACAAAACTCTTATGAACAAACATTACGTATAGGTCGAAAATAAAAGTTTTATTACGATACAGGTCTTGTATGGACACCTGTATCATAAAACGACACACCTATACAACCTCCAGCTGGACCAAGAAGGTTGAACCTCTACTTTAAAAAAAAAGGTTTCAATGAACGAGTCTGCGGCGACGCAACACGCATGCAATCGATGTTTGCGCCTTGGCGCCAACATTTTACATTTAAAAAAACTTTTTAATATTTAAAGAAAGTTTGGTTTTGTTTAATATTATTTTATGTATTATGAGAGTAGATAAAGTAGTGTATGACACTGTACATAAATTGGTCTTATAACACTCGTGTGATACTATAAAAAAACTCGCCAACGGCTAATTTTGAAAAACACACTCGTATTGTAAGAACCCTTATTATGCAACAGTATCATAAACTACTATTGAAGCATGTTCGTCTCGGCATGTTTACGCATCTTTATAGGAGCCTTGGATTTATCAATACGATCCAGAAATGAAGCTCCAGTCGACGGTTTGGGTGTTTCAGGACGAATGAACGCCTTCCAAAATTAAGCGGTCTAGAAGCGGGGTGAAGATTTTGATCGCGAGCTTTTTTAATTAGACTGGCTATTTTGTATAAATTCCTTTACGCATTTAAAGAAGCATCAACTTGGAATAGTAAATACTACCTAAGACCCCGCGCATACGGCGCCGCTAAAAACGATGGTCTTTCTGGACAACACGACACAAACTTCTAGGTCACCCTCCTTAGAGCCCTGACCTAGCTCCAATTAATTAATATACAATTATTGTCGCCGGAAATTTCGACTTTTCGATGCAGTGTCATTGTTCGAGAAGGCTGTAAACCAGAGTCAGTGGCGGACTGGAAAGTGTTTCGAAAACTGTTTCGGATGCTTGAAACGTATACTATAGTGTTTGCATGTCCTATTTATGCGGAACTCGGGCCGGTTTGCCTCGCACTTGGCCGGCTACCAGTCTTAGCTACCCGTTCCCATAGCGTCCTTTGCAAAATAATGCTTTTATCCGCCTTCACTGGTTACCCCCATAATTCCATTCTTCGTATAATGCGACTTTTGCCCCAAGTCGAAACCCGTGTTCCCCGTGACAAACTTATTACAATAGGCGGTCGACAATGTTTTATTCTTTTCAGAACGACATCCTACTAATGGAATGGGTCCGCCAGTCAGCGTTTATGATATAGGTCCTAAGTACAATACATTCACATGCCCTAGTCTCAAACTAGAATACCCTGTTCTATAATAACCACACAAGGTCATCATAAACAAGGAAACACACCCAGACTGAGGGCATTTGCACAAATCAATTTAGGCGGCCTCCAGCTGGAATTGAACCCAATACTTCTGTTCAGTAGTCAAGCGTGCTAACCGGTGGGCCAACGAGGCATATTTACCTTTCTAAAATACAGTGTTCTTAATTTTATTAACCGATTCAATTAATAAGGTTGTTTCGGTCGAAAACGGCATCACCGATGTTTCTATTATGGATACCGCAACCATAAATCTGTTGTTGGCACAGATAGTTTAGTAATTAAAGGAAAAATCCGGGCAGTGCTATCTTTTCTAACTAATGAGTGGAGCGAGAGCACCGTAGACTCGCCGCAGTACTCTCGACACTTATCTCCTTGATAAACCAGTACAAATGGGTTACATGTTGCTTCCAACCCCGACACCCCCCATTATTTCTTCTTTAGCGTCTCGAGCAAGTTCAGTTCGCCTTTATCAGGACAGACAAAGACGCGGCTAATGTTCATTACGGAAAGTGTAACCAATAGAATCTCTCGCCAAACGAATCTGGACAAGCAAAGAACTGATTGCCACGAGAGAAGATAACATAAATAAACAATGAATAGGCCACCGAGGAAATATACCAGTTAACTAATGGGAGCTTAGATTCCAATGCGGAAGGGGCGTAACATTTTATTGTACCTAATTGTCTCCAAGCTCTTGAAGTGGCGACGATAAATTCCTGGAATGTTTATGAAGGGACGTCACTGCTTGGAGCCGATTCTGTATTATACAACGGCCACAGCACGTGGGCCGGCAAATAAACGGATCTTAACATGTCAGGATATTGTCTGAGATCGTTTTATTGGTACATAATTTAGAAAGACGTGTAGGAACGACGTAAACTGCAGACCCTTTTACGATACGTATAATGTATATGAAATAAAGGTAGGCGGTTTATTTTTATTCCGTTAATAAATTTCCATTTGGAAAAACTTACAATGTCCCAATATTCAGTCCTCTTTCCATATAAAACAAAAAAAAGAAGAGGACGCTTATTAAAACACAGTTCGGTAATTTTTTCGACAATAATTAAAATTACTAAACATAAGTTCATCCTACGAATGTTTATAAACGCTATACCTACTGAAAGCGTGGCACAAAGGCACGAACAGACGAAAAATCGTGCCTTTGATTTTTGGCTCCGAAATCCTCTGGCTGGGAGTAAAAGAGTAAACGTACAATATAAAAGCAAAGTGGCAAGAGTGGTTGTGATTATACTGGAAATTGGATACAAGAGAGCTGTCGTAAGTTAAGCTCGGTAGTATTACGAGAGGCTGCGCGGCAAATAACGTGGACAAGACCTCCGCAGCTATAAACGGGACACTTAGCTGGCATACAAATTCTCAGAAGATCCCCGCATTTATTTCGTTTCTAGAGAACACTTTTATGTCGTCCTCGCCACTACACATTTCGTTCGGCTTTGCCGGGAATCCATCAAAATTAATAGAGAATCATCCACTGATATGTTGCGTCTCTGCGCCTATTGCTGTTTGCTTGTTTTTTCCGTTATTGCACGTATTGTCGAAGCTGTTACTACTGAAGTATTATTCATTTTAATTCAATTGGTTATAAAAGTGATAGAAATAAACGCGACATTGCGAAGTCACGCAGTGGCCCAAGAAACATAAACCTTACGATTGATTACGGGACTAGAAAGAGTTACGCGACTTTTATTATTTCGTGGAACCTGATAATAAACGCTTAAAATGATCAATAAACGACGAATATTGATGATAAAAGTATGAATCCTCACAAGGTTTACAGAAAAGTTTATGGCATCGTTAATTCTATAATATCTCTGACTTCCTGGTACTTATCTTGTGTTTGTATGATTTTACTGCAAATTACAAACATAATCTTACTATATCTAATATAAATTACAACAAAGGGACTTGAGATAAAACAACCAATGTTGTTAAAAGGGGCCACATAATAAATTCATTAAAGTCCGTGCTGTCCGTAGTCCTTTTCGTTGGTGTTTGTGGCTTCAACGACAAAAAAAAACTCGTGTGAATTAGATCAAGGAAGGAGATCCCCTGCCAAGGCTCTACGTTCGCACCTTAGTAAATTTTAAATTTTATTATTTCGCGCGTCGCGCTCAACACTTCAACTCGAAATACTGGTACATAAAAAGGCGGCAATGAGTTGCGAAAATTATGTGTGATATTATCTTTGCAATCGCAATATATTAGTCTAAGCCGAGCCGTTTCATTAACCACCAATCCGGTTAATGAACGTCGAAGTTTTTCGCTTAAATAAACATTAAGAGCAGAATGGACGAGGCGGGGCTGGACCTTTTACCGGAATTACGTTCTGGCGAAGTATTCCCTTTTAGGAGAGCGCGGAATGACTCTACCTCGCAAACATATTTCGGTAACCCAAAGATGCCGGAGATCTTTGCCCATAATAGACTATAGTGCTCCATAAAAACCTGTACTTTGAGCATTGTTCTATTGTAGGCTTTTTAGGAATAGTTGTAATTATCTCAGATTACAATGTATAAATTGTACCATGTCGATTACCCTCCAAATTATAAAAAAGCAAA
Source organism: Yponomeuta sedellus (assembly GCA_934045075.1). Lineage (NCBI taxonomy): Eukaryota > Metazoa > Arthropoda > Insecta > Lepidoptera > Yponomeutidae > Yponomeuta > Yponomeuta sedellus. The sequence continues at coordinate 13,616,719 of OW203735.1, read as the reverse complement.
CAATTTTGCTCTAATGTAAAAAAAATCTGTCAAATTAATGCGAGTACAATGCACACCCTGTAGTATAAAAAGAAATAAAAAAAATTAAAAGGACACAATGATTGTATTTCTGATTTAAGCCATTTCAAAAAACACAACGTCTAATCAAAATGTTAACAACCACTAGAATTGCGCATTTTAAAATAACTCTCAAATATTATGAGGTGTCAGGGAATCCTCGAAGCACGACTCGACTCGCTCTTGCCGGCATTTTGTCTACCTGGAATTAGCACACTGAAACATCCAGCATTTCCGTCCGAAATAGACCTTCGCTCGTGCCATAAGCCGCTACAAAAATAAAGAAGCAAACGTTGTCAGCAAATACAGTGAGCTAGCGAATTCGCAGGGCATCCAAAGCGGTTCGAAACCTCTGTCCGGGGACGAGATTAAAACTTCGCCACTTGAGAGTGCAGTGGCCGGGCAACCGGAGAGAAGTTTACTCCGAGCAAAAGTTAATATAAGCGAAATTTGTCCTGCGGTGAGCGGATTGCGGGTTGTCCGATGCAAGTTGAGCTGGCGAAAACTGGCGGATAACTCCGCTGAACCGCTGAAGCACCTGCGCTCGTTTCACACTTTTAATGCCTGATGACGGTGTTTTATTGTACAAAACGTAATAAAACTAGCAAAGTTGCCGTCTAGACAGGGTAATTAAATGGAGTCGTTAATGTTATCTTGCACAGTATTAATCTAACTCAACCGAAATTTTAAACAGAACAGTAATAACAGTTAAAAAGCATTTACCGCAATAATAGCTCAAAAAGCTACATCCATTAATTTGGAGCCAGAATTTCACCAGCAGTAAAACCAAGTCCACGTTTTATTCACACAAAGTTTAAAAGCATCCGAAACAGCCAGCAGGCCACTGTTTCACGGACTAAGCTTTCCACTGGTACATGTAAAGTGTAACAAAGCTGTGGTCGCAAATGAGGTCGGAGATAGCTACAAGCGCGGAAGTTAGTGCGAGCATAAATTAAAACAAGCGTTTCCATAAAAAAGTTGATAAATGGTGTTGCGCGGGCGGACCGTCCAAAAAAAGGGAAATGACGTCAGGCGGGCGCTAACGTGTTTCATTTTGCACTGAACATCTGGCCCGTTTTCAGCGCTGGCAAACTGTGGACAGCAGCAGCTGTAACCCCGCTCGGTGCGTCACTAACTGCGTTTCAATTGAAAACGAATAAATAATTGTAGCTTTTTCTGGAAACCGTAGGTATAAAGGAAAGTTTGCCCGAGTCAGGAGATCTAAGAAATAGACGAACTGTAATTCAAGAGATAAGCGAAATGTAGATTTAGTGTAGATTGAAGATAGAACTAGATCTAAAGTACACATTGCATATTTGAATAATGTTCATAGTGTGGGATAGACAAATATTTTAGGTTCGATATGAATTAGTGTATTCAAGAATGTTCTGGGTAAAACGTACTTGATTGTAATCATATATTGATTGTAATTATATATACAGTCAATATATAACCAAACCGCAATGCTTTCACACAAAGGACGATGATAAACGGTTAATTTCCTAAGTAAGGGACAGAAACCTACAAACTATTCATGTCCCAAAAGTTGTTTAATCTACAAACGCTCCCTTTAATTGGTTAACCACGGGCCTCTATTAACGAAATAAGATGAGAAATCAAAGTATTTGCATAACAGTGAATTCAATTAGGCCACACAAAGAGGATTAAAGCTTTAATAGAAACCGAACTTCCTAACTATTCCCAAGTTAAATAATCAACATTACAATGGCACAATTAAAGTTTAAATTTAATTCGTGTGCATCCATCCGCCCACCGCCACCCATTTTAATCAGGATAAATATTCTTGAGATATTGTCTGGGTTATTAGAGTATCTTCTGGCAATGAGAGGTTTCAATCTAAGAAAAAGGAACAACACGTGATTGACAAGAACGTGGCTAAAATATTCTTGGCGATCGAAAACGTGAAAATAATTAGAGGTATATTTAAATGCACTTTAAATATACCTCAATAGTAGAGCGAATATGGGTGGAAGGGCAGGTAGAGGGGCGAGCCAGGCGGGTATAGGTTCTTCTTCTTCAGGCTATATTAGTCCACTGCTGGATATATCCCTCCCCTAATGAGCGCCATTGCGCAAGGTTGTGCCATCATTGAGGGGTAATGCCCATAATCCCCACGCTGGGCATGCGGGTTGGGCTGCCCACCCCCCGGTTCGTGTCCCTTAGTAGCCTTTTATGACACCCGCGGGAATAATTTGGGTTGGTGCTATTCTCTAGGCTGACACCACACAGCAGGGTATAGGTACTTCGACTAAATAGGGGATGTATTAGAAGTGCTGTTTATTTTATAATAAACCAGAAAACTGGATAAAAACGGATAAGCAGGTAAATATAGTCAGATCAAGTCAAGAAGTAAAGTAGTAATGATGAAAATGAGGGAAATTTCGAAATGTGCGACATAATTTAAATATTTGAAAATGATAGACAGAAAAAGACATATTATAAAAAATGGTGTAAAGAGGTTTGCACCGTTACAAGGGGTATATAATAAGCATGCACGCATAGCAGTAAGTTCCTGTGCGTGCATGCAACTACTAATAAACGTGGACCAAATCCATATCTTCCGTATGAGAAATCTTGACACAAAGCCATTGAGCTATACGTAAAACATAAGACTTTGGAGAATAAAGCAACACATTTAAGGCCAATTCCTCTTGTCGAAATTTACAAAGCGAGCGTGATTGGACATTTTATAGTTCAAACCATTTGTTTTAGAGCTGTTTATTAATTTATATCGACAGAAATTATTTTGTACTGAGATATTTTTTTATCATAGTGGCTTCATTTTATTGCTGTGTGACTATTACGTCACATTACGAATAACAGTTCCTAATGTTATATCTGTTATTTTCATAGTTTTTCTTCATAAACGCGCCGCAAACACTGTTCATCGATGTTTTGTACTATGTATTCAGGCATTTCGTCTGACAGCGGATTATTTGTGTCAGCGACACTTAGGATGGAAACTGACGTAGTGCAGGTAGGACTCACGCACTGAAGGTAGTCCACCACATGTTTGTGTTTTGTATTTAAAAAAAACCGGCCCTGTCTGCCTCGTAGGTCTAGCCGTTAAGGCGCTGGGGTACCAAGACATAACATAACATTTACATTTAGACAGAGGTCGTGGGTTCGATTCCTACTGGGGGCCGCTGTACATTTGTACAAGTGACCTCAGTCTATGTGTCTTTCCATGTTTGTGACGTCCTTGCCTGGTTACCATAGTACAGGATATCCTAGTTTGGGACCAGTGATTGAGTTGTGTGGAAGTTATTATTCTTTTTAATATGTGCGTCTCGGGCCACAAGTAGTGTAGCGACCTGTAGTCGAAGTCAACGACCAAGTCTGAGTCGACCTCACGTTTAGGGTCCCGAACAGAATACAAGAAAACATATTTTTGGGGTTCCATAGTCAACAAGGTTTACTCGTACTTAGAGTTTCGGCATGTCCGTCCGTCCTGCCCGTTTGACTATCCCCGGCTTAGCCCAAATACATTTAGTACTGGAAAGCTGTATTTGACATCGTCAACGAATTAATCATGCCAACAATAGTTTGAAATACCGAAAAAAAACCTCTCACCTACATCAAGGACGTGACTGAATAAGGAATTAGGAAATCTGCAGAAGAACCCGACTACTGATATAGCCCGAAGAATTGCTCAGTTGAAGTGGCAGTGGGCGGGGCACAGCCCGGACAACTGATGGCCGTTGGGGCGAAAAAGTTGACATGGCGAGCACGGACCAGACGATGCAGCGTGGGCAGGCCCCCACCAGATGGTCTGACGACCTAGTTTCAATGGCGGGAAGTCGCTGGGTGCGGACGGTATATGACCGGGAGACTTGAAAAACTATGAGGGAGGCCTATGTCCTGCGGTGGGCGTCAAATGGCTGATGATACTCGGGGCTGCAAGTGATGCAAATTACTTCTGCCAGACGTTGCTGCCAGTACGTAATAAAGAGAGTATTGTAAAGAGGTTCGAAATTTCACTGATGTCGGTGACCGCCCATTAGCTCAGTTGGGAGAGCGCTGGCACGGTTAGCCAGAGGTCGCTGGTTCAAGTTCCGGCATGGGTGGAATTATTAACCTCTAAATAGGGTTCTAAAATTGTCCTTAGCACGGGATAGAGCATTAAAAAAATATAATCATGATCATAATATCAAGCATTTTTTCTCGTATACCGCACAATATGGGTTATTTATTAAGACTTTATCGCATAAAAGTAAGTGCACAAAGATGAACTTAATACTAATGGCATTTCCTACCAGTGATCCCGCAGGAGGTACAGGAGGTACCAACAGCTAAAATTGAGGAAGGCGTGTAAAAAAGAAAGCGCTTACCCCCATTGCTTTTGGTTGTTTGTAGAAAAGTGAATAAAATCAGGGCAGTAGCACATATATCGAAGTTAATAGGAGAACTATCACAAGTAGCCTTTACAAGTTATCGATCGAATAATAGACGACCAACTAAAAGGAAAGCGTCGTAAAACATTAATTGAAAATCACTTCGGAATTTGCTTACATACATTCACGCCAAGGACTTATTACACTTGGTTTGTACTAAATGTTTTAGACAAACCAAAAAAATAAAATAAGAAATTAATTACTAAATAAACGACATCCTTCAATCGCCGACTTAATATTTTACTTATAATTTTTGGGCGATCCGCAATATTATGATACTCTGTCTAAAGTTCACGTGGTCTACTATTACCCAGGCAAACGGCCGGTCGGACGGCAGAGAGACGCATACGGAACCCTAAAAACAACTTGACATCAAAATTATACTGCCAAGAAAGTGGAGCTACAGGTTCAGTCCGTATCCCTGATAATGACAGATAATATTTGCCGTCCCGTAGCGCGGCTATGGAGCCTAGCACCCCGGAGCCACTATCTGCGGACGCGGTGCGCCGAGCATCGTTAGCCGAGCCCGTCGGACGTGCCCAAGCTTCCGGACGCTTGTCAATTAGACGCACAAAGTGCCGCCGCGTTCGCGCCAACATTGCACCACATAAATCCCACCGACTGACGTTTACAACAGCTACAACGTGTCAGGGACCTATCGCGATGGACTAGTTCTTGCGCAATTTTTCCAGGGTAAGCGACATTTATTTATTGTCCACCTATCGGAACGAGGGAGTAATTTTGAATCAAAACGGCCTCACGGCTACACTACATGAGACAATGGAGTTGAAAACTAAATACGAACGAACGGTGTGTACTTTGGCAAAATGCCACCATGTTGCGTACATTCCATGCTCTTTAAGGCATGGTTAATGCAAATTAAACTACAACTAACACTAAAAGCATTTAGGTCGACTCCTTGGGAGCGTGACGTCACCGATCCGAGGCGAAAACTTACAAGAGGCGAACAATACGTGTCGCTTGCGCAACTCGAGCGATCGGGGACATTCCTTATACATCTCCTTACTGTATTCTTACAAAAATTAAAACGTCTAGATTTTTTCTAATATTTGACGCTTGTTCTAAGTAACATACAATCTGTTAGTAAATATTTTCTTCACCAAAAACAATAAGGAATTGGTAGTAGTGATGCTTTCGATTATGCACTGGGACAGTATAATAACTTTTAGTGAAAGGTAGAAACTTGATTTGATCAAAGCTTGACATACACATTTATGTAACAGCTTTGTCACCGTGGATCATTTGAGAGCTCGCCAGCCGATCGCCGTGGAACAATGGCAGGGTAATAGAGCCATTCGTCGGCTCATTGCTTATTCATCCACGCCCCCGACGCCTCCGCTGGCCCGCCAACCGACGGCGATTGATGTCCCCTTGTACTGCTGGAGTGTCGCCACCCTGTAGGCCCTACCAAGAGGTAGTATACCAGTTGTCAGATTCCCGTTGACAAACCAGGATTTACAACTCCATGGCCCGTATTAAAGAACGATGCTCAAGCACAGATTGATCTCAGATCACTCAATCATTACTTGAGCGCTAAATCGATGCTCAAGCCCTCCCTTTATTTTCAAACAGTTCTTGAGTAGAGATCAGCCAATCACTGCTTAAGTAGAGATTCAGAACTGCAATCAGATAGTCTATGATCAAAGTTTGTTTTCCATGACAAGAAAAATACTAGTGTAGATTTTTATTCAGTTTTACGCATGTTACAAAAACGTGATGATGAAACTTAGTAAATTATGTGAAATATACAGAGGAAACCAAAATAGTTTTTATTTATTAGGAAATAAAAATGTTCCAAGTTTCTTTATTTCGCTATTAGTTTGTAGTGAACCGTATATTTTAAAGGAAGCAAAACGTTCACACTTCTTATTCGCTTTGAGTACAGAACGGAACGTAACAAACGTCTGCGATAAAATAATTCTCTCTCTTGACGTCTGTCTGTTTATTTATGTTTACTAAATTTACTAATATCTGTACATAGTCGGTTTGGTATAATTTGAACATTAATCGCTGTTTTGAAACGAGGTGTGAGAAAATGGAACTTCACCGTAGTGGAGAGGATCCTTCTTGTGAAACATAACAAGTCAACTTCACTGCAGTGGAGAGGGTCCTCCTCGTAGAAGATAAAAAGTCAACTTCATCGCAGTGGAGAGGAACCTGCTCATGGAACATAAAACTTCAACTTCACCGCAGTGGAGAGGAACCTGCTCGTTGAACATAAAACTTCAACTTCATCTCAGTAGAGAGGAACCTGCTCATGGAACATAAAACTTCAACTTCACCGCACTGGAGAGGAACCTGCTCATTGAACATAAAACTTCTACTTCACCGCAGCGGAGAGGAACCTGCTCATTGAACATAACACTTCAACTTCACCGCAGTGGAGAGGAACCTGCTTGTTGAACATAAAACTTCAACTTCACTGCAGTGGAGAGGAACCTGCTCGTTGAACATAAAACTTCAACTTCACTGCAGCGGAGAGGAACCTGCTCGTTGAACATAAAACTTCAACTTCACCACAGTGAAGAGGAACCTGCTCGCTGAACATAAAACTTCAACTTCACCGCAGTGGAGAGGAACTTGCTCGTTGAACATAAAACTTCAACTTCACCGCAGTGGAGAGGATCCTCCTCGAGGAAGATAAAAAGTCATCTTCAACACAGCGGATTTATAGGATATGTTTCAATTATTTCCAATTTTATGAGCAATAAAAAAACTGAGATTGTTTTACTGATTATTTTATTTATTCCTTTTGTGACTGTCATGTTGGCCTAGCCACTAAGGCGCTTGGTTACCAAGACCGAGCTTATGGGTTCGATTCTCACTGTGGGCCTATATATTTGTACAAGTGGCCACATTCTCGATTTACTTTCATGTTTGTGATGTCCTTGCCTGGTTATCATAGTAGGTAGTGTTGCTTGAAATTTATTCAATGAAACCACCCCAATATTAATGTAATAAAATTGTTTTTGCACATAAACACTTATTAGAATCCATGCAGTAGGGGTCTTGAGCGTCCCTTAAATGCCTAAGCGGCTGCTGCTATCATTAACTATTTCGTCATAGTAATCAAGGTTTTCGATATGAATTTTGCAATAAACATTCCAAATTGACAATTATAATAACTGGCCGATCGACTCTCAAGCGTGGTTCCGACCACACTTCAGTAAATACAGATTTGATCTTTACTTAAGTAGAGATTGCTACCCAAGTATCGTTCTCGAATTAGCTATTACTCAGTTGAGTCGCGCTTGATGAATCTCGACTCAAGTAACGTTCTAAAATTAAATCCATACTCAAAACTAGTCTTAAGTAGATATTGGCGCTTGAGTACGCTTCTGTAATACCGGCCCATGTCTACGACGCTTGTTTTCGAAGTCTCCGATACGTCTCCAACAAGAAGCTAAAGTCTCCATGCCTGTTAAGCCTGTTTAAAACGCGGAGTGCCAGCAGTGTTAAACCAAATGCTCGTGAAGCTATAGGGTTTCTTATAAACGATTGACATACCTTAAAATGCTAGGGGCAATGATATCTTTGACTTGAAGACAAATCGTTCTACGCGCTCAGGGCCTTAGAAACAAAAATAAATAAAATAATAGAGCAGTGATTTAACAAAACCTTCCGCGATAATATCCCCATCGGACAAAACGTAGCAACAAGGGCCCGACGCAGTGTGAATTTCTCTAGAGAGCGTACACTATTACCAGTCTCGAGATTGTGATCGCTCTGAGCGTCCCGCGCCTAGCAGACACTGTATCCGAAAGGCAAGGCAAGGCAACGCGTCGAAATATTTTATTCATAGGACGTGTGATAAATGAGGAAGGCCGCGGCTGCATCACATTCATTATTGCCTCACGCGTAGCGTTATCAAAAACTTGTTACTGCGAGCTCCGAGGGTACGATTGACTTTGTTCGAGTCTCGTTACAAACAGAATTGGTCGTTCTTCAGTAAACAGCCAGCCTTAGATATTTATTCGAGGTCGTCCGAGTTTTATTATTTATTGAAGTGATTCACGCATAAACAGACGGAGCGCAGAAATTATTTCGCTTAACATTAAATGCAAAGGCGTTCACGAGGCACAATGCTAGGACTAATAAAATATTCTCTAGTTTACTTTGAGCCTGTACAGCAGTCCCAAGTTTCGTAAAGCCCTCTACAATATGCACCTACGTATTTATTTAACGGAGACGTAAATAACATAATTCCTTCACGAGTCACGATAGCGAGCGGTTCCAAGGAGCGGTTAACAATCGTTCAATTTGTAAAGCCCGCGGCGCAAGGGTCTCGACAATGGCGATGCACGCGACTCTCCGAGTGAACATTCTCATGAGTAGAATAACGCACAACAATCAAGATGTCATTTTTCAACTACCCACGCCGCGAACACCGCTACGGACACAGTCAGCGTCTACGTACCTGCAAAGGTAGGTCCCTATAAACGCGCTGAGAGAGAAATATGGCCGACACAGCACGCACTGCCCGTTCCCTACAAAAGAGGCATCGTGTATGTCGTGATACAAATCTCGTAAGTGAACAACAGTTTCAGTCGTCCACTTTTTTAATACTTGTCTTGAAATAAGCCTATGCAATCGAAGAAGGCCCACAGAGCGAAAGTTATATTCCATGTAGTGAAAACACTTCAAAACAGTTTTTTAACGGAGTTGTACAAAACAAGTGAGTCATGTCGTGTAGTTGCGCAAATTATTTTCCTCCATCGTCGGCATAAGGGGACTTGGGTGAACGTAGCTCCAGGGCACCCAGACTCGACTGTAACGAGTGTAATTAAAACTCTGACATTGGGAATAAGCATCATGTGCTGCGTGCGTCTATGCTAAGCACATCAAAGTAGACTGCATAAGTGTTAAGTAGTTAAACAGCAGAGAGCTCGCTGTTTCTGCTCATTATGAATTCACAGATGTCTGCGGTGTAATTTATCGGCTGTGGAAGATGGAAACTGGTAAGAAATGATAGTAATTATTGACACGAACCGCCGCGCTCCGAGACAACCTTCCACCGTCCACGTCCAGCGAAGTATCACAACCGGTCACTAACTCGAAAATTCCACATTCATAACGGAGTGGGCCCTAGGGCTGCGACGGGGGCAATCTGAGGGAAGGCTCGTTCGCGATCCGTAATTCATGCTCAATGCTAAAATTGAGGTGATCCAAACAAGCTGGCTTGCTGATAAATAAATAACGAAGATACCCTTTGGCGCAGGAAAAATGTCAACGAGGTGGAAAAAAATAACGTTATTTACCTATTTAATTATATACTTTCTAGAATGTCCTTCTTTGTACATAGTAAAAGATAAAAGAAACTTAATAATCGTCGGTCAGAAAAAGGGGTAAAGGATCGCGTATCCAAGAGGGAAGGCACCGAATGTGCAAATAATAGTAAAATTTTATATATTTTAAATATTGTAGTAAGCAGGAAATATAGATGTTAAAGGTTTTTTAAAGTGTTCTACAAGTTTGTGACGTTATCGTCAACGGAAGGATTTGCACTGCCCTAACTTTTCTTCGGTTTGCTCAAGTACAAAATTACCAAGGCGTGAATGAATGAACGAACGGGTGAACGAACGAATGAGTTTATAAATTAATAACTGTAATTTTATTTTACATCTTATTAATACATTTTTAATCGCGAACGAAACGTGTACTAATAACTTCTAAGAACAATCCTTCTTCTCCACATAATCTTCGTTATCAACCCTTGTATGTCCCCACTGCTGGGGCACGGGTCTCTTCCTGCATCCCAGGAAGGTTAGGCCATACTCCACCACGGGGGCCAAGTCCGGGTTGGTGGAGAATTGTAAGACAGTGGCGGGCCTTCCTGTCAGAAGTTATCAAGCCGCCCATAAGGCCTCTGACACGACTTAACGACTGCCATTATATGACAGCCGGAACCAACGGCTTCACGTGCCTTGCGAAGCACGGAAGCGCTCGGAAAAATGCCACTAGCGGTAGTCACGGGACGCTCACCCATCCCGTACCTGACCGCGCCTGTTGTTGCTTAACCAAGTGATTGATTCCAATCACTCGGTTCGCCTAGGCCACGAGCCCTTCATAATACATAATCTACGAGCAATTAATAGAAAATAACAGCTTTGACGTTGAGTTTTGTTTTTTATAAGTAGTAATTTTTGCTTTTACTAACATATTATGCAAAAAATATGCAAGTACTTACTACCCTATATATTACTAATTCAGCAACAGTAAGGTTAACTACAAGATAATGCTTTAAGTTCGCCTTTGTAATTTTTAATTTTGTTTTAATAGTGCAATTAAGAATTTGAAAAATTATAATAACATCAGGCTACTTGAAAAAAACATCTATTTTTAGATGAAATAAAATCACTCTGTTCTTTTCAATAAAGCGATTTGTACAAGTCTAGTACTTAAGCATAAACACGATGATTGAAAAGGAAAACAATTATCATGTAACATTTTATTAAAGTGGCTTAATATGTATATGTCACCGGAAAATAACAAGATCCGCCACTTTATAAATTTCCTAAAATTTCCTAGGAAAATTATAAACTTTCGTAGGATTGTAAACGAGAGATATATTGTATTATCTTACGCCCACATTTTCGCAAATTGATAAACTTACCAAATTCAAGCGTAAAATAATAACGAAACCCTACCTGTGCTCTGATTGGTTCAATAAGTCACGTGTTCCTGCTTCATCTAGAAATACCGTTGATGAAGTGAAATTTACCACAGAGCTACGAAAGTTTTATAGTGGTCATGACCAAAATAGTAAGAAGTTGATTAAAAAAGTCTAAAATTAAAAAAGTCGTTAAAATGATGTAAGACTATAATAAAGCTAAAGCTTTGGGCGTCGCAATGTTGCAAACCGAAATTAGGTTCGAAATTTCAAGAGAAATTTCGAACCTAATCCTAGATCTTCGGGTGTTAGGTTTTTTTTATAGAGGAAAAAAAATGGGTTCAGAAGAAAAAAATCATACAGCAAGATTTTGAGGTTAGGTTTACAGAAAATTTAACAATAATTTTCTCGAAAACTACGCATCTTCGGCAAGAATGGATAGCAGGTAGGTAATCGAAACTGATCAATTTATACTAGTTTGGCAAGTTTGATCGTACCTAAGTCTATGGACACAAGCATTGCCACTGTCGACTTCAACCAATCAGAGAGCAGTGTGTTATTTGCCGTATTTTATAAAAGCGTAAAATAAAAAGCTCTTCTGTGATTGGTCGAACTGTTTAGAATCTTACGAATGGTTAGTTTATAAATTAACCACGAGACTTCGCAAATTAATAAATTTGCGGAAATGTGGGCGTAAAACAATACAATTTATCTCTCGTTTACAATCCTACGAAAGTTTATAAATTTCCTAGGTAATTTATAAACTTGCGAATCTTGTTACTTTCCGGTGACATATAAACAGATTTAATGGGATTTATTTAAATTTGCCTATCATATAATTGCGATTATACCCGGTATATGTATACGGGATATTGAGCATCGCGAGTCTTTATAAAAGTATTTCCTGAATGGTCCGTCCACTGAACGATTTTGTGATTTTTGCTCTCTTTACCATACAACCACCATCTTGAAGACATTAAATGAGATTAACAAGCAACCGAACGGGTTGGCGTAAGAGTAAATAGGTAAACACCCAATACAGCTTTGTTTATGGACTCTTATGCGTTAACAGTTTGTTAAACGGTGTCAGTTGGTACTTTGGCATGCAAACAACTGAACAAACGATGACATTAACTTTGCAGTAGAAAATTATGTAAGCTCCGAGCATTGAAAGAGAAAACCTCGCCTTATAGTCATCAATATCGTAGGAACACATTTTTACTGGCAACAATAACTTTAAACGTTATTTATGGATGTCGATTTCTGTCAATCAATCTGACATTTGTTCAACCGTGATTTAATTTAAAGATTTAGTGCGTTAAAATCCCAGAAACTAGGTATTCATTGGCGCGAAAGAAAAATGGTACGCAATGTAGTGAAATATATACGTCGGATAGAAAGTCCGCGGGATTGGACTTTATTTCTTTCAATAACAATACAGATTTAGTTGTCAACAAGTCTGATTGATATCACGTATAGTTTGTTAATGAAGATTAGCCACTTTGTGTCTTATTGAAATAGAAATTCACTATCACATCACAGCACACTAACATTATAAGTAAATGATTAGGCTGATGTGTTGTCGACTGTACCATAATGATGAAATGAAAAGAAAAGGTGTTATTTAAAGTAGCGCAGAAACTGCGGCTTGAACGTTATAATTCAAACTAGGTGTCCATTTCAAAATCCAGATCATTTTGGAGAAAAAATAGACAATAAAACTCCAAACTTAGTCTTTTCAAAGTCTTAAATTAATAGAGTTTACATAATTACTATAAAACATAGAACATTTGCTTGTTTGAATTCCAGATATATTAATGTCATGTGATCTATGATCTTAAAGGTCAAGAAACTTCGTATGTTTTTTTTATTTATATGATATTATTATGATATGAATTAATTACGATTATTAAGTTTGTGCAAATGTGCATGGCTGAATAGTTTTGTTTACTTGATTTCAATATTTCAAATATAATTAAAAATAAAAATGTAAGGTTACGGTTCCTCTTCTCTTATACATACCCTTACGTACTCTTTGTGAAAAAGTGCTCGTAATATTTTTTCAAATATAAGTCTGACAAAAAAAATTAAGTGGCCAATTCAAGTTGGTATTACTATGCTAAATGCTACCATATTATAAAATAGAAACTTCGCTCCGTTAAATCAAGCATTCTATTTTCACGGGTAGGTTTTATACGTAATTTGAAAATTAATGTGAAATAACTACATTATACAATTAACGGTTGTCCAACTTTTCCCCTTTAGGTTGTTCAATAAGACTTGCTTTTTGCTAAATTTCAAGGTGTTGACCTAGTTGGAGGTACAGTAAAGGTTAAGGATAGTGATTTTGAGTGTATGAAAAATGTGACATAACTTAAATTAATGGCTTTCGTACTTTTCATTTACTTACAGTAGACCTTGCTTCTTGCCAAATATCGTGACTCTAGGTCAATGTGAAGTACCCCATGGTGACAATGAGTTAAAAAGAAAAACGCATTAATAACCTTGCCTTTGTTACATTCAAGAAGCCGCAAGCCTTGCTACTAGATATTTAAACCAACTAGTCGCGAAACTCGTTCCTGCAAAAAAAGGTCTTGACCTATGAGGGTTTTGGTTTATGAGATACGGACCGAAAATTTTTTCGATCACTGTCATCCATGCGCCACCTAGCAGATTGCCATCGGGTTCAATCACTGTTCAGCGAGAGCGGCAGGTGTCGCTCGCTACTTCTGCCGATTCGTGGCATTCACTCGAGTTAGGCTTTGTTTATGCCTTATAGAGACTCCGATACGATTTACTTCGGCAACGGCGACATAATCGACGCCACGTAAATCGCCAAACGCCAAAATGCTGTGGCGAAATTATTATTAAAAAAAAATATTGATTTAATTTCTATACTATCGACAACAAAAGCCATTTTTACAAACTGTTTTTACTCGTTCTCAAGCCTTGTATGTCCCCATTGCTGGGGTCCCTACGGGTCTCTGCATCGCAGGAAGGTTAGGCCACACTCCGCCACGGGGGCCAGGTCCGGCTTGGTGGAGGATTGTAAGACAGTGGCGGGCCTTACTGTCAGCAGTTATCAAGCCGCCCATAAGGCCTCTGACATGGCTTACGACTGGCATTACATGACAGCCGGCACCAACGGCTTAACGTACCTTGCAAAGCACGGAAGCGCTCGCAAAATGCCTCTAGCGGTAGTCACGGGACGGTCACCCATCCTGCACCTGACCGCGCCTGTTGTTGCTTAACTCAAGTGATTGATTCCAATCACTCGGTTCGCCTAGGCCACGAGCGCTTCTGTTTTTACATTTTGAGTCATTTCAACACATTTTAAAGCCAGAGAGAGGTCACGCTGATTTCACCTGAGTGTGAAAACCGAGGGCAGCGCGTGTGTTCAAAAGCTCCATCGGCGACGCGACGCAAATATCTAGAGCCTAATTAGGAATATAGAGGTTCTTTACCTGTGAGATGGTTCCCAGTGAACTCGAAATCATCGTCTTGGTCCCAGTGCTTCAGCGACAGCGTTGACAGCGGTGTCGCATTCGCAAACTCCAGATTAGCGAAGTGCCAGTCCAGTATCTGACGGTCACGGACTGACAGGTAGACAGAGCTGAAAGGGAAAGATATATCTGCAACGTTTGCTTTTGTTTGACAAGTAAATAAGGTCAATGTATGTAGTATAATGTGGAGTGGATAACGAATTAAAGAATTTTGTATTTTTTTTTTTAAATATACGACGTTTCTATGTCGCACGGGTCGTGTTTCCTCCCTGGGTGGGTAGTACCGAAGCTACTCTATATATGACAGTACTGTCAAGAACAAAATTGCAAATCAATTAATGTAGATATTCAAGTAGGAATCATGAATCTAGCTAGATAGACCCCGTAAATTAATGTAGAACAGAGATCCTTGCACCCAAAGATTTTTCCTCCATTTACCACCATATATAGTAAAAATTCGGAAGGCCTGGTTATCATGCGGAATCTAGCTGGTTAACACTAGCTAGATTCCAGTCGTCTGTAAGTATCTCTTACCTCGGCGGATTACTCTCGAGTTGCGTCATCTTATCCTCGATCGTGGCGTTTTGTGTCAACAGAGCTTGGTATTCGTCGCACAATTTGTTCATCTCCCTGTTGAGCCGGCGTAAATTGAACTCGTGCAGAATGCTCGCGTCTCCAGTGGCACCTTTGTCTCTTTCCACGAGCAAGGTGTCCTTCTCTTCCTTCATTGACTTCAGCAGGTCCTGAATGTCCGCCATTCTGGTGAATAATTACGGTGTTGAAACAAAGGAAAGAAGAAAGAACACGTCGACAAACCTGCAAATCAAATCTGCCAATTAATTAATATGGCGGCTTCTGGGATCGCTAGATACCTTGCTATGGAGTCTGAATCATGCGCATCGAGCGCTTAAACGATTTACAACTAGAAAACCCACAATTGAAATTTATAGATCACATAGTTATCGAGGCTGCAAGTGACGCAAATTACTTCAGCCAGATGTTGCTGCCTGTACGTAATACAGAGAGTATTGTAAAGAGCTTCGAGGTTTCACGGATGCCGGGTAGTCGCCCATTGGCTCAGTTGGGAGAACGCTGGCACGGTTAGCCAGAGGTCGCGGGTTCGAGTCCCAGCATGGGTGGAATTTTTAGCCTCTAAATAGGTTTTTAAAAAAAACATAGTTATCTGTTTACTTACTTCATGACATTAGCTTTCATTTTTTCTTGCATAGTGATGACAGCTTTCAGTTGAGAAATCTGTAAAAAATTATAGAATAAGCTACGTATTTCAAATACTAACAACACTATCATACAACCAGAGCAGTTGATTATATTTTTTTTAATGCACTAACCCGTGCTAAGGACAATTTTTTTAGCCTCTAAATAGGTTTTTAACACAGAGCAGTTGAGTTAGCATGATCTAACCTATAGTAGCAGTAGCGATGCTAAGAGCGATAAAAAAGACTCTCGTACAAATAGATATTATTGTATTATTAGATATTAATGTATAATATAGTTATTCAAAGTTAGCAAAGATAATTTACAAAAGGAGGACTTAATGCTAATTGCATATATCAATATTAATAAGTTATTTTTATTTAACAATTTCAAGTGGCGCACCCAGCTGTGTACAGTGCTACACAAGAAATAAGTCTCGCAGATGTACCTGCGCAGATGACTAAATTTTGGATGTGCGGCAAGTTGATCGACCAATCAGATAGTTTTATTTTATGGCAGGCCGCACGCCTTTGTTGCTATTGGTTGATTCAACGTCATCGATGCAGGTGACTATTAGTTAGGCAATATTAGCGTGAGCGAAATAGGTAGCGCTACTGCGGCAATCAATTCTGCACCTTAACCGTATCGGTTAAAGATCATGTTGAATGTACTTATAGTTTCGGGTACTTTCGTTATACTTCTTCCTAGTCTGCGCGAACGTAGATTCCCGAAGGGACTTTTATGATGTGTAGTACTGTAACTGCTTGTCTGGCTGATTGTTTGATAATTAAAAAAAGATATATTACATACCCATACAAAAAATTCATAACGCTGTCCCACAATAGGCGCGTTATTATAAGTCGATAATACGGGATGCGTTATTGCGATATCTGTTTTTAGTACATTATGTATTAGGACGGCTACGAACCTAAACACTGCTGCGATAATAACGACGCAATACAGTAGGACGCTTGCGTTCCTCAGTCTTGCAATATTCCGATATCAATCAATCAACCTGTACTAATCCACTGCTGGTCATAGGCAGGCATCCCACAGCACGCCACTTCTCTCTGTCCTCGGCCATCCTCATCCAGTCACTACCAGCAATCTACCTCAGATCGTTGGTCCAGCGAGCCGGTGGGCGTCTTACGCTGCCTTTGCCAGTTCGTGGTCTCCACTCAAGAACCGAACCCAACGACCATCGGTTCTTAAATCGATATTCCGATATCAGTTCTTAGATTTCCGCACTTAGCCTCATAGTTGGGCAATTGTACGTAGCAAGCACTGAGGTATATTAACACTTCACACTCTAGGGGTTTACTAACGATGTTTTCCTTCACAGTTAGGGAGTGATATTTCTACTATAATTTAACAAATGTACATTATTAAAAAAAATCAAGTCATTGGTACATTTTTTAAAACCTATTTAGAGGCTGAAAATAGGGAATGGAAGAAAATATCAGAAGTGCTTGATTTTTTTTTTTGGTGATAGGAATAACCTTCCTTAACGCGAGAAAAAGTTTCAATTTTTTTGTCCTCGTAGTTAATTTTTAAATAATCTTAATATTCTTCCATTCGTCGTTCTGGGCTCGGTACGGGTTAACAGACACATTCCTTGGTCCCCACTAATGAAAAAAAAAATCTGTGATGACAATGACACTGACAGCTCCCGTCGTTGTCATCACAGATTTTTTTTTCATTAGTAGCGGAGCACTAATGAAAAAAAAAAGTCAAGCACTTCTGATATTTTCTTCCATTCCCTATTCCACCCATGCCGGGATTCGAACCCGCGACCTCTGGCTATCCGTGCCAGCGCTCTTCCAACTGAGCTAATGGACGACTCACCGGCATCAGTGAAATTTCGAACCTCTTTACAATATTCTGTATTACGTACAGGCAACTTTTAAAATTGTCCTTAGGACGGGTTAGTGCATTAAATATAATAGAATCATTGGTATATTGCACACGGGTTTCGAATCCACGACCTCCCGATTGAGAGGCCAGCGTTCTAGCGCTCCGTTACCACCGCTCTTTTTAGAATAATTAGAACATGTGTTTTAAGACCCATGGCGTCCCACATACAGCTGAGAGATCGTTAGTAAGTACAGGACGAAATTTGATTTTACCGACGGTAACGAGTGTCCTAAAAATCTATAATATGGATATTGATTTATCAACAGGCCAAACATTTTTATCATTAAAAGTAGCTATGGAAGATGATTAAGGCAACTACAAAAAAGGCAATCACAAAAAAATAAGTTAGATTATTAGATCAGACAATAATAATAACTTCCAAACAACACAACACACCGATTATTGACAGCTTACCTGCTTGTGCTTACATTTGCGAATTTGTAGTCGCAATACCACACGCTAACGGTGAATGAAAACATCGTGAGGAAACCCGCGGCTTGGTTGGCTCCGCACGTATTGACTAGTCTTTCCTGTGGGCTAGGCCAACTAAGCTGTCAGGATGGTATAGGTGCTGGCTAAGCCTACACCATCTATAAAACCATGTCCCAGGCACTACAGCGTCGGAGTGGTCCCTTCACTCATCTAGTGTGAGTGAAGATACCACTGGACGCTGTATAAATCATCTCATTACGTAGATGGAAAAGGCCAATACCTACCTGCTTGTGCTTCACGTTTTTCTGCTGCAACTTTATGACCCACTCCAAAGCTTGTCCAAGAGAGACGGGTGTATCGTTATAGTAGTTGAAATCGACCTGGTGCGACAAATAAGACGTTGCGTCGAGAAGACGGTTGAATTCTCGCTCCACCTGTAAAATACATCCAATACAATTAACTTTAGGTTCCATAGCCAAAAGGTGCCAAAAGAACCCTATTAATAGCCGAGCGGCTGGATGAGGATGACGAAAAGAAGTGACTCGTCTGGGAGAGTCCAACAGTGGATCAGTAAGAGCTGATTGATACATTGATTGACTGAATAGCCTGCAATTTTTGTCTCTTTGCCTGACCTTTAAATAACTTTATCTCTTGAATCATAAATACAGTATTATCCAAAAATTCAGGATTATCCAATAGATCATAAAAAAAAATCCAAAAATTAAAAAAATAAGGGGTTCCTCTACAAATGTAATTTTTTTTTTTCTTTTTTGTCTTATCTATCATAAGAACAGTAATACATAAAAGTGCCAAATTCGGTGGTAATATCGTCCAGTTCCAATAGAACTTATTCTGAATGAAAGTAAATAAATATTTGGGAACCCTCTCAGTGCCAAAGTTCGACTTAAGTACACCTGGCCGCTTTCTGATATCCAATCGGAGTATGGAGTGTCAATCAATAATCGATTGCAATAATCCGCTATTTGACACGTATCAAATTTGACGCCATAAATGAATATTTCCTATAGTATTTAACGTAAGAAACCGAAATATATTGATTTTGCTAAGTAAGTATGCAGTATGGCTGCAAAATTTGCAAAGTAAAAATTTTTTTCCGCGTTTAATTCGTAACGGCGAAAACGCTATCCGCCATCTTGAAACCATCTAAAGTATGTAAACAAAAATCTTTCAGCCAGAGCCAGTGGACATTGATTATTATAGGACTTACATCAAAGTGATCTTCACATAAATACACTCGAGTTTCAATTGATAAAGAGTCGGGGTCTCTTTTGGCAAGTTTGAGCCAAGTTTTTCTAATGTTAATTTCACTGGGTACACGAATCCACAACTTCCCGGGGGTCTTTATTTACGTGTTTTTTCATTCTCGAACAATACAATGATGATAATTGGTATATTTTGGATGTAAATTCGATGAAATCATGGTTGAATTGTTGTTATTTCACTATGCTCAGAGATCACTTACAGAAAATTGAATGTCAAACTTTGTTTACAATGTTTGGACTTCAAACCATAGACAAAAATGGCTGACCGCGTTTTTGGCTGTTTAGGAAAATAAAGTTTTAGAATATATTTTTATATTGCTTTTAGGTCCTCAAAAAACATACTAAAATATTTTTTGGTCTAATGGAAGAGTTATTTACCGTTTAAGACTTACTCGAAAAGAGAGTCAAACAGCGGATTGAAAATTAAATTATTAAATTAAATCTTGCACACCATTTCATCCTTATGTTTAGGCACTTGGTTGCCAGTAGCTTCGTACAAAGGACACTTTTGCTTAATCTTGTGCAGTTCCATGTTCATCTGAACAGACAGTGTGGTCACTGGATTACCACCCAGTCCTGTCACTACCATGGCCCCTGAAATGAGATTAGAATAACATTGAAGAAAGTGTATACCTCTAAACTGATGTTTAGAGAAATTACAAGATGATGAAACTGCCACAATTATATAGATGTGCGAGTGATTTCATATACATAAATATTATTGGTCAATTTTATACTGTTTAATATTGCACCACCTGCTAATCTTGTCTCCAAAACTTAAGTTAGCTGGTAGATTTTGCTAAGTAGCATTAAGCTCGCCTACGTGCAAAATTTTTATGCAATAAAGAATTTTGCACATAGTGTGTGACCTGGTGAATGGTGAACATCTAGTATCCCAGGCTACTCATACTATGGAAGATATAATAAATAGACGCTAAGTCGGATTTGAAGTCTAATTCTACTTCTATTACCAATGTGACAGTTTTTCATGAGCCACCCATGACATCCACGGATTGGCAATCTGAAGCTTTGAGGTATGAACACGTGAAAACGTGTGAACACGTCAGACACTCAGGTTTTGCAAATGGTTTCCCTTCACTGTTTAGAAATAGCATTGTGCTACCAGCTCACAAATGTAGATAGCATAGAAAAATAAATCATTTACACAATCCAGAATCAGCACCCCATGGATATGAGGCCTGTATTCTACCACTACTACCATAAGTGTGTCATAACAAACTTACCTAAATCAGCAACATAAGGCCCTTTCCTGTAAGTAGTGATACGGCCACCAACCCTGTCACGTCCTTCAAGTATCACTACCTCACAACCAAAGGACTGAAGCTGTCTGCCCGCTGCTAAGCCTGAGACACCTGAAAAATTTATTAGGTTTTACCATATATCACCTTAGAATTTTGATAAAAAAAAATTTGACTTGAAATTGAAGTTGATAAACACTTTTGCCAAAATTGTTAATATAAAATATTTTTTTTGCTTTTGCAAATTAGTTTTTTCACATGAATTCTGGCATGTCAGGTGTCAGTCGTTTTATAAATAGGAAAAAAAAGTTGATTAGTAAGTTTACACACAAAATCAGTATAAAAAATTGTAGTAAGTACCCTGCTGCTTGAAGCCTTCTGATATTGATTTACAGATTTGACCGATATTGTATTTGTTTTTCAGAATGAACTTATGTCCCGCAGGAATTATGTCCCACTGATGTAGGGTCAGTGGGACATAATTCCTGGGACCATTCTAGGCCATAAGAATACAAGAAACAATGTTGAATTACACTTACCAGCACCAATTATGATAACTTTTGGCCTTGATTTTCCTTTAGGAGGTGATGGTATTGGTGTCAATCTCTCATAAATTCCATAGTTGATAAAGCCATGGCGCTCCAAAAATGCATGCACTCTCATTACGAGGACAGGATCACCATTGTATGGAGGCTGAAAAAAAATGTTATTAAAATGAAACCACTTTTTACCAATATTTCTTGGTGCCACTTATTAGGGGCAAAAGCCAGATGGATACCACATATTTCACACTTTATGTGTTAAAAAAATGTAATAAACAGGGTAATGATCCATTTCAAATTGTGTTATTTTTGTACATGCCCAGTACTTATGATAATTATTGATATCAACCCTTTGTATGTCCCCATTGCTGGCACTTGGATCTCTTCCTGCATCGCAAGAAAATTAGGCCAAACACCACCATGGGGGCCTAGTGCGGGTTGGTGGAGGATTGTAATACAGTGGCAGCCCCCAAGATAATTATTATTACTATTTTATACACTAGAGTAGAACTGAAGGGTATCTTATCAAATTGTATAGTTTAGGCTAAGGTCATAGTTATACAATACTTTGAGCTAACATAACTGAAATGCAAGAGGCCATTAAAAAAGGAGTAAGTCTATGTCTCCCTGACTTTACAAATTAAAGTTTGATATTATATATATTCACACAACAGAAGCCCAAGCCCAATGGAAATGACCTCTGAAAGACATGTAATACGTATTTCACAGTTAATTACTTTATAGAACTGAATATACAGAAGTAGTTACATAAACATTAGCATTACCTCCATTTTTTGAAGGGTGTGTTCATGAGTCAGTTGTTTTTTGGGATCTTCAAACCACATCTTCAATGTACGATTTCTTATTTGGATAAAGGTGTAGCTGGATGGACCTTGCAGATCTCCAAAACATTCGGCTTCCAGTGATGACATTTTATCGAAAGGCAGTCTTGATTGGAACGCTGCGCCTTCTAAGCTGTAGATATTTAAACGATTACTTTAGGTAAAACAAATATATATCACACATTAAATATTACACCCCTTGGTTAAAGGGTCAGGTGAAGGTAGTGTTACTCACTTATCCTTTCGAATTATATCTATCTATTTCTATAATCAGCCCACATCAACCCACTGCTGGGCATAGGCCCCCTTTTTACTGTGCCTTCTAATTCTATTGGTAACTATTGGTACCCGCTTAACAGTGGTTTCCACTGTTTATTTTCAAGATCAAAACGAAATGCCTCAGCTGTTGTAATAAAATGTGGGTTTCATTTTCAAGCTTTTGTTTGTACAATTATCTCATAGTATTACTGTATTTTTCTCAGTTACACCTAGGTTTAAACGGCTGACTCAAAACTGTCTTAGTGGAATGTATCTTACATCAGTATTAAATTCAGTGGCATAGATACCAAGAGGCGAGGAGGTGATATGACCAGGGGCTGCATACCTTAGTGGAGCCACTGGCTATTGGCCAGCAAGATTATATGTATCAATTTTTTGTATTTTTTTAATATAATTTTAGTTTTAATAAGGGAAACAATTTTTTTTGCCCAGTTTCTATAGCCAACATGCTTTGGCACTGTCTAAAGCCACGTTTTCACAGTCTTAGTGTGCTCGGTCCGAGTGCGCCATCCGAGTTAACTAATGCTTCTGATTGGCTATTTTGGTGTTGTCACGAAAAACCGTCCAATCAGAAGCATTAGTTTACTCGGATGGCGCACTCGGTCCGAGCGTACTAAGACCGTGAAAACGCGGCTTATATCCAAAGTCCTTGATTTTAGCAGTACCTACTGATAATATGTTTGGGAACATACCTGTTTAGCATTTCCTTGTACTTGATTTCCTCCATATCATCGTTTTTAGTGTCTTCAATAACGATCGGCTTTTCTTCCTTTTTAGTTTCCTTGATATCGGCAGTTGTGCGACTCGAGGAGGACTCACGCCGACCTCCGAGGGACGCTGGGCTCGAAGATACAGCTTTACTCTTCTCAGAGTGATCGGATTCAGAATCATCTTGTTTTAGTTTGTCGTCCAATTCGCGATTTTCGGTCTGTAGATCGATAACATAACCTAATTAATGAACAATAGTGCTTCGATATAATAAGGGAAACTATTAGGACTAACACCATTTACAAACCTT
Organism: Yponomeuta sedellus; assembly: GCA_934045075.1. Taxonomy (NCBI): domain Eukaryota; kingdom Metazoa; phylum Arthropoda; class Insecta; order Lepidoptera; family Yponomeutidae; genus Yponomeuta; species Yponomeuta sedellus. The sequence continues at coordinate 13,593,329 of OW203735.1, read as the reverse complement.
CACACGCTTCCTGCGGCTCATGGTCAGTAAAAATACTAAGATTTCTGTAATAAATTTCAAATAGTACGGTGTTTTTGGTGCAGTGCTCACGAAATAAACAAAACAAAAACGCAGAGTAGGTTTTTAATCTGGTGCTGTCAATCTGACAGTGCGAGCGCGTTTCAAAGTCATGTCAATCTACGGTACATTTAACGCCAAAATTTATTATGCTTCAAGCGTGCTTCGAGCAAAAATTAGAGTACTTCTAGGGCGAAAGTGAACATCATTTGATGCATGATGCAAAATGCAGAGCATTGCTTATTTAATTACATTTAAAATAAGATCGGGTGTTTCGTGGTAGCAAATTTATTCCCTCCGGAGCAACTGGACAGATTTGTCGTAAATAACTACTAGCCTTTGGTTTAATTTATTGTTCTGTGAGTAGCCCTCTGTGCTATATTGTACTAGGCCACAGGCGTTAGGCTGGGCGCATGCTGAGACGCAGGCGATGCAGCACATCGCAGCGAAGGGCAGCGCATATTTTGTAAAGCATGGTTCGTAATTGAGCTACCTACATACGCTGCGGCGCAGGCACGTGCGACGCAGACATGTGTCTGCCCTGCTCTGCGTCTCGTCGTAGTGCCGGCACAGATTTCTGCGCGACGCGCGGCAATGTGTGGCTTTGTGGCAATGACAGAACATTTAATAGTCTCCTGGTACCTAAAAATGGATAAATCGTCTACTAAAACAAGTTGGTTGACCGTTCATGACAGATTATTTTTAATAAACCATAGGTAAACAACTTCCAAAAACCATTTCTACCCGTTTTGTTTAATCTAACACCCCCACTTACCAAAACATAAATACCTATCTAAAAGCATTTAAATAACCATCTAAATAGTAGATATGTCTCTGTTTTGAAATCAGGGCTAGAAACATACAGGTTAGTAAATCTGTAGCGCTCAGGAGGTTTTTTCTTTCTTTTTTCCCAGTACTTCTCACATGGTGCTACTTCTTTTTCTATCTCTGATACTGAAGTGCTATCATATTGCCGATGTATACGTTGAACTTAAACTCAGAGATTCGCCTGTTAATTCCCCCACTGAATCTGTCTTGCTCAGCACATCGTGGTTTTTTGGGGCTTCTCTGAGCTTTCCCCCACTGAAACTTTATCTACAGTAACTTCTTGTATTGGTTCATACTGAATCTAAATCACTTAATCATCTTTACGAGCAGTTAACAAACATCCACTTCTGGTTTGGATATTCAGTTTGCAAACACTGTCTCTCAGGTCTCCTGTGATATCCAATTCCTTCTTGCTATTGCGAATGTAACAGTGACTAGCTTCAAACACATCGTTTCCGTGTTCGATCAGTGCACTTACTGATAACAAGTTGACTGTCAGGTTTCGAGCACATAGCACATCCTGAACTGTGTATATCATAATAATTTCTGGTAACTATGAAAACTTCTCGTTCTTCAACCAGTCTTATTCACTGTCATGTGTGTGCTCGTGTCCGATTCTACGTACCACTTGTTTTTACTATATTTCCGCCCATTCAGATATACCACATCAAAAACATTGGACTTCTTGGTATAATTTTCATCTGTCATCATTGTCTTTTACGAAACAACGTTCTTCTTGCTTTCAAACATTTTCAGAAAAAACCTTTTGCAGCGAATGCGATGCCACTGGAATCCCCCGTTTCTTGGTGGTCATACTGGCATGTCATACTAATATGACCAGTGAGAATCGCTTTTATTGGTGGTCACATTATTTTTATAAACATCCTATATGGATATTTGCTACATACGTATTAATAAAGTACAATTCGCTCAAAGTTCAAAACAACGGTTTTATTTAATTTAACGAAGCTTTTCTAAAAAAAATCCGACGCTAATCTCATTATGCAAAAGCTCTAATTGTGCTTGCATAATGAAATAGTCATCATCGATATACTCTTGTCGCCTTTCCATATCTTTTAAGTCTCTCTGCAGTTCATATTCATACTCTAACTTCACTAGTGCATTGAGCAATCTCAGGAGAGAAATCGGACCTTTTTTCTTCATTTCTTTGTTTATTTTTGAGTTCCAACTCTCTACCGTGTTTAGTACGGTGTCTTCGAACTCACACACCATTGTGATCGAAAAGCACAACACTTGAGCCAGTAAGTTTCTATATATTTCATGAATTTGCAAATTTTTGGTTTATTGGAAGATCCTGTTTTTATATACATCCAACCCTCCACAATACTTAATTCCGGAAGCAATGCTAGGGCAGAAAATAAACCCACAATACTGCGATATCTTTTTCGGTTAAATTTCAAAGTTTTTGCTTTTTTCCAGAAGTTTTTGGTAAAGTGATAATATTAAAAACCTATTTAGAGGCTAAAAATTCCACCCATGCCGGGATTTTCCCCTTGGGTGGATTTTTTAGCCTCTAAATAGGTTTTTAAAATTGTCCTTAGCACGGGTTAGTACATTAAAAATAAAAATAGTATAAAGTGATAATAGCAAAATGGTTAAGAAGAAGGTCAAGCACATGAGCATAGACTCATTGTGTACGGTTCCTATTTTGATATTCTTTATTCGTTTCCTAGCAACTGTTGTTTATATTGTGTCTTCACTAGTAAATATGTCATCGTGAACGAAACACACGTTCGTTATCGTTATCAACCCTTGTATGTCCCCACTGCTGGAGCACGGGTCTCTTCCTGCATCGCAGGAAGGTTAGGCCATACTCCACCACGGGGGCCAAGTCCGGGTTGGTGGAGGATTGTAAGACAGTGGCGGGCCTTACTGTCAGAAGTTATCAAGAAGTTATCGAAACACACGTTTTCCTTAATTTCATTTAAAGAAAATTTTATATTTATGTCCAGAAATACTTTCGTCAATGCGTTTGAAGCAGCAGTTTCAAAATCTACATGAAATTTTTGTGGAGACCACCCAGGGATTTGGGATTTTATCATTTCGAACAATATTATGTACGATTGCTGCTTCCTATCAGACATTAAAGCATACACAAATGGAACGACATTAGTTTTTGCAGTTGTGGATCCTAAATCTTCGTGAATAGAGTATAACTGGGCGAAAGGTGCAGGGCAACTTTGGAAAGTCCCGTCGCCGAAAAATTCGTGAACATGTTTAATGTTAGGTATTTCTATTTTCTGTAGAGCAAAACAATATAATGTGACAGTTATCATTGGAATAATCAGAGAGTAGAAAGTCGTCTTCAAATTGTGAAGGAATAACGACTTCTAATGGTGTCTTAAAATTGGGTCCCCTACGCAGTTTCGATAGCCGTTATTGCGAAAAACGTTGTGGTATCGAATTTTTTTCCCGCTGCCGGATCAGTACTAGATTTTTTGTTACACGTAGAAAATTGGTTAAATAATAATAAATGTAGATTGAAACTAAATTGTTTTGTTTTATTCACTACTTGATTTTTTTATACGCACTAAGACTGAATGAATCGAAATGACAAGCATTCGAGCGTATGAGGCAGCGAAAATGTTTTTCGAAACAGCGTCTTTCGCCACTACAGCATTCGAGTCCATAAGCTTTCGAACTTATGAGGCAGCGGGAAAAAAATTCGATACAACGTTTTTCGCAACAACGGCTATCGAAACTACGTAGGGGACCCCTTAAAATTTGTTCTTTTGCGTATTCCGTATGCGGCTGTTTTTATATTGTTTAGTAAAGGAATTTGTGTTACAAAATGAAAGCCTTTATTTTTCATCACCTTTTTGGTCTCTTTTGAGGAATAGGTGTATCGGTATTTTGAATTTGCTCTTTTAATTCATGCACTGAAGCATCTACTTCGTTTCTCGCGTAATTAACCTGGCAAACGTGAGATTTTTCTTTTATTATCTGACTACCCTGAAAGAGAGAGACATTGTTTAAATATAATTAAGAACTCACCTTAAACATTAACGCAAAAAATTGTCCAAGTAATATTATATCACCCACTCAAATACAAAATATAAAATCATAATTACTTATCATGGAAATTATCGACATACTCGTAGCTTAACTGATCCTTTACACTTTTGACTTCTGACTTTACAACAGTTCCATATAGTGTTTCCATTTTTATAACAACGTTGCCTATAAAATTGTCTGCCATTAAATAGCAATACCCGTCCATTTTTGCGGTTTATAAATTTAATATCGTCCATATTAATAGATTGGAATAACAATGACGGCCAATGAAATATGTCAATAACAAAGAAAATAAACTTCATTGACCGTGTGACTTTAAAGAGGTTGAATACCTAGACACTATTCGATTACTACAGGAAAAAATGGTAATTAATACGACGACATCATTATTATTGAAACAGCTAGGTCGCTAGTATATTCAGCGTTATTAACATTGGCACACTTTGGTTTCACTCCTTAGATACTTTCGTATGGTGGCTCACTAAACCAACGTTTCTTGGTGGTCATACTGGCATGTCATACTAAAGCGACATGTTATGTTACTAAAGTGTGCAGATTTTTTAAAGCTGACTGTACCTCAATATCTACAGGGGCTAGGAAATATATAATATTTAGAGGGACAATTTAAAGTATGACCACCAATACAAGCGATTCTCACTGGTCATATTAATAGGATATGCCAATATGATACTTCACCAATCCTTCCAGCACCAACAAATTTTCTGCCGCAAAACTCCACTAATCATAATTTTCTCTACCTTTTAATTTTGGCACACTCGAAATATAGTTCGCGGTCATTATCCACGGTAACTCAACTTAATATTTCAACTGTAATTACTCAAAATTACTGAAAATATTACAGAGCGCCCATAACCTATTAAAACAAGTTGGTTGACCGTTCATGACAGATTCTTTTTAATAAACCATAAACAACTTCCAAAAACTATTTCTACCTAACCTTTGTTATAACCTAACCTAACCTAACCTACTCGTAACATCCCCCTCGACGGTTGCCGCCTTGTCGTGGCGAGGGGGCTTTAGTAGCCGTGGTTGCGGGACCACGGTGAAACAAAGAGCAACCGCGGAGGGACCGCTCCTCTTCGTGAGTCGAGCGGTCAGTAGGTGGCGGTGCTGTATGGGCAGCACCGCGACCGTTTAGTCGCTTGGGCTCTGCTTCACACCGTGGAGTGGGACCCAAGCGACCAAGAGGAGGAGGTCCGGCTGGGGGGGGCGCCTCCGGGCGCCTCGTACCAGTCGGATCAGTGCCGTGGGCGGGGGGTCAGGGGACTCTCCGCCTCTAACACGGCGGGCCGGAAGGCGCCCCTGCGTGATCCGGGGGTGCCTTCCGGCACAGAGAGGGCCCGCGCGCTCGCTCTCCGCCTTCTCTGTCCTCAGAGAAGCGCTGGTGAGCGACGCGACGGGCCTCGCAGCGATGCGCCGCCCCCTCTAGTCCCATTGTTTTAGCAATGTGATGTGGGGGGGCGGCGCATTGGAGCGTATGGGGGCCTTTATGGCCCCCCCGAGGAGACGCGGCGTTTCCTTGCCCCGTCGTAGCGATGGGGCAGGGGGCGCCGCTGGGGAGCCACTCTGGCTCCCCCACCAGTCGAGCCCCTCACGTGGAGGGGCGACCTCTTGCCGGGTCGCGGTGATTTAACCTTTGGCCTACCCCGCGACCCGGTAGAGGAGAGGAGGATCACCGCGGGGGTTTAGTGGGTAGTCCAGCCCTCGGGCTGGGAGTCCCACACGAAGCCGCTCTGTTGTCCCCTGACAGCAGAGTGGTGAAGTGCGTAAATGCATTCCCCCGCGTTACCAAAAAAAAAAAAACCTACTCGTAACATCGTCATCAGAGACAAATATTGCAGATATTGGTGAAGGCACGCCACCGAACTTTATTGAGCAAAGATGTAAGAGAATCAGAGAACCGGACTATGATGCTGATTTTGGCAAATTCAGGGAAGAGATGAGGGAGATGATGACGTCTTTCATGGCTGGGCCTATTGAAGACATAAAGAAATTCCACCATACACTTTTGGAAATAAAAACGACGAACAGCAACATTGAGAACTTTGTATCCTACCTAACAGCCCAGAACGAGGAATTAAAGAAGAAAATTGACCAAATAAATAATTTACTTACTTACTAAATGGAGATTCAGGCTAAAAAAGATTATATCGTTATACTTGAGGAAAAAATTGAGGATTTGCAACGGCGAAGTCGCAAATCAAACAAAGAGATTAAAAATGCTCCGAAACTACCCCAAGAGTCGAAAGAAGACCTGACAAAGATGGTTACTAAACTATCTAAGAATATAGGTCATGAGTTAGATGAAAAAGACATTGAAGATATATACCGGGTGCAGGCCAAGAACAAAAACAACACGTACAGCCCAATAATAGTAGAGTTGATCTCTACGACTCAGAAAACAGATTTTCTGAAAATGACAAAATCGTTCAATGTTAAGCATAAGGATAAACTGTGCGCTAAACATCTGGGCATAACCACAAATGAATACACTCCGATATATGTATCTGAACAACTGACTGCAAGAGGAGCTCGGCTACACTTTCTAGCAAGGGACCTCACCAGGACAAAAAAGTAATATTTTGCTGGACGGCTTATGGGAGAATCGTGATATTGAATATATTTTTAAATCATTGAAAATAAACGCTACTAGCGATTTAACAATAGTATCCCAAAATATTAGGAGTGTTTATTCTAATTTTGATGATTTACAGGCAAACCTAAAACAGCTAAAATTTGAAGTCGATCTTATTATACTTAGTGAATGTAGACTCAATCCAAATAAAAATATACCTCAAATCAAAAATTACAATTCTTTTCAAACTACAAACCATTTAAATCGGGCTGATGGTGTAGTTGCCTATGACAAGACTACATACAAAGCTCAAGTAACCGAACTAAAGCTAACGCATGCGTCCTGCTTACAAATCAACACAGCTGATACAATTGTACTAGGAATCTACAGATCCCCCTCAAAACAAAATGCTGAAGATTTCGTTAACTCTCTCGGCACTCACTTAAGCTCAATTAAATGAAAACAAAATATAATTATTACTGGGGACATAAATATTAATTTAATATACAAACACGAAGAGAAATCACATGATCGCTCAAATAGACTTAACTACCTGAATATGATGACAATGCATGGACTACTCCCAGGACATATAAAACCTACTAGAGGCGACAACTGCCTCGATCATTATATATTAGAATTACGATCAAAAAACAAAACTGCAGCCATTGCAATTGCTAACACAACCATCACAGACCACCATATGATTCCTTTAAAAATATCTAATAAAACCAATAAACATAATATTATAAAAACTAAAATCAACTTAGAAGATGCTCTAGATTACATGAAAAACAATAACCTTCAAAATCTGCTAACTTATAATAATCCAAACATACTTGCAAACAACTTCATAACAAACCTACAGCGATGCCCAGCACTGAATACAATTACAATTAGGATACCAAATAAAAATTAGATGATCAAACCGTGGATGACTTTAGGACTGCTTAGATGCATAAGAAATCGAAATATTATGCAAAAAAAATTAAAACAAGACTCAAACAATGAAATATTAAAAATAACATTCAAAAGGTACCGCAATCATTGTAACTGCTTAATTAAAAAACTGAAACTAAAATTTGACCGCGAGAAATTAGCAAACGGCCAAAAAAACCCTAAAAAACTTTGGAACGCAATTAACCACATCACAAACCGAAAACCAGTTAAGAAACAAAATACCGAGCTTCTGAACTCCTCGCCAACTCCTGCAGAATCTCTTAATAAGGTGAACAAATACTTTGCCAATGTTGGTAAGACACTTGCAGAAGAAATCTTAGCGGGTAGTAAAGCACCACTAAATACTGATGTTAATAGGCTTACAGGCCCACTGTCATCTTTTGTCTTACTAGACACGGACCCTATGGAAGTACATGCCATTCTGTTCAGCCTAAAATCTGACGGTTCACCTGGATGGGACAATATACCGACTAGTTTTCTTAAAACAGCCTACGAATTAGTAATCCCAATCATAACTTACTTAGTAACCTATGTTTTCAAAAAGGTATATTTCCTGAAGCTTTGAAAAAAGCCAACATTACCCCTGTGTATAAGGATGGAGACAAATCTAACCCTTCTAACTATAGGCCTATTTCCGTCTTGCCAGTTCTATCAAAAATCTTAGAGAAACTTATAAATACGCGGTTAATAAACTACTTAACAAAATTTCATATATACTTTCCGAGTCACAGTTTGGTTTCAGACAAGGAATGTCCACGGAAGACGCAATATTGGCACTTACTAATGCTGTTACAACCCGGGTGGACAGAGGGGATAAATGCCTCGCTGTCTTCCTTGATTTAAAAAAGGCTTTTGACACGGTGTCTGTCTCCATCCTTCTGCACAGGCTAGAGGAAGTTGGTATAAGAGGGCCCCCCCTTGAATTACTCACAGACTACTTTTGTGAACGCAAGCAAACTGTCAAAATAGGAGACCTCTTAAGCTCACAAGAAACTGTCTCTTTCGGCATCCCCCAGGGTATTGCCCTCGGTCCGACACTTTTTTTAATTTATATTAACCAGCTCTGTGACATGAGGGTGGACGACGGACACACTTTTTCATATGATGATGACACTGCTATCGTTTTTGCCGGAAAAACGTGGGCTAGTGTCAAAACATCAACTGAGAATGGATTTGCCAAAGTATCAGCCTGGCTTGACCCTAATTTGCTAACTTTAAGTGCACATCATAAAACGAACTATGTCTGTTTTACTAAATATGAACGAACTCAACCACCAAATGACTTTTGCATTAAAATTCATAAATGCGCAAAGCCACCAGAAATAAATTGTGGGTGCGTTACTATAAATAAAGTACAAAAAGTAAAATACTTAGACGACATTGTCAACCAACGACTCTCTTGGCATGAACACAGTGAGCTCATTATGAATAGAATCCGCAAGCTCATGTGGACGTTTAAATCCCTGCGACATATCAGCACAAAAGACCTCCTTAAAAATATTTATATTTCATTGGCTCAGTCGGTTATCTCATATTGTCTACCAATATGGGGTGGTGCTTCAAAAACCAAATTTATCGAATTAGAAAGGACTTAGAGATCTCTCATAAAAGTTATGTTTTTTAAGCCCTACAGATTCCCGACGGAGAGCCTCTATGCAATAAGCGATCTTCTAACAGTTAGGAAGCTTTACTTATTAAATTTAATACTAAAAAAACACAACTCTCTTCCCCTAAATTATAATAATAATACAAGGAGTCAAAGGAGAAGTTATAAAGTGGCTGCTGAACCAAAAGCTAACTCAACCTTTGCTATGAGGCAATATGCCTTTCAATCAGCACGCTTGTATATACGCCTAAATAAAGAAATTAACATCCACTCATTAACATACTCCGACTGCAAAAAAACCCTATTAAGTTGGCATAAGACTAAAAGTTATGATGAAATTGAATTAATGGTACAGACTATAAGGTAAAAATAAAATACACCCATACATGACGCAAACGCACAAACACTCACTCACCCAGTCGCACACACAATCACATACACTCTCAAACACACACACACATACACAAATTGATTGTTTATAGGTATAATTTTTTTTTCTCATTTTTATATTCAGATTTTTATTTTTAAAAAAGGGAAACTATAAATCTTTCTTTTCTTAAAATGTTTATGTGTAAACTATACAAATTATATAACACTGGCTATGCAAGAGCGGTGCTTCCTAACACTGGCATCTCTTTGCTTAAAGGGAGGCTCCGAATACTGTTAAATATTGTCGCGGTCCTATCCCGAACCACCTAGAATAGAGCCTTCTAGAAGTCTATCGAATAGTCGCCGCATGTTGCGTTTTAGTAAACAACAAAACGCTGCAAGCAATAGTGACTCGTATGTTCACTAGTATAAGGTTCAAATCTCTTTGACAAGGACTTTGTTCTAGAGTCGTTGCCGCGTGCACCGAGTGTAGGTACGTACTTGAATGTTCTAGAACCCTTGCCGGCGGATATAAATAGCGGTCGCCGCGGCGCGCTGTCAGTTCCGATTGGAATAGCGAAGAGTGAACTTCAAGTGAACATACCTGCGATACGAGCGATAACCTACGACCTCAGCGATACTATTGGACTTCGATTGAACCTGCGATTGGAATCTACGTGTGGACTTCGTGTCGTGAAGACCTGCAGACCAGACCCTGCGTGAATAAATCCTAAGAAGCTGTCATTGGTGTTTTACATCCAAATCCAGAACCCTAGCCCGTAACATTTGGTGTCAGAATTGGGGATTTGGAGATGCCACTGACTCCGAGAGAGGATACTTCTGGAGTGAGGACCAGGTCCAGAAGTGCTGCGGAGGCCACGCCCACTGCCCCTCAGGCCACGCCCACTGGCCATAGGGACACGCCCACTGGCCCCGCCCACCAGGCCACGCCCACCGACCAAGCCACGCCCCCTGGCCCCGCCCACCAGGCCACGCGCGTAGTGGAGACACAGCATACCTGCCCAGCGGCTCCGCCTACTGGCCACGCCTACCAGGCCACGCCCACCGCCCCCGTGCACCAGGCTCCGCCCACCGGCCTTGACCACCAGGTTTCACCAACCGACCAACAGGCTCCGCCTCGTAGCCATGCCCACCTGGCCACGCCCACCGAAGACATTAAACCTCAGTCACGTACAATGGAGGTTTTGGATATGTCGTGCCTGATGGCAATGCTGAAGGGCATGCGAGAAGAACAGAGCAAGCAGATGCAGTGCCTGCAAGAAGAACAGAGAGGCCTGCGAGAAGAACAGAGCAAGCAGATGCAGTGCCTGCAAGAAGAACAGAGAGGCCTGCGAGAAGAACAGAGCAAGCAGATGCAGTGCCTGCAAGAAGAACAGAGAGGCCTGCGAGAAGAACAAAGAGGCCTGCGAGAAGAACAGAAGGCAGATCAACAGGTGATCCTTTCTGCCGTTACAAAGTTCAGTGATACGGTCGCTAAGCTACATGAAGATGTAGAGGTAGTGAACGAACGGGTTTCCGAATTAGAGGATGACCTAAAAAATGTGAAAACCGGCCTCACTGGACTAGAGCAGGAAGTTCGGCGTATTAAAGCTGCTGGAGTTACATCGAGCGGAGTTGTCAGCATAAACCACGGGCCTAAAGTGAAGGTGCCTCCGTACGATGGTACTACGTCTTGGGTCGCTTACCGCCAACAGTTCCAGACTGTCGCTGCTTCAAACGGGTGGACGGACGAACAGAGCCTGACAGCCCTCACCGTCGCGCTCAGAGGTTCGGCTTTATCTGTCCTGGAGGCACTGCCCACCTCAGGCAGCGAGTTCAAAGACCTGCTGGAGGCACTTGAGGCTAGATATGGTGAAAGACACCTGGAACACGTTTTTCGTGCTCAGCTGCGCGACAGGACTCAGCGCCTGGGTGAAGGACTTCAACAATGGGCGTTGGAAATTGAGAAGCTGGTTCGAAAGGCGTACCCTTCTGCTGATAGTAAGATGGTGGACACGAATATTTTACAAGCCTTCGTCGACGGGATCAAGGATCTTGAAATTAGGGCTGCAGTAAAGCTTCGCCACCATTCTTCATTAAAAGAAGCTCTGGCACACGCCCTGGAAGTAGAAGCTGTGCGTCATGATATCCGGCAAGGGTATAAACTTCGAGAAGTTACGGAGGAGGTTAAAGAGATCAAGACACCTCCCAAGAGAAACTCCGGGCCCATGTGTTACAAGTGTGGGGAAAGAGGGCATCTGCAATTCACGTGTCCTAAGAATGAAAGGCAACCGACCAAAACAGATGACAGACTGGATGCGCGTCTCAACAAAATAGAGCAGTGTTTGGAAGAGTTTGTGAAGAAGCATGACGCTGCGCCCTCCACCGCGAATCAGGGAAACGAATAAAAGCCAGGACTGCGGGGCGGGTACTGGCTGGAGCGGAGGAAGCCCCAGTAACCAGAATCTCACAAGCATGGAACGGGAACAGTCTACTAATACGCGGTGCAGTGAACAAAATAGAGTGCAAAATCACCCTAGATACAGGAGCCTCTAGAACAATAGTGAGACCAGACCTGGTGAAAGCTGTAGGGAGCCGCAAAGGCACCAGTTTAAGCAGACTTCTCTCCGCTTCTGGCCAGCAGATACCCGTCCTGGGTGAAAGGTCGGTTACGATATGTGTTGGGGAAGCATCATATATTCACGACGTAATCGTAGCCGAAATTATGGATGATTGTATTCTGGGCCTAGACTTTATGAAGAAACACAACTGTCACATCGATGTCACTAACGGTGTCTTTACATGTGGTGATGAGGAGAACTTCATACTTGGCGGTCCCGATGGAAATGTCACGTGCCTGAAGAAAATCGTAATACCTAGACGAGCACAAACTGAAGTAAAGGTGAAGCTGCCTTCAAGTCAGAAGAATCAGCGGAATAGGTGTGTGCTGATTGAAGATACACGAGACAGTGCAGCCAGTCAGAAATTGCTGACAGCAAGAACTCTCGTCTATGGAGGCAAGACCGCTGTAGTAAGGGTTGTGAATATAGGCGATCGTGAGATTACCCTTAGCAAAGGTGACGTTATTGGAAGGTGTGAGGAAGCCGTTTGGATGAGAAGCTGCCAATCATCTCCAAGCTCAAACACATCGAATACCAGGAGTGAAATTATAGTCACTAAGCTCCTTGAGGATTCTAAGAGTAATCTGAGCTATTCGCAAAGCATGAAAGCTAAGAGGTTGCTACTGCGCTTTAGGGATATCTTCTCTGACGAAGGAAATCCTGGAAGAACATCGTTAGTTCAGCACAAAATCGACACCGGACAGGAGCGACCTATTCGTCAGCGAGCGAGGCGCATACCGATTGCCAAAGAAAAGGAAGTACAAGACATGTTGGACGACATGAAGAGAAACAAGATTATAGAACCTTCTGCTAGCCCATGGTGTTCTCCCGTTGTGTTGGTAAAGAAGAAAGATGGTAGCACAAGGTTCTGTGTAGACTATCGACGGCTTAACGATGTGACCAAGAAGGATAGTTATCCACTGCCACGAATAGACGATACCCTGGACACATTGAGTGGTATGAAATGGTTCTCGACATTAGATCTGAAATCGGGCTATTGGCAAGTGGAAATTGATCCGAAGGATAAAGAGAAGACAGCCTTTTCAACTGGCAAAGGTCTATGGCAATTTAACGTGATGCCTTTTGGATTGTGCAACGCGCCAGCTACATTCGAACGACTTATGGAGTGCGTACTGGCCGGATTAGTTGGGGAAGCCTGCCTTGTCTACTTGGATGACGTCATAATCATGGGTACGGATTTTGAGGACCACTTACAAAATCTAGAGCAAGTTTTTAAGAAGATAATAGGAACAAACTTAAAGTTAAATCCGAAGAAATGCAGTTTATTTAAGAACAAGGTTAGCTATCTCGGCCATGTGATAACCAGCGAAGGCATACAGACAGATCCAGCCAAAATCGAAGCAGTGCAAAAATGGCCTACTCCCAAAGACAAGACTGAAGTGCGAGCATTTTTAGGGCTATGCTCATATTATAGACGGTTTGTTAAGGGGTTCTCTGAAATTGCCAAGCCTTTACACAGACTGACTGAAGACAAGCAGTCATTTCATTGGGATGACACATGTGAGAGTTCCTTTCAAAAATTAAGAAAATGTCTTTGCGAGACTCCAATTTTGGGATTTCCGCAACCTAACGGCCAATTCATTGTAGACACTGACGCCAGTAACACAGCGATCGGAGGAGTGTTATCGCAGAAACAAGGTGACAGAGAGGTTGTGATGGCCTATTTTAGTAAATCGCTATCGAAACCTGAAAGGAACTATTGTGTGACAAGAAGGGAGCTCTTGGCTGTGGTAAAGACAGTACAGCACTTCAGCAAATATCTCCTCGGCATGCGGTTTACGCTTCGCACTGACCACGCCGCCCTGAAGTGGCTGTTACAATTTAAAAATCCAGAGGGGCAAGTTGCTCGATGGATCGAACAACTGCAGGAGTACGACTTTATTATTGAACACCGCAGCGGAAAGGCGCATGGAAATGCTGACGCACTGTCAAGAAGGCCGTGTCCGGAAGACTGCAAGCACTGTGCCAAACAAGAGACAAAGGAACTGCCATTGAGATTGACAAAAATGAGTCCATCGAGATCTTGGGAAGATGAGGCGATGAAAGAAGCACAGGAAGATGACGAAGATGTACGGCTCATTGTCGCATGGAAGAAACGAGGCGAGGACAAGCCAAGATGGTGCGAAGTGGCTCCTACTAGTGCTGTCACCAAGGCATACTGGGCTCAATGGGACAGTTTTATTCTTAGGAACGGAATACTTTACCGAAAATGGGAGAAACCTAACGGCAGAGAGTTCCATCTTCAGATAGTTGTCCCAAGAGATAAGGTACAAGATGTCCTTCGTGAAGTACATGACGGCGTGTCAGGTGGACATTTGGGCGTAAAAAGGACTTTAACAAAGATTCGAGAAAGGTTTTACTGGCTCCATTGTCGAGAAGATGTGCAAGATTGGTGCCGCAAGTGTGTTACTTGCGCCGCGGTGAAAGGCCCACAAACTAGAAGCCGAGGAAATCTGCAACTTTATAACGTTGGTGCGCCATGGGAACGCATTGCAGTTGATGTGGCTGGACCGTTCCCAGTAACGGAATCAGGAAATAAGTATTTCATGGTAGTTATGGATTACTTCACTAAATGGCCAGAGGTATTCGCCATACCCAATCAAGAAGCCACGACTGTTGCCTCCAAGTTGTTTGAGGAAGTAGTTTGCCGGTTTGGTGTGCCCTTAAAAATACACTCTGACCAAGGCAGGAACTTTGAGTCTCAAGTATTTCAAGAACTCTGTAAAATATTGGGAATGCATAAGACTAGGACCACCCCATATCATCCTCAATCTGACGGCATGGTAGAAAGATTTAACCAAACACTTGAGAGACATTTAGCAAAAGTCGTTGACAGGCACCAGAGAGACTGGGACAAATACATACCGCCATTTCTTCTGGCCTACAGAACGGCAGAACATGAAAGCACGAAGGTAACCCCGGCGCGTGTAAATTTTGGCCGAGAACTGAGAATACCAGTAGATCTGCTCACTGGAGGCCCTCCTGACGACTCACGTTCTCTACATGACTACATTTCCGAGTTACGTGAGAAAATGCGAGAGATTCATGCCATAGTACGGGAAAACGGATTGGAGTCGAGTGAAAAGATGAAGACTAGGTATGACCGCCGAGCAAATACAAGCGGCTTCGAAGAAGGAGCACTAGTCTGGCTTCACAATGTAACTCGACGAAAAGGAAAATCTCCGAAATTGCAGACAAGATGGGAGGGACCGTACAAAGTGGTAACTCGGTTAAATGACGTGACGTACCGAATTCAACGGTAGCCAAGAGGTGCACAAAAAGTGGTTCACATCGACCGCTTAGCTTCTTATCACGGCAATAATGAAGATGCTCGGGACGAGCATCTCTAAGAGGGGAGCAGTGTCGCGGTCCTATCCCGAACCACCTAGAATAGAGCCTTCTAGAAGTCTATCGAATAGTCGCCGCATGTTGCGTTTTAGTAAACAACAAAACGCTGCAAGCAATAGTGACTCGTATGTTCACTAGTATAAGGTTCAAATCTCTTTGACAAGGACTTTGTTCTAGAGTCGTTGCCGCGTGCACCGAGTGTAGGTACGTACTTGAATGTTCTAGAACCCTTGCCGGCGGATATAAATAGCGGTCGCCGCGGCGCGCTGTCAGTTCCGATTGGAATAGCGAAGAGTGAACTTCAAGTGAACATACCTGCGATACGAGCGATAACCTACGACCTCAGCGATACTATTGGACTTCGATTGAACCTGCGATTGGAATCTACGTGTGGACTTCGTGTCGTGAAGACCTGCAGACCAGACCCTGCGTGAATAAATCCTAAGAAGCTGTCATTGGTGTTTTACATCCAAATCCAGAACCCTAGCCCGTAACAATATTATGTAATTTGAGTTAACGAAATAAACATTTTTAATTTAATTTAATTAATTGAATTAGTTCGCTGTGAACCTTGTTTGTACGATACAAATTATCCACACTATTAAAAAAAGACATTGAAAGAGTTATTATAGGTGAGAATTGCCAAGGAATGGAGCAAATAGTTGCGTCGCAGCATGCGGTGGGGGCCTATGTCTGCCTCTACTGCCCTGCCCTGTACTGAACTGTGCTGCGTCTGAGACCACAGGGAAAATGTAGTTGACTAAGGTTTTTGGTCTGATCGAGTGTTACTACCGATTTTTCGCATGCTAACAACACGTTAATATCCAGTTTACAGCTGTGAGTTGGTTAAATTACATACAAAAAACAAGTGACCGCTGTTAACAGTTTATTAACATAACGAGAAACCAGGGGTTAATGGTGAAATCACGTTTTCCGCTATCCTTAGAGTGGTTGTTTTTTCCTTGATGTAAAAGATCCAAAACAGACTTTTCAATCACCATATTTCGAGTGTCTTAAGGAATCGTGATCTTAATAATAAGGACCTTACAAAACCTTGTTCGAAGATCGTTTATTGTGTAGGTAAATAGTGATTTTAAACACCGTGATCGAGAACCGACTGAAAACATTATAGTATTTCAGCCTAATTAGGTTTCACAAGAAATAAGACAAGATTTTTGGTCAAGACTTTCTATTTATTCCTAATATTTATTTTTAATATCTCTTTGGTCAGTATTTATGTAATTTCCACAGTTTAATTATGATTTCCAATTTCAATAAGAATCTTCAGAACTCCGAGGCATGGACTTTATAAAGTGGTTGTGAACTAGACCTTCTTCGGCGTAACCGGCGGCTTCTTGAGGTACTATAGCATTTTCTTCGATGGTTCCACAGGGCCGGCACATGCATTCGAGCGGAGCTTTCGTTGATACCTATACACCAAAAAATTGTCTTAGAAGATTACGACTCAGTCTAGAAAACTTTACTAAACGATTGAAGAAGATGCGCAATTTAAGTAGGTACCTTTCGGAATCGCTTGTCTTCACTTTTAGCTTTTGGGCAATATAGTATTACTGTAGCTTCTCTTTCACCAGATTCTTGGCAACAGTTGCATGTTCTTTCCATTTGCCATATCTTGCTCCCTGAAACCTAAGAAGATAATCCCTCATTTGTAGAAACGTTCTACCTAGGTAGGTACATAGCTCAAAGTAGGGAGACAAAGTCAACAAAGTTTAAACTCTAAGTTCAAAGTTTAAGTTTAAATAGAGTGGGAATTTCTTGATAAGAAATGATAGGGAGAGGAAGAGAGAGAGGGAGAGACCTTAGAGTATGTACTAGAAGATACCATTTAAATGCACACCCTCGTTGGTTGTTATATGTCTCGGTCAGCAGAGGATTAATCAACAGCCTGAGTAGGATGGAGCCTAGGACGCAGATTTTAGGGGCAAAGGCTCAAATGTTTGTCTTACCAAAATAAAAATTATTCTATAGGTACTTAAATTACTCTATGCAGTGAGAGAAGCTCTTCTTTTACGCTCTCTTAAAAAAATGTTCAAACAAGATCTTGTAAAAAAAATGTAAAGTCGCTTTTAAAAACTATGTTTCGTTTGCAATAATTTAATAATAAAACTGAAGCGCTCGTGGCCTATTCGAACCGAGTGATTGGAATCAATCACTTGAGTTAAGCAACAACAGGCGCGGTCAGGTACAGGATGGGTGACCGTCCTGTGACTACCGCTAGTGGCATTTTCCGAGCGCTTCCGTGCTTCGCAAGGCACTTTAAGCCGTTGGTGCTGGCTGTCATGTAATGGCAGAAGTTAAGCCACGTCAGGGGCCTTATGGGCGGCTTGATAACTTCTGACAGTAAGGCCCGCCACTGTCTGACAATCTTCCACCAACCCGGACTTGGCCCCCGTGGTGGAGGTTGGCCTAACCTTCCTGCGATGCAAGATCAGACTCGTGCCCCAGCAGTGGGGACATACTAGGGTTGATAACGAATAAAACTTAATGTGTCAAATGGTTATAAAGTCAAGGTTTGAATGTGGCCGCGCAATCGTAATGCGTGAGATGTTTAAAATAAGCGCTGCCGAACATTGCCGAGACTTAAAATGCCTTAGTAAAAATATTGTAAAAATATAGATAAAAAATCCTAGATTGTGTATGCGAAGTTGTACAACTAAATGCCCATAGTTTTCGGTAGATATCTAGTTGATACTATTCATCCATGTTTGTTATGTCCGTCAGTGGTTACAACAGCTCCGGCGATTCAGCGATTTGGGACCAGGACAAGAAATTGTATTGTGTGGAAGTTAATGATATTACTATAAATTGGTACCTACTGAAAACATTACGCACCTGAACATAACTTGCACATTTTCCAATGCAAGCGAATGAAGGTATAGGCTTAGGAACACAACCAGAATGTTGCAAAACGTGGATCACAGGAGTCATTTGACATTCTTGATCTGGAAACATTATAAGTACTTAAGTAGTTTGATAAGTGCTACCGGTGCTACAGATACATTATTTTACTGGTACATATCATACATACGTACATACATACATACATACATACATACATACATACATACATACATACATACATACATACATACATACATACATACATACATACATACATACATACATACATACATACATACATACATACATACATACATACATACATACATACATACATACATACATACATACATACATACATAATCTCACGCCTGTATGTATGTATGTATGTACATACATACATACATACATACATACATACATACATACATACATACATACATACATACATACATACATACATACATACATACATACATACATACATACATACATACATACATACATACATACATACATAATCTCACGCCTGTATTCCAGAGGGGTAGGCAGAGACCAGGGACTGCTAATATTAATATAGTACCACTGCCTACTGGTACTGTATTAATATGTATTTTATCTAATAATGTTTTTTTTCTGTAAATTTTATAGATCTGCGAATAGGTCGTAGGCTAAATTCGAAACTTAAATAGGCTGTTTATTTATTGTTTGTAAAACAAATTTAAGGGAGGGAGTCCAGCCACGTTTACTTTTTCATATGAGAGGTCTGAATTAGTGAAAAATATTTTGCTTTATCTGAAATAAAACAATCATTCGAAAAATGGAGCACAAGGTCTGACTGATACTTTACAAAAAAAAACTTAACAAAAATCTAGATGATGTAAATTACTAACAACATAGTTTAGATATTACATAGTTTAATCTCGAATATAACCGAAAGATATGTATGACCTACCTAAAATCTCAGAATGCATATTGCTCTGATGGATGAATTATTATTAGGTAATAAATAAATACTTACTTGTATGTACTTGAACCTCTTGAGCCTTCGCAATTTGTTTACCTTGTATTTGACATACAGAAAAATAGATGAATAGGATAGCCCAAAATTTGCTTTTTACAGAAAACATTTTATTAATTTCTGACAACCCAAGGTGTGAGTAACTATAGCATAACGTTTTGATTTATTATTTGAAGCAGTCTTTACCATACGGCTCCGAAAGTTCCACTAGTAAGATTCTCAAAAGAATTTGCTTTTATACAGAACACTGAGTCAGGAACCCATGACTTGGGTTTCCAACGTCTACATCAAAAATCGTTTAAGTGACATGCCTCCCACAGGTTTATAATTTTCCCACCAGCTGGGCTGACATACCGTAATCACTTTATGGCACTACCGAGGACATAACACTGACACTTAGATGATGCAGTAAGAACTGTATAATCTTTATATTTCTGTTTCAAAGTCACCTATAACGTACCTACCTAACTCAATATTCCGTATTTATTCTTCTTTCTTTAATGCCGTGAAAAATATGTAGGGTGTTCCTACGACAGCAATATAAAAAGAAGAAAATATTAAATAAATACCGAAATAATTATGTTTTTGTAAGGTGATGGGGATTTATTTAATTATTTACAACCCACCCCTGTCATTTATTGAACTAGTGAGGTATGTCCCAGAAAGTGTCATTTTTATTATCAAGTAAAAACTCCGTTGTTAGTATGGCGCGCTTCGCACTCTTTCTGAACAGGTGTGAACGAAACAGAAGCGTCACGCTCGAGTGACGTTGCTTCAGGTATGGGTAGGTACTCGGTTTCAGTAGATCAATTACGCTAAAGTTTTCAATTTCCACTATGTGGTAATAACGATGTTTCCTGTGTTTGTAGTATAAGACGATACTAGGTACTTTCCAAATTTCAATTTTAAATTTCCTTGAGTAGTACAAAAAATATGTACCGAAATATACGTTTTGTGCGGACCAACGGCCGTAGCTTTTTGTTGCGTTAACTTAGAAGTTTTAATTTTTTTTCACAACTTCAAGAGACTGTAGGATTGAGTATAACATTAATTTTAAGGTGCTACCTGGCCATTGAGTCCCCGCCGGTGTTAACTAGCGCCACCAATGGAAATAGTCATACTTATATTCTTACACCTTTGGAAAAAGTCAACGTCATAAATCTCAATAAAAATAATAGCTCTTTTTAAACCATACTGACAGGAACGTAGATCCAAGAATGTAGGTGTATAAACCATTTTAGCCAAAAACTGCCGTTTTTAGAGAAAATCTATTAGAGTCCTAGGTTGTTGATCCCAGGTTCTAGATTGTAGGTTCTAGTTATCACAGTTCTTAAGGTTTATAATAATAATAATAATAAATATAATAAAATTGATGAACTTGTTATACAGATCCCTATCCTACATTAGCCTTATACTAAGAACAACTAAACGACTTGTGATACAGGTGCTAACTCTACGATAGATTTGATAAATAAATACAGAGATAAACTAGAAAAGTTCGTTTCCTAGTTTGACCTAGCCCGAGATGTTCAGTTTTACAGTCGTGCCAATTAAGCCGCTGCGCCACCGAGGCCGTCTTGTCTTTTTGATAAAGAATTGAAAAAATCCACGTTAAAACAAGATAATTATGATTTTTCATTGGCGGCGATGCTGGTGCTAGGTACATAGTTAGGTAACGCCGAATATATAGCGCCTTAACTCGATACCTCCACTAATGTTCGAGGTAAAGGATGTGTTGACTTGACAGACAGACGGGCGGAAGATCGGATGGAAAAGCGGACTGAATGACGGACAGACGGAAAACAAATGGATCCTATAAGGGTTTTGTTTTTCCTTTTGAGGTATGGGACCCTAAACAGGATCACTTCGCTGTGCGACTGTATCGTATTATGTCTGTCTATCTTTCTATCCATCTGCCTATATGTCAAGTCTTGATAAGACTTGACTAAAAGAGTCATTTAGAAACTCGTATTGATATGTTGATATTAATTTCAAATATCCAGTTCGGCAAACCTTTAAATCTGTAAAAAAAATATAACGTTTGAGACAATGCAATCAGAAAATACGGCAATGCCAGCCATGCCCATGGTCTTGACGCATAATTTGATATTTGCAAATGTATCAAAACATCAAAATCTTTATGAAAATTTGCAAGATAATCGTAGGGGTTGTAGGTATGTCGATGATATGTAGGGTTTCGTACCCGAAGGGTGCTAAGTTCTGCCGTTTTACTCGGCTTCCACCGTTTGTCCGTCTATTTGTCCGTACGAGCTCTATCTTTTTTTGCTTATGCTCTATCGTAAAAAAGTTCAACTAGGTAAATACATAACTAACTGCACTATTAATTTAAGTATTTTAAACCTTGTCTTTACTTGTCGTACGAAGATAAACCATAGTAATAATTTTTTTTAAATATGCCTAACTAACTAATTATGAAAAGCTACCGAGTCCGTTTTGAGTTTGAATCAAGTGTATAGGAAGCATGTTGTATTTGGCAGGTCCCATTGGTAAGTTTGTCGCTGTTTTATGGTCTGCAAAAGTCGCTGTAAGGATTTATCGAATTCTGTTCACAGATTAGGTATGTATATAAACTAATAAACAATCTTTTCCGTCAATTAATCAACCAAAAATCTTAAACTAGAAGTTAGCTAACTGCTCTCGGTTCTTGGCTATATTGCAACTGAAGGTCCCTTTTCATAGAACTGCAATTCGTAGTTTACTAAGTATGTACAATTCGATGTACATAGCAAAGTCGATTAACCCACAAAATAACAAGTAGTCAAGCCTATGCAATATACCTCGAATCGTCATTAATTATAAACTAAGAATTGCAGTTTTATGAACGGCTAGCATGTTTTTTTCCTGACTGTGAATGTAAAGGAATATGTTTTTCGCAGGTATGTGTGTATGATCATTAATAAAACACAAGTGTGTAACACGGATGTCAATGACATCCGTGGTGTGTACCTAAGTACCTATCGTTTATTTATGATCACCCCTCTCCAATTTTCGAATGTTCCCACTAGTTCCATTGGTTAGTTCCATGATGGAACAGGTGAGAACTTTTCTTCTCGGTAGTTCCATGGGACTCGTGAATGGAACCTCTGCAACTATTTTCTTCTCACTAGTTCCATTAAATTATAATACGTGTGGTAGGTACTTTATGCACACGTACTATCCTCATCATCATCATCCTAATGATGATAGTACGTGCGGCACTTGCGAAATTTTCATGAGTGTCAAATCATAAGGAGGTAAAAAAACTTAGAATTATTTTACGAAAATAATGTTATACTTGGCATAAAGTAATTTTCATTAGGTTACGTTGGTTACATTAATAAAATATGAGATACAAATATACAATAGACTATAGACAATAGAATCTATCGTAACTTGTCCAACGTTTATCTCTCCACTTATCAACTCCAACTGCGTATCTCTTACAAAATCACCATGAACAATGAAATAGCTCTGTCGTTTTCTTTTTGGGCTGTTGGAATAGCTTTTAATCTGACTTAAATGAAAATTTGACATATTGGCATCTTCAAACAAAATATTGAGCGCCATCAATATGTTTGTTTCATTTTTAGGAACGTCCTTATTGATGCCATGATGCCACCCTTCAACTGTATTATTCGTCCGATGGCGCTCACCAAATACGCACCATATATTCTGCAGCTTTTCTTTCATCCAAAAACTTTCAAAATAAGTTTGAAATTTTTGGAACTTGGGATCCTCTGGTATTTGTGTTTTTATATAATCCCAACCTTCGTTAATTTTTTCAATGGGTAAATGGGCTAAGTTGCAGCAAAGAGAAATTATTCTTCTGTTGAGCTTATTTTTTTTCAAGTTAATTTGCAATTGTTTTGCTTTACGCCATAAACAATTCGTATAGTGATAATGACAGCCGTTAATTTGTACACCATGATGAAATTGAAGTAATGCCAATATTGCAGCCTCTTCAAAGTCCATATTAACTTTCTGCGGTGTCCATTCAGGAATTTGAGAATGTATCAAATCCCACAATATACTGTACGCTTTTACAGATTTGTGCGACATAAATGCATAATAGTAACGGTAGTACAGTTGTTTTTGTGCTAGTGCTTCCTGAGTCGCCGTGAATGGAGTATACTTGTGAAAAGGGCTGTGGGCAGCATTTGAATGTTCCATCTACAAAAAAATGCTTGATTTGTTTCATTTGCTCCTTTTGCTCCTGAGTGCAAAACACTATTATCCTGATCTCTCCATCGTTATAATCCGCTATGACAAACTGTCGAAAGGCAGCAGGTATTTCAACTTCGTCTAAAGTTTGCCTACATATTTTTTGTACATCAGCTTCCTTATTTCTTTTTCTATAAATTGAAGATTTTTTTTGATCGAATGTAGGTACGGGAACACTTGAAGCTAAATCCAATCCACTCTCCCTTAAACGTTTCAACCCTCTTTTGTAAACTTTTGGCGCACATTCTTCGCCTTTGGCTGCTTGTTTACACGTTTCGCTCAATGATTTATCGATCAGGTTTTGAGTTTCATTGGGCAAGCAATTAATGTTATGGTCTTTTTGTGCTAGTATGGTACGTTGGTCCTGAGAAACAATAGATAGCAGAACAGTAAAAAAAATCCAGAGTAAAATTATACTTAGTAAAATTATACCTATCAACAAATCTACTATATAAAATTACTTCTATGTCTATCCAAAGGTTGTCTGGAAAAGATCACTATTAGTGATAAGACCGCCACCTTAGATTAAGTAATAACTTTTTGTAATGTTCTTTTTTGTGTACAATAAAGTGTTCTCTCCCTCTCTCTCTCTCTCTACCTAGGAACTGTGCCTAAACTTGCTTACAAAGTATATTCATATCTATTATGTATCCATCTATAATACGTATCACATATCGCATAATTTCTCGCTCGAAGGCACAGGCCCAGGATTCCCGCTTATATATTATTATTATATGCCTGGACCAACGACCTGGTGAAGGCTGCCGGAACTCGCTGGATGCGGAGTGCGCAGGACCGGTCGTCGTGGAAATCCTTGGGGGAGGCCTATGCCCAGCAGTGGGCGTCTGTCGGCTGATATGATGATGATGATGATATCATGCCTACTCAGCGAGTTACATATTTATGGTTATTAGTTATAAATTTATCATCTTATCGTAAAAATAGGTTCCATTGACCACCTATTAAAAATGTAAGTTTAATAAAGTTAAATTACTTACTGTGTCAATTGTTACAGATCCCGCGCATTTCGTCTTTTTGTATGCTTGGCATCGCCAGATACTAGAACCCTTCTTGTGATCAGTGTGTTTGTAAAATTGATAACCAGAAAACAATAACACTTTTCCTCTCCCTCTTTCAATTATTTCAAATATATTGCTCATTTTAACACTCGAAACCCACTGTCAATATCGCTTTTTTACTATTTGTGAGATTATACATGTTGAGGGTAGTAAGAAAATTTTATAAAATTGCCATTATTAAAATAATAAGTAGAAAATAAGTCCTTTTGTCTTCTTATGATTAAATACTCATGAAAATTTTGCAAGTGCATCTCGATGATTTTGTAATAGATACGCAGTTGGAGTTGATAAGTGGTAAGATAAACGTAAGATAAGATAAGACCAGAATATTCTTTATTGCACATTAAACAATTACAAAATTAATTATAGTGATAAAAGTAGAAGTACAATTGGCGGCCTTATTGCTAACAGCAATTTCTTCCAGGCAACCGTACCACATTTCTTGGACAAGTTACGCTAGATTCTTCTAGAAGACTAACCCCTTTAACAACTATGAATCAAAATGTAAATAGGTAGGCACTTACCGTAAGTCTATTGTATATTTGTATCTCATATTTTATTAATGTAACCAACGTAACCTAATGAAAATTACTTTATGCCAAGTATAACGTTATTTTCGTAAAATAATTCTAAGTTTTTTTACCTCCTTATGATTTGACACTCATGAAAATTTCGCAAGTGCCGCACGTACTATCATCATTAGGATGATGATGATGATAGTACGTGTGCATAAAGTACCTACCACACGTATTATAATTTAATGGAACTAGTGAGAAGAAAATAGTTGCAGAGGTTCCATTCACGAGTCCCATGGAACTACCGAGAAGAAAAGTTCTCACCTGTTCCATCATGGAACTAACCAATGGAACTAGTGGGAACATTCGCCAATTTTGACAGATACACTGGATATACATATGTAATTTATTAAATAGTGGACGCTGGCTAGCTTAAATATTTTTATAAAATAACAAACAAACTGCTAAAGATTTTTTCGCAGTCGGGTCATGTATGGCATAATTTGGACTTAATTAAAACTGTGTTTACACGGATTTATGCTCGTTTATTACATTTTTACAATTTTCTAACGTTTCGGCACTTTTTCAGGTGCCGTGGCACCTGAAAAAGAGCTAAATCCGTGTAAAAACAGTTTTAATTATGTCTACTGCTCGTGTTAACCTTAGAAAATACTATAATTTGGACTTACAATAAAAACCACATTTGATTTCATGACAGCTATAAATTTATTTGTGACATTGATATCACCAAAATCTCTAAAAAGTCTTGACCACTTTGTCCGTAATCATAATATTACTTCATAAACACCATATGAATACAGTACTTCATATATTAATAAATACTTTTTAACAATAATAAATACTTATTAACAACTACAATCTTCTGGACTTAAAACTATATCGCAATCAAATTTTAACCAATTATACACAGTCCAATTCGTTACTCGCATTTTAGAAGTCACTTTAAAATTCAATACTATCGGCTGAAGTCACCACATTTGTAACATTTGCACTCAGTAGGTTCTCGAAGTTTAATTTCCATCATCGCTTGGTCCTCATCGTCAAGCCGCATGCCGTCAGGATCATAACAGTGGCTCAATGTTACTAATCGCTCTCGTAAGTGATTTTCTCTACAGCAATAGCATTCCTGAAACAGTGTCAAAAACTTAGCAAATCATGTTACGTAAATATCCTGATAAATACATCCTGAGACGCTTTTATACAAACTTTTAGAAATCCGGTAGGTGTAACCACTGACGGCTGAACCTGACTGTTGCACATGCCTTCACATTTATTAACTGTAACATCACCGCTACATGATCGCACTAATCTGCCAAGATCGTCATATTCCTCTAAAAAAATATGGACATTAGTAATTAATTATAATAAGGCTCACTTATGTTCCTTTTTAATAAAGAAAGTAAACGAAATTCTGTTAACCTTTAGTTACATGAATTTCAGTCGGTTTTGTCTCACAATTTTCATCGAGTGCACCTTTTGCACTGGCGAAAAATACCAAGTCAAAGGCACAAAGTATTAGAAACATTTTTATACTAGGAAACGCCATCTTAAAATAGGGAACGTTGGTAGGAGCTCTGTGACACCTAAAACTAAACTAAGGATTCTTCTCTTTAACCGATTTTATATAAGAGTTGCAAGGGGGTAGTGGGTGGTTGTACCATGTTTTGCCAGCAGGACATTGAAGCGAAAACTCTTGTAAACACCCTGGCGGGTGGTATCCACTCTTGCTTTCATCCTCTATAGGTAGATATTTTCATAACACAGGGCAATGAGCCAGCATACGATAAATAAAAACAAAAATTCAAACAATATTGTTTTATAAGTATAAGAATTAAGTGATTTTTCTCGTCACCTGTACTATTCAATTCTTGTTTTTCTTTTTAATTTTTTTTAAGATGTTCACTTTTTCGATCTAGGCCATCTAGGCCAAAGATCACTTTGTTGTCCGTAGTGCAATCTGTCAGACCCTTAATCGCTGAAACGCGTGTAGGTATCAAGTCAAAATTAAAAACTTTTACACAGGTCTACAATCCCTTGTAGTAGGAGTAAGGAATGAGATCTCGAGTGATCAGGAATTCGATCTCGACGAGATCACGGCATTTTGGAGATCTCAAATGGAGAGAGAGAGATAGAGAACACTTTATTGTACATAAAAAAGGAAATTGCATAAATAAAAAAAATTTAAATCATAATTAAAAATGGATTTTGAAAAGTATTGTTTTAATTAGATAACTGAAACATGATTGAAACTGCTTTGTATTTGTGATTATGATGCGAGAAAGATACAACATAAATTATTTAAAAAGTCTTTATTTCTCAATGACCTATTGTTATTTCTATAGTTTTTTACTTATTTTATGTCAATGAACACAACAATTCAGACCCGTAAAATCTCTTATAAAGTATTTATTTTAACAAAGATAATGATAGTGTAAACAAAAATTTGCACAAATTGCTATTTCCAATATCACTCCTAAATATCAGTGATTAGGTATGAGTGATCACTCATAACTAAATTAACAGAGTATACTATTTTTATTTTTAATGCACTAACCCGTGCTAAGGACAAATTTAAAAACGTAATACAGAGAATAGTGTAAAGAGGTTCGAAATTTCACTGATGCCGGTGAGTCGCCCATTGGCTCAATTGGAAGAGCGCTGGCACGGATAGCCAGAGGTTGCGGGCTCGAATCCCGGCATGGGTGAAATTTTTAGCCTTAGGTTTTTAAATTAACAGAGATTTTAGAAATGGCTTCTTAAAAAACGTTTTAGTGCTTAGAGTGCTGTCGGATAAACGGCATCTTATGTAACCAGCGGCTGAAAATACCTACTCAGATTCAATGCTAGTTGGTATCAGCGTGAGCATCTAGTTCTGACTTACTCTAGTCGCTGCCTGTACGTAATACAGAGAGTATTGTCTTATTTCACTGATGCCGTAGTCGCCCATTAGGTCAGTTGGGAGAGCGCTGGCATGGTTAGCCAGAGATCGCGGGTTCGTGTCCTGGCGTGGGTGGAATTTTTAGCCTCTAAATAGGTTTCAAAATTATGAATCTAATTCTTTTTTATTCCGCTGGCCTACCATCATGAATACTCGGGAATAGTCGGGATAGTTTGCGTCAGACACTTTTCTTCGCCAGTCAAGTCAGTCACTCGTTCGCGCGCAGAGACCACGTGTCATGCGTCGCTGACTACTGCCGCCCGATCTCTTCAATCGCGGTCGAGATTTCGTAATTTTATTCTCCAAGATTGATCTCGGGAAAATGAGGCGAGATCTCAGACGACCGGGATCTCGCGAGATCGAGATTGGATTACCTAAGTATTAGTGAAGGTGCCACTGGACGCTGCTTAAATCATCTCATTGCGTAGGTACATGCAAAATGCCAAAGTTTATTATTCTCTAAAGACAAATAATAACAAGCAGTCTAAATATTTAACACGGATGTAAATTTAATCCGTGATATTTAATTGCACTGTCAACTCAAGAAGTTCCTACCACCGGACGGCGAGATGGATTTTTTTTTACTTTCTTATATGGAGGGTACGGTACCCTTGGTGACCATGTCACCCTCATTATGCCCAATACTATCATATAAACTAAAAGTAAAAAACTAATTCTACACAAAAAAAAAACAACTCTCATAATAGTTACACTACATTAATATAAATAGAGTGAAAAATATTATTGTTCACGCTATTTCCTCCGATCTGGAGCACTCTTGCAGCAGGTGATAAACATCTTCCACTATGCCACATTCTTCACAATTTGGAGATGCCACTTTGCGCATCAAGAATGCGAACTCGTTTAGCGGCACATGTCCAGGCCCCAGAGTCTACCTAATACATAATGTAATGTATTAATCTTATGTCTAATACTAAAACATAATCTTTCAATGAAATGATATAGGCACGACAATGGTTGTTATTTGCCTTAATTTGGTAGTCTACAAAGCAATAGCAGTAGAATGTCATTCCATGGGTATAACCCGCGCAAATTAAACAAGCATTTCTCGCGAAGAAGTTCGAATCGCGCGAGGCGCCGAGTTAAGTAGCACGGATTATACCATTGCAATGCGATTGGTTACTAGACTACGGATAGTGTGAATGAAACGAACATTACCGGACTAATATGACTCAATTGAACAACTAAGTATGCATTTTGGAACTCGCCCTCGGAACGAAGTCTCAGAGCCATTACAACATCGGACCTCGATATTGACCTTGCATCAAACCATGAAACGGGAGACGGGCTGCATTGTATCGTTTTGTACCAGAAGATCTGTGGAACGCACATGTCCAGAACGGAGTCTCAGAGCCATTATAACATTGGACCTCGATACTGAGCTTCCGTCAAACCATGGAACGGGGGACGGGCTGTACCGTTTTGTACCAGATTCCTTTCTCCAGTGATCTCTTATCAAAATGTTACTTCCATATTTATACATTGTTTCATAATTTTCGGGATGAAATCACTGAAGATGGGTTGAAATTGTGTAGCCTCCCTATCCACTACAGCCCGCCCCGCGTTCATGTCAGCTTCATCATTTCCTTCAATCCCTTCATGTGGTGGGAACCATTGCAGCAAAATCTTTTTACTATTTTTTTTTGGGCGTGTAGGATCAGGCCTAGAATTCGGTAAGCTATCGGTATTCCATATTCCTCAAAACGATGAGGTACACCGCTTGTCGTTTGGATCTTTGGATCACATCACACTCTCTCACGGATCTCTATAAAATATTAGAGATCCGTGATCCGTGAGAGAGTGTGATGTGCTGATCATGCTGATGTGACGCCAAACAACACAGACTATAAATAGACATACATTTGATTGTTCTGTGACATACTGCCACAACCACAGAACAATCAACACACACACACTACCAGTCTGTGTTGTTTGGTGATTTTTGGCAAAATCTTGTGTAGGTACACCTACTGTACTGTAGAGAAGAGCGAAACTGCGAAAGAGAAGTGCATTTAAATAAATCACTACCTATTTTCCTGTCCTGATTTGGATCATTCTTCCTTTCTTTCTTCCCTGACTTCCCTTGGTGTCTCCTTTCCTACTTGTGAATCCTGCCTTTTATATAATTTTGATGTAAATATTTATAATTGTATTGCTAAGTATTTAAGTAAAAATGATATAAAAATTTAGTGTAACATTTATTATGCCTATATCTTTATTTGTATTTCTAATGTTATTATTTCCTGATTTTAAAATTCCTTTTGTATTGCTAAGTACCTATTTAAGTAAAAACGACATAAAAATTTAGTTTAAGATTTATTGTACATATATCTTTATTTGTGATCCTAATGTTATTATTACCTGATTTTAAAATTCCTTTTTCCAAATTCCGTGTAACCTTTCGTATTTGTTCCGTTTCCTTACCTTTAACCATAGTCCCAGTAGAGTAGTATAAGATAACTTGACACTGGCGTAGGCACAAACCGTGCAGTGCCATTTACTCAAAAAAAAAAAAAAGTGCATTTAAACCCAGTACCTAACCTACCGGTACCTATTTTGCATTTTTAGACATGAACATCGACGAGGATTTCATTATATTCTCTATCCTAATATTTTCGTGGCTTGAATATTTGTGGGAGTTGTATCTTTCCATTCGACAAGTAAGTTTTTTAGGTTACCTACGTTCTAACAACGATTTTGAGCGAATATTTATTTTTTACTTATGTATGTATTCCTATTCAATTTATTACGCATAAAGGACCAACTTTGATATTATATTGACCTTTTCACTATCTAAGGTGTTGTAACGCTTTGTGAGAAAAAATATATACTTACTGAAACTTTATCGCATTAGCCGTGTATTGATAACGAGGACGCGCGGACGTTTGTCTATACACTCTTGGCTCATTAGATTTAACATATCATTTTATATTTCAGTTACGAATATACAAAACCAATAACACCATTCCTGATGACCTGAAGGAAATGCTGAATGATGAATCCTTCAAGAAAGCACGTCTCTATGGAATGGACAAATCTCAATTCAAAATTGTGAAAGAATTGTACAGTATTGTATTAACTTCTTTCATATTATACAACAGATGGATAGCAGTAGCTTGGATAAAATCTGAGAACATTGCAGCTTTTGTTAACATCACACCAGACAGAGAGATTATGATAAGCTGTGTCTTTATGACTTTCGTGACATTATTCAATTTTGTCGTCAATTTGCCATTCACCATTTATGGGACCTTTGTACTTGAAGAAAAACATGGCTTCAACAAACAAACTGTGGGATTCTTCATCAAAGATCAATTAAAATCATTACTTCTAAGTCTTGTCATCACACTCCCAATAATTTCTATTGCCATTTACATTATAATGCTGGGTGGAAACATGTTTGTAGTCTGGCTATGGCTTTTTACCACTGTAGCCACATTGTTACTCATGACTCTATACCCATCCGTGATAGCACCTTTATTTGACAAGTTCACTCCTTTGTCAGAGGGTGCCCTCAGAAAAGGCATTGAAAATTTAGCATCCAAGTTGAAATTCCCTCTTTCACAAGTCTATATTGTTGAGGGATCTAAGAGATCTGCTCACAGCAATGCTTACTTTAGTGGCATGTTTGGTGCGAAAAGAATTGTCCTCTTTGACACTTTAATTGAAAAATATGACGAAGAAAAGAAAGTGACTACTGGTTGCACTGAAAAGGAAATACTGGGTGTTTTAGCTCATGAGTTGGGCCATTGGAGCTGCAGTCATATTTACAAGTCCATTGTTTTGACAGAAGTGAATTTGTTGCTTTTATTTACGGCATTTGGTCTTTTATTCAAATATTCAATGCTGTACACTGCCATTGGGTTCCCTGCTGGTCAGCAACCAATTATTATTGGACTGATAGTTGTTTTGCAACTAATCCTTGCACCATATAATTCAATCTTGTCCTTCTTTGCCACTGCCCTTTCAAGGAAGTATGAATTTGAAGCAGACAACTTTGCTGTTTCTTTGAACTATCCCAATGAACTCCGGTCTGCTCTTATTAAACTAGGCAAAGATAATTTAGATTACCCTATCTATGATAAGCTGTATTCTTCTTGGTATCACTCACATCCTACACTATTACATAGGATTGAGAACATAAGGAGTAAAGTAGGAAATGTGAAGATGGATTAGAGTTGTATAATAAATAGGTAAGTATTGAATTGTGTGTGTATTCAACTTAGAGTATAAAGTACTACACGTATACAGAGGACATCTTGAGCAAAACTTGTGTTGCACAGTACAATAGGCATCAGTGTTGCCAAGTGAAATTTAAGTGCACCCCACTAAAGCACTTTAATGCCTATCACCTAGGTGGATTAAAAAAATGTATTCACTTTTAATAAAGTAACCAGGCACTACAGCGTCGGAGTGGTCCTTTCACCCATCTAGTGTGAATGAAGATGCCACTAGACGCTGTATAAATCATCTCATTAAGTAGATCCAAAAAGGCCAATATTATTATTATTACAGTCTATCAAAAAGAAGTTTTTGCCATATTAAAAGGTGCTGTATTTTTATCTATCAACACTGTAAATCATTATCATTTCTTTTTGATTTTAGTTTCTTAATTTTACCATACTTTGTGCATAGAACTATATCAATATATAGTTCTATGCACAAAGTATGGTATGGTAACAATTTTTATAGTGTTGTCAGATAATATTTTATATGGCATTAAGAACTTTTAGGTAACCGATGCCTATGGGCTATCTCAAGTCGCGGCTGCCATGGTCGTACTTTTGGACTTGGCAATTACTAATGTAGAGGCAGAGTCAAAAACATGACATGCTAAGCATACAGCTGTCAAACGCATACATATTTTGATGGGGCAGTATATAAATTATACATTGACAAGGAAATAAAACAAGACTTCACGGGTTAATTTTCCTATCACTATTTATTTTCATTTCAATTTCATGGTATTTTCGCCTATTCCGAAAATGAAAATGTGGTAAATATTATCAGTTCTATTTTTACTAATCTATGAAATTATAAACCACCGCCCGTTGTAAAAATTATTTTGAAACTATACTTTTGTCAAGAGATTTGCGGAACTGTTTAGATGAAAAGTGATTTCTTCTATTTTTTTTTGTGAGCGAGTTGACTGCAATATCGAATCGCACATGAAGGTATTTTTCGTAACGTCTGAAATTGTGTTCACTTTGCAACCGCTGGTGATAGTGGTGATGGACCAAATGCACTGCTGTCACTTTGACCGCAAAGTTTAGTCAGGATGTCATCTCTATTCGTAAAGGTATTCAATTATTATTGATGTTGTATTTTTACAGTACAAGTAGGTACATTACTAAAGTACATAGCTACTTAAAGTATTTTTATTGTAGCACTTATGATCTAGTCTAATGTTACACAAATAGAACTATAAACAATTTCAATTAATAATCACTTGCCCCATGTAATTTACATTGCTAATAAACTCACCTTATCTTTTATATTTTGCCGATCAGACTGTGATCAGGCTGTGATTCTGATGTTCATGCTCTTCTATTTTTTGACACTCCAGGGACTTATTTCTAGATGAGAAGTTATAAATAAACATTTTGTACACATCAGTGTAATATTTGATTTTCCATTGATTTTCAGGAGCCCTTATTTTAATATGTTTCCTCTTTATTTTCTGCTTCTTTCTTCACGGTGTCTGTTATTACTACCCCTGTGTCAATTGTGATATCACACAATATTACCATAGCAAATAGGTATCAAAGTCAACAGTTCCCCTGTGTCGTCCTAAACTTCGTAAAATATTGATATAAAATTCACAACTTTTGGATTTTTCATCTTTCAACGACATAAAAAACTTGACTTTAGAAAGGTCATCTAAAAGATAAGTCGTAGCAAGGAGAATTAAAGTACCTAGTGGTAAAGATCTTTCTCTACACACTACAAAAGTCACGAGGTAGGTATAGAAACAAATAAATCAGGCGCAAACTGTCTCGTCACATAAATCCAATGGTATAATAATAAATACAGGTGTGAGTTTTTGTATAGGTACAATGTATTTAGACCTAAACTCACGCCCACAGAGAATATAATCACTACGTTTTACGCCCTACGCCCGCCTGTGACCCGGAGAGGCAGAAAACAGGGTTTGACACCTAAGGTGTCTGACGTGACAGCCTATTTCGTATTGCACGTCGTCTATCCCATAGGTACCTGTCTAATTTGTGACGTCGTTAACTCGAGGAGCTAGCTTCTCGCTTCTGCCCCTCTAGCATGACCACCAAAACACGATATGATAAAGCGATTTATCATGTTGAACTGTCAAAAAACAGTTTAATCCTTCATTAAAATTTAAATATGGCGGTTATATCCAACGTTTTTTGACAGTTCAACATGATAAATCGCTTTTCATATCGTGTTTTGGTGGTCATGCTAGAGGGGCTGGGATATCGGGAAGTACTTTACAGAAGTACCTATACTACAAGCTCCCGTTTGTAATTTTTGCGTAGATAGGTAAATCTTGTTGATGATCCTCAATAAAATAAAAATTATGAACATCGCTTTCCTTCGAGGCAGTTTTTTTGGATTTACTTGACACGTACCTACCCTCCAAAAGACTCCGCTTCTTCCAAAGTGTCAGGTAGAACACAATCCTTAGTTTCTGGCAATGGCGCCAATAATGGAATTTGTGCGAATGACATGATAGCCAGCAGGATCAGTGTCAAATTATTCATAATATGATCTAAGTTGACGAATATTGGCGCAATCATTGAGCCTATTCGAGCGAACACACAAACGCCACCGACTCCCACATTTCGTCCCATTGTTGGATATAGTTCAGCAGATAGTAGATACAGCGCCGGTAATGATCCCTGCAAACAAAACACAGTCCCACCAAAACATAATGTAAAAATCGGATCAACTACCTACTCCTCTCAAAAAAGTACATAATATATTAAAACTTGCCAAGCTCCTTGTTTTCTCGAAATTTGCAGCCGAACGATAAACAAGGAAAAATGATGTAACATTTAAATCTACAGATCATACTTGGCAGGTTTTTAGAAGATGTTGAAACTCTGTTCCCCTATTATAATTTTAGATTATTTCACATGGTTTTAATATGACAGTGTATAGTGCAGTACTCTGCCTCCTCCTCTGGGATGCAGGAGTGAGTTTAGTTATGTCTCAAGATCTAATAAGTTGTTAGAAATGATTTTCTTTGCTGCCGGCTCAGGTACGAGTACTCCTTTTTATTTTCAAATGTTTTTTTTATAGTTAGGGGAGGTCCTCTAACAAAGTTCTTAATACGCCGTCTCAAAATATGACCTTTGTATTCGGTTACCCTGTTCTTAATATATTCGTTACTATTTTAGTTTTATTTATTTACCATATGTCTAATGATGTGCTAGTGTTATGAAGAAAAGTGTCGTTTTGATTTATTTCATGACTACATTTTTTTCAAAATCTGCTTTTTATTAATTAAGATAGGTCTTCTAATAAACTTTTTCGGATTAGGTAGTTCCTCTCAAATTACAACCCTGTTAAACACGGTCACCCTTCTTATTTTTAAAGATTTTCGAATTTTCCCCGTTACCTACTCAATAAATACCAATCTCTAGTTAAATTAGCAGTACGACGGACTTTGATGATCCATCAGTGAGTGCCGAAAATTGAAATTTTTGAACCCCTCACATCTTATAAACTAGCTATGCATGCATGAGATTTGAAGTTGTGTTTTAATTTGGTGACCTTTTTCCTCCACAACCTTTTGGTATGTTGGTGGCTGGTTTCAAAGATACGGGGAGCGAAAAGTGCTCGAATGGCTTTTCTTGTAAATCAGATGCACAGTGCGAGCCGGCGAGAACTTGTTCTGGCGCAGTCCGTGTGCCATGATCTAACAGTTACATTCTAACTCAACATCCATTTCGTCGTCGGGCTATACTAGTCCACTGCTGGACATAGCCCTCCACTAAAGAGCGCCACGTTGTGCTAACATAGGGGGTAATGCTCATAATCCCCACGCTGGGCATGCGGGTTGGGGATCGCAGTTCGGTGGAATTGTGCTGCAGGGGGCGCTGCTGCCCACCCCGGTTTGTGCCCTTAGTCGCCTTTTACGACACCCGCGGGAAGAATTGGGTTGGTGCTATTGTCTAGGCCGACACCACACAGCAGCGTAAATGTTATTGATTGCTAAAGGGTCCGTTCAAGTATTACGTAAGCACTTTTATAGGGCGAGGGGTTTTGCTTTGCTTATTTTTAATGACATGGGGGGTGGAGGGTCTATATAAGAACTAATTGTTCTGTGTCTAGATGATGATTACGTCAGCAACACGGATGTCAACATCCGTGGTCAGCAATCGTTATTTACTTTTTTCACGGATGTACTTTTTTACACCCATCCGTGTTTACTGTTCACACCTAATTGGCAACCCAAACATTATCTGTGCTGAAAAACGTGACGTTGGCATTTTGGATAAATTATAGATAACTTACTGACATTCCAGCCATCCCTATCCCAGCGCTGAGAACTCTTGGCCAGTCATTTGGAAAAACGTTTCTTGGTATCATCATAAGAAGCACAAAGCAAGTGCCAGTTATGAACTGAAATATTCGTATTGTTGTCTTCCGGCCTACCTTGGCGGTGATAAAAATGCAAACTATTGGCCCCAATGATGAAATAATCCCAATTATAGCGACTGTGGCGAATATATTACTGCCGATCATTCCCAAGTATTGAGAAAATGTATAAAAAGCCAGTCCAGTGCAAAACCTGTAACATAAAAATCAAAATGTACAACTCCGTGCAAAAGTAATACTTCAGTTACTTATACTTGTTTAAAAAAACGTTGGCTCTATTTATTTCGATTTAGGTATTGCTGCCTTCCTTTCTCCTCGCCTAATCAAAGACCTCCACGTAGTATCTACCTATTTTAATTTTAATATTGCGGCTAAGATATTTGTGATTGAGGTACATTCTTTTTTTAATGCACTACCCGTGTTAATGACTATTTTTAAAAGTCGCTGCCTGTACGTAATACAGAGAGTATTGTGAAGAGGTTCGAAATTTCACTGATGCCGGTGAGTCACCCATTAGCTCAGTAGAGAGAGCGCTGGCACGGTTAGCCAGAGGTCGCGGGTTAGAGTCCCGGCATGGGTGGAATTTTCAGCCTCTAATTAGTTTTTTAAATAAAAAGAATATAATCATGTGGGTACAGCGATAGATATCATTCCGATGTAAAACCTAACTGCAAAATACGTACTCGGGGCTGCAAGTGATGCAAATTACTTCAGCCAGATGTCGCTGCCTGCACGTAATACAGAGGGTATTGTAAAGAGGTTCGAAATTTCACTGATGGCGGTGACTCGCCCATTAGCCCAGTTGGGAGAGCGCTGGCACGGTTAGCCAGAGGTCTCGAGTTCGAATCCCGGCATGGGTAGAATTTTTAGCCTCTAATTAGGTTTTTAAAATTGTCCTTAGCACGGGTTAGTGCATTAAAAAAAGAATACAATTAACCCTCAGGTAACCGCTGTTGGAAGACTCTGCTAAGCTAAGTATTTACTTCGAATTGTCATAAGAAACTACGATTGACGTCTGAAACTCGACCCTGAACACAGCCACAACAACACAATACCGACATAGAACACAAATACGTACCAAATTATTATTAGCAGAATAGTCTTCAGCCTCATATTTTTTGACTGCAGAAACGCCATAAAACTTATTCTTTGCGACGTTTTAACTTTAGCTCCCAGAATTTTTATTATATCACTGTCGTCTACAGTTCTCTCATTTTTCTTTGCGGCGTACTTTAGAACTTCTTTAAAATAAAATAATTTTGTGGCAAAGATAGCACTGAGAACCCAGCAAGAGTTGTAAGTTAAACGCACTTACCAACAGCCTTATCAGTGTGACCCGTGGCCAAAAGCCATCTTGGAGATTCAGTCAACCAGAACCAGTACAACATAAATAGTGAAGACAGAAATCCTAAAGAAAACTCAAGCTTACGCCAGTCTCTCAGCCAATAAGCCAACCCTGCCATTACAGCATTGCCAATTCCAAATGGTATTTGGGTAACTACTGGCATTATTGTGCGCCATTTACCACTTACTGCCTGAAATAATATAATTGGGCTACATAAATTTGATAGCACATCAACCTTACGGACGACATTGCAATTGGCCTAATTCATTGATGATTGATATCAATCCTTAATATGCCCCCACTGCTGGGGCACGGGACTCTGATCCGACAGGATTTGGTGCGAGTAATATAAGGGCATGTAACGACTACATATACCCTACTACGATAAAATCGTAAAACTGCTGGACTTAGGTTTCAGCATCTCACCTCCATACAAACAACAAAGGATATAATCGATATACCACCGCAAGCCAATGCCAAAATGAATCTGTTAACAATAAAATACAAAAAGGCGGGCATGAGACCAGACAAAATATTAGTCAAACTCTGAATAGCAATGCAGGCCATCAATGGTTTTTTTCGACCATATTTATCTGCCAACGCTCCGAAAAGTACACCACCTAGCAAAGCGCCCCACATCATAATAGTTTGGGCCAACTGAAACAAATATGGAAATGGATTGATGGGGTATGTCAGGGTATTTTTATTCGTAGAGGTATGTAAGGTAAACAATGTATAAAAACAGGGTAGTGGTTCTTACATGAACGTAATACTGTTTTGAGCAGACGAGATTCCAGTCGGAAATAATTGTGCGGGTAAATACGCTACAATCGTAAGTAAAGTTTCGGCATTCAACTAGTGGTATGAGAATTCGGTCTATAGCTGGTGTCTGGTTTAAAATCTCTGGATCGAATACCCAACAAGGATTCTCAATGACTGCCTGAAAATAGATATAATAAAGAATATTCTATTCATCTAATTTTATAGTGCACGCGTTCGTCTTTACATTTATCTTTCGACCGAGAATACCAGGTTATGGAGATCGCGCGGCGAATTCAGCTGGGAATTGGGATAGGCTTTTGGAAAACTTGCTGACGTCTTCAAATCAAATATCCCGTGATGTCTAAAGACCAAGACCTTCAACCAGTGTGTTCTGCCCATACTCACATATTATGGGGCCGAAACACGGACGCTCTCAAAGCAGAATATGTACCGGATCATTAGCACAAAGAGGTATGAGCGAGCCATGCTTAGTGGATACATTCGACGTCAGACGAAGGTATTGGAGACCGAGTCTCGAGTCTAGAGTGGCGATGGGCAGGACATCTGGCGAGGCGTCAAGACGGCAGGTGGACCAGGGCAGTAACGGAGTGGCGGCCGATAGCCGGGCGGCGGCGGTCGGTGCGAAGACCGGCTGCCAGATGGTCGGACGATGTGGTCAGGTCGGCAGGGAGCCCGTGGATGCGAATGGCAAGAGACCGCGAAGGATGGCGAGATGAGGGAAAGGCCTATAACCATTGGGCAGAGGTGGGCTGCTGATGATAATAATGACGCATTCGTGAGCGTCACAGCTTTTGTGTGTTTTCTAATTCCACCTCTACTTTTAGAGCATCGACTGTGTGGTATGGAGAACAACAGCCAGACTGCATGCAAAAGGCAGGCAGGCATTGTAAATCTATAATTTGAGTAATGTATGTATGTTTGTTAAATACCTACTACCACAGACGAATGCTAGGTACTACGTAACCCCTCGGTACGCGAGTACGACTGCACTTGGCCGGTATTTTTCAATATAGGGATCCGTTTGCGAAATATTAAGCTGAAGCAGATTTTTTAATGCAGTAGGGCGTCGAAGAAATGTGAATAAGTTCAGGGCAGGCAGTGTATGTGCTATTATATCTAAGTAATTACCTTAACAGGATATCTATCAAGTAAAAGTTAGGTTAGGTAGGCTTTACAAGTTAACGCGTAATTGGCGACCAATTTGTACAGGGAAAACTTCGTAGAAATTACATTGAAAATTACTCTCATGGAATTGTTAAGAACTGCAAAGTAGGTAAAAGACTCCTAGGGAACCCGAAAGTGCGCGTGGCCCTACACGGACTTTACCGGTTCTTTTAAAGAATTTTGCAAAATAGGCATGTACCTACTTACGGGTGAGCAAATATTACGCCATTCTTCTTCTGTGAACTTCTTAAGAAACATAGGTTTTTGGCACCAGAACTCTTGTGGTGGTGCGAGGAATATGATATTTAATTGATGCCAAGCATTTGGTAACTTTAATAGAGCCATCATCATACTCAGCTGCAATTGCCATACACCAAAATCTCCAACAATCTTAGCTATTATATCGGGATCTTTGATAGTTTCCGTTCGTGTAGTTTTTATTTGTTCGTAAGATCCATAATCTGTCCGTTGGTGTGATGTAAACGCCATACTTACTGGTACCTAAATTGGGGTAATATTTTAACTTTCATAATCAATAGGTAGGTAGGTACTAAGACGGCGTTTACACGTTGAGTCTGGTGTCAGTCTAGTCCATCAGTCTGGTTAGACTGATGTAGTGGTTGTCTATTCAGTGGACTGATGGACCAGACTGACGGATATTCGAATATTTTGATGCTTCATCAATCTGGCATCGATCCGAGCTTGAACAAGGTCATGGATTGAACTGACGCCGGACTGAACTTGTAAACTCCGTCCAAGTGTTTAGAAGTCCCTTGGTTGGTCCCGTAAGTGAGACCAGGCAGTGAGACAGGTAAGGAGGAATTGTCGCTTTCCACCTCCTCATCTTAGTTATTACTGATTTCAGAATATAGGTATGTTGGTGAAGCCAGCAGCGTGATGGTCCTTTTAGATAATTATCGACAATAAAAGAAATTCCATTCAATTCTGCTTTGCGGACTCGCTGCATTGAAATGCAATGAAAGAAAATTCAATTAGATATGTAATTCAAACTTAACCCTTCTACCTTTTTTTTTTAATTGGTTTAAGACCTTTTCAACCAGTGTTGCCAGATACGAAACCTGAAAATGTATACCTGTACTTTACCTGTACCTGTACTTTAAAAAAGCGGATTTTCAGCAAAAAAAGCGGTTTTTTTAATTATTATATAATATTATACAATACCGATTGTTCTTTTTCCGTTTATAGGTCTTATATTTTTAGTCATACCAGGATATGATAATTTATAAATAAGACGGAATATGCACAGATAATCAGGTCAAAATTTGCGCGCACTTCTTGCTTTGCTCACGGATGTAAATTTACATCCGTGGCTTTGCTGTTGTGAATGGACTAGTATTATAATCTGTGGCCTGCTGCATAGACTACACGCGCTCACGCACGCATAGTGCACTGTCAAATCACCACTACCACAGAGTATATACACTACGTTTTAAGAGACGGGACCTCCTTAAGCTCTTGTATTGAGTTTAGCCCCGTTAGCAATACCAACCAATAGAGCAAAAATGCAATGCCAAAAGTAACATAACAACTTGTCTGTGCATTAGAGACGTCCACTGACATTACTGCATTTATCGATATCGATAAATTATCATCCAGGGGCTCCGCAATTAGCCTAATAAAATTAATAAAAATCAATGTTTTCAATAAAACGACAAATAAAATTAGTATTTTATTATTTATTATCAAATCACAATAATTGTGGTCAAGGTCTATTGAATTTATTTCAGCAGCTATTTGGTTTTTCTTTAGAGGTGTCCAATCTGAGCGAACTTCATCAATCGGTGGTTTGGATTCAGGTGCTGAAATCGTCAAAAAAAGTTAAGTTGAGTCGTTATTGATTATTAATTTGTTGGTAAACTATGCTACTTACCGGGATAGCTCTGATAAATATGCTGAGATTCCAGGCCACAATAATTGTGGTCAAACCCTACTGGACCAATAGCAACAGCTGATATTTTGGCTGCTGGACAAGGTGCTGAAAATGATAACACTTTGTAATTTATGAAAGTAAACAAACACTAGTTACAAAAAACTTCAGCGATACATGAAAAGTCTACGTACCAGAGTTGTTTTGTGAAGCTCGACAACTAATAGGTTTTTGTATGGCTGAATCTGAAAATAAACAATTGCAATAGTCCGAAAAAAAAAAAAAGTTTGTTCCTGTTTACTACATAACTGCATAATTGACTATGTAACTATCAAATACATTTTTATAAAAAAATATTTTAAGTTAAAAATTAGTAAAAAAAATATTTTAGAATATCCAATCACTAACCAGTTTCAAGTGATGCGACGTGGCTACGTGGTAAGGAAACTCAGCTAGTAAGTAATCAGGAAGAGGAGGCGCATTTATAAGTAGAGAAGATACAGCCCTGTAAAAAAATGTTTATCAAAGTATGTCATTTATGTATTAAGACGTAATAATAATATTGCGTTCTAAATGACGGAGCAAAATACATTCAAATGTTCGACGTAAAGCAAGGCGTATTTTGTGTTTTATTACATAATTATTCATGAAATGTAGTAAGTGTTACATTATATATAACACAACTCACCATTTCTTTAATCGGCTTCCTTTTAAAATCGTTGTAAAAATCTTTCGGCCGGAAATGATCTCTACAAACATATTTATGTTGGTGGAGTTTTTCGATGGGGATATACGATACAAGATCTTCCACAATTTTCACCCATTGTCTGCATCTAAAAAAAAAAACAACATTCAATGCAGCCACTAATAGTGTATCGTTGAAACATTGTTAGGGCTTACAGCAATTCACCCGTCGTACACTGAGTAGTAATTCTGACCAAGGTACTTATCAGATATTTTTTTATCGATATTGAATATCACTATGGCACATCACTATGACATTGAAACATTATAGTATTTTTCTCATAGTATATTAATTACGTTATTTATCATAATTTATGATCTTGCTCTTGTGCAAGATGACAAAAACTGTAGCCAGAAATACTTACCGGTATTTTCATCCCTAGGAAATTTACCCATAAACTTTCTTTTGGTACCCTTTGACCGACTGCATCTTATTTTACAAATGGCACAAGTTCGACACCATGCGATCAATGCCATTATTAAAAGAAAATCACTAAACACTGTACAACAAGATACACACAGCTAGATATTGAACAAACTTCAAAAACAAAAATTTTAACTATAAAACGTTCTAATATGTGCCGCGTTCCGCCATATTTGCAGTGTTGCCGCAACCGAAAATGTATTTAGGACGTTACCCAATCTGAAAAAGGACCATTTTCAAGATTAAGGTACGGTTTTCAATATACTGTATGTATAGTAAAGAAATAAAGTAAAAAAACAGGATACTACGTAGGTATTTAAAGTATTACCTTATTGCTTAAGTTGTTAGTGATAAGTTCATGACGCTCAACCGCCAACCACCAAACACAATAATAATTAGTCAATTTATTTTATCATGCATTATATTTATTTTATGTTATAGTTTATTAGGTACATAAAATTAGTATGTTCAAATCGTAAAAAACAAATCGTAGAATCACGGCAAAATGTTTGTTTTCTTTCCATTGATGATGTTCGGCTCTACGCAAATTATCTAGGTTGCAGTTCATAAAGTTCATTCAATTATTATTTGATGTTGTCCATCTCATCCACTCTACTGAGTGTTATGTGAGCTATAGCTAGTTTTTTCCTAATTTCCATGCCATGAGTGCGTAAGCGGCATGT
The DNA here is from genome assembly GCA_934045075.1 of Yponomeuta sedellus. Lineage (NCBI taxonomy): Eukaryota > Metazoa > Arthropoda > Insecta > Lepidoptera > Yponomeutidae > Yponomeuta > Yponomeuta sedellus. The sequence continues at coordinate 13,549,598 of OW203735.1, read as the reverse complement.
CAAAAATATTGCTATCTTAGTTCCCCGTAACAAATGAATCTAATGTTAGCTCAGTTTCTGCTTTGCGCTGTCGTAAGGCTGCGTTCAAAAAAAAACATAATCACTTAGTTGGATGTGTTTATAATAAAATGTTGATTGGGATGAGTAGACGGAGTGGCGGCTTAGAAAAAGGGACGGTGGTAGCAATGGGACGGTGAAGGGACGGTCGTAACATAAAAAGGACGGAAAACCGTCCCTTTTAGGACGGTGTGGCAACGCTGCATATTTGTTATGTTTTCAGTTTGACATTGACAGCAAAGAAAGAGTAAGTAGTATTATAGAGTGAGACAAATATATGTCCGCCATTAAAACGGGGCTAAATGCGAACAAATAATTCAAAGTTCCTACTTGCGCTAGGCTGGTAGGTACCGCTTGTGGTTGCACATAATACGCTTCCAAAATATCAATGATAATTTTTTTTGACATATTCATTCAAGTATTATCTCATATTTAGTTAGTCTGTGGATTCGAGAAAAGAAGGTAGGGCTGCGCTGCGCGTCAATGCAGCATTTTCTACTAAAGTATGCCATTTTAATCCTAGTTACAGGATTTTGTGTAGAGTTATTTGTTTTTACTACGCTTTTTGGTTCCTTGAACAGGAAATATGCCACTAGCAAGCGCTACTGACCCTTGGCGAATGCAAAATGTCGGGGATAATTTGGTGAGTAATACTTGTTTGCGTAGATAATAGTTTGTATTTTCCGGTATTCCCACTTTAAAATACCTCTGTCAATAAACTTGAGATCTTGTAATGAAGCATGAGAAGTACATTTTAATGTGTGGTCTCTGTCGCTCTACACTAATTTAATACAGTACGCTACATGCCTAGACTGAAATGAAATCCAATTAGTGGTTTGTTTATCGTTAAGCGTGGTGGAACTGCTCAGACCAACAGCCTTCCGATGGTTGTGGAGAATTCGTCGGAGTCGCGCCAGGCGTCGACAGCTGAGAGCCTGAATGATTCTTCAGTGCAAAGTGTGGACTCTGCCACAGAGGTAAGGACTACTTGGATATTAACTTGAAGTTTTTAATGGGCTGCAGCAGGCGACTAAATAGTCATATTTATTGATTTTGTGCCTGGTAGTACTGCCAATATGTATTGGTAAAAAAGTATGTATATGTTTTCTAAGAATACACTGCAAGCATCTGCTCAGTGGCTTTCGTTTAGGGTTACTGCACTAATATTGTATTGCAAATATTCCCATACACAGTATACCAATCATTGTTTGTACAATGAATGTTCAATCAATGTTTTTTAAAGAAAATTGGATGAATTGAAGATCCTTGTTTTACTTTACTCGAGTTAGTTTATAATCAATGTCATTAAGGAAATAACCACCACAGAATAAATGGACAGTCATGTTATTTCAAGACATTGAATGAAAACTTGCATAAATTGGTGTTAGTAAATGTAGTTTGTATATCTCTGCCCCTGAAGAAGAAACTGAGTTAGAAAGATTTGTTATATAAATATTTTGAGATATATTTACAAGGCATATCATAGCAAAGCATAGTAATGAAATATGGTAAAGGAAAGAGAGGGGACAATCCTCCTTAATCCACCTCCGTTGCAGGCATCTGCACCACCTGCACACACCCTTCTTTTTTAACCTTACTTCACACAGTGCACTCCTCCCACAGTGATAATATTTATTTTCAGGTGTTTTACTTATACCATTGTTTTGTTTCTTTTTGTTTTTATGCCATTTAAATCTATCATAAAAAAATTACTAACCAAAAAAGATTATTCTGATCAGTTTTAACTTTTTATTGGGGTTTAGTTGAAAACTTTATTTAATAACATGTCCTCGGCATCGTATCTGACAAAGGCGATCGAAGCTATTTCCTTTGAGGGGCTGACCGAATTATGCCTTGAATACTCTGTCAGACAGGCCCAATATAGCAAACCAGAATTCTTATAAGATATTTTTGAAGGTTTTGGGTTCGTATTTCTCATTTGATGTTTAATGTTTAGTTCATCTAGACAAGTCTTTTCATTAATATGATATCAGGTGAAAATCAGTTCAGTATTTATCTAAAGCCAATCCAAAATCTGTGACTTCCAATTCCATTGTTGTTATCCTAGTTTGGTACCAGGACAAGTGATTGTGTTGTGTGCAAGTTATTTATCTACTTAATTTGTCCTTTTAGGTGAACTGTGAGAGAGAAGTGGAACTCCAAGATGTGGTTAAGGAGGGCCATGACAAAGCCGATCCATCACAATTTGAATTGCTCAAAGTGCTTGGTGAAGGTTCCTTTGGAAAAGTATTTTTAGTTAGGAAAGTGGTTGGTGCAGATGCAGGAACATTGTATGCCATGAAGGTAGGCATATAATTTTTTATGGTTTGCTAATTAACACCAATGTGTTAATTAGCAAACGTTAGTCATCAATATGTTTCGACATTGTGGAGTATTATCTACCTAGGCTGCTGTCTATTTGTTTAAATTTATTGTTTTACCTTAACTGTGCACCTTACCTTCTTGCAGGTACTTAAAAAAGCAACATTGAAAATAAGAGATAGAGAGCGTACAAAGATGGAAAGAAATATACTTGTTGAGATGGGCCATCCATTTATTGTTAAGCTACATTATGCGTTTCAAACTGCCGGTAAACTTTACTTAATTCTGGACTTCCTCCGTGGTGGAGATCTGTTTTCACGGCTCAGTAAAGAGGTGGGTTTGAAAATATGCATTGAAGTAATTTGATAGTACTTGATTATAGTATCCAATAATGCGTAACATTCTTATCATAACATTTGGTACATAACCTGATATCTGGCCGGCGCACTCTGATATCTAGTGGCTCACTTTGCTTGAAATGCAGTGCCGTAAATTTTCAGCATTATTACATGTAAAATTGGAATTATTTCCTAATATTTCAGGTCATGTTCACAGAAGAGGATGTCAAGTTTTATTTAGCTGAATTAGCTTTAGCTTTAGAACATGTACACAAGCTGGGAATTATATACAGAGACCTCAAGCCTGAGAACATATTACTGGATGCTGATGGGCACATAGCACTCACAGACTTCGGCTTGTCGAAACTGCCACCTAGTAGCGATAAAACCTATAGCTTTTGTGGCACTGTTGAGTATATGGCACCAGAAGTCGTTAATAGGAGAGGACACACTTTTGCGGCTGACTGGTGGTCATTTGGTGTTCTCATGGTAAGGCTACCACAATTGCGCAGTTAACGAATATATGTGTATTTAGACATATTTAGACCCACTAAATTCACCTTAATAGATGCTAATTGTGCCTGAGGTGTCTTGTGTTTAAAAACGATACTGTTTTTACATCATCACATATTACACTCCTATAATTTCACAACTATTTTCAGTTTGAAATGCTGACTGGAAACCTGCCATTCCACGGCGCTACAAGACATGAAACAATGACGCAGATTCTGAAAGCCAAGTTGGCTATGCCGTCGAATCTAAGTGAAGAGGCGCAGTCATTGCTTAGAGCATTGTTCAAGCGTACTCCACAAAACAGGTAACTATAAGAACATGTAACTATTTTAATTACACATTAAAAGCTCTTAACATGGATAACTACTTGACATAAGTCATATCATCGAATTTTCTTAAATGCAACGTTTTACTCAAAGCTGTCTCATAGTTATGATCTCTCATTGCTCAGTATTACATTATTTTAACAAATACATTTTTATTTCTAGACTGGGTGCGGGCCCCAATGGCATAGAAGACATAAAGGTGCACGAATTTTTCGCCAGCATAGATTGGGACGCCCTTCTCAAGAAGGAGGTGGTTCCGCCATTTCGACCCGCTGTGTCCCGCGCCGACGACGCCTTCTACTTCGACTCTGAGTTCACATGTCGCACTCCCCGGGATTCCCCCGGCGTGCCTGCCTCTGCCAATGCCCACGAACTGTTTCGGTAAACCCTGTGATAACATATTGCTAAAACTTTCGTAAGCGCTACACTTTATTAACTTAGTTACGTATCATGTGAATCCAGAAGTAAGTTCATAATATCAGTGTTATGTTACATACTTTATGCATACGAATCAAGATCACTAATGTATTCATTTTGTTCCTACATTTGAAGAATTTATATTTTACGAAATTGTTTGAGACAGGAAAAGTTGTTTGTGTAGAGGAACGGTAAGTATAGCTTGGGATAAAGACAGAAAATAAATCATTACAATGTAAATAATCCTTGCAGCATGTGTTAAGGACGATACATTATACTATTTCCAGTGAACCCGCGATTTATTAAGAATTAATAAATTGTTTGCTGCAGGGTCCGATGATATACCTTGTTATAGAGGTATATCAGCTCCAAAACGAAATAATATTTCTATCGTGTTCCATAAACGCTGTTTCCCACCGGGAACTAAGTCTGTCCTATGTCTGACCGGGAGTAATAAGTCCAGATTGTAGACAGTATCTGTTATCATTCGAGGTTTGGTGTTATAAAACTACATGTTTGTCATCTGCGTTTGTTCCTGTGTTATGTTACGCCATAGAATGTTAAAACTTTCGCGATAGCATTATTATCCTTCGGTACGCGATAAGATAGCCGAGAGTATGATGAGTTTAACCTTCGCCTGAAATAGATAGGAATAATATGATGGATCTGTTTTGATTCAATCAATCGTGCAATTTGGCTAACAATCGTGCAATTTGCACTTCAGTTATTGCAAAATGATAGTAATTTTCAGTATGATTCAGAACTACTTCCCTACTTTTTTTAAGCAGTCTATAATACGTCTCACTGCAGGACACATGCCTTCGCTCAGAAAGAGAGAGTATGGGCTTAATTATCTTGCTTGTCCACCGCGGATTGGCAATTTCCTTACGATGTTTTCCATCACAGTTAGCTAGTGGTATTTCTACTGTGTGGTATAACTTCACAATCACACTGCGAAAGGCGAAAGTTTATGGGTGTGTATGTTTGTTACTTCTTCACGTCTAAACGGCTGGAGCAATTTTAATAAAATTTGGTATGGAGTTAGCTGACACCATGCACTAACATAGGCTACGTTTTACGACGGGAAAATATGTTATTCGAATGGGAAAATCGATAAACCGTGGGTAACACCGCGGGCCATAGCTATATAATTGAACTTGAGTTAGAAAACAAAGTCATTGGAACATGCCAAGATTTGGACCTACGACTTCCCCATTGAGAATGCGATGTTCTACCACTCCTCTACGCTCTTCCACCAATTCCATAATTATACTTAATATTTATAGTCGTCAGTCCGTTGTCTCGGTTAGAATGGAACCAATACTGCTACAATTTAGGCTTGTTTATACAAGCAGTTACGTACGCCTGAGGATGATTAATACAATAAATTTTAATATAGATTGCGACTTCTTGTGATCTAATGACGCCTTTATAAACACAGAGTCGCGTGCGGACTGATTGTACTTACTCATCTTTTTGTGACTAAACAATACATTTATGTTTTTTCCAGGGGATTCAGCTTCGTCGCTCCTTGCCTGTTGAATAATGAGGATAATGAGACTGTTACAATTAAAAACCAAAATAACACCACACAGAACAAGAAAGCGTCCGCCGAAGAGTTTTGGTCCGGTTTCGTAAATAGGAACAAATTTTTCGACGAATATAGGTGAGTGCCTCACTGAGAAATCCTATTTATTATTCTCGTATAGAAATGGAAATCTCGTCATTTGTCAGCATCTACTTAAATAAATGATTATCTATCTACCTACTCTATGTAAGAAGGAAATGGCATGGAGGGAACTTTAAAGTATTTCTTAATGATTCGCGATAATCATACATAGTTGTATATTCAACGGGTCAAATCGCGATTATTTATTAAGTAAAACGTAATTACCTTATTTCTCGACGTTTCGGCAGCGTTACAGTTGCCGTGGTCTCGGGTAGACTGAAGTGGCGATTACAGTCAATTATTGTGGGTAGTCACTACTAAGGACCGTGAGGAATGGCGCAATAAAAAGGAGGCCTATGCCCAGCAGTGGGTTGATGTGGGCTGATTATAGATAGATGGTCACTATTCATTTTTCGCAGCTGGCCGACACACAGGTAATTACGTTCTACCTAATAAATAATCGCGATTTGACCCGTTTAATATATAACTATGAGGGAACTTTATGTCAAGTGGACCCATTAGACTTCGATGTACCTAACGGATCATACATTCGCGGTCAACGGAGTAGATTCGGGAAGTGCTTGCTTTAAAGTATTCGCCGACTTATTTCGAAATTAAGTAATGGCGTCTCTATTGCAGATTAATGGGAGAGCTCGGTACTGGCTCATTCTCCGTCGTCCGGCTTTGCGAACACAAAGCTTCAAGGGTGCAGTATGCCGTCAAAATTATGAACAAACTGAACTACGATCCTCGGGAAGAGATCGAGATCCTTTTGAGGTATGTTGGACGTAATATCCAACCCGGGTTTGACTTACATTATTAGCCAGTGAGCCTAGTAACTTTCGAGCTTACTAACAATAAATTCTTCGTCTCCTTCTTCGGTCCTTGAACTCCCAGGGGAGCATAGGGCCTCAACCACAGATTTCTACTTCTGAAGGTGGTTCGCGGCAGCTTCCTATTCGGGCCAGCTAGTACCGATCGACTTTGCCTGTTTGTCGATAATTTCAGCTGGTTAAAAACGATTTAGTTCCTCGGCTCATGTCGTTCTGGCGACCCTTTTGGTCCGCCAAGTCGAAGGTACAACCCGTCGACATAAGATTCAGTAACCGTTTCTATCTCGGCACAGATACAGCCAGCACCCGCACATAATCACCTTGCGCGGCGTCTACGAAGAGGCGGATCGGATCCTCGCGGTAACGGAACTGTGCCGCGGTGGCGAGTTGCTAGAGCACATCACACAGCGGCGCCATCTGCCGGAACATGAGGCCGCGCCTATTTTGAGCAACGTTTTGCAAGCCGTACACTACTTGCATCGACACACCGTAGTACATAGGTAAACCGCTATCTTTGTTAACTTAACACGTTTGTCTAACAAAACAGAGAGGTTTCATTCCCCTATTATGAAACATCAACGTCCTCAAAAACTTGCCAAGTTTGGTCTGTATGTTTAAGTAAAGTCACACAATTTTTTTTCGTATTTATCAAAATGTGCTAATTCCGTGAAGGCAAAAGGCTAGTACCTGTAGATCATGTATTTTTGAGACGTAAAGTTTTTTTTATACACCAACAAGCGTTTATTTGTTCTTTATATTTAAGCTGAAGACACTTTGGCTCCATTAAATGTTAAACAGGCCTTTGCTCTACGTTATACAAACTCAGAAAGGACTTTGGGTATAATGCCCAACTAGATAACTTGAACAAAAATCAGCGCAGGACGAGTTTGCGACGGAATTAAGAGCATTTTTTAAAGTATTCGTTTACTTGACTTTCGTCCAAAGAATTCCAAGTCATGTTACCCGCGCTCCCCGCCAAGGAGATCCGAACTACACAGTCAGTTATTTTGGTTAAGTTATTTGTCGAACATTATAACTGTGGTGATGAAGACGCCTGCACTGGGCTATATTCGTGGGTAAATTGACTGTCTTCGCAGTCCCTATTCTCGAAGTGGCATAGACTGTCAGCTACTTGGCTTAAAAGCACCACACTTTCTTAGGGACATAAAGCCGTCCAACATCCTGTTCGCGACGGCGGACAAGCGTCCCGAGGACATCCGCCTCGTGGACTTCGGCCTGGCGAAGCAACTGCGCGCCGAGAACGGCCTCCTCATGACGCCCTGCTACACCGCCAACTTTGTCGCGCCCGAGGTCCTGAAGAGGGCCGGTTATGACGCCGCCTGCGATATTTGGAGCTTAGGTAAGATGCTCATTAAAGTGAAATCTGGCTTAGATTATTTTAATGTACAATGACGATTAATTTATCGTGTGCGCGTTTCTTGTAAGGTAAATGAGTTTTTTTTTATTATATTTCATTTGTATCAAAGCTGGTCACGTGACCCGTGCATGCATTCATAGAATCGAGGCCGAAATGTTATTCCGAGACCCAATGATCAAAAAATTCAGTTCATTTTTATAACACTGTCACAAAAAAAACACAAACAACTATTTGCTTCTCGTTAACACATATCAATTTGTTGAATCCAAGTATAATGCAATACAATAGGCAAAATTTGATGACGTAATCCGAATGTATGTAGGTTTATTCTGATTAGATGTTTCACCAACATGTGCCAATAACCTTGTCATCTAAGTTTATTTGTGAAGTTGTAGTAGCAATACTACTCGGTAATGGTGAGGTGAAACATTGTGAGAAAATTTCTGTGGGTAGCGGTAGCGCGTCTACCTACCATGCAAGAGGTCCCGGGTTCGAATCCCGGCTGGGGACAAAAAAAAGCCCACGTCTTGGATGTTTACATATTTGTGATGTCGTTGTTTCTGGTTCCCACGACACAGGGTATCCTAGTGTGGGGCCAGAAGCAATGTATGTGCCAGTGTGTAAATATTAAATGTTAAACCTGAGTGTCTGAGGTGTACTTTAGCGCTTGAAATTCATTCAGGGCACCGGCGTAACTAAGCCCATACTATCTTTCTCTCAGAGAATACCTGTGCCCTGCAGTGTGAATGTGTGTAGACTGCTGAAAAAAAGATGATTAACTCTTGTGTCATTCCAAAAAAAAAAAATTGGTATTTTAAAAAACCTATTTAGAGTATACTATTTTTATTTTTAATGCACTAACCCGTGCTAAGGACAAATTTAAAAACCTATTTAGAGGCTAAAAATTTCACCCATGCCGGGATTCGAACCCGCAACCTCTAAATAGGTTTTTAAACCTATTTAGAGGCTAAAAATTCCACCCATGCCGGGATTCGAACCCGCGACCTCTGGCTATCCGTGCCAGCGCTCTTTCCAACTGAGCTAATGGGCGACTCACCGGCATCAGTGAAATTTCGAACCTCTTTACACTATTCTCTGTATTACGTACAGGCAGCGACGTCTGGCACGGGTTAGTGCATTAAAAATAAAAATAGTATAATTAAATAGGTATGTCAAATGAACCTATTGGATCTATTCACTAATAAATCAATTCGACTTTATATAGAATTAACAGTAAATTGTCTGATTACGAAGAGGATACAAAGATACGAAGGGGTCAGCGAGGATCGTCGCTAATGCTTAGCAAGAACTAGCTTTGATTTTTTCTCGGACGAGGCCGATCAGGTAACAACTCAAATTGTATAGTGCTTACGAAACTTTTAGTTCGAAATCATAATTATTGTATTTGTTGTAGGTGTTCTCGCCTACATTATGCTGTCGGGTAGAACGCCGTTCGCTTCGACTGGAGATGACACACCAGAAGCCATTCTGGCAAGAATAGAATCTGGGAAGGTAAACAGAATTGTATTTTTAATGAATAGCGATGTTCATGCATAAAATTGTTTATTAATTAGGTTCATTACCTTATTCCCGACGTTTCGGCGACGTTGCAATTGCAGTACTTACGAGTAGACTGAAATGATGAATACAGTCTATGTAGTGAGGGGTAGCTACGAAAAATATTCATAAATTCTTACACGTCTGTCTGATAGTGTTCACCAAGAGGGTGCGGACATAAGGTTCGGTGTGCCAAGCGGATTTGTCTATGGTCCTGTGTGCCGTAATTGACTTACTAAAACATTCGTCCCCATCTGTTTGTTTGGCGTGCAATGCACTCTCCTGTACTCACATTTCGTACAATGGCCCAACTAACTATGAACCCTCATACTGGGGGATGCCCATCCCCCAGTTTCTCGTACATTAATTAATCTGTTAATCTACTTTTAACAGCTGTCAGTGTTTCTTTTCGTATGCACTATTTTTTCTATAGCTGTTAGCTGGTAGAGAAACAGATTATAAGCAACTTGCACCATTTTCTTAAAAGGAGCTTAAGTAGCATTTAACTCAAGTTCTTTATACAAAAGACCAGTTAAATGGCTATTTGAATGACATTTAATAAATGGTGCAAGTCGGCCTGTGTGTGCGAAAATCAGGGGGTAAGTGCAGAAACCTTTAACCACAAACACAGGTGGACCTTCAAACCGGCGTCTGGCGCTGCGTGTCCGCCGAAGCGCGCTCGTGCATCCGCCGCATGCTCCAGTTAGATCCGACCGGGCGGCCGCGCGCCCACGAGCTGCTCTGCGAGCCTTGGCTGGCCTCGCCTCGGCCCACCAGTCTCGTTGCCGCGGAAGACGCCGCTGTGCCAGCGCCAGCCGACCTGAGACGCGCCGTGGACCTAACGTTCCAGGTATGAGACAGTATATATACAAATAACGTTCACACAGAAGGTTTCAAAAACCTATTTAGAGGCTAAAAATTCCACCCATGCCGGGATTCGAACCCGCAACCTCTGGCAGAAACAGAAACAGAAGGTTTCTCTTACACCGAGGCTCGCCAGCCTCGTCGCAGCGGAGAACGCCGCCGTGCCAGCCCCCACCGACATGAGACGCGCCATCGACCTGAAGTTCCAGTTATGAGGTAGAAAAAAACATATAATGTGCCCTAAAGCAATGGACGAAATCGGCAGGAGACAGGGATGAGGGCTGTGTTCAGCATAGAGTAGCAGCAGATAGAATGGGCACATAATACGCTTCACTGACTCCGCCGCGGAAGGCCCCGCATCGTTCGCGCCGGTCGACTTGAGAAGCGCCATAGGTCCAGGTATAAAAACACCCAGACTTAATGTAGATAATAAATTGAGGAAGCGTTGGTGTGAACAGTCAATCGAAAAAAAATGAAATTGACGGCCTCCAAATATATACAGGATTAATTTTGACAAATAGTATCTCAATCGAATCTTTGTTTTTGCGCGAGTGTCATAGTGTATAATATTATAACAGTATAAGGGCCGGTTTCTGAATTGAGAATTGAAGAGATGAAGAGAGAAGTAAATACTTAACTGTAGTGCTGTCTCGTCGAATTTCTCAGCAAAGAGCGTGACAGAACGTTACTTAAATATTCACTTTTCAGTGAGACATTCTCAATTCAGAAACAGGCCCTGAGTCCACAAAAAAATTTAAAATCACTCAATAGACAAAAAGAAACTTAAATTAAAAATAACTTCCAACACGTCTGCTGAGCATTAACTGCTACGCAGGCGGGGACCAAATTCAACAATGTTACTCCATGCGAGGTATCTCTGCTTAGTTAATGGTCAGCAGTGGGGTGCTGGATTTTTTTTATTTGTATGTAGGTACTGTAGGATTACCTGTCCACCGCTTTGTTTCAGGCTATGACGTCTTCACCTCTCACGCCCCAAGTACTAGGGCCGGTGTCGCAGTCGACTCTTGCGCAGCGCCGCAATAAGCCCCAGCGTCGCTTTCCCCCTACGCAACTCTAGGCCCGACCCTACGGTATACTTGTACCGTACTGGACTACAAACCTTGCGCAGTGATCGACGTATGACATAACAGGTAAATTCAGCAGCATACGAGGATTATATCTGTGAAATAGTAGTGAACTGCGTCAACGAAAAATTTTGCAAAATGTTAATGCTTCTTCAAATGTGGGGATGGTATGCCTGTAAATTTAACTCTTTTAGTTATGTTACTACATCTATTTATGTAGTAATTATTACATATTTTTAATCAGTAGAAACATAAAAAAAATACTATTTTGAACCATGAGATGTCGCTTGTCAGTACTCCAAGGTTAAACATTCAAATCTGCTTTCTAACTGGGTCATCTCAAATAATTTTCATTATCCGTTTTGCAAAAAAGTTAATGTCACCCAGACATCTCAGTAAATAGTACAAGCTATTTTTGGAACCTTTTTCTTTTTAATTTCCACTAAAATCGTTTAATATAAAAAAACCTATAAAAATTGTGGCTATTTTTATAACTGTTCTAAGATATTGTTAATATTTTTGTGTGGCACTTTTTTGCAATTTTGAATTCGGATGTTGCTATGGTGTTATTGTAAAATAGTTTGTTTCAGAATTGCCATACATTATACCGCAGTTTATACAGTAACGAGCACTAACATGTAGGCACTTCAGTACCTTGTAAAAGTAAAAATAGTCAAGTTCTCATACATCAGGCTAAAAGAGGTCAATGTGACAACGTTCTAAAGTGTTTGCATATTAAGTGCACGCGACTGTAGTTACCAACCTAGATGTTTTCGTAAATCGATGTTTATTATAACGTGGTACGTAGCGATGGTACGTAATTACTTATAGTAAACTTGGTTAAGAAAGAAATAACACATGCCCATTGTGTAGAGTTCTTAATGTTGTTGATGTCTAACTTTGATTGATCTTGGATGATTTTCTATCTATTTTTTAACGATGTTTATACTTCAAAGGGAATAAATTATTAATGGCAAAGTGTGCCACTGCTGATATAAATATCAGAAACCCTGAAAATATGTTTTGCTCGATTATTTTATCAATGTTACGTCATTTTTAATTCATGCATATTCATTATTTTCTTTTATTAACATAAAGTATGGTAAAAACATGTTGCCATTAATAAGAAAATCGTATATATCGCCATTAAACATTCATGGCAAGATATTTTTGTAAAGGGGGAAATTTGCGTTAAACATTATTAATTTACAATATTTTTAGATCACTCAAATCTTACAGTCTTATAGCTTTACTACCATTTTCATTACATTCCAAATTTTCACGTAATGTACGCGAACATTTAAGTAAAATTTGCGTTTAGGAATAGGGAGAACTTATAACGTAAAAAAATATATTATCCTGAACTATGGTATAAAATTAAGTCTTCCCTCCAAATAAAAAATTAACCCACCTATTTTTAGTCTATTAGTGCCATTCAAACTATGCAAATTATTTCTAGCATCGAATGAAATACTTCCTATCATTTTATTGTTCTATGCTTTATTTCTTTAAAAGCCGTTATTTTTCTTATAGCATTAGCCTAATTTAAGTAAACACAATAATACTTTCTTTATGTCTTTACGTAAAAATATTTACGTCTTAAAGTAACAGTATTTGCACTCCCCCTAATATTCCTTGGTGTTATACCATTGAATTTTAAGTATACTTAGCAACTTTACGTTTGCAAAGATATGTTAATTATATTTTTTATAAAGCATTTTAAGTATTCACTAGGCTTAAGAAACGTAGGCTAAGGTTTATTTTAAGGAATTGTTAGATTTTTCACACCGACAAACACGAAATACCACAAATTATTATTACACTATGGTTGCCAAATGTCCCAATCAATGCAATAAGTAACCTATTGAATATATATAATAAGATCAATATATAATTTTCTTCCAATTCTTACGGCCTTATAAGAACACAATTCCTTAAAACACTCCAAAACGCTCACTAAAATAGTCTGTGGTGGACCTTTTACAAGGGAAATACGTAACCATAGATTAAATAAAACCGCTTCTAGGTGTGTTTTAGAGGAATCGTACTTTTATAACTAATGCGCCATCTACGAAACTTTCATTGTTGAAAAACACAAAGATATGAATAATTTTTATGTAGATAATGTGTACAGTAGCATCAATATTAAAGTCAATCCAAAAGAATCATATCTATTTCGATTTATAGAATTAGAAACATTAGTGCTATTATTTTTCATATCGTGTTGGCCTAAATTAGCTCATTTTAAATTATTTGTAATAAACATTTCCATTTTAGATACGGGAACGATATTTTCTTCAAAATTGAAGTTATCTCATTATAAGTATTATATCATTAACTAAATACTACATACGGCACAATTAAGAAACCTATGATCTACACATCACATTTTGTTTTACGGAATCATTCGAAAGAAATCAAATCGAATTTTGGAAAGACAAATTTTAAAAACGATTTGTGGCTCATACATATGGTTTACTCAATTCCACTAATTAGGTAGGTATATTCTTATCATTCAGTGCTGAATGACAGGTATAGAATAAACTAAGTACATAGTAAGTTCGGAGTAGATTTAAATATTTTCATTTGGTGCCATTTCCGTGCTTTATTTCGTCATATTTATTCCTACGAGTACCTAACCCACATCCTTTTATTCTCATAATAATGGACGTAATAAACTACTATTTGGCCTGAGAAGTACCATTATGCTTTACTTAATGTGTATCGTGCATAGATGATTCTGCTGGGATTCGCAGTATCAAATATCAGAAGAAAATGTTATGTTAAATTAAAATTATATAATTTGTTGTCTATTCATTTGTCTTCTAATTTTTTATTATTTAATAAGAAAGGAGGGTAGAAAAAATGTTAAAAAAGTATTAGGTGAGTGGCTTGTCGAAACGTAGCATGTAAAAAAGTGTAAGAGTTCGTATTTTCAAAATTGATTATTCAAAATTCGTAATGGGCAGGGGCCATTATTTAAAGATCCTTTCCCTCCAAGTGTAAAAGCCGTGTTATACCCTTTATGATGGGCGTGTTACACCCTTTATGATAATTATACGTCCGCAGATGACTGTTTATTACAAACCAGTAATAAACAGTCATTTGTAAACAGAAGTGGCTATGGCATATGCCGCATCCATTTTTTTTGTACCTAACTTAAATTATACGTCCCACTGTAGAACACAGGCGTTCTCTCAGAGTACATAAAAAAATTGGTACATGACGGGACTCGAATCCACAACCTTCTAAATCTGAGGTCGGCGTTCTACCGCTGCGCTACCACCGCATGTTGGTAGCCATTTACGGTCTCGCCCCACCGCGATTATTTGTACTAATCTACAATATTAGGTATGTAAAATCTGTTTTTCGTTTTCGGTTTTGTTTTCTAAAATCATGCTCCACGTAACCTATAATTATCTTTAGGTTATAAATACATAAAATGTATTTTTCCATTTACTTACTTATTATGTTACACAGATACATAAAATGTATTTTTTCGTCTATTATATAATACAATTCTTATATTAGAATATATTAAGCATAATTCGGAATTGGATATTTGCCAAAGACAGTGTTAGTCATCCATCACTTACAATTTTAAAGGAGATCAATCTGTTAATAAGTATTTGCTAAGAATAAAGTGTTACTAGAACAAAGTGTTAATAAACATACTTTTTTATACTCATTAGAGAAGCCATGGAAAATAAATTGCGATCTCCTTTAGGTTTGTATTTATATCGACATAATTATAATAATTATTAAGTATAACTTATTTTTAATGGAATGGTCTTTGTACTGTAGTTGTAAACAGTTTAATAGATTCGAACATTATGAACTATGAGCATATATAATTTTGTACCTAAACAATAGGTAGTAGAGTGATGATTGTATCTTCTACAAATGCTAGTTAATTTTACATTTTATTCTGATATTTCATTAGAATCATGTGAAGTATGTTTACCTTATGTGGCATTTTACTACTTGGAAAGGTTCTTAAAAATGTGTCAAGTGGTGTTTCATTTAATTACGATTTAGTGGTTGATGCACATACACAAAAAATAGTTTTTATAATGTTACCAACAAATGATTGATGGCGAGATAGAGTTTAACTAAATATTTTTACACAATTTGCACTTGCCAATTTTCGTGTTAAAATGTTAAATTATCATATCTATTTTTCTATCTTGAAAACAGAAATTCAATTTCTACTTAATTAGGTAAATTGATATTAAAATTAATTGTTGTTTACAGGAGGAACTCACATTCAACTAGAAAATAATATATATTGTTGATATTGCTTAATCATTTTTTTATTTACTTCAAACAACCAATTAGAATCTTTTCTACAACTCTATCAGATAATAATAAAACCCAAGAAAACTTTTAGTTTTGAACTTTCATTAAATCAATCAATTTACAGACTATTTCACATTTACTCCTTTCAATGTGGCAGCCATAATGGACCCTTTACCAATGATTTCTAAGGGACTACCTTTAAAACAGGCCACTTTTTCATCATTTGTTTTCAAGTCTGGGGCACAGGTTTCAAAGATTTTTTTCTTAGGGTTCAGTTGAGCTTCCGGCTCCCTTGGGAAGCCCTCACATGTTACCAAATCACCAGGGACAGCACCACTTGGTGGAATTAAAACTTCTACTTTCTCAGTTGACGAGGCACACATTACCATGGCTTCAGAAGTGACACCTCTCATCTGTAACACAAAGTGGATGTTGCAATAAGTACTTAAAAAAATACAAGATTATAATCCATCAAACTACTACACTCATACCTTGACTGGCTTCAGATTGCACAGAACCATGACAATTCTATCCCTCATTTCTTCAATAGGAACATGGTTGACAAGGCCCGAGACAACAGTTCTTGGCACTTCTTCACCACAGTCAATCTTCTCTACATACAGGGAGTCTGCATCTGGATGCTTGTTGATCTCAACAATCTTGCCAATCCTAAAGTCTAGCTTTCGTACATCAACAACTGTGTCATTGGCAGGGGCTGTGGAAGCTTTGTCTTTGTTCTTTTTAGCCAGTTCTTTCTTTTCCTTAGCTGGATTAGTAGCTGATTCTGTAGTGACAATTTCAGCTGGAGCATTCTCAGATGGACTGACACTGATTACGGACATAATTCCAGGGATAGGGTACTGCTTCTTGCCATTGATTGTTTCTAATCGTATAAGTTCGTTCATGGCTTTCTCAACTCGAGCTGTGAGAGACTTGTTCTCATTCGTCAGTTCTCTAATTTTCTCATCTATTTTTATCTTCTTGACTTCTTCTAACTGCGCAACGGAAATACAGAAAGAGTACATGTAGTGTATTTGCGAGGCTCTAAGGTACAGGTATTGCAAAAATTTTGTTTGTGATACAAATTACGTCCATACTCTAACCTACCTTACTGCGTAACTCTATAAGTCGTTTTTCCGCTATTTCAGCATTATTCACCAACTTTGCCATTACGTTTTGAGACATTTTCCTAACAATAATTAACCGACTTCTCATTTAGTTACACAAATTAGACAGTTTAGATAATGTACCTATTAGGAGTGATCGTTGCAAAGACGAACCGTTTTATAAGACCGTTTTGTGTTCCGCGACGATAGGACCGTTTTACGTTTCATTATAAAGCAGTGCCAGAGACTCTAAAGCAGTGCCAGCGTTCGTTCGTCGCGAGACCAGTCCTTAGATTATTTGACGCGGATATGTCCTTTAGTGCTATATTAATAGAGCCTAGAACGTAATGAGATCATTGCGACGTCGTCGTCGGCTCCTTGCTCGTTCCGTTCGTTTTGGTCTGTGATAAAAATAAAGTAATCTTTATGTCTATGAGTATACAGTCGAATATCGTGTAAAACAACTTATTTTTTCCGATGTTTCGTGATTTCGTCTCGTTCGCACTCGTTTGACCGTCCTCTGCGACTTGCTCGTTCGCATACAATGAAACCAGTTGCGAACGAAGGACCGTTTCGAGGACCTGTTTTCGTTCTAGAAAAAACGGTTGCGTTTCGTCGTCGACAAATCGGACAACGACCCACTCCTAGTACCTATGTCACAAATTCATTAGACAGGCGTTTGGATTTTTTTTTAGGTTATACAATGACTGTGACAGATCTAATGTTGCCACTTTTTGACAAATTTGTGCTTTTTGGTGACAAAAATAGTGATGAGGTAAATAATTCTTAAGAATTATCTTTTAGGACAAAATATAATGATAATTATCCTAAAATGTAACGATAGGTAGTACTATTGCCTACGAAAATTACCTGAGAAAAATATTTATGCTAGTCTGAAAAATATGAGCCTTAACCCTTTACTTAGCAGATGACAGATGTATTGTGACGGAAATTATCTTGAAACTCCAAACTTTTGAGAAAGAAAAGAAAAGAAGAAACTACCATTACACATATTTGATATATTTTTTATTCCATATTAGTATCACTATCGGATGAATCCCCTTCAGCCACGTTCGTAACCAAATTTTCGTAACCAGTTACGAATGTGGACTTTTTATCGCTGTTTCGTAACCAGCTACAAGCCAGTTACGAATGTGGATTAATTTTCCATTTTCGTAACTGAAACCTCTTAGCCATGTATGGTCTCCTGGTACTTCCACATCCATCCGGCTCAATTGAGGCTTCATATCAAATACCGCTTCTTCATTATACCTTAAAGTCTAAATGTCTTAGTACCCAAAATGGAAGAAAAAAAGGAAGACTCGCACATAAACGGACAATATATCGCCCCTTTTTATTTTCGCATATATCATTTGTGTTGCCTGAAAGTAGCATCAAGATACAACAGCGTCAGGAAAAGTTTTCTTTACAGCCTTCCTCTGTCCTTTTTCGAAGTTGCATTTAAAGTTTGTATTAGTTGATCCCGTATTATAGTAACTAACCTCGTCTCGTGTCCGTGTTTTACCGTCTTGTCAGGGAGCAGTGCGTATAATTGAATTGAGATTTGAGAGGAGACATGTTGCGCGATGTGCTGGTTTGGCTCGTATGCCTATGAAATATATAACTTCTGGCTACATATATATAATGAAAAAATCGCCTCAAACTGAGAAGGTAGCACGTTTTAATAATTATTTCAACCGATTTTGGTTAAAGGAAACTCAATTCATCAAAAAGTGGTGTTGCCAATTAGAAGACTTAAGCAATACAAATCACCTGGATAGTTGGCACTCACGAATAAACCGTTTTATTGGGCAAAAAAGACCATCAATGGCTAAAGTGTTGGACATTTTAGTGAAATAAATGAAAATGAGAAACTCAAGGGCAACACGAAAAACGAAAAACTATTTACTAATTGATAGTGAAATTAATGAAGCTGTGGAAAACTTAAAGGCAAAAGAAATAAGTGTCGGTCACTGTCTAGAAATAATTGCACCGTTCATGATTTAAGTTAATGGAGATAAAAAATTAAGTTTTAAGTTGATGGAGAAGTAACCGATAAGTTTTCTTACAAAATGACAAATAAATCTATTCATTTATTCATATTTTTGTTTTTGTAACACTAATGTCGGCATTATATCATGTGGAAGTACCAGGAGACCATACATGGCTAAGGGCTGATTTTTCAATAGACAGATAACTTTTATCTCAGGAATAAAAATGGCGGTTTGACTTAATTTTCATACAAAGCTGTCAAACCGCCATTTTTATTCCTCAGATAAAACTTATCGGACTATTGAAAAATCAGCCCTAAGTGGTTTCAGTTACACATTTGGACTTTAAGGTATAATGAAGAAGCGGTATTTGTTAAGACCTATACTGTGCCACATGAAGCAATAAACGAACTTGAACTTTGGAAAAAGCATCAATGAGCCGGATGGATGTGGAAGTACGAGGAGACCATACATGGTTAAGAGGTTTTAGTTACGAAAATGGAAAATTAAACCACATTCGTAACTGGCTTGTAGCTGGTTACGAAACAGCAACAAAAAGTCCACATTCGTAACTGGTTACGAAAATTTGGTTAGGAACGTGGCTGAAGGGGATGAATCATCATCATCAGTAACATTAATTAAGAATGTATTTGACGTGCTATCGATACGATGTCGAGATGGCACCTGTTACCGCCGAAAATAGAAAGCCCGAATTATAGTAATTAGTTATATTTAAAACATAATAAATAATAAAAAGGACAATTAAAACAGATCCATTCGCTACACCGTTGCTAAGTAAGTTTTCTAACAGATCACAGCAACGGGGTTGCCAGATCTGTCGCCAACATCCTCCCCCCTGGTAAGAGAATAGTTTTAAAACTAAGGCGACAGGTCTAGCTTGACCAGCTTTCGAGCGGGGCGGCGCATCACCCCTGCTCTAGTCCGTACGTCCGCTACCCGCACGACGTCATCTCTGCCTGGGAATACCCTCTCGATCCTGTCGCGAGGCCAAACTGCGCGCGGCATGTTACTGTCTGCGATCAGGACACAATCACCCTCTCGTAGATTAATATGTGTGGACCCGGGGCCTCTTGGCAGAAGGTCGGGGAGGTACTCCCTTACCCATCGAGCCCAGAAGTGGTCGGCCAATCGCAGCGCCTTCTTATAACCTTCTCGGCTGATAAGGTCCGCGTCTGTGGCTTCTGGTGAGGGTAAAGTCGAGCTCGACCCCAGGATAAAATGATTCGGTGTCAGGGCGGGCTCGTCATCGTGTGCCACAGGAACGTGGGTGAGGGGTCTAGAGTTGATGATGAATTCAGCTTCGGCTAAAAGCGTGCCAAGAACTTCTTCCTTCGGCGCCCTTTCCTTGAGGGTAACCGCGAGGGCACGCTTGACACTCCGGACCAGGCGCTCCCATGCGCCCCCCATGAATGGCGACGCGGGTGGGATGAAATGCCACTCTATTTCGTGGGATGCGGCGAAGTCATGAATTTGTGTATGGTCAATGGCAGCCCACGCCTCTCAACAGTCTGCTTGCGCCAATGAAGGCTGTCCCATTGTCGGAGAGTATCTTTTTAGGGCATCCGCGGCGAGCTATAAAGCAGCGTAGAGCCATTATGGCGCTGTCTGCGGAGAGACTTCCCACTTTCTCCTGATGGACCCCTCTGGTCACAAGACATGTGAAGAGAGCCACATACCTCTTCTCCCGACTCCTCTTCACGGCTACTTCTACCGGGCCGAAGTAATCTAGACCGACGAAGGAAAATGGCGGGTGATGGCTTTCACTTTCATGTTACATTGTACTTTGACATTCAGCAAACAGAATGTAAATTCTTTACGTTGAAATAAATTGAATTGAATTGAAGCCGCTCTTCGGGTAAGTCGCCCATGGGTGGAGTGGAGGTCATAACCTTCCGCATGCGGCAAGCCTGGCATCTGGCGGCAATCTTGCGAACTGTGGGTCTTAGATGCAGTATGACGTATTTTTGACGGAGCGTGTTTACAACCGTTTCATTGTTGCCGTGCATGGCCCAAGTGTGGTAGCGCGCGATCAACAGCTGTACGGTAGTATCTCGACCGTCAAGGATGACTGGCTCTCTCGTCTCTGATGTCACTTCAGGGGCCGAGCTCGTTCTTCCGTGCGCTCTGAGTAGACCGTCATCACCGAGTCTTGGGGACAATTTGTGTAGCCGGCTCCTCTTCGGCAGAGCTTTGTTCTCACTCAGGTAAGCGATTTTTTCTGCAAAACTCTGCTGCTGTGACTCCTTGAGTAGGTGGGCTGTGGCATCTTTGACGTCTCGTGCGAGCAGCGGACGGAGACCACCGCCCAAAGTGTCAGTGGAGCGCGCCGTGCTGTCCCGTAGCAGGCGGTTAAATTGATATACGCGTGCGGTTACGCGCAGTAGCCGCCGCCAATCGGAGAACCAGTCTGCCGATAAAGAAATCAGATGAATAGAGGTTTCATGGCGCTTGAGTTCGAGGTCATCCTCAGGAGAGATGGGATCTGGATTCACCTCCTGTGGCCAAGTATCTTCCCCAAGTTTTAAAAAAGAGGGTCCAGTCCACCATCTCTTCAGAGAGACGGTTGCTGCACGCGTGGCGTCATCGGCAACGTTTAGGGCAGTCGGAATCCAACGCCATTCATCTACTCGCGTTTGGTCTGAGATTTCGCCCAACCTATGGCTAACGAACGCTTTGTATTTTCGAGCGTCACTCCTAATCCAAGCGAGAACGGTTTTAGAGTCACACCAGAAAATTCTGCGCGATGCTTGGATACGGTGCTCAATCTTTAGAGTTTCAGCTAATCTCACTCCCAGCAAAGCTGCCTGGAGCTCCATCCGCGGTATGCTTACTGGCTTAAGAGGCGCCACCCGGGACTTGCTCGCAATTAAAGCGAGATGGGCGTCGCCTTTCTGTAAAGTGAAACGCCAGTACGCAACGCACGCGTAAGCCAGTTCGCTTGCATCCGTAAAAATATGAAGCTCCAGCTCAACGAAAATGGAAAAGTGTTTGTAAGCGCGAGGAATGGTACAGGCGTGAACTGATTTTATGTCAGAGTACCACTCTTCCCACTGTGCCCGTTCGGAAGCTGGGAGTGAGGCGTCCCACGAATTCACCAGGCGCCATGTTCTCTGAAACAGGATCTTTCCCTTAGTGACCTTAGGCAGTATGAGTCTTAGTTGATCGTAAATTCGCATACGATCTCTGAGAACTTGGCGTTTTGTGAATTGTGTGGGTAAAGGAACGTCGATCTTAATTTTAAAGTTAAATGAGTCATCTTGGGGATTCCAATGCGTTCCCAAGACACGGATATCTGCATTCTGTTGGATGCTGACTAAATTGAGATCAACGTTGGTCGAGTCTTCTTTATGGAGATGTGAAGGAATCAGGCTGAGCGCTTTGGGAACGTTGGACACCCACGATCGCATCTTGAAGCCGCACTGTGAGTGTACATGAACAATATCAGCTGCTACGCGAGTAGCTGTTTCCAGGTTGTCAAAAGATCCCAGAAAATCGTCCATGTAATGATGAATGATCTTGGACTATGGACTTGGCAGCCTCGGGATACTGATCCTGGAAGTCACGAGCATTCCTATTTTTAATATAGATGGCCGTGTACGGCGAGGGAAATGCCCCAAATATTAGAGAGGACATTCTTAATTCCTTTACTTCCCCGCTAGGGGTCACCCATATGTAACGTTGACAATCGCGATCCAGCTCCCGAATTTTAATCTGGGGGAACATTTCGCGTATGTCTCCGTTAAGGGCAATCTGGCCTTCACGGAATCTCATCAAAATCCCTAGCAACGATTGCAAAAGATCAGGACCCGGAAGGATTAATGAATTCAGGCAAACTCCTAAAGATTTAGCTGATGCGTCGTGTACTATTCGCATTTTTCCCGGTTTATTCGGGTTAGTTACCGCGAAATGGGGTAAATACCAACGACGCGATGATGACTTAGGATTATCATGTGTGTCCACACATTCCTCAGCATAATATTTTTGTAAGTACGCCTCAATGTTGACCCTGTATAATTTTTCGTACTCGACGTCTTTGGAAAACCGTTTACGCAGACTTTGTAGTCTAAACAGTGCTAAATTGTAGCTATCCGGGATTTTAGGATCATCTTCGCGCCATGGTAATCCTACCTCGAATCTACCGTTTGGTAAGCGGCGCGTTGTGTTCTCTAAAATGTTTATTGCTCTCGCGTCATCAGTATTTATTTTCTCCTCGTGATTGATACCAATGGAATCTAGCTGATAGTAATCTCGGATAAGGCTATCTAACGCACTATCACGAGAATCGCTAGTGGTAAGGTGATTCATTAAATGGGCAGCAGAATAACTGTGAGGTAGTTGACCGAATAGAGCCCAACCTAAGACTGTACGGACCGCCGCAGGCTGAGTAGGGGTTCCTAACCTGTGTTCCCTGCTAATTAAAAGAGGCCAATCAGAGGTCCCTATTATCAGCTTAGGCGTGGCCTTGTCAAAAACTAACTGCGAGGAGATGTCATTTAAATGCTAAAAGTTGGCATCCTTAATCGTGACCTCCTGAGGTCTGAGTTTCAAATTAGGAATGGCGCGGGCCTTTTTAATAAAGAACTTTTCATCTTGATATTTCCCGCGGATTTGAAATCTACAAATTGAACAGGGATACTGCCACTAGAACCAGTTATAGTGTCTATGCGCATGACCTCCTCGGTCCCCGAAACACCTAGCTTTTTAGCTAACTCCATATCTAGGAGGGTTACGGTGGCTCCGTCATCTAAGAGGCCGAGGGGGCCTAAGGGGCCGAAAGTACTACCAGTAGTACCTTCAAAAGTATCGCGTTCTCATTTTTAGGCGCGTAAGAATAACTGGTACTTGTAATGGAACTATCCTTGTTTTGAGATAAAACCTCATTCGACTGTATGAAACCGACTTTATGGCTGTCGAATGAAACTTTTTCTTTATGACTGTCAGTATGGACAGTGTTGACATGAGAGGTTGATGGTGTCTGTGAGACAGATGAGTCATCAAAATGTTATTTTTTATTGTTTACATCTTGATGAGATGATGACAACGAATCCTTCGGAGAATGCAGAATTTTATTATGAAGTTGATTACACCCGTCGATGCCGCACGGTCCCGCCTTGCAGTTCTTGTAGCTGTGCTTGCCTTTACGTAAACACTTTAAACAAATTTTGTTATCGCGTAACCATGAAACACGTTCAGTGATGTTAAGTGCTGCGAAGTTTGGGCAACATTTCATAGTATGACCGTTGTTGGCACAGTACAGGCATGCAGGCGAGGTCGGCGGCCTCGGCGGAGATGCCGAAACTGAATGCGAGCTAGTAGATAGATCTGCATCTATGTGATGAGTTTGGTGCGGTACGAAGCGAGGAAGTTGAGGTAGTACTGGGCGCCTTCCCTGTTTATCGAGGTGTGGATGCGTAGGAGTGGCAGGGACCTTGCACGGTATGAAGTTGGCTTGACTTTCAGCCTCATTTTCGAGGAACTGCGCAAAAACTTCGATCTCTAGGTTTAGAGCAGTACAACGCGCCGTCGCATGATCGCACCATTTATTCTGTAAAATAGGGTTTAATTTATTCACTAGAATATCAACTAGCTCGGGGGAATGTAGGTATCGGGATTCTTTTAATGAACTTATAATACTAACGGTGTTTCTGACTTTGCTCGCGAATATAAAAAGCGAATTAGGATCCTTCCCAACTTTTGGCAATTGTCGTATTGCCGCAAGCTCACGAGATACAATTTGCTTTGGACGAGCGAACCGTGTCTCTAAGGAGCGCATAATAGGCTCGTAATCATCAGAACATAACAAGCGAGCGTAGACCGCTTCTTTCGCCTCACCCTGAAGGGCATTGATAAGCCGCGCTATGTTCTCATGTTTTGTGAAGTGCACCTTGGTAGCGTCGAATGTTCGCTTGAACAGGAGCCAGTCTAGGACGTGCCCGCTAAATTTAGGCAAGTCGCCCTTTTCATTGTGTTTAATAATGACTCTCTCGACGACATTACTTAATGGATGGGTCTGAATAGTACCTTGGCCTGGGTCGAGATTATTCTGAAGCAAACCTTCCTCATGTTGGCCTGGGAAATTAACCGCTGCTTTGGGAACAGCGGCTTGAGTTGGAATGCACGTGGCGTAGCGCTCGTGGCCCGACAACGGGTCGGGGCGCTAAGGAAATAGCACCACACTTTCCTCACTCTTTGAAACCCCCACGTCAGGGGCTGCCGTGCCAACCAGGGTTGGTTCTGCTCCTGTAAAATCACTTCGCTCTACCCAGACAGCGGTTCGCGAATGCGAACTGCTCCATTTTACACTCAGTACTTCCTCCACCTCGAGCGCCGCGACCGTCGCATCTAGCGTAGCTTCCGCGGCGTCGCGTTCGGCGGCGGCTACGGCCATCGCCTCACGCTGCTTGATTTGCGCAAGATGCAGCCTGTGCGCCGCTTCCGCGGCCCTCAGACGAGCGCCTCTCGCAGCACTCGAAGTAGAGGAAGAAGCTGAGTGGGGCTTGTTCGACCCATTAAGATGTAGGTCTGGATCGGTTTTATTGTCTCGGGCTTGAGACCTAGTCAACATTTCAATGTTGTTCAATTTTTCAAACGAAGAGAAAATTTGGAATTTGGACAAATAGAAAAATGCTGGATATAGCTCGAAGGACCACGATGTTACCGCCGAAAATGGAAAGCCCGAATTATAGTAATTAGTTATATTTAAAACATATTAAATAATATAAAGGACAATTAAAACAGATCCATTCGCTACACCGTTGCTAAGTAAGTTTTCTAACAGATCACAGCAACGGGGTTGCCAGATCTGTCGCCAACAGCACCTTTGGTCCTCTACCATACCAGGTTAAATTTCGTAAATCAACCCTTAGTATCTTGTCTCTTTTGCTCGCGCATAAATTATAATGGTTTCGCGCTCGCATAGTTGAATTTGTGAAGTTTTGTCGGAAGCCGACCGCAATATTGCAGACATCACGTGGGTGGGAGACATAGACAGAGCGTAGTAAATGCGAGTGAGTGTGACAGCGTACCTAAGTACAACGCTCGCTGTCATGCTCACTCGCGCGCGTCACAACTATGTATTTGTGATCGCCGATGAAACCGATCGACTCGGTTGGGGATATTTTTGTGTATGTTTATAATAAATTTCTATATGTATTATATGTAATGGTTTATGTAAGTAGATAGATAGAGATAGACAACACTTAATTGTACATAAAAATGGAAATTACACAGATATTTCTTAACCGAAGAGTACAAACGGCGGCCTTATCACTAAAAGTGATCTCTTCCAGACAACCTTTAAGTATATTATTTTTAAGCATAAGCATGTATTCATATTTGCACCAACTACCCGTCTCACTTTTCCTTCAGCAACTCTCCATCGTAGGTTGCCTGGAAGAGATTGCTCTGAACAATAAGGCCACCCATTGTACTGTATCTTTATGATTATTTTATGTTTGTTTTTTTTTCTTGGTGTAGAATAAAGAATATTCTTATCTTATATTATTTTACGATAATATGTGAAACCAGTAACCGGTAGTTATTAATTTGTAATATATTTGAACGAGTAAGCAAAGTGCATCAAGTTCTCAGAGTCTACGTGAGCAACCCGGGACGATAAAAGAAAATAGAATTTAGATAAGCTCAAAGGAGGAGAATGGAAAATAAATAAGTTTAAGGCTCGAGTTCAAAGTTTGTGGTGAACTATTTTATCAGATACTTATTTTTGTCTCTAACATATTCACCAAATTTTAATTATCTTTAGAATGAGCGATTTTCTGACAGCTTCTAAAAAATAGTTCCAATCTCGCTACTAGATGGCGATGCTGTCTACGTACGTAGTTTTTTTTTAATACTGCTGAGAGACCTTTATTAGTCTGTGTATGTATATCACTGTAGTCGTCGAAGTTGAAGTTTGGTGATCACTTAGCACTGTCGAAGATTTTATTACAAAACAGACGTCATTATACCTACTTAATTTTAAGTTTTTAACAGTGCATTTGCATGACTTCTCATAAATTGGTGATTTGTTGATTACCTTAAAAACAACCGGTTTTTTTGTAAAATTACTAGAGTTGGTTAAATTGTTCTGTGGTCTAGACGGAACACAGAGTATATTACTATATGAGACGGAATGACAGAAGTTCACAGATTACAGATATATTGTGAAAAAAAAATCAAGTCAAGTTTTGTCAGAGCCATCTGTCGGAGTTTCAAGAACTATTTTTTGTTTTTAATTTGCTCTAGGAAAATCCCTCATTAATGAGAACATAACTATAAAACTGTAGATGGCAACATTATTTCGAGTGATGTTGTCATGTCAGTTTCCTTCGTTCAGTGTTGGCAGTGTTGCCAGAGCCCGCACTTCAAAAGTTACACAAGCAAGGTCAAAAAGAAAAGTCACACGATATATCCATAAGTTAAAGTTTATCCTGTTATGCAACCGGTATCGGTCGAAGTCGTATTGAATGGAAAAGCTTACACAACTAATTAAAGTTATAAAAATGGAATTAACGAACATTCTTAAAATAAAACACTTTTCAATGGCCACAACATTTTCAGATTCGTAATGTCCCTCTAGTGCCCAATCTCCCCTAATTTTGTCACAAATTTTTTGTTACTTCAATGCACAGTTCTGTTTTTTTTTTTTAGTTCGTCCCGCAAGGAACCGGCTAAGGTCTTAGACCATGCTGCCACGTCTTTGGTTTTTGGCACAGTTCTGTCTGTGGCACAGCTTCAATGGGATACCTACGAACTCAGAACAATAACTAAAGCATAGAACCTCTACGGCATAGAAGGAGCGTTATAAAATGAACACCTGACACATGTCTGTCTCGTTAGTTTCGAACGTCGCCAACCACGTGTTAGACAGAGAAAAATATAGTAGTATGATGTTTTATTATTCAAAACGTACCACCCTCAATTGTCAGTTGGTAACCACAGAGCATATAAACACTACGTTTTAAGAGACGGGACCTCCATGCTTTTGTAATGAGTTTAGCCCCGTTAGCAATACCAACCAATAGAGCAAAAATGCAAGTGCTACCAACATAACAACTTGTCTGTGCATTAGGGACCTCCACTTACATTGGTACTACATTTATCGATATCGATAAATTTTCATCCAGGGGCTCCGCAGTTAGCCAAATAAAATTAATAAAAATCAATGTTTTCAATAAAACGACAAATGAAATTAGTATTTTATTATTGATTATCAAATCACAATAATTGTGGTCAAGGTCTATTGAATTTATTTCAGCAGCTTTTTGGTTCTGATGAATCTGAGCGAACTTCATCAATCGGTGGTTTGGATTCAGGTGCTGAAATCGTCAGAAAAAGTTAAGTTGAGTCGTTATTGATTATTAATTTGTTGGTAAACTATGCTACTTACCGGGATAGTTCTGATAAATATGCTGAGATTCCAGGCCACAATAATTGTGGTCAAACCCTACTGGACCAATAGCAACAGCTGATATTTTGGCTGCTGGACAAGGTGCTGAAAATGATAACACTTTGTAATTTATCAAAGTAAACAAACTCTAGTTACAAAAAACTTCAGCGATACATGAAAAGTCTACGTACCAGAGTTGTTTTGTAAAGCTCGACAACTAATAGGTTTTTGAATAGCTGAATCTGAAAATAAACAATTGCAAGAATAGTCCGAAAAAAAAAATAGTTTGTTCCTGTTTACCACATAACTGCATAATTACTATCAAATACATTTTTATAAAAAAATATTTTAAGTTAAAAATTAGTAAAAAAAATATTTGAGTAATTCCAATCACTAACCAGTTTCAAGTGATGCGACGTGGCTACGTGGTAAGGAAACTCAGCTAGTAAGTAATCAGGAAGAGGAGGCGCATTTATAAGTAGAGAAGATACAGCCCTGTAAAAAAATGATTATCAAAGTATGTCATTTATGTATTAAGACGTAATAATAATATTGCGTTCTAAATGACGGAGCAAAATACATTCAAATGTTCGACGTAAAGCAAGGCGTATTTTGTGTTTTATTACACAATTATTCATGAAATGTAGTGTTACATTATAAGTTTATAACACAACTCACCATTTCTTTAATCGGCTTCCTTTTAAAATCGTTGTAAAAATCTTTCGGCCGGAAATGATCTCTACAAACATATTTATGTTGGTGGAGTTTTTCGATGGGGATATACGATATAAGATCTTCCACAATTTTCACCCATTGTCTGCATCTAAAAAAAAAAACAACATTCAATGCAGCCACTAATAGTGCATCGTTGAGACATTGTTATGGCTTACAGCAATTCACCCGTCGTACACTGAGTAGTAATTCTGACCAAGGTACTTATCAGATATTTTTTTATTGATATTGAATATGTGTAGGGCACATCACTATGACATTGAAACATCTTAGTATTTTTCTCATAGTATATTAATTACGTTATTTAACATAATTTATGATCTTGCTCTTGTGCAAGATGACAAAAACTGTAGCCAGAAATACTTACCGGTCTTCATCCCTAGGAAATTTACCCATAAACTTTCTTTTGGTACCCTTTGACCGGCTGCATCTTATTTTACAAATGGCACAAGTTCGACACCATACGATCAATGCCATTATTAAAAGAAAATCACTAAACACTGTACAACAAGATACACACAGCTAGATATTGAACAAACTTAGAACACAAAATTTTTACTAGAAAACGTTCTAATATGGGCCGCGTTCCGCCATATTTTTTGTTATGTGTTCAGTTTGACATTGACAACGCAGAAAGAGTAAGTAGTATTAAAGAGTGAGACAAATATATGTCCGCCATTAAAACGGGGCTAAATGCGAACAAATAATTCAAAGTTCCTACTTGCGCTAGGCTGTTGGTAACCTTTTGTTACCATTATGCTACTGAATTAGAGATGTTTAGAAAATCACAGATTGTAGTAGGCTGCCAAGTACCTTCGATTTGGTAGTGTGTTAGACAAGAGATGTTGGAGTGCGTCGTCTCCAAAAACCTTGTGTTTTTTGGGTTGTTTTAAGACAATTTTAAGTGGATTTAATGGATATTCATAGTATGGAGTACACGTAATATATCGGAATGGCGTGTGTGATATTGGGATGTTCATCATCAGCTTCCATCGGTAAGACTCAATTTTCTGTAATTTATAGTGGTTTTTCCCTTGAATTTTAACTATGAGCTACTGGAATTGCAACATACCTCTAATATCATTTGACAATAGTGTTTCAAAGTTAATAAATCATGAGTATAATCAATTAAATCACAGTAACAAGTTTGTTGTTTATTTTAGGGCGATATGGATGGGCGTTTCACCACCTCAGTGAAAAAGTTATCGATACTTAGTAAAGAAGTGTTTTTATTAACATACATACATAACCTCACGCCTGTATCCCAGAGGGTTAGGCAGAGACCAGGGACTGCCACTTGCCACGATCCTGACAGATCACTTTCGCTTCATCAACTTTTTTTTTATTTCTTGTGTTTAATTGCTTGCATTGATATTTTTATAGTTATAGCATTATAAATTAGAAACCACCAAAAGGTGTTTTGATATAATTTTTACTTATAATATTTCCACCAGCTTTCAAAAAATTTAGAACTTGTAATAAGGTAGGTTCTATGTCTTATAGAAAATGAACTTGAATAGTTTTCGCTACATAATATAATTTTTACTTATAATATTTCCACCAGCTTTCAAAAAATTTAGAACTTGTAATAAGGTAGGTTCTATGTCTTATAGAAAATGAACTTGAATAGTTTTCGCTACATAATATACGTGTAGTAATATAATAATAATGTAGCCAACAAATTCCATCACAATTATGAAAATAAGGTGTCTAGCAGCACTGGATTTTATATCTACGGTTTGCTGTTAAATTAATAAAGAACTTCAAGGGTGTCCATGTGTCATAAATAAAATAAACGTTTGGACTGATTTTAGTGGTTTTTAATTAATAATTATTTATTTCAGGTAGCACCCGTTACCCGATGATAGCACAATGCAACAAATGTGGATAGACGAACGGTCACGGCTTCACGGTCAAATTGTTATTGAACAAAATCACGTACATTTGCTATTACTAAATTATATTGTATTCTATTTTTATTTTATATATAGTTTTATATATTTTGAATTAATAAATAAGTAATATCATGATACGACGAATTAAATTACATTGCAGGCGGAAAACGCAGTCGTTATACTAGATTAATAACTTCCTAAATACCTTTGGCAATTAAAAATAGTTAGTAATAGATATAGTATAGATTATTACGGCAAATGGATAAATATGTTATTTATTTACACGTGTTGCTACACTGTTCTCTAACACTTAATGGTCAGTTGGTTACCTTTGGTTACCATTATGCTCCCGAATAATAATTAGGGAGGTCTAATTCGGCTTGACAATCACAGCTCTTAGTGGGCTGCCAAGTATCTTCGATTTGGCAGTGTGTTAGACAAGAGGTGTTGAATTGCGTCGTCTCCGAAAAGCTTGTGTTTTTGGGTGGTTTTAAGGCAATTTGAAGTGGAATTTAGTGGAGATTTATAGTTTGGAGTAGGTATACGTAATACATCGGTATGGTGTGTGTGATGTTGGGATGTAAAACCCATTCGGGAGAAGAGAAAACAAAATCACCTTCATCAGCTGCTTCCATCGGTAAGACTCAATTTTGTGTACTTTGTAGTGGTTTTTTCGCTTGCATTTTAACTATAAGCTACTGGAAGTGCAACATAGCTTTAATATCATTTGAAAATAGTGTTTCAAAGTTAATAAATCATAATTTGAATCAATTTAATTGTAGTAACAAGTTTGTTGTTTATTTTGGGGCGATAGGGATGGGAGTTTCCGACTACCTCAGTGAAAAAGTTATCGATATTTAGTAAAGAAGTTTTTTTATTTCTTGTGTTTATTTCACTATATCTTAATTAACTTTTGAAAGCTCGATCCAGTAACGTTCTATGAAGTTATTGATTCGATTGTTTATGATTATCGATAAATAATTTTCTTGTTTGAATCTATTGATTGCATTGATATTTTTATAGTTTTAGCGTAAAAAATTAAAAACTACCAAAAGGGGTTTTGATATTATGTTAACTTCTGATGTTTCCACCTTCTTTCAAAAAATTTAGAACTTTTAATGAGATAGGTTCATATATCGTATAGAATAGTTTTCGCTACATAATCTACTTGTCGTAATATAATAATTATGTAGCGAACAAATCGCACCACCATTGTGAAAAAAAGGTGTCCAGCAGTACTGGTTTTTACATCTACGGTTTGCTGTCAAATTAATAAAGAACTTCAAGGGTGTCCATCTGTCATAAAAAAAGTTTGGATTAATTATAGTGGTTTTTAATTAACAATTATTTAAAAACCTATTTAGAGGCTAAAAATTTCACCCATGCCGGGATTCGAACCCGCAACCTCTGGCTATCCGTACCAGCGCTCTACCAATTGAGCCAATGGGTGACTCACGGCATCAGTGAAATTTCGAACCTCTTTACAATATTCTCTGTATTACGTACAGGCAGCGACATCTGACTTAAGCAAATTGCATTACTTACAGCCCCGACTACCTACTTTGCAGTTAGGTTTTAACATCGGAACGATATCACTGTACCCACATGATTACACTATTTTTATTTTTAATCCCGGCATGGGTGAAAATTTTAGCCTCTAAATAGGTTTTTAAATTTGTTCCTTAGCACGGGTTAGTGCATTAAAAATAAAAATAGTGTAACAATTATTTATTTCAGGTTACCCGAAGATAGCACAATGCAACAAATGTGGATATTTGATTTACTAAGGTTTTAACAGTGCTAAATCTGGTATGTAATGTAAGTTTGTATGTATGTACAGCATGAGCCCAAGTTAAATAGAAAAAATACAGTTAACTATTTATTTTTACAAGTTTAATTTGCATCCGATACAGAAATTTTCATCGATCTGACTATACCTACATTGCGAGCTTCATGCATTTAAAA
The DNA here is from genome assembly GCA_934045075.1 of Yponomeuta sedellus. NCBI lineage: Eukaryota > Metazoa > Arthropoda > Insecta > Lepidoptera > Yponomeutidae > Yponomeuta > Yponomeuta sedellus. The sequence continues at coordinate 13,516,842 of OW203735.1, read as the reverse complement.
TTTTAGAGTGCAGCTGAAAGAAAAATAACTTGACTGTGATTGTTTTTTATCCTTAAATTCATGTTTGACAAAAGTTATGAACATTTAAAAAAAACTGTATCAAAAAACCTATTTAGATGCTAAAAATTTCACCCATGCCGGGATTCGAACCCGCAACCTCTGGCTATCCGTGCCAGCGCTCTACCAATTGAGCCAATGGGCGACTCACGGCATCAGTGAAATTTCTAACCTCTTTACACTATTCTCTGTATTACGTAGAGGCAGCGACATCTGGCTTAAGCAAATTTCATCATGAATAGATTTAAACAGAAAAAATATTAATCAATAATCATCAACATTCGAATCGGTAACTTCATAGAACGTTACTGAATCGAGCTTTCAAAAGTTAATTAACATATAATGAAATAAAGACAAGGAATAAAAAAAACTTCTTTACTAAGTATCGATAACTTTTTCACTGAGGTAGTGCAAACGCCCATCCCTATCGCCCTAAAATGAACAACAAACTTTTTACTGCGATTAAATTGATTATACCATAAAATCCACGTTGCAACCAAGCATTAGGGGGCCTTGGCCCTAGAGTCTAATACTTAAATAGTTATTCAAAAGAATGAAAGCACGACAGTGGTTGGTTGAATAGATCAGTAAATGAACTGTAAATATTATACAAAATGTTACTATGCCCTATAGGGTCCATAATGGTACTTTTCACAATATCAACACCTTGTGAACTTATGGTTGCAATAAATGATGATGATGATACCACTACTGACACTCTTATGTCAGTAGTGGTATAACCCGCGCAAATAAAATAGACATGTCACTCGAAGAAGATCGAATCACGACTACCACGAGGGCCACTGAATTAAGTAGCTCGGGTTATACCATTGCAATGCGATTGGTCACTAGACTACCGATAATGTGAATGAAACGACCATTACCGGACTGATATGAATCTATCGGACCACTATGCATTTTAGAGACTCACTCACCCCACCACCGTGGCTTGCAGATGCGTGGAGTAATAATCATTGTCGTCTGAACACACCTCATATGGGGCATTATTACGTAAGTATCCACTGAGTTGAGTGACGTTGATTTTAACTTTTTTTAAGCTACTTCGGCTGTCAAATGCATACATTTTTTGACAATTAGAAGTCGTCTAAATTCTTCACTCGATAGAGTGGAGTGCTACGTAATAGGAGGGAAGGCTGTACGTATAGTGTTGCCATATTAGTTGATTTAACGCCATTTGAGCTATCGTGGAGGGTGAAACCGAGGGGCTGGTTATTTATCATCATAGTAACTATCGGATGTTCACATAACGTGTCAATAATTTTTAATTCACGCAACACTACAAAAGGCATAGCCGTTCAACTTAATACTACATAATAGCATACATATAATGAAACTTACATAATCGCTAAAATAATTAGGCATGTACTACTCCAAATGTACGACAATAAACTTAAGCGGAACAGTGTCTTATGTATTTAATGTCAAGCACCATCTCGAGCAAGAAAGTCAGAGGCTTCAGGGCAAGAAATCCAGAGGCCTTGGGGAGGCTTAAAAACTTCCGACCGTAAGAACAGCCACTAGTCTTGCATGCCTCCACCAATCCGGACTTGGCCCCCGTGGTGGAGTATGGCCTATACCATCCTCAGGGAAGAGACCCGTGCCCCTTGGTGGAGACATGATGGGTTGATGATGACCATCTCGATTCACTCCACGTGATTTGAGCTCGGAGTTGCATTTGTATACAAATCGTATGCAACCGCTGAGCTTCAAGTTTACTGCTGCGGCTGGTATTATAATCTGAGCCTTACTGCGTAATCTTTTGGACTAACCAAGGTTCTATTAGACTATTGTTATCAACCCTTGTATGACCCCACTGCTGGGGCACGGGTCTCTTCCTGCATCGCAGGAAGGTTAGGCCATACTCCACCACGGGGATTAGACTATCCTTGACTGATAACCTGGATTTTTAAGGATTAACCGGGTCCCATTACCTATTACATCAGATGGTGGCACAGTTGATTTGCTGCGGGATGTTTAGACGACGTCTGGATTATATAGGAAATAAACGACGACCGAAAATTTATTATTTGAACACAACACAGAAGTGACAAATGTCTCACAAAACTTCCTTTTTTAATTACATTCAAATGAAGTCATTAACACCCGGTATCGGACATACGTAGGACATGGGGTGAGACGGGGGCAAAACCGATGTACTATTTTAATGAGCCGTTTTCATCACAAATTCACAAAGCACTTCATAGATGGCGCGTATAGGCATGCACATTGCACATACAAGAACAGGGACACGCCTGTCAAATTTTGCTTAGCCCAATTTAATTTAATATTCCGGTTCTTCTATGGCCACGCCTGTAATGGAATTGTTTTGTGAGTTTGTGTTGAAAACGGTTCATTACAACAGCTATGAGATAATGGCTTCGGCTTCCTTTAATTATATCGCTCTCAGCTCGGTTGGCTAAACATCCGTCACCGCAGGAATGCTCATATATTGACGCTTCTCTATGGCGTCCTACACGACCCCTCCCCATATTATCTGCGTGAACGTTTCGCCCCCCGTGGCGCGCACGGTTGCCCGTCCATGGTACGAGGGGCTATTCAAATCCTTTCACAGTGACAGCGATACGTCTGTGGAACGCGCTACCTCTGTATATTCGCCAGGCTCAGTCAGCTGGAGTTTTCAAGAGTAGAGTTCATGAGCATTATCTTTTTCTTCAGAATGGTTGATAATTGATGACCATATTATGTATCTCTCTATTTAAATGTATGATTATTTATTTCTTCTTCAGGCTATATTAGTCCACTGCTGGACATAGCCCTCCCCTAATGAATGCCATAGCGCAAGGTTGTGCCATCATTGGGGGGTAATACCCATAATCCCCACGCTGGGCATGCTGGTTGGGGATCGCAGTTTGGTGGAATTGTACTGCAGAGGGCCTTGCTTGCGTTGCGTCACCCCCCGGTTTGTGTCCCTTAGTCGCCTTTTACGACACCCGCGGGAAGGATTTGGGTTGGAGCTATTGTCTAGGCCGACACCACACAGCATTATTTATTTAGTTTAATTTATTAAGTATTATGTATTATTTTGTTATAAAAATTATATATCATAGGTATGCATTTATTCTACTTTATATAGTGTATTTAATTTTTTATTGAAATTACTTAACATACCTATTAAATTTCTTTAATTTCTCGGTTTGGCACTACACCAGCTTTTCTCGTCACATTGGCTAGAATAAAATACTAATTAGTATTAATTCCACCTATGGCATAATATTTACTTGGTGCACCAAATAATTTTAATAATAATAATAATATAAGACGTTTTCAGCACAAATTTACAAAGCAACTCATAGATAGAACTGACAGTCGTGGCCATAGAAGAGCCGGAATACGGAGCTGTCAAAATTAAGCGGTGTGGAATTTGTGCTGAAAACGGCTTTTCTATGGCCAACTAAGCCAATTATTTTATGTAACGCTCTGTTTTCAAAACATTATTCACAAACCATTTCATAGATGGCGCTTAGAATCGTGCACATACAAGAACACGGACACGTCTATCTTTTGTTTAACGCAGATTAAGCCGTATTCCGTTTATGCTATGGGCACGGTGGCCACGCCTGTAAGCGCCATCTATCAATTGCTTTGTGAACTCGTGCTGAAAACGGCTCATTAAAGTAAATAAAAATTTAACTTACTTTTTTCTACCTACTTTATGGAATCGGAATTGCCTTATTTCGATACCGATGGATAAGGATAGTGACAATTTTTTTGTAAATCATTTGAATTTATTGATAAAAATAAAAACCAGCAAAAAAGCCTTTTGGTTTTTATTTTTGGCCCGGCTACATGGCGGGAAAATCTTTAGGGTTACTTCCATAGACTACATAAAGATACTAGGTACGTATGTATTCTTCTGAGAGTTACTTTCTACATGGCGATTTTTGCCGGCTAGGATCTGGCAGCACTCATGAAAAGGTTGGTTGGTTGGCAGCCCTGCAAAATTAATATGGCTGTTGAATGAAACGGCGTCATAACTTAGTTGTTGTTTGTTTCGGGTTAATATTTCCTTGTTCCGCTAAATACCTAAGAGTTATTGATATGTTGTGTAGAATGTGAACTTTTGGCATTTATAAACTGTGCGTTCATAACATAATGTTGTAAATTCTGTGGGATAAGCGATGTCAAACAATACGGTCGGCTCATCGGGGCCAGCTCCCGGCAAAATACGTGGACCTGGTAGGCCTCCAAAGCGGACCTGCACCTGGTGCGCTGAGAGTAAGACACCGCTGAAGTTTGTAATGCCCACAGAGAACGGAAAAAAAGAATTTTGTTCTGAAATATGCCTATCCGAATTCAGACAGGCGTATAGTAAGGGAGCCTGTCTCCATTGCGACAATGTTATTAGAGGTAATGCACCAACCAACAGCAAAAACTTCTGCTCTACATATTGCCTAAATAAATATCAAAAGAAAAATGAAAAGAGGACCAACTCACCACAGTCGGGTAATGGAGCTAATGGCAACGAGAATCATGGCAACAACAATTCTACTGGGTCATTCTATGATATATACCAGTCGTTTGATTGGGACGAGTATTTGAAGGAAACTAATAGCGTGGCAGCACCTCAAGAGTGTTTCAAACAAGCCCCCTTGCCCCCTGTGAATGACTTCAAACAAGACATGAAACTTGAGGCATTAGATCCACGAAATTTGACATCAACATGTATAGCATCAGTGGTTGGAGTACTGGGGCCGAGACTTAGGCTGAGGCTGGATGGTAGTGACAACAAAAATGACTTTTGGCGCCTAGTAGATGCCAATGACATACACCCAATTGGACATTGTGAAAAAAATGGTGGAATGTTGCAACCGCCACTTGGTTTTCGTATGAATGCCAGTAGCTGGCCAATGTTCTTACTAAAAACTTTGAATGGGGCTGAAATGGCTCCTGCCAAATTATTCCAACCTGAGCCTCCAATGCCACCTTCGAATTTATTTATGGTAGGACAGAAGCTAGAAGCAGTTGACAAGAAAAATCCACAACTTATATGTTGTGCAACTGTAGGAGCTGTAAAGAATGACCAAATTCATGTCACCTTTGATGGATGGCGGGGTGCATTTGACTACTGGTGTAGATATGATTCAAGAGATATCTTCCCTGTTGGTTGGTGCGCTAGAGCTGGGCACTTGTTACAATCTCCTGGCCAAAAAAGTTCTTCAACACCATCTAGGTATGTAATGAACATAGGAAATGAGAATATGAAATTATGAACTAATAAAAAAAGTTACTTTTTTATAAGTATCAATTTCTCACATATTTTGCAGATTTAAATTACGCCCAAGTATGATACCTAATCCAGCATTACCAGAGGGTGGTTCAACTGGGACAAATAACTCAACGCGCAGCTCAAATGTTCCTTCAACCACCTCTACATCAGCTGTACAACTGAGGCTTCGGAGCAGCTGTTCAGGAGGAAGTACAGCATTCCCTTCTAAAGTGACTGGGTCTGGACCCCTTGCCGCAATTGAAGCATTAGCCAGGGAGTTGTTGACTGTACATCCGGATCCACAGAGGCTGACCCGAGCCCTGCAAACAGCATCATCTAGTTTTCCGAATACAAATACTATCCAGGTAGACCCTTTCAAACCTTACATACAAGTCTCCTGAGTCAAAAATTTAATGTTGTTAGTGCTATTTTTGCATTGAGGTTATCTTATCATAAAAATATCCTATCTTATCAGTTCTAGTTAACAGTATAATATACATAATTATTACATAATATGTAATGCACACCTTCTCATTTCAGATAAATAATCACATTAAATAAGTGAGGTTGCTGTTTTGGAATATGACAAAATTTTTGAATGATTTTCCTGTTTCAGATTTCATCTGGTAGTAAGAGTTATTCCGTAAAATTCCCTTCAGAGCTGAAGTCTGATGAATTGAAAAAATGGCTAAAAGAGTTATGCGGAGAGCTAGGCAGCTGCAGTGGCATGATCAAAGTGGAGACTGAGGAAGCTGCTGGACGGCATTGTTCACTCTGCGGAGATTCCACTTCTAATCCTACTCTGAAAAGGCCCAAAACGGTAAGATTAGAATAATAATAATACATGGGATTGAACTTATTAATGGACAACCCCTAACAACCGTCTTAATACGATACAGGACGAGGAGCCCCCTAGTAATGGCGCTACGGAGCCTGCCAGCGAGGAGGTGTCTGGGAGCAAAGTGGCGCGAGTGGTCGGCGCGGCGGCGACCTCGACAACCGGCGCGCCGCCGCCGCCTCCGCCCGCCGCGCCGCCCGCTGAGTGGTCCGTCGAAGACGTCATCGGCTTCATAGCGGCCGCCGATCACGCGTTAGCGGCGCACGCCGATCTCTTCAGGAAACACGTGAGTTTCATTTATTTATTGTTAAGTTGCCATTGCGTCCAACTACATGGTTAATGGTTTCCCTTTAGCTCTCCACTCCTTGTAAGTGGAGAGACAGAGAGGTACCGGGTTGGCAGGTACCTCCTGCAAACCCGGTAGAAGGGCTGTGATAATTATAATAAAACAAAGAATCTGGCTGGTAAAAGTCAAAAACAAGAAAAAAACCATCGTACATACACAGAGCACGTGTGAAAAACTGATTTTTTTGTTGATTGTTTATAATATGATATAATATTATGATACCTGTTAATAGATACATTTAACTTATTAATAAGTCACATTTAGATCTACTTTGATCATACAATTATGTTCAAGCTGATAAAAGACAAAACTTTTCTTCTATTTCAGGAAATTGATGGCAAAGCCCTATTGCTGCTCAATTCAGACATGATGATGAAGTACATGGGATTGAAGCTAGGTCCTGCTCTCAAGATTTGCAATCTTGTGTCAAAAATTAAGAATCGCCGGCACTATAGCACCTAAGCATTTTGCTCCTAGAGTGAAACTGTAAGTTTCCTATTTTCATTAAGTTATTATAGTTGAGATCTCTGTTATTTAAATGTCTCTTGAAATTATTGTGTCCTTGGAAGTGTGAATTTAGTTGCATCTGAATCTCAAATAGTTTCTTCATTGCTGCATAATAAACTACATTCTGTAGACTAATTAAGAGGGGGATGGTGTATTCTTCTCTTCGTAATGTTGGTTGCATAGGTTACAATAAATTTTATCAAAAATTTTTAATGTATAATATCTAAATATTGTTTGGAATCATGCATTACTTTGCGGAAATCCATAAATGCTATTATGGATTTTAATAATAGCTAAATAGTAATACACCTTTCACTTTAACACATTTAAACAACCATTTCAGAATTGCTCATGCCTTTCAGTATTTCTGTAAGTGACAGAAAGAGTGTGTGCCTCATATTATATGTGTAAAGTTGGCTAGTCGTATTGTATTTATACCGAACAAGAGCATTTGAAATTATCTCTATTACATCGTAAACGTAATATTGGCTCACATTTATTACCAAATGTGTAAAAAAATCTATAGTAGATTAGGGTCTAGTGCCTTCAACGTCTAGTGTACTTAAAACCAATCTCTTTTAATACAAGAAGACAAATATATCAACAAGGACACCAATAAGAATAGCTGTGATTTATCTATGCTTAATATTATCTCCAGTAATAATAACTTATAAAATTCATTGTACGATTTCAACACATTTATAACTTTTTTATTACGTTTTCCGTCTTCATCATCAATTTCACCACCATCACCTCCTGTTGATGAATCGTAGTAAACTTCTAGTGGGGTGCTACTTAGTGCGATCGCTTTAGTCAATTATTATTTTTTGGAATATACAGAGCCTAATGAAAGAGCATTTTGCCTTATTTTGTTTCATCTGTGTTGAGATGTGGGGTTAAGCATGACCCCGTGCAATCGATACCTTGCCTATAATATGATCGTACATGTTCAGTCTTTGCGAGTCAAACCGAAAATTGGCACTAATAGCTCTGCAATTTGTAAAATATGCAAGTTACTTCGATCAGTTCGAAATAATACCATCCTCAACCGAATCACTGTCATACTGTGGAACGAAAATAGAGTTTCATGCGATGTACGGGCTCAACGATACAAGCTAAAAGACATCTTAAACACAATTCCCGGCCACCTACGGCTGGTGGACAGACACAGGAACGTGCTTGTTTTGCAATTATATTGTAGTTCCTATCCTTGTATGTATTTGTATCGTAGCACTCGCAGTGATCGTTAAGTTCACTGAGGATAGGCGAAGGATAGAGGTTTGCCGTCAGCTCCGCATTTTCTTTTAATGCCAATCGAACTGATCTTCGAGGCTGGCTACATCCGTCCCTTCCCTGATGTTTTACAAACACGACTTCTGCTTCCAATGAGGTGTCTTCCCTCAATCTTGCGCATCATTACAACTTGAAGAACTCGATACCTATCGTGTCTCAACACATGAATTTAGTAACTTTTATTTTTAATTTGTATAGTTCACATATTTCTCGGAACGATTGGCGCGTCTTAGGACCTCCAAATTCGTGACTGTATGGACGCAGCTTAAGACACATTAGATACTGTTTATTTCCTTGAACTGATTACTAACGTTTCTAAATAATACCTTTTCCATTGTAATTGGTTTATTGCCTTTCCCAACTTTAATCGTGAATCAGCGTGCTTCTTTGTATGGATCTGACAAGCAGGTTACTTTTAATATGATCTGTCGCTGAAATACAACCATTACAATTATTGGTTTTGTTCGACCAATTGTGTACGAAGGTTTTTTTTAGATAATTTTCGTAATACGAGGATTTTTTAGTTAGGTACCCTAAACTGGACAAAGGCAGGGCTCACATAATTCGTTCTTTAAACGCTCTAGCTCTGTCGCAGCCTCAGGTGATTGTGCCATTATTGTCCTACACAGTATAATTCCCATTATATTTAGAACAACGTAGAAAATGAGTAAAACCACAAAAAAAATTGAATTTATTACAAAAAATAAAATAAACGAAAAATTTTAATTGACTTTTTATGACGAAAACTTAAAAAAGGCGCTTTTCTAAGTTTTGTCGATAACGGATAGAATCGAATCTGTGCCGAGTTTATTCCATGCATTAGGTGTTTATATTTATTATATATAATATATATTATGTATTATCATTTTTACGTTTCTCTTTTGATCACGACCCCACTTATTTCAGTGTTCATGTTACACTAAAACATGTGGGGGTCAGGTCACCCAAAGACAAAATGAAAAAAAATGATTGAAATTGATGATGAAACAATCATCGGAATAACGATATAATTTCTTGTTTGTGCGGTAACCCTTACAACTTGCTCAATATTAATATCTGTATTTATTATGTTTTTTATGCTGTATCGCAGTTAATAAGTACCTATTATATTTATTAGTTTATTCATCGTAATTATTAATATTTTTTTTATAAAAGATACGAATCAGGAATAGAGATTATAGTATGATTTGCATAAATTGTCTTCGACAGCTATATTTTATTTGTGCCACAATTATAAATTACCTCTTTATATATATACTGAATAATTTTCCACATAGTTTTCTTTCGCGTGTTCATGATATCTCATAGTTTTCTTTCGCGTGTTCATGATATCTCATCAAAAAAACCTGAGAATGTAAAAAATGTTTTCAAAATCTATTGTCGTCTGTGGTATTTGATTTTAATTGCCATTATTCAATTAATTAATTTTTAATGTTAAAACATTTCATGTGATATTTCAATGTTATTTGTTATCGTGGTAAATGAATACTATTAGGATTGTGTTGCTTTATTATAAGTATTTTAACGTCATTATTTCTTAGTTCATTCATGACACAGTAGAGAAGTATTGTTTAAGTTGGTTGATTCCTAATTTGGTCTGCGTTTGTCTGTAAATAATTTGAGATAAATATTTGCCTCTATCCTATTAAGAATTATGAAAAAATAATTTAGAATCCCGAAGGGCGTCAACGGGCTACTGAGTCTGCGCTGTTTGTTTAGAAAATTTCGTAGAATATGTATTGTTATGGTGGATTGCTAAAAATATAAAATGTTAAATTTTTACTGAATCCCCATAGCAAGAAACAGTGCGATCTTACGTTTTTGGCTCATTCATAAAATTGAGCATACATCAAAACAACAAACTGCTTTATACTGCACTCCTTGAATTATACAAATAATAAAAACCGACTAAGTACGGCCCTTAGTACACTCGGACCGAGTGGACTATTTTAGCTACGAAAATACTACTTGTATCGTGTATACCGACGATCTTAGTACACTCTGGTGAAAACAGGCATTTTTGTACTAAGATTGCCGGCGAATACGATGCGAGTAGCTTCCGAGTAGCAAATATAGGGTACAGAACCCTCTGTACGCTAATCTGACTTGCCCATGTGCCCTAGTACGATAACTAATGATTTCGAAAGTTATTGGTACACTGTGTATCTTCTTGTATATAGATAGTCGATTGTATTTGAATGTGAAGTTTTTTTTACCAATTTTTTGTGTTTTAATTTTGGCTGAACTTATAACTAGTTATAACAGAGTCTAGTGTTGGTCACGTCAGTTTACGTTACAGTTGAAACATGCCACAGGTCAGATTATATATATATTTTTGTAGGTACTTGCGAAATTCAGGAGGTATCTCTTAGCGTGAAGCTGATATCTTGACACTACAAAGTATTATGACTGGGGCGTCATCTTGGTACTTAGGTAGTTAGAACGAGCGAAGAAAGGTGCGGTAGAACTTAAGGGGAAAGTAATCTACTCCTACACAAAGAATTTATTTTGGGAAATTCTCTGAAATCGCGACGAAAATATCTACTGTTCGATGAATGTGTGTCGATGCAACAATTTCTAGACTAGATGCCATTTTTTTTCTGGCGTTAATGCTATCTAGTTCTGGGTTTTTTGCCATAGGCTCACGGCCATGGGTCCTAAATATACTATTAACATGATTAGCAGAATGGTCTAACATTAATTGCAAAATCGATCTGTAAAAAAGTTATGATTTCTGTCCCTTGTCCTCTCCCTTGGCTCGAGTATGGAACCCCTTAAGTTCAACTGGAGCTTTGTGCACCACCCTGTATCTGTGTATCAAGCTGGGTATCTATCACATCTTATTATGTACAAACATGGCTTATTGACTGTAGAGATATATCTTAGATAAGTGTTATATTGTATCTTACTTCTAAGTCAGTGTAATTTAATATCTTTTTATTTTATTGTCAGACTTCATTTCCCTCCGGGATTTCGTCACTATGTTTTATAATGAGTACATATGAAAATATCTATGTATAGTGCGAGTTCTTTAGTTGATAGCGTGTGAAAATTAGTTTTCCACCAAAAAATATTATTTTATTACTATAGAATTTATCATGTTATGTAAATAGACGATAATTCCTGAAAAAGATGGTGTATAATTAAAACTGATTAAAATGAATTGGTGTTATTGTCTATTCCTTAGGCTCGTAGGTACTGAGTACATCAGCCACTTTGTCTACCTTGTCCTCTGTCAATTATTTATCGGACACTTGATTGCCTGCTTTTTTTATCTGAAATGAAATCTGAAATGCAGTCACTCTGGATTATTTTCGAACTATTTTCATATAATATTCTATACCATACAAAGGTAGACTATTAACTTTCCACATAATTAGTGCCTGAATAGGTTTCAACACGTGATAAAGATGGACGTCATACCCAAAACTAAACCGGGTCTTACTCTTATTTCATAGACAATTCTGATATTAACAAGAGTGATATGATAAATGCAAATTTTGTGCGGATTTTGAGTAATAGTCCTCAGATTTGAGCTACGGGGTGGGAAATTTCGGTGATTTGGGCTATATGAGATTTATGAGAATTTACCAGGCAACTATAATACCATTGCAAACATAGACTCGTTTATGCATTGTATCGTGTACTCCCCGTAGTACCAATGTCTTTTTTTATAAAAAAAATATAAAAAAAATATATCTACGGACTATGCAATGTAACACAAGGTACCCACTGCTAACAGTTTAATTTTTAGATATCAAATTAATTATTCTCATAGAAAAATATAGTAACCTATTACGTATTTAGTTGTTGCTTATCAGTAAACAAGGTCTTTGCTATTTATACAATATTTTCCCTGCTTCTATTATATAACTGACTGTATATGGGATTAGTCTGTAGTCGCGTGTTAAAGATCCGGCGTGCTATCCATGCTTATTGCGACTGATCATCAGGGAGCCCGATAAAGAAATCTTGAGTCTCCTCCGACAGATTGGGAATGACAACGCCGGCTCCGGAGAACAAAATGATAACCGCTATTATCATAGTTTTAATATTATTGAAAATTCGAGATCCTGTGGTGTTAACACATCTTAGCAATTTTTTTCAGATTTATCTTATGTTTATTTAAAAAGTTACAAAAATATATTATTTTATTCGGCGATTTTTTTGTATCTATATCAATATACCATAATATTGCTTTAGCAAAATATTTTTGTTAACTACGCATAACATCTCCTATTATCTTAATATTCTAGTAAATAATGCCTACTGCGTCTATGACAAACACAGTTATCATTTTATTCTTGTTCAAAATTTACTGCACTCGTTTGTTAATGCTTTCTTAGCGAAATACGTGCAATCATACTAAACACTAATATATGTTGTTTTTTATATACCGTGTTGATTAAGCTAATTTAAGGAAGTAATAGCAGATACACTGGCGCGCAAGCTGACAAGTGTTATTGTCTGTTTACTTTTCAAATTAATATGATATTATACGTCACTGAGCGTAGCTAGTTTTGTATTGGAATTATCGGAAATCCATTGAATGGATCGATTCTATAGTAATATTAAATAGTCTAGCGGTGTTTTAGACATGAAAAAAAAATTGCGCATCCCCGTTAAATGCCATTATAAATAATATAGGAGAAGTATAATTCATCCAAAACCGTAACATTATCCTCAAGGTAAGTACATTCTTATTTTATGTGCCCGTATAGTAAATAACAAACATTACTGCCAAGATGACAAACTGATTGCTGTTGACTTTCGCCAAAGGTGTCAGAGTATATACTAAGTGCAAATCAACTCAGCCTTACCTTCCTGCGATGCAGGAAGAGCCCCGTGCCCCGGCAGTGGAGACATACAAGACCTGATATCGAAAAGAAATTGACTTCACGGCATCATTTTCAATTACATAAGTATGATTGCTGCCAAGTTGATGGGCACACATAAATCCTTAACAAATATAAATACCACTACATCACCGGTTTCTGCCAAACTACTAGATGTTAGTAGCAGAAACAAAACAAAACGTTGTTTTAATACTTTTTAAACAAAAAAGTTCACGTATTTTGGAGAATGATACAGTCTTCCATCGAAAGTGAAGACGTTAAAGACTTTGTTTTTTTACACAACTCTACAGCCTGAAAACAAGTCAGATTCTATAGTCAGATATAGTTAAATTTACACATGAACGGCAATGGCAATTTATTGTTAATAATTCGACAGCTGAGAAGGTCAAAAGAAGTAGGTAAGATCGAAAGTATAATCGCATTTAAACAATCAAACCCAGACAATTTATACCAAATCTGTAAAAAATAACAATAGCGAAGCATTGCAAGATCTACGTTAACAACATCAAAAACAGATTCATATTCACTCTGTACAAGTTTGCTGGCAAAAACCTTCAATTCATTGTCAGATTTTTTGAGATGGATCATGACAAGCTAGATCGAGGGGGATTTGATGTATTCAACTATAGAATGTGAACTGGAGAACCAGGTTGTGTACACTCCAGGTCCAATGTACCCAAACATTACCAAAGTAATGGCGAGAAATACATCATTGAAGAAATTTTAAAAAGTGACTTCTACGACATAAAATAATTACTTGAAGACGAAACTGGGGTAAAAATACATCGTGGTTTAAATAAAACGGAAATCAATGTAACCCGTTCAGAAACATTCATCTTGCGGTTTAAATAATATGATTTTACGCTGAGTATGCTAAACACAACTTTGAACGCCTTAAGAGATCTAAACGGGGTGCCAGTTAGGCTTCAAAGACCACAAATATTAATGACAGTCACGAATTACAGATTATATAAAGTAAAACTCTGCCTATGCGTACATCTCAAACGTTTTTATAAATCATATCACATACCAACCTACTATTATGGTTTCAACCAAGACCAAGTTGCATTAACGCATCAGAGTGGCATCTAACCGTAAGGATATTCAAGACATCGTGAGGCACGCAATATCAGCCTACAATCAAGATAAGATAAGAATATTCTTTATTGTACACCAGAGCACGGATTAAAAAACATGTAAATATACAGAGTACAATTGGCGGACTTATTGCTATTAGTTGTGGTTCTCATGCCTCCTCATGAGAACCACGACCTCTTTGAGCGCACCGAGCAAGAAGAAGATCATGATTTCTATGAATCCCTGAAATGTATTAATGAGACAGAATCACCAACTTATAACGATGATGAAGAGTAATTACGTTTTATAAATTAAGGAAAGTTTTTTTCAATTGCATACTTTTGTTTTGTTTTATCATGCATGAAAATTACTTAGATTTTGCTTAATTTTGTTTGAAATATTAGGTTTTTGCGATTCTGAATGTTTACTCGAAGAATCTACTTGGTTTTGAAGATTTAAGTATGGAAATAGAAGAATTGATTACTTATAGACGGATTTATTTGAGAGTAACTTTATGCAATGTTTCTACGGTATGTTTTGTTTTCTTGAAAAATAATATTGTTGTCATCATCTTGATTAGCTTTAAATGTTGGTTCCAAAATAAATAACAGTTCATTATCATTGAGTAGTTTCATTTGGATAGCCCAGAAAAAACGTCTAATTTACTCATATTGCAAATTCATTATGTAAGTAATAACGAGAATAAAATGATAATATTACATTATTGACATAGCTGGAGAGTTCGTAGATTGTAGAATATTATGACGGGACATTATTATCATATCCGTAGAAATGAAAATTAAACCAGAAAAAAATGATAAGTGCATGTTAGCGACACAATGTTATTGTAAAATTACGTCTAATGTTTTAATTGTTAACACTTTCGCGGACGTTTTTAAAATCTATTGTTCTTTTAATTGTTATGTATGCTATAGCATCCGCGCGTCCGCGAAAGGGTTAACTATCTCAAGTTCTGTATAATCTTTTAAAATTTCTACTAAGTATGGAGATAGCACTAAAAATTAGCTATCTTTTAAGCTAACTCCCAAGTTTCTACCTAAAACCCAAAGGGAGTAATCTCATTTAAACGGTTTTTTAATTTTCCTGTAAAGTTGTGTTTTTGCATTTATCATTTTATTCTCCGGAGCCGGCGACAATATCTTCGCTTTCTTTCATAAAGCGTGGTCTTAAAATTAATTGACGTTATTACAACACAATTGTTGTCAAGTTTCTTATAACAATTATATGTAAAGTCACTCAAGAACAATTGTGTTGTAGTTTATTCTGTGACATGTTATCATGAAATACTATTAAGGAAACTGTACCTATCATTTATTTCTATATATACCTAAACTATGCGTTTTATGCGTCTGAGTATCACACGGGACTACTGGGCCCGGGAGTTAAAATCCCAATAGTCTAGTCAGTGAAATCTCTGGGATTAAAATTACTAAGTAGGACTTAGTCTAAGGGCTAATTTCTGAATTGAGAATTTCGCTAAGTAAATAGTTAACTTTAGTGCTGTCCAAATTCGAATTTCCCGGAAAAGAGCGTGACAGAACGTATTTAATAAGTGAACTTCTCAATTCAGGATAGACAGGCAGGGAAAGGCAGGCACTGGGAAAAAAATATTATAGTAGTCCCATTATGACACTACTCCACTGGGACTACACGCAATATAACTAATTGTCATAGTACACGATGAATTGTAGTTTAATGAAACGCGGCCCAGCTTTTCTATTTCACAGTAGTTAATCATAAAGAGGAAATAATAAAATAATCCAAACAGATAAAAAGAGCGACAGTTGTTTTATGTCAATTATTTGTACTAAAACTAAAGACAAGTAAAGATAAGACTGCTTTTAAGTGATTAGGAACACTGCTAGCGTTGTCCTCTCAAAATATTGCAGCACCCTGTGAAAATTTTCTATTCGCACAGGTAGGTAGGTACCTACGTATGATGCACGTGTTACAGATAGCCGTGAATATCTAGCATTCGCACTATCTTCTATCTCTAAAGCACTTTGGCAGGTGCAGTGGCGTGCACGTTAGTGAAACAAAATTTTGCCTTAACGATCATGGAAACGATACCCAGCAAAAAGAAAAGTGGTAAGTGATTTAAAACTGTTGACGTCGCGTTACACCCTGTCCGTAGTGACTTTAAATATTAAAGGACAATTAACGTTTTCAGTAAGTTTTCGTAACGGGTCTCACCAAATTTCTGCGTGAGCACTTCCTGGGCTAAAAAACCTTTTAACCCATTTGTAGGTACATAAATCACAGATATATAAACAAAAATATTTGTACAAGTAAAGACACTAACGTGAACTATTTACCAGGTAGTGGTATAATAGTTTGTTAGTAAATTGAACTTTATGACTGTAATAACGTCCAAAACTAATAAAAAAAATATTACGACTCTGACGGTTAAAGGGTAAAACACTAATCTTCTGTACATAGGACTCAGAATTCTTCATAAGAAAATATATTTTAGAATATTCTTATCTTATACCTACCTATATAATGCTATTTTGCTTTTGTAAGCAAACCTTTGATAGAAATCGTTAAAATACGCGAAAGTTGTTTGCCCGTCCTGAAACCAGTTATCGTGTGTATTCGGCTCATTATTTCAAAATATTTTCTATGAATTGACAACATTTCATAGTTTACAACGCGCAAAACTAAAAATACCGTTTCTTAATTTTGCTATCTTGATTACGAAAAAAATATTTAGAATTTTTATTATTGCTTAATTTTAGAGAAAATAAATAAAAACCAAAAATTGTGTGATTACGTCACACATACGGTGGAATGAGAAGGTAGGTACCTACCGTTGCCTAGTATTAAAAATGATATGACAAATGTCATTTTAAATTTCATTCAAAAGTCATGTAGGAGTAGGGTTACCATCTGACCGGATAAAGCCGGTCTAGACCGGATTTTTACGTGTTAGACCGGACTCCGCCCGGATTTTACGTCAGACCGGATTTTTGTCATACTTGCATGTCCTCCCGCCCGCTCAAGCAAGCAAGGATGTGTTTAAAGAAGGATCTGCAAATTGAAAAAATCACAGACGCTCTTTTGAAGAGTTCTGCCTGCTTAAGAATTTTCTGAACACAAACAGTGATTTTTAATATCTTTTATTGTATCTTTTTTAATACAATAAACGACAGCTCCAGAGTTTCAGAATTTCTGAAGATTTGTCAATATTTCTTTAGTATTTTGCCACACAACGCAAATGTGGAGAGAGCGCAAATATGGAGAGAGTTTTTTCTCTCATGACTTCTCAGTGGACCAAAGAGAGAAACAGACTTTCAGTGAGTGGAGTCAGTGAGAGCCATATTGCTTACACAATATAACTATAAACACGTGACGTGTGAACAATTTTATTGCGAAATAGCTGGAAAAAACAACTTTTTGCATGCAGTAGATTAAAACTTACTCAAATACTTAATATTTTTATTTAATACAGGTGCGTGACCGGACTTTTTTTTCAAAATCAGGATTTTTGACATTTCAGACAGGATTTTGCATTTTTAGGCCTGGTAACCCTATGTAGGAGAAATTAGGTAGGTACTTTTCCTTTCCTTAATTCCAATGGTTTTTAAAAAGGCGGCAAGGGTGCTAGCACAGAACATAAAAGAGTAGAAGTAGCGACAGTGCTAGTATTAACCGTATGTGTGACGTCATTTGGCGGTTACCTCCTTTTAGAATAGGACGAAATTCAAACAGAAAATTATGAATGAAAATCTTCGAATTTCCGAAAATAAAAAAAAAGTCGTTTTATTTAGATCTAGTTTCCTATAAGACAGTAAAATTCGTATGCTAACAATTTAAATGTTGTCAATTGAATTAAAAATATTTATTTCAAACTTACTTAAGTAGTATGTATAGGCAAAATGAAATAAAAACAATAAAAATATACCTAGTCTGTTTTTTCAGATCCTAAGAAAGAGGACCCACGTGCCGATGCCATCCAGACCGCAATGGGCTCCTTTGGGAGGTATCAGCTCTATATCTGCTTCATAATGAGCTGGATGAAGTATGGCATAGTGTTTCACCAGATGGCGATATTGTTTCTGGCGCCAAAGGTGTCGTTCCTATGCTCAGACACAGGGAATGCGACATGTCCCTGCCACAGCCCTGTCTATGATACTTCGGTGTTCACACGGACTATGATTATGGAGTGGGATTTGATATGCAGCAGACAATGGATGGTTAGCCTCTCACAGATGCTGTTTCAACTAGGCGTACTGGTCGGTAGTGTCGCGTTTGGAACGGCGTCAGATAGGTATACATCTCTGTGCCTCTGTCTAATTTTAGCTACTTACCACTACATTGCCTAAAAACTCGATTTGGACGTAACCTATATTTTCCACACAATACAATCACTTTTCTGGTCCCAAACTAGGACACCCTGCGCTATGACAGCGCAAACATGAAAGTACATCCAGACAGGCCATTTTTACTTTACCAAACGTATGGCGACCCCCAGTGGGCCTCGAATCCACGAGTGAATATGTTGTTTAGTTTATCAATTGAAGTTGACATTCTCTTAATGAGTGTTAGACGGTCGTCTAGAACAGTGGTTCTTAAACTTTTAGGCTACCTATCGAATAAGTATAATAATAGGTTCACTTTTACTTAGCGTAACCCAATATCAAATTCGGATTTTATTCCACTTCGGCATCGGAACGTTCTGCCCAATTCATTTTTTCCAGAACAATAGATATTTGTAGCTAAGGAATATATAGATATTTCCATTTTGTCCATTTATAGGTTTGAAAATTGGCTGTCATGTAATGGCAGTCGTTAAGCCGGGCCTTTTGGGCGGCTTGATAACTTCTCACAGTAAGGCCCGCCACTGTCTTACAATCGTCCCCCAATCCGGACTTGGCCCTGGTGGAGTATGGTCTAAACTTGCATGCAGGAAGAGACCCGTGCCCCAGCAGTGGGGACATACAAGGGTGAATAACGAAGCTAAGGAATTATTTACTAGACAAAAAAATCCAACGATTCATTCAGTGACAAATGTGATTCGCGGAACCCCTGGACTTTTCCACCCAACCCACATTGGGAATAGCTGGTCTAGAGTGTGAAACCCGCCAAACGCGTTATGAAAACGACTGCTACGTTATGTTTTAGATTCGGAAGGAAATACCCTCTGCTGGTGGCCGTGGCATTGCAGGCGTCGGCAGGTGTCGCCTCCGCGTTCATGGCCAACTTTTGGCTGTTCAACATGATGAGATTCATCCTAGGCGCGACAGCTGGCGGCCTTCTGATCGTCGGGTTCGTGATCGTGATGGAGTTTGTCGGTACCAAGCACAGGGAAGTAGTGTCAGCTTTGTACCATGCCAATTACAATTTTGGTTTCACATTGCTCGCTCTATTTGGTTACTTCTTTAGAGATTTCCATGACTATCAGCTGGCTGTGTCTGTCCCTACCATTTTGTTGTTCAGCTACGCGTTCCTCTCACCAGAGACGCCGAGGTGGCTGGTCGCGAAGAACAAGGTGGACGAGGCAGTCGAACTCTTGGAACGCGTTGCACGAGTGTAAGTTTCTCCTAAATCTGTTAACGCTTTTCCTGCGTATTCCTTGTATTATGATGAATATTTTTTTCAAAGGAATAAGTTACCTAAAAGTACCCGGAACGTACTGCGTGCATGCAACGACTTATGACCGTTGATGAAGCGAAGGTGATCTGTCAGGATCGTGGCAAGTGGCAGTCCCTGGTCTCTGCCTACCCCTCTGGGCTACAAGCGTGAGGTTATGTATGTATGTGAATTAGTTACCTACCTGGGGAATCAACGACCTAGGTAAGAGATATTGAGGTTCAAACGTAAGTTTACTTCACAGTTAGCGAGTGGTAGGAATAGCTAGTATAGGTTATGTACATATACCAATCTACATAACATAGAAAACCATGTCATTGGTACATGCGGGGATTTGAACTCACGATCTCCCGACTGAGAAGCCGGCGTTATACCGCTCTGTTACCACCCCTGCCATGTGCATCTGCTTGATTTGCCACTGAACGCTGTTTAAAAATCATGTTATAATATAACGCTAGATTATTTGAATAGCGTCCAAGTGACACTTTTACTCAAGCTCTGGGTGAAAGGACCATTCGGATGCTGCAGTACCGATATCTATCTAAGACATTGTTATATGTGCTAGACCTACGCAAAAATATCATGGTGTATATGTCTCCTAATTAAAGCTCTTTTTCAGAAATAAACGCCCGACTCAAAACATTAAATCCAGTATCGTGATGTACCAAACAGAACTAAAATCTAAGAGCCCAGAGCGAAGAGGAAACTTATTGGACCTCTTCCGCACTCCGAATATACGGAGGAACATCCTGGCAATGTCGTTCAACTGGATGGTGTGTAGTTACTGCTTCTATGGCATCAGTCAGTACGTGGGTCAACTGGGCGGCAACGTGTTTATAAACGTGGCAGCGAATGGCGTCCTGACATTGTTTGGGTCAATAATATCTATACCAATGATGAAATTCTTCGGAAGGAGGACGGTGGTGGCATCTATGTATTTCGTTTGCGGCGTTTGTCTCCTTGCGATGGTGTTTATTCCCACCGGCCCGGTTGCTGTGACTCTGGCGTGTGTCGGGGTAGCCACCAGTATGATTTCGTTCGCCACCGTGTACCTTTATTGTTCTGAGCTATTCCCTACTGTGGTCCGGAACGCAGCGTTGGGTTTCTCTAGTATGACATCGCGAGTGGGCTCTATGATAGCCCCCTTCGTTATTGATCTGCAAGTATTCGGCTCCTGGGTACCGCCGTTCGTGTTCGCTGCTCTCCCGATTGTGGCTGTGTTTACCACGATGCTGATGCCTGAGACGAAAGGCCGTGAGCTAATGTCGACCATCGAGGAAGCGGAAAACTTTAATTTTAGAACAAATGAGGGAAATAAAGTCAATGTTGCATGTTACACGCTGGTTACACTTCGTTTCCTTGATAAGCTAGGTAATCTTTTCTAAACTGGGTAGGTATTTTAAATTTAATTTTGTCCTCCCGAGTTTTTCCTTTATGCCCTACATTGCAAAGTAATTAGGTAAGTGGTTTGCCATTTTAACAGAGAGAGAAATGATAAAATTGCGGCAGCTAGTCAAGAAAAATGTAAGCACTGACGTAGATAATTAGGTATGAACTTACATGTTTAGCGTTAGAATTACTATTTTAAATTAATTTTAGCAAGGGCAGTTATGAAACGATACCATTATATGACTAGGTACTTTATTCATCTCGTTCAACTCGTACTTAAAAGTCAACTCGTAAAAGGCTGTACTTTAATTATGTACATAACAACAACACAACACCTCACTGTGCTGGATAGTTTGTGCTATACCATAGCAACAGCATTACAACAAATACACTCAATAAATACACCCAGACTGAAGCCATTTGTACAAATGTACGGTGGTCCCCATTGGTAATCCAACCCACGCCCTCCGGCATCGTAGTCAGACGTGACACCGCTAGGCCAACGAAGCAGTCAATTCATAAAATCATAATGAATGTCAATTTACCTTTTCCTTTAGTCACTTATACGTAAGGCTTAGCACACATTGCGAATAATATCGCCGTGATTTGTTTTACGGATTTTACATGGCGTACTGATTTGGTTGGAAAACTATTTTCGCGCGATTTTTTTCGCAGGTACATGCATGGATTCATGGATTTTCCATAATTATCTCATAGATTTGTACGAAAACAATCGTGCTATGCAAAATCGTAATGCGTGCTAAGCCTTCGTTGCAGCGCGTTCTACAGCGTACAATAAATTATTAGGTAACTACGTAAATTGCTTACCTACGGTCAAATAATTTAAGACTTCAAGAAGGAGAAGGTTCTCAAATCGAAGCGTTTGGTCCCATACATACCGTCTCAACCCCATCAGTTACGCAACTGTATGATAGGTAGGTATCTACTTAATTTTTGTTTTAAGTGAATAAATTATCTCAATTCAATTCAATACTTACCAA
Organism: Yponomeuta sedellus; assembly: GCA_934045075.1. NCBI lineage: Eukaryota > Metazoa > Arthropoda > Insecta > Lepidoptera > Yponomeutidae > Yponomeuta > Yponomeuta sedellus. The sequence continues at coordinate 13,494,617 of OW203735.1, read as the reverse complement.
TCACAATCAGACAAATCAATCAAATCAATTTATTTCAACGTAAAGAATTTACATTTTGTTGAATTTCAATGTAAAATGTAAGCCGCTGCCTTAGGGCCGTATTGTCGTGGCGAAAACGGCAGCGGAAAAAAACTCTTAAATTTATGTATACCTGCAGAATTAAACTCGTGATCTTTTAAAACTTTGGGACAAGAGCAGGATTAATTGCGTTAATCGCGGGATAGAGAAATTATGTGTGGCCAAACAAATGAATGGATTGGGAACATTGGGTGAATACAGAAATTCAGTATGAAGCCTGGCTTGAAATTCAGTATGAAGTCGTCATTAAAATGTCTTGTATAAATAATTTTAGGTTAAAGCTGTTTACGCAACGATTAAGAAAGTGGTGCAAGTCGGCCTTAATTCTGAATTTCACCCAATTTTCTCAATTAGGGTCAGAAAATTTGCTATTCAGTGACTATTTGACCGCTTGGGACAATCGGCAAATATCGTCTCATTTTTTATTCTGCTGGGTCGTCAGTGTGCGAGCACTGCGGACCCACCATACCACTAGCCCTACCCCTGGTGGTAGGGTGGGTCCCAAACCACACCACCATCATGCCATCAAGTAATAGTGTTGTGACACATTTTTAAAACAAAAGTTTTGTTTACACTTACTACCATTTAATGTCAGCCAGTATAATATTTAATGAATGGAATATTGAACTTGAATTGCATGATAAGACTTACATTATTGCAACAAATATATAATAAAAGTTGCGAAAAAAGTAATCAAATCATAGATCATTCGCTACCCGTGTTACTACCCATCTTACTACCAGTAGTAAGATGGGTATTTTTTTTGCCCGTGTTACAATTATAACTAACTGCTCTGGTAGTAATACGGGAGATTTTTTATTTCCTCTATTACTACTACCGATTGTCATGGTTCAAACTCCTTGCTTTTTTCCAAAATCATTGACATTAAAGTTTATTGTATTTTATTATATACTTATAAACTGGTTTAGCAGAAAGTATTAGGCGCTCATATAAAGGAAGAACGTACTTCTTTCTGCTTTTAGGCTTACCACAAAGGAAAGTCGGAACATGTGTTGCGATTGAAAAAGTATTAGGCTACCATGAAATCGCAAGACCTCGAGAAAAAATTGAATTAGAGAAAGATACCTACATCTTTTTTGGGAGTACTGTAGACTATTTTTTAAACAGGCAGAAGAAGGCGTACACTACGAGACTAGTAAACTATTTTAGATTTTACTTTTGAATTTAAGGTTTTCTTTATCTATTTATGAAAATTTACTCCTACATTTCCCTGAGAGCCTAGTACTTTTTCCAACATCGAAACTAGGACTAACCAAATATACAATATACAACATATTTTATACTTCCCATTCTTCATGCAATCCCAGTACTTCTTTTCTAAAATGAAATCATAACAATTAAACAAATAATATTCAGTTCTGAGGGTCCACGATTTTATGTATGAATGATTTGATAAGGAGTTGTAGCAGCCACAGGATGGCGTAGTGTAGCGGGGACGGAAGCAGCGGTTCGCTCCGGGCAGCACTTTTAGAGTGCGGATAATATCACAATCAATATTAAATAGAAAATATTTGGACCATTTCCTACGTCGCATCTACGATTTGGATCGTTTGAAATGAGCACGGAATTTATATTTCTTTATTCTAAATTGACTCAATTGGGGAATCCCATTTCCTTAAATGAACTTATACCTATCTGAAAATTATTTATTTGTAGCTTAAAATACATAATAATAATAATAGTGATGACTATTCTTTCTGAAAAGTTCTTTGGAATTACTGTAATCTTTTATATTTAAACTAAGTATATAAAAAGGGCGGCTAAATATTCTTCCACCCCGGGCGGCCGACACCCACGCTATGCCACTGAGCAGACAGACAAACATAGGCGTGAAACTTATAATAATAATGATTAAATATAGGAGCAAGGAATAAGATAGTTCTTTGTATTCATAATAGAGATTACTGACATTCTTTAGATAAGAAGCGTTTTGTATTGTTTGTGGCTACTACAATAAAAGCACGTTTGTATTAGTCAGTGCATGAGTACAGTCACGGGGAGAGAAAAATATAAGAGGAGAAAGAGGCGTTCACAGCAGGCATAGAATGAATGGTCTTATCAGGTAGCTACAGTGGGATAGCAAATCCGAACAGGCGACTGAATGACGGTCGCAAGCTAATGCACTAATTTTCATTTTTATCAGCGGACAATTTGTACACATAGCGTGAATATAATATAAATTGAAGGAGAAGGGTTCTTTGTTCCTGCTGTCAGAAAGATAAGCAGGACAAAAGTATTGCAGCCAAGTAATTATTGTAAGCAATTATTATTAAATTAGGTACCTTACTGCACACGAAGTGGAGTAGGCATGTACATAAAAAGGTGTAAATAGTGCTAGATAGCATTTTCTACCAGGGAACCTTTGTTTCGGAGGTACATTCATTTGGAAATACATAGTAGCATTTCGTGTTGGTACCTAATAATAACAAATTTACCAGGCGCTAGGTTGCTACCTTTCGTTCGTAAAGTGTTGATAAGACTACCTCCAATCCAATACGGAGCAGGTTCAATAAGCCGGGCCGTGGTTTTTGTTAACACTTCAGCCTCGGCCAAGTTCACAATATGTGGGTGTGGCTATCAATGTGCCCGTGGCGAGTGACACAACTCACAACCAAGTGCGCGCACGCAACATTTTGTCTACAAGCGATCGCACCAAGCAGACGGAAAAGCATACGCGGACCGGAGTGGCACAGTCGCACACAGTCGTTTGGCGCGGGCCGCAGAGTAGGTACGCTCTCTCGGCCTCCTGCGACTCTAAAAACAAAACAATAAACTTGATCAACCGTGTAATTGTTTAGTTAAATTAGAAGTAGTTACAGGACATAAAATAGTGCATTCCAAACGAAACTCAAACCATGGAACTACAAGACTGCGAGAAGAAAGGTAATGGGAGACAGTAAAAGTTTGCAGGTTGCAATAGATTGTGGTGGCGATGGCGGAGTGGATTGACCCCGATATTGTAAATGAGAAGGTCCCTATCTTGTTTACTTAGTCGTTTTTGCAGAACGATTTTCCTATATGAGCTGGATCTTACTTTAAAATAGTATTTAGTTTTGTCTGTCTCCGGTCGGTGGCCTTCGTATAACAAAGGCCCAAATAGGTTGGATACAAACTGCGAATTTTTTGACCAACGTCAATATTAAGAAAAACAATCATTTAATACTGGAGTAGGTAATATATATTTTTTTATACGAGAACTACACCAACTTGTCGAAGTTGGACGGAAGGCAGCGAAAATATTTGCACTGTTTAATTACTTAATTGTCTAATTACCTCCACAAGTGTGTTTTTATCATGAAGAGGAAAAGCCAAAGATGTAGCTTTAAAAAAAGAGGCCAAGAGTGTTTCGGGCAAGCGCAAGCAGGGTTTCGTAATAGCGACTTTTTTAAATCAACAGTTCATCAACATCTAGGTATTATTTCAGTAAAATGAACCAAAAGTCGCCGATTTATACAAAACTTCAGAGATGCCTTCTAACTGACATACCTATGTAATTAAATCTTCGAATATGGAAACACGCATCATTATGCGTTTCTTGTTGGGCTGCGGCGGAACCCTAAATTAACCTTGGCTGCTGCGGTTACCGGTAGTGAATCAACCAACCGGTTGAACCGCGAAATTCGTTCAACTTTGACAAAGTTTGTACTTGCTTGATGAATGACTGACTCTACCAAGCACCTTCTGCTCTTGCAAATATTTAGGAACAAATCAAAATACGCTTTTAATGAAAAAGATAAAAATAAACTGAAACGTAGAAAAGTCCTAAACAAGCCTAAATGAGTATAATGTTCAATCTCTTCAGAGATTTCAATTCATCGTGTAGTTGTGTCATTCAATGTTTCTTCCTGATGAGGTTGAAAAGTAAGCAGATTCATTCAGGCCTTGTTTAGGACTTTTTATACCTATCTAAATGACTTTTTGCTTCTTTATCTTTTTTATTTGATAGTTTTTAGTGAATTTTTACTATGACAATTTGTTTTTTGTTTTCGTGACGTCATGTAGAGACAACACTCTTCATTTGTCGAAATCAGGCAATCCGTAGTCGTAAAGAAACGTACATATATACACGCAAAAAACATAATGCAGCTTTGGTTTCGCAATCGGGAGAAAATAGGCGATTTTATGCATCTAAACTCAAGTTGGTTGCATGCCATATTTGTCAACAAATATCGATTAGTTAACTGTTGATATTTTCAAATTGGGTACCTTTCGATAATGGTTGTATGCCGCGGCACCGTCGACAACAGGTTTACCTGTACATTTTTGTAGCAAAGTCACTACTAATATATCTGATTGGATTGCACCTATCATCACATATGTAAATGTCGGTGTGCTGTCGACTGTACGACGGAATTTCATCTACCACATCCTAAGATAATAAACTAAGGCCATTCTCGTCACCCACGTATTCTCAGCCCCTTATTGTACAGTAAATGTAAGCTAGGTCTAGGATTCGATCTCGATTTCAACCCTGTACCTATGTCCCCACTGCTGGTGCATGGGTCTCTTACTGCATTGCAGGAAGGTTAGGCCATACTCTACCACGGGGGCCAAGTCCGGATTGGTGGTAGCTTGTAAGACCGTGGCGGGCCTTACTGTTACTCAGAAGTTATCAAGCCAAGTTATAAGGCCTCTGACATGGCTTAACGACTATTGGCTTAGCTAGGACTATTGGAAATAAATATTATTTTTTTCAATATCGTATATATTTTTTCCAAATGTAAGCAATGGGGAAGGTTCTTGAGGTTCACAGTCACACCGTGTCTTAGGTCTTAGAAATAAACCCATTTATTTCGTTTATGTCTGCCTTTCCATCCGAGATACAGGCATGAGTATTTATTAAGAATGTTCAAATTCCAAAACGTACCTAACATTGGGATCTCATATAAGCGGTTCGTTTATCTATTGGGTTAAATTTTTTTTTCGTCGTTCGGTTACCCACAACAATGTGATTTGGTGTATTGTATGCGAATCTTTCAGTCCAGGCATCACTATTTTAACATCCTGTATATTTTTTTTTTAGAATACCTCACGTTGTCCTAAATGTTTAATCCCCCTTATTAAAAATGAGTCTCGCGATAAGCTTCAGGACCGAAATTTCTTCTAGAACGTCTTTTCACATTTTTCTGAGTGGACCGTGGAATTAATTGAGATCGTTCAACCTACAGTCAGTAGGCTCTTCACCGTGACCTATCGGTCATTGATATCGACACACATATTAGCGATACATTGTATTGTACACAAAACAACAAAACCATTGTTGTATCGAATATTTTGAACGCACAAAATATGCAGGTGTCGTCATCGTCATGCATCCCTACATTGCGGACAATATGCACCGTGTAGCTTTGAGCCGAAACAGCCAGCATGTAATCGGTGTACAGCGGCGTCTTCTAAACGAGATTTGGAGAGCATTTAAAAAAAACCGGCAAGTGCGATGCCACTATGCCAGTAGCACTCTCAGAATTCTGAACAATCACAAGCTTCAGTTCCATAGACCAATATTTGTTACTGAAATATTGGTTTTCATTTCTTATACTCGGAAAGTAGTGTTGTTTTGATCTGATTATTAGGTGGAAAATGCTGCTTCCCTCCCTAGAGAGGGAAAAACTCATTCAAATTACTTCCCACCTAAGGCCCAAAATGAACTTTAAAAATAGAACTACTGTTATCTGTGAAGAGTTTTATGTAAAAAAACTTATTAAAAAAATACTGCCGCCATGTGAGTTTCTAATCAGCCAGTGTGAACTTAGCGCAAACTTCTTTGAGCGGATTAAGCAGCAACAATTAAGCGGTGAGTTCCTTTTTAAAATTTAAAAAGTTGACATGAATCTGCTATTTGACTCTCTTTTCAAGTAAGTCTTAAACGGTAAATAACTCTTCCATTAGACCAAAAAATATTTAAATATATTTTTTAAGGACCTAAAAGCAAAATAAAAATATACTTTAAAACTTTATTTTCCTAAACAGCCAAAAACGCGGTCAGCCATTTTTGTCTATGGTTTGAAGTCCAAAAAATTTTAAACAAAGTTAGACATTCAATTTACTGTAAGTGATCTCTAAGCATAGTGAAATAACAACAACGCAACCATGATTTCGTCGAATTTACATCCAAAATATACCAATTATCATTATTGCATTGTTCGAGAATGAAAAAACATGTCAATAAAGACCCCCGGGAAGTTGTGGATTCGTGTACCCAGTGAAATTAACATTCGAAAAACTTGGCTCAAACTTGCCAAAAGAGACCCCGAGTAATCTTTATCCATTGAAACTCGGGTGAAGATCACTTTGATGTAAGTCCTATAATAATCAATGTCCACTAGCTCTGGCTGAAAGATGTTTGTTTAAATACTTTAGATGGTTTCAAGATGGTGGATAGCGTTTTCGCCGTTACGAATTAAACCAGGAAAAATTTTTTTTACTTTGCAAATTTTGCAGCCATCCTGCATACTTACTTCGTTATCAACCCTTGTATGTCCCCACTGCTGGGGCACGGGTCTCTTTCTACATCGCAGGAAGGTTAGGCCATACTCCACCACGGGGGCCAAGTCCGGGTTGGTGGAGGATTGTAAGACAGTGGCGGGCCTTACTGTCAGAAGTTATCAAGCCGCCCATAAGGCCTCTGATATGGCTTAACGACTGCCATTATATGACAGCCGGCACCAACGGCTTAACGTGCCTTGCGAATCACGGAAGCGCTCGGAAAAATGCCACTAGCGGTAGTCACGGGACGCTCACCCATCCCGTACGCGCCTGTTGTTGCTTAACCACGTGATTGATTCCAATCACTCGGTTCGCCTAGGCCACGAGCGCATACTTAGCAAAATCAATATATTTCGGTTTCTTATTTAAATACTGAAATATTGATTTATCGCGTCAAATTTGATACGTGTCAAATAGCGGATTGGCGGGATACTAGTCTGTTATATATAATGTAGTTTTCTGTGACGGAATTCAAAAAAGTTGGTAATAATCTGTAATGCTAATATTTGAATATGAAAAATGAGTTTTTATTTTCCTCATATTCGAAATGAAAAGTAGAGTAGAAAAAAACAATTCCTTAATACCTCGGGAATTGATTCTCTCAACCCTCGTTTAACAATCTACTATTTCATCATCAATTTAATTTTTGTGGGGACCTAAACCTTGAGTGGGATGAGTGAGATAAGAGGTGATGAAAAAGGAAGAAATGGCGGACTCACTAGAGCTGATTCCTTGTCTTGGAGATGGTATGAGCCGACGATGAGGATGACAATAATGAAATTTGAGGGTCAATATGTATTACCTACCCACGTAGGTACTTAATATTTTAATTTCCTTTCTTATGTACTTAAAATTAAGTGTTTTCTTTTACTACCCAATTATCTATTTACATATTTACTCGTTTTGAAGAAGAAACTGTTCCCGAGTTTTACATTTCAATAACACGTTGTACTTAGTATTGTTCTTTTTTCGCTCCACAATACAGAATAATCAGAAAAAAGTGACACTGATTTCGCGCTGATTTTATGCCGCGTGAAAAACGGCGGCAGACGGGCGGCAGCGGCGGCGTGGCGCATATTATGTCTACTGTTTAAATTTTGGTGTTACTTCCAATACGTAAAATAAAAAATATAAAATTATTTTATTTCGTTACTGTGGTGGGGACTTCCTATTAAGTGTACAGAAAGATAGACACCTGTAGGAAGCCCCGCTCCTTCTATACTAGATTCATATTAATTAAGTTAGATTTATACTTGCCCTTACTGTTATATAATTTATTAACCGTGAGTTAAAAGCTAAATACATGTAATTAATAAAATTATTGAAGTAAGTATGTATATAAAATTTTAAAGTATCCGTCAACACAACCTTTTGCTTATTCTGTAGATTTAGCTAATTAATACCTACTGCTTAGTGCAAAACTTATCTCATTGAGGTTATTTATTGAAGGCATCAGTGTATCTTTATGAATGTAGGTATAATGTGCCGTGCGCGCTGCTTCTGCCGCCGGCTATCACAACCAAATACCGAGATTTTGAGGATTACACTTACCTAAAGCCGAGTTAAAATTATCTATATCGAGCCTCATACAATGCCAATGTTACATGATAAGAAAAGGTGCGAAATACATTGGTCACTGTTAAGACATAAAAATATGTCACAGTTTAGTTTCTATTCTTCTTAGTGGATAGCAATCAGCCACATCTTGTCCTACGTTCAACTTGACACCACCTGAGTTAACCATGGAAAGCTTTTTCGTCGGCTCACCTTTGTTCATTTAGGTATTTGTTGGGAGACGTGAAATTGGCTATTTTATTTACATTTAAGTATGCTTTGGCAGGATTTCACAACTTTTTGATAAGAATATAGGGCTGGTTTTTGAATTGAGAATTTCACTAAGTAAATACTTAAGAGACTTTATTTCACGCTCTTTTCTAAGAAATTCGAAGAAACTGCACTACTACCTTTAACTATTTAATTAGCGAAATCCTCAATTCAGAGATTGGACCAAAGTCTATCAAGGTGGTTCAGAGACAAATAATATGATTTGATTACTTACATTATTTTCTGAAATGTAGTTATGGACCACTTCAATAATTAGGCTGGTTAACTAACAAAGCTGTAGTTTATCTACAACCATTACTCGTCCTTAATCCTAACAAAGTAGGCAGTTTGCACTGTACAATGTTCAAAATTACGGCCCTGCATAATAACCTTGTACGTTTTTAATATTTGCTTATATTGCTTTCGATGGTCCATCAGTGCGTAAAACATTACCGAAAAGTGCAATTTTGAAAACTAGAGATATTTCCATTTTGAAAACTAAAGGTTTGAAAATTTGAAGTTTGCAGAGGGATTAAGGTTACCGGAGAGAAACATTCGATAACCTTTAACCCTCTTATTTTCAGACTGGTGATAATACCACCTTCGAAGGTAGAGGGGTGGGACCGAAAAGGGCTAAAAAGGTGAACCTTTGGCAAGAAGCGCAAATAGGAAACCACTTTGATCACGCTGGAATGTGTTTGAAGCGTAGCGTAGTACATAATTCAGAGCACATCTACCATTCATCAATCTTTTGTTCGACCTTGCCGTGAGTGACGGCCTAAATTTGTGCCTATGTCTACTTATTCGCATTGATGACGTGATGAGGCTCCCGATCGCAATGGTAGGGCGCGGATTCTTGGGAAAGGCACAGGCCACTGCTCAATTCTAAACCCCAGACGAATTACCTAAATAGCTCTGTAGAGCTGGTAGAGCTGCTCTGCATGAACATATTAATAAAAAGTAAATTATTTCATTTTATTCAATTAAATAATACTAGTAGGTACATTCAATTAGACTAGCGATTAAAAGACTTTAATTTTTTTTCTCTAATCATATAAATAAATATGAAGTAACATACATACGTCACACTGTAGGGCACAGGCCTTCTCTTGTAGAGAGAGTATGCGAATTATCACCTATGCCCACCGCGGCTTGGTAGTTTCATGCTTTCAGGTATATTGAATTCGTTGTTAGTAATTTGATAATTTTACTTGCCGAAAAGTCAGTACTTTTCTAGTCATAAAAGTCACGTGGACAGAAAGGTGCCATAAAACTAGGGCTCAAACTTATGAAGTCATAAGTGCACGTAATGCCTTCGACTTTGTGGTAGGTGCTGCCCACGACTTCTTTTGCAAAGAAAGTTTCATGTTATACAGGGTCAAATTTTGAGACCGTACAGTAGGAGCAGGTTATACTCGTAGTTACAGAAAAACCTTTTCCCAAAACTATCCATAAATTTATTACATATTCTAAACAGATTTTGGAAAAAATGTGTATGGGTCCGGTATGGGTGGAATTTTTAGCCTCTGAATAGGTTGGTTTTTAAAAATATGTATTCAACAAGTAAATGGTCATTTCACACAAAACTATTTTGATACCAATCATTCTGTTTCTTATAAGGATCAAAAGTCTTCACTGCACCGACTGAAGTTTGAGTACCTACTAGAAATGTCAAAAATCGCGAAAAAATTCAGATTGAAGTTCGATACTTTGAGAACAGACCTTTGTGCATTCTCAAGGGTCATTACGTATGTTTTACAGGTGCTCACCCACCTACGTCTCATAATTCATTCCAAGTACTACTATTAACCATAAAATGTTGTCGCTGAATCATCGGCATTCATGAAAACAGATTCCATGATGCTGAACTTATTTTTTTATAACTTTAGCAGGTATGTAAGTTCTTAGTTCCACATTAGCACAGGGTATCCTAGTTTGGGACCAAGTGATTTTGTTGCGCGGAAGTTATAACATAACATAAACTCATTCTATAGGACCGGGGACTGTCACTTGCCATGAACCTGACAGATTACCTCCTCTCATCAACGTTAACGAAGTCATTATTATTATAAATATACTAATGTAGTAAATATTAGTAAATATAAACTAATTTCAAATATTCTTTCTCTTACTAGCACTTCCTTGCCCTACTGATCCCCCACAAATTAAAGCCTGTCTCCGACCCTAGCTCTCCGTAGTAGTATTTAGTGAAGAGTCATCGTTTCGTTAGTTGTCGCTTGCCATAGACAATTAGGCACTTAATAATGTCCGCATAAAAAATAACACAAGTTTAGGGCCCTACAATTTTCTCTTAACAATTTTGTTTTAGGGACGGTTTGTCGATGTGGCGTAGTCATCAATCTCCATCCGAGAAGTTGATGACATGGAAGAACGATTTGATGATAAAAAAATGGTTGTGTGTTCATGACTACACAACATAAGTGAAAACTTGCTCGAGGCTTTCCGATTCAATGTTAAGTTTTGTTTAATGTTCAGAAAGAGCGAAAAACGCGCTTAAATATATATTCACTTAAAAAAAATCCAACATACATATCTTCTTTCATAAACAGTCCTTTGTCTCAACTGTCGCACGATTTCGAGTTCTAAGTGGCGCAGGTACATTAACGTGAAGAAAAGAAGCCATAATTATCAATTTTTATTATTTTGTACATACGCACCTACTACCAAAGTTTCTGTCTGATATACTAAGTACCTCAACTTACGTGTTAATATCAAGAACGTTTGGCTAAAACATCCTTGGTCGACATAGATAAAGTTGAGGATTCTTACTCCATCCCCCTAGTACTTCCGAGTACTAAGGGGATAGAGTACCAAAATTAAAGCATAATTATCACTTTTTGAATGACTAAAATCCATAAAATAATAACAAAGCTAGACAAATTTAAACTTAGGGTGTTTAAAAACCGCCCGGCAGTTATTGTAAATCTGTTCAGTTCAGTTGGCCGGCGCTAGTGTATTTTGAGACCTGATTTTGGGGAATGCCCATTTTAGCTCTTAAACCGAAAGACTATAATTTCAAATAGCAGACAAGATACCTGAGTTTCAAATATGTTTAGTTAACTGTGACCTTTTATAGGAATTATTCTTAAGTCTATAGGTAACTTCTTTGAGCAAATTTTATTTCCAATTCTAAGCACGATCAAATTAAACCTCGATTTGTGTTCTCTAAACGTATCTTTATAACTATATTTCCAATTCAATCCACGATCAAACCTAGATTTGTCCTCTTAACATATTGGCATCCCGCCCGCTGTTGCATCGCCAAAGAAAAAGTAAGTGCTTATAGAAGGCCACTCAAGACGTGTACCTACTCTTGATCTTTTTCAACTATTTAAATTTCATCATCATCATCAGCCATTTGACGCCCACTGTAGGAGATAGGGCTCCCCTCATGGTTTTCCAAGTTTCACGGTCTTGTGCCATCCGCGGAAATGGTACGAAAGACTATCTAACCCAAATCTAACATTACAAATTTAAAAATTTTTTACTGGCGTTGCTTCGTTATTTTAACATATCTCTTACGGTGACTGACTCGTTTCGTATTAGAGATTGCCAAGATTCTGCCACTTTAGCTTCATCAAGATTCATTAGACGTTGCATGCACGCATGCCGGTTTTGGGTACTTTTTATGTACTTCCTTACTAATAAATCCCCTATTCGCTCGAAGTATTTCAGCCTGAGACGTCCTTTACCAGCGCTTCCACCCTCATACGCTCGATATATTCGTTTTGTCAATGTTTCTGGCTTCATCCTCTCCACATGTCCAAACCAAAGCAAGATTCCTTTCTAAATTATAGCCACTATACCCTCTTTCAGTCCACAACGTTCTCTAATCAAACCATTCCGTATCCTATCATTCAAAGTAACTCATAATTCTCAAGACCCTCATTTTTACTTTATTAATCCTACTTTCTTTATTCTTTGTCAATACCCAAGTCCCTTTTCCATACAAGATTATTTTTCCATACCCAAGTTTCGAAACCATACATAATTTTTTGGAACAGCACTCCATATAGGCAATTTTGGAGATGTTTTGGAGACGTTTACACAACTTTCAGCTTTTACCATTCTTTCTATGCCATATTCACACTTCCCATACCTCGTAAACAAATGGTTCCGTTGTCCCTTTAACCTCTAATCGTTATCTAGTCATTTCATCAGCTTTTTCGAAAACCATTACTTTCGTCATACTCACATTAATGTTCATTCCTTTTCTGTTAAATGCCTCATGCATAACTATAACTTCTGTCTGCAGGTCTTTGACCGACGATGCTACCATCGGCGTATAAAAAGTATCAGACCATCATTATCTTACACGTTTGGTACCTATGTATAGGGCACAAGCCCTGTACATAGGCACAAGTCAGGCCTTAAAATTAGGCCTTGTTGGACTAATACCTTGAGATTCATAAGATATGATAACTTTTTGATAGCGAAAGCTTTTTGAGCTTTCGAGTCTGGTATGTGTTCGTGGCAGATGTTTGTTATACGTATAGTTTTACTCTAGGTAATTAGAGAGAACCTGTGAATTCCGAAGGTGGCATTAATGTAGAACTAAACAAAGTACATTAATATTGCGCAATTTTTAAAACACCTCCAGTGAAGTTTGTCATGTAAGTAATACGATTGTTACGACTTTTGAAATATTTTTTGTATTAAAATTTTGTAAAGATTTTATGGACTTTTGCTTTGTATTGGCAGTCATTTTTGTTTCTAATACTGATCAAAAACTTTTTCAGGATCAACTTTCATTGGAGTAGTAAAAAAAACAGCAATCTCCAGAAATTTTTCTCACACATTTCGTAAAACATGATATATAAAAATCATTATATTCTTTTTAATGCACGTACCCGTGCTAAGGACAATTTGGTTCAAGTCCCGGCATGGGTAGAATTTTTAGCCTCTAAATAAATTTTTAAAATATAAAAATCAAGTAGTAATTATCATATCAAAAATATCAAATTTCTTGATAACTTTCTTCTACTTGACTGATTCAACAAAAATATCTGATAAATAAATAAAGTAAGTTGGACTTCTTAAAAGATGCCTGTGATAAATGAAGATGTTTAAACAATAAAATTGGTACGTCCGAAAATCGGATGTCGGAACCCACGATGAGCATTTCTATGTAGAGACTCCACACTCTCGGTCTTATTTATACTAACACCATTCCTCTAAAATACTTCTCAGATGCAGTTTAAGCAATCTGAAGGACCGTTTTTACCTTCACCACAGCCTCTAACAAAAAGTTGTGATATGAAGCTTCATTTATGCCCAAATCTAAAAATGGTGTTTTTTGGACCAATTCAAGCATACCCCACACTCTATGCCGTAAGCAAGAAGAAAAATATAAAAACATTTTGTTTTATTTTATACTACCGTTCAGACGGCGTGATTAATATGTAATTACACCTATGCCAAATTACACCCTACTAGAAATTACATTACTAGAATAGAAATATTCTTTCCAAATTGTTTGTCAATCAGTCAGTCCGGTACAGTTTAACCTGCGGAAATTGTGTGGGTTCCTTGTTGACTACGGTACTCAAAAAAGACAGGAAAAAAACTAATATAAAATAGGTACTTATTGTTATCTAAAGATCAGCCATATTAAAACATGTTTAAATGCCAAATGTCATTGATAGATAGATATTCTAAACTTCTTAATTCTTTTCAGCTGCCAAGCCACCGCCGAAGATAGAGAAGGACCTAATTCAAAGAATAACCGGATCGATCGGGACGTATCAAGTATGTCTGACGCTGCTGATATTCCTGACGAAGTTTCCTGTGGCGTTCCATCAGATGGCTATCATATTCCTGTCACCTAAAACTACATATGTTTGCGAGGAAACTGGGAACGCAACATGTCCCTGCAGTACACCCGTATACGATACCTCGATTTTCACAAGAACCATCATCATGGAGTGGGACCTCATATGCAACAAGCAGTGGCTAGCCAGCTTCACCCAGACCCTGTTTCAATTGGGCACGCTACTGGGCAGTGTGTTGTTCGGAATGGCTGCGGATAGGTAAAAATAATTGACCAATTTTACTCGGCGACAATGTCCTTCACTGGCGCATGTAAATAAGCGGCATATTTGGCTTGTACCTGCTGAATCTATTAATTTGCATTGTGTTGTTTGTTGCTGTCGTTGAGACAAAATTTATGCCATAATTATGTGTCACAGCAGTACACCGCAGTAATTTCCTTTGTACAATAAAGTGTTCTCTATCTCTATCTCTCTCTATACGTGAAGGGTACTTTAAATGCTGGGATTAAAAATAATCTTGATTTGTGCTTGATGTGTGCCATGACCTCCTACGCTGTCTGGCCCTCCATCAAAAAAGCAAGATGCGGGGAAAAAACAAGGTTTTTTTTAATGCGCAATGCAGTGCATGTGCAGTCATTTACAAAAGAAATTGTTCAAAGTCTTGATTTTTTTGTTCAGTTTTCACGGAAAAAAATGAACGGCTAAAAGTAAATAAGTATTGTGTATTTATAACAGAGTGAGTTGGTTCTGAGGGAGCCTGCAAACACTGTCGCTAAAATTAAACCATTGAACTTTGTTGATATACGTTGGTAACATTAACCCAGTAAGTATGTTAAAAAATAGGTCATGCAATGTTTATAAATCAGTAAACATAGCAAACCTCATTGTGATAACTCGGTAGATACAACCTAGTTGCTTGGTAAACCTTGCCAAGTGGTTGGTACTGTTTTGTGTTAATTGGGTAGCTACTACCCTCATGCTTTTGTAATATTAGCCAATTAAAATCGGTATACCTAACCAATGGTGTTATCGCTTAAGCAGGTTAATTGGGTGAACACAGCTTAAATATTTTGTTAAAAATAACCAAGTTATTCGGTACTATCTATAGTGTTCATTGGGTGCTACAATTCATCAGCGCTGTAATATTAGCTAATTTAACTCGATATATATTTAACCAATAACCATGCTACTCTTTAAGAGGGTTAATTGGGTGACGATAGCTATAGTACTTTGTTAAAAGTAACCAAGATATTCGGTGCTGACAAACATCTTCATCTGTTAGCTACCACCCATTAGTTTTGTAGTATTAGCAAATTCAATTCGGTATTCTTAACCAATATCCATGCTACTCTTTAAGCGGGTTTATTGGGTGACCACAGCTAAAATACTCTGTAGAAGGTTACCAAGTTATTCGGTGTTGTCAAACGTCTTCATCGGGTGCCTACAAACCATCAGCTTTGTAAAATTAGCTAACTCAATTCAGTACATTTAACCAATATCCATGCTATTCTTTAAGCGGATTGATTGGGTCACCACAGCTAAAATACTTTGTTGAAAGTTACCAAGTTATTCAGTGCTGTCAAACATGTTAATCGGGTAGCTACAAAACATCAGCATTGTAATGTTAGCCAATTAAAATCGGCATGTTTAACCAATAACCATGCAACTTTTTAAGAGGGTTACTTCGGTGACCACAGCTAAAATACATGTTGCATAGTTATTGGTTAAGTATACCAATTTGAATTGGCTACTATTACAAATTTGATAGGTCGTAGCTATCCAATGAACAGTTTGACAATACCGAATAACTTGGTGATTTTCAACATTGTGGTGAATAAAAAATGTATATGCCTAGAATTGAAAAAGTAAAAAAGATTGTTTATCGTGAACCGTGGTTAGGCGCAAAAAGTGGCATTTAAATAATTTAAGTTACACAATAGATCTTTCTCAAAACATCACAAGGTGTATTTTTATAAAATGAACTTTCTGCGCCTAAACCAATTATATACCGAATGGACAAAACTTGAAAGACATGAAAGGAAAGACTGTGTATATAGAACAAGTAAAATTTATTTGCTAATAAAGAGAGATCTATAGAAACATAAATTAACTTAAGCTGGGTCTGTACGATGACAAAATCGTGAAAAAGTTAATACAAAAATAGCAGCCCTCCAATGTCTGTATTGTTTAACTTGTTAATTTTTCCGCTTCGTACGTTCTGGACATAAAATAATGTAAAATACGGAACTATCTTCTATACAATTGAAATCTGCGTTATTAACAAATTCAGATGTCAGTCAGTCTACACAAGCAAGTTAAAGGCACAAACAGTTAAGTGACCAAGATGTCTTATTCGCAAAAGGCCACCGAGCATTAAAATGCGTTAATTTGCTTAACCCTATTGGAAATAGGCCTGTGCCTATTTCGTAAAAAAAACTTACTTCAAATATGTTTCACTTATCATTGTATTTTAAAAACCTATTTAGAAGCTACACACTACCCATGCCGGGACTCGAACCCGCAACCTCTGGAGCGAACAGCCAGAGGTCACGGGTTTGAGGCCCGGCATGGGTGGAATTACATATTCGAAGAAAATTACCTGGTGGGCGAGTCTCTGTAATGCGTAGTTGTTCAATAGATATTAGTCCGGTAATGATAGTTTCTTTCACACTATCGGTAGTCTAGTAACCAACCATTGCGATGGTATAACCCGTGCAACTTAAATCGGCGCAGTCTTCAGGGTTTTGTCGTAGTATACATGTTGCAATAATTCTTAATATATCAGACGTGCCGCATTATTTATTGAAATACTTTTATCCTCATTTTATAGGCTTTTCGCTTCTAGAGTACTGGTTATCAGCAACCGCAAGTCCTAAAACAAAAAATTATAAGTTGTAGTAAAGTAGGAACGTATGTACATAAGATAAGACAAGATAAGAATATTCTTTATTGTACACTGGAAAAACAACAAATACAAAACAATTGCAAATATACATAGTACAATTGGCGGCCTTATTGCTAAAAGCAATTTCTTCCAGACAACCTTACACTGGAAAGTACATACATATTAATGCAATCGTGCTATATTCATGAAGGTTACTATACTGAAACTGAGCACAAATTACTATAGGGCCAAATGCGAAATATCGAAAAAAATATCTCCTCAATGGAGATTTATTAATAATAAACATCCAGGTGGGGCGAAAGCCACCGAGACTTAAGACTAGTGGAATTTGCCCCACTACATCGAATTTCAGTGAGGCAGATTCCACTGAGATTTTAGGTTTCCACTTTGCCCCACCAGTGGGGGTCTTAGTGGAGGAAATTAGTATTATTCGTAGTTTATTGCATGTGAGTGTAAGAGAGTCAATAAAGCCATGTGGTAATTGATTTTCCCTATATAGGTAACAACACAAGACGTCCCTATTACATATAGATACCCATATTTGTCCGATACTCCTACTCACACCAGCTACCATGTGGTAGCGCGTCGTGTCGCTAAGTATACAAAAAGTAAATTTATAACAAACAACGTGAAAGAAAATATGTTTTGGTTTGTCTACTTGCCTTTGAAAACTTCAATGTTCTCTTTCAAATCCCATGCCGTCAGAAGATTTTTTAATTCCTCGTCGTAGGATCGATGGATGAGCCGCCTCACACACACATTTAATCTAAAGAAGACGGATAAGCTTTAAAATAATCCTCGAAATAAAACCAGCACAACTTGAGTAATGGTAAAAATGTTGAAAGAAAATTGTGAAGAAAATGACCGGCCGGTTCTTCGTTTGTTCCTCGTGTCGCAGTGTTGCCAATACCTGTCCGGCAAAAGTTACGCGAGGCAGGTTTAAAAGTTACATTTGGATTTAAATAATATAATCGTATTTTTGATTATTATACTCACAGGAAAATTAACCCGAAACTTCCAGATTTCTCATAACTCAGCCCGGATAATAAAAACAGGAAACAGAAATATTTTTTGACTTAAGAGTTTAAATTTTTACAGACTCCATACAGTGTACATAATCTCAATGACTTTACATTGCTTACAATACAAATAAGCAACTCATAGGCGTTCAAAAAACGTAACCGCAAAATTGAGCTTAAATTCAGTCTAAGCACAATTCCATCATTATACGTTTGATGACTACAAAGCTGACAAATGGCCAAAATGTGCTACAATAAAGTGCCAAAATAAGACCTTAACGATACGAATAAAGATGGTGTGACCTATTTTCATAACATAGCACTAGGAAAGGTACAAATATCAAGAGCAAACTATTAAAATTGTATACAAAAAAAAAACAAAGTCTTGTTTGTTCTAAGACTTGTAAATCGAGAACGGCTGTATCGATTTTCATGGTTTTTAATTTGTTGCATTTGTCTCCGTCCCGAATAGCAGAATAGTTATCAAATTATCTCAAAATGTCACGAAAAAAAAATTCTGTAGACCACGCGAATAAAGTCGCGAGCAAAAGCTAGTCTTAAAACAAAGTCGCATTTGTTCGAACACAAAAAGTCGAGAACGACTGGACCGATTTTGATGGTTTTTCATTTGTTGTGTTTCTCTCCCGTCTCTAAATAGCAGAGTAACTATTGAAAGGTCGGAAAAAACATGTTTTTTTATAAAAAATATGGATTTTTCTACGAAAAAACTGTCGCGGGCAAAAGCTGGTTTTCTATAAAGCCCATCAATTACACTCAAAGGTTCCTGTTTCTTCCTTCCCGTGTGTCAGAAAGAGATAAACAAAATGACGCATCAAGAAGTAAGAAGAGTCACACATACAAACGCTGGATTGTTCTAGAAGACAGAACTTCGCTTGCTTTACTCCCTCGTTCAATAAGCCCACATAGAACATTCACACGAGTCGAATTGGAATCCTCATTTTTTAAGTCGGCTGATTGTCGACTATTTATCACTTCACTTCAATAAAGGCTAGAATTTAATGAAAATTATGCAATCAGCTATTAGTTGCAATAATAATTTAGACAAGTTACGAAGAGGGGCCAAAAGCTACAAAAATAATCATGACAAATTATGTAGTGGCAACACTCGACTCGTCAGCTAGCTACGCTAATCAGCCAATCAGTGCGTGCCCGCAAAGAAAGAAGAATCTTGGCAAGTCTTAAGTGAATTTTGATTCTTATTGTGATAGGCATAAAGTCTTTGCTGTGTGACACCGAGAATATTTCAAGTTATCTAAATAAGTTCCAATCTTAAAAATTGTAAACGTTCTCAGTTATAAACTACCGAGCGCTTTTGTAACGACAGCTTTGTAACAAGTTTGTGTTTTTAGAAATTACACGGTAATTTTCAGCATTGCAACTTATCTAACTTTAGCTAAATGGTTTATTTGAAAATGAATGACATACTCAGCTGTAGCTAACAGTGTAAGTTTGTCTATTTTAATTGGACTCGGCAAAGTTTACATTTACCGAGACACTTGTTTAAAAATAAACAAGTACAAGAGAAATTTCAAATAAGTCACATGGTAATTTGCAACATAGCTACTTATTTAAGTTTAACCGAGTTTTATTCGTTTAAAATTAAATAACATACTTAGCCGTAGCCAACAGTGTTTACTTGTTTATTTTAAATTTAATTCGGCAAAGTATACAAGTTTACATTCATCGAGCCACTTATTTGGAATTAATTAAACAAGTACAAGGGACGTTTTTAAATAAGTTAACGGTAATTTGCATCACATAAACTTATCTGAGTTTAGCCAAGACTTAATCGTTTAAAATTAAATATCACGCTTAGCCGTAGCTAACAGTGTAAGTTTGTCTATTTTAATTGAATTCGACATAGTTTAATTGAGCCACTTATTTGGAAATAAAAAAGTACAAGGACGTTTTAAAATAAGTTACACGGTATTTGCCCCACATAAACTTATCTGAGTTTAGCCAAGAGTTAATCGTTTAAAATTAAATATCATGCTTTGCCGTAGCCAACAGTGTAATTTTGTCTATTTTAATTGCATTTGACAAAGTTTACATTCATCGAGCCTCTTATTTGAAAATAAAAAAGTACAAGGGACGTTTTTTAATAAGTTACACGGTACTTGCATCAAAGCAACCTTGTCTTAGTTTAACCGAGGCTTGCTCGTTTTAAATTAAATAACATCCTTAGCTGTAGCTAACAACGTATGATTGTCTATTTGTAATTGTATTCCGCAAAGGTTACATTTATCGAGCCACTTATTTGGAAACAAAAAAGTACAAGGGACGTTTTTAAATTAGTAACACGGTACTTGCATCAAAGCAACCTTGTCTAAGTTTAACCGATGCTTGTCGTTTTAAATTAAATAACATCCTTAGTCGTAGCTAACAACGTAAGATTGTCTATTTGTAATTGTATTCCGCAAAGGTTACATTTATCGAGCCACTTATTTGGAAACAAAAAAGTACAAGGGACGTTTTTAAATTAGTTACACGGTACTTTCATCAAAGCAACTTTGTCTAAGTTTAACTGAGGCTTGCTCGTTTTAAATTTAATAACATCCTTAGCCGTAGCTAACAACGTAAGATTGTCTATTTGTAATTGTATTCCGCAAATGTTACATTTATCGAGCCACTTATTTGGAAATAAACAAGTACTTTAATTTAAAATAACCAAGACCATTTAGCAATACTTGCTCGTCTATAGTTAACAAAGCTTTAATGAGCGTTTTAAATGTATCTTAGTTGTATGTAGTCGAGTAATTTTTAACAAAGCCAAATTGGTACTTTGCTAAAGCAGATTTTTTTCCGTGTTCCATTTAACGTTGAAAAGAATGAACGTTTTTCTATGAAGGACACAGATACTGAAACCTACGACATTGGTAGAGCCACAGAGAAAAAAAAGAAGTAGTGCATCTAAAGTGCCACTCATACGATCCTGATGGATCTCTTTTGCTTCATCAACATTCGCTAATGTAAAATAAACGAGTAAAATCCGTGTAAAAACAGTTTTTATTATTCGCTAGTCGTTTATATAATTTTAAACAACAAAAACATATAAACCCTAAAATAAAAAAATCTCAGCAAAAACTTGTAGACCAAAAGTTGTTGCTATTTGCTAACTCTATTTTTAATGTCTAACATACTATTTGAGCCATGAAAGTAGTGATAACTATCTTTGCTACCCACCTTTCAAATAAGGTTATTTCTAAAATGCGCAATTTCTGAACTACATCAATATTAGAGTTTGTGTTCCTACATCGTTGTCGTTATCAACCCTTGTATGTCCCCACTGCTGGGGCACGGGTCTCTTCCTGCATCGCAGGAAGGTTAGGCCATACTCCACCACGGGGGCCAAGTCCGGGTTGGTGGAGGATTGTAAGACAGTGGCGGGCCTTACTGTCAGAAGTTATCAAGCCGCCCATAAGGCCTTTGACATGGCTTAACGACTGCCATTATATGACAGCCGGCACCAACGGCTTAACGTGCCTTGCGAGGCACGGGAGCGCTCGGAAAATGCCACTAGCGGTAGTCACGGGACGCTCTCCCATCCCGTACCTGACCGCGCCTGTTGTTGCTTAACCATTTCCTACATCAACTTTTGTTTTATGAATTTTTATGGAATATAATTCTATTCAATTCGCGCTTTACTACTAATGTCGCAGCCTTCAATTAATTATTCTCCTAAAAGATTGTCGGAATGGACAATATGGGATACTATAAATTTGTAGAATAAAAGGTTATGTAAATAATGTTTCAGGAATTGGGCATTTTAAAAATAACCCTGTATAGATGGATAGAGAACACCTTCTTGCACTTTCAGAAAAAAATTCTAATATAATAAATAATACAATCAAGGCTTTGTACTTTTGATATTTATTTCATACGTCCAAGTGGATGTGATTATTCTGATTATAGTCCGTATATTATACTATACTTAGGATTAACAAGAAATGATAAAACCGGCTAAGTATGAACCGAATCCCTATTAAGGCCCTTCATCAGACTACATGCGAAACAATAATTTCTTCACTATGGGAATGACAGTAATGAAACCTCATTCTCAACCTCTTTTTTTATGTTCTGTGTTCTCGACGTTGTCTCAATTTTTCATACAAATTAACCGAATTATTTTGTCATGTCATGCCCAAAAAAAATTATACAATTCTTATCTTTTCCTTACGGATCGTATTTTAATCCATAGATACAGAAGAAACGGTTTTTATATTCTGCGTTTTTAATACCCGTTCTAAAGAGCCTAAACTATACTTGGCCGTTTTTTATCCACCTGTAAGCCAGGTGGATAAAAAGCGGAACAAAAACACATAAAACAATTTCTTTAAAACTCTTCTAAAACTTCACTCAGAGACAGAGTATGCGCTTATTTACCTACTTACCACGCGTGACCACCGCGTATTCGAAATTTCAAGAGCTGAGGTATTTGATCACCTCAGACACTAAGGTTTCGTCACGATTTTTTCCTTTACATAATTGTTAACTATTTTGATATTATATGTTAATTTTTCTTTTTCAGATTCGGTAGAAAATACCCACTGCTAGCTGCCGTGGTGCTGCAGATTACTATGGGCATTGTCGCGGCGTTCATGCAAAACTTTTGGGTATTCACTTTCCTTCGTTTCTTCGTCGGGATGTCCGTGGGAGGGACCATGGTCTGCGGCTTCGTCATCATTATGGAGTCCATCGGCACTCAGTACCGAGATGTCGTGTCAGCGCTTTATCAAGTTCCCTTCAACATGGGACACATGTTGCTGCCAGTATTCGGATACTACCTCAGAGATTACTCAGACTTCCAGCTTGGCATCTCCGTACCCGCGATATTGCTGCTCAGTTATTTCTTCCTAGTCCCCGAGTCACCAAGATGGCTTATAGCTGTTAAGAAGACTGATCAAGCTATCGAGATTTTGGAGCGCACGGCTCGAGTGTAAGTACATGTCACTGACGGTTATCTTTATGAGTAGCCTAAGCTAAGCACTTGTCAGCCTTGTTATTTAAATAGTGTTTTTCGTTTACTTGTTATAAAATACATTGTCACTCTTCAAAGCATGTCGCGTAATACGTAATCGCGTAACACACATATTGCAGAAAAATATGTATAATAGATACCTACATGGCGAAACGATCATTGGATTTGCGTCCCAACAGATGATAAGATAGTTTGTTTCAAGGTACTATCCAAATAACATCTTATTGATAAAACATTGATACACTTCCTACTTCTTACGCATTCTTATATGGTGTTTTGTAGAAAGCAACCTTAACGCTTTAGGGTCCTTTACTATGAAAGAAGCTATGAAAAAGAGCTAAATGAGCCCCAATAATAAGAAGACTTCAGCTCTTCTTCATAGGTTCTGTTTATGGGCTGATTAGATAGATGATGGAACTATCGTTGATGTCGATTCCTTATTCAAAATTTTGACTTTCCATATTGCAGTAACAAACGTCCAACGGACAGCATAAGGGCAGACGTCGAGGCCTTCCAAGCTACCTTAGATAAAAGCCAACAGAAAAAGGGGACCATCGTGGATTTATTCCGCACACCGAACTTGCGGCGAAACATCCTAGCCATGTCGTGCAACTGGCTTGCCTGCAGCTACTGTTTCTACGGCGTGTCTCAGTACGTCGGACAACTTAGCGGAAATGCCTTCATTAACGTCGCAGCCAGCGCCAGTGTCACTCTGGTCGGTACTCTGCTCTCCATCCCACTCATGAAAATAATGGGAAGGAGGACGCTTCTCATAACGTTCAACTTCATCTGCGCATCATGCCTCCTAGTTCTAGCGTTGGTCCCCGAAGGTGGAGCATCGGTAGCGCTAGCCAGTGTTGGTGTAGTTTCCAGCTTCATTGTATTCGTTGTAGTGTACCTATACTGTACCGAGTTATTTCCGACAGTCTTGCGTAATGCCGCTCTTGGCTTTTCCTCAATGATGGCCAGAGTCGGCTCCATGATAGCACCATTTATCATAGAACTCCAATTTGTCTCTGACTGGATACCGCCAGTGGCCTTCGCTGTGCTGCCTCTGATAGCCGGATTTGTAGCCTTCTTATTACCCGAAACGAAAGGTTGTGAGTTGATCACGACTATAGAAGAAGCAGAAAATTTTGGTAAAACCGAAACTAAAAAATGAAGGCAGCAGAAATTCATGGTGATCTTAATATCTCTATTGGAAACAAGATGTAAATTAAATTAAATGTAAATTATTATATTAAGTTCAATTTTGTAAATATTTCCTTGACTATGTAAATAAAATTAGAATATTGTATAAGTTTACTTTTATTTTAAATACTCGTAGTATCTGCATACTAGATCGAGGTATCTGTTTACATATATCTATTAGCATGGGTATCTCAGCGGTACCCTGCATGCTTTTAGACATAATACCTTTTCTCCTTTTAACTATGTTCATTGATGTTCTCTGTATTTAGTGCACAATAAAGTATAATCTTATCTTTTGTAACGAGTTTCGTACCTTACATTTTTGTTGCAAAGTACCTACTTAGTTAGGAGATGATTAAGAGCTCGTATCTACACGTCGTCGTTAAAATCTCGTGTTCTAAAGTTTGATCATTTTGCAGTTGTCTCAATGGAAATGTACATCGACAGATCATAAAAAAGTTGCTGTTGCTATGTAGACTTCTTCGTCTTCTTCTTTACTCGCGGCCTCCTATTGTGTTGGCAATTAATTCGGCTATCTCGCTTTCCGAGCTTGCCAATACAAACAAGGAACTGGTACTCTGTTGAAGCCGCTATGAAGACAGACTGAGAGTGGAAATTTATTTAGAATCGGAAAATGTATGAGTGCTTTATTGGCCTCGTAATGCTGGGCAGAGATCGAAGCTAACGAATGCGAATTGCACGGTTCATCGGCAGGACGACCTACCAATCTTGCTACGAAACTTCTATATTTTATGGCATCGTTGGAAATAACCTACTCCTAACTGTCAAATAGAGACATATTTTGACACTTATGAATCGTGAAAATGATTAACCCGTGAACCCAATAGAACCCTACAGTGAACAGTTACCTACGTAGTAGTTGGTGGGCTGATTGATTGGCGTATTCAGAGTAGGTATATTGAACCGCTTTGTTCCGTTTGTTTCGGTCTGTACTCAGCACGTTACCCTTTAAATACAAAGTTGTCACTAACGTAACTGATTAGAGAATAACGTATGTAAAGGTTGTTGTGTTGTCTACTGTACTTACCTTATGACGTCCAAGTAATAGACGTACCTATGTTGCTTACGAAGTTTATTGTCTATAAATGGTAGTAGGTACCTACAAGTAGTCCTATTACAATACTAAAGGAGAGACACTAATCTGCTCTGTGTTTAGGTAATTTTGAATACGCCTGAAATCATGCGATTTGCAATCTGGTGCGCGGAATGTACATTCATGGCTTTCACGCTATGCAAGCGTTCAGCCAGATAGATATATATCTAGAGGGTGACATGGATTCACTTGACAAATTTTAAGCGGACATTCTTTAGCATGATTTAGAAAGATATGGTTTTAAAAATTATGGGGCGAATATTTTCTTTGTTGTCCATACGTAAGTACATCACTTAAGCATAGACAAACAATATCAGGACGTATAGTTATACAAATCGAAAAAAAACTATGTGTCGAGCGCCTTATAGTCTACGCCGGCCTACTCAAAGACATACTCGTATACTTAATCATAATTCAGAAAACATCTTTCAACTTTGTCATGGTACTTCCCACAGGTACTTCCCGTTGAAATTGGAATAGAACAAAACGTCAAAATAAGGAATATTTACATATTCGTTTTGCCATTTTGAAATAAGGTATTATTAATGATTTATCAATATTAAGGACTAAGCCGCCAGACTGGTATAGGTGCTGGGCAAGCCTATTACATCTGAAACAATGTCCCAGCCACAGAAGCCTCCAAGTGGTCCCTTTACCCATCTAAGGTGCGTGAAGGTGCCACTGGACTCTGTATAAATGATTTCTTTACGTAATATAGTTAATGATTTCCAAATCACCCTGCAAAATGCGCCAGGCCCAGTTCGTGAAAAACTAAACAACTTTTATTTTCGTAAAGGGAACTAAGTATTTAAAGACACTTTAAAAATAATGACTGAAAAACACTGCTTCGTATCTACTATTAAAACAATTGACAAATTTGGAAAAGATTAACCCCTGTAATAAAAATACATCCAACTATAAAATAATTTCTGTCTGTTACGCTGACCAAAGTTGTAACGCAAATGTAAAGTTGTAACGAACGTGAATAAATTTAGAGCATCATCCGTTTTCTCAGTCACTTACAAAGGAGGAGAAAGTATCGGGTGATGAGGGGGCATCCTTTCAGGCTTCCAAGCGGTCAACCGCCGGTGGGCAGCTGTAGAGCCTGTATGTAAATGTTGTGTTATGTTATCTCTGCTAAGGAGGCTTTACAAGTAAACGTAATAAGTGATCAACTTATAAAAGAGTAACTTTCTATAAATGCCATCCAAAAGTACTTTGATAAAGTTAGTTCTGTAAAGCACGTAGTCCTCTTTCTAAAGAAATGTCCTGCGTGTACCCAGACACGCGCTTACCCGGTCTTATGGCATTATTTACTATATTTTACTTACAAAATTTACATTAAAAGAAAAATAAAGATATTTAGATATAGAACGTGCATATTGCATCATTTTTTTTGGCGGGGGGAACCTCACCTCGTTGGTTAGGCGGGCTCATGGAGTTTTAGTCACTATGAGTCACTTTGACGGGAAGCAACGCGCATTTTGCGTGAGCGCGTTTTACCAGACCTCTCGTTTATACGTTGTTATTAGGCGACTATATTGTTCTGAATATGAACTACGGCGAATCAGTGAAGCTCCGAGTGCTAATTTAATTAAAATATGGATAAAGCGTTTCGAAGAGACTGGCTCAACTTTTAAACCCAAAGCAAAAGGTCGTCCAAGGACATCTAGGACCGAAGACAATATTGAGAGAGTTATGCAGTCGGTACAAGGAGAACCACAAATGTCTACTCGCAAGAGATCGTCCGTCTTACACTTATCGCGACGAAGTTTGCAACGAATTTTAAAGTTGGATCTTAAACTGCATCCATACAAGCTGCAATTAACACAAGAATTGAAAGAATCTGACTTCGGAGCAAGGCTCGCATTTGCTGATGAAATGCTGAATCGGTTTTCCAATTGTGACAACATCCTTTTCTCTGATGAGGGTCATTTTCACATGAATGGGTTCGTAAACCGTCAAAATTGTCGTTACTGGCAAAGTGAGAATCCTAAACTTAAACATCAGAAACCACTGCATAGTCCTAAAGTGACAGTATGGGCAGCAATCTCGGGCAGAGGAATAGTGGGTCCGTTTTTCTTTGAAAATGCGCGTGGACAAAACGTCACTGTTAATACCCAACGCTATGTTGCTATGTTGCAAGGCTTTTTGGCTCCAGAACTTGAAAATTCAAGAATAAGGAATTCTATGACATGGTTTCAACAAGATGGAGCCATTGTCACACATCTAATGACTCCATGGCGGTTGTGAAACAGATGTTCCCTGGAAAAGTGATTTCAAAGAGAGGTGATATCCCATGGCCCCCACGTAGTCCGGACTAATCGTAATCCGGATACCTTAAACACAAAGTCTACAACAATAATCCGAGAAACATCGACGAGCTCAAGCAGAATATCTGTGGTGAAATGGCAGCAATCACACCAGCATTACTGAACAAAGTTTTAAATAATTTCCGTTTGCGGTTAGAGGAGTGCCGTCGTAGAGAGGGTCATCATTGAGATGATGTTATTTTAAAAAAAATAAACTTCAGTTCTTACTTAACAATTCCTCAGTTTTATGTTAACTATACCTGTTGTATTTATTTTTTTATATTTTTTTTAAATATGCACGTTCTATTGCGCCACCCTGTATAATACATAAATGATATGACAATTTTGTAATTGATGAATCAGAACACAATACAATAGATTTAGATTCTATTATCTACGGCGACGGCAACGTATCATAGACTACCTACGCCTGTAATTTATGTCATCAAACAGTCCATTTATTGTGCGATTTTATTGTTGTTCATACATATATGAGGACCTTGTCTGATATTTTCACGTTAGTGGTTTGAACAATTTCCTGGGAAGCATTGTACAACTACACTGTCGACATCACCATGAGTTAATGGGAAGAAAATCAAATAAATAAACAAATTAACTAACGTGAAATTACAAGTGCTGTAAGGCTAGAAATGAAACGGTTATTTAACTCCACAAGGTGGAGACATATTATAAGTTAGATTATTTAAAGCAGCTCAGTGAATAACGATGCCGAAATACCAAATAGAATGTCGACACAAAGGTATGATGGGAAAACTATATCTAATTCGCTACAATCAACAAAGTATGTTCCTAACCATATATTGTGATTTCAAGGTGCCGCACCCACGATAGATTTGATAGACAAGATCACTGGATCCTTAGGGAAGTACCAAATCAGCGTCTGTATTCTTTTTTCTTTGTTAAAATTTACTGTTGAACTACATCAGATGGCTATCATATTTTTGGCACCGAAAACCGCCTATTTCTGCGAAGATACAGGAAATGCGACATGCCCATGCACCAGACCTACGTACGATACTTCAATTTTCACTCAAACCATCGTAACGAAGTGGAACTTGATATGCGATAAGAAATGGCTTGTGAGCTTTGGGCAGACTCTGTTTCAACTGGGTACTTTGACTGGCAGTGTGTTTTTTGGAATGGCTTCTGATAGGTAATTATTGAGAAACTATTTTGCCTTAATCTGACCAAACTAAAATCCAAAGACCTGCCTAAATATCTGGGTGCACAATTACGTCTTATCTACAATAATGTCTGCTCGACCCACTCTACAAAAATATTTCTGATTTCAGGTTCGGAAGAAATAAACCACTGATTGTTTCAGTGGCACTAGAAGTTGTATCGGGCATTGGAGCTTCATTTACTAATAGTTTTTGGATGTTTTCTTTTTTACGTTTCCTGGTTGGAGCGGGTGTTGGAGGGACTATGGTCTGTGGCTTCGTATACGCCATAGAGGCCGTTGGGACGGAATACAGAGAGATCACTTCCATACTCCATCACATACCATTCAACATCGGTTATGTCACGTTACCGGCATTCGGATATTTTTTCAGAGATTTTTCCGAGTTCCAATTAGCCATATCGCTGACAGCAGTTTTCTAAGTTACATTTTGATTCCAGAGTCCCAAAGATGGTTGTTGGCTGTTAAAAAAACTGAGAAGGCTGTAAAAATACTAGAACGTATTGCTCGAGTGTAAGTTATCACAACTTAAGTTTAGTTTTTTTTGTAATTAGTCGCTCTTAGTTTCAAATAGTCCCATAAGCAGCAGGCTTAATCGTCATAAATAATGGTAATAAAATAAAATGTTGCAGGAACAATCTTCCAACGGATAACATCAGTGCAGAAGTTCAAATGTACATAGAAGATTTCGAAAGAACCAAGGTCAAGAAAGGAAACATTCTAGACTTATTTCGTACAGTTAACCTGCGCAGAAACATATTGGCTATGTCATATATTTGGCTCTCCAGCAGTTACTGTTTCTATGGGGTTGCTCAGTATGTGGGTCAATTAAATGGAAATGTGTTTATAAACATTTTGGCTTGCTCTAGTGTCGTAATGGCTGGGCCGCCGATATCGGTCCTATCAGTAAAGTTCTTGGCAAGAAGGCTGGTTCTTATAGTATTCAATTTTATTTGTGCATCATGTTTGCTGATGCAGGCGTTAATTCCTGAGGGAGTTTGCTCAGTTGGGTTAGCTAGCCTTGGGGTGGTATCGAGTTATGTTGTGTTTGTTCTAGCGTATCTTTACTGCGCTGAGTTGTTCCCGACAGTAGTACGGAATGCGGCTCTTGGATTCGCATCAATGATGGCGCGGGTTGGCTCAATGGTAGCACCCTTCGTAATACAGCTGAGTTATTTAGGCGCATGGGTGCCGTGTGTTCTGTTTGCAGTACCACCGTTTCTGTCCGTATTTGTTACGCTTTTGATGCCAGAAACGAAGGGGTGTGCATTGCTGACGACAATAGAAGAAGCTGAAAGTGGAAGTCAAAAGAAAATATCTTTAGACGAGTGCAAAAAGTAGACCGTAAACACTTCTTACAGCTACGTGTAGGTGGTACAGAAAGAGTTTTGTCTTTATGAATATTACGTATTTTTCAAACTTTTCTGTTATCAGCTGATCAACAAACCATTGGGGATTGAGAAAGCAACAGAGGGGAAGGACACGAAAAATGTAGAGAATTTGATTTTATTCCTATTAATATTTTTGCTGACTTTGGTTTTACTACGCCTTAGGGCTGATTTTTCAATAGTCAGATAACTTTTATCTGAGTAATAAAAATAGCGGTTTCACAGCTTATGTATAAAAATTACGTAGATAGAGTAAAATTATGTCAAACCGCCATTTTTATTCCTCAGATAAAAGTTAACTGACTATCGTAGATTCCCTCTACGCTGACTATTGAAAAATCAGCCCTTAATAATATTGTATGTAACGAAATAGCCTTCTTTTTGTGTACAACCTCGTTGAATAAAAACTTTTTTATTGCTGTTGAGAACACGCCAAAGAGTATATAACTACGCCTTCAGAATATTTTTTTATTGAAATATAGTGCACAATAAAAAAAGCAGTATTCACCTTAAATGCCATCAGAAATGCCTAATTTTAATTTTTATATCGATGTGAGGTAATTAATTATTAGTAAGACGACATTGATTTTCTTTCACACATAAATATAATATTTTTTAAGTTGAACATTATGTTGTTTTTTAGCATTTCCATTTTTTAGAGGTGCGAGAGGCTATCTTAAATTGAAAGTGCCAAAATGACTGAGAAAAGTGTCGTGTGAAGAAGACAAAATAGGTGATTTTTTTTGTCTCCATCTTTATTTTGTTGTTCTACCAGGCTTTATTTTGTTGAGATCAACAAAATAAAGAGCGGAGCGAAGCCTTTATTCCGTAGCTTGTTTATTTGTATAAACAAGCTACGAAATAAATACAGTGGAGTGGAGGTTTTGGAAAATATCGTCGCCGTTCGTGAAAATTGTAATCACGACATACTTCACCTTAGGATCATGGAACTAACGTTCAGCCCACCAACTTAGTCAGTAAATTGACAGATAAAATTATCGTGTTAGTGAAAAAGAGTTGCCAGCTAAAAAAGTGATGTGTTTTAGTCGATAGATTTAACAACATAATCAATTATTTTCTTAGTACTATCGTTGATGACAAATCACAGAAGTATTATTTATAAGATTATTTTAACAGGATGTAACCTGAGCAATTTAAAATATTCTCATGACATAATCTTTTTTTTTCTTTATTCTGCTTAATCCGAATTTAAAGCCTGATGATTGGCAAGCCTGAAAACCCAATATTAATATATAAATACAATGATTAAATTACACTAAAATCTACAAGAAAACAAACTATCAATGAGAATTTAGTGTCATTCTAATTAGTAAAGAAAATTAAATAAAAGTGTTTTATGTTATATACATATATCACTAAAAAGTTTTTATTCATACGTACGATGTACGATGTCAATCTAGCAAATGTGCCGCGCAGCATATTTGCTGACATCAATTTTGTACAACTTAAGTCAGTGTAAAACAGCCACTCTATTCAAGCACACCTATACTGTAGAAATACTAATAAATTTACGTAAAATTTTATTAACTAGTGTGTTTGAAACTCAAATACTCGACAAATGCATGGTGGAAGCGCCGTCAACTAAGCGCCAGACTGTACATCATGTCTTACATAGCTTTCGTGAGTTGTGGGATAAATCTATAAAATAAAAAAATTAAGCTAAGTCTATATTTTATGTTGATTGTGTACGTCCCTATTATTTTTCTGTCATAAACTGGTCACATCGCAAATGTCAATTTACTGACTAAGTTGGTGGAATTGATATCTTAATTTTAGAAAGTGGAGATTGGTCTAGTTATGACCTCATAAAAATGACACCTTAAATTCAAGATAGCGGCTCGCGCCTTCCCCCATCAAGATCGAAAACCTGGATTTTTATTTCGATCTGATAACTGAGCAACAGACATCGAAATCATTTGTTTTCCACCTATTGCAGGGCACAACTCTATATAGATTAAAATGTTTTATAGTCAGAAAAATCCACGGACTGCAGAATTAAGCAGTTAAGGCGTTACGCGGTGCTAACTAGCGCCACCGCACCGTCATAACTTGAAGAAAAAGTCATAACTTGTTAGGCTACCAAACTGCTGACTAAGTTACTGCTGAATGCTACTGGCTCAGTTGCCAAAGAAATTCGAACTCTCTAAAAAACAACTGATCCTCTTTCTGATGATACGGTAAAAATTGTTTTGTTGAAATCAGTTAGACACAATCGAGACTCTTAGAGGGAATTCAACGTTGCGTTGCGAAATTATCAATCCAGAAACCGACTGTAAGTCAGACAAAAGTTCTTATTTAATCTGTAAACGCTGAGAAAAAAGTTCTTAGGAGTATCCTATTTACACGGATATAAATTTATTCAATTTTTATGGGGTGTGCCACTGGTTTGCATTCATCCGTGGGTTTGCATTGCATATCGCACAGATTAAAAAGACTGATTATAGTGCACAGATTAAAAGACACATGGAATTTTGTTGACATTAGTTAGCAAACCGAAATAAAATAATATACCTACAACCATTGCTATGATTCTAACCGGGCTTATTGGTGATTTTGGTAGATACCAGTTGTGGTTGAATGTGCTATTGTTCTTTTGCAAATATGGCATGGCTTTTCAGTACTTAGCATTTTCATTTCTGGCGCCACCGATGACGTTCACGTGTCCTTCTGGAGAAAAGTGCTGTTCAGATCCCCAGTTCAATACAAGTGTATTCTCCAGAACTATACAGTCACAGTGGAATCTCATTTGTGACAGGGCATGGCTTGTAAACCTCACTGAGACATTATTTATATGTGGCATATCATTAGGGAGCATAACTCTTGGAGTAGCAGCTGATGAGTAAAATCGATTATGATGTGTGCTATACTTACCTACCCTTATATAAATGTTTCATTGTAGTCTATGCTTATTTTAGGTATGGAAGAAGAATAATAATTATAGTTGCATCAATAATTGAAACTCTGTCTGGGATTTTGGCAGCTCTTAGTCATTATGATTATTGGGCCTTCGTCTTTCTACGAATGATTACTGGTTTCTCTATCGGTGGTTTGATGGTGTCGGCCTTTGTTGTCTTAATTGAAAGCATTGGCGTTAAAGCGCGAGATCTTTGCTCTGCCATTCATCAATTAACTTTTACATTTGGCCACCTGACCTTAGCAATAATTGGATACTTCGTTAGAGACTTTGTACAACTGCAGCTTATAATATCATGCTTCAATGTTACTCTCTTTGCTTATATATGTTCCATGCCAGAATCACCAAGATGGTTGTTAGCGGTAGGTAGAACCGAAGAAGCTATAAACTTCTTGGAAAAAGAAAGAAAAATGTTTGTACTATATTAATGATTTTCTGGTGTATTAAAATCTTTAATTAAGGTTTTCATTAATACATACCTTAAACTTTTATTTTTCAGTAACAAGTTGCCTCGAAGTGATGTAAGAAGTTTCATTGATATTGCCACAAGTAGCCACGTGTACAGAAAGCGATCTTTAACAGATCTGTGCAAAAATAGAAAATTGCGGAGATATGCAATCCTAGTATCGTTTAATTGGTTTACATGTAACTACTACTTCTTTGGAGTGACGAAGTACATCACCAGCATGACCGAGGATGTGTTCACACAAGTCCTTTTAGTGGCTATCATCGGAAACATGGGCGTATTGCTGTCCGTACCTCTCATGTCGCGCATGGGAAGAGTATCATTGACGGTGCTCGCAAACGTCATTTGTGGAGTCTGTAGTATTATTTATGGTTTTATTAACGAACCGATAGCATCGGTAGCTATGGGCATAATTGGGATTATATTCAATTGTGTTATATTCGTAGTAATATTTTTGCATTGCTGTGAGATATTCCCAACGGTCTTGCGTGGCACCGCTCTCGGTATAGCTTCTATGACATCATGTTTGGGCTCTATAGTGGCTCCTTTTGTAAGCGATTTAAAACCAATGGGAGAATGGTGCGAGCCAGTTGCTTACGGTGTGCTACCGTTATTGGTAGGGATGTTGTATTTTATGGTGCCGGAAACAAAGTTCTCGGAATTACCAGATACTATTGATGAAAGCTGTACTTTTCCACCTAGTCGGCATGTGGTGATTAAACAACAACCGACCATTATAACAACGCCTGCAAGGTCAGTAGCACCAAAACCGTTATCAAAAAAGACACCAATGAAGTCTGCACAAGTGACGCAACCACTGCCATCATCAACATCTCCACAACAATCTACCGATCCACAGCCACATCAATCTATCGAGCACCAGCCGACCCTTGAAGCTGATAGAGAAAAAGCAGAGTGACAATGTTTAACAAAAAAATTAAGTCGTGCCGGTGTTTTAATAATGATTTATTTTTTAGATAATTTATAATCCAATTATGACTTGCATTAATTTAATTTAATTTGTAGATGTATATTTATAGTTACAATCTTGCAGGCCAAACTAGACCCACGTTCTAAAATCTTAGGACTTATTTCAATCATTTCTTAGGAAATGATTGAAATAAGGGTTGTCTTCTGATGAGAACCCTTCTCAACTTTCCATACTCATTTAATCATGATAGTTGAACATGATCTTTACCATGATTTATGTTGCTATTAAGATTGTTTCCTCATGAAAGTACTCATCAATGATTAGTAGCATGGACATGAAGTATTGCAATCCAAACATGACGTTCTACCGTACCTACCGTACCGTACAGTATAACAATGAATAAGCGTGTTATTAATTTGTTTTAAACTGTATTATTTGTTTCTTTTCTATTCTTTATAAATATATTTAGTATTTTCTTACAAGTTTTGACTCTATTTAGCACAATACTATTTTAGACACGAAAACATATCAGTTTCAAGGCAGTAATGTTTTCATGCATTTCTTTGGTTCGTATTTTCCGTATATAACAATGTGAAACTACCTATGGCATATATAAGATAAGAATATTCTTTATTGTACACCAGAGCACATATTATAAAACATGTAAAGATACAAAGTACAATTGGCGGCCTTATTGCTAAAAGCATAAAATAATGTTTTATCTGCAATTTCATAGATGTACATGTACTTACCTGGTCTATGAAAACATTAGGTAGTAGGTCACGCAAGTAAGGATTCCAATAATCGTCGCGTAATGGGCTTTTCTGTAGGGCTTCGGCCAAGTATCGCGGCGTCAGTACCGGGGGCGCGGGCCATGGCGCCAGCCGGGGCTCTGCTCGGTGTAGCCTGGTATTACACTATCCTGGCAGGTAAGTTTTCTTTGCTAATGACATCTTTTGTTAAAGGTGCAGCCCACGATTTACCTTTCAGCGCGCATTAAACTGTACATTGACAATCTAAACTCTGCTCAGTAGCTTTTCGATAAGTATGTTTCAACCACGGATGTAAAAGCATAAAGTACATACGTGGTTTTAACGCCATTTACAACGTGATTTATGAGCTCTGCTGTCATTTGTACACTTCAAAGGTAGATTTAATTATATCTGTGTCATTATCATCATCATCGTCAACACATTATGTCCCTAACGAGTGGCACAGGTATCTTCCTTAAGAAAGGTATTAGCTATACTCCACCACGGGGGCCAAGTCCGGATTGTTGGAGGCTTGCAAGACTAGTGGCTGGTCTTACCGCTTAATATTTGTGTGTTACAGGATTTTACACTCTATACTGCCCAGTTTTATATATCATGTTCATTAACCATCAGCTTTATCGAAAGCTGACTGATACGCTGTTCGCAATATGGGAGCTTTTTCCAGTGGTAAGAGTTTCTTTGGCAGATTTATTTTCATATCGTACGGCATGTTTCCGCCAATACATTATGTCGGAACGCGACCTACAGAGTACTACATTGTGTTGTAAATTTATCTAAAAATTGCAGGCTCTATTTCAAGGATGCTACAAGACTCGGCTTCATCACTACGGAGACTATGTAGACGCAAATGAAAATACTATCCTTATTATGAACCACCGCACTAGACTAGACTGGAACTATGTCTGGATTGCCCTGTACCACGCCACTCAGAACATAGCGATTTCTGACGATAAAAGTATACGCAAAAGAGCCAATAATGAAGTGGATAAAGAAAACAATAGTTTCTTAGATATCGTGGCTGGAGGAAGATCGAAAATAAAGTTTGTTCTCAAAGATGAACTTAAATCAGTGCCGGGATTAGGTAAGAAGTAGGTGTTATTGCGTGACACCGACAATAAATATCAAATAAATCGTTATTTTGGAATTCTAGATGGTCCTACCAATTCTTAGATGAGAGTGGAGCCACTAGTCCCATATTCATACAAGCAATATACATAGTTCCTTTGCTTTCCAATATCAAAAGTTTTCTGAATCGCCGGGTGTGCCCGTCCCTTAATTTCCATTTCCCCATATTTCGAGTTTCCTAGGATCCCATGAAAAATGGGACCAGGGGGAAACTTACCTGTGGGGTTTCGTCGTTTTGTTTTGCCCTTCAAAGTATTATCGACACTTAACTGGTATTTTGCAGGTTGGATAATGCAGCTGAATTTCTTTCTTTATGTGAAACGCAATTGGCGGGAGGACCAGCACAACTTGATGAAGTTCGTCGATTACTACCGCCGAATGGATTCGGGGTATCGAGTCGTCTTGTTCCCAGAAGGGACTGATCTTAGTGATGAAAATCGGAGGAAAAGTGACCGATTTGCCGTTGCCAATAATTTACCCGTAAGTACCTAGGTAAAATTTTTTCACTGCAGTTCGGACAATTATTTCTTATGTTGTGGCCTTTAGTGGTTGCGAGTCACAATATTTTCTCTAATGAAAGGAAATAAAATGTGGCGTACTGAATACGATGGATACGATAAAATTTAACGTAAATCTACTTCCCCATATAATAGTAATAGTAATTATTTGGGTCTCGTACTGAACTTCGAATGACGATAACTCGATGCTTGATACTTCAATGTCCCTACTTCAATGGTACGTTTTGTTAGTAGGTTATTACCTCGAAAAATCATCACTTCGGAGGGTTTCTACCTCCAAGGGTCTTTGCCTCGACGGTACACTTCATCGATAGCTTGTTGCCTCGGAAGATCATCAAAGTAAATTGAAATTGCATAGCATTAATGTTGTTGTTGATGATTATTATAGTATGTAGGTATAATTTTCATAACGAAGCCACACGTAACTGAAAAGGAGATTGACGTACTGTTGTCAGTACGTCGTATGTTTTATATGACTAAATGACATTGCTTTTCTTCCCAATAGGTACCTACTTAGATTTTGTAAAGCAACCCTGTGCTACGGGTTTGTTTCAACTCCTGCGATTACTTTGAACTCTCCAGCATTCCAGTTCTGTAGTGTATCCCGGCACTATGGGCTGTTTGTATCACCTGAGATTGCTTTTAATTCCCCAGCACTTGGATTTTGTCCTGCATCCCTGTACTACGGGCTGCTTTTAACTCATGCGATTACTTTTAACTCTCCAGCACTTGGATTTTGTACTGCATCCGCGTACTACAGGATGGGCGGTGCTATGCTCGCGCCTGCGGACCGCCGGTTTGGCCTCCGTCTATGACGTCACTGTGGCCTACGATAGACCAGTGCAGGCCGAAACCGACTTGCTCAGAGGCAGGCTTCCTCATCATGTGCACTTTCATTTCAAAAGGTAGGTATTTCTACACAGTCTTATTGCCAAAAGCGGTGGTATCGCTGGCCTCGGCATTGGAGAGGTCGTGGGTTTGAATCCCGGCCGACATTTACCTCGGCTTTGTTTTCTTAGTGATATGCGTTTGTGAATTTGTAGTAGCAATACCATTCGATTACGTGAAGGTGAACATCGTAAGGAAACCCGATCGTCTGAGTTATACGAACACCTTAGCGTGCCTTATCGCTTCAAATACCTACTATATGCACCTACTCTCTTTCCCTGTTATACCCTCCGCAGGGTGTGACTTACACTTTCTGAGTTTTTGTGTCCATTTTTTCTCCTAAATGATCTAGATTTTGAAATGGACACCTAGTTTGAATTGTAACGTTCATTAAGCTGCAGTTTCTGTGCTACTTTGAATAAACTTACTTATTTCCTATGGCGCTACAACCCTTTAGGCCTCCTCCACAATCTTCTTCCACGTGTCTCGTGCCTTTGACTCTCTCTTCCAGTTCGTGTATTTGGCCATCTTTCTGAGGGCTTCTTCAATACAGCCGTACCAACGTTTTCTGGGTCCGCCTCTTGGTCTCTTTTGTTGCGGCCTCCACCCGGTCATAATCTTGGTAGCCCTGTAGTCCGGCATTCTCTCGATGTGACCCGCCCATCTCAGCCGCTGAGACTTGCAAAACCTGATAATTGTCTCTCGCTTGATGAGTGCATCCAGCTCATGATTCATACGAGAGCAATAGGTGCCATTCGCTTCTCTTACTGGACCAAAGACTTTCCATAGCACATTGCGCTCGAAGACGGCAAGTCTGTGCTCATCCTTTTGTGTCAGTGCCCAGGTTTCGCAAGCATAAGTTACCTTATGATGGTGCGGTAGATGGTAAGCTTAGATCTTCTACTGAGCAACTTTGAGCCTAGTAACCCGCGATATGCATAGAAGCATTTGTTCCCCGCTATTATCCTCGCCCTTATCTCCTCCTCGATCTTGTTTTGAGAGGTAAGTATAAATCCCAAGTACTTTAAACTGTCAACCCCCTCGATACTGTTGTTCCAAAAGAAGCATTTTGTGAAGGTGACTGAAGTCGTGATGTTGCGAGATATTTTGTTTTGGAAGCATTAATCTGCAATCCAAAAGTCGCTGCTTCTATCTCGAGCTTTAGGCTGTGATCTGACATGCGACTCTTCGACCTGCTGGTGATAACTATGTCATCTGCGTATGCAGCGAGTTGCGAAGTATTGTAGTCCACAAGCCCAGTAATCGAAAGGTTTCTCGTGACAGCCTCAAGCACAAGGTTGATCACCACAGTCGAGAGTGCATCTCCTTGTTTGACACCAGAGCGTATTACGAAGGGTTCGGACAGCTCATTCTGTACTGCTACAACTAACTTGGAGTGCTTCAGTGTAGCTTCAACAAGTCTTACTAATTTACTAGGGACGCCCAGAAGCAACATGCTTAAGAGAATCCTTTTGCGATTGACACTGTCGAAAGCCTGTCTGTAGTCCACGAACATGTGATGCAGGTCAATGTTGTACTCGTAAGCCCTTTCAAGTAGTTGCCGCATGAAATGGATTTGGTCAGTAGTGGAACGGTTGGGCCTAAAACCACACTGGTAGTCTCCCAGGATCTCCTCCGCATACTCCCGCAGGCGTTTGTACAGTACCCCAGAAAATTGTAGACTTTTAGTCCGGATTTACTTACGGGTGTTGTTATATCAGTGTGAGACGAGCAACCGACGACGCGAGCTCCGTCTCTGCTCACCATTAAGCTCTGCGAATCGGAGCGAAACCTGGTCGGACTTTTCCGATATAACAACACCCGTAAGTAAATCCGGACTAAAAGTCTAAAATGTGTTGTGCTTACGAAAGTTTTAGTTCAAAAAACCCCAGAAAATACTTTATATGCTGCAGACAGGACTGTGATGCCTCTGTAATTGCTACAGACACTTTTGTCTCCTTTCTTGAAAATAGGTACATTAATACCAAGATTCCATTCCTCCGGTATGCGTTCCTCTTCCCAGATCTTAGAAATCAACATATGTAGTCGCTCCTCAAGGGCCAGACCTCCTTTTTTCAGTAGTTCTGAGGTGATAGCATCAAGCCCCGGTGCCTTTTTGTTCTTAAGGCAGCGTAATGAATAAAACCTTTTCATTTCATTTCATACATAGGCCATTCGGCTGAATCAAATTAAATTTTCGGCACAGCTAGGTATGCATTTCTTAAATCAATATATCCCATATCATACCTACTTTACAAAAGCAGAAACCTAAGTTAAATCGGTGCTTAATTAATCATTATAAGTGTGTTTATTAATATTTAACATTAGTTATGAATTAATTTAGCGTTTTATATTGTTTTTAATGCACTAACCCGTGCTAAGGACAATTTAAAAATTTTTTAGCCTCTAAATTGGTTTTTAAACATTTATAGTTATTGCTTACTTCATAACTAATTAACGATTTAGGGCCTGTTTCACAATCTGCAAATAAAGTTCCGGATAAGCTATCCATAACCAGAGCTGCCGTTTGTTTGCAGGGCTGTATATTGCGTGTGTTTGTTTATGGCTTCAAGAACAAACGGCAGCCATTGCGGATAGCTTATCCGGAACTTTATTTGCAGATTGTGAAACAGGCCCTGAATAAATTATTATTAGCAATAACTAATGACTAATGTCGACTAATGACATCATGACTAATGTACATTAATGAATATTCTTATAATCATTAAGTAAGGACCTACCAATTTAACTTAATTTAATAAAAGAAGGTAGGTACGAAACATTTAGGCTACATATCCCATACTGATTTTAGAAGAGCCCAGCTGGGCCCAAATTAAAATGGGCATCTCGGCCGTGGGCCACATGTCTTGACCAATGAGCATTGATAAACTTTCGTTACATTAACATTTCATCGTCTAGAAGATTATTGATTAACTGGAGCTGTTTCCAGATACCCTTTAGAGCAACTGCCGAC
The DNA here is from genome assembly GCA_934045075.1 of Yponomeuta sedellus. Lineage (NCBI taxonomy): Eukaryota > Metazoa > Arthropoda > Insecta > Lepidoptera > Yponomeutidae > Yponomeuta > Yponomeuta sedellus. The sequence goes on along the minus strand of OW203735.1, from coordinate 13,453,677 downwards.
GGAAGAAGACGGGCTGAGAGTGTGGCTTACAGATCGGTGGCGGGAGAAGGAAGCCAGTCTGAGGCTGTTTCATAATAATGGTTCGTATCATTGTAATGCAACTGAAAATACACCCAATGTGGCCCAGTTTCTGAATTGAGAATTTCGCTAAGTAAATAGTTAACTTTTAAAAACCTATTTAGAGGCAAAAATTCCACCCATGCCGGGACTCGAACCTGCGACCTCTGGCTAACCGTGCCAGGCTCTCCCAACTGAGCTAATGGGCAAATAACTAAGTATATAAATAGTTAACTGTAGTGCTGTCACTTCGAATTTCTCAGAATGGAGCGTGACAGAACGTTACTTAAGCATTCACTTAGTGAAATTCTCATTCAGAAACCTGCGCTGAACGTTTTTGTCTTTTCGCAGATTAAAATTTACTTGGTAATCGGTCTTCATAGCAGTTTTAATTATGATCTTCTTAATTTCTTTGTAAACGTTGTACTCTTGTCGAACCTTGAAGTTTTACCATTTAGAAACGTATTAATTAATTAATTTATGTTTTTCAGGAACATTCTTTGACTCGACAATCAATAAAACTCCTGAGAAGTTAAAACCCAGGCTGCTCAAGACGGCAAAGATTGGATTCGCATTTTGGTGTTTAGTAGATTTACTATTCACGTATGGGGTATTTTATAGTTTAATATTTCAGTTTTGGGTAATATATCACAGTCTTCTGTTCGTATTTGTTACATGGAAATTTGATGGTTTTCATAATATACAGTACAAAATGTTGGGTCTGGGGAAGAATTAGTAAAATCGCTGTGGATGGATAGTAAGTTTCATTTCTTGTTGTAAAAAAGGAGAGTACTCAATAAACATGACTTTCATACAAATACATATTCGAATTTAATGTAAGATATAATTATAATGAGCTAAGCAAGTAACACTTAAGTATCGATGTGAATTCTCGTCAACAGCCAATGTTAGTGAGTATTGTACAATGTAAGTATAAATTTACATTTATTGCTCTTGTAGATCCAGGAAAAATAAATAGAGATTTATATGTTACTTCTTTAACATATAAAGAAAAAAGACTACACTGTCAGATAAGATTCTATAGATATAATAATATTTGATGGTAATAACATTACAACTTATGTTTCTTCGATAAATGTACTATAAATTTTCCGATTTCCAATGATAAAAAATAAAGTAAATAAAAGACTAACGTTTGGATCTACCTTCTGCCTCTTCGATAGTATTTTGTAGCACTTTTCCTTTTGTCTCTGGTAAGAAGCAACAGAGTATACCAGCCAATAATGCTAATGTACTAAACACTAAAATAGATATCCATTCTACTCCAATGTCCACTACAAACGGAGATATAAAACCACCGAACCTACCGAACATTGACGCGAAACCCATGGCAGAGTTTCTTATAAGTGTTGGAAATACTTCTGAAGATAACAAATAGACTTGGACAAAAGCTGTGTATGCTCCAATTTGGCCTATTATAGCTAAAGTTATAGATAATGCTTCTATGTTACTGGGGACTATTAGAAATGCTAACAAAGATACCGCTGCTACGGCAAAACTAGTGATCGTCCCTGTCTTTCTACCCAAATAAAATGCGGCCAGTACAACCAATATCAATGCAGGAGCCAACGATAGAGCTGAGAGCATCACGTTTACATAAATGTTACCTGGAAGTCTCCCTATGTATTGGTTTACTCCGAAGTACACATGGGCGGTACATACCCATATAAGTGCTGTAATTATGGAGAAAAGGCGTATCGATGGTGTTCTGAACAGATCAATATATGTACAGCGTTTGCCGGCCGATTTGCCTAGTTTTTCAATTTCGAACTTCTGTACAATGTCTTCTATTTTGTCAGTTGGTAAATTGTTTCTGGAAAATCAAAAATATATTCATTAGTGTCATAGATTGAGGGTAATTTTCCTTATAATAGGAATATTTTATTTTGTCTTCAACAGAAAACAATCGATTGTACTACAAAATAATTTTAGACATAAACTTTGTGTTATGGACTGTAGTCCAATGTGTCTAAACGTGAGATATCAGTACTTAATCTAGGAATAGGCAGACTTTTCCTTGCCAGTCTTACCTTTTAGCGATATAAGTAAGAACACGAATGGCTTCGTCTTTCCTCCCAACCGTAATTAACCATCGTGGAGATTCAGGGATTATCCAGAAGTATGCGATTGTCAGGACCCAAGGAACTGAAATTACTAGCTGAAGATTCCGCCAGTCCCTGACGAAATATGCTATTATTGGTAAAACAAAATATCCAGTTATAAAAGATACTTCGTGAAGCCCAGTCATGTAGGGCCGGAAGGAATTGCCGCTCAATTCAATTAGATAAACGTATGTGCAAAGCATTGTTCCCCCAAGTGAAACGCCTATCAAACATCGCAGAGCAATAAACATCCAGAGCTCGGTAGCGAAGGATGAAAGTGCAACCGATACTGCCTCCAGAGCCAACGACAAAGTCAATGCCAATTTACGACCGTATCTGAAAATATAAATAAATCTCTTTTAAAACTTTAAATATACTTTGTATTATTATTATACTAATATTAATTCTGTATGCACAAAAGATAATTTGCAAAAGGTTTGCGGAACTTGTGGAAGTAATGGGTGTTGGAAAAGCACTGTTGCCTATTTATACACAAAAAAACAGAATAATTCGTTGAGAATTGAGATAGATGCAAACAGAAGGAATCCACCAGGATCCGCATATTAGGTATTAGGGCTGAACTAATGTGCCATGGAGATCTGTTCATTTACCTTCAACTGCTAACGTTCCGATAAGTCTGATATCAACCCTTTGTATGTGCCCACTGCTGGGGCACAGGTCTCTTCCGGCATCGCAGGAAGTTTAGTTCATAATCCACCAAGGGGGCTAAGACGGGTTGGTGGAGGATTGTAAGACAATGGCGGGCCTTACTATCAGAAGTTTTCAAGCCCATAAGGCCTCTGACATGGGTTAACAACTGCCATTAAATGACAGCCGGCATCAACGCCTCATAGATTACAATGTATATCCAACGGCTTAACGTGCCGATCGACCTTTTCACCAATATACTAATAATAATAATGGAATATTACATCGCTGACATTCAAATCATGATGTCAGCGATGTGTATTCTGAATACATAATAACAAAAAATATAAAAAATATTAATTACACCCATTTCCATTATGGGAATATTCCCAGCTTTAGCTATGATAACGAATGGTACATTGGTACCAAGAAGCAGCAATGCAATGAATAACACATATTTTTGTCCGCCCTAGCAGATTTTGGGGCAGTAGCCATAACTCTATTGAAGGTGGTATATGCACGTGTATTGGCCAGTTATAATCTTATCCCAGTACATGGCTGACACCGATTTGAATATCGCTAGGATACCATTGTTTGTTGTGATGTGTGACACTTGCGGAAAATTTAACAACCGAGCAACATCTAGCGTTTTACTATCATATCCACACTCTGCTAGTAGGCTGTAATATAGGCGTCTACAGTCCTTGTTTACATCAATAAACTCAACCCTCCACTTACCTGTCTGATATGTGACCATAGATTAAGCTTCCGAGCAATATGCCCACTTGTAAGATAGACTGAGCGAGACTACCCAGTGATATCCGGTCGCATATGAGATTCCAAGTACTAATGACAGAACTGGTCATTATGGCCTGATCAAATTGTGGATTGTTGCACGGACAGTCGTTTGTCAAATTAGCCGAAAGGTCGTCGAGACACTTGTAGTCCACACTCGGCATAAGAAACACCACATTTAGCAGCTGAAACTCAGTTGGGAGACGGCCAAGCATAATTAAGGCCCAAATCCAAGTTTGATACTTGCCGAATCGGCCAATGGCTTCCTCGATGGGATCGTGCAAATCCATTCTATGTGAAAAAAAAAGCGTTAAACTTTACGAGAAAGTCTATTCATTCTCCTCCATAAAAGGATTTTTTAAATCTTTGTCGATATATATTATACGATCAAATGTAATGAATATTACAAAAACACCAGTTTCAATGTTATCTAGTTGATAGCGACTACTAAATTAATGTTAAATTGACGCTCAATAAATACTTCAATGCTTCTTCTTATAATACCTTAAAAAAATACAGTGCTTGTAACAATACTAGGAAATTGGGAAATTCCAGTCCCGATACGTTTAAAATGTCTAAGTATGCGTAAAAAATATTAGCCAAGCGCATGTTGGAGCCAGACATGAAATGAAATGAAAAGTTTTTATTCAAAGTAGCACAGAAACTGCGGCTTAATGAACGTTGCAATTCAAACTAGGTGTCCATTTAAAAAACTAGTTCATTTTGCAGAAAAAATGGACAAAAAAACTCCAAACTTAGTCTTTTCAAAGTCCTTAATTAACATAGCTTACACAATTATTATAAAACATAGAACTCATACATTGTACTGGCCTTAATTCCAGACCTCATTGTCATCCAAATAATCCTTTATGTTATAGTAGCCCTTTTGGCACAAAGTGTACTTTACATATTTTTTGAACCGCGACTTAGGCAAGCTTAATATATCTTCAGGGATTTTATTATAGAAGCGTATACAATGCCCCATGAAGGATGTATTAACCTTTGCCAGCCTAAATAGTGGAAGTAAATAGTACAAAAGTTTATGTTTATTTCTAGTATTTACATTGTGTTGGCTACCTAAAGTTTAGAAGACACCGTTGGTTATTATATAGACCTACTACGTGGTATAAACATATGAGTAATAATTATGTTATGTATGATTATGTATGATACTTGAAACAGTTTGTGAATTTAACAACCGGTTTTTATTGTTTCTGTTCTACTCGTACATAGTTTAGAGACTAGATAATAGCACCAAGGTTGACTTTTGTATACAGGGCATCCCACGGCTAGGCCACATGTAGGGAAAGCACCTTTAATATTGTAGATGGAACATAATTATCACTTCAAGAACATATTATTTTTGTTTAAAACCCAATTTTAACTACTTTCATAGATTTTCAAATAATTACATGGTTGAACCCGGAATCGAACCCGCTACACGAAAAAAAGCTAGCTTTATCATACCGATCAAGGCTTCATCATAAGGATTATTTTTTGCCATATAACATAGTGTCAGAAATAAAAGGAAGACCATGAATTTGATGTGAAATTTTGTTCCAAAAATTATAAGCTAATATTACCGTTGAATCCAAATCAGGGATGTGTAAAGGATGTAATCAGTGAGATAAAAGCAAATAATACCTGAGAACATTTTCAGGCTTTAAAGTCAACCTCCTATTTTTATCTTAGAGCATTCGATGGTTTTTATCAACACAAAAAGATTATTATTAATCGTAATGGTCTTTTTCAGTCGGTCTTGAAGGCCATTAAAGAGTGTTATCAATCATAGTTCAATAATACTTTTGGAATAATTTTAAAATGTAATATTTGCACAAAAGGTGTTAAACGTTAACCCGTGACTTGAAAGTTTTTTTTATATCTAATATACAAAAATCTCGTGTAACACAGTTTGTTATCGAACTCTTGAAATGGTTTCACCGATTTTTATGAATTTTTATACAACTTTTGCGGGGTCAGTAGTCTGTGGTCGGTAGGTAAATAATAATATAATGGTTTTTGTATAATAAGACAAATGCTTCGTCGGAGGATTTTTTATGAGGACATCTAACAAATTAGGTTTTCGATGTAAAAACCTAACTGCAAAGTAGGTAGTCGGGGCTGTAAGTGATGCAATTTACTTAAGCCAGATGTCGCTGCCTGTACGTAATACAGAGAATAGTGTAGAGGTTCGAAATTTCACTGATGCCGGTGAGTCGCCCGTTAGCTCAATTGGAAGAGCGCTGGGACGTATAGCCAGAGGTTGCGGGTTCGAATCCCGGCATGGGTGGAATTTATAGCCTCTAAATAGGTTGTTAAAATTAGGTTTTGTCTTTATCTCGGTGATATTACTTTACATTATATATATATACATATATATATATATATATATACATATATATATATATATATATATATATATATATATATATATATTTATATATATTTTATATATGTATATATATATTTTTTATAATATATATATATATATAAATAAAAAAAAATAAATTATAAAAAAAAAAAATAAGAATATATTTTAAGACTAGGAATATTATGTAAAATATTCAATATTCTATAAACAAATATTCAATAATGCGCATACCTTCATTAGTTAGCACAATTTTTCCTTATTACACACTACCGATTGATGTAAAAACAAATTAAACTGCGCGCAAAACAATGCAAAGTAAAAGTACGAGTATGACAATTACTACAGTATGACACGAGCATTATCAGTTATCACTAAATTTTAATTATCTACGGATCCGCTTGGTACGCGATGTTTATATAGACTTAGTAAGAACAAAAGAACTTACCTTCTTTTAATGTAATCTTTTCCTAGTATATGATAGTATATTCTTAGGGAGTTATCTATATGTATAGGGTCGAAGGCAATGCTCGAAAGCACTAAAACCAAATTCCTGTCACTATACGTCAGATATTTTATAAAATATTTTGATGCTACTAGTCTCTAAAATATTTTATACTAATTGATCGCTGCAAATTAATATCGAACTAAAGTCGGCTAGCGATAACGCTATCAGACATCACTATCTAGATTGTGTTTATCCATGGGTAAGCCCTAACCAATCAGTGAATTAGTACAAAAATGTTTTCACCAATAACATTGTCGAATTACCCCATGATTATACTATTTTAATTTTTAATGCACTAACCCGTGCTAAGGACAAATTTAAAAACCTATTTAGAGGCTAAAAATTTCACCCATGCCGGGATTCGAATCCACAACCTCTGGCTATCCGTGCCAGAGCTCTTCCAATTAAGCTAACGGGCGACTCACCGGCATCAGTGAAATTTCGAACCTCTACACTATTCTCTGTATTACGTACAGGCAGCGACATCTGGCTTAAGCAAATTGCATCACTTACAGTCTAAATAGGTTTTTAAATTTGTCCTTAGCAAGGGTTAGTGCATTAAAAATAAAAATAGTATAATCATGTGGGTACAGTGATATCGTTCCGATGTAAAACCTAACTACAAAGTAGGTAGTCGGGGCTGTAAGCGATGCAATTTGCTTAAGCCAAATGTCGCTGCCTGTACGTAATACAGAGAATAGTGTAAAGAGGTTCGAAATTTCACTGATGCCGGTGAGTCACCCATTGGCTCAATTGGTAGAGCGCTGGCACGGATAGCCAGAGGTTGTGGGTTCGAATCCCGGCATGGGTGAAATTTTTAGCCTCTAAATAGGTTTTTGAATTACCCCATGATAAGTTCCGGAAACGGAACTTATTTTATAAAAGGAAAACTAGGCGGCAAGCCCCCTGCGCGCTTACGCGCGCCAACCCCCAGCCGCTCCGAGCTGCGCCCTCCGCGGCGCTCGGCCTAGGGCCTCGCTAGACACTTACTGTAGTGAATTGTTGCATGGGAACATGTATTGTCTCGGCCTTCGGCCTCGGCCTGGACGGAGCTCGGCCTTCGGCCCCGCCGCGGCGGGGTTCCTCGTGCCCGCTCCGCGGAGCTCGGCCTCCGGCCTCGCAAGTTTGTCCCTCTTTGCTCTTGCGCTGGTACTTGTGCGCCGTAACCTGAACAGTCTCGACCTTCGGCCTCGGCCTGGACGGAGCTCGGCCTTCGGCCTCGTCGCGGCGGAGTTCCTCGTGCCCGTTCCGTGGAGCTCGGCCTCCGGCCTCGCAAGTTTGTCCCTTTTTGCTTTTGCGCTGGTACTTGTGCGCCGTATCCTGAATGGTGTCGGCCTCGGCCTAAACGGAGCTCGGCCTTCGGCCTCGCCACGGCAGAACTTTTTTTTCCCACTTCGCGAAGCTCGAACTCCGGCCTCAAAAGTTTGTCCCGTTTCTCTGTTGAAAAGTCAATTTTAGTACTGAAATCTCCATACAAAAATTTATCATTTTCAATCATCAATATCTCGGCCGCCATCTTGAAATTACAAGATGTCGGATTTTTCTCATATACTTGGGTCCTTTGGCAACGCGATGCCGCTTACGGCATATCTCCAGCATATGCCCAGTTGGCTGCCGAGTTTTTTCCGCAAAGGTCGATTTTTCGGTCGGCTATATCTGCGCCGCCATTTTGAATTTCGAACATACAAAATTTTTTTTTCAATCGGATCACTATAACACCATTCTATCAAAATTTCATCCAAATCGGCCAGTAAACAACAGAGTTAGCACCCTTGCGTAGTGGAACGCGTTCGAAATTAAAAAATCGGCTTCATTTCATACATTTCCTACAACTTTTTCATACATCATTTTCGTCAAAATCTTACCGTTTCCGAGAAAACGTATGGATGAATAGATCAGTGAGTATACCGGATATATATATATATATATGCCAAATGCACGAATCACTATAAAAAAAACACCCAAATCGCTTTAGGTGTGCCTTTGATATTTAAAGAGTTCCCTAGATTCCTCCAGGATCCCATCAGAGTCTGGCCGGGTGACTATGGGACCATCTCTGAAGTCTATCCTTTCAAACAAAAAAATTATAATTTTTGAAATCAGTCTGCGCGTCTTCGAGGTAGGTAATCGCAGTCCAAAATCTAGCCATCAGAAGGGAACACACATAAAAAATAAAATAAGATCCCGATTCCCGACGAATAATAAACGACCTTCTTTTTTTGAAGAGGGTTAAAAATTGTCATAGATGGTACATTACTGAAAAATTGCTAAAAGCAAGCAGCTAATGTTAGTTACAAAGTTTGTTTTGTCTTTTTTAGGTCGTCTAGTATGGCGGATAGACAACTTCGCGGCCCGAATGAAAGACGCGAAAGAAAACGACACCATACTCTCTAGCCCGATATTCCGGACGGGGAAATACGGGTATACCCTGAAGGTAAGACGTTTTGAATGAATAAAATAACGAATATATTGGCAACGATCACCGTCAATGCAGGGTTTGTAGCAGATTGCAGATGGAGGTGGTAAGAAGATGGACACAGGATGGACTCAGCTATATATAATAGACCATATTGCAGATGGTGGTGGTAAGCAGATGGTCACAGGATAGTCTGCTATTATTTATTTATTTGTTTAGTTACATTAATTTGTAACTTACAGCTAATGCCAAATCACTACAAACTTAGTTATTTACCTAATCACTTAAATACTAAAAACCGAAAACAGAATTTTCGTACTACCTCGATCTGCAGAATAGGCAGTAATTTATCACAAATTCTTTTATTAATTATTGATATGTAAGTAAATCTGATAAGCTGCCCCGCCTTGCGCGCTCGTGGTGCTAGCCTAACTAGACCTAACTTTCTAATTAGAAATATATCTACTTTACTGCTTAAATTCAGTGTTTTATTTCAACAAATCTACTTCCAAAACTTTTTTTAAGTAAGGCTGTAATTTATCATTCTTTATTAGCCTGTTCGTGTGCGTAAATTTATAAATTCCCCGGTGCCAACAGGCGGAGCTGAACCTGAACGGTATCGGGAAATGGAAGGGGCGTCACTTAACGAGCACCGTGCGGCTGGTGAGCGGACCTTACGACGCGCTGCTGCGGTGGCCTTGCGCGCTCAGCATCAGCATAGTGCTGCGAGATCAGCCTAACGATCGCCACCAGGTAGACCATCTCGATTAAGTATTTTTCGTGCGCTCGTGGCCTCGTGATTGGAGTCAATCACTTGGTTATATATATATATATGTATATAACTAGGGGGCGCGCTTACGCGCACCAACCCCCAGCCGCTCCGAGCTGCGCTCTTCGCGGCGCTCGGCCTAGGGCCTCGCTAGACACTTATTGTAGTGAATTGTTGCATGGGAACATGTATGGTCTCGGCCTTCGGCCTCGGCCGGGATGGAGCTCGGCCTTCGGCCTCGCCACGGCGGGGTTCCTCGTGCCCGCGCCGCGGAGCTCAGCCTCCGTCCTCGCAAGTTTGTCCCTTTTTGCTTTTGCGATAGTACTTTTGCACCGTAACGTAACATCAATTGTGATACCTAGAAATACACTTTCATTCACAAGGTCTAATTTGTCATTCCCCAATAAAACATTGCTGTCTACTATTTTGACATTTGGTTTGCTGTTAGGTTCTCAAAAAATATACTAAAATGTTTTGTTGTTCTAATGGAAGAGATATTTACTTGAAAAGAGAGTCAAATAAATTTTAAAATTAAGAGACAAGAAAATGACCTTGACAATACAAATAATGCTCTCTCTCGGGCACTAAATTGGTTTACTTCTAATAACTTATTGTTAAATTAAAAAAAGACGAAATGTATAAAGTTCACTCTTCCAAATGTCAAAACAGTAGACAGCAGTGTTTTATTGGGGAATGACAAATTAGACCTTGTGAATGAAACTGTATTTCTAGGTATCACAATTGATGCAAAGCTTCAATGGGGTCCTCATATAGAAAAATTAGCAAATACTTAGGCTTAGTTCAGCAGCATATGCAGTCAAAAGAATTAGGGCACTAACTGACGTCGCAACTGCTAGGCTTGTTTATTTTAGTTACTTCCATAGTATTATGGCCTATGGCATACTACTGTGGGGACGGGCAGCAGACATTAAGACCATCTTCGTCTTGCAGAAGAGAGCGATCAGATTCATTTATAGGCTGGGTAGTAGAGATTCGTTAAGAGATTTCTTTAAAGAAACTAACATCCTGACAGTTGCCAGTTAGTATATATGTGAAAACATTATGTACGTTAGAAAAAATATCAGTAACTTTAAAACTTTAGGTAGCCAACACAATGTAAATACTAGAAATAAACATAAACTTTTGTTCCCACTATCTAGGCTGGCAAAGGGTAATTAATACATCCTTCATGGGGCATTGTATACGCTTCTATAATAAATTCCCTGAAGATATATTAAGTTTGCCTGAATCGCGGTTCAAAAAGTATGTTAAGCACACTTTGTGCCAAAAGAGCTACTATAACATAAAGGATTATTTAGATGACAATGAGGTCTGGAATTAAAGCCAGTACAATGTATGAGTTCTATGTTTTATAATAATTATGTAATCTATGTTAATTAAGGACTTTTGAAAAGACTAAGTTTGGAGTTTTTTTGTCCATTTTTTCTCCTAAATGATCTTTGAAATGGACACCTAGTTTGAATTGTAACGTTCATTAAGCCGCTGTTTCTGTGCTACTTTGAATAAAACCTTTTCATTTCATTTCAAATAGCTTAAGATATTGTTACACAACATCGTGTTGTGTAAAATTCGCTTGATTATAAAATTTGTATTTATTAAATAATTTAATTTTGTAGGTATGTATTTCATTTTTCCATCTCCATTGAGACGATAATATAGAGTATTTTTGGCAGATTTTTAGCACAGTGTGTGGCAGATTCTTCAATTATCAGATGGTCACACTGGGCGTTTCAATAAACTGAACTCGGTTGTCATTTCATTTCGGATCACATTGGAGCTTTTGGTGAAATGTGTTTAAGAGCTGTAATCTCAGTTAAGGCTGTCGAGATTACGGTGAATTGATTTAAGTTTCCGACTTTGCTGAACTCAGCCCTAAGAGTTTTTCGCAGTTTCGTCAGCGCGGCTAAGAGATTTAAGTCTAACAGCACTCAACATATAACCCTAGGAGTTCTTTTGGGTTCGGATCTCGGTCTTACAATTTATTTCAGACCTTAGCGAAGGTTTTTCAGTGAAATATCAGCGATTAACCGGTTTGTCTGCGCAGACATGGGGTTTTTGTGTCACAACTTCTGAAATGTAATCGTAGGATTTCTTTCTATATTTTTACACAGTAATTTGTTGTTTACCTAAAGGAGTTCGTCAATATTGGCACCAGTAACACCACAGTAATGAAATGTAAGTCAATAGTAAGCTTATTTAAGTCTCTGCAACGCGGGCCGTGCAGGTACCGCGTGTCGATAGCGCGGCCACGTTCAAACACTCATATCTTTGAAACCATTGCTTTGACAAATTGTGCTTTTGGGAATCGAATCAGATTTTTTAACATAATAGGGATGTGGACTAATGTTCGGAATGAATTTTGTTTCATAGATAGACGCTATTTAAACACGAAAAAAATAATTTCATGAAAAAATACGTCACATTTTACTAAAAAAATACTTAATTAAAACTACTTTTTAAAATTCCCGCCAAAACGTTCTAAACTAACGCGTGAGTATGATGACGTCACAGACCGATAAACAATCTCGCGCTTTAAGAAAGTTAACCTGATATTCAATGAATTCTTACGAATAAATAAGTTTTCTGAAAGGTGTAAAAATGAATACGATGTACAAATGCTGTGCAGTACCCATGTGTACAAGTACGTCAATAAGTACGCCGCAAAAAATGTTCATACATGTTCCAAAAATTGCTAAAATAAGCAGAAAGTGGCTAACGCTTGCTAGAAGATGTTCAACATCATTGACATCTACAAGTACCGGCTATTTTTGTGAACACCACTTTGATGTAGGTATGCCAAATATTCTAAAAGTATTGTACGATAAAATTTAAATACGAGTATGTACTTAGGTACAAAATAGTTTTAGATAGGTAGTTTTGACTTTACCCACCAACCATAGGTAGGCAAATCAAACGTACTTACAATGACATTTTTACGTTTCTAAGCTCCGCTGCACAAAAATTCTTATTTCGGGCAAAATAACTTGCCACCATCAACGAATCTATCTTCGGTAAGTTAGAACTACTTTGATGAATCCAGTCTCCATTGTTATAATATTACAATAATATTATAATAATATCGTTGAAATTAGTTCGCCGGTGATACTTTTGACTACGTGAGCTTTTGTTTAGCGGTCAGTGACGTCACCCGCGCTTTGATTGACGTTCGCAATCACGTGATAATGGGTATTAAATAATGCAATTAAAACCATTTTTATTTATTTTATGGCAAATAAATATATTCTCAGAATGTTATTATACGTTTTTAAATACGGTCTTAAGTTAAAAAAAAATAACTTAACATGAATTGGTAACATGTGTCAACATCCGTATAATGGCATATAACTTGTTTGAAAATACACTGTGGACGAGCAGTTATTCTGCCAATGTCAAGTTTGTGGTGATGTCGTGTTTAGTTGTGATTCAACACGGATGTCAAAAAAAGACGGATGCCATCTCGCATTGAAAGGGTGTGAAGCAGCACCCCTAGTCCGTCACATTCGTGTGCATACACGAGCTAACTCACACAGATACACCAAGTCGATCACTCTGCCGCCCAGTGTGACCATATGTGGCAGTTTCCTGCCTTTTGGGCAGGATACGACCCCTAATTTAACCTATGGCAGATTTTGTGGCAGTTCATGATTTTTGCAGTTTTCGGCTGTATTGAACTAAAGCCCTATTAAGCAAGGCATATAATAAAAATGGCTTGTAACCCTGTCGATATATAACACATTGATTTGTGCAATACTTGCAGCACTGTACGCAGCCTCTTCTTAGGAATCCCCCGATGTTCACTTTCTTACATTTATAGTTCTAATGTTGGCAGCAGTGAGTTTTGTAAGAGTTTTGCCTCTTGAGTTTGCATCGTTCGTTATCAACCCTTGTATGTCCCCACTGCTGGGGCACGGGTCTCTTCCTGCATCGCAAGAAGGTTAGGCCATACTCCACCACGGGAGCCAAGTCCGGGTTGGTGGAGGATTGTAAGACAGTGGCGGGCCTTACTGTCAGAAGTTATCAAGCCGCCCATAAGGCCTCTGACATGGCTTAACGACTGCCATTATATGACAGCCGGCACCAACGGCTTAACGTGCCTTGCGAAGCACGGAAGCGCTCGGAAAAATGCCACTAGCGGTAGTCACGAATTTGCATAGTTCGTTCGTTTTTGTTTTGTCAGGCAGAAATCAGAGTAGGATCTTAGACACCGCCCATCGTTATTCGTTGGTTTTGAGAGTCACTGTTTTAACAAAGAACACGGAGTAAACCAACAAGCGTACCACCTGGAGTGGGGACAAGATCCATTGCTTTCTTCATGGATATCTAAAGCCGGACGATCCAGATGTTGCGTTTTGTAAAGCCTGCAATATCAAATTAGTTACACGACTGTCTGCTCTGAAAGAACATGCAACAACTAACAAACACACGAAGAATATGTCTGGGTACAGTGGGCAGTCATCGGTGAGTTAGGGTACCTAATCATTATTAATTAAAGAAATATACTATTATTATACACTGTAAAGTATTTTTTATTTGTTCAATAAAAGTACAATATTCTGTATGTATATAGCAAAATGTTTTCTTTTGTGACCACAAATAAAGAAACCTATCAGGCCATACGCATCTTCATAAGGGTAGGTACCTAATTAAAGTTGGCATTTTTTTGGCATTTTCTTTGGTGTTGTTGGGCATTTTTTGGCAGTTTTTCAGCTTATGTAAGGCAGGATTCGTATTTTGAAGTTGGTCACACTGTGCCGCCATTACGCTCCGGGCAGCAGTGCCAGTAAGTCTTGTTTGACACAAAAGAAAATTTTAAGAAATGCCATCTTGTGTGGTACGGTGGTGTAAACACTTCTCGAAAAAATGCAATAAGTCTCATGGGAGCACCTACCATGCGTAAGTAATGTTTTAAGTTACTGATTCGTGATATTTTTCCTTATAAGGTTTTGTTTACTTTTCTTTATTTACTTACAAATTGGGATGTCAAATACCGCAGTGATACCAGTTTTATTTCGGGAAAAATTCCCGAAAAGTGGAGAAATATATATTTGTTGCATTTATTAGTGTTTTTATATGGAGTTATGGAAATACGCAACCGTAACCCTTATAAAATAACATATCTTTATTATCTTCAAATATCTAATTGTATGAAATTTGCCGCCTCATTTCTGTACAAGCCTTGCTGTGTGTGGACATCTAACAACGTTGTGAATGAGCCGTCTATTTCTTTTTATAGTGCCAATGGCTATACCACAAACATAAAAAAACAAGAGATAACCTACAATAATTATTGACAGCTGACATCCAGCTGATATTAGTTAAGTTGTCAAACACCCGCCACCGTCGTAGGTGGCAGTGATATTACTTAGATATTTTGTATCTTATATTCTCCACTTATTCGTCTCGTGTGACAATGTGAGTAAATTGAGCGCGTGAGTTAGTTGGTGACGTTCACGTTAATTTGTAAATGTAATTAGTTTTTCTTTCTAATTCTTGTTTCTTATTCGTTTTTATGAATGTTTTAAAAATTGAAGAAAAAATAAGAGGCAGTTTTTATAGGGACTAGGGACCGGGAGAGTTGGCGTGAAATGGAAGAGGCCTATACCCAGCAGTGGGCTTCATTCATGGGCTGGATAGATAGATAGTTTTTATAGGTATCTGCCACAAAAACACTAAATTTGTCGATTCCAAAACTCCCAAATTTTTTTTATACAAAACTTCACTCTATATTAGCACCTTAAAATAAGTAAATATAGTTACACCCGATTTGATTCTATAGTAACAAACTAAAAGAAAGTGCTATCAATGTTAGGTAACATCTCAACTTTATGCAAATAGGTATGCATCCGATTATCCGATCTCTAGTCATAACCAATCCCTCAATCGAGGCCCCACCTCCTTCATAAAAGTCTTTTAAGTCACTCAGTACTGTATGATAAAAGTGAAACCATCACTAGATTAGGTAAGTTTACTTTTTTCTCTGATAACATGATTTAAGGCGTTTCGGAGCAAATTATAACTTTTTTATAGATTGTTTTTATCTAAAAGTGAACATGAGAAATCTTTACAACTGTGATAACCATTTTTCAAACTTATGAGAGCATATGATCAATAGATTATAACTTTAATGGATTTTCGTTAAACCGGCTGTTTTTGGCGGAAAGTGATTGATTCCTTGGTTGTTGATTCTAGTTTCTAGACTGTAGGTATGTTTAAAAAATAGTTGTCACAGTTGTTAAGATTTTTCATGTTCACTTTTAAAATAAAACGTATTATAAATTTATAACACAACTTATGACTTTTTTCCATTGGTGGCGCTAGTTAGCACCTTGAAGCACCTTGATTCTCTTGATTTGAAAAAGTGGGCAAAGTGATATTAGTCTGGCAACACCGATGGCATGCATACATAAAGAGACGGCGGCCATTTGTCTGCTTCACTCGTGATTATAGAAGGTTCCATCCGTCTTTTTTTGACATCCGTGTGATTCAATAACTCATGATCGCGCTTGAGCAACTGTCGGATAGTTTGACAGATCGACATCCATTAAATAAGGTTTAATTAAAGCTATGTTACCAGTAAAAGCACTCATTTTGATAAGATTATTTAAAAAACACAATCTGTAAAGAATTTTTATAAAGAATTTTTATCCCATGGTTACTTAGATTATTTTTGGCTTCCGTTTAAAGAGGAACGACCATATTATGTAGGTACGCAGAACCATTACAATGAATAACTACACATGTTTTTCTATTTTAATGTACTTCCGCGTACATTATAATAAAATGTTCTGCTCCTTACATCACATAAACACCTAAATACGTGCATAGTTAATCCCCTTTTTTGTACTTTGAAGTCTGAAAAAAAATCCTGTACGGAACCAAAGCAGAAATGGAAAACATAAATAAAATAAAAGCAATTTAATCACGTTCATATAAAATGTTTATTTCTCACTTTTCCAACCTTAGATGCATAGATTCGTTGGTCCATTAAAAGCTTTTGAACGTGAATGGGGAAAATCTGTGTGCTACATTCACATTGACACAATATTCACATTCACGTACCTACATGTAATCGCGGTAAACGTACTAAAAGTTAGTACCTGTGGCCCCTTCCTATAAATATGTTTTGTACTAGCTCGAAAAATACTGATACAGGAACCTATCCCTGTACGAAATAAAAAATATCACCAAGCAATTATCTGAACCGTATAAATAAAATACTGCGATAGGTACATATGCAGAATAGACAAAATTGTGGATTTAGATGTAATAATTATGTGCTAAATGTAAAAGCTGAAAATTGTTTTAAAAACAGTAATTTAACCGGAATCTTAGGTGAAATCTAATTATTTAAATTATCTCGAAATCCTCGGCGCCGATTTTGTCTTTGCCTGAGCTTAGAACTAGAGGCTCTCTTATAAAACAATCGTAATCTTACTTATTATTACTGTAAGTTCTGGGGCCAGTCTACAAGTATAAACCTGCCCTGTCTTTTAAGTCTACTCATTATAATATGTCACCCTTACAATTTCATGTGATTACTTTTAATAACACTAATTTTTACAAAAGATCTTAATAGCTGCCGACTAAGCCTCAAGCCTCTCCTTCTTCTAATGTGTCGGGTAGTTTTCTGCCTCTAGTGTCAGGCAGTATCATACACAGAGCGGCGCCTACTAGTGGGACTATTCCGAAGATCAGTGGCGGAAGCAACTTGCTTGTATGAAATAGTGTCGCGACAAACGGAGCAACCATGGAACCAATACGAGCTACGGTGAAAGATAAACCGACGCCTGAATTCCTGACGACCGTCGGGAACAGCTCCCCAGCGTAGAGGTACACCGTTGAGAACGAGATACTCATGCCCCACAGTCCGATGCAGCTGAGCGTCAGATGAGAAGCGTCCGATCTCGGTAGGATTAAGATGAGCAGAACGCTTAGGCTTGCCACGACGTTAGAAGCTATTAGAGTCATTTTGCGACCGAGGTAACGGTTGGAGTAGATGGACACCAACGTTCCAGGAATCTGAAATCATTAAGAAAGTAAGTCAATAATAATGTATTTGTACATACGTGTATTGTAACACTGAATAAATTTTCTGTCCGCGGCAAGTGGCAAAATCTGTCTGTGTCTACCCCTCCAGGGTAAAGACGTGAGTTGATGTACCGTCGTCGTCGATATCGACGACGTAATATGAATTGATTTTCGAGAAAGAAAATCTAGATCTATATTAAGTTACTATGTCATATTATTAAAAAAAAAGATACTAAAAAAACATTATTAAACAGAATAGTAGACATTTTTAGGCTTAAATGAGACCATTAAATTTTAAGCCTCACTGGTACGCCTAGGATGCAAAATTAACTAAAACCCGGCTTTCGCGAGCTGTTGTTGCTGTAGGAGGAATTACCTGGATTGAAGCAGAGATGGCGACATTCTTAAAGATATTCCCAGAGACGTGACCTATGTATTGCGAGACGCCGAAGAAGCAGAGGCCGCACGCGAACCAGTTGAAGCAAATTGCAATGGTGCGCATGCGCAGTCTAGGCGTGCGGAACAGAGCTATGATCGAGGCACGCTCCTCGTGCTTGGATCTTATTTCCATTACCATATTCTGAGCAGTCAACGCAATGCCTTCGGTCGGACGACCGTTTCTGCAATAAATTAATTCAAATGTTATCTATCTATCTATATAGCTGTCCATCCATCCGTCTGTTCGTCCGTCCGAACGTCCGTCTGCCCGTCCATCCATCCATCCATCCATCTATACATCTATCTATCTACACAGCCCATGAAAGAAGCTCACTGTTGGGCATTAGCCTATTCACCGTCACGTCAAACTCGCCGATCGCCTTGCTAATCTCGTCCATTGTCTAAAGGTATGTATGTGCCTTTTGTCCAATTGTCCGTAAGAAATAAAAAGGTTAGGTATTTAAACAATTTAAACTTATATGTAAAACAAAGAGCATGCAATAAAATAACAGGAGAGTGTTTATAGAATTGTAACCAGCACTAAACAGCTGTGTTAAGTCTTCTGAGTTGTGGCGGGGTACAATACAAACAAATATGATATTCACCTCTTTGCTGCAGTCTCCAAAATTTTTGCTGCGTCTTTGGCTCTGCCGGCAGTGAGAAGCCACCTGGGCGATTCAGGCAGCAAATAGTAGTAGCTCAATAATATGATTGAAGGTAGCGAGATGGCCAGCTGAAACTTATCCCATCCTCTCAGGAAGTATCCGAAGGCGGGCAGCGTCAGGTGACCGAGATTGAAGGGGATCTGGTACACAATGCCGATGGTGTCTCTGTATGTAGGGCCGACAAGCTCCATCACGAGGACAAAGCTAGTGACCATAGTGCCGCCGGTGGCGACGGCCAGCAAGAAACGCAGGGCCGTAAACATATACCAGTTACGTGAGTACGCGGTAGCAACTCCCGAGATGAGCTGCAGGAACACTGCGCCGAGGAACGGCACACGACGACCATATCTGCGGGAGGGAAAACGGTACAGAATTAATTACAAACTATTATGGATACGCGATACTCTAAATAGTGGCTAGTTCGTTCGTTCAGGAATTGCACATGTTAGAGATATGTAGGTACATTCGCTACTGGTACCTACATATCTCTAACATGTGCAATTCCTGAAACACGTCAATTAGAGTTTGTGCTTACTACATAAATGTGCTTATTTTTGTGTAAATTCGCATAAAAACGTTAATTTCCCAAAATTATGTAGACATCAGAAAATTTTATGAAAATCCCGCTAGCTTGTAGGCCTGTAGGAAACCATTATCTAACGTGGAAAATAATTTATTCTTAACACATCCGGTTTTAAGCATTATTATTTCGATGACAGCCTATGTTTTACAGACTATAGACATGCAGATTTATTCAGACTGCGCCACTACAAAAAGAACAACTGTATACATAAAATTGGTAAATATTTAAAACTAGCTTTTGCCCGCGTCTCCGTCCGCGTGGACTTTAGTTATTCAGCATGCTTCAATAAAAGGTGCAGACCATTTTTGTTCTGATAAATTATCTGAATCTGCGACAAATTGCAGAAGAACCATAGATTTTTTTAATTATAAAAAATTAACTGTGTCGATTAAAAATTCTTTAAAAAGCGCTAAGGGTGGGCTGCAAATCCGGAAACTGAGGGTATGATTACTTTGTTGTTATTGACAGGGGGTTAGTTGTGATTATAATAATTCATAGTACTTCTTTATATACCACATTAGATGTTCTTCCCTCGGGTGCTAATATATAAAATTCAAAGTCCTGACTGACTGACTGACTCACTCATCAACGCCCAGCCCAAGCCGTTGGACCTAGGAAGCTGAAATTTTGCACAGAGAGTCTATAATGAAGGCAAAGAATGGCACCGGATTTTTAAATTCAACCCCTAAGTGGGCGAAAAGGGTTGCCAAAATTTGTATGGGAAGTATAAAGAAGATTGTAAGAAAATTAGTCAACATGCTTTATACTTCCCGCACAACTTTTGGCTACCCTTTTCGCCCCCTTAGGGGCTGAATAAAAAAAAAACCGGTCTTTGTTTCTTGACTACATTATACATAGACCCTCTGTGCAAAATTTCAGCTTCCTAGGTCCGATTTTGGAAAAGATTCAAGGAACCAAATTTCGCAACCTATTTCACTCCCTTGAGGGTTAAATTTAGAAAAAACGACGAAACAAGTATACAATCGATTGTGTTGAAGAACATTTATTTTAAGTTTCAAGAAAATTAGACAACATTCGGACGGACGGACGGACGGACGGACGGACGGACGGACGGACGGACGGACGGACGGACGGACGGACGGACGGACGGACGGACGGACGGATGGTAATACAAAGAAAGGCCGAGATCGCAGAAGTTTGAGGCCCGAGCTGCAAGCGAGGGACGTAAATATGCGATCGAGAGCTTTCTTTATTACCTCCCGTGTTGTGTACATCTTTTTATGTCTACACTTGGCCAGAAAGCGGCTTTTTCCGTACGCGCAGCGTGCGGAAAAGCCACTTTATTGCAAAGTGTGGCATAAATGAATTTTACAATTTTGTAAGTAATTGCGATTAATTGAAATTTTCATTTATTATTCGTATTATAATAAAAAGGTCGCACGAATCGCCCATGTAAAACTATGGAAAAAGTCCCTAATTTCATCAGCTATCAAAGCAATCGCGATATTACTCCACGCCATTAAGGAAAACATAATCTCGTTTGCAAGATTATGTTTTCCTAAATCGTCTGACCTTAATCCTAAAATAGCTCTTTAGATTCGCGCCATCGATGAGTTCATAGGAAAATTTGGCCGCGAGAAATTATTGAAGTCGAAATACGTATACTTATGTCACTCGAGTGATGGATATTATCACGCCTGACCTTTCGGTCGCTACCCGTGTAATTGGAAGTTATCAGAAATTATGGAAGCAAACAACAAACAAAGTGCAATTAAAGATCTTTGTAGAAGTTCTAAGACGTTTTATCAGTTACCTAAATAATATCAACCCTTTGCATGTCCTCACTGCTGGGGCATGGGTTTCTTCTTGCATTGCAGGAAAGTTAGGCCATACTCCACCACGGGGGCTAAGTCCGGGTTGGTGGAGAATTGTAATCCACTGGCGGGCCTTACGATCAGAAGTTATCAAGCTGTCCATAAGGCCTCTGACATCATGACATGAGAGCCAGCACCAACGGCCTAAAATGCCGTGATAAAATGCCACTGGCGGTAGTCACGAGATTGGTGATAGGCTCGTGTTGCTCAACCCTAGTGATTGATTCTATTCACCCGGTTCTATTAGGCCACGAGCGCTTCAGGTACCTTTATGCCTGCTGGACATATGCCTCCTCCTAAGTACCTACGGTAAATAGAAAAACACATATAGTCAAAGTCAAAAGAATTTTGTTCAAAATAAATAAATAAATAAATAAATAAATAAATAAATAAATAAATAAATAAATAAATAAATAAATAAATAAATAAATAAATAAATAAATAAATAAATAAATAAATAAATAAATAAATAAATAAATAAATAAATAAATAAATAAATAAATAAATAAATAAATAAATAAATAAATAAATAAATAAATAAATAAATAAATAAATAAATAAATAAATAAATAAATAAATAAATAAATAAATAAATAAATAAATAAATAAATAAATAAATAAATAAATAAATAAATAAATAAATAAATAAATAAATAAATAAATAAATAAATAAATAAATAAATAAATAAATAAATAAATAAATAAATAAATAAATAAATAAATAAATAAATAAATAAATAAATAAATAAATAAATAAATAAATAAATAAATAAATAAATAAATAAATAAATAAATAAATAAATAAATAAATAAATAAATAAATAAATAAATAAATAAATAAATAAATAAATAAATAAATAAATAAATAAATAAATAAATAAATAAATAAATAAATAAATAAATAAATAAATAAATAAATAAATAAATAAATAAATAAATAAATAAATAAATAAATAAATAAATAAATAAATAAATAAATAAATAAATAAATAAATAAATAAATAAATAAATAAATAAATAAATAAATAAATAAATAAATAAATAAATAAATAAATAAATAAATAAATAAATAAATAAATAAATAAATAAATAAATAAATAAATAAATAAATAAATAAATAAATAAATAAATAAATAAATAAATAAATAAATAAATAAATAAATAAATAAATAAATAAATAAATAAATAAATAAATAAATAAATAAATAAATAAATAAATAAATAAATAAATAAATAAATAAATAAATAAATAAATAAATAAATAAATAAATAAATAAATAAATAAATAAATAAATAAATAAATAAATAAATAAATAAATAAATAAATAAATAAATAAATAAATAAATAAATAAATAAATAAATAAATAAATAAATAAATAAATAAATAAATAAATAAATAAATAAATAAATAAATAAATAAATAATAGATAAATAGATAAATAGATAAATAGATAAATAGATAAATAAATAAATAAATAAATAAATAAATAAATAAATAAATAAATAAATAAATAAATAAATAAATAAATAAATAAATAAATAAATAAATAAATAAATAAATAAATAAATAAATAAATAAATAAATAAATAAATAAATAAATAAATAAATAAATAAATAAATAAATAAATAAATAAATAAATAAATAAATAAATAAATAAATAAATAAATAAATAAATAAATAAATAAATAAATAAATAAATAAATAAATAAATAAATAAATAAATAAATAAATAAATAAATAAATAAATAAATAAATAAATAAATAAATAAATAAATAAATAAATAAATAAAAGATAAATAAGTAAGTAAGTAAGTAGGTAGGTAGGTAGGTAGGTAGGTAAGTAAATAAATAAATATTCATGGACATATTACACAGATCTCGTTAGCCCTATACTAAGTACAACTAAATGACCTGTGTTATTTATAGGTGCTAACGCGACGATAGATTTAATACAATAAATACATAGATAACATCCAAGACCCGAGACAAACAAGAAAAGTTCATTTCCTAGTTTGACCCGGCCGGGGATCGAACCCGAGACCTTCGGTTTTACAGTCAGCGTGCCAAACCCGCTGCGCCACCGAGGCCGTCAATATAAGAACAAAATATTTACTTAAGAACGGTTTTTAAATAAGACGGTACATTTGATTTCACGACATCAATAATTCTGTTACAGTACCTAATGTACATTACTTTCGCTCTTCTAATAATGGAACAGGATGCGGCAATTTTAGTTAATCATTGGACTCGTAATGTTGTAAAGCGACCGATAAGAATAGTGTAAAGATCAGTAGTGAGTATTGAATCGACTTAACTGACCTGTCAGAAAGATGGCCAAACATCATGTTGCCAACGAGGATGCCAAGCATGAACAGCGTCTGTGTGAGTTTTGATAGCCAAGCTCTGTTGCAAACGAGATCCCATTCTGTTATGATAGTTTCTGTGAAGATCTTATGATCATATGTGTATCTAGTACAGTTGCTGTAGCATTTATTATCAAATTTATTGGTGTCTCCACAAGCGAAGTTCACAGGAGGAGCGAGGAACAATATACTCATCTGGTGCCATGCAACTGGAAATTTGACGAGGAATATGATCATACACATCCATAACTGCCATTTCCCGATGGAACCAATAGCTCTTGTTATTGCGTCTGTACTATTATCCATTTTTACGTCCTTCATGGCTCTAGTCTCGTTCTCAAACTCTGAAAATTAAATAAATTATTTTAATAAGTAGTTTACCTAAATACGTACACTAGCGGCGGCAGCCGAGCGGTTGAACGCCGGCCTCTAAATCGGGAGGTCGTGAGTTCGAATCCCGGCATGAACCAATTACTTTGTTTTTAAAGGTATTTAGGTACATTTGTGAAGTTTTAGTAGCATTTATAGTAGCAATACCACTCTCTAACTGTGTAGGAAAACATCGCGACGAAACCCTAGTGTCTCAAGTATCAACATACTTCAGCGCTTGCTACGTACAATGGCCCAACTATGAGGCTAACCCCCAGTTTCTCGTACTAACAATCTGTTAATCTACTGTTACTGTTAACAGCTGTGAAATAATTTTTTTGCATGGACTTTGGCCAGCTGACAGCTGATAACAGTAGATTAAGGGTTCTTAGTGTACCAGAAAACGGGGCTTAGTGCGGTAATCTCCGGTCTAAATACATACGTACATTCATATATACGTTAGCATTCACTATTAACATAATATAGACATACAACTTGTCCGCCGCAGACGTCAATGAGAAACGTATTTTTTTCGTTTTTTCGGGATTAGACTTTAAAAAATCTCGTTAATGTCTTGTTGACGTTGGATGTCAACATTGACGTTGTTACAAGCGAGCTACACGTAGTTCATCACATTTCTCTGAAATAAAGATGAAAGACTATGCGCGTCAAATTCCTCTTTTATTAAGTTTGTTAAATATAATGTAGACTTATAGAGTTCATTTCTTATGTCACTTTAATAGATATCACTAAATTTCTTATTTCTTCTTCTCATTTAAGAAGAAGAAGAACTTACTTAATTAACTGTATATCTAATTAAACAGACAGGTAAGCACACATGTATCTGCGCACACATTATTTAAAGTTAAAAAATGAGAAGAGTAAAACAAAGCCCTCCGAACGTCTTTGACATTTTCTTAACTCGACTCTTTCCAAACTCGTCTCTTTTTTATCTTGCCATCTGTTTACTTTGTCTCTTTTTTTAAATTGACTACTACTAAAATTTACACTCTACAGTTATTAAACGAAAATAAGTACAAGAAAAACAATTAAACACGAAGAATCAAGAAAGCCCATATTTTTTTTTTATAGCATTTACATACATTACATTGTATCTGGCTCCACACTAGGATACACTGTGTCGTGGCAGCCAGAAACAACGACATCACAAACATGTAAACATCCAAGACCTGGGCTTTTTTGTGTCCCCAGCCGGGGATCGACCCGGGACCTCTTGCATGGTAGGCAGATGCGCCACCGCTGCGCCACAGAGGCCGTCGATATAAATCATTCAATCAAATAAACAGCCGTCAAGTATACCTACACGAGAAACATTTGCGGGTGTGGAAGTTGCAAGTTGGAAAGGGCGGACCATTCCGACGACTACAGCGCGCTGGTCCTATGTCAGAACCCAGTAGTGGGCATGCAGCACTTGGTAAAAATATTGGTCAAGTTCTCGCGACATTATTAGTATAATAAAAAAAGCCTTACCGGATTTCACTTTGTTTTTTTCTGTAGAGTCATCTTGTGTCACCATTGTGATTTTAATCAAGAAACACAATTGAGCACTGTAAAACGAGTACGCGTTATTTGTAATAATAATAATATAAACTTCATAAACGAATCTGAACTGTTCGTATCGAGGGTCAGATCACGAGTGGCCAGCTGATGTTGTTCTCACGTTGCGTCGTTAGCAATCTTTCAACTTTCGAGTGCAGTAATAAACCATCTCTCTCTCTCTGTGAGCTTATTGGATAATGGATGCGGGTTTCGGAATATTGGATGATTGACACTGGGGCGTGGGTATAGTACTGAAATAACTCCAGCTAGACGGTGTGGGCTGAAAATCGCTCCCCATAGACTTAGAGATCGAATATTGAATTGTAATTTTTTTTTCACAGGAATCTACTTAGAAAGGCTAATCTTTCAACATATTTGAAGTGCAGTAAGTTTACCTTTGTGCAAGTACTTTTTTTTCCACTTAGTTAAAAAAAATGTATGGAAGTTATAAAATTGGCCATAACTTGATTATCAAACATTTGCCCGTTATTTCTCTCAGCACGATTATTGCTTGCATTTTTTTGGATTATTCGACATACTGCACTGTGGGCGCACACGTGCGAATTTGGTCGAAAAAATAAAAATGCATTTAAAATATTTTTTCAAGTTATTTAAGCGTCTGTCTTCATATTTTCACAATTTCGATCAATATTGACATGTTCGTAACATCATCTTTAATTTTAAAATATTCGAACACTTAGTACCTACATTATGGGCTGGTTAGATAAATAGATTAGTAAATATTATTACTTATAATTAATATTAACAATAACATCATGTATGATGCGAATTGATATACAAAAGGAAGTCAAATTCAGCTTTAATCACTTCTTAGTTCCAGTTATATTTAATTATTCAATTACTAAATTACAGGATTAGTTAATTACTTAAGTATAATTAACAAATTCGGTGATTTAGTTATTAAATACTTAATTAATAAATCACCGAATTAGTTAATAACACCTGAGGTATACTAGGAATTGGAGTTTGATTACCACTAGGGGTATTGTAGTTGCGTATAAATGGAGGGTAACATATTTTATGTGCTCATTGACATTTTGTCCTGCTACAAAAACATACTTACCCAAATCATAAAAAGAAAAATATGGAATCGCCAAGTCTGAAACTAAACTTGACTTGTTCGTGGTTTTGAAGCAGTGTGGAAAGGTAAGCAACTACTCTACTTTGTTGGAAAAAGTTGTATTGCTATTGAACCTTCATCATCTGTCCGATGAAGATCTCGATATACTTCGGGAATTCTGTCGAAGATTCAGTCAACAAGTTACTAAGAGATGGAAGACAGCAAATAGAAACCAGGATATTTTCAGAAAAAAATATGAAAACTGGCTCGTAATGAGTATTGACTGGCCATGTTGTGTTGTTTCACCTATTATACCAGATGGAACAGCTTCGGTATGCCAAGAAGGCATAAGTTCTTGCACTGAAGTACCTTCAACTAGCCAATCAGTTGATGCTGGAACTTCAACTACTTTACAGTCGAGAAAACCATTTGGATCTTTGGGAGCGAAAAAAAGGAAAAGGAGGCTACAACATGAAAGTCATGAAGACACCGATGAATCAATCTGTGTTACAATAGAACATTGAAGAAAGAAGGAAAGGAATAGTTAGATTATTTTCGGGGCTTAATCGCGTAGTAATTTATTACTAATTAATTTATTCTAACTATACAAGTCGCGAAAGTTTAAAATATGTTATAAGGAAACGAATGTTTAGCTAAAGTAATAGAACATTTAATAAAGAATCCTAAAGAAGCAGTAAAAATCTATAACGATATGGAAATGAAGAAATTAAAGAAAACTACAGTTACGCCAGAAAGAGCGCTAGGCCTTTTAGTGTCTCTGGGATTATCAAAGTGGAAATATATTACACTGAGAGAGATGACAATGCGTGAGGGCTTAACAGACTTCTACCCATCGTGTTTCAAGACTCAGCAAGCCAAGTCAAGCTGTTATCCTCCCGATCAGGCCTTCATTATAAATGCCACCATGGCGAAACTAGATCTCCAAGCTCTGTTGAATATAACCATACAACAAATTTTGAAAACCTTACCAGAACTGTCTGCTTACATGGGTAAAACACTGGTTTTGTTATCCAAGTGGGGTTTCGACGGTTCATCAAGCCAAAGCAGATACAAGCAAAGCATTGAAGGAGGCGAAAAAGATGAATCTCTGTTTATGACAACACTCGTTCCGCTGCAGTTATCTAACGGGACTGAAGTTGTATGGAAAAACCCGAAGCCATGCTCAGTTTTCTACTGTAGACCTGTACAGTTTCTCTTCGCAAAAGAAAGCGAGTCTCGCTCTACCAATTGAGCCAATGGGCGACTCACGGCATCAGTGAAATTTCGAACCTCTTTACAATATTCTCTGTATTATATTGTATTGTAGTCGGGGCTGTAAGTAATGCAATTTGCTTAAGTCAGATGTCGCTGCCTGTACGTAATACAGAGAATATTGTAAAGAGGTTCGAAATTTCACTGATGCCGTGAGTCGCCCATTGGCTCAATTGGTAGAGCGCTGGTACGGATAGCCAGAGGTTGCGGGTTCGAATCCCGGCATGGGTGAAATTTTTAGCCTCTAAATAGGTTTTTAAATTTGTTCCTTAGCACGGGTTAGTGCATTAAAAATAAAAATAGTGAAATCATGATCTAGTCATGATCGACGGAAAAGTTTGCAGTTATTTATCCGAAGCTCGGTCCAGTGCAGTTTGCTATTTATGTCTAGCAAAACCGAGCGAGATGAACAATATTTATGCAGTAATACGAAGAGAAGTAGCCGACAACATGTTAAAATTCGGCTTATCTCCGTTACATGACCAAATTAACTGCATGGAATGTTTGCTACATGTAGCATACAGACTGGAGTTGAAGACTTGGGC
Source organism: Yponomeuta sedellus (assembly GCA_934045075.1). Classification (NCBI taxonomy): domain Eukaryota; kingdom Metazoa; phylum Arthropoda; class Insecta; order Lepidoptera; family Yponomeutidae; genus Yponomeuta; species Yponomeuta sedellus. The sequence goes on along the minus strand of OW203735.1, from coordinate 13,425,230 downwards.
AGTAAGAGGAGATAAAGATAAGGCTGTCATGCTGGTCAAAAAGCAGTTGCTGCAAGAATGATTCCGACAGAAGCTTGGTCTTCTTGTGGACGTGGTCAAACAGGGCTCTGGAACAACGAACGATGGAAACACCGCAAGAAAATTCTTCGATGACCCAAAACAGACAGCCGAGATAACAGGAGTGGATGAAGAATTGATTAGAAGATTTGCAGTCATACTTCAAGACATTACATCTGGTGAAGAAATAAATGTCGACAAGTACAAAGAATATGCCCGAAGTACTGCAGAAAGGTACCTGGACCAATACAGCTGGTACTATATGCCAGCTACAGTGCACAAGTTGCTAATTCATGGTGCTGAAATTATAAGGAACTCCTTGGTTCCTACTGGGATCTTATCTGAAGAAGCATCCGAAGCTCGCAACAAAGATTTTCGATGTTACAGAGAATTTCACTCGCGAAAGAACAGGAAGAATTCAAACGAAGATGTCATCAAAAGGATGCTTCTCACTTCTGATCCTTTTATTTCTTCAATGCGACCAGTTATGAGGGTAGCATTAAAGAAAAAAATGAGCCAAGAAGCAGTGGATCTTTTGGTATTGCGACGACATGATATTGAGTTCTGTAACGTCGAAAATATTGAAAGTGATACAGATTCCGAGGAAGAAACTGATTTAGATGAATAATTTGTATGATTTTTGTTTGAAATATGTTATTGTAATTCTTTTATTCATATTTTTTATACATTGGTTTCTTTACTTGTTTTTTATGTACTTATTTGAATGTAAAGGATTCATAGCTAGTATTTTATTCATGTAGTTTTAGAGGCTTATTTTTTATGTTTACATGATTTAACATTTTTAAAATGTATGTATGTTTTAAAATGTAACTTGGACTTATTTTATGTATCTTTGTAAATATTTTATGCTTGTGTTTTTCCTCCTGTACAATAAAGAATATTCATATCTTATTTTATTTGATTTTCATGTGTATAATTTGTTCGCATATGACAATGTTTTCGAACAGTATTTAAATAGTTATATTGTATGATTCTTTATAATTATAATGAATCCTTAATAAGGAAGGTACATAATTTGACAAACACAAAATGTATGCTTAAATAACTTAAAAAAATATTTTAAATGCATTTTATTTTTTTTTCGCCCAAAGTCGCACGTGTGCGCACACAGTGCAGTATGTCAAAAATCCAAAAAAATGCAGGCAATAATCGTGCTGAAAGAAATAACGGGCAAGTGTGCGATAATCAAGTTATGGTCAATTTTATAGTAACTTCCATACATTTTTTTTAACCAGGTGGAAAAAAAAGTACTTACCTTTGCTATGCTACAATCACTGATCTATCCCTTTTCTTATTAATGATGAAGTCCTCCTTATCGTGATCCGACTACGGAGATCTCACAGGTTGTCGGACTTTACGTCTCCAACCGCCGCCAACAGCGCAAAGCTCTTTCGAAACCCACTTATGCTGGAGGATTTCAGCAGTTCCAAACGGGTCGAATTCCTCTAATACGAATACTACAATATTTATCGAAGCCTAGTCGAACTCAATCACTCGAGTTAAACAACCACAGGCGCGGTTAGGTGCAGGATGGGTGACCGACCCGTGACTACCGCAAGTGGCATTTTTCCGAGCGCTTTCGTGCTTGGCAAAGCATGTCAGAGGCCTTATGGGCAGCTTGATAACTTCGAAAGTAAGGCCCGCCACTGTCTTACAATCCTCCACCAACCCGAACTTGGCCCTTGTGGTGGAGTATGGCCTAACCGTCCTGAGTGCTTAGTGCGAGTTTTTTAACTACTCGATCGCGTTAACGTAAACTCATATTTCTATGGCATCGAGGAAGCGCCACCTAGCGACAAGTATGGAAATTAAAATTGCTGAGTGCGAGTTGTAATGGTTTACGTTGAGAAGTGAACACGTTTACCAGCCAAAACACGTATAAACGCGAGTGCGAGTTGTACTGTGACAGCGTTTTGCCAGTTCGAACGGTTAACTTACTCATACTCACTACTCAATGCTCGATTAAAGTTATTCGATTGGATCTGTCAAACTCGCACTAAGCATTCTGTACGATGCAGGAAGAGACCCGTGCCCCAGCAGTGGGGACATAAAAGGGTTGATGTCGATCGATAGAAATACTTAATTATTGCATAATTTATTTATGAATAATATTAAGATAAGTTTTTATACACTATAGGGCGTCGTATTTCCCTATATACATTCTAATCTATGGCGCAACCTACAGCTGGTTTCAAACGTGTGCCGGGATCGCACTCTTAATTCTCACACCGAAACCTGATTCTCAAATGCTAATGTTTATCCGAAGCCGTCAAAACGGTATGTCCCTTCTGACTTAACTACAATTCAAGACATTAGGTATTATAGCAAATTTTACTTATATTTTATCCTCGTAGCATTCGATCATCACGATTATGGCGACGCAAACCGCTTAGAACGTCTAATGATCAATAGCAAATACATATTGTTTGTTAAATACAGTCCATAAAATGTAGAAATTTTTATTCATTTTCAAAACAGGAAGGTTTAAAAAAAGGGCAATGGCACACTAATCGTTACGGATGTCTCGTAACAATTCAAAAGACTCACGAAATGTCTCTAAAACGCTCATCAAATGCAGGTTTATTATCAATGGTAAAGCTTTTCCGTTTACTACAGAGTATTTAAGCTTCATTTTAAATGACACCCCAAAACAACGTATGAGCTGCATTGAACTGACGCGATATTGACGCGCAACAATGTGTGTGAAATGCATGCTCGAGTCTCGTCTCGACAGCTGCGCACAGTTATCCTTCCTGTCTCGATTGATAAGCCGCCAAGCTCCCTGAACCCAACCGATACCTACGACAATGATCTTCATGTCTGTCGCATGCGCTCCACTCGTTTATACACGTCAGCCTTGAGACAAGCGGAAATTATATCCTACAGGGTGTGAAAAAACTAACAAACACTAAAACCAACTACTTACTTTATTCGTAATAGATGGTAATAGTTAGCTGAGACACAAATTTATTTTTTCGGGTTTTTAATATAATAAAAATGATAGCACGCATGGACGCTTAACTTTCAGAGGTATTACAGTGTTAGAAGAAGCCAAAGGCTTCTCTTATTTGACATCCGGATGATTTGTGTAATTCAATAAATCTTGAAAGTATCAATAAGGTTCCTGTGGCTAGATAAAAATGTTCGCTTCTTGCATGCTTTTCCGCTAAATGCAAGTGGGCAATTCAAGGTAATTTCAAGGTCTTTTAAGTGTTTTGTTTTATCATGCTGATTCCATATAGCCTTTAAGACTCTAGAAAATACGACGGTTCGATTGAAATATTATTTATCAAAATGTGACCGTTGTTTAAAATAAGTTATGAGGAAACATACTATCGGATAAAGATACATACATAAGAGACAAACACATTTCCCTCCTTTTGGGCCATTTTTACCCAAGTATAGTAGTTTTGAACAGATACTAGGTCACAGACAGTTATGAATTATAATACTTTTTAGAAACAGTTTTGGCGATTTTACCCTAAAGAAGTCTATTGACAAAATCATCTGCTCTTAGTAGATAATTTTGTAGCAATTCAAAATGTGCATGCGATAAGAACATCGCATGCGCCTACACTCTAAGTAGAGTTCCTGATCATTTTCAGGAATAGATCTGTATTTGAATTCAAGTGCCTACAAGCTGCAAAGTAGGTACTCGGGGCTGCAAGTGATGTAAATTACTCCAGCCAGATGTCGCTGCCTGTATGTAATACAGAGAATATTGTAAAGAGGTTGAAAATTTCACTGATGCCGGTGAGTCGCCCATTAGCTCAGTTGGAAAGAGCGCTGGCACGGATAGCCAGAGGTCGTGGGTTCGAATCCCAGCATGGGTGGAATTCTTAGCCTCTAAATAGGTTTTTTAAATTGTCCTTAGCACGGGTTAGTGCATTAAAAAGAATATAATCTCGTAGTACTATTGGTGTAGAGATCGTAGCGCTTTCTTTGATTTCGTAGCTCTTTCGTAGTTAGCTACGGAATCTATTTTTGCCGTGCGCGTGCGTGTGAATTAATGCTACTTTTTCCTCATAATGATAAATACTATTTTCAAACAAACAAAGTATTAAATTTACTTTGTTGAAATGAAAAAAAGAATTTTGGAATAATAGCGTTTTGGACTAAAAACCTTCCTTCGCTTCCGATGACACCAGGGCTGTTCCAAAATTTATATGTTTCTCGGCAACACTCTTAAATTTTGTCCACTATTAAAAAAAAAAGATAACGCTATTTTTTTTATTATTCTATTTCATATAGTAAAACCGGTGAAGATTGGTGTGGCGAGCACATTTCAACTCTGCGCGCGCACTACAAACTCCAACATTCCTGCATCGCGCAATCAAAGTGTTTCAATGACATACCATAAATATAACGTCCGACTAACAATAGTTGGACTGGCCGTCCCCAGGCATACGATCTGCCTGGCGGGAAATTTCCCTTTACAGTGGAAGAGCACGATCACCCGCTCTTCCCTATAGTGGTGACCCCTGACAGAACACTGTCAACCTTCCTTCGTTCTCGCAGCACCCCACATACAGTCTCAAAGCAAGGCCAGCATTCTTCCCTCTCACTTCATCAGTTCCACTACAGTCAACGCACCGACTACTGGGACTGATGGTGATCTTCCTCCAACCCCTCGGCACGGCAGCCACACAGCAACAGCACACGTTGTCAGTGGTACAGCAGCTTTCACCGGTTCCTACCACATGCGCGGGCTCCATGGTACTGTCGCCGGTGAAGTGACTGTTAGCCGCCGAACACCCTCAACCGCTAGTCGACTCACTGACTCAGCGTCACCTGGCACTTGCAGGCTTTAGAGCACAGACTTCGATTCCTATCAGACCTAGCTATGCGTAGCTACGGTCTTGAAGGGGAGTGATGTGGCGAGCACATGTCAACTCTGAGCGCGCACTACAAACTCCAACATTCCTGCATCGCGCAATCAAAGTGTTTCAATGACATACCATAAATATAACGTCCGACTAACAATAGTTGGACCGGCCCTCCACAGGCATACGATCTGCCTGGCGGGAAATTTCCCTTTATAGTGGAAGAGCACGATCACCCGCTCTTCCCTATAATTTGTGATGTCTAGGTAGGTATACCTGCTACACTGATTCGTTAACATTCGTTCGTGGCAATCGACGACCGCGTATCTTTTTGCAAAAAAAGAGTATGAGCTGTAGTGGAATGTTTACACACTCGCTTGGTTGGACTGTACCTAGGTACTCGGAATCCGACATCGTCGGTGTACGACGGAGATTTTTGCTATTTGTGTTCTTTTCCTTATGGAAGGTACCATAGATAAGGAAGATACGTTCTGTAGATACCCAAGAGCAGACGTGTGTTGATTTAATTTTCCATTTAATTTAGCTCTATTGCACAGGCGGTTAATGTTACTATCCTTTTAGTTTTCCTCATAATTGTTTGCGACTGAAAAGTTTGCTTTATATTTAAGATTTATTAACGCACTAGCAGCATCCGAGGCTTCACGTGGAATTCCGTTTGCTATTATAAGAAAATGTTTGTTTTCCTTTTATGTGTATTAATTAATTATAATATAAAACGTTAATAAATTACAGTAAGAATAAAGTATTTTAATTTTTCAAATACGTAACTTGATGTCAGCCAAATTCCAAACCCAGCACCAGCTCCCAGTCACCGTATTTCACCAAAATATTCATCAAGCTTATCCAACCACTTAAGTTCTCGAACTACTTGAAGAGTCTGCTTTATCTGTTGAGAAGTTTTGCATCTACCTTACTTTTCCTTGTAGTTGGATTGTGATGTCAGGCCTAATTTAACCAAAGTTCTTCATAAGACTGATCTAATAAGTTTAAATTCGAAGGATCTTCTACTATCGTCGTCGTCAGGCTTTACTAGTCCACTGCTGGACATAGCTCTCCCCTAAAGAGCGCCACGTTGTGCTATCATAGGGGGTAATGCCCATAACTACTATCCGCTAATAATAAAACCTCTACACTTTTCGTCATTTAGCTATCAAACATAAAGTATTCTTAGAGCATTATCCAGCGAGTTCTCTGTGCTAACGCGTTTATTGTATTATTTAATTGGTAAACTGTGGACAACTGTTATTGACCTTTTTTTAGTTATTACTTAAGTTAGTTACGCTGTTGTTGTTTCTAAGAAAGTACCAAAAGTAAAATAAATAAAATTAGTTGCTGCAAAATAAAAAGTACCCAACACCGGGCGTGTGTCGGGTACTTTTTATTTTGCCTATACATTCCCTTTTTGCTAGACTTATATATGTCACCGGAAAATAACAAGATCCGCCAGTTTATAAATTTCCTATGAAAATTATAAACTTTCGTATGATTGTAAACGAGAGATATATTGTATTATCTTACGCCCACATTTTCGCCAATTGATAAACTTACCAAATTCAAGCGTAAAATAATAAGTAAGCCTTAACGAAACGCCACCTGCGCTCTGATTGGTTCAATAAGTCACGTGTTCCTGCTCCATCTAGAAATATCGTTAATGAAGTGAAATTTACCACAGAGCTACGAAAGTTTTATAATGATCATGACCAAAATAGTAAGAAGTCGATTAAAAAAGTCGTTAAAATGATGTAAGACTATAATAAAGCTAAAGCTTTGGGACGTCGCAATGTTGCAAACCGAAATTAGGTTCGAAGTTTCAGGATGGAGCGAGCGGAGCGAAGCTCCATCCTAGAACTTCGGGTGTTAGGTTTTTTTTTTATATAAGAGGAAAAAAAATGGGTCCAGAAGAACAAAATCATTCCTACAGCAAGATTTTGAGTTTAGGTTTACAGAAAATTCAACAATAATTTTCTCGAAAACTACGCATCTCCGGCAAGAATGGATTGCAGGTAGGTAATCGAAACTGATCAATTTATACTAGTTTGGCAAGTTTGATCGTACCTAAGTCTATGGACACAAGCATTGCCACTTCGACATCAACCAATCAGAGAGCAGTGTGTTATTTGCCGTATTTTATAAAAGCGTAAAATAAAAAGCTCTTCTGTGATTGGTCGAACTGTTTAGAATCTTACCAATTGATATCCGTTAGTTTATAAATTAACCACGAGACTTCGCAAATTAATAAATTTGCGAAAATTTGGGCGTAAAATAATACAATTTATCTCTCGTTTACAATCCTACGAAAGTTTATAAATTTCCTAGGTAATTTATAAACTTGCGGATCTTGTTATCTTCCGGTGACATCTACGCTTTTAGTGGTGCTTCGAATTATCTTGATATATTTATTTTTATACTCTGATACTATAATACAAAGGTTATAAAACTGAAAACAAAACTCTTATGGCAAACATTACGCATAGGCCAAAAATAGAAATAAAAAGTTTTATTACATACAGGTCTTATTATTACATAGGTTTTATTACATACATACATTCGATACAGGTCTTGCATGGACACCTGTATCATAATATAACTTTTTAAACATAATGATTCACCTATACCACCTCCAGCTGGACTAAGAAGCTTGAACGTCTACTTTTAAAAAAAAAGGTATGATCGAATCCGCGGCGACGCAACATGCATGCGCTATCGATGTTTGCGCCTTGACGCCAACATTTTACATTTAAAAAAACTTTTCAATATTTAAACAAAGTTTGGTTCCCTTTAATATCATTTTATGTATATTACTAGCGGACCCAGCGAACTTCGTACCTACCGCCTAACAGTCGATTCTTCATTTTTCTCTCCGTAAGAACCATCCTCGTAAGTATTTCAAGGAATATTATAAAAAACGAATTACTAGCGAAATCGGTTCAGCTGCTCTCGAGATTTGCGCTTATCAACACATTCAGCGATTCATTTTTATATTACAGATAGTATGAGAGTAGATAAAGAAGTGTATGACACTGTACATAACTTGGTCTTATAACATAACATAACATTTACATACAAGCACATACATTGCTTCTGGCCCCACACTAGGATACCCAGTGTCGTGGGAACCAGAAACAACGATGTCACAAACATGTAAACATCCAAGACCAGGGTTTTTTTTTGTTCCCAGCCGGGATTCGAACCCGTTATAACACTCCTGCGATACTATTAAAGAAGAGCCGTAGGCGAGGGTTCTAAGAACCCTTATTATGCAACAGTATCATAAACTACTATTTTTTTACCTATAAACTTTCCATATGTCACTCATCCGTCCACAAAATAATTTATTTTGTCACTGTAACGGTAAAAAAATTGCGTATAAAGTATATTAAGTAGGTACCTACATAAAACCTTTATTGAGTTTGCAGTACAGGCGGTCCTCGACTTACGTCGTTTCGATTTACGTCGTTTCAAGTTACGTCGAACAATGTTTTGACACTATTCCTCAAGCATACGTCATTTGTTTCGATTTCCGGCATATCGGAGAATTCACTTGTCGCAAGGTCAATGTCCGTGAGGGGCGCGGGCGGGGCGCGGTGTCGTCTCGTGCGGGGAATACCCCGCAAATGTCGCTGATTTTGTTAAGTACATTCAGGGACAACGGACAATCAAGACGTAATAAATTAGTTTTTTTGCATCTTTGACAGTTTTTGTGTTTACATACATATTTAAGTGAATTTTAAACAATGCCACCTTAATCGTTTCTTTAAGCCAAAAGTTTAATTTATTATTTATCATTACATATGTATAAGTTTTATAATTATTATTAAAATTAATAACACACAAATACCAAAAATAACTAGCAATTTCATAAGTGCATAATATATAATTATTTTAAGAACTTACTTTTAATAATAAAGTACGTCCTTTGTTATAAATGCAGTTTTTTTTATTATTTCGAGTTCGTGTGGAACCTAACCCTTGAGTTTTACATGTAAACATATGAAAAAATATGTCTCGACTTACGTAGTTTCGATTTACGTCGCGTATTTCGAGAACCTAACATGCCGTAAGTACGAGGACTGCCTGTATAGAGTTTGCAATGATATCTCTCACCAAAACAGATATTACAAACTCATTTTGACGTTCAAGAACATAAACATGCCACTTTTGATTTGGAATGTCACAAGGTTTAAAATTTTCTAGAGTTGTTCTGTGTGAAAGAAAGGTGTCAACAAAAATTAATTTATTGTTTGTTACATGTAAAATAATTAATATTCTAAAGTCATATTAAGAACCCTACTGTGTTAAGTTTAAGTTTCGTTAGGTTATTTGGCCCCACCATGGAAAATTTTTCAACAAAAATTTCGATCGGAAATCTTGAGGGAAAATCAAACTGGACAACCTGGAAGTACAAAATTTCTATAATGCTACGCGGAACGATAGATGCTATAGAGATAGTAGAAGGCAGTTTTAAAATCCCAGAACCTCCTCAAGAAGGTGCAGATGACGCAGCTAACGTGACTTATAGTCAGGCCTTAGCCAGATACAAGAAGGCGGACTGCAGCGCACTGCTCATTCTGACGAAGAATATGACTGAAGAGACATTATTGAAAGTAATAAGATTTAACAATGCTCATGAAGTCTGGCGTGAGTTACATCGATTATTTGATGGTCAATCAGGAGACAGGGCATACAACGTCTCTCTCTCTCTCTCTATCCAGCCCATGAATGAAGCCCCCTGCTGGGTATAGGCCTCTTCCATTTCACGCCAACTCTCCCGGTCCCTAGCCAATCTTGACCACCACAACCTGTGCATGGATTTTTTCACATTCAAACGAAACCTGTCAGATGACGTTTCTACCCACATGTCAAAATTAAAGAATGTCTGGAACAATCTGAATGTTGAAATTCAGAAGTCAGATGCTCACAGTAAACTCCCTGATCTGTTCCTGATTTGCAAAATCTTAGAAACTCTCGATGAAAGATTCTTTGCATTCAAATCTAGCTGGTTACTTTTGAACAAGACCGATACAACTGTTGACAACCTCACAACTCAACTGTGTTCTTACGAGAAGGCTCTCGAGAACAAAGAAGGGACTACTAGTCAAGAGACCTTAGTAATCCAAGAAGTCCAAAAGTCGAAACCAAAGAAAGATGGGAACGTGAAGTGCAACTATTGCTCACAGATAGGGCATAGAGTAAGGAATTGCAAGAAATGGATTAAGGATGGTCGTCCTCCGAAACCAAGCAGTTCAGCACAAACCCATTCGTCAAAACAAGTACAAAGCATAACCATGATGGTAGCTGATGCATGTTCTAAGGCAGCAGATCAAGATAAGGAAAATTGGTTTTTTAATAACGGAGCAACGACGCATATTACCACCAGGAGAGATGTGTTTCAAGAATTTCAACTCTTCGATTCTGATGACCAATCTGTGAAGACGGCAGATGGGACGATAATCCCAGCTCTAGGGAAAGGCGTTGTCCTGGTAGAATCGAGTGTGGGAGATAAGAAAGAAACCATACGACTGAAAGATGTCTGGCTTGTACCATCGCTGACGAAAAATCTTTTCTCGACTCTGGCAGCACAAGACAACTTGCGGAACAGTTTGTTCACTTCTACCGCAGAACGTTGTCAGTTAGATATTGATGGAGAAACAAAGATTGTAGGTACGAGAGAATACAAGGGAGGACTGTACAGACTACAGTTCAAGACAATCACTCCTTCAAGAGAAAGGCTTCCGTGGCCGCGCGACCCGGACGTTTAAGTGGCTAACACAATCGAAGTGAACGCAATCACGGGCACCAATATGCTGCAAGTATACCATGAAAGGTTCGCCCATCAGGATAAGCGTCATGTGAAAGTTCTTGTCAAGAGAGAACTTGGTATTGACTTGCCTGAGGACAAAGATAAATGCGAGGCATGCATATTTGGGAAAGCTCATAGAATGCCGTTTGGGAGAAGAGAAAGAGCAACCACTCCTGGCGAACTAATACATTCAGACGTCTGCGGACCTTTCGAACATCCGAGTGAAATGAAGTATCGCTATTTCGTACTTTTCAAAGACGATTACTCTTCGTACCGCCTAGTTTACTTCATGCGCCAAAATTATGAAGTCAAGGATAAACTGAGATTGATGCTCAATGAGATGAAGAATGTTGGCCACACTGTTAAATGTCTCTTAAGCGACAACGGAGGAGAGTTTGATAACGAAGAAGTTAGAAAGATTCTAAATGAGAATGGAATCCAACAGCGACTAACGATACCATACACTCCAGAGCAAAATGGATGCAGCGAAAGAGAGAATAGGACGCTAGTCGAAGCCGCAAGAACTTGGTTATACGCCAGAGGAGAACTGCCACAGAAACTTTGGGCTGAATTGATAAACACAGCAGCATACGTTCTGAACAGAACAGGACCCACCAGAGAAGAAGGCAAAGTTCCCTACGAATTATGGTTTGGCAAAAAGCCAAAGATTACGCATTTACGTGTGATTGGAAGCCAATGCTATGCTCACGTGCCCAAACAATGCAGGAAAAAGCTTAGCAAGAAAGCTATAAAGGGAATACTCATAGGCTATGAGAACAACGATGGCTATCGCATATGGAATGGAACGAAGACAATCCGGTCCAGAGATATCACCTTCGCGAGTGAAGTTGAATTTAAAATCTCATTAGAGACAAATGAGCGTAGTTAAGCCCCTGCAGAATCAGAGGGAGACAACACAAATAGCAATGAGGAAATTGAAAAACAAATTTAGTCACAGGTTTCTCAACCTCAGGGAGAAGCTAGACCTGAAATTGACCGTGCTCTAGAGGGAGAGAATTCAGGAAGAGATCACGATCAAGATGAACCTGATCACGATCAAGATGAACCTTTCGACTTTTATGATGCAGAGGGAGAACCCATAGTTGTAGAAGAACCGAGGTACAACTTGAGAGATCGGGATACTTTAAGACGCCCTCAGAGATACGACGATTTCATCTGCTACGTATCAGAAAATATTTTCCCAAACAGCTACAAAGAAGCTATGGAGAGAGAAGACAGTGAAAAATGGCTTCAAGCCATGAAAAGTGAGATAGCCTCACTAAAAGAAAATAATGTATGGACCTTGTGCGACTTACCATCCAACCGAAAGGCATTACCGTATAAGTGGATTTTCCGGATTAAACGAAATCCCGACGGATCCATCGACAAGTACAAAGCACGCCTAGTCGTAAAAGGATTCAGACAACGGAAAGGCATTGATTACGATCAAACCTTTAGTCCAGGCGCAAGAATGGCCACAGTAAGATGCTTACGTAGTGTATGCGCAAAGGAGAACATGCATCTGTTACAATTTGATGTGACAACAGCCTTCCTCAACGGAAAACTGGAGGAAGAGTTATTCATGCAGCAGCCAGAAGGGCTTGATGACGGGACAGCTAGAGTTTGGAAGCTCAACCGGAGCCTTTACGGATTAAAGCAGGCGCCACGCTGCTGGAATACATGCTTTGAGCAAATTCTTCTGGATCTGAATTTCAAGCAGTGCGAGGCCGATTGTTGCCTCTTTGCAAATCACGTTAGAAACGAAAATATTTTGATAGCCTTGTACGTTGACGACGGACTAGTAGCAGCTTCAAGTAAAAAGCTGGCACACAGTTTCCTGGAAGATCTTAGATCAAAATTGAAAATTACAATGAAAACGGCTGCGTATTACTTAGGAATAGAGATAAGACAAGAAGGTGATGGAATTTTCATTAATCAGGAGGCCTATCTAAAGAAAATCCTCGAAAGATTTAACATGATAGATTGCAATCCTGTTTCTACGCCTATGGAAAAATCAGTAAGCGAAGAAGGTTCTGACTCAGGGAAAGTTGGGAATTTCCCTTACAGAGAAGCAGTAGGTGCTTTAATGTACCTTATGACAGGAACTCGTCCTGATATTGCATATGCTGTTGGTGTGGTATCCAGAAAACTAGCAAACCCGTGTCACGAAGATTGGCTCAGGGTGAAAAGAATTTTCCGGTATCTGAAAGGTACTATGAACTTAGGGATAAAGTACCTTAAAGGAAAAGATATAAATTTGATTGAAGGATACAGTGATGCCGATCACGCTGGAGATCCTTCAACAGGAAGATCCACATCAGGTGTCTGTCTATATGCTGCTGGAATAGTATCTTGGCTGAGTCACAGACAAGCTTCAGTGGCAATCTCGACAACCGAGGCTGAAATAGTTGCAGCAAGCGAGGCAGCAAAGGAATTGATCTGGCTTCAGATTCAGTTTCCTATCGCAACTACAAAGCATTCCGACTCTGCATGTAGACAACGAAGCAACTATCAGATTAGCTCACAACCCAGAGTTTCATAAACAGACGAAGCATATACGGGTTCGGCACTTCTTCGTCAGAGAAATGGTTTCAGAAGGAAGCCTGAATGTCCTGAAGATAAGTTCGGCAAACCAACTGGCAGACATAATGACGAAGCCAGTCCCAAGGCCAAGGCTCACCCAAATGGGCGTCAAATTGGGACTGATGCAACACTAATGTTTTTGAACGAGGGAAAGTATTGAGTTTGCAGTATAGAGTTTGCAATGATATATCTCATCTTAACAGATAGTACAAACTCATTTTGACGTTCAAGAACATAAACATGCCACTTTTGATTTGGAATGTCACAAGGTTTAAAATTTTCTAGAGTTGTTCTGTGTGAAAGAAAGGTGTCAACAAAAATTAATTTATTGTTTGTTACATGTAAAATAATTAATATTGTAAAGTCATATTAAAAACCCCACTGTGTTAAGTTTAAGTTTCATTAACCTTAACAACGAGCGTATTTATTTTTGTAAGGATTTAATATGACTGAAACAAACTGGAATAAATGTTATAGTAGGTATCGTTTTTGATTTGTGAATTAGCCTAGGACATAAATATAGGTATGCCATCGCGGAGTTTTTTTACAGAATTTAAGATCTTCGTCTTTCCGATACAGAGCTTCATAATGATATCTCTTACCCTTGAGGCAGGGTATGTATGTAACGCATTGCCTCAGTCACTTACGTTGGCAAATAAAACTAACGTTGCAAAATAGGTCTCTATTCAAAGAACCTTTATTTTAAGATAGGTACCTAAACTATAGTGTCTATAGCCCATGTCTATCTTGAAGAAACACTAAATATTGGTAAAAGTATTTTTGAAATCCACACATACCTACCTACATACCTACCTAAACTTACTTTTCCTTTTTAAATTTTTAATGCCCATTTACATGTTTTGGTGTAGAGTTGGTAGGCTCCGGAGAGGGCAGATTATTTGCTAACCGGATTCGGCTTTTGAAGAACTGTTTAACATAAAAATCTCATGTCACAGTGTTTGTTATCGAACTCTTCCGAAACGGTTTCACCGTTTTTTTATAGAATTTTTGGTGGCACTAATTAATATGGCTGCCCAACGATTGCGGGGTTAATTAATTAATCTGAGATTAAACCACAGAGGAAAAAAGGAATGACGGACATGGCCTTTTACTTGTCTATGGCCTTTTACTTAGGTGTGTTTTTTTTTAATATTTTTATTTTACAGGACCATGTACGAAACTTAAGTCCTAACTTATACTATTTTACATTTATGAAACTAATCTAGGATTAACCTAAACTAAAATTGAAGAGTAAACTAATTCGGATTAAATATTCTTTGCGGATGAAGAAATGAATTCAAATATAGGTACATATATTACTGCGTGAGACAAAAGTTTCTGAACGTTATAACCTAAAAATCGTTGACGTGAGATATTCAAAATTTTACAACACTTTCCTAAAAATATTTCACGCTGAGGTTTAAATTCATGGCATTCAAAAAATATATGTTATAAACTACCTTCCACGTTAGATTTACAGTACGTGCAGGATGCGTCATTTATTAACTTAAGTCTGCTGAGATGAGCCGGAAATTTACAGTGACCGATTCTAAGACGACATAAAGTTGTGATAAAATTCCTTCCTAGGTATTGTTGAGACTTCTCAAACCAAGCTTTAGTTGAAGGTAATAGAGCTATTTCTGCTAACCATTTCCCCTTCAATTCTCTAGACGTGTTTAAATAAATTATCCAACGTGGACACACCTCATGACATCTGTCAATTCCACTCTGTTAAGGATCGGGGATCGGTAAATAAGAAAATGTATCGATATATTATTTGATTGGTATTTTGATATATCGATGTATATCAACAAAAAAATTTATATTTTGATATTTTTGCCCAATAATAAAAGATGCGAAAAAATATGCAAACAAATACACATAGACATAATGAGTCACAGATTGAAACAATCAAACCAACTAACTATCCGGTTACCTATTGATACTTGATAGTTAGCACCATTGCACAGACAGAGTGATGATTTTAAACAAAATAATTGTTGTCTATGTCGCCTCGAAGGCCTCGAAGGCGACGGAAACTGACCCAAAAATCGTATTGCTTTTACACAATATTATGTTCAAGTTCAAACCTGAGGTCTGAAAAAGCTTGAACAGTTCTCTTAAAAATATCAAAAATCGGAATAATAATTATTATAGACAATTTTCCGAAAAATATCGATATTTCGATATTTTTTGTAAACCTAAATGCTACATTCTTGCTTGTGCAACAAATGTCAATCCTGTCCATCAGTCCGTTCATCCATCCTATGCTATAAATAGTCTGTGCTGTCAACCAAGTTTATTGATCGACTTTTTGGCGGGAAGTCAATTTGAGCGGTCGATTTAAATTTTCTTACCAATAAAATTTAAGTTATTCGGCATTTAATAACTCATTTCGACAGTAAATAATTAAAAACTTGTCGAGAAAGGATGGGGGTCCAAAGTGACGGGGAGAAGGATCCCCCCGAGCGCAAGCGGCGTTTCGAGGAAACCGTACCAACAAAGGATGGTATGTACAACATGTATTTCAAAACGAATTACACAAGGTTATTCCTTGAAAATAACTCCAGCGACTACACAGTCTATGTTGAGTCCAAAGATCGAGACAAGTTAGGGAACAGAAACCCTCTTAAACTGACGCAATTGTTCATGGACAATGTAAAGGGTATTACAGGAGTCATCAGGATCAATGCGTATAAAATTGGAGTATCATTCACAAAAGCTGCAGCAGCTAATGGATTTTTAAAGCAGGAAAAATTTCTGAATTATCACAAGCTCCGCGCCTTCATCCCTGCCCACTTAGTGGAGAGAGTGGGAATAATCAAACATGTACCAGTAGACATTTCGAATGAGGATATCTACAAGAGCCTTTCTTGCGATGCAGAAATAATATCGGTGAAACGCTTCATGAAACGAGATGCTGAGAAAAAGCTACAGCCAATGACCACAGTGACAATCACCTTTTCGACCACAACGCTTCCTCAATATGTGTACCTGAAGCTTTTCAGGTATCCAGTCTTCACATATGTACCACCACTTGTGCAATGCTACAGGTGCTTTAAGTTCAACCACAGCGCAAAACACTGCAGAAGTGAACAGATGTGCTCATCTTGTGCTGGTCAGCACTTATACAAAGAATGTATGACAGACCAAATTACATGCATTAACTGTGGCAAAGATCACCTTGCCATATCCAGAGATTGCCCAATAAAAAAACAAAAAATGGAAGAGAAACGCAGCAAAATATTGAACCAAAATCGGTCATTTGCCTCTGTGGTAAGTAGGGTGGATTTCCCACCTTTAAGAACAAAAAACATGTCACCAAAAATTACTCCCAAAGAAAATGTAAGCACCCCTAATGTTGAGAAAGTTGATGTTGCTAGCAACAAATTCGATATCGAATCAATTGCTTCTAATGAAATAATTTTAAATGCTATTGTAAAGTCCTTGGTTTCCTTGGCTAACTCGAATGACTTCATTACCATGGGTAGAATAAAAGATGTATTCCTGAAGAACTTAATTTAATTATGGATAATAGTTCACATTCAATTCAGAATATCCAGAATAATAAATCTTTTCTTACCATAGCACAGTTTAACATACAGAGTGTTAATAACAAGAAGCCATTGCTTATAATTTTTTTATCAGAAAATGACATAGATATTTGCTTATTAAATGAAACTTGGTTAAAACAAACAAGTAATTTTTATATATCTGGTTACCATGCAATTTTACAAAATGGACCTAATGGCTATGGAGGTGTAGCGATTTTAATAAAAAAACTCATTTAAATATACCAAAATTAATAATCCTTACTATGATTTTTTACAAACAGCTGCTATTAATTTAAAAACTAGAACTGGTAATTTGTCTATTGTATGTGCCTATAGTCCTCCAAGAGGTGGGCGTTTCAAGTGTAGGAGATTAAAGCAAATACTTGATAGTTTGCCTAAACCAATTATGCTTTCAGGTGACTTAAATGCACATCATGTTGCTTTTGGTTGTGTCTCCAGTAATTCTCGAGGTAATGACATTTTCAACTTAATAGATGAGTGTGATCTTTGCATATTAAACACAGGCTTTCCAACTACAGTTGGTACTATTCATCACAATCAATCAGCTATTGACATATCGTGTGTTAGTCCTCATGTGGCTCCTTTATGTGACTGGAGGGTGCATGACGATCCCATGGGCAGTTATCACTTTCCAACTATAATTAATATTCAAACTTCTGTTGAAAAATTTGAGGTAGCATCTCCATCTGATCGTTTCATTTATGGTAGAGCTGACTGGTCCAAATATTTATCTGAAAGTGAAACAAAATTTGATAATATAGTTTTAGATTCTCATGATCCACTTGTTATGTACAATAATTTTTGTAACAAATTAGATACCATTAGAAATGAATGCATCCCCAAATTTAAAGGTAGGATAAATCCTACTAAATTAAGAAAACCGGTACCTTGGTGGGATAGTGACTGTACTGCCGCAGTTAAAAATAGTAAAGAATCATTACATCACTACCGGCTTTATCCCACAATTGATAATTTCATACAATATAAAAAAACTGATGCAATTAAAAAGAAAATATTGTCTGAAAAAAAGAAGGATGGATGGAGAAAATTATCTGAGTCTTTTAATAGATATACACCAGTAAGCATAATTTGGAATTATATACGCAAATTCAAAAGAGTTACCTGTCGTAAATCATCCAGAAATGATGAATGGATTCCTTCCTTTTTGAATAAATATGCTCCACCTTCCCCACCTGAAAAAGAGATAGACACAACAAGGTTAAAAAACATCTTTGATACAATTGGTAATATTGAAAGTAGCTTTCTCTCTGAACCATTTACACTTTCTGAATTGAATGTAGCTTTAAAGTCTAGGAAAGATACTAGTCCAGGTCTTGATGACATACCCTATAAATTAATAAGTAACCTTCATCCTAAAGCTCAAAACATGCTTTTAAACATTTATAATTTATTATGGAGTCAGGATCTCATTCCAGAAACCTGGAAAACACAATGTGTTATACCAATTTTAAAACCTGAAAATGATTGTAACTCTTACAGACCAATATCTCTGTCATCTTGTGTAGGTAAATTATTTGAATGTATGCTTAAGTTGAGACTAGAATGCTATACTGAAAGAAATAAAATTTTACCTGAGCAACAGTTTGGTTTCCGCAGAGGTAAAAGTGCTTCAGAGAATTTCACTTCTCTTATTGTTGACATTAAGAACTCTTTTCACAGTCACTCGTATACAGCTTGTGCTTTTCTTGATGTAAGTGGTGCATTTGATAATGTTAATCCAACCATACTCGTACAGATTCTCAGAGATGTTGGTGTGCCTGGCAAAGTCTGCAAATGGATTTTTAACTTTTTATATGACAGAACAATGTATGTCAAATTCAATAATATTTTACATGGACCACAACATGTTTATAAAGGCACCATGCAGGGATCTATACATCTCCTTTGCTTTACAGCCTATATACTTCACAAATAAATTCTTTTGTAAATAATGCTTCTGTGAAATTTCTGTTATTTGCAGACGATATAGTTGTATATAGTGTAAATAAAAATTTGAATATTGCTGTAAATAATTTAAATGATGGACTATCTCAGGTCCACAGGTTTTACGATAGTTTAAACTTAAATATTAATGTCAATAAGAGTAAAGCTATGATATTTACAAAAAAATTTTTAGATATGAAAGATGTTCCTTCTGTATTATACAATAATAATATATTGTCTTGGGTAAAAGAAAAGAAATTTCTTGGTATATATTTAGATTGTTAACTTAGTTTTGAAACTCATATTGATTATATTGTAAAGAATGCATGCAAAGGTTTAAATATTCTACGAAGCCTTGCTGGTGTTCATTGGGGTTCTGACCCTAAAATACTATCCATGTTATACAAAAGCATTGTCAGAAGTCACTTTGACTATAGTTGTTTAGCGTATATGAATGCAAATATTAGTTATTTAAGAAAGCTTGATGATTACAAAATAAAGCTTTAAGAATAATTACTGGAGCTATGTGCTCAACTCCTATCAATGCTATGGAATCTGAAGCATGCATTATGCCTTTGAAATTTAGGAGACTTCAAATTGCTCAGAAATTCTGCCTTAAATTATTGGCTACTGATAATAAGTTTGTTTTAAACAGAATTTTACCTTCTAGTGATTTAGCTGAATTTATATTGAATAAACATAATATAAATGTCCAAGAAATGGTTATGGACCAAGTTCCACAATTGTTAAAGGTTACTTTGAGTGTCAAAAAGTTGTGTAAAAATGTATATAGTTCAAACCTACCAATGTCAAATATTGATTCTAAAACCCTGGTCAATACTGTTAAGGTTGACTTAAAAAGAGTTAACAACCAATGTGAATTTTCACAATACTTAAATGATCAAGGTAGTGTTTATAAGTTGTACACTGATGGGTCAAAGAGTTCCGATCTAGTAACTTCAGCCTTTTATGATTCCCAAGAAAAATGTACCAAATGTTTTAAATTAGACCCCCAGTGTAGTGTATTCACAGCAGAATGATGCTATATATTGTGCACTTAAACATGTAAATAATGTAAATAGTTCAAAATGTTTGATTGTTTCTGACAGTAGAAGTGCCTTACTTTTACTATCTCAACAAAACAGTTATTTTAGATATAATGTAAATTACATAATTTTAGATATTTTGAAGATGATAGAAATGTTAAAACACAGAGGCAAATGCGTCATATTTAAGTGGGTACCCGCTCATAGTGGTATCACAGGAAATGAAATAGTAGACAGAGCTGCTCGAGGTGACTTTGATGAGGACCATTCTTCATTAGTTAACGTCCCTTTCACCGATTACCACCATAAGCTAAATGAAAATGTAAAAGAGTTATGGCACGAATACTGGAAGATACAGATCATCCCGCCGCCAAGACCTTGGTATAATAAGCATCAGCAAGCTAATAACAGGAACTATATAACTACCATCAACCGTCTGAGATTTGGTCACTGCAGAACCCCGGCTCATTTAGCAAGATTGAAGATTAAATCAAACAACAAATGTGAATTTTGTACCAGTGAGGTCGCTGACCTTGAACATATCGTAATGAAATGTCAAAAATTCAACCTCGAACGTTTAGTTGTAGTATCTGAACTAGCAAGTGTTTGTGAAACTGAAGTGCCTAAAAACTTGGAAAATATTTTATGTAATCCTAATTATTTTAATTATATGTATAAATTTATATGTAATTCAGTAGGAAAATTGTAAACCATCCTTAGTACCTAATAATAATTAAGCTAGGCTTAAGGACTCTGTATCCAATAGCCAATAAACGTTAAAAAAAAAAAAGTTTATTGATCAGTGCACGTGTGTATAACAAGTACCTTCTTTTTAAAATGGGAGTTATTCAGAGAATAAAGTGATTATTGTGATATTGTCATTAATGGTTAGTAACTTTGTGTCTGAGGCTCTTAACTCCCTGTTTTCTTGCAGAAAACCCACCACTCGAAAAGGCAAGAAGGTTTTACTTTCTAAGGAGCCAAAGCCTGTGGAAGGACCTAAACAATGCATTTTGATGCAAGGGAGGAATCCCTCAGAACGCACCAGGAAACTGTTGAAAGATATTTACGATTTAAAGAAACCCGACGCCGCTTACCTCAGTCGTAAAAACGACTTTGTCGCCTTTGAGGACGCCTCGTTGGTTGAAAAGTAAGTAAAGACAAACTTAAGTTTTAGGTTATTTGTTTATTTTGTTCGTCTTAGTCGATCATACTAGATAATATCAGTAAATTTTAGTCCTCTGGGCTTATACAACATAAAAAATATACATTGTGGACTACTTCAAATCAGAGTAAGCCAAAATATTGTGGAGAAGAGAAATAGGTACACTAGGGCTATGCACTTTATCATTTGCAACTTCCATACAACATACTTAATAGTTATGGAATAATTGTGGTATGGAACTAACAAATAATAAAATGCGTAGGCCTAGAGTACTTCTCCACAATCCTTTGGCTTACTCCATAATTACTTGTCCTGGTCCGAGACTGGGATATCCTGTGCTACGGTAAACGGCCTGCAATGGGAATCAAATCCACAATCTTGGTTTTCTTAGTCAAGTGTGTTACTGCTACACCAACTAGCAGTGAAGTAATAACATGATCTTTTTTATCCTTTCACAGAATGTGCTATAAGAAAGAAGCAGCTTTATTTGCAGTTGGATCCCATAGTAAGAAGAGGCCCCACAATGTTGTCATCGGCAGAACATTTGACTACGGAGTGTTGGACATGATTGAGCTGGGCGCAGAAGATTACAAAGCCATGGGAGAGTTTCAAAATATGAAGATTTTGGCTGGTCTAAAGCCGTGTCTACTATTCAATGGTCCGGCATGGGAGCTCAACACTGAATTAAATCGACTCAAGTCAATATTCACAGATTTCTTCCACAGAGAAAAGGTAAAGGAGTTCAAATTATAAATTTTATGTTTATTTCACATCATGCCTGAAGAAGAAGATTCAACTAGTATTAACCCTTCTAGCGCCCCGCGCGCTTGGAAAAAAGAAAGTTCAAAGGTACCGCATAGTGCAGGGTCATTTCGCACCGCCATTTTTTTGCATCTTTTTTGTGAACACAGTTCCGCATTTCTCAAATTAGAGAAAGTACTACGTAATTATTCAATAAGTGTTATATATCACTCCAATCTGCATAAAATGCCCTATCCGGTTATTATACTTGTGATGCTAATAAAATTATCAATAAACTTACATGATATTCAAATGACGAGATGAATTTCACTATCCACGCCATTTTGACACTACTTTGAACTTTGTCTCACTATTTTCACTAATTACTCATTCACTAGCACTGAACTAACACTTATAATATGATCTGCATATTATCTATTACTGTTTACACAATTTTCATACTCTAATTCACCAAAATAAAGCTATAAATGAATAATTACCAGGAAGAGGTAAAATGACACTGACCGCCCATACAAGCGGCACAATCCGGGCTAAAAGTTCGAGGCTTTTTTCACTTTCTTTTCCATCAAATACAACGAAACTATTATTTGAAACATAATCTACACACTTTTCCCAGTAATTTGATATATAACACATGAACAAATACGCAGCGTTGCCTTCTCTAAATAACTTATAAAACTTTAGCGAGCGGAGCAACTCACGACGAAAACGCAAAATGGCGTCTGACCTAGCAAGCTCATGTGGTTTCGATGATAATTCAATTTTTTTCCACGTCACGTCATTTGATTGGTTGGCGAAAGTAATCCTTACTAACCATTGGCCAATAAAACAACAGATATTGTCCATAGAGAATGCACAGAGCATAGATAAAAAGAGTCCAATCTGAGCGTTGCATAGTGTACATACGTCTGTACACCAAGCGCTTGGGGGATTGCGCGCGGCCGGGCTGATTAGTGTACAGACGTATGTACACTAAACGCGAGAAGGGTTAATTATGAATTCAATACATTCTCTACTGAGTTGTGTTATGGGAGATTGTAAAAAAATTTAAATCTTATGTGTCTGTACATAACCCTAAACAAAGCTATAAATTTTGGTAACTTCACGGAAATACTTTATATAAAAATATAACTTCCACACAGCACACTCACTTGACCTGGTCTCAAACTAGGATACCCTGCACCATGATAACCAGGCAAAGACATCACAAACATGAAAACACACCCAGACTGATGCCACTTGTAGAAATGTATGGCAGCCCCAGTGGGACTCAATCCTACAACCTATGCCTTGGTAACCAAGAGTCTTAACAGCTAGATCAACTAGGCAGTGGAAATATCTTAAATATCATTTATTCCTATTAAGTGAATTCCTAATGTAACTTCCTAACTTTATGAGGAGAAGACAAGGGTTACGGCATTGGTTAAATGGTTGAGTATTAATATGGCACTTATAGCATTCATGGAGTTTCTTGTATCTAAAGTAACACTATCTTCTATATTGATGAGTTAAGCTCTAACAGACTAAATGCATTTCAACAGTTTTTTGACTGCCAAGTTGCTGTTCAGAGGCATTTAATATGCAGTTGGCATGACTCCAATGAAACTGTGACATAGTGTTTAGAACTGCCTGTCAACAGGTTTGATGGCACTTTCATTGCAGTTGTGTTAACGGCATTCACTCTGCATCTGAATAGCAACTTGCTTGTTGAGCAGTCGTAATGCAGTCCATCTGCTTACAGCCTTAGAAGTAATGTAGAGTAGATAGAATGCTTAGATATGTATTTTTTTTCCTCTGTGATTTTATTTTCTGGTTCACAACAAAGAGTTCTAATCTAATCTGATCTAATACTTTTATTTAACTGTGATATTGTTATATGCTTACATTTCAGGTGGAAAGTGTGAGGCTACAAGGGCTGGAACACGTGATCAGTTTCACAGCCACTGACGACGGCACTGTATACTTTAGATCATACAGAATCCAACTCAAAAAGAGTGGCCAGAGGACACCCAGAGTAGAACTAGAAGAGATTGGTAATATTTTATATATATCAGAAAAAGAAGCGCTCGTGGCCTAGTTGAACCGAGTGATTGGAATCAATCACTTGATTATATTATTTTTTTTTAATGCACTAACCTGTGCTAAGGACAATTTCACTTGGTTAAGCAACAGGCGCGGCCAGGTGCAGGATGGGCGACCGTCCCGCGACTACCCCTAGCGGCATTTTTTCCTCCGTGCTTCGCAAGGCACGTTAAGCCGTTGGTGCCGGTTGTCATGTAATGGCAGTCGTTAAGCCATGTCAGAGGCCTTATGGGCAGCTTAATAACTTCTGACAGTAAGGCATGCCACTGTCTTACAATCCTCCAACCCGGACTTGGCCCCCGTGGTGGAGTATGGCCTAACCTTCCTGCGAAGCAGGAAAAGACCCGTGCCCCAGCAGTAGGGATACCTTATATATATCAACAACTTTTATCTGCCGATTGGACACTAGACCAGGATGTAAAATTGCAAGTAGCATTAATTGCAAGCAAAATAAATCTGTGAGAATTTTTTGTGGCATATGTTTATTGTATTTGCCCAAAGAGAGGGCTTTGTCCAGCCAGCCCAAGGGGCACGACTGCTGTATCGTGCGCGATAAAACGTCGCGCCAACTCACTCTCACATTCCATATAAAACAATATAATACTAATATAATTGATGCCTAGTATCAGGCTTCATACCGTGGCCGTGCGGCAGCGACAGGAATAAACTAATGTCTGGTGATGGATACCAAATTACCAATGACAGCGTTAGACATAAGACCTGAGATTTCCGCCCTTAGCAAGCGCTGAAATACGTGTGTGTGTCTTATGTGAATAAATTATTTATATATCTATTTATCTAAACATGGTAACATTTCAGACGCTAGGGTTTCTTCAGGATGGTTTCTTTCACTGTTAGTGAGTAGTAATGCTACTATAACTTCATAACTTTTACACTTTAATAGCAATTTCTTAATGTGTATTACTGTACAGTAAACTGTAACAGACAATAAATTTATGTAATTTTGGTATATTTCAGTACATAAATCAAAATGCAAAATTGTTTCGAAGCGCTCGTGGCCTAGGCGAACCGAGTGATTGGAATCAATCACTTCGTTAAGCAACAACAGGCGCGGTCTGGTACAGGATGGGTGAGCGTCCCGTGACTACCGCTAGTGCCATTTTCCGAGCGCTTCCGTGCTTTGCAAGGCACGTTAAGCCGTTGGTGCCGGCTGTCATATAATGGCAGTCGTTAAGCCATGTCAGAGGCCTTATGGGCGGCTTGATAACTTCTGACAGTAAGGCCCGCCACTGTCTTACAATCCTCCACCAACCCGGACTTGGCCCCCATGGTGGAGTATGGCCTAACCTTCCTGCGATTCACTAAGAGACCCGTGCCCCAGCAGTGGGGACATACAAGGGTTGATAACGATAACGAACGAAAATTGTTTCTGTATTGTGCCACAGGTGTTTGTAAATAACTATTCCTTAACTTGTCATCAGGGCCATCAATCGACTTTAAGCTGCGAAGGACCAAGTTAGCAGCGGATGATCTGTACAAAGAAGCATGTAGGGTGCCCCGCGAAGCCAAGTCTACCACTAAGAAGAATATTTCACGCGACGCGTTTGGCTCGAAACTTGGCCGCATCCACATGGGCAGACAGGATATCAACAGACTGCAGACTCGCAAGATGAAGGGTCTTCGCAAGACGCCCGAAGAGAAGAAACAAATGTTTAAGAACAAGAAGATTGCTAAGAAGGCAGCCAAACAGTCACAAGCTATGGAATCATAATATTCTACTAAATCTGCTTGTAATATATAGGTGGCTGTTCAGCAATAAATCCGATTTGTAAAACATATTTTTTACTATAACCATATTTTAAACTTTCGCGACTTGAACTATACATATTCTACATAGTATAGAAAATTTTCTACATAGAATATTTTCTCGTGACCACGATGACTGTAACGTCGTCGAAACGTCGAGGTAAAATAGCAATAAATTACTACGCGATTAAGCCCCGAAAATATTCTAACTATATTTTTTACTAATTGTCATTGTGAATTTTACAGATTCTCTCAGAGAGAACAAAGGCTAACTAGTGCCTTTGTTCCCACAGTTACAAAACAACATCAGATTTTCTTTTCCATAAGGCTTACCAAAAATCTCAAAAACATTTTTGGAACCTAGATCATAGCGCACTTTTTGTTTTATTTCTTATTCGAAGACTGACATACAGACATACGTCACTCCCCCAAACGTGGAAGTACAAGTAGCTGATGATATAAACCCTTTGCGTGTCCTCACTGCTGGGGCACGGCCTCTTCCTGCATCGCTGAAAGATTAGGCCACACTACACCACGGGGTCCAAGACCTGGTTGGTGCAGGATTGTAAGACACTGGCGGGCCGTACTGTCAGAAGCGAACAAGCCGCCCATAAGGCCTCTGACACGGCTTAAAGACTGCCATTAGATGAAAGCCGGCACCAACAGCTTAACGTGCTTTGTGTAGCACGGAAGCGCTCGGAAATAATGGCACTAGCGGTAGTCACGCGATGGTAACCCATCCAGCGCCTCATTGCGCCTGCTGTAGCTTTAGAGAAGTAACTTCATCAAAGTAGATGAAGTCATGGTATTCAATGGAATAAGTACGAAGTTTTCCTTTTATAACTTGGTCGGCTATTGTTCGTTAACTTGTAAAGCTAAGCCTTGATAGGTTTTCTTTTAAGTTAACATGTGTGCTATGCTACTGCCCTGAATTTTTTCACGGTTGCACAATTAGATAGGAAAAAGCAGGCACCCCCTACTTGACAAAAATAGCGCTTTACAGCTTAATATTTCACGAAGGAACCTTTAATCAAAGAACAGTCTTTTTACACCCATAATATATCGAATGATACCCTACATAATGGTGTAAGCGAGAAATAAATAAATCCATTGTAAATTACTTTGATGAAGTTGTTACTTGATCTAAACATAACATGACTTAACGCCTGTATCCCAGAGGGGTAGGCAGAGACCAGGGACTGCCATTTGCCACGATCCTGACAGATCACCTTCGCTTCATCAATGTTCATAAGTCGTTGCATGCACGCACTTCTATACAACAGATAAAATAACCCTTTTTCTAGGGAACCCTAGGTACAGTGCGCGTGGCCCGACACGCTCTTGGCCAGTTTTGTTTGCCTTAGTAGCACATATTATACTGTACTCATTGAATTTAAAGTTTAAATTCAATGACATGTTGCCCGAAACGTGTTTCATTATCGCTTAAAAATACTTTGTGTTCCCTTAATTGTACATTGATTAATAAAGATAACGATAATTTTGGCAAAGGTCATAATAGTTTAAAACAAATAGGTACATTTGTTTGGTGTCAATGCCAACTTAAATCACTGTAACAAATTCGTCAGATAATGGGTGTTGTATTGTGGGCGGGTACAAGAGTACCGACCCATTGTGTTATTTAACAATTTCAAAACGGTGTAGGTACCCAGGGATGTTAGATGAACTTTTGAATTATGGCACCAGACGCTCAAAATTATGGTATTTTTGAAAAAAATAAGGTATGGGTATGAAAACTCTTACGGATTTAATAAATTAGGTAGGTACTATTAATTAAAGTATTAAAATTTCTTCGAATTTTCATAAATTCTTCAAACGAACACTCTACACGCTTTTTTCTTTTTAGTCTGTGCTATTCGCTACTTATATGTTCAACTTTTTGATGATTCACCTGTGAAGTTCTTTTTTTTTTATATATTAGGTTTAACGGCCCTGGAAAATAGTCCTTTTGAGCGTCCTGTGAAGTTCACTTACAATCCTTAGACTACAAAAACTATTACAGATATGAACGTTCTTATCAACGAAATGAATTAATGATTTTTTAGTGTTGCTAGATTTTTTATTTTTATTTTATCTTTATTTTAGTAACAAACAGTCATTTAAGTGCAATATAAATGATATCTTATGTTAAATACATAGATCTAGTTTCTCATAATTTCAAATGCAAACATTTTTTTTAAGGTAAGTTAAACATCGGTCGGAGAAGCGCTCCGAATCAAAATCAGAAATTCCAACTATAAATGCAAAAATAGAAAAACGAAAAACAAACATACACAAAAACACTCCACTGAAACGCTCATATCATTCCAATTAACAACATGAATTATTTATTATATCACACAACACCGCCCATATAACACAGTACAGTTGATCGTACAGTTGATCCATTAGGTAATAGTACAGTTGATCCATTAGGTAAAATTCATAATAAGTAGTAGATAGATACCTACTTAATATAAATTTAAATACCCACTTACTAAAACTCATTATAAATCTTAGCTTTAACATTTTTCTTAAATTTACTTAAACATGGATTAAATATATCAACATCACTTAGCTTAGAAGTATATAAGTTACAGGAACGCCTTAGAAAACTATTCCTTGTGTAACGAGTTCTACATTGAGGGATTGAGAACAAATCTTTTCGGCAACAGCTTCTCTGTTGTTTGCGGGGTACATGCAGGGATGTTAGACGTATCATAATTATGGTACATGTACCATAATTCAGTTGCTCGTACCATGTACCATGATACATCCATTATGGTACGCGAAAGTACCATAATTTGCAATTTTTTGATCACAAGCACTTTTGCATCACATATCTTCATCTTTTGCTGTTGACGAGTTTTTTTTATTTACCGATATCTAATAAATGCTACGTTGTAACTTTTAGTCGCAAAGCTAATCCTATAACCTTTGATTACCAACTATGCAATAAGAACCTAGAAAAAGTTCAAGAAATAAGAGATCTTCTAGGTGTCACACTTGATTCTCGGCTCACCTTTACACCTCATATTAATAAGATACTCCGAAAATCATATAAACAGTTAGGCTTTATTCTGAGAGTAGGAAAACCCTTTCGAAATGCACTTACGTGTAAATTGCTTTACAATATTTATGTCCGTGCACTGTCTGGAATCCATTCTTTAAGTATCATATTGACAGGCTAGAGAAATTACAAAATAAATTTATGAAATCATTAGATTATAGAACTGGTCATATGTTTACGGATTATCATACGGCAGCAAAACGATATAACATCATGCCCTTAGAGCAGCGGCGTAATGTCATTGATTCTGTTTTTCTATTTAAAATTTTAAACAACTTCGTTGATTCCCCCGCGTTACTTCATGCCATCAATTTTCATGTAGGTACCTAATCGAAATTATGAACACGATTTGAATCTCTGCCCGATTCATTCATTAATTGGTCTTAAGATAAGGAGCATTTATTTGTATAACACAGGTATAACAGAGGTGAGATGAGAAGTTACACTCAAGAGAAATAGGAATAGGAATCTTAAAAATTTCCACACTTCATCTAAATGTTTACGAATAAATGTTTTCTGTCATGTACTATTTAATTTAATGAGTGGACTTAGGTACTCCTGTGGACGCACTACGTGTTAAATTATTCCTACTTCTGTCATAGAGAATCTCATGTCTCGAACTGAATAAAAAAACTAATTTTATTCCCATTTATTGATCCCATGAAACGCGGTTCAAAAAATGTGTTACCTAAGTACACTTTGTGCCAAAGAGGCTTCTATAACATAAATGACTATTTAGATGACAATGATGTGTGGAACTAAAGCCATTGCAATGCATGAGTTCTATGTTTTATAATAATTATGTAATTAAGGACTTTGAAAAGACTAAGTTTGGAGCTTTTTCGTCCATTTTTTACCAAAATGATCTAGATTTTGAAATGTACACCTAAGTAGTTTGATTTATAACGTTAAGCCGCAGTTTAGCCCCAATAAAACTGAATAAAACCTTTTCATTTCATTTCATTCCATCATTTTGTATTTAATTCGGAATCCTTACAGCGGATAGCATTTTTTGGTCGCAAAATATTTGAGTCAGTAACAAATTGACAAAGTTCCGTTATTGTTTCGAAACAATGCGACTGTGTGCGTTTCGGTTTATATGTGTGGTATTAGTGTTTACACAGTTTTCCGGATAGTGTTTCAGTAACTCTTTGTAGTCGTTGTGTCGACAAAATATGTATGCATTTGTGACGACTTCAGTTTGGTTTACATGTGTTGTAACAGTGTCTACACAGTTTTCCGGATAGTGTTTCAGTAACTCTTTGTAGTCGATGAGTCAACACAATATGTACGGATTTGTGTCAACTTTATTTCATACATATTGCGTTGAGTTTTCAACAAGCGAACAATCAAAGATGAAATGTGTTGTAACGTAATGGCAACTTTGTTACTGGAATGATATTCATGTACACAAAGTTTCGTTATGTTACGTCATAATTCCAAAACAAAATGTTACCAAAATAAGCATAAAAATATCAACCAGCTACACCTGGTTCTCAAATATATCGGAATTGTATGCCAATTAGGTACGAGTATGAGTAAGCAGCCGAAAAAACGTTATTTCCGGCACACATCGACTTACTACAGGAAAATCAACGATTTTGTAAGACGAAATCAAGATCCAATAAGTGAGTGCTTAATTTATAATATAATATATAGTACCTATCTAGATCATCTTTATCTTCTTAAAACATAATTTAATACAATTATTGTCTTGTAGTTATTTATTTTAATTTGAGGATATTTAGTCTAGTAAAAGTAAATATGTAGGTACTTAACTGGAATAAAGAAATTAAAAATTTTCACTTGAGCTGGGATTAGAACCCAGATCATTCGCCTATCTGGGGCGAGCACCTTACCAATTAGGCCACCCAAGCAGGTAGCAGATCCAGTGAAAATTCTTAATACCTACCTCATATCTACCGTCTTCCGAGACGTTGGCGCCATCTATTGTGAAGAAGACGTCTTCACAATCCCAAAGTTCTATCTTTGCAGATAGAAAATCCATGGAAACGATTTTGCCAGGCTTTATAAACTTTTTGTTGTTTCTAAAGGACTAACCCGTGCTAAGGATTGAATTTAGAAGAAATAAAGAAATTAAAAATTTAATAATTTAATTTAATTTTTATATTCTTTATTTCTTCTAAATTTAATCCTTAGCACGGGTTTGTGCTTTAAAAACAACAAAAAGGTACTTACCTGATTAAATTTACGTATTGTTTGGTTAAAAAACGTTTTATTAAATTTCAGGTAATGTATCTAATGCACGGTCTTCAGCATCTGACAGTCAAAATGATAATACAAATAATTCAGGATTAAACGACAAAATTTTGATACCTTCTAACGCCGTCGATGCAGCTTCTGTAAATCAAATAAATAATTCTGAATCAAGTGGTGCCGAATTTTCTGCCGATGACAGTCCCGATTCCAATACTTTTTCTGTAGAAACCGAAGATTTTGAAGCTGCACTGAGCAACGAGTCATCAGATACTGACGATAATGAACCTTCTATCAAAACAAAAGAAAAAATTCAGCAATGGGCAATTAAGCGTCAAGTTCCTCACACTGCCTTAAATGACTTACTTTCTATATTGCGAGAACATCCAAACTCAGATTTCAAATATTTTTTACCAAAAGACTCTAGGACTCTATTGAAAACGCCAAAGACAATCAATATAATACCCATGGGTTGTGGAAAATATTGGTATAACGGCTTAGAGAATTGTTTGAAGGAAATTTTGTCTCAAATGATGACAGAATTACCATCATGCATATCTTTGTCTTTCAACATAGACGGCTTGCCTATAGCAAAGAGTACAAAAAATGAATTTTGGCCGATTTTGGGTAAATTAGACGGGTTGGATGTTGCCCCTTTAGTCATAGCAATATATTTTGGAAACACTAAACCGCCGTTGGAATTATTTTTGCGTCCATTTGTAAACGAGCTCGCAAATTTACTCCAAGATGGATTACTTATTCAAGAGAAAATCTTATCTATAAAAATTCGTTGCTTCATTTGTGACACACCGGCGAGATGCTTTATTAAAGGTGAGTTCTAAATCGTAATTATGAAAAACATTATTTGAGTTTCTTTTGCCTTGTATCTGGGCACTTACACATAAATCAATTAAAAGAAACTATATTTGCGAATATTTGTATAAATCAATCTTCTTTAACACTTGCTCAGCAGATGATATGTTTTGTACCTTCGTGGTTATTAACCGATTTACTTTTAATTTTCAGGTACTGTGGGATTTAACAGCTATCACGGGTGCATGAAATGTTCAGTAATCGGAGAGTACGACAGAAGAGGACGGCATATGAGTTTTCCTAGGACGGACATGCCTTTACGAAGTGACCATTCATTCAGAAATCAATTAGATCCAGATCACCACAAAGAAAAAAGTCCAATCGAAGATCTACCAATAGATCTTGTTCAGGATTTTACGATTGCAGATGCTCTACATTTATTGGATTTAGGAGTAATGAAGAGATGTTTATTGGGATGGACTAGTGGCAGTTACAATTTTCAAACAAAGTGGTCGGCACGAGAAATTCAAGATGTTTCCAGAAAATTAATGGAAGTTAAAACCACTACTCCATCTGAAATATACCAGGGAAGAATGAGAGAACTAGATACCCTTCACTTTTGGAAAGCTGCTGAATACAAAAACTTTTTGCTATACTTTGGCCCAATAGTGCTAAAAGAACACTTATCATTTGAAATTTATCAACATTTTTTAGCATTATTTTGTGCCACTACTATTTGTTATTCCAATGAATATGCATCTTACCGGCACATAGCTGCAAAGCTTTTTATTGATTACATAGAAAAATATGCAGAGATCTACGGTCGTGACTCTGTGAGCAGTAATATTCATAATTTATGCCATATTGTAAATGATGTTTCAAGGTTTGGGTCCCTACCTTCTCTTAGCGCATATCCATTCGAAAGCATGTTGTTTCGAATAAAAAACCTTTTACGAAAAGGCGATAAACCGCTAGAGCAAGTAGCAAAGCGCATTCAGGAAATGTCACATTAAAATTTCATTGATTGTAAATCTAAACAAGGATATCCTATTGTTAAAAATGAAATTATGTTGGAAACAGGCGAAAAAGTATTTACTACTGTAAAAATAAACGAAAATTACCACTTATCAAAACATTCAAAAAATAAATGGTTCTTAACTACTGATAATAATATTGTAGAGATGAAATTTGCAAGTTTCGATCAAGGAAACATACAAATCACCGGGGAAAGTATAAAAAACAAATGCAATTTTTTTGAACGACCGTTTAATTCTTCTCGTTTAAACATTTTTGCAACATCACTCCCTTACGAGCAAGAGGAATTAAAGAAATACAATTTAAAAGACGTCAAATGTAAACTTCTATCTATGATTTGTACTACAAAGATGGTATTTATTCCAATATTGTCAACATTAAGAAAGTAAATATTCAGTAGTACTAAATATTATATAGGCGCTAACCCGTAAACCTGTAAGAACTAGAAAAAATTGATTAAAAAAATTATTTTCTTCTTTTTTCACAGTTTTTCTAGATTAACGGGGTAGCCCGTTAAGATTTAGTAGTACCAAATACTTACTTTCACTTTATAATAGTTTTGTTTATTTAAATAGTTTATTAGATAAGATTATCATAATATAGCAGATATATAGATACATATTAGCAAGAAAAACTGAAAATTCTAAACATTCACTTTTCTTAAAAATAGAAGATTTAAATCACATAGTATAATGATGCGTGTTTAAAGTGAAATATTCTTCCTTTAAAACGAATTCCTTAATTTAGACTAATTTTACGAATTTTAGACTGATATTGCGAAAATCTTTGCAGTACCTTTAGTTGCATTTCACATAAATGTTAAAAATAAACGTAACAAAAATTATTAAAAATGTTTCTAAAAATCAACATAATTTTTACCATACATGTTAAAAATAATAATTGTAACAAAAAATTTTAAAAATCATTCTCGAAATCAACTTAAATGCTTCTCTAAACTTCCAAATTTGAAAGAAAAATATATATTATAATTGAAATAACAGTAATACTCTAATCTGACTTAGGTAGCGAATGACAGTGTAGACATTTTTTTATTTTATTCGAGATAAAACGGATGGTAATTCTACTCCCAGTATAGTTCACATTGTGAATTTCCATCTGTTTTAACTCGAATAAAATTATATTGCTACACTAAACATAATTCCAATGATGTACGAGTAATGTCGGAGAACAGACAAGTAGCGTCACCTTTTATATTTTCTCAAAAACTTGAGATGTAAGCAAATTGTCAGAACTGATATTCATTATTTTAGTCTTATTCTGTCTGTCGATATTCTTGTTGTTTATTTTTATTTCAGAGAGTGTTGTAATTTTTATTGTGTCTGAGGGATCACCTGTAAAAAAAATTTTAAGTTAATTTGTGTTAAGTAAATGATGGATAGTACAAATGGCACTACTCTTTGAATAACATACCGATCTTGTTTTCCTTGTCAGCGGTCTCATCCTCCACATTGTTATCAGTATCTCCTTCATTAGTTTCGTCAGCTGAATTATGGATCGTTTCTGGATCCTCCTCATTCTCATCAGTAGCATTTTTTTCTTTGTTAGAAGTATTCTCTTTTTCTTTCTCAGAAGTAATAGTCTCCTTTTCATTATAATTAGTAGGTTCCTTATCATTCTTAGCAGTCATGCATTTTTGATCATTAGACGTGGTCTCGTTTATATTTTTAGCAGTAGTCTCCTTTTCGCTTTCAACTTTATTTTTCTTTGGGTGTGAAATTTTGTCTTGCAAACTACAACAAAATAGGAAAAGTTTCGATGCATTATTTAATTATTGAACGACAGTATGTCATTGTGTCAGTTCCTTCTTCAAAGCAAATATATATTTTTAATATAACAAGCGTCTCTATTTATTTAACATATAGTTCTGAGTTTAATACAAGTATTTTTTATCTTTGATAGAAGGATCTATACTAACAAATAACTAAAAAGAAAATAGGTAGGTATAATAACTGTTCATACTTACGATTTCCGTTTGAGACGCTGGCCACTATGTTTAATGGTTATGTTTTGTAAAAACATGTCGGCATCTTTTGCAGAGCAAGAGCTGTCCGCTAATTTGACAATTTTATAAAACAAATGTCTTATTTTGATGAATTTTAATAGGGGTACTTTTTGAATCCCCTTAATGCCTTTCCAGGTTAATTGATTTAGTAGTTCATCAGTGAAGAAACATCTTGCTACGATTAATCCAATCTTTGATATTTTTTGCTTTCCACTTGTACCACATGTAGAAGAAAATTCTTTGATCTGAAATGAAATACAATATTATGTTATGCATGCCCGAAGATTTTTTTACGAAACCGTAAAATAAAATAGTGAACCTTCACAATTTTATTAATAAAATATATAATTTATCCGACCACGCACGCAGGTGCGTGTGTATGTGTGTTTGTTTGTGTGTGTGTGTGTGTGTGTGTGTGTGTGTGTGTGTGCGTGCGTGTGTGTGTGTGTGTGCGTGTGTGTGTGAGTGCGTGAGATAAAGTAATATTTACATACCAAATCCGTATCCCTCGTCCATAAGTTTCTCCTCTAGTGAATTCAATTGTTCTATAGTGTTAATCGGAAATGTAATACCACTGTTGGGGATGCCGACGCCCCAACGGCCATCAGTTCTTCGAGTTACTGCCTCACCCTACTGATACAAAATTATTAAGCAACTAAAATGTAAAAAATGGTTTTTAAACTTCGTATAGGTACCTACGCAAAAGTTGAGCGTACCTGTACGCTCAACTTTTATCATTCTTATGGCATGGCAAGGAATTTATAAACTACAGGGTGGCTATTTGTAGTAGGTATTAGACAATATTACTTGCCAAATTTCATACTTCAACGGGAAGTGCCTTATAAATTTTGATTTCCTTGAGTGTCGAAATAAACGTTTTTTGCGGCATAAACGGCTGTAACATTTTGTGTTAATTTAGAAGTTAATTTTTTTCATAATTTCAAGAGACTGTAGACCTGAGTACATGGTTTTAATTTCAACTCGATACCTCCATGCGTTTCCGAAAAAAGTGTCAGACGGACGGACGGACAACCAAGTGATCCTATAAGGTTACGTTTTTCCTTTTAAGGCACGGAATCATAAAAATCGATAAAAATTGTGGTTCGATCGACGCCAGCCAACTTTTAATTGTACCTACGCATAACGGAAAACAGACTCTTTTACATTAAACATATTAGAAAAAAATTCGCAACGTCATGGTAAATTTAGATTCATATTTTCAAGCAAAAGATCGGAAATCACTAATATTGACGATTATCTATGGTAAACCTTTACCGCTGCACAGACGCAATCTATCATGGACAGTAGGTACCTACACCAAATCTAATAAGTACATACGTAGTATGTATGTAATAATTTGTATACTTAACCCGGCGTCAGCACAGTAAAAATATACATAAAATCATACGTCAGTCATAGTATCCTTATCATCTTTATAAGGAGTTGGTATCGAAATTCTGCTGTAATTCTGATGGTGATGAATTTAAGCCACGGCGTAGTTGAATTAGAGGCTTATCGTCGCTGTTATAATCAGATGCGTGTTATAATCAAATGTTGATCGGTATCACTATCTTGGCTGCGAACACTCAGATGGTCTTCTTCTTCTTCAATTTCCGATTTGCAATTTTCGTATTCGGATTCTTCGTTATCAACCCTAGTATGTCCCCACTGCTGGGGCACGGGTCTCTTCCTGCATCGCAGAAAGGTTAGGCCATACTCCACCACGGGAGCCAAGTCCGGGTTGGTGGAAGATTGTAAGACAGTGGCGGGCCTTACTGTCAGAAGTCATCAAACCGCCCATAAGGCCTCTGACATGGCTTAACGACTGCCATTGTATGACAGCCGGTACCAACGGTTTAACGTGCCTTGCGAAGCACGGAAGCGCTCGAAAAAATGCCACTAGCGGTAGTCACGGGACGCTCACCCATCCTGTACCTGACCGCGCCTGTTGTTGCTTAACCAAGTGATTGATTCCAATCACTCGGTTCGCCTAGGCCACGAGCGCTCCACGAGCGATTCGGATTCTTGCAAAATACTTAAAATTCGCTGCTGTTCACGTTCTTCGCGATCGATTGCAAAAGTTCTGGAAATAACAAAATAAACAACGAAAAACCTTTTTTTCAACGGCGCAAAATTACGACACGAATACTTAGTATGGTTGGGTCATATTTACCTTTTTCTCGTTTGGCTGTGTCTATCACCCGCTGCGGCCGCAACACGACTAAATCGCGATATCCCGCGCGGAGGGGGGACCGTTAGCTCCAGCTACTGAGAAGTTTGGCAAGGTCACACAAAAAATTTAATAAACACGCTCATTTGAAAACTGCTCGGGTCAAATAGACCCAACTGTGCGAACGCCAGGTTAACAAAACAAACAACCCATCACATGACTAAGCGCCGGCGCTATAAAGGTTCATAGGATTCGTTTGATCATTTCATTACGATCAAACGAATCCTTAAAATCTTTCTTCGCAGGTTTTTCACTCACAATCAGCAGATCAACCTTTACATAACAGTTGCAAAGTCGCCTGTCCTGTATGTAACATAACTGAGTAGAGTGCACGCAGGAAGAGGTTGCTAAGGTGCTGTCGACTGTAAGTCGTCCTACCTATATAGTTCGTACTTGTTGTAGTTTTCTGATATAATAGTAATAAGCACGTTTAGCCGTTGGTGCGGGCTGTGGTTGGTTTTAGGTTGTACAAAATCAGTGCAAAACATTTCAGAAATCCGGCAATGGTTGGAAATATTTGCCAAATATGCAAATAATAAGAATCGCTCGTAGCCTCGGCTGCCTAAGTGATCTTAAACGATCACGAAGTTTAAGCAACATAGGGCGCGCTCAGTGCATGGATGGGTGACCGTCCATGACTAACGCTAGTGGCATTTTTCCCAGCAGATCCGTGCTTCGCAATGCACGTTAAGCAGTTGGTGGCGGCTGCCGTCGATGAGGCCTTAGGGTGGCTTTAAAACTTCTGACAGTAGGTAAGGCCAGCCTGAAATCTTGCAAGCATTCACCAATCCGGACTTGGCCCCCGT
The DNA here is from genome assembly GCA_934045075.1 of Yponomeuta sedellus. Lineage (NCBI taxonomy): Eukaryota > Metazoa > Arthropoda > Insecta > Lepidoptera > Yponomeutidae > Yponomeuta > Yponomeuta sedellus. The sequence continues at coordinate 13,387,393 of OW203735.1, read as the reverse complement.
GGTGGAGTATAGCCTATACCTTCCTCAGAGTAGAGACCCGTACCCGGGGACATAATGGGTTGATGATGATGATGATGCAAATAATGTCCCCAAGTGAGGCGCCGACTCAAGAATTGTCAGCTGCCGATTGTTTGTTGACCTATCTAGGCACAGTACAGTTAACAGCTGTCTTTGTTGTAAAGTCACCCTAAACGTAACCAATTGGAATGACAATACGTAAAGGTGAATCTGCTGTCGATTGTAATTCAAGACGTCATAATATTTGCTAAGCTGTAAGTGGCTTGCTCGAATCGACTTAATCTGGCATATCTACCGACTTAATAATCGTTGACAATTAATTACAAAACCAACTTGATGGATTACTTAATAACATCAATTACTTGCCTACTAGGTAGGTACCTACTTAGATGGGGAACTGTACGTGCACTACCACTAGTGCATACGCACATACCGTTACATATCTACGACTGCATTATCTTGTATTCTGAGCTGCAATGTACTCTAGGATAAATAACTATTCCGTGCGAATGGTTGCCCAAGTCAAGGCGAAATAGACTCTTGAGCTCAAATGTCGCAATAGTTTGCGCATAATCGAACCCGATCAATTACCTTGGTACGGTAATGCTTGTTAAAGACTGCAAGTGCACTCAGTGGCTAAATCATGGGTATCTCTTATAGCATTTGCTAAAAGCGTTAATATCGACTAAAAAGTGTGGTATCTTGAAGTTTGAAAACCAATTTAGAGGCTAAAAATTCCACACATGCCGGGATTCGAACCCGCGAACTCTGGCTATCCGTGCCAGCGCTCTTTCCAACTGAGCTATACCGATGTAAAACCTAACTGCCAAGTAGGGGCTGCAAGTGATGCAAATTACTTCAGCCAGATGTCGCTGCCTGTACGTAATACAGAGAATATTATAAAGAGGTTCGAAATTTCACTGATGCCGGTGAGTCGCCCATTAGCTCAGTTGGAAAGAGCGCTGGCACGGATAGCCAGAGGTCGCGGGTTCGAATCCCGGCATGGGTAGAATTTTTAGCCTCTAAAAAATAGGTTTTTAAATTTGTCCTAAGCACGGGTTAGTGCATTAGAAATAATATAGTATCTTGAAGTGTTACTGAGTGTATTTATGTACAAATGGAATGAAGATTTATTCAAGCCGACCTCCTACTCCATATCAAAACTTGTCAGTTTAATAGTCGAAACCTTATCTACCTTTAACAACTCGACTTAAGGGAGTCCATGTAGTAACACTGGAATGGCAAAAAAAAGATGTCTTAACGAGGTGTATCTTTCTTTAAGAGCTGTAAAATACAGCTTGTTAGTGCAAAAAGTGTCGGGCCAGGTCCTGGTGATCTTTGGTTCTCGTCGTGGGTCCTTAAATCACAATTAAGATGATTGAGATATCAGTCTGACACGTTTTGCGAAAACTCTCACTAAATCCTACTTGCTTCTAATATTATAAAACCGAAAATTTGTAAGTATGGATATCTGGATGTTTGTTACTCTTTCACGTAAAAACTACTGAATGGATAATATAGCTTATACATCAGAATAACACATAGGCTACAATTTATAAAAATATTGTGTGATATTTTCCAAATGCGACCCAAAAAATATTTATGTGATAATTTTAATGTCATACCTACTCATAATGCTAGTTCCTTTCTACGCCACGCTAATATAAGCTACTCGAAATACCTACTAATCCTGGGCAGACGATGTCGCGGGCACCAGCTAGTAAGTAATAAATATAGGTAGGTACGCGTCGAATTGACTCCTGTTTTAAAGTTGGTTAAAAAGTTGAGATTCTTTTGCATTGGTGGCGCTAATGCAGTAACATGGAGCCCGTTAAGGTAGACTACAAAGAGAATAAATATAACCACTAGTTGACTACAGCAGGTGCCAACATGCTACAAAGTATGTTTACCTATGTGTAATATAAACGTAGGTAAACATGGTTTGTAACATGCATGCATTCGGTTTTCGTCTGCATGTAAATGAACCGTTGATGAAAATCGTTAAACTTGGAAAATCAATAATGCCTATCAAGTTGTTTGATGATTCTTGGTAATTTATATATAGTATCAACCTATAAAACAAATTACTTAACTTTGGTGGTATTTTGAAAAACTATTTGCTTACATCCGAACAAAAGCTAAAAAATTTAATATCCTCGTCTCCGCTAATCGATACAACGTTTTATTGAAATAAGGTAGGTAAACCTAAATAACTCTTCTTCAGTAGGTACGACTTTTAATAAGCAGTAGTTGTAAACTTAAGTAGGTATATTTTATACGTATATACTATTCTACCTAAGTATAGAAAAAAATTAAGAGAAACAGTATAATACAAATATGCTCTAAAAGGGGAGTTTCTGTTATATTATTCTATTTTTTTAAGTAGCCTCTATGTTTGTGTCCCACTGCTGGGCAAAGGCCTCCCCCAATTCAGTAAAGAGTTTTCTGTCCTGGGCCACCTCAGACCACTCCGGCAGATGGTTGTCGAGATCATCTCTCCACCGTCTTCTAGACCGGCCTCGATTTCGATGTCCGTCGTGTGGCACCCACAAGGTGGTGAGTTTCGCCCACCTATTCGGGTGCATTCGCCTGACATGACCAGGAGCTCTATTTTTGAATCACTCGTCTCGCGTCGAGCGTTCGATTTCTACTGATTTTCGTTCGATATACGAAATTCCGTATTTTTGAATCACTCGACTGCAACGAATGGTCCTTACCACTCGTCTCGTATGTCGATCGATAGATTAATTGTCAAAATTTGTGTTAATTTCAAATCGAGGAGTTTGTGCTTTTGTGCCGAATTGATTTTTTGTTTCGACATTTTCGAACAAAAACAAACCAAAGTAAAGTAATAATAACAATTATTTACGATCTATGACAGTGTTTTGTTTGTTTTGCAACAAAAAGCAAAGATTTTTCATCTTAACAGCCAATAAACGAAATATTTTACGTTCCGTTTCCGTTACGGTAGTTTCCGGTTTTTGTAATTTCTGCGTGGAACGGATAAAATACAATACTTCAAATTGTACTGGCAACACTTCCGGCGAACGATTCAAAAATACGGAAAAACGAGATCATGCGACTTAGAAGACGAGTGTGACTTATGTCGCATTCGACGATACAATTTCATACGAGTGATTCAAAAATAGATCTCCAGTCCAGGAGCTCTATTTTTGAATCACTCGTCTCGCGTCGAGCGCTCGATTTCTACTGATTTTCGTTCGACATACGGAATTCCGTATTTTTGAATCACTCGACTGCAACCACAGAGCATATAAACTGCAACGAATGGTCCTTACCACTCGTCTCGTATGTCGATCGATAGATTAATTGTCAAAATTTGTGTTAATTTCAAATCGAGGAGTTTGTGCTTTTGTGCCGAATTGATTTTTTGTTTCGACATTTTCGAACAAAAACAAACCAAAGTGTTATTATTTACGATATATGACTAGTGTTTTGTTTGTTTTGCAACTTAAGGCAAAGATTTTTCATCTAAACAGCCAATAAAACGAAATATTTTACGTTCCGTTTCCGTTACGGTAGTTTCCGGTTTTTGTAATTTCTGCGTGGAACGGATAAAATACAATACTTCAAATAGTACTGGCAACACTTCAGGCGAACGATTCAAAAATACGGAAAAACGAGTTCATGCGACTGAGAAGAGGAGTGTGACTTATGTCGCATTCGACGATACAATTTCATACGAGTGATTCAAAAATAGAGCTCCAGGAGATCGTTCGCCTGAAGTGTTGCCAGCACAATTTGAAATATTGTATTTTATCCGTTCTACGCAGAAATTACAAAAACCGGAAACTACCGTAACGGAAACGGAACGTAAAATATTTCGTTTTATTGGCTGTTTAGATAAAAAATCCTTGCCTTTAGTTGCAAAACAAACAAAACACTGTCATAGATCGTAAATAATAACACTTTGGTTTGTTTTTGTTCGAAAATGTCAAAACAAAAAATCAATTCGGCACAAAAGCACAAACTCCTCGATTTGAAATTAACACAAATTTTGACAATTAATCTATCGATCGACATACGAGACGAGTGGTAAGGACCATTCGTTGCAGTCGAGTGATTCAAAAATACGGAATTTCGTATGTCGAACGAAAATCAGTAGAAATCGAACGCTCGACGCGAGACGAGCTATTCAAAAATAGAGCTCCAGCTCCTCTTCAGTTTCGCCGTCTGGACACCCACATCGATTATTCGGGTCCTTGCGCGTAGTGTGGTATTTTGACGCGATCTACTCTCTATTTTTGTTGAATATTATTGTTGCTAAATTACTCACCAATACCTACTACGTAATATCAGCTGTTCCATACTAAATGATACTTGCTTCCGCTAGCTTATTACTAGTATTTAATAATACCTGCCGCGAGTTTCCAAATATTTATCATAAATGACCATATTTCATATCCATATTGAATATTGTCATACAACATGGGTCTCGTAAGTATACACGATATTAATTTAAACTTTTTAGCTTAACCACTTTTAGAGGAAAATATTCGACAATGACACACGGACATAGAGACAGATGAAAAACAAAGTGATCGCGTAAAGATTACGTTTTTGTTTTTGTGGTACGAAACCCAAAAATGCCTTTCTCGTGGAAATCCCCATCATCATTTACTTTTTGAATTGGTTGAATTTGTAGTATTGGTTAGGAAATCCGCCATACACAAACAACAAAATCTACGCTAGCACAATCTGCGTAAATACCTTCTGGGCCGAGTTTCATCAAACTACAATTCGTAGTTTCTTATGACAATTCGATGTATGTACAGTGCGTAGCAGTGTTGCTTTGCTATTCCGACTACCCGTCTTTCAGTTTCCATTTTTTTCTTTTCCATCAAAGGTTGTCTGGAAGAAATTACTTTTAGTAATAAGGCCGCCACTTGTACTGTACTGTTATTTTTTAAGTCTCTTATGTAATTCCTGGTGTACATGCAATAATAAAGAATAAGTATTCTATCTATCTAAATTGTTTATCTGTAGGTTAATCGACTATACATCGATTTGTAATAGTAAATCACGAATAGTCGTTTTATCAAACAGGCCCCGGGTTACGTCTTACAGTTCTACGTCATTATTAAAAAAACACAATTTTTCTAAAACTCTTTCCAAATGCACTTCAATAGTATCTTCTTCTTCTTCAGGCTATATTATGTAATCCACTGCTAGACATAGCCCTCCGCTAATGAGCGCCATAGCGCCCTGTCTTCAACTTGCCGCATCCAGCATCTGCCGGCAGTTTTTCGCAGTTCAATAGGTATGCTCAAGAGAAATACCAAATCATTTGAAGAGAGTTTTGAGACAACTTTTTTTTTATAATTTTAACATAATGCTATGTAAGTCTGCTTGTTACGGTTCACCGACAGATACACGCGGCGTTAGATGCAAGATACATAATATAGGAATAGAACTAGTTAGATGTATGCTTATTTAACTTCATGCAACTTTTGCCTGTGTGTTCGGAATACGCCTTCTGTGATACTCGGATTGATGAAGTGACTTAAGTGACTATGACTTTGTGGATTTATTAAGTTGTGTTACCGTCACACAGCTACCTATTCATCATCTTCAACATCGGCTTTCTGGAAGTAAACAATTTTTTTAGATATACTACTTGTCAAGAAATAAATTTATTGTCACCTATTGATAGACACATAGATAGATCATTTATTTACACAACACACATAATTGGGGGTGATGTTTGATTGATATAAAGGCCTAATTCGAGTATGAGAAAGCAACTGATAAATATCAACGGATTGTGTTCATGTAGACAATTAAATCGGATCTAAATGAACCTGGGATATCCATTGCGGGTTTCAGTCAATTACTAAGTACAGTCTGTTGGAATTTAGAATATACCTCGGGCTCTAGAGTAGTAGAGTAGGCTTCGGTTTATGCCGAAAGCACATGAGTGTAATACTACTTCTTGCTCTGCATAAATCTTTTCTACATTATTTTGAAAAGTTATGTAAAGTTAAGTGTCATATTATATATATTTATATATATATATATATATATATATATATATATATATATATATATATATATATATATATATATATATATATATATGCTTATGGCATTAAGTTCGCCGCATTGTACAATTTTATGGTGCAATAAAGTATTAATAATAGTTCCGATATTTCTATTACACGTCTATATCCGATTCTATCCGATAGTAGCCGAGGTATATTCTAAAAGCTAACAGACTGTACTTAGTAATTGACAAGGTAAGTTGTGAAAACACGCAATGGATATCTTCTAGAGTTCTATATCTGGCCTAGTGTAATTTGACGGTCGGCCTAAAGAATAATCGGTATTACTTATAAAAACTCGATCCCATCAACACTCCCAGAGGCGTTTGATCTATTCTGTGGTTAAGTCTTTTCCTTGTAATACCTATAAATTGCCCACAAGAGAGTCCTTAACTCAGCGTTTTAAGGAACTATGTTTTTATAAATAAGGCGAAAGTCGCGGTAGCGCCTTTTTTGTAACTAGTAGCTAAATCAGTTAGCGTGCCCATTGTGCTAATGGGTCATACAGGAGTAGCTCAGTCGGTAGAACAATGGGCTCGCAAGCTAGAGACCCAGGTTCGATCCCCAGTGCGGGCCAATGAATTTGTTTAATTTCAAACTTAGTACCTTTGCGAATTTGTAGTCGCAATACCACATGCTAACTGTGAAGGAAAACATCGTGAGGAAACCCGCGGCTCGGTTGGCTCCACACGTATTGACTAGTCTTTCCTGTCAGGTCTTCACTGATAGGTGCTGGGCCAGTCTTCACTATCTAAAACCATGTCCCAGGCACTGCAGCATCCGAGTGGTCTCTTCACATCTAGTGTGAGTGAAGATACCACTGGAAGGTGTATAAATCATCTCATTACGTAGATGCAGAGGTCAATGTGTGTGCTAGTGGGTCATATAGCTATAATAGTTTCGGATCATAGGTAATTGAACAAGTAAGAGGAAATAACAGGTAAGTCACAGATAGCTATACAGATAAGTCAACTTAGGCAAAGCTAAGTCATTGTCTGTAACGCTCGTTAATCGCTGGGTATGCATTTAAAGCTTCATGTGCTTTTGCCCATATCCAATTCAAGGTTTTAAATATCTATAAAGGGACAATACAAACAACTTTACTATTAGTACTACTCCAACTCTTCTATATTAAAGTTACCACCATGGCGCAATGACTCCCAATACAGAGTGTATCGAAATCTTTACATGTAGTCGAACTTGAGTTTGTGATGTGTTCAGTTTCCTCAGCGCTTGAAATTATGAAGCGGAGGGCACGCGTCGTAATTACTCTCTCTCTGAGAGAAGGCCTGTGCCCTGCATGTAAATGTTACGTTACGTTACGCTACGTTATGTTATGTTATGCAGTGGGACTTTTATATTATATAGGCTACTTAATAAAAAGTCACAACTAAATCCTGACAAGAGCTGTCTTTAATAACAACAATCGTACAGACAATGTCGTTACAAATATACCTATTCCCAGTAATAGAGCTTCATGTGAAACACTGGGGGAACTCAAACATAGAAACGAAGGTAGTCGTGGCATGTAAGGATCTAATAATATCAATGAATTCCACAATGTCACAGCCTCACGGCCTAGATAATTGCAAATGCATTGTGGTACAATGACAACTGCATGAACATAGCCATTTATTGCTGCTTCAAGTCTACGCGCGTACATACATCGAACCTTCTAGGCGTCAATGGTATGACAAAACACCTCACGTGACCCGACCATGTATCTGTCATGGTCTCGTACTGCACTAACAGAATTGAAGCCCAGGGAGCCAATTCTCACTAGCAAATAATTCGTATACGACTCTTAAGGCTTATGACTTGAATTCTACATAAAAAGTCGAGCGACAGCCAAAATCTGTATTTTGAAAGCCATTGAATTCGAATGAGAAAATAAATGTCTAATTACTCTGTCGAGTTATCTTATTTTTATGCGACAAATATCTAAGCCTTCGAATATTTTGCGTCTAGGCGACAATCGACTCCCAGGGCAATCAGTTAGCGCCAACAACGCGCGGAGAGCACCACTCATCACCTTTTTTCGTCCATGTAACTTGATATCCGATATTTTATAGGTGTCGTACCGTCCCCAAACCCGTTCTAAATGGTCCTGGCCTAGCCGGGAAATATCCAAGAGGTGAAATATGAGAGGTATACAATATAAAAAATAAGAATTGTACGATATTTGATATTATAAAGGGTTTATTATTTGATTAAATTTGCACTTCACGTGCTTACATCCGCATAACATCGGTCAATTTATTAAACACGTGTAGTTTTAAGCATTAAAAAATATCAATCAGCGCTTTGCATTACAGAAAAACCGTAAGATATATTTTTATTTAAAATTTTAATAAAATATTGTCTAAGGTCGTAGAAAAAAAGTGGTTATACTTATCAGATACTGTGCCTTTTAGAAATAACTCTGTATATGTAGGTAACAGCCGATATTTTTTTTCACCATTAGGAACCTTTTGCTAATTGCACCACCCTTTAGCAAAAGTTTATCCCCTCATTTACGGACACAGATGGGCATTTTATTACACCTTGTATTGGGAGAGTTCAAATAAAATCATATCAAATCAAATAATTTATTGTTTTGCCGTATTACAACAACAAAGACATCACTGGTACCTCCAATTACGCATAGTAATAGCTGTATCAGGAGGCACCACTCTTCCATATTACTTATCAGGGGATAAACCCAAGCCGAATGACAAATCCATCGGTTGGCTACATTGTGTATTTACGTCAAAGAAATACATATTACTATTAGTCGGTCGTCATTTACATAATAAGCTTTTCCTCAAATGAATCGTTCAAGCAGAGCTAGGTAAACCAATTTGTTGACCCTTCCCACCACAGATATCCTGAGCTTCCCACCTACCAATGCTCGGCAATATACAACCGTTTAAAAGTTGTTTGTTGTTTTAAGGATTCCGTGGTCAAGGAACGTGGTCAAGTTATAAGGAACCCTATAGGTTCGCCATGTCTATCCATCTGTACGTGGCCATGCTTAGAGACGATTAGTACTAGAAAACCGAAATTGGGCATTATGTAAACATATAGCTGGAGCCCGCGACTTTGCGCAGGATTACTATTTTGACTAGCTTATACCTATTAGCGTGGCGTAGAAAATGACTACATTATGACATTAAAATTATCACATAAATATTTTTGGGTCGCATTTGAAACATTTCGCGTATTATCTTTATAAATTGTAGCCCATGTGTTATTTTGATGTTTAAGCTATATTATTGTAAAGTTTCATTAAAACCCATTCAGTAGTTTTTACGTGAAAGAGTAACTTAAGAAACATCCATTCATCCATACTTACAAACTTTCGCGTTTATTAAATTAGTAAGATTAATTACGCAAACAAAACATTAAAATAAAATCGCCAACAAAATATTTTTTATGATTCATATCCCTACATACATACACGTACACCTAAATTAGGGATGATTTATTTTCCTCTATCCCATAGTGAATCGTGGTTGGTCTTTAGTGTGGGTGTAGGGAGAACAATTTTTCATTTCAAGGAAATTTCCATTTGCGAGATCCGTCTCTCGTCTAAACGGCTGTTTGCAAAAAATCTGAAAACGTGAAACAATCAGGGCAGTACCTACGCTTAAAAGGAAAACTATCACGGTTAACTACGCTTTACAAGTAAACAAGTAATATTCTACCAACTTATAAAAAGAAAATATCATAGAAATTCCGACGAAAATTACTTTTTAATTACGTGGTCGGCTTTTAACTCTTGCACTACCTTTTGAGCCACAATGTATAAGTACCTGGACGTCTACCCCGTCAGATTGACATTAGACGTTTCACATTTAACGATAGTTTCGTAGTCCCTAAGACCATTTCGCGAACATTGTAAGAATACTAGTCGAGTGATTTCCTGCAGTTAAGGTTATCGACCAACGAAAAACCGACCATAATTGGATGGCTAACAAGATTCATATCACGGCACGAATACACAACAAAACTAGACACAACCCCAATAATACAACCATTCGCCAGATTCACCGTTTGCGTTTTTAGTTCGACTACAGCAATTTAAATACCTACGCCAAGATTTTGTAAGACTTTGTAAAAGTCTATTTTAAAAACCTATTTAGAGGCTAAAAATTTCACCCATGCCGGGATTCGAACCCGCAACCTCTGGCTATCCGTGCCAGCGCTCTACCAATTCAGCCAATGGGCGACTCACGGCATCAGTGAAATTTCGAACCTCTCTACACTATTCTCTGTATTACGTACAGGCAGCGACATCTGACTTAAGCAAATTGCATTACTTACAGCCCCGACTACCTACTCTGCCGTGGTATGACAAAACACTGTATCTATAGATACAGTGTTTTGAAGTAACATGAATAATTCGATTCTCCGCCCTTAAGTACATGGCATGGTATCAAAAAAATGTGGAAAAAGTTTTAATAATACGTAAATCAGTCATAGTAAATAAGACTGTATAGCCAATATTATAGAGACCTGTTTTGACAAAATACTGTTTCTATAGATAGGTACCGTGTTTTGCCAAAACATGCTCGTGGTTTTTATGCCAAATAACTGTAGATGCAGTGTTTTGTCATACCAACTTTAAAACCTTTCCCTATTTGTTAAGATAAAAAGCGGGTATTCAGTGCGAAGATTCTAGATTTTCAATTAGAGTCTATAGTATACAAAAAATATAAATTAACTCGTTACGGCATAATTATGTGCACTATTATTTAACACATGTAAATTTTTTAAAGTAATCTGTTTTGATTTGACGTATCTATGCGGAATTCTCTTAACGAAATGTTTTTGGCGTTTTCTGGAAAATGCCTGTTTTTAAATTACAGTGTCTTGTCACGACACGGCAGTACTTTGCAGTTAGGTTTAACATCGGAACGATATCACTGTACCCACATGATTATACTATTTTTATTTTAATGCACTAACCCGTGCTAAGGAACAAATTTAAAAACCTATTTAGAGGCTAAAAATTTCACCCATGCCGGCTGGCACAGATAGCCAGAGGTTGCGGGTTCGAATCCCGGCATGGGTGAAATTTTTAGCCTCTAAATAGGTTTTTAAATTTGTTCCTTAGCACGGGTTAGTGCATTAAAATAAAAATAGTATAATCATGTGGGTACATTGATATCGTTCCGATGTTAAACCTAACTGCAAAGTAGGTAGTCGGGGCTGTAAGTAATGCAATTTGCTTAAGTCAGATGTCGCTGCCTGTACGTAATACAGAGAATAGTGTAAAGAGGTTCGAAATTTCATTGATGCCGTGAGTCGCCCATTGGCTCAATTGGTAGAGCGCTGGCACGGATAGCCAGAGGTTGCGGGTTCGAATCCCGGCATGGGTGAAATTTTTAGCCTCTAAATAGGTTTTTAAATTTGTTCCTTAGCACGGGTTAGTGCATTAAAATAAAAATAGTATAATCATGTGGGTACAGTGATATCGTTCCGATGTTAAACCTAACTGCAAAGTAGGTAGTCGGGGCTGTAAGTAATGCAATTTGCTTAAGTCAGATGTCGCTGCCTGTACGTAATACAGAGAATAGTGTAAAGAGGTTCGAAATTTCATTGATGCCGTGAGTCGCCCATTGGCTCAATTGGTAGAGCGCTGGCACGGATAGCCAGAGGTTGCGGGTTCGAATCCCGGCATGGGTGAAATTTTTAGCCTCTAAATAGGTTTTTAAATTTGTTCCTTAGCACGGGTTAGTGCATTATAATAAAAATAGTAAAGTCTATTTTATTAACGTAAGCGTTACCGAGACCTGGGTAAATAACAGATTGAAGTTGTAAAAATATTGTAAAATAAAGTAAAATGTCATATGTTTTTATTTCAGGAGCAGTGAGACTAAAAACAGTAGAAGCGGCGAAAAACACTTAGTAGACGAAAAATTGACACAGAGCTCTGAAGTAATAAACGTTTTTTTTAATGAGATTTAGAATTCAAATACAACATGGGTACCGGCAGCGTCGGACTGGCCACAGAGCCAGGGGGTATTTACCATCGGCTGGCCTGTGCGGTTGATTTTAGCATTTGTTCGCTTATGGCCAACTTAGCAAACTAGACCTCTGTGACGCCTTTCCAGCGCGACATCGCCGATCACGTGTTTATCACCGTTTCAAATGCGCAGCCTCGAGGTTTTAGTTTCAAAGCGGTTAAAATATTATTCTATGGTTCTTTTATATATAGTTACGTAATGTCGTTGACATTCAAATAGGAGTTTTGTAAAAAAGTTATACGCTGGAAACACTAAGTTTTAAAAGATATTCGAGTCCCTTAAGCTGATTTTAAAATTATTATACGCCGTGGCCGAGCAATTGAAACGCACACGATTCCCTCGCATGTTTCGTCAGATTGAACTTTGCGTAGAGGGGTTTCTCTAAAAATGTTTTAATTTTATTGGAAAGACCAAGTGAAAGATAAATATCTAAATTACCTTTTACTCCGATTGATAGTTTTTATAATACAACCTATTGAAAAGTAATTGTAGTTACACGAATCGAGTTCAAACTATGACGTCACTAGTTGCGTCTAATGCGGAATGCCTTGTATGAAGCATTTGAAAGAAGCTTATGAATATTTGCGTTATCTCGTATTTTAATGTGTCCACACACTTATTATAGATTTTTTTTTACTCAATACTCAATAATTTATTGCATTCCACAAGTATATACAGATGACATAGCTAAAAATATGGATCTTTGTGGACCCTGTAGGGCACGCAATATTATAAATTATAGTAGGCCTTTATAAATTAGGCCTATGACATTTTAATTCTAATTATATTGTACTATTATCAAACATTATTATAAACTATTTTAATATCACACATGCTTCTTAATAATTCTTATATACTTATTTTATATATGTCAATACAATTATTAAATCATTTCTTGTTAATAACCAATAAATTTCTATTACAATTAAGATTACTCTGTATTCATTATACTTCTTTTGTAGATTAGTTGAATGTATTATCTTCTAGGTATACCTCTATTTTATAATAACATCTTGTGATTAGTTCTTTTTTTAGTGCTTGATTGAATTGTTGATCATTGTGGATTTCTTTAAGGTAGTTTGGCAGCTTATTAAAGATTTTTATTGACGCTGACAATGCGCTGGTAGAGTGAAGCTTCATTCTTGAGTTAGGTAAAATTAATTTATTGTTATGTTTTGTTCTTAATGGCCTATTTGCTATGTCTTGTCTTCTTATATATAATTCGGGATATTTTCTTACAAATTTGCATATTTCTAATATATATAATGAAGGCACCGTGAGTATATCGTATTTTTGGAAATAGGGTTTGCAGCTATCTGTTTTACTAATATTTGCTATAATTCTGACAAGTTTTTTTGCTGCGTAAGAAGTACGGGAGCATCCGTACTGTTTCCCCACAGAACAATACCGTAACTTAACCATGAGTAGGCGTACGCGTAGTAGGTTACTATTACTGTTGCTGTGTTGGTAGTTTTTTTAACTTTACGTAATGCATAGGCAAAAGACGATAATTTTGATTTAATTTTTTGGACGTGAGCCTTCCAATTTATATGTTTGTCCACAATTAGTCCTAGTAATGAAAACTCGTTAGCTACGTCTAGTTTAATGTTATTATAAGAAAACTCTATATTTAGGGGGGATTTTTGGCGTGGATGAAAGGACATTATTTTGGTTTTTTGGAAGTTGATTTCGAGGTTGTGATCGGTAAGCCAATTATTAGTTTTGTCTATCATGGTAAAAAGTTTAGAATTTATATTTATATCGTTCTGACAGGATGTAAGAAGAGAAATATCCTCTGCGAACAGTATGCACGTATCATCAATATTCTTAGGAAGGTCATTGATGAATATCAGAAATAGCAAACATCCGAATACACTTCCTTGAGGAATAGAGGCGTTTATAACTTTGGCGTCTGATCTTATGTTTTGTTGCTGTTTTCATATTTGAAATATTCAATTTCTACCATTTGCTCTCTATCTTTTAAGTAAGTTGAAAACCAATTGTGAGCCAAGCCGCGTACTCCTATCCCATATAATTTATTTAATAATATATTATGTTGTACCTTGTCGTAAGCTTTCGAGCTTTGTCTAATAAAATTCCAATACCATATTTCTTGTTGTTTATTATATCTAGTACTGCCTGCATATATTTAAAAACCGCTGTGACTGTAGAACGTTTCTTGCGGAAGCCATATTGGCACTCGTTTAGAATATTGTATTTTTCGCAGAAAGAATACGAGTATACTCTATTAAACATAGCTCTTTCAAATATTTTAGATGCAGTGGAGAGTAGTGCTATAGGCCGGTAATTATTTGGATCCGTTTTATAATTTTTTTTGTGCATAGGTTTTATTATTGTATTTTTCAAGTAATCTGGAAAGGAGCCTTCTCGGAAAGATTGGTTAATGAGCATGGAAAATGGGACCGTTAGTTCATTTGCGCATTGCCTAATTAGTGATGGTGGTAGCTCGTCTACTCCATGGCTATTCTTATTATTTAAGTTCTTTATGATTTTGAATACTTCACGGCAGTCTATTGGCCGGAGGAACATCGAATTTTCTGTTGGATGTAAGATGGGTGCGTTTTGTTGGTCTGGGAATTTATTTTCACCTATGGATAAAAAATAGTTATTAAAGGTATTCGCTACGTGTTTCGGCTGTAGTATTTGTACATTTTCAGAGCGTAAAGAAAAAAAGAAAAATGCAACATTTTTCTTTTTTTATTTGTTTTTTCATTGATGATACTCCACATACATTTAGTTTTATTGTTAGTTTTTGAGATTCTGTTTATGTATTGGTTTTTTTTTGAGGTGGCTATTGTCCGTTTGAGTATTTTTTAACATATTTTGTTATTACTTAGGAGTTCCCTAGTTTAGGAGTCAGGACGCTACGAAGTATTATAAGAAAGCTGTGTACACATATTGAAAGTTACATTGTATGTTTTGTCAATAAATTACTTACTCACTCACTCACTCACTTACTTCCTTGTTTATTTTTTATTGCTATTATCTTTAGGAGTCTTTTATTTTTACAAGATTCTTTAATACCTGCCGTCAGCCAGTTATTTTTATAATTTGTTTTTATTTTGACCTTTGCTTCGGTATCGTTTTGTTTAAAATATCTTTCATAATACAATTAAAGGAATTGTAGTTTTCATTGATGCCTTTCTCTTGTTTTATTATTTCATCCCAATTTATTGTTTTAAGTTTTGATTTAAAATTATCTATATTTTTACTATGAAATAACCTTTTTTGTATTTGCCAATTAAGTTTTTATTGTTTTGAGGAAAATTCATTTTAATAATTGTACCCGCGTGATCTGAGAAGCCCAACTCTTTAACTATTACCTGCATTTGAATATTTCTGAAGTTAGTGAAGATTAAATCTAAGCACGTGGACGTTATTGGTGTAATATGAGTGGGTTCCTTTACGTGTTGTATATAGTTATATTCTGACATTAGATCCAAAAGTTGATTTGATCTTTTATTGTTTTTCAATAAGTCTTTTCTAAAATCTCCACCAATTATAATTTTTAAGCTAGAGTACTTTTTGTTTACGTATTGAAGTATTTGTTCTAATTGTTGGTAAAACAGTTCATCGTCTCTTCCGTTCCAGTACATTGTAATAATTAACATTTTGTCTTTGCATAATTCGGTGGCGCATACTTCTAATACGTATTCTATTGACATGTTTGTTATATCTAATCTATCTATTTGATCTTGCAAGAGGATACAAGTGCCTCCACCTTTCTTTGTTTCTCTACAATACGATGCGGCTATTTTATATCCGCTGAATTGTACTAGTTCTAATTTTTCTTTGGTTAGCCACGTTTCAGATATACATACAGCTTTATACGTAGGATATTGATATAAGAAGGCTTCCATCGTATCTCGCTTATTAAAAATGTTTTGTGTGTACTGAAATATTACTTCAAATTGTACGTCAGTATTTTCGAAATGTATGATTGTTTATTTGTTGTTCTTTTTGATGGTCTGAAGTGTTTCGCTTAACATTATCGTACATGTTTTCGGTGTTTGTGTTCTGGGAGTAAAGGTTTGGTTGGTTTCTAATGTTCGTATGTTTTCCCTCTATGTACAGTTGATTATTGCGTATTACTGCGTGTAGCCCCTTGCGTCTTGCTGTGATCATTTCTTGCGTTAATGATTTTCTATCATTCCTTGCTTTTTCATCAAGGTATTCAGAGACCGCTAGTGGGGTGCCTTGAAAATAAAATGCGTGATCTTTTATATATCTGGTCATTCTCTTGCTGATGAGCTCGACGACGAGGGGACGGTTTTTGTTTTGGGGTTCTTTTTTTATTATGATTTCTATGATATAAAAATAATGTCACTCCAATATTACTTTGATGCCAGTTTCCCATCTAAAAGCCCATTAATGTTTACAAAAATGATATGTCTCATTACTTACCATTTCTTTTGTTCATTAATATTAAATCACAATCAAAGTATTTTTATTCACAATAACAATAAACACAGAAACAGTGACTTTTAAGAAAATTAAAAATAGATTGCCATAGATTTTAGGACAAGGCATTAGTAGGTATGTACTACAAGGTAATCAATTGTACTTATTGGTAATTTCAACCTTTACCTTATTTCAGAACTACGCAACTGAGACACTCTGTAAGACTTCTAGAAATGAAAAGACATCTACTTACAAGTATAAATAACAGAAGGTTAGTAGGTTACTTGTGCCAACATCAATATCATTTGTGGTTATGAATCGTTTGTTTATGTTAATAAACCCTTTGAATTTGTCGTACTTAGGTGTACTTAGATATTCATTACCTACTTGTTAAGTAGGCATCACAAATACGTCGCCTCTGAGCCAATAAATAGAAGCTCATGACATCAAATAAAACAAAACTCGAAACTCGATTGTTTGCTTTTAAGTGTTCTATACTAAAGGAGGAGCGGAGATACACTTGTCACGCTATTTATTTGATGTAGCTAATACAGATTGTAGGCTAATTTTATTAATATAGCAAAACAATGTTCGCATAAAACTGTTCTTTCTTCTCGATTAAAGACAAAGACAGCCAACTTTTGCATAGCAAGTAGGGTTTGGACCTCGAATATACGCCTCTTTTACTAGTGGAATAATTTGCACTTTAGTATTCAATTTTTTTTAATATTGAATAGATATGCGTTTACCAACTATTTTCAACACTACCGGGAGCGGTATGGACAAAATTAGAGAATGCTGCCAACATACTTATTATCCATTAGGACTTATTTTCTCATCTCTTTTCATCACATTGAAGTCAAATATTTGATATGGTATCTGTGCGAAAATTTTAGAACAGTTGCGGCCCTTAGCTATGATTGTGATAGCCTGCTGTTACCATAGAACAGAGGCTATCCTAGATTGGGTCCAGGACAAGTGATTGTATTTAGTGGATGTAGTTTTCATTTTACTATGTATTATTTTTTGACAATTCCTCAATCCATACCAAAAACCAGCGCACCGTATGTATGTCTGTACATAAGCTTCTCACGGGCCCCGAGGCTTTTACACGACTACGCCAAAGGAGGGTCATGTCTTCCGATTGTATGTATTTTACATGTTTTTTCTTGAGAAGGCCCGGTAGCATAGCATGGATTGTTGAACTTTGACATACATATGAGATGCCAATGATAGAAAATATTAATAACACAGGTTTTGCTGGCAACAAATAAAATTTGCGACGAAACCAAATTGCGGATGTCAGCTATAGTAGATGTTAGGTAAAAGCCTCCAAAAAACTGAAAATAACAAATAACAATCAAAAACTATTGTCATATTTACTATTGGAGGATAACCTCCTAAGGCCTGACCATAAACTTTTATACAAATAAACGTTACGTTATAAACAAAAACACGATTGCTATGGTGTCTTAAGGCCTTATCGTCGGTATCAACCCTTGTATGTCCCCACTGCTGGGGCACGGGTCTCTTCCTGCATCACAGGAAGGTTAGGCCATTAAGGCCTTATCATGTCTGTTGAATTTTTAACTTCAGGAGGGTCCCTCCTTTCGTTCTTTTTTATGTTTGTTTTTCGCTGGAAGAAAATTCACATTAGCACTAAGGTCGTCTAGTGTATAAACATGTTTACTGTTCAAAATATTTTTTTCTACGAACCGTAGTTCCCCTAATGCATCAAAGTACTCAAGCGGATTTTGAACATTTTTTATTTCTCCGGTGGTGTGTGCTGCTGCTGTGTACGGGACCCTGAGAGCACGAGTTCTACCCGCGCTTGGCTGGTTTTTTTTTGTGGTTAGGTACCTCTCAACCGGTACCTCAGAAATACCTCTTATGATAAGCATAAGTAGGTAGGCTAACATCTTTATATAGGTATAAGCAATGCTTATACTTATGCTTATCAAGCATGTAGTCAGGCAATCAGCAAGAGTAGTAAATGCTACGGGCCCCGAGCATTTGGGGGCCCCTCGTGACAACGCTTTCTGATCGTAAAAAATATTGATCTGCTTTGCACAATTATTCATCTCTGATTATTACCAACTGCAATGGCGAACGTTCTTTCTTTCTTTGTTTAAAAGAGAATACGATTTGCTTAAAAAAGCCGATAGTATGATTAGTAATATTTCTAGCACAAATCATTCCAGAAAAGTTAATTGGTAATTGTAACAGTTTTATTTTATTTGTAAGGTACTTACAATAAACTAGATAATCTGAATCAAACTCCTTAATAGAATTAGCTTCAGGTCCCGCGCTATCTTAATCCGGCACTGCATGTAGTGTTTACTTCATCTCAAGATCTAAAGATTTTCGCATTTGCATACCTACGTGCGTGACTCTACGATCTAAAAATAGGGTTGTCTATTTCTTAATCAAGTGGCATTTCAAGCCGATATACTTTATCTGTGTGCCTCTAAGTTTTGGATCACGAAGTAAGTAGTAGCTCTAACATTTTCTGCAAAGTTCTCATAATCCGCCGTACATTTGTAAAAATGCCCTAAGACTGGGTATATTTCCGTCCTTGCCTGGTTCCCTAGGATAACTCAGGGTATCCTAGTTTGGGACCAGGACAAGTGATTGTCGACATCACATCACATTTTTCAGTCATGGAACGGTCGACTTAGAAAGTAGGGTATTTCTAACATAAAAATCTCGCAAAACTGAGGAACAGGCTTTCTCTGGGCTTTAATGATTGTGTGTCATATCACTAGGCTAAAGTAAAGTTACAATAAAAGCCTTCGAAGGAAGTAGAAAGCAAAAACAAAACAAGCATGTTAACAAAGAGTTGCTAGGTAGGTTCTTGAGGGGCATGCAACCAAAAGAGGAAGGGAAAAAGGGAAGTGAAAGGAAATAAATACCATATTGACGCAGTGACACTAAAGTTACTATACAAGGTCACGGTAAAAACGAAACCTTACCATACTCCCTAGTTCTCCAAGGATTGTGGTATATTATTTGGTACTTCTGTAAAGTGACGACAAAAGAATGGTTGCTACCTACAAGTAACGATTTCAAATTCAACTTGTAGTTAAACACCCCCCTTAACATATTGCTAACAATTTAAAATTCAAGCTATACACAAATTTGACATCATAGCAATATTTTAAGGCGATCCTTTGTCGATCATATGAATCTGATATAAAAGCTATAAATCAATTATTGCTTTTGCTTTACTAATATTGCTTTTGGATTTCCTTAACAAGGTACCAAGTTAAGAGCCTTTCTTGCATTAAATTTTAATCAGGTAAACTTATCAGGATAAATTTTAGTAGATATTGTCTCGGGGTCTTCCCAGAACCTCAGAGCAGTAAAAAAACCCGAGCGCTAAAAAGTCAAATAAACAATGTCGGTGACAATATATCAGAGGAATATGAAGACACAGAGAAAGAATATAGCATCCGCGCTTTTAATGTTTTTGTGACGTCGTACCATGCTTTAAAAAAGTCCGGTGAAACTTATGATGGTATTCCCTAGCTTCGTTTTTAACTCTTTTGTGACGTCTCGTACTGTGCTTTTAAACAGTCTGTCAGTCAGTTTGTTATGAGTCCTACAATATGATAAATGACGTCCATCATTTTATTTATCGTGACGTAATACTTATAAATCTTATAATGAATGATTGTCAAATTCATCTTTAATATAGAGTAACCTCTGGAAGCACTATAATCCTACGTAGAAGATTTTTAGAGCTAGAATATTTTGTGCATTTTTGTATGAAATAAACAGTTTAATTTTTTGTAAAATATTGACTGGTAGAAAACGTTATTTAGGATAAGGTACGTCCCTGTACCAAATATGTGTTTTGTGAAAAGAAGAATTTTAAAATATACCCAGTGACGCTCGCGTGACCAACTCATTTCAGTTGGCACCTTATATGCAATAATCTGTCGAACTATTTGGCCTTTAAACCTTATTGGAATGTTGTTTTATAGAGCTTTGGTGTTTTGTTTAAGGGGTAAAAATAAACAGAGATTAAACAAAACACCCAAAAGGACAAAATAACTTTTTAGTTATTTTGCCATTTGGTCTAAAGCAAAGGGCTTGCAATAAAAAAAAGGCCACCGCACGTTCCTGCCCCTAGTTTTTGACTAAACCCGTGCGTGATTAAGTATTTATTTGGCACCTTTTCCGTACCTTCTACAATCAATTGGACACGGGTTGGGGATCAGACGAGAAACGCCAATTCTATATTTCATTTCATTAAGCTTTTGTCTACGTGTAGACAATTTAAGAAATATGAATTCCTGTTATCAATTTCTGGACAATGATTGTACTTAAAAAATAGTTTATTTAGAATCAGTAAAATCTGAAAGAAATGTAAGTACATATCAGTAGTTTATTTACCTATTAGTTTAGTGAGCTTTATTAGATTAGAACTCTTTATATAGTTGTAATTATATAAGTTAATGTACACACTTACGTAAGTAAGTGAAGTGAAGTAAGTAAGTAAGAAGTGTAAGTGTGTATTATTACTTTATATTATTATTACTTTGTATATTTACTTTTTAACATGCTTCCTCTGATTGTAGTTAGAGATTTTTTTTGCATAATCGCCATAAATGGATGCAACTTGATTAAAAAACTGTTTCCACGCCTTCACCATCATTATGCAGGTTTAATATTTACTGAGGTTAAATCACGAGACAAGCAAGTTAACCTCGATAGTTAATTTAAAACAAATTCTAATGGACCAAAAATTTACAAGTAATGCAATTATCGACTAAAACGGAATCGTTCAGTGTTTGCTATTATATTGGACATAAATCAATGTTAAAACATGTAATCAATTGTAAAACGTACTTTACGCTCCAGCTAATGCAACTTGTTTGTCACTTTGGAGTGGTTTCAATTTAACGTATTATATCCTTAAAGCCAGTTTGATACACAACGAAACCAGATATTTTATACTGCGTAGTCGACTATGTATCAGCTTGGCCTGTTGATTAATTACTATTTATTATCTACATGGAAGTAATTTGCAGCACTTGTACCTATTGTAGATGACAACCTATAAATACTTCTACACACTCGACATTCCTTGCATCAACCCTCAGAAATAATTTCTATGTTATCTCGTTACGTAATTCGCATGCTAATATTTAAAAAATGTTATAATAGTTATGTAAGTGTATAGGTAACTGCTGTTGCGCAACAAGGTACATCTGCGCTTGAACTTGTGCTGCATGTCGGTGACTGGACGGTTTCACATTGGAACGTAACGACACATTTAGTTTTGTACATTTAGTATGGCCTTGTCCGGAAAAAAATGTCATGGAGTTACCGTTATTGTCCGATGGGAAACCACTAGTGAGCGTGAACGATCGCGTACGGCAAACGTGTGGCGGCGCGGCTGCTGAGGAGGGCCCGCACCTAGCCGCGGGTGCTCCGGCACCCTTGACCGCTCAGTCGGCGCGCGGCTCTCACCTCACATCCTCGTGTCCAGCCACTGCACTCGCCGCCGCCCAAGCCATGCGCCGTAGCTGGACGCTCGTCACCCGCCACTGCCCCACGACATCGCGAACCTCGCGCCGAAGACCGATAGTTTAATTTAAAAGTGCCATTGTGACCTTTCAGTGCTTGAGACATAAAGATGAAGTCGAGAAGTGAACACTTGTGCCCGGCTCAGCCTCAGCTTCCGAACCCTAGCTGTGTGCCCTTGTTGGGCGATCAACGGATACAAGCGACAAGTAGGTGGTGCACAGGTTTATAGTGACTTGTTAACAAAACTATTAGTAAATGGTTATTAATGAAACATAAAACAAGACTGCCAGTTTAGTTATGAACTTGATGTTTTCCGAGATGACTTATGCATACGAACCACCATAATTACCTACCTACCTAAACTTTTAGATCGGTTCAAGCATTTTGATATTGTGTTGGTGCAAAGAATATATACACATATGAACCCTCTAAATAAACAAGTACGTTTACTGTACGCTTCATAAAAATCGTCGTGTTAATGAAATTAAGTGGTTCAGTTCGGAAACATGAAAAAGATACTGGCTTCAACTGTGCGTACTGCTTGGACCGGTAATTAATGTAGTGTTATGCACAAGCGACAGCAAATCAATCGTTACATTTTTGTTGCAAAGTTGCCCTTGACGTGACTGATTAAAGTCTACGTATGTAAAGGTTAATGTGCTGTCAAGTGTAAGCAGCGTACCTAGTGCGTCCACGAATGAAAAATAGATATTGCCTTGCATTCGAACGTGTTGAAGTCCTTAAGATTGTAGCTTCAAGTAACGTAAACAAGCAACACGATACATAGAATTATATTGAACCACTCTTTACACTGGCTCTAAGGTAGATTATGCAAACCTGCTTCACAACTTTGAGGGTCGAAATCAAACCTGTTCCAGAATTCCAGCAGGCTAAAATTAAAAGCACAAAAAGGATAAAGAATAACGAATTAGTTAGAATGCAAAATGTGCGAAATAAAAACCAGGTTCGACCCATCCATAATTTTAAGCCGAGAATAAATCAAAAACTCGAAATACCACTCGCGTGACTTCGGCTTAGAATTAATAATTATTGAACATTTAGAGACAATTCAACTTTTCTTCAAAGTTTTCTTCGTGGATAGTTTCTAAGAAAAGTCTTGTGACGACCTAATATTTTTTTTTTGTTATTCCCAAGTTGTAAGCATGAGCAAACCTTGATTCGTATCCTCTAACTAAATAATATATTGCTAAAATGTCATTGAGATCTGGAATGTCGTTTGTGAATTAAAACCAACTACTTACTTTTGGTTGGCCATTGCTCCGTGGGGGGCGCATTTATTTTGATACATTTGTTTTTACGATAGACCCAAAGCAAAAAAAGCATATTTTTTACCGACTTCAAAAAAGGAGGATGTTATCAATTCAAAGTTTTCTTGAGCAGAAAAATTCTGACTTGAAGTTCAATTACAGTCAGACGGACGGAGTTCAACAGGAGTGATTTATTCAACTAGAAACCTCTTAGACTCGGCCATTGCACTGAAAATAAAGTAAAGCTCCAGTTATAGAGATAAACTTAAAAGAAAAGGGGTGTATTCAATTGCCTAAAATAAAATATACCTATAGATTCCCGACCATAACTACTATCTAATAAAATTAATGGTTTACTTACTCTATAATTTTAAGGATAGTAAAATTGTTTCCTATTGTCTTTACCGGGCGCGGCGGTAGCCCAATGGGTAAAACAATGTCCGACGAGAAAGCCAGGTTCGATTCCCTATGCGAGAATGTACCAACAACTTTGTTTTTTAGGTTATGTACATTTTTGAAGTTATAGTAGCAATACCACTCGCTAACGTTGAAGAAAAACATCGTAAGGGGACCTGTGTGTCTGGGGTGTTTAAATACCTCAGCACTTGTAATTTCCAATGCGGTGGGCGCGCGTGGGCCGAGTGAAGTCTGCGAGAAGGCCTGTGCCCCGCGTTCAGAGGCTAATAAAAAAAATCAATAACCGCTAAGTCTGAGGAGACATACCTATCTGGTAGTGTCAAAGATGCAGATTAAGCATGTAAAAGTTGCTTTTGTTAACATTGTGTACTTATTAATTACTCTTTGAATTTGAATTCGACGGGTAAAGAAATTTTAGGTATGGGAGTAATATGAAATAAGCCTGGACATGATACTCTTGTACAATGTAAATTTGTGGGGTGGGCGGAATACCCTTAGAAAAACTCTAGAGGAAAATTAAGTTCTGACGTGTTGATGCACCACACGCTTGAAATCAGTAATCCCCGGTGGGCACGCGTGGTGTTGAAGCCTCGCTATATCAAGGAGTACAGAGTGGGTCAGGTCAAGTTCTCGGCCAGCCCGTGTATACCTCAATTTATTTGACTCTCTGTAGGTACATTTCTTACTTATGATAATTATATGAGTTTCTCTCTCTCTCCAAAAGAAATTATTTCTTATATATTTTTTTTAATGCACTAACCCGTGCTAAGGACAATTTGAAAACCTATTTCTGGGTGATAAAATGGTATAAATGATATAAATGGGTGAGTCCCCATTAGCTCAGTTGGAAAGAGCGCTGGCTCGGATAGCCAGAGGTCGCGGGTTCGAATCCCGGCATGGGTGGAATTTTTAGCCTCTAAATCATGTGGGTACCGCGATATCATTTCGATGTAAAACCTAACTGCAAAGTAGGTACTCGGGGCTGCAAGTGATGCAAATTACTTCAGCCAGATGTCGTTGCCTGTACGTAATACAGAGAATATTGTAAATAGGTTCAAAATTTCACTGATTCCGGTGAGTCGCCCATTAGCTCAGTTGGAAAGAGCGCTGGCACGGATAGCCAGAGGTCGCGGGTTCGAATCCCGGCATGGGTGGAATTTTTAGCCTCTAAATAGGTTTTTAAATTATTTCTTGTCACAAACAATTTACAGTCTGTTAGCTTTTAGAATAAGTATGATATAATAGGGCTCTAGAGGAGGCTTCGGTTTTCGCCGAAAGCACACGAGTGTAATAATACTTTCTGCTCTGTGTAAAACTTTTCTTTACTTTTTTAATAAGTTATTTAAAATTAAGTGTAATATTAGTTCCGATATTTCTATTACATGAATATATCCGATAGTAGCCGAGGTTTAAACTAAAAGCTAACAGACTGTAAACGGCTACGTTAAGCCGCCGCCCTATCTATTCTTAGGGTTAGGCGATTTGGGGTGCTAAGATCTTTCTTATAAATAACTAAATTATTATTCGACTAAAGCTCAAAAAGGTGCATGTTTCGTAGAAGTCACATTCCGCGTCCCCACAAATGAGACCTGAAATACGTCCATGCAAAGTCAATGTCAATTGGTTAAGTAATATGTCGGGCATTATATAATACCCGGCAGATATATTGAACAAAAATCCACGCAGGATACCCTTATGATGGTCACTTATGAACAAATATATTTTCTTTATTTGTTAATTTCGCTAAAATTTGAAGAATCCTTAGTCACTTCATATAAAACGTCCCTTGCTAGTGAGACCCAAGTATAGTACCTATCATCTAGTTTGTCCTGCTGAGAAGTCGAACGTTTTAAATGTAAGATCTATGGGGTATTAATAAAATTTACCAGTCCTTTCCGAAACCCTCGTAGGTTTTCTCTGTAATATTACCACATATTACGATCATTTTTCCAAAGGATCAATGACTGGGTAATTCGTTTATTTCAATATTTTATCATTTTTATTATGCTATGCCACAAGTACAAACACATTTATACAAAACTTTTGGAAACACTACCCTACACTAGCTATTGACTAACTGGAAAGGAAGAGCCGAAGATCGGACTCAGTGGCGTGTCTTTGGATAGGCCTAGGACAGAGACATCGGGTGATTATGTTGATGATGATGAAGATGACATATTCCTAACTTAATTCCGGAAGCACTTATTTACTCGTATAGCCTTCGACTAACAGCGAAAACTGGTCGGACTCTTGCGACATAAATTCAGGTAAATGATTCCGGAATTAAGTTAAGAACATATTTTATGTAACACAATTGCAGTCTCAGTGAATTTCGTACCGCCTATGGTGAATAAGATGGGAATTTTTGTGTGCCATGAATAATATCATGTCACAAACACTTTATTAAACAAAACCTGTTAACTTGTTATTCTGTTTATATAATCTGTGGATAAATAAAAAAATATTCTTCTTTTTCTTCTTCAGGCTATATTATGTAGTCCACTGCTGGACATAGCCCTCCCCTAATGAGCACCATAGCGCCCTGTCTTCAGCTTGCCGCATCCAGCATCTGCCGGCAATTTTTCGCACATCGTCATCCCACCTGGTCGGAGGGCGTCCTACACTACGTTTGCCGAGTCGCGGTCTCCACTCAAGAACACGTTTACTCCTCAGATCATTCCAACAACGGTTGTCGGTTCTTCGCGAGATATGGCCCGCCCACTGCCACTTCAGCTTGCTGATTCTCTGAGCTATGTCGATAACTTTGGTTCTCTGTCGGATGCATTCGTTACGAATCCTATCCTTTAGAGAAACTCCGAGCATAGTTCTCTCCATAGCTCGCTGAGCGACTTTGAACTGGTGGACCAGCTCTTTCGTGAGTGTCCATGTCTCGGCTCCGTAGGTCATCACAGGTAGGATGCACTGATTGAAAACTTTCGTTTTCAAGCATTGCGGTATGGATGACGAGAAGACTCGGCGTAGTTTCCCAAACGCTGCCCAGTCCAGCTGGATCCTCCTCGTGATCTCCTTCTTGAAATTGTTTTTACCTAACTGCAAAATCTGCCCGAGGTAAGTGTATTCAGAAACGATTTTGAGAAGGTGACCATGTACTACGATCGGTCCCTGAAAAAATATTAAATCAATGAAATCAATTTGTTACCACGTAAAGAATTAACATTCAGTCTGAATGTCAATGTAAAATGTAAGCCGCTGCCTTCGGGCCGTAGTGCAGAGGAGAAAAAGGCAGCGGGTAAAAGACTCCACTCTGACCATCTTTTCTCAAGTCCTCTTAAACCTAATACATCAGTTGCCACTTATACGTATGATAAGATTTCAGGATTGCCATCAATAACTTCAAGTGCCCAAGCATTAGTTAAAATTGTCTTACAAAAGCAGGGAAAACATAAATGCTGTGGCCAGCACTCGGACGCCACAAACAGACGTACGAACAGCATTCGTTCACGAGCATAACGCAGTGGTCAGCCATCGTCAGTCTCAACCATTTTGGAGGGTTATTCCACTAATCCCCATTGAAAATCCACATTGATGGGGATTTGTGAACTTTTTGTTCAATAATCCCCATTGCCTATACTAAAATACGCTAATGGGGATTAAGGAACAAAAAGTTCACAAATCCCCATCAATGGGGATTTTCAATGGGGATTAGTGGAACAACCCATTTTGGAGGGAGATAGAATACCCGGCCACCACGCCACCACCTTTAGCAAACGTGCAGATTAAATTCTTGTCAGTTATGGAACGTATCATACAGTTATTAATATGCAAAGTACACTCTTTGTAAAATAAAATATGTTTTAACTAAAAATAAAATCGCAGTGAAATTGGTTTAAAACCAAGGGCTTCCATCGTTTATATAGGTAGTCGTCTGTTCTATAATAGGCATTTTTACATGATGACATGTTCTAGAATTTTGTTCCTACCTTGGCTAAGCGGAATTTAGAATAAAGCAACCTTTATCCTAATGTTAGAAATATAAATCTGGTCTAGGCGGAATCTATTGCTAGGTACGAATTGCGCTTGTCTGATTGTATTTGTAAACATATATGTAATATATATGTAATATATATGTATATTAGTAATTGTGGCATCAGCGGCACGGGCTCTCAAACAAACTATTGTCTCGTTCTTAGCTCGTGAGGGGCGTCACGAATCGATGTGAATTCCGGTGAGCGTAAACACATGTCACATGGTCCAGAGCGACGGAATAGACCAGTAACGGCTAAACATTGCCTGGGCACATTTGCATTTTGTTCGAGCTGAGACAGTATTCAATGTACATTGCGTAGCCGTGTCTTCTTGCATGTTAATCTGTGGGTTGAGTGACTTTAATACATACCTTCCATGCAGCATAATCACCGTCCCGCCCTTCTATAACACAACCTTCCACTCTATCTAGTTAAGCATTGCAGACGACTCCAAAGTGTCAAAATATGTATACATTTGACGGCTGGAGTAGCTTAAAAAAATTAAAAATCAACGTCACCCAATTCAGTGGATACTTACATAATGGAACCCCTGGTTCCAAACTAAAGATACCCTGTGCTGCGGTTACAAGGCAAGGACATGAATTACCTGGAAATACACGCAGGCTAAGGTCATTTGTACAAATATACGGCGGCCCCCAGTGGAAATCGAACCTATGACCTTCGGCATGCTAATCAGACGTAGTACCGCTAGACAATTGAGGCAGTCTTAGCAAGCCTAAGCAAGGTACATCGAATTGCCTGAGTAAACAATGAATTGTAGTTCTATGAAAGAGGCCCCTGATTGGAAAATATAAGGATTAAGACAACGGCTAAGTGCGAGTCGCACTCGAGAATTGAAGGTTCTGTACCACCCCACCATTACATATTCCCCAAAAATGTGTCGTCTTTCATTCCCTTCGGGGTTCTTGCCGATTTTTCTTTAAGAAGGCGCCTAATGAGGCGATTCCCATAATAACAGCGATATCGACCCTTGTATGTCCCCACTGAAGACTTTCAGAGATGGAGAAAAAAGTTCGACTTTTCATTGGACGTGAGCAAATAAGACTTAATTAGGAACCTCCACTAATAATATTTAATACAATTAATGCATATTTTTGATAAAATATAGCGTAATATATTTTATCAAAAATATGGTGTAATTTGGGTAATTTGGTGAGGTTTTGATGAAGAATTTCAGAGTAGGAAATTGAGAACTTCAAATTTTTATGTATAGTTCTATTATCAGCTGCAACACTTTGAATATTAAGAGTCAGATGACGAATAACCTAATAATACTTAGATGTGAGGTACCGTTGCATCTATAAATTCAGAATTTAAGTCAAAATTAAGGGAATAATAACCACTTCAGTATCTTTGTGTAAATTTACGGCATCGTTATTAGTCCCTTAGCCTCAGTTTTACAATTTTCAAATAAAGTTTCAGATAAGCTATCCGCAACCAGGGCTGCCGTTCGTTCTAAATTTAAACAAATATTCCTATATTGCGTGTGTTCGTTTATGGCTTCAAATTTAGAACAAACGGCAGCCCTGGTTGCGGATAGCTTATCCGGAACTTTATCTGCAGATTGTGAAACAGACCCTTAATACGAGGGCTGCTACTTATGTATGCGGAATAGAAAAAATAAACGAATGTATAGAGCTAAATATGCTTTTATTGTTTTTCAAAGTATTCTCCACTATGATCGATGCACTTTTGCATTCGATGAAACCAATTTGTAAAACACTTTTTCCACTCTGATTGAGGTATCTCCAAAACGTGCTGTTTGAACGCATCTACGGCATCTTCACGGGTCGAAAATCGTTGACCACGTAATTTATTCTTTACATTTGGGAATAAATAGAAATCATTGGGAGCCAAATCAGAGCTGTACGGTGGATGACCCATCAATTCTATTTTTTGACCATCCAAAAATGTGGTTGTTTCCTGAGATGTATGACAGCTGGCATTGTCATGGTGAAGTATGATTCTGCGTCGCTGGTTGTTTTGGCGTATTTCTTCAAATACTTCCGGCCAACAAATGGTCGTGTACAACTCCGAATTAACCGTTCTGCGATTCTCCAATGGTATTGTAGCCACATGGCCATTAATACCAAAAAAGCAGGCCACAATTTGCTTTACAGTGCTTTTTGCACGAGCCCTTTCGTAGGGTTCGGCTCATTTTGAAACACCCAAACTGTTGATTGTTGTTTAGTTTCGGGATCGTACGCGTAGATCCAGGATTCGTCACCTGTGTAGATATTATAATATAAACAGATTTTGAGTCGCCTCCATTGAATTTTTTTAAAGTTTTCTTGCACCATTGGACGCAAGCATCTTTTTGATTCTGAGTTAAGTTGCAAAAATGTCAGTTTCTCTATCGAGTTCGAGATGTGCCCGAGATGTCTCGACTTTAGCATGGCCATCGCGATCGAGATGGAGAAGACCGAGACATGTCTACAAGCAGTAGCATGGTGACGCTGCCGAGATAATTTTTTTTTGATTGATTGATTAACAATTTATTTACAAAAGACACACACACGTATATAAAGTGAAGCCATAAGAATCTGGTTACAAGTCACAGCACGAAGAAATAATAAACAAACAAAACAGTAGCATTGGTACATGAAAAGCGAAACACACAGACAACTAGCCATACACAGTACGGCAATAATTTCGGTCGTGATAGACACTAATTTTGACATATGCGACCGACACATGTCTGGTACCCACGGAAGTGAAGACAAGGCCTCGAAAAATATATATTTGACAGAAAAATTACAAATTCTTTAAATGTTTAATTCTTTAAATTCTTTAACTTTTTGATAGACAAGACCGCACTCTTCGGGCTATCTCGAGTCTCGGTTGCCATGTTGGGACTTTAGACTCGGCAAGTCTCTCACTCGACATCGATAGAGAGTCAAAACGTCCATGCTAACCGAACTGAATAGCCTCTATCTCGCGATACGTAACATGGCGGTCTTTGCATTATTAGTTTTCGCACAGCTTCAATATTTTGTGGCACAACCACCGATTTCAGGCGACCTTCTTTAACTTCGTCCGTGAGCTTACTGCGCCCGCGATTAAACTCACTAAACCGTGATACACAGTCGTTTTTGATGGAACTTCACCAACAAAAGTCGAAGTTAATTGATCTACGCACTGTTGTTGCGTTAAACCACGTCGAAAATCGTAATATAGCACGAATATTTTCACGAGTGAGTTCCATTTTTTCAGCGATATGACATTTTAAACCCAACAAAAACAAAACTCTAACGTATATAAGAGATAAATATTAGCGGCCAGTATTTAAAAAAAAGAACGAATTTGACCATGGAGGTCAGACATTGCGTTTAAAATTATTGGAATCCCAGATTCCGCATACATAAGTAGCAGCCTATGTAAAACATATATTAAAGTCACAATATCTATTCACTAAAAAAAGGTGATTTTTTTTAAAATAAAACATAAAAACCGACTTCTGTACACTAAGGCACTAAAACGCAGAAATAATTTAAGCGAATATGACCCATAAATCCAAAATTCGTATATATTTAGGTATTGTAGGAGCATATCTTGAAGTCGGTGCCCAAAATGTATGTGCTGGTCTGGAATTTGGCACCGACTCCAAGATAGACTTCTACATTGTCATTGACATCTGGAATATCGTTTGTGAATTAAAACCAACTACGTTTGGGTGGCAATTGCCCCGGAAGGGGGGGGGGGGCGCCTTTTATTTTGATACATTTGTTTTAACGATAGACCCAAAGCAAGAAAAACATAATTTGTATTCTCAAAGTGTGAGGTGAGCACTATAAATTGCAGAACCTGTGCGTGGCCGATAACGTTATTACACCAATATTGTAAATAACACAAAGTAACGAGGTTTGCTGAAAGAAATCTCTTACAAAGATAAGCTCGCCTTTGTGTATGTTATTTCTTACGTACTGTATGTTTGTCCTGTTCAATACTTCGTGTGCAGTAAAGTATATTAATAATAATACATTAACGATTCAATTTTTACTAGTGATATTTGGCGTACAGTAAACGTGAATGAATGAAATGAAATGAAAATGTTTTTTTTTTTTTTTGAAATGAAAATGTTTATAAATATTCTGTTAGAGTCCTAAGATTAGGAGTTAGCTTACTTACACTAAGTGCAACTCTGATGTCTATGCTAGGTAAGAACCTGTGATACAGACATCAGTTTTTCTCATTTGTAGCAAAAATACAATTAAAGACGGTCCTGTGTGTTACAAACAGAGTACCTAGTTGTTTCCATCAAGAAAAATAATGAAAAACATAACATGTAGTGGCTAAAATTAAAATTACAGCAAATTGCAAAAAAAAATAAAATATTTAAATCAAGTGCTGCATATGAGATAGATATTATGGAATATTAAGGCGCTACAGGGTGCTAACTAGCACGATCAATAAAATAAAAATCATAACTTGTTTTAAATACGTTTTTATTCAAAAAGAGGTTATCATAAATAAATCTTAACTACTGTGACACCTATTTTTAAAACCACTCTAGTCTACCTTGGATCAGCAACCTAGGACTTTAGTTGATTTCCCCTAAAAACGTTCCGATTGGCGGAAATTGATTAAAGTCGAATTGGTTGTTCTAGGTTCTACACTATAGATTCTAAAAATAGTTAAAATTTCTGAACTTGAGAAACTTTTATATCTTAAAGTTTCTCGGATGGACTTGATTATAAAACAAGTTATGTTTTTTTTCTATTGGTGGCGCTAGTTAGCACCCCGAAGCGACTTATAGCACAACGGGGTGCTAACTCAAAAGCAGTGGATATCATAAATCTCAACAACTGTGACCACTATTTTTAGAACCTACCGTCTAGAACCTTGCATCAACAACCTAGGACTTTAATCGATTTTCGCTAAAAAACGACCGTTTTTGGCCAAATTGCTTTAAAATCCTACATTCCTGGACTTAGGTTCTTGTCAGTAGGTAGATTCTACAAAGACCTACTATTTTTATGATATTCAGTTTTTTCAGACTATGATTTAACACCAAATCACTAAAATGACAAAAATAAAAAAAAACAACTAACATCCCGACTACTGAGCATTGCGAGGTTGGTCCCGCCTATTATAGTTTCGCCATGTTCGTCCGTTCGTTCGTCCGTCTGTCTGTTCGTCCGTCCATCCGTCCGTCGATTGAACCCGTCTGTATGCCCTTCCCTACGTCCGTGCGTCCGTCCGCCCGTCCGTCCGTCGACTGGACCCGTCTGTATGCCTGTCCCTCCGTCCGTTCGTCCATCCGCCCGTCCCTCCGTCCATACGTCCATCCGCCCGTCCGTCCGTCCGACCATCCGTCCGTCGATTGGATCCGCCTGTAAGCCCGTCTCGCCGTCCGTTCGTCCGTCCGCAAAGCTCCGTCCGTACGTCCATGCGCCCGTCCGTCCGTCTGTGTTTGTCTGTCTGCCTGTCCGTAGAATTACGTATGTAGAAAGACTATGAATCTGAAATTTGGCATTGACATATTATGTACAGTGCGATGCACAGACGAAAAGTTTGAAAAATTTTTTTAAAAAAATGTTAGTGTACATCTAAATTAGGTGTGCTCTTTTTTACTCGACTGCACCACAGTCTGGGGTATCTTAAAAGTAGTGTAGATAATGACAAGATAATATTTTGATTTAGGGTTCCGTTTGCGAATATTAAGCTATAAAGCGTATTTTTTTTTGTTCAGAGGCGTCCCTCCCCTTCTCTTCTGGCTAAATATTTTTTTACTGTAAAAAGTACACTCTTTACCTTATTGCATCAGTCATCATTATTTATTAAATATAAAAGAAAAGTGTTTAATTAAAATACCAACATAGCAATACAATTTTTACACGGAAATTAAATGCTTTTATTACGTGGGGTGTTGCCAACCTTGGGTTTGAGGTTTGAGCGACTCATTCAAAAAGATGAATTCTAACATTCTGTTTTATTGTTGGTTACACGAATGTTGTTTTTCTCTTTTTCATAATTTTGGCTTATTTTTCGGACTTATTCTTGTTGTTTATACGCGAGTTTGACTATTGTTTACCTGGTCTTCGTTTTCGGATCACCTGCTTGCCTGAGTTTTGTCACTATGTACCTATACCAGTCCTGAACCGGCACGTTTAAGTTTACAAAACTTCTTATAATTAATAAGCAATAAAGCCGCCAACTGTATTGTACCTTTGTAATTATTTTATGTTTTGTTTTTCATTGTGTCAAGAATATTCTTATCTTATCTTAATGTCCAAGATGAGTGACGACGACGATGATGATGATGACAATATATCCGACATGGGTAGATGCAGTTTGTGCTTTACTTCCAACATGCAAACCGTGTTTATACACGACTGCGGTCAAATTTAGAATGGAACAAGACATTGCGCCATATAATTATAGCCGTCATTTATCACGACCTTTAAAAAATAAACTTGTATTGATAACCACATAAAGTACGTCAACAAATGTGATGGATTGTAATGGTTTGTGATCTCGGCCCATGTCAAATTGTCGTTATGGATCGAATTTGAAAAAAGACTTTACTGATAACGAGTTTTCCGGCTACAGCAGCGAATCACTGAAATATTTGTAATCTGTAAAAAATAATGAAGAAGATACTGTTTTATTGTCGAGATCAGTTTGAAGTTATACAATCACAGCCCTTTTGAGCTACAAAAAACAGTGAATAATTTAAATTTTCCGTCTCTTATGTCTCTTTGTTCACTAGTGTAGCCTAACAGTCTTATAATAATATATAAATACACGGTTCCTCAAAAACACTCCGCAGAGGCAGTTTATTTAGTCTGTGGTTAGGGTTTTCCCTTGTGAAATCGCCACCACATATTAATTATAATCAGGGTTTTTCGAATGTTTTAAGAAATAGTATTTTTACATAAGACCGTTAGTCAATTAAGAAGATGGTGGCGTCTTACTGTTATTTCCCCAGACTTGATTTTTATCTTCCAAAACGTTCAAATCTGAAAGTCAGGAATTACGTCTTAGAAAGTGTAAAAGTTCATACATAAATCCATGCACGAATATCCTAATTTAGTTTATTTTATGACTAGTTTTGTACTGTATTTCTTAGATTTATATTTGTCGAAATATCGGGGCTTACATAATTGTGTTCGCGATATAATTTAAGAGCTCATGAATTTTAATACACTCATCTTATGTGGCACGTAGTTATGACATCTATAGATTACGAGTAGTTACCTACATTGTATAGCGGTTATTCATCAATATGTCAAGTGATTCATTGCTTTAGCTAAAATATAGGGGTAATTGATTGGTTATTAGTATGATGTTTTGTATAAATAGAAACCAGTACCACAAACCACATAGTCCTACAAAGATTGTAGGCAAGTATGCGCAAATTCTACTCTACGTATTTTTTAGGCTACGTTGTAAGTACGTTTTAATTTTGCCTGCGGAATCAACGGCAAGATATGATGTTCCAAGCCGAATATTTGATGCATATTTTTGCAGAAATGCATCTACTGTCGTACTGAACAGCTCCTATATTACGAGCACTAGATCCTGAATGATTCCAGTCGTCTATATGTCGAATTCCATACAAATTACTGCCGCAAAGGTCAGGGTTAATACAGAATTTGGTGCCTGTTATAATTAGGCCTTGTTCTTCATAAAGTTCTTATAAAAATAATGAACACTTTAAATTTCAAGGCGGAAATAATTTAAAAAATCGGAACGTTTACAAATAAAATGTAAATATCGACTTAGTAACACGCAGTACATACTAGAGTAATAGAAATTATTTAAATATGACCTTTATATTTGATGTAGCCATTGTACAAGTATTATACTCGTAGTTTGGAGCCGGTGCTAAGTTTCATGCACAATGCCTAAATCGAGTTTAAAGGCCATATTCGTTTAAATTATTAGTCTGTTTCAGGTGCAGTAATGTATTAAAATCGGTTTATATTTTTCATTCAAAAATTTTGATTTTACGGGAATAATCACGATGACTCCGCAAAATCATGTTTTCCGAAAGCCGATAAAAAACAACCAATTCGCTTCAAGTGCGCCTTTAAAATTTGAGAGTTCCCTTGATTTCTCCAATATCTTATTATCAAAATCCCAGTTTGGTGATTATGGAATCACCTGTGAAGTCTACACTTGAAACCAAAAGAAATTTCCAAATTGGTTCACGCGTGTTTGAGTAATCGAGATATAACTTAATAAATAAATTTAAAAGATCCTGGCATTCTGAGAACCTCCTCCATTTTCTAAAGACGGTAATAATCATAGCACTGGTTTATACTTAACTTCCTAAGCCTGGTTTATACTTAACCTCCTAAGCCCTGGAGGTAACACCTACTTCGAGTCTTCTAAAACTACGTAGATTTTAAAGAACTTTTTCTTCTTGTTGTCCACAAAATTATGATTGTACCTGAAATAGTAAGTTTTCCGGACTTCCTACTAAGTCAGCTACGTGCGAGCCATTTAACATAGAAGTCAATAAATAAAATTGACCCAATGAAAAACATTAAAACCGTTTCTTCAGATTCGATAAATCAAACCACTTCTAATAAGCATATATATATTTTAATAACATATTGTATGTAGTCTTATATTAATGTCCTTGAATATCAATGATATGGTTGTAAATAACAATGTCCAAGTAATGAATGAAAAAAAAATCATTGAATAAACTTGTTTCGATGGCATTTGAAGATAAATGCATGATATAATGCCCGACATATAACTTGAACAAAACTCCGCGCCATCCTCGTAAATTTTTGCAAACGTATAATTTTCAATTTCCAATTTGACTAAGCTAAAGTCCAAAAAATTCTAAGTCACATCCTGCATCCCCCGCCAATTACCGTACACGTTTGTTGAGCACCGTTTAGGTTCCTTACTTTTCTATTCATAAATTCAAAACTAACATTTTAAATGTGTAAATCCACATTTATTCAACTTGGACGACATTGTGGCTAGACCAATACTCCCAAAACGAAACAAAACCAAAAGGTTTACATCGGAACGATATCACTGTACCCACATGATTATACTATTTTTATTTTTAATGCACTGACCCGTGCTAAGGACAAATTTAAAAACCTATTTAGAGGCTAAAAATTTCACCCATGCCGGGATTCGAACCCGCAACCTCTGGCTATCCGTACCAGCGCATGTGGGTACAGTGATATCGTTCCGATGTAAAACCTAACTGCAAAGTAGGTAGTCGGGGCTGTAAGTGATGCAATTTGCTTAAGCCAGATGTCGCTGCCTGTACGTAATACAGAGAATAGTGTAAAGAGGTTCGAAATTTCACTGATGCCGGTGAGTCGCCCATTGGCTCAATTGGTAGAGCGCTGGTACGGATAGCCAGAGGTTGCGGGTTCGAATCCCGGCATGGGTGAAATTTTTAGCCGTTAAATAGGTTTTTAAAAAAAACAATGTCAATAAAAAGATTTTTTTTAAGTAGGACAGGTTACATTTGACCCCAGTCATGCCTAATGGTAAGCAAAGACGGGGTCTACGATATTACGGGCTTACACCTATTAAATGCCGGTCAACTCTACTTTTAAAGACATCCAGGTTATATGTCTCCGGAAAGACAGACGATGGCAGCGTGTTTCACAACTTTGCCATTCTTATTATAAAAGAATTCGCGAATCGCTCGATGCGGATTCACGGAATTTCGACTACAAAAGCTAAGCTAAACAATAAAAAGATCTGTCGCCAACAGCGTTGATTTGTTCAACTTGTTTGTCGGGCATTATATCTATAACATTCAAATTCAAAGTCATGTGGACACATATGTATGGTATACGAACAATGGTATACGGGTGTAACAAAAACAAAGTAAAAAAATATCTTAAGGGGCACCATGCAGCACAAACATCTATTTTTACGGAATGTTTGTGCAAAAAGTGATTCACGGCAATTGGTCGTAAAAATTACTAACATCACAGAGAGATTATACAATTGATCTGAAAAAAAGACATGATTATATTCTTTTTTTTTAATGCACTAACCCGTGCTAAGGTCAATTTTTTAAAACCTATTTAGAGGCTAAAAATTCCACCCATGCCTCTGGCACGGTTAGCCAGAGGTAGCGGGTTCAAGTCCCGGCATGGGTGGAATTTTTAGCCTCTAAATAGGTTTTTAAAAAAAGACATGTTTTTTTTTTATTGAAGGCGCTTGTGTTACTGAAGAGCACCTTAAGTAATTACTTCCGAGCTTGGAACAGCCTTTTTTGGTATTGTAAGTTAACATAACATTTACATACAGGCACATAAATTTATTCTGGCCCCACACTAGGATGTAGAAAAGCTACATCACATCATTACACTATTTTTTTTTTTATTTTTAATGCACTAACCCGTGCTAAGGAACAAATTTAAAAACCTATTAAGAGGCTAAAAATTTCACCCATGCCGGGATTCGAACCCGCAACCTCTGGCTATCCGTACCAGCGCTCTACCAATTGAGCCAATGGGCGACTCACGGCGTCAGTGAAATTTCGAACCTCTTTACAATATTCTCTGTATTACGTACAGGCAGCGACATCTGACTTAAGCAAATTGCATTACTTACAGCCGGCATGGGTGAAATTTTTAGCCTCTAAATAGGTTTTTAAATACATCACATCAGTTTTCCCCATAGTAAAGTTTTTCGTTTTTACGTGTAGGAGCGCCCATTTTCGTATATAATTGGTGATTTTGTTACACCCTGTATACAGGGTCATAGGTTATTTATTAAATACATTAATTCTAGGTGATTTTTTTTGCAGCCCATTTATTTGCTTGATTGCGGGGTCCTAGATCATCATTTGGGGAGTTATTCTGGTTTTTGATAGTTTTATCGTGCTCATTTATAATCAGGTGTATTAACCGGTTCATGGCCGAGATA
Source organism: Yponomeuta sedellus (assembly GCA_934045075.1). NCBI lineage: Eukaryota > Metazoa > Arthropoda > Insecta > Lepidoptera > Yponomeutidae > Yponomeuta > Yponomeuta sedellus. Next base: position 13,348,784 of record OW203735.1, on the reverse strand, counting down.
TATAGGTACTAAGAAACTAAACGTTTCTTAAACTATTCATGTGGGTAGACCGATAGGCACTAATAGGGTACAACAGGTAAAAAAATGTTTTATAATTTTTTTTAGCGTCACTAATGCAAAAAAAATCGTATCTTTTATAACACGTCTTTGGAAAAAGTGAACATCATATATATAGTAGCCCTTTTTGGAGCCAACTGCTAAGAACCTAGGCCCTTGAATTTAGGACTTTTAAGGCGATACCAAAATGAGATGAGGGGTTTTCAAAATCCATTTATTTCACTATTAGGTTACCGGTGGTGTTGATTTTTGGAATTTGGTTTTTTGACTATATGTTCGAGGCATTGGCAAAAACGAAAACGCAACGGAATAAAATTTCCTCGATAGATGAATGCTCCTAGCGAGAACTGAACCTGTAACCTATGACATGCAGACTCACTACCACCACGCCTATCCGGTCGTTTTAGTGCTTAATAAGTCTCCCATAGTGCCCCCATGCGTAATTTGTATACCCCCACGCAAACTCCACGCCCACCAACCTTTTTTTACTAAACGTGATTTTTGCATACTTAGTCACCTTTTTTAATAATTTCAATGCGGTGCGTTCCGTCAATTTTACTATGATCATTTATTAGATTACTATGATTACTTATTATGATCATTCAGTTACATCCTTTTTAGTTTTTCCTAAATAACACTAAATACAAAATAATAATAAAACGAATTATTGTATTTCTGGCGACTCCATGTCTCCTCGAATCTCTTTGATCTATTCGAAAAGGTCAGCATGGGACAAAATCAGACCCTGTCGCACGCACAGCACTTATACCTCCGCCTGAGTACCTACGCTCTCGATGCGTTTGCGATGTTTTTAAGCGGGGGCGCTCCCCGCGTCTTTGGTTAGGCCGCGCCCCCTTATTATAAATCCCATGTTTTCATGTTTCATGTATTTCATGTATCTAACCTAACCTTAACAAGTTTTGCCAAAAACGGCCGTATTTAACGTTAATCTACTGTAGGCTTACTAACTAGCGTCACCAATGGAAAATCGTCGTATCTTTTTTTATAACGAAAAAGACATAGTAAATCTAAATAAATACCTATAGTACTTATTTTAGAACCTACTAAAAAGAACATAGGTCCAAGAGTCTAGGGCTTTAAAGCAGTTTTGCCTAAACGGTTTAGATCAGAGAGCATTAGCGGAAATCGATTAAAGTCCTAGGTTGTTGATCCTATGTTCCAAAATAGTTGTTAAGATGTATGATGTGCACTTTTCGAAAAAACAAGTGGTGATTTTTAGTCCATTGGTGGCGCCAATTAGCACCGCGTAGCGCCTTAAAACTTTTTTGTACATTTATAATAGCTTTATTTTTTTAATTAACTTGGTCCCTTCTTCCAAATATAGTTAAAAACTTAGAAAGCACGGCAAAATCCTTTCGGTAGCGGAAAACTCCAGGACATCCACATCCTTGTTCGGTATTTTAGGGTTCTGTACTAACAATGGTAGTTGCGACAGGCCATTCAACCTTTTTAAGTTTTTTACTTCTTTCATAGATTTTTCTTTATTATGTCTAGTTTTTAAAATTGGGTCCAAATCATTGCCAAATGTGGACAAAACGTGGATTAAATATTGTTAAAAGTTACTTCGCGTTTTCCTCAATTTTTACGTGCATACATTTCAATGGTCTACAGAGGGCTACTATAACATAGAGGATTATTTAGATGACAATGATGTCTGGAATTAAAGCCAGTAAAATGCATGAGTTGAGTGTTTTATAACAATCATGTAAGCTCTGTTAATTAAGGACTTTGAGAAGACTAAGTTTGGAGTTATTTTTGTCCATTTATTCTACAAAATTATCTAGATTTTAAAATGGACACCTAGTTTGACTTGTAACCTACATTAAGCCGCAATTTATAAGCCCTTGAATAAAACCTTTCATTTCAATTCAAAGAAAGCTTATAGTTTCGCCATGTCCGTATGTCTGTTCATCTGTCCATCTGTCTTTCCGCGGCTTAGCACAGAAACCACTTGACGTTCAGTTGGTAGTAGGTACCTAATTGTACTAAGGGTAACGTAAAAAAAATAGGGCACGGATAACAAATTGAAAAGGTAAACAGTAGTATCAGTTGACCAACTTGTGATAGGAAAACTTCGTATAAATTTTACTGAAAATTACTTTGATGTTTGTAATGTTCTTTTCTAAACCTTCTAAAAGTGGACAATTTTTTACCTTTGTGGAAATTTTTTAGAGAAGAAACATTGTAAACCGCAATTTGTAAGCAAAATGTAATATTCTATGAATATATTTCTTTTTAAATTGGACTTTTAATAACTTTTTCATGCCAAAAAATAATTGCCCGGATTCTGCTTTACCCAGAGAACTTTGAATTTCCCGCTGGACTACTTTCATTATTTGAAGAACCAATCTTCTTGCCTACTTTTCTGAATTAAGCTTAAAATTATATAGAAGGTTAATTTATCACAAACGGGATCACGTTTATGACCAAGGAAATGAAAAAATCTAGAACTTGAATGAAAATTTAAAAGTTGTAATTGGACCGCCTGCAAGATTTGTTATAGCAAATCTGTTATAGTTCAAAGTATGGCTTTAACAGATGAACAGGAAATAGTATCGTCAGAGAAGCGGCAAATGAACGAAGTTTGCGGAAACACTGCGGGTACGTCTTTATCGAAATAAAAATATGGCTAAGGGCCGGTTTCTGAATTGAGAATTTCATTAAGTAATAATATATTGGCCTTTTTGCATCTACTTAATGACATGATTTATACAGCGTCCAGTGGTATCTTCACTCACACTAGATGGGTGAAGGGACCACTTCGACGCTGAAGTGCCTGGGACATGGTTTTATAGATGGTGTAGGCTTGCCCAGCATCTATACCATCCTGACAGCTTAGTCGGCCTAGCCCACAGGAAAGACTAGTCAATACGTGCGGAGCCAACCAAGCCGCGGGTGAAGGAAAACATTAAGTAGGTAAATACTTAAGTAACGTTCTGTCGCGATCTTTGCTATGCAATTCGAAGAGACAAGACTGCAGTTAAGTATTAACTTAGCGAAAATCTCAATTCAGAAATTGGCCCTTAGTAACATAAAATTAAACTTGTTACTTAATTTGTCCACTACACTACAGCCCGTAGGCAGTAGCTTTCGCTTTCACTTTCATGTTACATTGTAATTTGACATTTAGCAAACAGACATAATGTACCTATATTCTTTATGTTGAAATAAAAGAAATTTAATTGAATTTAATTAAATGTATTATTATTATTTAAGTAACTTATTAGCTAATTGAACTTAAAATAATATGGGTACATATTATTCACAGTAAACAGTGGTAGCGCACTGTAGATAGCACAACTGCCTTACAAGCGAGAGATCATAGGTTCGAATCACGGCACGTACTTATGACTTGTATTTTCTGAGTTAAACACATTTGAGGGAATCCGCGGCCTAGTCAGTTCCTCGCGTATTGGCATTGTGTTTCCTTTGGATGAAGCCAGGATAACAAAGCAAAGTGCAAGTTCTGTCTATCTTTAAAAAAATCCCAGGTACTACAGCTTCCGAGCAGTCACTTTACCTATCTAGTGTAGGTATGAATTGCCACTAGACGCTGTATAAAGCATCGTCAAATCCTACCATAAATGTACAAGGTATATTATTAAAATTAGGATTTAAACCACGTCTAAATTGCTGGCTAAATAACTCAAATACCTCTCCACGAAAAGGGATAGTATCCATAATTAACATTCCCGGGCCTAGGTTGCGCTGGCCTCAAGATACTTTCAGTAGCCTCCTCTTCAGAAGCGTCGACTACGAAGTCTGTCACTCCGTCAAACACCGAATGGAACAAGTCTGAGATTGTCCACCTTCCAAGCTTCTTTAGCAGTTTTACTTTGAATTGCTGAAGCATTGTCTTAGTATACTCCACGACCTGTTTCACGGATTCCTCGATGATACTGCGGAATTGTTCCTTCACGATCATTATAAGGCCACTGAGATCTCCGAGCCCATTCACCTTTGTTTCTTGAGCCGAGTCTTCGGTGAGATCGAATCCATCTCTCTTGATACGAGCTGCTAATACGCTCTGAGCAGCAATGCAAGCCAAGAGCAGTAGAGCTACGCGGTTCATCTGAAAAAATAAGTGTTAATTGTAGAGACTTATACCCTTGTGAGTTATTGTAAGACTCGATCATGACTCATTTCATCACTCAGTCTGGGTGTATTTTCATGTTTGTGACGTCCTTTTCTGGTGACCATAGTACAAGGAATCCTAGTTTGGGACCAACTCAAGTGATTGTGTTGTGTAGATGGCAACAAACCTGAATATATGAAGATCCAAAAATTTTTAAAAGAAAATATTTGTGCAAACACGTGGTTATGTTAACTATACTTAATTAACTTTACTTAAATCAAGCTAACTGTCAGATAATAATATATAGATTTTGTTACATCGTGAATAAGAAACGTCCACTTACTTTTATTCTTCTTTGAGGATTGTGTTGTCCCTTGTCGTGTATTCAAGTACGTTTGTCAGAGAGTAATGTACCTTTTTTGTTTCACGCCTGCTATTCAATTTAAAGCTTAAGGTTTCTAATTAGCTAAATACTCTATCAATATCTAAAGCTAATTAATTACCAAATGTGTGCAATTTCCTACACTAAGTACGTCATGTGAGTCATTCATTACTTGCAAATTAACGTAAAATGATGGTTTACGATAATATCAATAACCATTTTGCAGTAAGTAGTTATTGCATTTTAACTGTCTGCCTGCTCTACATTTGTCCGCAACATAAAAGCAAATTTCTTTAAAAACTCAAGATTTCTTTAATTTTATGTAGCCTATTTACGTCCCACAGCATGATAAAGGTCTTCTTTCAAAGAGAGAGTATGGGCTTAATTATGACGCATACCCACCGCGGATTGGCTATTTCAAGCGTACCTATGTGCACACCTCAGACCCTCTCAAAATAATCCTGTTTTTTGCAAAGACTGTTACTAACATTGTGAATTCTATGAACAATTGTAGAACTTCCATTGTAATGTTGCTTACGGCATGAAAAAGGACTTGTAAGTTATCATCACGTAGAGCACACCGTTTAAAGTAAATCCATGGTAATTGTGAATACTGTTACTACTGTTAACAACTTCAGAGTCATCAAAGTGGTCGGTTTATCACTCGAACTGCCGCTCAAAGGAACTTGGCGGAAAGGAACGTCCAAGAACATATAAAGCATTTCAGAATAAATTCATGCAAATTCAATAGTTTTGTTGTTCCAAAACTTTATTTTTTTCTGGTTTTTTTATTTGTTTTTTCAAATAGAAAAGATTTTAGGTATTTTTTACTTAATGCATTTATAGTTGGCATCGGTTAGACATGCTTGTTCCTAATTAAATACCTAAAGGATTTCAATGCAAATAAATCGTTAACCAAATATAAAAGTAAATAAGTAATTTAATGTCTATCTCCTTATTTTCTTGGTCGTTCATTCGTCTCCTTGATTAATGATTAAATACCCATACCAATTATTTATTTCTTGTTTGTGTTTTTATATAAAAAAAACGGTGAAATACTGGTAGCACTCGAGGCCTCATGTACTTCAAACAATAACAAACTTACATAACTGCAATGAAAAAGTAGGCACTTTCATAAATACAACCTCACTGCAATAACAAGTTTGTTATACATTTTTTACGGACAACAAACAAAGTAGTCCTATAAAGAAAGAAGTGCTATTTGTATCAGGCCCGCTGCAAGAAATACCTACAAGTGTCCCCTTTGATTTCTACCCATTTTCACCACAGCACTTTCCAGTCCTGTCCCTTAAATTTTTGTAGCAATGTTTACTTTTATATATTTCGTTGTCAAAACGTCGGGAATTAAGATTCGATATCAATCATTGTATTTCCCTACAGCTGGGGCACGGGTCTCTTCTTGCATCGCAGGAATGTTAGGCCACACCACACCACGGGGGCCAAGTCCGAGTTGGTGGAAGATTGTAAGACAGTGGCGGGCCTTACTTTCAGACGTTATCAAGCCGCCCATGTTGCCTCTGATGAGACTTGACGGCTGCCAGTACATGACAGCCGGCACGAACGGCTTAACGTGCCTTGCGAAGCACGGAAGCGCTCGGAAAAAATGCCATTAGCGGTAGTCAAAGGACGGACACCCATCTTGCGCCTAACCGCGCTTGTCGTTGCTTAACAGACTCAAGTGATTGATTCCAATCACTCGGTTCGACGAGGCCACGAGCATTAAGCTTATTAACTAATAAACAATTGCGATTATAAAGTTGTGTTTTTATAAAGAGTGTTCCAAGTTACTTCATTTATAGAAATGTGGCAGTTTTGCACTAAAAAGTCACAGTTTTAGGGTAGAATCTTGTTTACTAAATTGGACAAGTAAGAATAAATAGACTGTACGTGGGAGTTTTGCGACCTAGACCTAGAAAGTTTTGCGCAACGAAAATCGTGTTTTACATGTAAATATTTTTTTAATAAATATTTTTACGCGTCTGAATCAGTTTTTAAAAGACTTTTTTTAGTCTGTCGCAGGCCTTTACAGTCTGCTCGGACGCTAACAGCGCATTCCAAAGTCGAAAATAGTATCCTCTTAGTATCCCTTTGAGATGATTATATATTTTCAGGAATAATAGGGTGCTAGGTCAGGACTGTAATGAGGGTGACCCAGGAGATTATTGATTCTTGTGTTAGATTATTGGATCAATAGTGGAACCGAGTAATAGCAAGTGGTAACAGGGGATTAATGAGCGGACTGACCAGGAACTCCCGCAATTTGAGCGCGTTGTTGTGGTGGATCAGTATGTCGCGGAGCCCCGTGTTTGGTCGCTTGTAGTTAACAAGAGAGAAAACCAAAAATTTGGTAGTATACCATTCGGCCTGCTTCTTTGGTTTCATATAGGAATTAATATGCTGATAGCTAGCGTCGTTAAGAATGCTAATTTGGCTATGAACTTGTGGCTTCCCTTTGAGAGCCCGTATTGCTTTTCTGTGCCTAGTACTTCTATGATATAGAATACCTAAGGACGATACGATTGGCCTGTCGGTTTGTTTCTAAAAGATCAGCTGTCGCAATCAATGCCGACAGCACATCTACCTTTACATCCATGTACTAGGTATTCAGCTACGATACGGATGACTTAGATCCTGTCAGGCCAAACATCAACCCAATCAACTTCAGTCGAGAGAAGCATTAACATGCACGTTCAAATAAAAAGAAGAGGAATGACTGAAGAAGTTTTGGGAATTAAAAGAGGACCCAAACGGTATAGAGAGAAAACTATCAAAACAAGAGAAATATGTGAAGAAGTGTTTGAATCAACTACAACGAGAGACGATGAAGGAATAATAGTCGTAGGTTTACAAAACTGATAATCATGGCTGTTAGTGGAGTAAATTGAGACAGGTATATGAGAAGCAATTTCCTGGATAGGAAGTTATCAAAAAATATCTGAAAAGCAAGTTTTGGATTGCATTTTGAAGCGAGAGAGTGAGTCACAAAACATTATACAGAGTGTGTTACCTGCATTAGATATGTCAAAACAAAGTCCAACCAGCGGATGAGGCGAATTCTTGAATCTCGACTCACACCCACCAGAGAATTTAAATCATCGGATATAGATTATACACATCCGATTTGATCAAATAAGATTCTCACCATCAGGGCGAGGAACTATTTATCCTACATGGAATATGTTTATCTATTGTGTATATTTTTACTCATGACATCCATCTTGAAGTAGTTTCTGACAGCAAAAGGATTCATAGTAAAGTTTCAACGTTTCACTTCAGGAGGGAGCCATTGTCAGAACTTGTATAGAGACAAATGTTCGAATTTCGTTGTAGCAGATAAACAGTTACCTTCAGTGGCTTATGGGAGGCAGGAGTGCAATAAATGAAGACACACCTGACGATGTTATTGACGTGCAAAGAGTTGTCGAGTGTTGTCTAAAGAATATAGTGAACTTAAGTCAACGTTAGAAATGGACCACTAAGACATCGGAACCAAACAGGTGTCGTTTTTGTGCAGAAAGATAACTTCTTCTTCTTCTCTTCTTCAGGCTATACTAGTCCACTGCTGGACATAGCCCTCCCCTAATGAGGGCCATAGCGCAAGGTTGTGCCATCTTTGGGGGGTGATGCCCATAATCCCCACTAAGATCCCCAAAGATAACTTGCCGCCGAGCAAATGGTTGCTTGGTAAAATTTTAGCGAAGCATCCCTCTTTGAGCTGTCAATTCTTTAATTATTTTTCGTGATACCGTTGGGCGGTTTCATACCTTAAATTTTGTGATCCATGTTTTTAATATTGTTTAGATATTTTTGACGCGCGTACTATTCTTGTGTATTTTGCTTAAACTCATTATTATTGTGAAATAATTTTATTTGAGTAGTTCACGGTGGGCGGTTGAGTTTAGAAAGTTTAGTTTAGTTATCCGGTTAGTAAATAACCATTTTTTGCTTGAACTTATTAAGCATCACGAAACATTAGGATCTTTGTAATTTGTTCTGATATTGTTAATGTGTGTTTTGATTTACATGCCGCCATTTAGTTTGTATCAATTAAATTGAAGAACATAGTCCTTGGTGGGCGGAATATCTAACGGCTTTTGTAGGTCATCCAGAATTTATATATCTTTAGTTCTTTTTTCCATCAATAGAAGGCACTTTGTCTTTTATCGACATTGCAGTAGGTTTGTGTCTCAGTAAAAGGTATATATATATTGATTAACCTTTGTTTGCTGTGTTATATCAGTGGTAAAATATATCTAATAGTGTTTCAGAAGTTGTGTTTCAATCAGTTAGTATCAGTTCTTGAGTTTTTTAGTGAGTGGATAAACAAGTAGAGCAATTTCGATTTATATTGAAGAGTGTTGTCAAATACTGCTCAAAATTCCAAGCATATTTGAGAAAACATTGTAACAAACATAATGTCAGCTGTGGTCTTGGACGGACCGCGCCTTCTGTAGGTACTTACTGTTAATTCGTAGCACCGCAGCGTGCGCGTGCGATCGTCTCGTCCATGCCTTCAGTCCAAATAACGCGCTCTACTGCTGCGTACGCACCACCAAACAATTTTCAGTAAAGCTTCGTTACTGAAATCTAAGAAAAAAAATATTCATATTATGAATAATTAATAGTAGTTTAAATTTATTTTTTATTTTTCGTTGTTATTTGTAATTGTAAAAGAATCAATAATAGGAGTGCATTGCTTCACACATGGGCGAAGTAAATAAACCCAACTCTTTTCCGGAGTTTCTGAGAAAGTGTTTCAAGATGGGCTTGTTCAAAAGTAAGTTTTTCCTATCGCAAATTATGAATTCTTTCAGTATTTTTAGATGCTTACTCAATTTATGCAAAGCTATTTTTTACTTCAACATATCAGAGTCATAGAATATTTTGCACAACTGATTATTGCTTGGCAAAAACTTAATTAAGTATGTACCTACAAGTAAGTCTCATATGAAGATTACTTAATTTTATTAGAAAAAAAAATACTTTACATCGCCCATAGAGGTAACGACTACCCGATCGCTGAAAATTTCAATTTGTACGGTCGGCCGACTCTTGCCCCAGTTGTACAGTGGGCATCACAATGATTTTTTTACGCGTATACTCTACTCACTTACGTTACATATGACTGTTGCAAAAATTTAAAGGTTGATCCTCCGTCAACTGTATCAGATATGAGGTTCAGCCTGTAATCAGTGCCCAGTATGCTCCGATGAAATCACACAATGCAAATTGGGTAGGCATCTACATCTTTCATCTTTCACTTTAATTAGAACCCGACTGGTTTTTCAGTTTTATACACTTTCCTATGTATGCATAATGTTGACGAATCATACAGATCCATATTCCTATTATAAACCTGAAACATGTCATGTCAGTAAGAGTTTGTCATTTGCAAAAGGATTTACTTCGTAAAATTTTCTTATTTTTAAATTGAATAAAACTTATGAAATTTCGCGGCTTGGTCGTAGCGATACATAATTCTTAAAACCATTCATAGAATTGGCAAGTGGAATGCCAATTCTATGAATGGCTTTAAGCCACAGAACATAAAAAAAGAGTAGAAGTAGCGACATGACACATTTGTACGAAAACCAGTGTAACCAAACTGATACTTACAAACCAAAAGCACACTACGAATTCCAACCTGCCATTGGTAAATAAAGTCAGTGCCGAAAAGGTGTACATCATAAAAGTTTCAATTAAAATATGCACCTTTTTGTAATGTTAACAATGATCAAAGTCAAATGACAATGATGAAATTAAGGTTGACATTTTGTAGTAACGCTACTCTACACTAGATGGAACTACCGCCGCGTCGGACCGAAAAGAACTTTTACCCACTAAGACAGAAAGTTCAAAATTGAAAAACAAGTACATTCTCAGTTTGGGATGGGACAATGCGAGTTCTAGTTTGTCGATAGGGAGAACCTATCGACAAATTATACTCGTACAAACAGTTTACACATTAACGGCCGAATACGAATACTGGTACTTAGAAGTATTTTTAGCTATTTCATTTTGCCTGCGGGTTGACTGGTAGAAAATGCATCTTTTCTACATTATCTTTTGTGCAATATAGTATATTTCATAACAAGTGCGGAAAGGCTGTCATTCCAAAGAGTTCCGACAAGTTGCAATGACGGTTCCGCACGTATACTGAACGACTATTTTTAATACAGTTGCGAAAAAAATAAGCAATTTAATAAAGAAAAAATATTTAGAAAATGGCGCCAACCGTAAAAAAATATAAGCAGAGATTTTTTTCTTCACCCATTCTAGAAGGCAAAGGGAACTATGCCCATACAGCCAAGTCTTCAGAAGAATTTTTTATTGATATAAAATGAAAATGAAATTTAATGAGATGAAATGAAATGAAACGTAACTTAACTCATTCAATCAAATCATTAAATCTGATATTGAAACAAATTAGTAGCTCATAAAAACTTCTATGATTTTTTTAGTAAAATCTTCATGGTTGGTTTTTCTTTTTAATTGACATTATTTTGATAGTTGGGAAAGAAAACGCACGAGTGCGGGAAAGGTAAAAAAAAAGGACGAGTGTGTAATAGCCCACATCCCGCATGCTATACGTCCGTGTAATACGTCACTTTTGAGCAACTGTATTAAAAAAGAATTAACACTAATAGGGTACATAGACGCACAAATAAACCAATGAGGTAGATTTCATATTTTAAAATGTTATCTCCTATTTAAAACTAGCTTTAACCCGCTGCTTCGCGGCCGTTAGAAATTATAACACGGGAAATATAATGTATTCTACGACTCAATTCAGATCTTTGTCTGTACTTTGATCTGTACGCCATGTTTCATACGTTATACTAATTTTATTGACACCCGTAAGTAAATCCGGACTAAAAGTCTACAATTTTATTGACGTTGGTACTAATATATTTAATTTTTACGCAAGAATCTATCCTAAAAGTGAAGCACATTTTTTCTGGTATTGCTGCATCACATAAGTGCCACCTTCCGCCATTTTTAGTGTTTATGAAGTGTTCATGAAAATGCTTTGAATATATTGTGTTCATCGTCGTTTTGAACCAACTTTGCCTTCCTGTCGCTGCCATCCATTTTAATTTCGTATCTGGTTCCTTAGAAAACTAAACGAAAACTCACTTCCAAATTGTTTTGATTCCGAGAGGGTAGTTGTAACATTGCCTCGGTTTTCTGTTGTCAAAGGGGTAAGATGAAAATTACTTCGATAGTTTCTTAGATATTTCAGTCACTGATAAACTGGTGAAGAAAATCTATATCGCGATCTATGTGCTCATGTCATATCTTGTATGAAAAGTAGTAATGTATGAGCTCCAATGATTTCACATGCAACAATTTCACATGCACAACGACCAGCCGGCGACCGGAGCTCACACATTACTACTTTACCCGGCCCGGCGACCGGATGGCGACCGGTTGCATGTGAAAAGGCACTTATGAAGTAGGTATAAAATAACAACAATTATTTTACCTACTTAGACGAATTGGAATTTACAATTATACCTTAGTACCATTAAGTATGTCACTAAGTCATAGACAATTATCGATAGATTTTTATCATGTGTGCCCCCATCCGTAATTGAGTAGAATTCAAATTATGACAGAAATTTCTAGAGAAGGTACACTTTCTTTGATGAAAATTTAACTTTACTAACCAGTAAATAAAGGTGGTTTCACTTTATAATTTTCGGATTGGTTTCCGTGTTCATGTCATCACACATTTAATTAAAAATACAATGAAACACGTCTTACCGATGAAATATTACGGCATGATCATTATATTTTAGTCCCCAGCTTTTATTTTTGCTCTCTAACACAGCACAACAAGGCATTTTAATCAAGTTTTCACCATTTTTTTCTTTACTAGAAGCGCACGGCAACTGAAGTAAACAAAACTGTCACCGACTACGCATAGGCAATACATTGCTAATGTGAGGCACGCGGGCACCGCCCACTTACGTCTTCTACTCTTTTTTTATGTTCTGTGGCTTTAAGCATTATGTATCGCCACGACCAAGCACTTACTGATCAGACTCTTCCGATAAGAAATCAAGTAAATTAATCTGGATTTGAGTTAATACATAGTGCTGATGAAAGATTTAGTTCAAAATTTATGAAAACAAGAGAAAAATATCATAGAAATGAATAATTATGTAAGAAATAACCATGCAGGTATGCGCAGACTCAGTGTGTACTTCTTAATTTTGTGGCTTAAAGACGCAGAGACCTAAGTACGATATATCGATAAATCATGCTTCATAACATATAGCAATGCACTATTAGTACTGCTGGAGTTGAGGGTAAACATCTATAGAAATATTAAAGTACTTATTAGGTATCATAAGCATCTATATGTTTTTAGGATGCCTATGAATATATAGTAATTATTAGATTATCGATTGTGTAAAGGATTATCAGAGCAGCCGGTGGTACCTACCTCGTAATTGTTGTAGTCTTGACCCCATAACGATGAATTGTAATACGAAATCGAAATCTGTAAAATTATTGCTCATTACACAAGGACGTGGATGTATCTGTGTAGATGTATCTTTAAAATGTATGTCTTTACTCTATGAACCGACAAAACTAGACTTTCCATAGACTGAACTTCCGTTTTTATATCACAGTACTCATTATTATTAATACTTTACTGCACAATAAAATCGTACAATTCGTCGAACTTAATGCAATAAGCATTTTCTACCAGTCACCCGCAGGGAGTAATGAAAAAGTTGGCAGGCGTGCAAAAAAAAGGAAAAAGTAAAACAATATAGTAAAAAGGTGTAATGAAATAAACTTACACATTAATATATACTTACACATATGATACACTATACATATTATTACATATACTCGTATATTAAAATAATAGTATATAAATATATATATTCTTATTACTTATATTCTTTTTGCTAAGGACAATTTTAAAACGTATTTAGAGGCTAAAAATTCCGCCCATTCCATGGGGTTCGAGTCCCGGCATAGGCGGAATTTTTAGCCTCCAAATAGGTTTTTTTAACAGTAGTTACTAATTAAATAATAAGAAGTTACTTTTACAATGACACTATGAACTTATCAATGCACGTTCTTGACTAGCGTCAGTCTAAAGTAGGTATTCTCGTGCCTTATCTTATTGAAATGTGATGGGGCATAGTGTGATTTGCATTCACCTCAGGTTACTTATTATCTTCTTTATTACTTTCTACTTTATTACACACTTAAAAGAAAAAAATCACAATGGTATTTTTTTTATAAAAACCCGTTTCCCATAAAACACTCCCAGGGGCGGTTTATATAATCTGTGGTTACTTCTTTCCCTTTACCACAAACTATTTAAACTGTCTTTGATGATGAGTGTTTTGTGGAATCGTGTTTTATAGGTAGGTATTACTGTAAAATTACAAATTTTAAAAATGTAGATACTTGGCAAACTTATTTCAGCAGAAATCATTGAAGGCTGTTGCCCTGACGTACTCTTCGAGAATTTTCTCAGCTTACTGGAACGCTAACGACATAGAAATTGAAGAGAGAAAAATTTCTTGCCATACAAAAACCACATCGATAATGACTCAAAAGATATAACTATCTACTTATATATTTCCTGATTAATATTAATGGAAGACAAATATTTTAACCGCAAATATCTCTGTAGTTCTAGCTACTTATGAAGTGTACATTTGAGATTGTGTTTTTAAACGACGCTTTACGGCCTCGTTAAATGGTTAAGATAAGATAAGATAAGACGAGACGAGACGAGACGAGACGAGACGAGACGAGACGAGACGAGACGAGACGAGACGAGACGAGACGAGACGAGACGAGACGAGACGAGACGAGACGAGACGAGACGAGACGAGACGAGACGAGACGAGACGAGACGAGACGAGACGAGACGAGACGAGACGAGACGAGACGAGACGAGACGAGACGAGACGAGACGAGACGAGACGAGACGAGACAAGACAAGACAAGACAAGACAAGACAAGACAAGACAAGACAAGACAAGACAAGACAAGACAAGACAAGACAAGACAAGACAAGACAAGACAAGACAAGACAAGACAAGACAAGACAAGACAAGACAAGACAAGACAAGACAAGACAAGACAAGACAAGACAAGACAAGATAAGATAAGATAAGAATATTGTTTATTGTATATCGGAAAATTGATACAGAATAGCAGATACAGAAGATAAGATACATATGGTTCATCTACCTCAGGAGATTAGTCTCGGTGCCACAATAGTTTTAAGCAGGCGTTCACACAACGAGGGATCTCCTGCGAACCCTTAGATCTTATGATAGCTTCTCTTGCAACGGGTACACTCAAGCAATATAGTACAACTTACAAGATATGTTTTAATTACCTACTGTAAATAACTGCAAATTTTTAGAAGCTCAAATTACATGACTCTCTGTTAGCAGAATAATCCGAGAAAGGACCATCGTAACATAACAAAAAACACAAACACCAACAGATCAATATTACGGATTACTTGAGTGTTATATTAGCAAAGGATATTGTGGTTTCCTAAAATCAAGTAATAATCGTTATAAAAACATCAGATCCAAGTCATATACAGATGAGCTTGTTATTACCCTACTTTCGTGATAAGCCGAATATGAGTCTCACAGAATGATTAGAAGATTATTTAGATTAACCAAAATCATAAGACGAACTAAACAGATTATTTATAACACGACGGTACGTAGCCCACTGGGTAGAACAATGGACTCGGAAGCGAGAGATCCAGTTTCGATTCCCAGTGCGGGCCATGTACCAATTACTTTGTTTTCTAAGTTATGTACATTTTTGAAGTTACATAGCAATACCACTCGCTAACTTTGAAGGAAAACATTGTGAGGAAACCTGAGTTTTGGACTTGATCAAATATCTCAGCGCTAGAAGTTGCCAATCCGCGGTAGGCAGGCGTGGTAATTAAACCCATACTCTCTTTTTCTGGAAGAAGGCATGTGCCCTACAGTGGGACGTTTATAGGCTACATAAATGTATATATAAAAAACACGCACACGTTCACATAGTGTGCTTTATCGGAAACCATCAGTCGATGGATTAAGGACGACTAGCCGCGAGTGGTGTCGATGTGGCGACGTTCAGCGCTAACAGCACGCGGCCACATGCGCGCGCGCACAGCTGGCGTGTCCGTCGATACCATACGCAAGACGGCTACCTGGACACCTAAATCACAAACTTTACTAAGTTGTATGGTTGACCGGTCTTAGCTTCAGTTTTCGTCTCTGAATGTCATCCTTAGTAAAGTTTGTGAGCCCCATTCTTGAGAAACCTTTGCAAAAGCATTAATATACACCTAGAGATAAGGAATAAACTTTGTTAGTACTGAAAAAAGCAATACAAGGAGTCAGATAAGTGTAATTTCGAAATAAGTCGTTAACTGTTATTAAATAATACACTATATTAAATTAAAACGAAGTTTAATTAATATTTCACTTGGCAAGTTAAACATTCTTGTTCACGACTTATTTGAGATCAGCAACCTTTGAATCAATGTTAGCTCTCTGAACATCTACCTGGGAATTTTAACCAATCTTACCTATATCTGAAAAATGATGCTATCAAATCCTAAAAATATTATAAACGCGAAAGTTTGTAAGTATGGATGGACGATGTTACTATTTCACGTTAAAACTACTACATGGATTTTAATGAAACTTTACAATAATATAGCTTATACAAGAGAATAACACATAGGCTACAATTTATACAGATATTGTGTGATATTTTCAAATGCGACACAAAGAATAATTGTGTGATAATTTTAATGTCGTAGGGGAGAGGGGTAAATACGAACGCGGGGTAAACCCGAGCGCATCGGTTCTGATGTGTTAGAATGAGATAGGCATATTTCACTTGCCGCCATCTCAGAGATCACGCCACCACTAGTGCCAGTCAACGACGAGAGCGACGCGGACGCACGTACTTATCAAAGTATGCATTTAGTTATATTTAGCAAGATTTTGATGAAATTTTTTCGTAAATTCCACTTGGTATTACTTAATTTTTATTAAAAATATTTATATAACTTTTACTTACTAGAATACTTACATATTAAGCTGCTAAATAACAATGACGCAATCGGCAAAAGTAATGCCTAACCTAAAATATATATATATATTAGGTTAGGCATTACTATATATATATATATATATATATATATATATATATATAGTAATGCAAATTATATAATATATATATATATATATATAATTTTTTTTTGCTATTGCGGGGTAAAGGCGTACACTCCATGTCGGGTAATCCCGAACGTTCGTCATTACCCCATCATTTTGTTGACTACCCCATCTATTCATTATATTTCATTATATATATAATCTATTTTTTTATGATTGTTCCAGATGCCTCGAAATTACAAAAGAAAAACAATGACGAAATACAGTCTAGAAGATCTTAAAAAGGCTATAGATGATGTTAAAACCAAAAACTTACCATGGGCAAAGCTGCAGAAACATATAATGTTCCAAAAGCTACCATTGTTGATCACCTAAAGAAGCCAGTGATTAAAATGCCAACAGTTGGTCGAAACTATTTATTCCAAGACGTTCTACAACAACAGTGGTTTGTGCATTTAGTGCAGCTGGTCAATACATTCCACCGTTTTTTATATTTAAAAGGAAGCGTATGAATCCACTATTACTAAAAGGTAGTAACCCTAACATGATTGGAGCTGTGTCAGACTCTGGATGGATAAATGAAAGCCTTTTTGTTGATTGGCTACACCACTTCATTTCATATGCAAAGCCTTCAAAAGAAGATCCAGTGTTGCTCATATTGGATAACCACGAAAGTCACGTGTCTTGATGCTTGTTCACTATGCAGAGAACATGGAATCATTATGCTGACTTTGCCACCACACACCTCACATAAACTCCAACCTTTGGATTTGACATATTTTGGCCCTATCAAGACAGCATATAATAAAAAATGTGAGAATCACATGGCAGATCGTTTCGGACAGCCCATCACACAATATGACATAGTATAATTCTTTACGAATGCTTTTAACCGATGCAGTAACCTTCAAAAAGCAGCTAGTGGTTTCAGATCTGCAGGAATTTATCCTTTGCGTCCCATTGAGTTCGATCCAATTGAGCCAAACATATCCCAAAATAACGCACAGACAACAATGAACCTATCACAAACAATTTATACTAATACCCAACTCTTCAAATAACCAAGAAACTGAAGTTCAACAAGTTCCCAATGCTGATACGACTCCAGTCACCCAAGTTCACAGTGTTGAAGATTTTAATGTTCAGGCATCACATGAAGTTCATCTATCCGATATTGTTGAATTGCCTGTGATTCCTCCAAAAGTATCAAAACGCAATACTAGGAAGAGAAAATCTACTATTCTGACGAGCACACCTCTAAAAGAGCAGTTACAAGAAAAGGAAAACAGAAAAAGAGCAAAAGCAGAAGAAAGCAAGGAGAAACAAAAAAAAAAAAAAAACAAATAAAGAATCTCAAATTAAAAGACTGAAAGGCAGTGATAAGAAACCTTTGAATAAAGAAATTAAAGGAGTATTAAAGAATTTCAATAATATAAAAGAATTGAATGACCCTAGTCAAAATACAAAAAAGAAGACGTTTTGTGAAGAAAAATATATAGATCCCTCCGTTGAAGACTGGATAATGTGTTACGTGTGCAGAAAATGGGCTCACGATCATTGTACCGACGGACAGTCAACATCGGCGGGCTATAAATGTGATCGCTGTCGTTATTAGTGTTACGTACGTAATTACCTCACTTGGTGTCCGTGTTTACCCGACTAATGTCCGGGAAAGCCGAACACTAAGGGTTTTGTTTTTTATTCATATTTTCATACTTAATCAAAAAAATATAAATGTTGTTAAGTTAATTTGTTACATAGATTAGTAAACTTTATAATTAAACCATTAAAGAAGGTCTGTGATTAAATTTCTCTGTTTTATTTGAGTTTTCCCTTAGGTCTTCGTATTTACCCCACTTTCCCCTACTTATAATGTTAGTTCTTTTCTACGCTACGCTAAAATAAGCTACCTACTCGAAATACTAATGCTGCACAGACGAAGTCGTGGGCACCCGCTAGTATAATAATAATTGAACTTTGCTTGAGAAGTTCGTTTGACAACGTATTTTATTTGCTCAATAATGACAATTGAATAATTACTGTCCATTGCAAGAAAGATAGAGAAATTTAGGTCGGCAACTTATCAGGTAATTGATACGGCTCGTGATTTGTTGCACTATATGTACCTACCTTGCTCTATAGTAAGTTATTAATGCAAATTTTAACTACTAACATAAATACAGCATATTATTCATTATTAACTGTTCCCCAAAAACACTCTTCAGAAGCATTTTAATTAATCTGCACCTACGTTTATCTCTTAACAACAACTATTTAAACTGCATTTAAGGAGTGTTTTAAGGTCTCGCGGTTTTGAGGATAATGAAGTTAATATTAGCAACTGTGAAAACTAACAAACAGATTACCATAGCAATGAGTCATTTAACTGCATTTTAGTACCGATCTAGAAATTATCAGTTAGGCACTCAGCATTCAGGTTTTGTCTGGGTATAAACATATATTTTCTTAAATATGTAAATATGTCAAAGCGAATTTTAATAAGGGTTAATTAACGTATCAGCTGTGACGATCAAACAACTTGATAAACAGTAGTTTATATTAAACAGTCTTATCGGTCTTTAACGGTCTGTATAATCTCGATTATTTGATAGACATTATAAAACAATAATGCTTTTTGCTTATTTTAGCGATTTTTATCTACGGTTTGTTGCATGTAGATCAAAGCTGAATAGATATAGCTATAACGAGAAAATTGTCACCTGAGATTATCTCAAGTGCGTTTGGTTTAATTGCCTTTGCTTCGCTGAGTTCTAGCCTTGCAATATGAAGCGTTAGAGAACGACTTTGTTCCAAGCTGGTAACCAAGGGCTCTTACAGAATAATTTAGAAGTGCTGATCCAAACTCCAAAGTACTCAGGCAAACTCATATATATTCGTATAATAGTTTGTTAGTTTATTACTAAAAGGTCTTTGCGTTCTACAGCTGAATAAATTTAGGGGCTGAGCTGGGTGACAGACAACGTTAATGTATTAATGCCAAATGAAGCACTAAATAAAACAGCTGCTGTTCTTTATAAGGCTATTCTAGAAAAGTACATGACGAATATATACTATTTCTGGATCCTTAATAAATAAAATATAAATAAATAATATAATATATACATAGTCCTTTTAAACTGGTAAGGGACGTCCCAAGCGGACATACATCGCCCAAATAGGGGATGTATTCGCAAAGGGGAAGATAAAAAGTACCTGGAACCGGTGTGCGTACATGCAACGACTTATGAACGTTGATGAAGCGAAGGTGATCTGTCAGGATCGTGGCAAGAGGCAGTCCGTGGTCTCTGCCTACCCTTCTGGATACAGGCGTGAGGTTATATGTGTATATATGTGTACATAGTCCTTTTTATATAAAATAAAGTCTTCTCTATCTATACGTGGCAACTTCTTATGGGATACGACGAAGATGCCAATTGAAATCGCATGCAGAAATAAATTTAACTACGAATAGTTTTCCTGTACGTTCCGCCATTATTGAGGACCAAATTACGGATCGTATGTATCAAGTCACTTATCAGGACGCAAACGTAACTAATGTCCGCGGAAGTGGCCTCAGGTCGCAACCCGGAACGAAAAAAATCCGATCCACATACTTTTCCTATTTAGGAAGTCAAATGTCAACAAGTACTTAACTTATGACCGTGTTGAAGGGCCTCTACGACTACTTAATTTAAAACGAGCTTTTGGCTGTTATAAAAATGTATCTGGGCAAAATCGACTATTAAGACAGTGTGAAATATTATGACGCTTTACGATATTTATTTAAACATGGTAGTAGACTCAAAATTCGATTGGGATAAAATTGCATTTAGTACCATAAAGTGCTAGTAAAAGTCACAGTCAAGTAAAAAAAACAACAAAAAACATAAAAATTGAGATGATTTTTTGTTAGTAAAAATCGTGGTATAGGTATTTCCTTACCAAATTTCCTTATACTCGTAATTCTTAAGTGTTTTTAACGATGTAGAGACATAAAACATGCATTTGCCGATTTTTCAAATGCAAGTATAAAAGAGTTATAATGCGACAAAACTATTACACATAAAGAGGAAAAAGAAGTGCGACACGTCACAAGTTGGAAGTAGCACAGTAGTAGTAGTAACTTCTGACGTCATAATTTGCACCTAATTTGCATGGAGCGTTGCATCACGTGACGAGGTAGAATAACTTTTGGACAGCTTATCAGGAAACGTATAAGAGTTCTTTATCAGGCTTTTTTATTTCACAAGTGACAGCAAATTGAACTGTCATCTTGGTCGCACTTTACTAAGTTCAGCTACAGCGTAACCAAGGTAGAACAGTATATAACGCCACAAAATAATAATTTGAAAATTATACTATACTGAACAAAATGTTGTTGCGAAATCCCTATACATCTAAAAACGAAAGGTTATAATCAGCTGTTCTCTACATTGTAATGCTGCATTTGTTTTATATGGCTCTAGTATTTTTTTGCACTTTTGAAGTTTTGTCACAGTAGGTGATGTTGTCGTACACTGAAATGTTTTCGACTCCATTCGTACTGGAAACTCATATTCTTTTCTGCTTTTGTATGCTTGTATACAAAGCTACTGACTTTTTAAACTTGGCGAAAAACATAAAGAGTTAGAATTACCTAAGCACGCAAACCATTATCACAATTACAATTCCTAATAGCAGTGGTAGCGATTGGAATTCTTGAATGCATACTTTTGCAGCCACTACGAATGTTAATTTACAGTCAACAGATGGAGTCGACTGTAGTTTTCATAAATAATAGACTGTCGTAAGATCCGCTCACTATCCGGTGCAACCTGCAATTTCTAACCGCAGAGACCTTCACCTACACCAGTCGTTGTTGCTTCACCTACTGCAGTCTAATAGTCCCACCAAATGCCTAAGTAACTAATTGTGAGCGTATCCAATCGTATCTAGTTTACTCACCTTGGTTTCGTTATCGATTCCATTGCCGTTGTGTACCTTTTGTTGGAAATGTCGCGGTTTACAACAGATACCTACTGGTCTAACAGCTGTTTTTTTCAATTGAGAGTTTCACTATGTAAAGAAAAAAAAGTTAAAAAAGATTTATTCAAACATTTTTTTCCATGTAAATACTATCCATGTGAATATATTTCCATGTAAATATATTTGAACAAATTTCCAGTACAAAGAAATATTTCGAAACTATACAGAATTTGGTACTTAAGAACCAGTTGTCAGTTTTTGCGTTATTTCAATAGCACTTTGTATATTATGTTGTTTCATACAGTGTCTATTATCTCTGCCAACAATTAAATTCTTGCAACGTCCTCTTCGCTTTGGCCTCATTATAGGATTCCGTAGTTAGGGCCTTGAGAGAATAGCTGAAATGCTTATAAGTCCATTTTAGACGCAAACATTTCAACACACTAACACCTCTGGATAACGATGATGGATATTAAGCTTTATGAGAGGTTTGGAAACTATATACAGTGTAAAGTCCCGAATCACTGGTCCTACTACCTTACAATTAGTTAGGCAATGGTTAAAAAAACGAATCGGAAACGGAACGTTTTGAAAAATTGTCACTCTGCAATCACATCTAATTTCCCAAAAGATTCATTATAAATTATTATTTCGCAAATGTTTTACCCTGCAAATGATTTGGCTGTTAATAATATAATTTGTAAATTTTTAGCCATATTTCATAACTCATATTTCGTTTGTCGAATTCACGAGGGTACAGAATAAAAGTAGATAAATTATTAATTGTGAAACAACTATTTGCAAACCAATACTATTTGAAAAGGCAGGTATCAATCTAATGATTTGTTAAGATATTGAATGTTTCATGTATGTTTGACATGATGACGAACTTAGTTTGTGTGCATTTGTGTAGTTTATCATCCCGGGTTGCCTCGCTCCGCTCCGCTTTCCTCGACTTTGGGTTTTTAATGATCATAGAACCTAACACTCCTCGTCGATGCGCTACGCGCCTATATTTCTCTATTCTAACCTAGCCGTTTCGTTTCAACTGGTTAGTTACCCCAACCTACCCGATGCCGTAACGAAGGTAATTTAATAATTATTAAGATTTTATTTTTTATTGCACCATGCAGAATATTACACACTCGTAATTCACGATTTTACCAAAATGTTTGGCTTAATAGAGTACTTAAAAACAATGCAATTTGTCAATAGTTGTTTATGCCTTTCTGTGATTTACCAATTTACCACGTGTATATTAAATGATTTGCATGTCAAATGATTATACTATTTTTATTTTTAATGCACTAACCCGTGCTAAGGACAATTTTAAAAACCTATTTTGAGGCTAAAATTTACACGTAATAATACACGTAACTGTACGTAATACAGAGAATAGTGTAAAGAGGTTCGAAATTTCACTGACGCCGGTGAGTCGCCCATTAGCTCAGTTGGATAGAGCGCTGGCACGGATAGCCAGAGGTCGCGGGTTTGAATCCCGGCATGGGTGGAATAATAGCCTCTGAATAGGTTTTTAAAAATGTCAAATAATGTTTTATAAAGTAATAATTTTATTTGATAATTATTTTACAAATTAGTTTTTTACAAAATAGCCCACTATTCAAAATCACTCGAAAAGAGGGAAAACTCGTCTAAGTAGGTAATGATGTATGCAATGATCGCTTCATTGGAAAACAGAGTAGGAATTGAAAAACTGGTCTTTTCTTCAAAAGGCCAGCGCAGATATCAAAGCACTTCTGAAATTCTGACAAATGATAGGCTCAGCGGAGTTGTCTCACAGGCAGTTAAAAATGAAGATACAAAGGCTCAACTATGAGGCGAATTGTGGAAATCGCAACGTTTCACGTTTCTTTATTTAAATTATTACAAATAAAAAACGCGGAATGCGGAGCAAGCCAAAACGGAGAGTGACCCTTTTAACACTTAACCGTTACAAAACTTACACGAATATAGTTTTTAGACGTTGTGGTTCAAAAGTACGTCTATACAAGCCTTATCGTCTAACGGTCTACCAGAGTTGAGTCTCTGTAGAGCTTGAATAAATAACGCGCTGAAGCTACCGCCAGGCTTTCATATACTGCTCTCGTATTCAGGGGCACCCGCGGCGCCCCGGCGAGCCTCAGTGAACCTTCATTACACCGTGTCCGGAAAGACATTTGCAAGGGCGGCACTTTAAAAAACTTTTGCGCATCTGTTTACTTTAATTTGTCTCTATTTTTTCAAAGATTTCAAATAACGTAGTAGGTAAGGACATCTACATTTTTATTTAAGGTCTTTAATTGTTAACATTATAACAGTGACATTAAAACAAACTTTGATTAAGGAATTAAAAAGTGAAATTTACTTTGCTAAATTCCGCCAAAAATCCCACGAGCACCATGCGGTTAGTTAATGTACCGCCCTCCCTTCCACTTTTTCAAGCAGAAGCAAGACACGAACACACCACCATCGACATCAATACTTGTGTGAGAAAACACGCGACGCGTTTCGCCTCTAACACGAGGCATCCTCCGGCTCACAAGTGCAAGTCACTTGCACTTGGGAGGGATTTTTGACGGAATTTAGCAAAGTAATTTTCACTTTTAATGCTGTTATGGATTTCCGCAAAGTAACGCCTGATTCTATACGATATTTGATTGAGGAACCTTAACATAATAATAACCCAAAGCCCACAGCGGCGGTAACCGAGTGAGCAGAATAATGACTGAAAAGCAAGAGACCCAGGTTCGATTTCCGGTGCGGGCATGTACAAATTACCTCTCTCTCTGAGAGTAGGCTTGTACACTGCAGTGGGACGTTTATAGGCTACGTAAAAAAATAAGGAACCTTATATAATTATATAGCTAAACACAACGAGGAAATACATAGAAATAATATCCTATCCTATCATTCTATATTTATAATCAGCCCACATCAACCCACTGCTGGGCATATGCCTCCTTTTTACTGCGCCTAGTAATATTATAAATGTAAAAGTTTTTGAATATGTTTAGATGTTTCTTACGCTATCACGCAATAACGGCTAAACAGATTTATATGATGATGACGGAATTGAGACATAGGATGATATTTGCAGGGTCAACTAGTGCTATCTTATAATGTAAGGTTACGTGCTCAAGTTAGTTATAACATGTAAGTGAAAATAGCATAAACATCTACTTTGTCGAACCTAGCTATTCCTGCCACATTTCAATTCGTTAGATATCTCAGCGATGAGTCTCAGCTGTTCCTGAGGCATCAAATCCATATGCCCCTCGATTTGGTCTCTCAACACTAAATTGGTAGACGGAAGCTAATGCTATATTATTGTATTAACTCGCCGCTTCTCGCTATCTCGAACTGACTGCAAAAGACATGGACCAGCCTTCACCTCTTTCCGCCCGCATAAGCCATCGTTTTATTATAAAAACGGGGGCTACCCAAGAACAAAACGTTTATGTGGTTAGAGCATTATCTTCGACGTAAGAATTGTTAAATGTCTTCAAGACAATGTGGATAAATCTTGACAACACTAACTATTTATAGGTAGGTCATTCAAATACCAGTAATGACTACCGGCGGCGCATCTAAAAGGTTATCTACTCACTGGCTTTGTGGTTTATTCCACAAAACGTATTGCAGGGATATTGAATTAGTTGCTGAGGTTGAATGCAAACGGTTTGTATCAATGCCGAGTGAGAGCGTACTCGTATGTATGCTAGTTCGTTGATCAGTGACCGCGCGACGCGATCACGTGTGTCGTCTCATTGAGAATATTTGCTTCCTGACGATGCGTCCCCTCGACAATGATCACACACTGTTGATATGATATTGTAAACAGCAACACTTTCCAAGGTATCGATCTGAAAGATCTTAAATAGCGGCACATGAAAGCAGACCTTTTCTCACAGATTTTGACCACTGAAGAAAGAGGTGACTACAGATCTTTCAGTTAAAAACCGGTGTTGTCTAACTCAGAGTTGCGTACTGAGAGATTGTTACCACCAATAATCATAAATGTATCTGCAAAAATGTGGAGTCCATCTCGCACTTGGTTTTTTTTTATATTTAAAGTTATACCGTAGAGACAGTAGTATAATCACACTGAGTTTGTGGCGCTTTATTAGTATTATTACGACAAAACAAAGGAAAAAAACCAAGGTTTATGTATGATAGGCACTCCGACATAATAACACGTACTGTGCGCAAATTATTACAAGCAACACTTTGATGTAGCTTGTTAAAATTTTCATTTATGTTAATAAAGATATCGGTTAAAGAGATAATGTCCTTTATAGATAAGTCTGATCGAGAGACAGCCGACTTTAGCGTAATAATATCCCTATTATTTAACCCCCTTTTAGTCAGGTGCACTTTTTCTTTCGATTTTCATTGTTGCTAATTATCTCTTACTTGGGATAAATAGAAAATGGATCAGGATGAAATACGTTTTTCCGTGTACTGAAAGTTCGAAATGGTAGCTCGCGTATGTTTCAATAATTTTTAAATACAGGTGTCAGCACAAAAACGGCCTGTATGCTAAATATTATTGCTGTATGTATTGTCAAATACTAATTTATATGGGCAGAACAAATTTCTCCACTTACTGGCAAATGAGCTCTGTATTCTTTTTCTTTGTTCGGACAATTTAGACAGCTGACATTTTGAAGTAACCAGGCTTGTAATAAAATTTGTCTAGCAGTTATGTGAGACAGTAGATGTCACCGCAGAAGACATCTACTGTCCAAAATGCTCGGCGTGTTAATCTTCAGTTAGCACCACACTGAAATATCGTATCCGCACTAGCTTAGTCTTTGTCCTTCGCAAACCGGTGCAGAGTTAACCAGAGGTACTTCGGCGCACACACTCAGCAGACAATCCTAATTTAACACGTCACTAGGCAAACAGAGGCAGATTCGTTGCTCCAACTAGAGGTTGGAGCGGAACATCATTGATTGATTACAGTTTTTACCTCACTTGGGAGCCGCTGTTAGGAAATCATTAACCGCTTAAACTGTCCATAAGACACGGATGGGGTATAATAAAAAATAATTAGCCGTGTTTACTTGAGTAGTTTTTCAAGCGTTTATTAATTGCAGGTTAATTAAGAGCAAGGGCCTGATAAGACTATTATCTCCAGTGAGGTGCATAACTGACAACTCTACTATATCTACTAAAAATTCTAAATGTAACTCGTAGGTTGTCTGTAAAGAAACGATTATTTCATTATTATTGAATGTAATTGTAGTTGAACATGATGGAGTTGTGTTAGTTGCCGTTCAAGGATATTTTTATTCTTGCTTGTGATACTGTGTATACTTTTAATTGGCATAATCGGAAGCTCTTAATCACTTTTACCATATGCGATGAGCTACAAATTCAAGCTTAAAAAAATTACAAATTAACCAACAGATTAGCAGGAAGGAACACTCGGTTAAGAATAAGAATAAAAAGAATTTTATTGCCTCATCAAAAGCAACTTAAACAAAGTAAGAGTACTTACGTACTTAAGTACTTACTTACTTAAGTTAAGCAATGTATGTACCTCAAATTGTCGTAATAAACTACGGATTGTTAATAAACAGGGCCTGGGGGCGAGCCTTTGAAGTAAGTGGTTGTTCAATAGAAAAAACAGTGATTTAAGTACGAGAATGTTGGTTTCATTGGAGCCATTGGTTGTCTATTAACTAATCGCGTTTAAATGGCACCTATAACCCTGCAACACAATTCAATCTCCTTGGCGAGAGCCCACTGACTGGCGCTCGGAAGCGTTGCTAGAAAGTATAGCCAGGTACTTTTTCCATTTTTTTCATTATAATCAGTAAATTAAACAATTTTTGTTTTTTTTAAAGATAATATTATGCTACTACAATTATGAACTTCTTACGCTGTTTCATTATCTTTAATGTTATGAAAATGTCAAAAATTTCCGTGACTTTATTCAAGAGTCATTTAACAGTAAACTATTACGTCATTGTAGTATTTTTTATTAATAAATTACTTTTTGCCTTTACTTTTATTTCAGCTGTAGGAGCCTCCTAAAATAATGCGTAAGTTTTCTTTTCCTAAAAAATATAAACAAAATGTATACCAATTATTTGACCAGTTTTTAATGCTATACGCTTTGCAAAAAACTCTATATCTTTTTGTCCGCAAAATCTTCTGTCTGTTTCAGGGAAAGTATTAATTCATGATTAAATATTTATTATATTATAGCGTGTAATAAGATAAGACTGAGATGACGCTTTCAATAAAGCAATCTTTTAAATAACAGAATTAATTGCTATCAAAATGTCAAAGTGTCAAATTCTATCAGCACATTTTCTGATCCTTTATCTCATTATGTTGGCAAATGTTTGAAGTAAAAGCGACAAGAGGAATTTTAAATTGGTCAACCCAGCATTTTCCGGATCTGATAGATAGCAAATGACAGAATCTGGTTTCTCCATACCCCTCAAGGGTACGGTGTGAGTTTATGTGTGTATGTATAAATTTTTGGTAAACAATATCCTGCAAAACATTGCATAGCATACTGTGCACTGCAGTACACTTGCGTAATTGTTTTTTTTTTTCGTACTACGTTACCGTTAATTTTTCGTATCATAAAATTCAGAAAATAATGTTTTTTTTTAAAGTACCTAAATGATAATACTTACGTTGTGATACTTAATTAGATGGAGTAGGCTTAGCCAGCACACCTATACCATCCTGTCAGCTTGGTCGGCCTAGCACACAGGAAAGACAAGGCAATAAATGCTGAGCCAACCAAGCCACGGAGTTACTCCATCTAAAAACAATGTAACAGGCACTGCAGCGTCCAAGTGGTCCCTTTACCAACCTAATGTGAATGGAGGTGCCACTAGACGGTGTATAAATCATATCATTACGTAGATGCAAAGGTTTATGCTTAGTTTTTTCTTAGTTTATGCTTTGTTGCTTGTTGCAGAGTCCACACATTAGTTAAAACATTTTGTTTATTTAACAAACCGTTCAGTCTATTTTCTACCACAGATTACAAAGTTTAATAAAGTATAAAAACCTATTTAGAGACTAAAAAGAATATAATAACAAATTAGTTCACATAACACATTATGATTCAAATTTGAACTTATATTTATTAGGACTAAGATTGAATCTTATTTACTTTCAATCCGGTATTAGTGAGGTGTACTTATCTTAGCTATTTGTGAGATGTGTTGTTCCTCAGATTGTTATAATATAACATAGCTATTTGTCATATGTGTTGTTATTTCAGATATTTTAACAAGATGTGTTGTTATCAAAACTAGGTGATGTAAAACCTAATCTATAGATAGTTGGCGCACTTTAATTCCTCTATCTTGAATGTCTAATGATTCACATAGGGCCTTTCTCAGTAATGAGCCATCCCAGTAGATAGGAACTGCGTTCAAAGTAGGTATGAACACTGACCATGTAATTCGCGATCCAGTAATCAATAGGTCCTTAGACCTTGGCCTGAAATGTTACTTACAAGTAAGTGGGTAACTGTCTACCTAGATGAATTAGAATTATGTTTCTTAGCTGATGACGTTCGCACTTGAGAGGTTATAGGGATATATTCAGGGGCAATACATGAGCCGAGAATCTCTATATTTGATCTGATATTTCCAGTTTCGCGTGGGATGTTTTTTTTCGTTGAACGATGTGGAAAAAAGGTATCGGTAACTAGGATAATATTAATGATAATAAATATCAAACGGTATTTAGAGGGCAATTGTGTCTAGAGTTCAACACATTCCTGGGTAATAATATTTAACTTGAAAACTCAGTTAATTAACTAATTTATTTTTTGTTCTGACATCTTTGACGTTCATTGAATGAACATTTTGTTTTTATCACGAATAATAATAATTGATTTGACTTGATTAATTAATTCATCAATGTAAATCAGTACGAGTCAATCTGTCAGGTGTATGGACGTCAAGTTGTCTAAGCGTTTACATCTTTTAAAATCCAAATTAGTCTCGTTAGCGTGAGTTCCTGTGTTATATATCTGTTGCTGGTTTAATATTACAGTACCTACCTTCAAAAATAAAAAGTGTCGCGTCTATACAATGGCTTAGTAAACCCCGATAATAAATACATTTTAATCAGTTTCCTACATATATTATTTAATGGCCTCATCTAGGTTAGGTTAGGTCGTCTAGGTTTACATGGTTGTAATGTCCTTGCCTGGATATCCTGTGTTATATATCTGTTGCTGGTTTAATATTACAGTACTTACCTTCAAAAATAAAAAGTGTCGCGTCTATATAATGGCTGAGTAAACCCCGATAATAAATACATTTTAGTCAGTTTCCTACCTATATTATTTAATGGCCTCATCTAGGTTAGGTTAGGTCGTCTAGGTTTACATGGTTGTAATTTCCAGTTTGGAACCACGACCAGTTTTGTGTAGTAAAACATACCAAAAAAATAACCTAAAACCGTTTTCAAATTATACTTTGTCAAGTATGTGGCAAACTATTTGTATCTATGGAAATTAAATAAAAATAAAAGCACCGAAAAACGGGGTGCCGCGTGCAACAACTAATGAACACTGATGAAGCGAAGGTCAGTGCTGGCGGTTCCTGGTCTCTGCCTACTCCTCTGGGAAGCGTGACGTTATATGATGCTGCTAAAAAAAACTATAATATTATTTAGAAGACGTACGAGTAGATCACTTTACATCTGAAACAATAAAGATCACTGTCAAGGCGGGCTTGAACGCCTGACATCCAAGACACTATGCTAATTGCTAAACGTGCAAGCGTAAATACGTACAGTTGATAGCACATCCACTTTTCATACATGCACTCTACTCGATTACGTTACGGGCTTTGGAACACAAATGTGAAGAGCGACCTGCTGTCTGTCAACTGTACATGAGTCGTCTGCCACTGCCACTGAAATAGTTCTATATACAGATTAAAGCCACGTTTTCACGGTCTTAGTGGACTCGGACCGAGTTTACTAAGATGACTACTAAGATGCTACTCGTATCGTGTACACTGGCCATTTTAGTACACTTGTATGAAAACGCCAACTTGGACCGCGCTCTACTAATCTTAGTTGACTTTGATGCAATGACAAAAACGAAATGGCATCTTCGCAAGAATTTCTGTGCCGCGTAGAAGTAAGTGGTCAGAAAGAGATAAGCGCGGTCTGAGTTGGCGTTTTGATACGAGTGCACTAAAATGCCCAGTGTACACGACACGAGTAGCATCTTAGTAGTCATCTTAGTAAACTCGGTCCGAGCCCAATAAGACCGTGAAAACCTGGCTTAAGAAATGTGTTCAGAGTCGAGTTTCATAAAACGACAATTCGTAATTGATTATTATGACCACAGATAATGACAACTCGTGGTTGGTGCATTGAGAAGCAGAGTGTACATGTTAACCTTTAGGTTCATCGACTTTGCAACCGGCATCGAATTGTCGTAGTAAACCATGAATTGTATTTATATGGAACAGTCCCCTGATGATAGATTTACTAGAGCTACCACGCATTACCAACGTAGCGACGTGAGACGCATTTGATTGATATTCACACATGATGTGCCGTATTTTGTTATTATTAAAATGTACGCAAGAGAGTGTCGTCGAGAGTGAGTGGTGTGAGCTGAGTTTATAGAAATTATATTATCTATAAATACTTTAATTTTAAAAACCTATTTAGATGCTAAAAATTCCACCCATGCCGGGATTCGAACCCGCGACCTCTGGCTATCCGTGCCAGCGCTCTTTCCAACTGAGCTAATGGGCGACTCACCGGCATCAGTGAAATTTCGAACCTCTTTACATGTTCTGTGCTCTTTACACTATTCTCTGTATTACGTACAGGTAGCGACATCTGGCTGAAGTAAATTGTATCACTTACAGCCCCGAGTACCTACTTTGCAGTTAGGTTTTTACATCGGAATGATATCGCTGTACTCACTGTATTTGTTTTGGTGGTAAGGTTACAACTCGTTTGCTGATAAACTAGCTCGCTTTATTTTGGTACCTACTTTACTTCTTCTTTGATCCCTTTACTCCTGCGTAGAGTCTGGGACTGACACAAGGTCTTTCTATTTATCTCTGTTCATGGCTAGGGATTGTAGCTCCAGCCAAGTTGTTCCCTTCTCCTACGTCTCAGTTAGAACGGATCGTTTCTACGTTTGAGACGGTCCTCCGGGTCATCGTGAGCATCCGGCGAGTTGCCAGTACTTTACAAAACAGTATTTATTTTTGGACTTGTTGTTGCTTTAAAATTAGTTTGTAAGTTTGTTCGATCTTAGGGAAGTATGTATTTAGATTTTCATTGAGATTGACATTTAAATTTTGGTCACAGTCAAGGTACAATAATGACTGATTTACCAATTCAGACATGTTACAAACTACTTCCCATAATTTTAGACGCACAGTCTGGGCCACGTTTCATAAAACTAAAATTTTTAGTTAATTATGACAGTAAGATGTGCGCTGAGTAGCCGAGTTTTCTTAATTGTTAATCTATGGACGTAGACTACTTTGCATGTACATCAAATTGTAGTAATCCATACATGTTTGTTCTATGAAATAGGACCGGCCCATGTTAGCGCGGAACATGATTAAATGTTGTAGGTATTTGAGAGATTCACTGTAACTAAAAATATTTAGTAAATAAAAAATATTGTTTTGCATTTACTCTTGCGTCCGAAGACACGAGTATTTTTGTGGAAATTGCGATAAATCGTAATTTATTGAATTGTAATTAACTGAGACTTAAGGTATACTTCTTCTTCTTAGCGTGTCGATAGCATGACATCGTCATCGTAGTGAAAGGATTTGCCAATCAGCGTAAGGGACATGCTTATTGCCCAGGGTACGCGTTCGAAAAATAGGTCGTTCGGGGAGGCTCCATTCATGCGGATATTATCCTCCTTTATATACGGGCCAAACCCATTTGCAACAACCTTTAGAATCCGTTGCGCTGCAGTCACTTACTTTACATGGCGTCTCCAATGAGATAAGGCAGTATTTTTGCAATTTCTCTATTTGCAAAACGGGCTATGTACTATGAAAATTACTAAGAAACATTTGTTTTATGTTTGTAAATTAATTGTAATCGACTTCTTTTCAATCTCATAACACAAATAAAAAGGTTTGTCCATGTTACAGAATTTTAACAATAAACTATTCCCATGAAACAGGGTATCCTAGTTTGGGGCCTACATATCCTAGCAGGGTATACATGTATGTAAATGTTATGTTATGTTTCGTAAGAACGATCGCACCGTTCCGCGGTGTTGAAAGATAATCTTTTTTATCTGCAGCTTTTGTAAATCCAAGATGAAATTTCAATAAGAGATCTAGGAACAGACAATCTGTCAAAGGATACTTAAATGATCGGCGTTTATGAAATGAAATGAAATGATGAAATGAAATGAAATGAAAAGGTTTTATTCAAAGTAGCGCAGAAGCTGCGTCTTAATGAACGTTACAATTCAAACTAGGTGTCCATTTCAAAATCTAGATCATTTTGGAGAAAAAATGGACAAAAAAACTTCAAACTTAGTCTTTTCAAAGTCCTTAATTAACATAGTTTACATAATTATTATAAACATAGAACTCATACATTGTACTGGCTATGATTCCAGACCTCATTGTCATCTAGATAATCCTTTATGTTATAGTAGCCCTTTTGGCACAAAGTGTGCTTAACATATTTTTTGAACCGCGAATCAGGCAAGCTTAATATATCTTCAGGGATTTTATTATAGAAGCGTATACAATGCCTCATGAAGGATGTATTAACCTTTGCCAGCCTAAATAGTGGGAACAAAAGTTTATGTTTATTTCTAGTATTCACATTGTGTTGGCTACCTAAAGTTTTAAAGTTACTTATGACCCTTATAAAGTCTCGTCCGATAGCATGCTTCACTACAATAGGTTTGTTACACAAATTACAGTGTAACGAACCCTGCTTTACAGGCGTGAAGTAACGGGTTTGACTCAAGACTTTGAGTTACATACCAATGAATTTAAGTTACATACTC
Organism: Yponomeuta sedellus; assembly: GCA_934045075.1. Classification (NCBI taxonomy): domain Eukaryota; kingdom Metazoa; phylum Arthropoda; class Insecta; order Lepidoptera; family Yponomeutidae; genus Yponomeuta; species Yponomeuta sedellus. The sequence goes on along the minus strand of OW203735.1, from coordinate 13,315,059 downwards.
GTACATTAGAAGCGTTCGTGGCCTAGGCGAACCGAGTGATTGGAATCAATCACTTGAGTTAAGCAACAACAGGCACGGTTAGGTGCAGGATGGGTGAAGGTCCCGTGACTACCGCTAGTGGCATTTTTCCGAGCGCTTCCATGCTTCGCAAGGCACGTTAAGCCGTTGGTGCGGGCTGACATGCAATGGCAGTCGTTAAGCCATGTCAGAAGCCTTATTGGTGGCTTGATAACTTCTCCCAGTAAGGCCCGCCACTGTCTTACAATCCTCCACCAACCCGGACTTGGCCCCCGTGGTGGAGTATGGCCTAACCTTCCTGTGATGCAGGAAGAGACCCGTGCCCCAGCAGTGGGGACATACAAGGGTTGATAACGATTATAACTCGTACATTGCGAAATCAGCATCAATAATGTATATCAACATAAACAATTTACTTTCTTATTGTTGAATGTCAATGTAAATAATATCTGCTTCCTCCAGTTTGATCACTTTTTTTTTAAATATATTTATAACATTTAAAAACATTTTCAACAGGTCCGTAGTAGAAACATGTACCATTGTAGTAGAAACCGTTGTAGTAGAAACAAACACCATTTTTTCTTATATCTAATACATAACTTTATGTAAGACCCTACCTAACGAGTACCTACTGACATTTGGTCAACGTAAAGGAAAACATTATTTTTATTTTAATGAAAAGGTAAGGTACGGCACTCTTATAAAACACTTTTACTTAGAATTTTACAGTTTTAGCCTTACAAGGTTGCCAATTAAAGGCTCACATATTATTCGTTCTTCATTATATTGAGTACTAATGAGTAATTAAACATGATAGAACGAAGTATAGTTTCTAGACTTATACAACTTAAAAATAATTTTACTTCAAAAAGATAAAAATAATTATAAGCAACAATCAATTCAAAAGAAAACAGTTTTGGAGTAATTTGCGCCCTTCATACTAAAAATACTATCAAGATCCACATCTTGACGTGGATTACCTCATCTTCTATATATTTGTACATAATTAGTGTCCATCTCTTTCTCTAAGAGAAAGCCTGTAATCTGCAGTGGAACATATAAAGATTGTTCCACTGCTGTGTTTGTCCTACGCTGTAATCTCCTACTGTCTTGCTTAGGTACTTAATTAAAAATTTTTCGCTGATTTAAATAATTATCTCACTCGTCAGTAGAAGTTCAAATAGTCTGTAGTAAACGTAACGTAACCATAGATTAAATAATGCTAAGGAGTGTTTCTATAACACTTTCGTGTTTTCGTGGTTTAGTGTTTTGATAAAAAAGTCGTAAGTTAAATAATATTTAATTAATTTTATAATAAACGTAAACATCACAGTCAGCTCCGATGTCTTTCTATCCCTAATATTTGAATTGATAAAACATTCTATTCACACAGTCCAAAGCTACTGAGATTAAATAAATGAAGGTGATTCGCACAATATAAACGTATTACGTAATCCGGGTAATAAAAATTAATAATAAGTAGTCAACGATATCATGTGTGCACTGCTTAAATTACTAAAGTACACTTCTTTTTGTAAGATGACGGTGTTATCTCTCTTCTTTGAATACGAAATTGGCTTTTACATCGTATCGTAGAGGCTTAGCCACCTAGATTGTCATTGTACAAATCGACGAACTGTATGTTAAAATAATAACTTATTTAGGCGTACTTTTTAATCGGTGAACGAAACTGAACGTCACGTCACGTTTGGATAGGCGATGCTGAATCGCGTATCGCGTATACTCGACGCCAAATTGTCTTCTAAATTCAAAAACTTTTAACTTTGAAGCGCCATAAGGCGCTTAGGGGCGCAAACTATCGCCACCAATGGAATACAAATCATAATTTGTTTATAACACATTTTTTTTTAAAAAGTAAATCTTAATATCTGTGATAACTATTTTTAGAACATATAGCCTAGAATGTAGTACCTATTAAAGTCCTAGATTGTTGATTCTAGTTTCTAGACTGTAGGTTCTTAAAATTGTGGTCACAGTTGTTAACATTTCTCATGTTCACTTTTAGATAAAAACGTATTCAAGTTATGATTTTTATTCCATTTGCACCTTCGGGGTGCTAACTAGCGCCACACAAGCCGCTTTTTTGTGTGCATAAACTAAAAAGTTCTCGTCTCTTTGGTTCCAGTAAGACCGGCGGCGGCGCCGGGCAGTAAGGAGCGGCGCGCTCATCCCGTGGATGAAGCTGAGGAGCCCGACGTGGTGTCAGCGATCATAGGGGAGTACGGCCGCTGGCAGCTGCTCATCACCTTTCTCCTGGCCATGTTCTCCTTCCCCTGTACCTTCCACATATATTTGCCCACGTTTACGGTCAGTACCTAAATTACACCAATAATTATACTATTTTTACTTTTAATGCACTAACCCGTGCTAAGGACAATTTTAAAAAACCTATTTAGAGGTTAAAAATTCCACCCATGCCGGGATTCGAACCCGCGACCTCTGGCTATCCGTGCCAGCGCTCTTTCCAACTGAGCTAATGGGCGACTCACCGGCATCAGTGAAATTTCGAACCTCTTTATTACACTATTCTCTGTATTACGTACAGGCAGCGACATCTGGCATTTACTTTTAATGCACTAACCCGTGCTAAGGACAATTTAAAAAAACCTATTTAGAGGCTAAAAATTCTACCCATGCCGGATAGCCAGAGGTCGCGGGTTCGAATCCCGGCATGGGTGGAATTTTTAGCCTCTTAATAGGTTTTTTAAAATCACACCAATAATGCTTAAGTAAATTTCTCCACTGCTAACTATAAACCTTTTCATGCAATGAACTTGGTAATACTCAACCAGATGCCACGAGCAATGTTTTGAAATAGTAGGTCTTGTGAGTATTCCTGTTACAATATTACCGAAAAATCTCTGTATAGTTCTTTTCATTTATGTTTACGCTGAAGGTAATAAAATAGGTGTTTGAAACTGCAAATATAGATTGCAAAACGATCCGCTTCTTAATAGTTGATAGGTAGTATGTTTCTACACCCTATACGAAGCATAATTATATTATTTCAGGTCTAGATATAGGTCGCTATAAGGAAAAAAGTAGAAGCGTGATTGCAGTAAAGATAAGAATACCGACATCATCTTTGATGTTCCCATCTGGATCTAAATCACTTTAATACCTACTACGCACACAATTTTCTCTGTTATTTTATAAACAAGCTGGTTTAAATTGATATCATTATCGTCAACACGGCAATCTAAACCAAACAGGCGAGCACTTTATAATATTTGCTGGGTTCGCCTCAAATGATTCAATTTAGTAAATGAAGTTAAATGCATGTTAAATGCAACTCAACGAGTCCAGTCATCGTGGCCTAATGAATGATCTCACCTTGCGTGCGAATGTAAACAACACTAAGCTTTGATTGAGCAACCCTTATTAGTTTTACGAGCTCGTGACTCGAGAGATGAGAATGAATGACCAACATGTTATACTTTTTTACATTACAGGCAAGAGAAACAAAATTCTGGTGCAGAAGACCAGCGAACTTATCCGGGCTACCAATAAACGCATGGATTAACTACAGTCAGCCAAATGGCGCCTGTAATGTCAGAGTGTTGCCAGATAACCTCTCAGTGGAAAGCATTCTCAACCACACTGCGCCTCTATTGGACGAGTTCCAGAAATGTACATCTTGGGACTTCGATAGATCTGAAGTGGGTGACACTATAATATCGGAATGGAATCTCGTGTGTGATAGAGCACACCTCACGAACATAGCCGAGGTTGTGTTTTTAATTGGCGTCGCTCTCGGTGGTGTCATCGGTGGCTGGATATCCGATAGGTAATTTTCAATTATTTATAGATTTCCTTAAGTATTATATTACTATAGATACTTTCAGTTTCTCATAGAGGGTCATGGGTATTACTGTGAGTATAACTAATTACATAAGTTTAGTCGCAATTGTTACATTATACGTGGATTAAAAAAAGGTAGACATGTTATTTGTCGGTAGGTAACTTTGCTAAGAACCTCATCGAGCAGGGCGAGGGCCGTGGCTGTGGTCGGCGTGGTTCAAGCGCAGCGAGAGCTTCTCTTACTACTCGTATTTGCTAAGAAAGGAATTTCGAAGTTAAAGTTACTCGCCTTAATTGTTGTTTGTATTAAACAAAAAAACGCGTAAATGGTGACTGCTTGTCAATACAAATTAATGACTTTTGTTATGGCGATACCTTCGAATCACGAAAAAGTTATAAGCTATTCCTCAAACTTATGTACATTTATAAGGCCGTTTAAGGCCTTAAAAATGTATCTTGGACTTGACAGACAGACAAGTATGGGGATTCTGTTACACCATAATTCCTGCCTAGAGACAGTGCCTGCCTCAATATACGCTGGACCATAACATCTAAGCAGCTATCTAACAATCTTAGTAAGTTAATTTTATTATTTCTTTTATTACAGATTCGGCCGCAAGCGCATCCTTATGGGAATGCTGGCAGCGCAAAGTGCACTAGGAATCCTCTCTCTCCTGGTGAGAACCTACATCCAATACATCATCGTGCGCCTCATGATGGGCCTGGTATCAGTCTCAGTGGTGTACGCGGCGTTTGTACTCGCCGTCGAGATGGTTGGTGGCAAGTGGGTGACCATCGCTGGAGTATGCAACTTCTTTCCGCTGCCGCTGGCCTATGTCATCGTGTCGCTGCTTTCCCTAGTGCTTCCGAATTGGAGGGATCTCCAGTTAAGCCTCTCATTACCTGGCTGCAGTCTTCTCGTCTTGTGGTAAGTATTTTTACTCGTCCCTATCTTGCAACTGTTGGAATTGCCTAACATGAACTTAATCTCTTGGCCTCCAAAACAAGAAGTCGCCACGTACATACTCGTAGTCCATGTACTAATCGTTTTCTATGTTGTTAAAATAAAAATACTTATTTTTGTGTTTTGAAATTGTTTTAGACCACAAATAAGGTAATTTTATGTATGTCTAGCTCTCAGAGTTGTTCCGGCGAACTGGTAACGCAATAAATAAATATCTTAGAGTTTAGCTTGAAAAAAAATTATGTTAAAATTAAAATATTATCCCACGGGAACATATTTCTTGAATATTACGTATCCTATATTTCAATCTAGATCTTTGGTTATCTATGTGCCAAGTTTCATGTAATTCAGTTTGGCCATTATTGCGTGATGGAGTAACAAAAATCGAAACATTTTCAAATTTTCACATTTATAACATTAAGGAAGGCTTGGTGTAATTGGAATAAATTAAAACAATTCAAGCCGGTCTCACTGAACCACTTATGTCCTTATTTAATTAACCATTGTGATCCGTGCTCACTACTCAATTTCGTAATTTCAGGTTTGTGCTGCCAGAATCACCGCGGTGGCTACTCAGCATGGGAAGAACCCAAGAAGCCAAAGCCATTTTACAAAAAGCAGCCAACTTCAACAGGCGGGAGCTGCCGGCTGATATTGACAAGTTGCTCATGTTAAGCAAGCAAGAAAATCATGACAATGATTGTAAGGTTAAACTGCTTTTGAAAGGGCCAATGCTGAAACGGACCATATGTTTATCGGTCTCTTGGTTTTGTATGACCATTGCCTACTATGGCCTTCTGTTGAACATCGGCAACTTCAACCTAGGAAACATTCACTCCACATCAATAATTCTTGCTGTGGTTGAAATACCAGCCATTGCGACATCCCTTCCCGTACTACTAAAAGCTGGAAGAAGATTGCCAATTTTTTTCACGATGCTGGTGTGCGGTCTGGCGGTTGTAGCCAGTGAACTGTTTTCTATATTCTTCAACGAAGACTGGATCGTGATCCTTTGCCTGATGGTCGGGAAGTTTGCCATCGGAGCCACGAATATAATGATGCCAATATACACGGCCGAGTTATATCCAACGGTGATAAGGAACTTGGGAGTCGGTGGCAGTCAAATATTCTCTGGGCTGGCGTTGATGTTCATACCGTACTTGTGGAAATTGGTAAGAACCGACATTAACCTAACCTAATGGTTACTTGAATGGATATATTGCAGGGAACTGAGTACTTGGATATAGCAATGGTTGCATTGCACAGAAACAGCTCAGCATGATCTACCCCATGTGATACTTGCGCATGCGCACTAAAAATGTGATACGTTATTGTCAACAGTTGTCATTTATTGTTTTTTAAGCAATTTGGCTAATATTTACTTAGTATTGGAATCTTGTAGGTGGAGGCTAGAATGTTCACTATTGCGACATATACCGTCGCTAATTAATTAACACGTGGCCACAGTCTTTTTTATATCTCTATTTTTTCTATATTTCCATACTTTCGTTTAACGACGAAAATCACCATACGTGGTAGAGTCGTCGTCAGTAGTATTACAGAGGGTAATATTATTTGACAGACACATTTCAAGGCATATTTTGAGAAAAGTTTCAAAAACAGAGAAAAGTTTCAAAATCGGTACCTAGTCACTACGTATAAGGTATTCTTATTCCTAGGTACTAAATGCTTAGAATTTCAAATAGAACCTAAACTGCTATCAAAGTCTATGAAATTTTGTACTTTAGTAGGTAACTGCGAAAACTATCGAGGCTTTATTATTTTCGAATATTTGGAGAAGTACATTTATTGATTTAACGTTACTTATTAAAAAGAAAAGGTGTAAAATCAAAATCTCGTAACTCCCTAATAGGTGGGTATTAAGTTTCCTTACAAATTTCTCTTTTCTGAAATGATTTTATGATTCGCGATACTTATACATATTTATATATTAAACGGGTCTATCGCGATTGATACGCGACGCCTAATTTCCGTCGTTTCTGCAACTGCAACACTGCCGAAACGTCGAGAACTAAGGTGATTACGTTTTACCTAAGCAACAATCGCGATTAGACCGTTTTATTAGACGTTTAATGTATAGCTATACTTTTGTGAAATTGCATTTTTACAGTTATTTACGATTACTTATTTACATTAGCTTCGTTAGCATAGGATCAGCCTATAAGGTGATTCGCGGTGCTAACTGGCGCCACCAATGGAAAAAAAGCATAACTTGTTTTTAATACGTTTTTATCTAAACGTGAACATGAGAAATCTTAACAACTGTGACACATATTTTTAGAACCTACAGTTTAGAACCTAACATCAATTTACTCGAACTTAAATCGATTTCCGATAAAAACGGCCGTTTTTGGCGAAAAGTGATTTATGTCCGGTTATTGATTATACTAGTTAGCAACCCGAAGCGCCTTAAGCTTTCATTTCAAAGAATGACGACCTTACTATCATAGCTAAACCGGGGGTGGGCAGCAGCGCCCCTTGCAGTACAATTCCACCGAACTGCGACCCGCATGCCCAACGTGGGGATTATGGGTATTACCCCCTATGATAGCACAACGTGGCGCTCTTTAGGGGAGGGCTATGTCCAGCAGTGGACTAGTATAGCCTGACGACGACGACTATTATAGCTATTGTGAAAAGAGAAATATCCAAACGCATTTCCTCAACTTTGCTTCTTTATTACTTGCAGGCAATATTAGCAAAGCATTTGCCGATGGTGACGATAGCTGTGCTCAGCGCCGTCGGGGGAGTCGTAGTGCTGCTTCTGCCGGACACGGTCCGTGTTAACAACCAACCGTCCTCGCCAGACAAAACGTAAGACTCGTTCCTAGTATTAAAATAGACTATATAGATTGATACATAAACACATAGACAGATACAGAACACTTTATTGTACATAAAAATTGAAATTCCACAGATGTTTCTTAACATAAGAGTACAGACGGCGGCCTTATCACTAAAATAGATCTCTTCCAGATAACCTTTGGATGGACTGGACTACTACATTAGAGAAGGAAGTAGATGTACAAAAAAATACGTAATCAATAAAATGATAATTTCAGAGGTATATAAATTCATGCGTAAATAACAGTGTGAATAAATTATATTATCAACAGATAAAATGTAAATAATTTACATAAATAAAAATAAATATTACATATAATAATACAAGTAATTATACACATTCAAAGGACATAAATAAAACATAAACAACAGCAGATCTATATTACAAAATTAAATAATAACAGTATTACAGTTTAGTAGTGAGATAGAAATCCTTGGTCATAGACTTAAAAATGGGCAGCGATTCGGCTTTCCGCACCTCCACATATGGTTAGTGGTTAGATTTATATTTATTATCAACTTGGTTATCAAAGTCAAGTTAAAACAAAATTAAATTAAGGTAGATAAACAATGAAAGAATCCACCTAATTGAATGTCACCGAATCTTGTCGCAAGTTTAAGTAAAAAAACATATAAAAAAACCTAGACTAGGACTGTATCTGAGTAAGGAGATTGGTACCTACAACAATAGTTGGTCTGGTCCAGCGCTTAAATTTTCCCTCTATTGGGTGTGTCAGTAATCAGTCAAACTATGGCTAACTTGTGTAAATTGTTGCTCAGTTCCACAGAATAGGCGTGAGAATCATAATATAATGCAACTCGCAAAAACTCGTCGACGTTTCATTCACCAATCACATAGAGTTGATTTGACAATACTTAAGGAATAGGTATTTTTGTTTTAAATTTACGATCCATAGTTACATAGAGTTAAATAATTAGAGAAGCCATAGATACTTACAGGCAATGATTTATTATTATCCAAAAGCAGGGGTTTACTTTTTAATATATCTCAAACAACTGTGGTGACAACATCAAAAATAAAATATCCGTACCTACTGAAGTAACTTACCACCAAGGCAATAATAAGTTTGGAAGTGGAACAGCTATTATTTCTTTCGCGATTTTAAATTTTTAATAAAAAAAAAAATCCACAAATAGAATCAGTAGAATTAAAAATTTCAAAGATTTTGTTACCCCCTGTGTACATAAGAAAGCGGTTATTCCTATATTTTCTAAATGAAAAGTTCTATATACGTAGGAATTTATTTGGTTTGTTTTGTAAAGGTGTCTGAATGTGTCAAAAAGTACAAAGAAATAATTATCGATCTACCTATCTATATCTTTCATTGGGATGATAACAAATTATTTTTTTTAAACTAACCATTTTTTTTTGTAATAATTACTCCGAGAAATATTTTTGAAATTCATTAATTTATACATAACTGAAGATAAACTGACTTATTTATAAAAAAATATGTCGCCTGCATAAGTATGGCTTAAACATCGTAAGGGCCGGTTTCTGAACTGAGAATTTCACTAAGTATATACTTAAGTCACTTTCTGTCACGCTCTTTTTCAGAAAGTCGAAGAGAGCAATTTACATAGCGAAATTCTCAATTCAGAAACTGGCAATTAGTCTTACTGCAGGGTACAAACCTTCTCTCAAAGAGAGAAAAACACGATTACTTAATTAAAATTCAGTTTAGATCTTTACATCAGTGTATTTACCTACACTGAAATCGAGGAGTGTTTAAGAGGGATCATATTTTCATAAGTACTTACTTAAGTCTTTTTCATTTCCAGACCAGCTTCGTTAGACAACTGCAACGGTACATTCACCGTGGCCGACAACAGGGGGCACTAGTCGTCGACGGCATAGAGTTTGTCTCTACATTCTTGGACGTATTTGTGATGTGGAAAAAGTGTATGGATATCCGAATTAAATGGACAAGCTGTAAGCAGTTTGAAATTCTTGTGGACTGTGTGCTGTAACCAGCGTAAATGTGATCTTTACTGAGGTAAACACCTCATAAAAACTTATCGTTGGACGTTACCAAATCGTCAATAGTAACTAGTTTATTTAACAATGATTGTATTTTAAGAATTTTGTATTTGTGGGTGGTTCCACATATCCTTTGATTTAGGTACCTATTACTTATAAAAATGTGTGCAATATGGTTTCTTATGTACTTTTGCAATAATGAGGTACCTTCTACGTAGCAAGTAGATAAATATTAATACATTCTGTAATTTGTTGAAGTACCTGTTGAGTATTAAGGAAATTAGCTTTATCGTTGAATAAATCATTGTACCTATAAAATTAATTACGTCGAACATAAGTGTAGGGTTACTTTAGGTTAGACATATTGTTTATAAATAACGTCGATTACTTCTCTGTTTTTGTAACTGAACATTCTGACATTCATCCAAGTCATTTTACTTTAAATCACGTTTGATGGTTTTCGTTATTAGAAAATCGGTCTTGCTCGATAGTTTACAGTGGCCCGCTGTCTGTTTTACCTTAAAGACTTTACTTCCGTATGGCATCATTTCGCTAGCAAATTCTAGAGAGACTAGAGAATAGAGGGACGCTAAATTAAAGCCTCAAACTTTGGAAAGTACAGCTATCGAAATAATAATATAGTAAAAGTTGCTAGAGGAAGGAATGGAAATAAGGGAAATAAAGGTCACTAGATAAAGGAAATAAAAAGTTTCGCAATCTCTTACTTCCATTTTTTATTACAGAACGTTACAAAGAGGTTTTTCTATACAAAAAAGGTAGAGATTTTCTTGTATAAAAGCAAGCCGGGTTTTCTTATACAATATTTTTTACTGTTTAATGTAAGTAACCTACCTATGACCAAATTGATAAAGACAGAAGTATATAACAGTAATTAATGTCATGCTCCATTCGCTTCGTTCGCCCCGCTAAGTGAGTTCACAAGCAATCTAACATAACTAACCTACAGGTTTTGGGGTTAAGATTTTTTGTAGTAGGGGATTCGCTTTCCGAAGCCTTTTTTGTCATTTTTTTACATTATAAAGAAAACCCTCAGATTAAAAGACTTCTCACAGTTATTGCATAAAATTTCCCTAAACGGATGTCGGAAATACATGGTATGAAAGTGTGAACCCATTTTCTTTGCGAATACAAATTTCTCCGGGAAAATTTATTTTTATTTGTGAACAAATCAGTAGCTGTGTTTGTGGTAATCATTTCAGATTTAAGTTCAGCGTCCCCATATTCTGCACAATACCTGCCCCAAATTATTATTTTTATTTTATTTAAAACGAAAAGACGAAAGTATGTTTGAAAACATTTGTCTAAAGTATACTCATTATTTTACAATCATTAACGGTCTTAATTATTAAAAAAAAAAAACAATCTAGTAAAAACTCCTCAGTTAGACTTATAGCGGTCTAGAGACAGGTGTTAACTAAAGGTATGATGTATAAAGTAAAAGAATCCATTTTAGTTCCACAATATAAATAAATCGCGCCAGAACCTTGTCACAGGTATTCACTTTGAGCCCCTCTCTCCATTAGGACGTCACATTAGTGACGTCACATATTTTTCAAACGATTAAGTAAGAATGCTACAAAAGATTAAGTAAGAAGTTGAATCATTTTATGATTCAATTAATTCTCAAAAACCTTTAACCATTAAATAAGCAAAAATACACAGAAAATTGCATAGTGATACATACTTTAAACCTTCTATAGATTTGTTAATATTTTTAGTTTTTCATTAGTCGAAGATTTAGGAAGCGCTAGTGGCCTAGTCGAACCGAGTGATTGGAATCTATCACTTGAGTCAAGGTTAAGCAACAACAGGCTCGGTCAGGTGCAGGATGGGTAACCGTCCCGTGACTACCGCTAAGGGCAGGTTTTCGAGCGTTTCGCTTCGAAAGGTACGTTAAGCCATTGGTGACGGCTGTCATGTAATGTCAGTCGTTAAGCCTTGTCAGAGGCCTTATGGGCGTCTTCGTAACTTCTGACAGTAAGGCCCGCCACTGTCTTACAATCCTCCACCAACCCGGACTTGGCCCCCGTGGTGGAGAATGGACTAACCTTCCTGCGATGCAGGAAGAGACCCGTGCCCCAGCATTGGGTCATACAAGGGTCGATATCGTTAGTCGAAGTTTTGAGTTGTAACGAATTTTTTCAAGTGATATCACAAAACTTATAACTCCGCCCGTCCCCCTTAGGGGGACTCTGTTACACGATGTCTCACTCTCTTTACTGGCCCTTTCTCTCTCTCTCTCCGTTACCGTGTGAAGTATGTATGGATGGTCATAAAAAATAAGAATCAATACGCTAAGGAGGACAACATGCAAGAAACATTATTATACAACAAGAGTTACTTAAATTAAGTCAATAATGTGTATATTCTTTTTAATGCACTAACCCTTGCTAAGGACAATTTTTTTAGCCCCTAAATAGGTTTTTTACAATAATGTGTAGCTTACGAAAGTTTAAGGAAAAAAACATGTTTTTTTAAAGCTTATTTTTTAAGATTCTAATAAACTGTAAATACAGGCGTCGAACGTTGTGTGATTACCTATGATAGTGCATATTACATGTATCGTATCGTTATCAACCCTTGTATATCCCCACTGCTGGGGCACGGGTCTCTTCCTGCATCGCAGGAAGGATAGGCCATACTCCACCACGGGGGCCAAGTCCGGGTTGGTGGAGGATTGTTAGACAGTGGCGGGCCTTACTGTCAGAAGTTAATACGAGTATAACGGCCTCAGACATGGCTTAACGACTGCCATTATATGACAGCCGGCACCAACGGCTTAGCGTGCCTTGCGAAGCACGGAAGCGCTCGGAAAAATGTCACTAGCGGTAGTCACGGGACGCTCACCCATCCCGTACCTGACCGCGCCTGTTGTTGCTTAACCAAGTGATTGATTGCAATCACTCGGTTCGCCTAGGCGACGAGCGCTTCCTATCGTATACCAACAGATAATAAAAACCTACCAAATGTGATTCGGACTCCACTTACGCATCCCGTATTAGCACAGAAAATACAACATTTACATTAATAGTACGTACTTAACACAAATTGTGGTGGTACGAGTACGATCCCTTGGTGCACGACTCCTATTTGATCGGTTTTTGTATTCAAACAAAGTATGGCTTGTCCACGAGTGAGATAAAGCGCAGATTGTAAATGGGAATAATGTACCATGGTTAAATGGTATATTACTTAAATACATTTATATTATGCCTCCTTAGACGCTTTAAAATTTTCTCTAGTGCCTACGTGGTTTCTATGTTTCATGATTAAAATGAAGAACTTTTATTTTCATAAGTACATTCGACAGCACAACGGAAAGTCGACCAGGGGCCTGTTTCGTAGAACGTAAAACTACTATATTCGTGGTTTACTATTTACAATTCGATATACGTCGCAAAGTCGACCGACCCACAGATTAATAAGTGAAAAGACTGTACGCAATGTACATCGAATTGAGTTGTGTTTATAAGTTACGTTCTTCCAGCTTTAACAACAACTTAATTAAGACACAATAGTGTCTTAATTAAATTCCAATTGGCTTCAGTACTTACCGATAAGAGGGAATATTTTTTTTACTGTACTATGTAAGTATTTTTTCGTTTTTACGCAATCTAAGTAGTATTCTGTAGTTTATCTAGTATTGCAATAAATAATAAAAAAAAAAATCAATACCTAATATAATTTGTATTTATTTGATCTTATCTTTTTCCAGACTGTCCCTTTCATCAGCTGTCACACGGTCCCACCCACAACAAAGTACGTTATGATGTAAACCGCACTTTAGCGTCGACGTTCCTAGGCGTAGGATGTATAGAGTATAAATGTCTATTCAATGCGTTTTGTAAGATGCATAAAGAGCAGAAAAAAAGAAGAAAAATCTTTATCTAAAGCATGTGTTGCGACATGATAGTACCGTCATATTCATGTTATTATGATGGTTAAGATTCAAGGAAGGAGGGAGAAGAAGGAAGTCGGGCTGAGAAACATTAGAGAATCCACGGAGCTGGTTTGCTTAACAAGAAGGCAACGAAAAAGAATATGCGGCGCTGACATCCAATCTCAATGAGTGGAGAGGCACAGAAAGAAGAAAAAGAAGGACAGCAGACCAAATCAATAAATAAAAAAATTTAATCACTTTTAGAAGGCCTTAAACTTTATGCTAGAAACAGTCCAAAGTTTAAGTGAAATAACTCAGTACAGGAACAACGTTGAGTTGCCCTACATAGCTCATAGGTTTGATTCCTTATATATAACCCCAGTTTCTCGTACAATAACAACCTGTTAATCTCGATCTAACGTTATCAGCTGTCCATTGGCCAAACTGATATCGAACAAAAACAAGTGACAGGACAGTTGATTAACTGTTTTAGATTAGTATGTCTTAGTGCTCCATACACTAGGTGATCGCTTTACTGACGGTGCTCGGTGTACTTCGATCCGTCTCTTTAGGTGACTCCTCTTTACACGACTCCCTAGGCTGCGCAGTCACAGAGAGGTCTTCTTCCCCACTAAAACGCAAGGCACAAACTCGTGGACAATTCGGGCGCGAACAAAATTTTTCGGTAGGGATGGGAGGCGATTCCTCCAAAGGTAGCATTCTAGTTATAGAAACAGGCTAATTTAATATAATAATAAATTTTTCATGATCACTTTTCACGATTCTCTAGCCTATCTCTGGATCGACTGATACCTAAATAATACGTTACGATTTAATTCAAATAACTCAAACTCTTACTAGATAGGTACAGTTCAGTCTCGAGTGCTTAGTGCGAGTTTGACAGATCCAATCGAATAACTTTACTACCGCGTTAATCGAGCATTGAGTAGTGAGTATGAGTAAGTTAACCGTTCGAACTGGCAAAACGCTGTCACAGTACAACTCGCACTCGCGTTTATTCGTGTTTTGGCTGGTAAACATGTTCACTTCTCAACGAAAACCATTACAGCAATTTTAATTTCCATACTTGTCGCTAGGTGGCGCTTCCTCGATGCCATAGAAATATGAGTTTACGTTAAAGCGATCGAGTAGTTAAAAAACTCGCACTAAGCAATCGGAGCCATAAATCTTTACGTGCACTCTACTTGGTTACATTACAACAAAAATGTAAAAATTTATCTGCTGCCGGCTGTACGAGAATTCTTGGGTTACCTTACATGAATTAGATTTTTTATATGATCCAAAATGCAGACATTTTGGAATTCTGATCATGAAATTGTCAGGTATGTCGTCGCATACATTTTAATTTTTAATCCGAGTCACTGGACTTCTTTTTCCTGATCTGCATTTTATTAATATTTTTCAAAACTAATATCCGTGAAATCGTCAAATCGCTCATTCACTATGGTCATAGAAAATTTAATCGAGTTTATTTTGTTTGGACAAGCACCTTAATGCGAGGGCTATATCCGGCGAATAAAGTGGGCCGGGTAAGTAGACATAATTATGGATTTAAGAAAGTTATTCTAGAAGCGGTGGTAACCCAGTGATTAGTACAATGGACTCGGACACGAGAGCCAGGTTTGATTCCCAATGCGGGCCGTATGCTACAAATAGTAATTGTTGTAGCAAAACTACGTCTGTGAAGGAAAAAATTGTGAGGAAACTCGCGGCTTGGTTGGCTCCGGATGTATTGATTTGTCTATTTTGTAGGCTAGGCCGGCTAAGCTGTTAGGATGGTATAGGTGCTGTGCACACCTACTCCATCTAAAAAATTCGGTCAAAACGGTAAAACTGCAGCGCCCGAGTGGTCCCTGTACCCATCTAGTGTGAGTGAATGTACCACTGAATTCTCTTTAATGCTGTATTTCATTACTTAGTTGCAAAGGCCAAGATTTATAAGTTTTGTGCACTTCAGTACAGCAACTACGATTTTTTATAATGACGTGACGGGACAATGAAAGCCATCGACTTGAGCAAATTTACTCATACATATTTTATTTAGTACTAAAATACGTTGGGGGTACAATACACTTCAGTCCTGCCAACACGGTCATATTATTTTTGATATTATTTTCAGACACTTAAGTTAGCAGCCAGGTTTCTCGTATTATTAATCGCTATGATCAAATTAAACAACGATTAAGCACGATTTGGGTTTCATAAAGGACAATCAATTTAGTTGGTCGCCGCTATTATTATTAACACACCAACTGACCTGGCAAACATTTTTTTACCACATTAACAAACCAACTGACCTGGCAAACATTGTTTTACCACATTAACTGCCCAACTGACCTGGCAAACATTGTTTTACCACATCAATAATTGTCCTACGTTAAAAAACTAAATGTTTTTCTTTACGTAGGTATATTAACGCCAAATATTTGTCACGTCTGTACATGCGAAATTGATGCGGCAATTCAATAAACACACTATTTTTTTCAAGAAGTGTTCGAGTCGAAAAATGTCGCATGGCTTATCGTCTGACATGGTCAGTGTAGCAACCCTAGTGTGCTTTGTGATGGCTGATTGAGGGTAGTCTGAAACCTCATCAGCCGAAGATGCGAATGGGTACCAGCCATCAGTCTTCTCGTGACCACGATGACTGTAACGTCGTCGAAACGTCGAGGTAAAATAGCAATAAATTACTACGCGATTAAGCCCCGAAAATATTCTATCAATAAACACATCTGTCAAAGGCAGTGCATTATCAAAAACAAGGCCCTGGTTGATCAGTGGGGATTGGCAATTGACGGTACTCGTATTCCGTAACACGTAATCGGCATGACTTTATAGCATAGGAAACCGTGCTATAAAGTCATTATTGCGGACATTGACTCCTCGAGTCTAGGGCGGTAGGTGGTGCATTCCCTTCGGCGGCCGATACAGTCCGCAGCAAGAGGTCGCCGCCGCGGCACGTGACACAAATACCAATCATGGGGACAGTATGCCAGTACTTCCATTGAGTTGACTGAACCAAAGTTCAGGGTGTTCAAATTCAAATTCAAAGTTCCATCAAAGGGCATGATGGAATTACAGGGGCCTATTTCATAAAAATACAATTCATGGTTTACTATGACAGTTCGATGCACATTGCAAAGTCGATTAATTCATAGATTAACAAAAAATAACCCATAGCCTGACAACCTTGAATGGTTATAATAACCTTATCATATCATAAAAATCTAATTGTAGTTTAGTTTGTAAAACTCGGCCCAGGTGAGAAGTACTGTCCCCAGTTTATCTGTTACTGGTAACTGCCGTCAGTTATTTTTGGGGTTCCTTAGCTTAAAAGGAAAAACCAAAGCCTAGTAAGATTACTTTGTTGTCCGTCCATCTGTCTGTCAAGACCCTTTATCTTGGAAATTAAAACCTCACAGTTTTGCACAACTTCAAAGGACTGTATACTCAGGTTTACAGTTCTTTGAAGTTGTGCAAAATTCAAATTTATAAGTTAACACAAAAAAAGTTACGGCCGCCACAAAAAACGTATATTTGGACACTCAAGGTATTTAATGGAAACTATGAATTTTGTCAAGAACTTAGTACTTGGCCGGTTTTTTTTGTAAAAACGGATGCAAAAAGAAACCTCACCTCTACATAACATTATGAAGCATTTATTTATATCTGTTCACCTCTGAAGTCACAACTTGATTGCCTTAACATTTCCCTTCCGTGAACCCTTGAACATGAAAATAATCTCGCAAGCGACATTGTGCCTTGCGTCTCTAGAAATTAATTTCAGTCCACTCTACTTCGGTAGGTAGGTATTGCATCAAAAACCGTGCTTACCTTCACCGCCCTGCCACCGGGCTTGTGATTTCTTGACACAAATGCATAGGCTTAAACATTTTGAACATATTCTTTCGCTTCATAAAAGAACTATGAACGTTGGCCTCGAAACCGATCCTTTTGTAGCAGTCGTAGACCGACAGAGCTACCGGTGTGTCGAATTTAAAACGAAGCATTGTAAAGTGGTAAACGGGTCGGGTAACGGGCTTGGCGCATGCGTATGTCCCTGTACCCTTTATACCAGTCTACTGTACGTCCTGCTTTAAAATAGAATCAGTAGTCGAAGTGGCACGAAACGAATACACCTTGCAGTGTTATTATATTACTTACGAGTCTACGACCTTTGTAGGTTTCCAAACTTTACAGTCATTTCAAGAAGTGAGTAAATAAGTAAGTTGGTGCAAGTTGTAGGTTGTCGCAACAGTAGGTTGCTGTGTAAGCATAATAGGTACCACAAGAACGTATCTTCAGTGAAATATGGCCTGCCCCTTCGTATTGCATAGCCTAATGATACATTATTCAAGAGTTCTCCGGGTGGGTGGCATTGTCGCGCGTTGGAGAGCCCTCCAACTGCTAGCTGTACTGAGTAGTTGTGACCTTGACACTTCCGAATGGAGGCGGAGACGAAATACAGGGTGACCGAGAGAATTAAGGCCTCATAGAGCTGAGGGTGGTCCAAGTTCCAGTTCAACAATTTGCATGAAAGTACGAAACAGGTTACCCTTTCCATTAATACTTTTTCTTCCTGTGCCTCTCCACTAATTAAGGTTGGCCGTCAACTCTCCATATTCTTTTGAATTTGATTGTCAAGCAAAACAGGTCTTCGGCGCTGGTTACTTCCGTCCATTTGCAGATGATTCTGAGTCACGACTTCCTTCTGAGCCCATCATAATAAACAACTTGAAGAATGAGTTCCTTCTAAAAATAAAAGTGGTTGGTATTAATGAGTCACCAACACCGAAGTATAAAAATATCAGCTATTCTATATAATAGAGTTAGTCCCATAACAGAAATTTGTAACCCTTAAGAGACAGATTTCGATGCAAAAATGTGGAGCACGTGAAACTTGAAATTTGAGGTTGCGCTACATTAGGACCGCGAATCATAAAACTAAAATATTAATAGGTACAAACTTTATTATTACAATTTGATATACATTGCATAGCTGAATATTTGTATTGGTTAATCTGAGGGTTAACCGACTTTGCAATGTTCATCGTATTGTAAAAATAACCCATGATTTGTAGTTCTATTATTTCTTAAAATAGGACCCGTAATTTGATGGTCAGGGTAAATTAAAAAAGGTGAATCTAAAAACACTTATTAGGTCTCGTAAATATCAATTAATTATTCAGATAAAAAAGACAGACTAGTTTAATGTAGTAAAAAAAGATCGCAATTTGGAAATAATTTCTATCGGAAAAATTGGCGAATTGCATTTTCGTTCTCAGTAACATAACATAAATATTATATAATACATAAATATTGATACATTTAACCTTAACATTCGTAAATATTATAATATGAAATTAATAAACCCTGTTTAGAACCATATGAAAATTCACCTTCGCCGAATTAAATTCTATTTAATTCGTATGTTTAATTGTTATATGTATTTTTATATTCCCAATCTATTTTGTTATAGTAACCAAATATAAAAGTGTTATGCCTTATGTGTGTGTGTCTGTCTCAAAGCGAAAATAAATATCTTATTGACGCCTCGGACTTTTCTGCAACAGTATATGTAACATGGGCGACGCAAATACAGCATTGTTACAGAATATATTTCATGGGCATGAATCAATAAAATTGTTACATAGCTTAACAACTGAGTAAGTAGGTATTTAGATTTAAACATTTGGTAAGCTTTCTGATGAGCATCTTTAAAGGTGATGCTGTGTTCCTCTAAAGTTCAAGGCAAGAAATCTAGGAATACTATGTCTGTCTTGTTTTTATCGATGAAATTTGATTTCATAGTGGTGGTTTGACTATACCTTCTATAACGCAGTTTTAAAAAAGTATGTAGTAAAATCATTTTAGGACGTATGCAATATGTTGTAAAATCGCTATGTACCTATGTACATCCAACAATGAGAGGTTTTATTTGAATAAATTTGAAACACGCGTTTTACGTAAATAATCGTGATTTTCCAGTACAGTATTAACTGTCAAATTGTTACATTTTAGCGCTCATGACGTCGTAGTATGCAGCTGTCTCTACGTTTTAATGGCGCGGCTTGTAACTGAAGTATGCCAAGGCTGACAGATTTTATTTTACGTGAATTTAACGTTTTCTCTATAAGCTATTGGTGTTTACAATTAGGAATTCCCATATAGTCAGTGGCGTTGATTATAGCTTTATGTTTTGAAAACATCTGCCCAGTAATTCCACTGGTTTTGCAAACTTTTGTCTCAACTCGATGATGAGCCCTGATTAACTGCCTATAGTTCATTTGCTACAAGGCAAGTAATAAATCCTAGTCCATAAATCTGTTAATCACAGCCAATATGCGTAAAAAAAACAGTGATGCCTGTTGATCCCCCTATTTGTGTTACACTAACAAGTTGTTAATCTACTGTTAAGCGCTGTCAGTTGGCCAAAGAGTATACAAAAAGATTTGACATCCTCAGCACTCGATTAACAGATTGTCATTATATGAAAAACTAGGGATTAGGGTCTTTTAGTGCACGATATAAACCGGGGGTCGGCATACTAAAACAATCTCTTCAATATTAACTCATGTTAAATCTATAGATGGAATTGTTAGGTTTTTAAAATTGCACATTAATAAAATGGGAATACTAACATCATCCACTCCACTCCATAGTACCTACTAGTAAAAGTACCTAAGTCAATGATGAATGAATGATCTCTGTATCTATCTACCATTTTCATGAGTTTAAAATTACCTGTTAAATACAGGAAATTTAAATGTAAATTACTTAAAATTGTGGACACTAATAGAATTATTATAATATTGATACCGTGATGCTACTGGTACACTCTCGCACGTGACCGGACTGGCTAGCTAGTGGCTACATGCGTGATGTCGGTGGTGCAGTTAGAGCAGGGAAGAGTGTGATGTAAGTTGTCAAGATGTGCCACGAACAAATGAGCACTGAATATAGAATTTAAATTAAAAACTAAAAACCCGAGTACTAAAAGTTCTCTTCTTTATTTCTCTGAAGGAAAGGATTCGTAATGAATGCATCCGACAGAGAACAAAAGTTGTCGACATAGCTCGGAGAATTAGCGAGCTGAAGTGGCAGTGGGCTGGCCATATCGCGCGAAGAACGGAAGTGTAGGACCTCCGACCAGGTGGGATGACGATCTGCGAAAAACTGCCGGCAGATGCTGGATGCGGCAAGCTGAAGACAGAGCGCTATGGTGCCCTTTAGGCGAAGGCTATGTCCAGCAGTGGACTAATATATAGCCTGAAGAAGAAGAAAAGTGCTCTAAGAAAACCTAATCTCTCGCTCAGTAAGGTTTTGAATTTTGAAGATAGGAGTCATAAAATTCAAAAGAATCACTTTGATCTCGCTTGAAACCTTTTATCACTCAGATTTTTTTGTTATTCTATTGTAGAAGTACTTTAAAAAAATACCATGTTTCTCATAAAGCTACATACATACATACTAGCAAGAACATGAACCGCTTGGCTTTCGAAGTCGGGGAAAACGTAATAACAGATGCTCACGCCATTACAAGTAGCGCTTGGCTAGGGGTAAACGAAGAAACAAAATCTGTAGATAACAGTCAAAGTTACAGATAAAGCATATTACGTTTAAGTTGATTTTGAGATATAAAAAATACTTCAAATACACACGGTTCTTAAAATAGTTCAATCGAGTTGCATTCGTAACACTTAAAAGTCACCTTAAAGATTTACATTTAGATTGTATAATATCCTTGTATCAAACTATATGAAAAGAAGGAGACACGATCTATTGCCACACCTACCTGGCATATCGCATGCTGCGCTCGCGCCGCATTTCGATTGAATTACAAATTCTACGGGTGAACAACACCCAAACATTCGTAACGAATCGGATGTCTTACGTCAATAGATGTAACGAGCACATTTGTGTGTATAACTAAGTAAGTTTATCAAGTAAAAAAAAGGATTGCTTCACTATGGTATTCCTGTGTAGCGTTACATTTTTACCGCTATTATAATAACTACTTTATCTACTAGGCACTTCCTACTTCTTTTGCAACATTGCCTTTCTCAGTTCTAATAGGCCCATAAACATTTCGAAAAAAGTACGTAGGCTATCATTACAGAGTAAAAACTCGATGAATGAATAGTTATCACAAATGGATTGACGGACATGTTACGAGACGAGCAAACAAACGATAACTCAATTATTAGCAGCTCTATATAACACGACAACATAACAAAACTAAGCTAGTTTGTTAACTTCTTTGCGCAACTGTAAACGAGCCAGTAACTAGTCGTAAAGTTAACACCCCTCTGTTGCACCAGAATTCTCCAGAAACGCTGCTAACAATTCTAAAGCCCTACAATAACTGTAACTGAAAATTATACATTTCAAACACGTAACTAAATACTTACATCAACACATTATCAATCTTCAAATTTAAAACAATTGAATTTTAATTAAGTACATTAGCGGTACCTTCGAAAATTTACACAATCAATTTGAATAGAGCCCTACTCAGAACCATACTTTTGGCGTCAGTTTAAATATGCAGTTGGTGTTGTTGTCCCGGCAAACGTTATAAACGGACATACTTATTTTATTCCACTTACCATACCGTCTACTTTGCTTCGCAGATACGGCACCGTATAAGTTAGTTGAAGCATTATTGTACAGTGGCCGGGCTAAAAGCAGGGCGAGAGTTAGCGAGTTCATAAAAGCGCCTCGAGAGCTCCCTCGTTTATTTGTTGGTGGTTTTCCGTGCAGTGGTGTCGTGTCATAGGACGTCGTTCGAATATACACATACCGTACAACATGCACATGCTACTGGTAAGTTTCCTACAGCTTATATATTTTTAGTTTATTAGTATAAGTAAAAAAAGTAGCTATTCATAGCGGATACATGCGCTTAATACGAGTAAGTGTAAAATATCTCGTGTCAGATGCATTGTTTGCAAACTCCTCCGGAACAGCTTCACCGATTTTCATGAAATTATTTTGTTATATTTGGTACGTTGTCAGCTAATCAATATAGCAAAACAGCGTTAGAGGGGTCAGTCAGTAATTTAGAAATTATTCAAATTAGATTATGGAAGTGAAGTAGGTAGTTGCCTACGATTAACCAAGTTACCATGGGTGATTTTACAAGGAGAAAGTAGATTATGATTATGCAAGCAACTAAGTTTTTGGTACATGGATAATATAGAAAATATTAAAGAAACATAACATGTACGACTTTTTTTTTTAATTACCTAGGTAGGTCTACGGTGCCGTATAAATAGTCCAGAGCCACAGTGTACAATCTCTCGTTACATCTAAAGAATGAAAGTGCTTTCCCAGAAATTTCGATTGCAAGATACTAATACTAATACGCTAAAACGTCAGGATGTACTACTTGTAGGTACTATAGCGACATAACTAAGTTACAATTAAGATTCTTCGTAAATTACTACCGCGTAATCGCGTAGTGTTAAACAATATGTTTAACAAGATATTGTTCAACAATAATTATCGTTTGCATTGTAAAATAACTAGATCAATATTATGCAACTCGCGTGTTTTATTTCACGCATCGACCTTGCGATTGATTTAGAATTGACAGGGACATTTTAAACCGCTCTACATATAACGTTGCTTGCAATCGAATCATTGGATTAAGCAGTACAGAACTTTTTACAAGACAAGTCAGAATGTTATGACTCGTCCAGCACAATTCACTTCAATGATTGATTAGGTGCACACACTTAAATTCACGTCTGTGTCCCGTAGGGGTAGACTATCCTGCGACTATCCTGGCAACCTCTTTCTCTTAATTAATGTCATTTATTAGGAATTGAAATACCAAAACCTTGTGAAGACCTGACAAAGTTTTTTTTTATTATTACTTAACGCGTTGTGAGTGGACTAATTTCGTACTACATTTACCATATTAACAGTGCCATTACGCAGGGAAATCACGCAATGTATACCGGCAAATGCTTTTCTTGTTAGTCGGCTGTTACGAAACTGTCCCAGTGTCAGTTGCCGATACGGCCAAGTTAACTACCTACATACCAAGCAGGTACATACAGACCGCACAGGCGTTATATTATATCAGAGCCAGATCAATAAACTGAGCGCCGATTAGAAACGCTCAAGAATGTTTTCTGAAACACCTCAGGGCCTGTTAAGTTTTAAAGTAAAATTTGACACTAAAATGCGGTAGGAAAGCGTACATTAATAAAAATTTTTCACTCTTACGTCATGTTCCACATTTATGTATCCAGTTAAACTAAAAGTGACTCTATTTCACGTTACGCGTTCAATTCGAATAGGAAGTCACAGAGAATTCAACGTAAGTGATTGACAGACAAGACAGACTTATAGCTATATATAAACAGATCTATCGGTAGTCAACGTCGCCTAGGAATGTTATGTACCGGTTTGCAGTGTGCTGTTTTAATGCACTGTTTCACAGGTTCACTACAATTTTGTACCGAAACTGGACTTACCGGTGTAATATCGTGCCATAGATTTAACATTTTGAAATACTTCTAAAACTTAAATACAAACTAAGACCTTTGAAATTGTTACATTTTAAGAGAATTATAGAGGGCTCAAGATTAGATTCTATTAAGCTCTTTAATTCGCTAAAAGTATGTGAGTAAGCTTACAATGGAATTCTTTTGTAATTGTACCTTACAACAAAACTAGCTTTCAATTACCACAAAAAACCATTAATCAACGATATTGGAAATAACATTTATAGTGATAATGTTGTAACTATTTCCATTTCGCACACAGTGCCGTAGGAATTCAATTGTCGTAATTGCCCTGTCTGTGAATGCGTTAAAAGAATAAAAAACACATTCAAGGCCGACGCAAGTAAAAGCGCAGTCGTTTGTTTACCTATTTTATTATTATTTACAACAGTGAAGCTATTAGTTAAGTGGAAATAGTATTCATTCACTTATATTTTAATGACTACCTATCATTAAAGTTTAGCATTCCGCAATTTCCATGAATTTATTGAACTAAGAATTAATAGATAGATAATTCTTAATTGCACACCGTAATGTAAAATATATAGCATTACTCATTCTTTTCTTATGCCTTTTTCATCAATTTAATATGACAACTATATTAGCAGTACTTAGGCACTGCTAATATAGTTATCGAACGAATGATACTCAGAAAAAAATATTTTGTCTTATAAAAATCAGGAAGTTTATGTCTGTAGTGTTGTGCATGAATATTTTTTAATTGAAACAGTAAATACGAGTAGAGATTTTATTCTTCAGTACACAATGTAATTGTTAACCAACCTACTGAGGCGCGTAGGCGCAAATTTCGCATGCGCGCCCGCAGGCAAGATTAAAATACCTCCCTATGTTGTTACTTACAAAAGACATCAACGCGGTGCAAACCTACGCAAGACTTCATAGATGTGTAACCAATAACCGCGCCTCTTGGGCGTAGACTTTTTTCGGTGGTTCATATTTAATATTTCGCTTAATTTCGATGTGGTCAGCAACAATTATTACGTATTTTACGTAGCTATTCCAAAGCCTCGTGAAATAATGCTTTGGAGTGCTTACTCCACTTACCTGCTTAGAACTCACTTCCACGTTTCAATATTTCTTTACTTTGCATTGAAACGCATTGGCGCCCTCGGTCTCGAACGTATTGCCCAATAAGTAGTTTAATTTCGAAGCCGTTTTTAATGTTCCATAAATGAAGGACGTTAGTTAATATGGTTTTATCAGTTGCGTATGCAAAAGGTATAAAAAATATGAGTCACTTATTGCTATTTGTAGCGTGATCAATCACTCGCATTAAAAAGGCGGTCGGCTTATTCTTAGCCATACAACCTTGAGTGTCGGAACAAAACAAATGCAGTTTGTCGATGTCCTTAACACTGTTTTACCGGCAGACCCTGCGACACTAGACAAACCAAAATACTTATTGTTAGTAGTAATAACTAGTTGACACTCGCGTGTGTTATATTTTTACAAGCTTCTTTTAGTTAGCCGAGTTTGTGTCTCACTGCTGAACAAACGTCTCCCCCATAGTTCTCTAGTCTTCTTGTCTTGTGTAATTCTCTCTACACGGTAAAAATTAAGAGGTCATCCCGCCATCTGTGCTTTAGTCGACAAAGTCTGTAATATTCGTCGCGTTTAACCCATTCCGTGGCTATTTGTGCCAGTATTTCCGGGCCCCTACGACTGCCGTGGCCTACGATATAATGGCCGTTAATTTACCTGTCTGATCTATCTCCAGCAAACTCGGTCAAAAACAGCAAAACCGCGTTGTTAGTTGAGGTAGAGAACAGGGTCTAGTTTCTTTAATGTAATAGGACAATGACAATTTCGTAAACGCATCGATTCCATTTCATTGCCGTTTCTGCGCAAGTACCTATGAAACTTATAGGCGTTCAATGGAATAAAACAAGTTAAATCGTATTTAAAAATAATACCTATTAAATTTTATTAAAAATATATGCAAATAATTATCAAAAACCCCAGTATAAAAAATACATGGACCTTGGTCCTAACTAGCTGTTATATAATCAGCTATATAATGTACTCTGTCGTTAAAATCAAAAGTCGGTTAGCGTATGCCTATGGTTATCCTAGCGGGGAAACAAGATGGCCAACAAAATTTTGGTTTGGTGACCATATAAGAATGTTTTAATTTAAAGAAAGAAAAAAGAAGACATTTACTCAGATTGTCACAAAAACAAGTAGGTAGTTGAAGAAATAAAAAAACGCGAAATACAACAAAATAGTCGCGAAGAGAACATTTGAGGCTAGAATATACCTAGGCATACTCGTATGAGGCATACGAATTTATCACATTTTACGGTCTTAGATGTGAAGTTCCAATTCACAACACGGGCACTGTAAGGGTTAAATTTTATGGATAAAGTTGTTTGTTTCGGTGGCCAGAATGCGTAGCTCTCTAACTCTTTGTCAAACTGTTGTTAGATTATCGTTAACGTTAGATGTCGTTAGAGTTTGTAATAAAACCCTGCGTAATAATTATATTTCTCAAAAATTAAAAATACTCTTTGTTATTTAGCAATGATGTGTTCATGGTGACTTTCATTCAGTTCGGGAACATTAGCTGTCCGACTCTCTTTTGATGGTTTCATCCACTCTATTAACGCGATTCCTTTCCACTAACGAATGACGGTGCTTAAACGTCTACTCTGATCGCGATATTCGTTTTACCTATTTTGCAATAAGTATTAGATATTGTCGACAAAATCAGGCGATCAGAGGATTCACGTGATTAGAGTGGATGAACCCATTTTGATCGGTGTTGAGTGAGTATATACTATACCCAAGGAGATGGATTGAAATACCGGCGGCCGCAGTGTTCACATACCTCAGTGCTAGAAACAGCCAAGCTGCAATGGGCACGCGTGGTAAATAAGCCCGGAATCTCCAGAGGTGGGGAATTGCAGTGGCACGTACGTCAACAACATGTTATCGTGACATTTAGATTAAAGAGCCCATTTGTAGATTAAATATTACTTAAATTGGTTCAGGTGTTACGGTGAAAACACTAGTCTGACTTATCTCTTAGTGTTAATCGTTTTAAAAAGCACCAACTAACAAAACTACAAAATAATTATCTTTATAATCGTAATTTTAAAACACAATATACAGTACTTTTGACAGTACTTCAGTCTTCATACACGTACCTATCTATTACAGTCAGTTACAGGTGACTTATCAGCTAAAATATAAAAGTTGGCGTGCTGTTGACTGTAGGTGCCAGGGTTACGTTAATAGTAAAAAGTGAGTACTTGAGCAATAAAAGAGCCATTGAATATGAGTATGAAAGTACAGGTAGAACTTTCTTTAAAATGACGGTTAATACCACTCACCCAAGTTCTCAACGCACTATTTCGATGCACTAGCACGTTATGTGAACCAGCCGTTAGGCAGGTTAAGGTCAAACCAACATTCCCCAACTAGGTATAAAACGTTTCTAGTTCTTAAATCGGTAAGCCAAACCGGTTTTTAATTCCCGGCAAATAATTTGAATAAAAATCCACGCACCAGGGGTGTTCGCGATGGATACCAAACAGCATTTTTTTTTAAATTTAATTTGACTCAACTAACCCGAACTTGGCCCCCGTCGCGGTGGAGTGTGGCCTAACCTTCCTGCGAAGCAGGAAGAGAGACCGTGGCCCAGCTGTGGGGACGTACAAATGGTTGATATCATCAATTTGACTCAACTAAATAACAGAGATTTCTAAGTCACATCCCGCGTCCCCCGAGCCTCGCTAGTGAGACACGAAATATGTCCATGCGAAGTAAGAGTCATTTCGTCAAGTTATTTATCATGCATTGTACCTGTTGGGAAAACCTTTAGCTATGAGTTTTCTGGGCGAATGAGTGGATAGGTATTGCAATAGTTACACCGCTAGAAATATCAATGCAGTCAATGAACCATAGCTCCTTGCGGTTTTCTTCCTGAGTCAATAGATAGGTACTTTAGTAAGTATACCTCAGAGTTTAAGATAGATGTGTACCTAAAGTTTAACTACCTCCAAATTAGCTATCTAAAGTGGTCTTTACGTGCAGATTCCCAGTTTATATACTAAATAACTAAGCTCCGCTTTGTTGCCATCGGATCAGAATAAAAACCGATAACGTACGACGACTTGACTTAACTAACGACTTGAGCACAATGTACTCGTAATATATATTTACCAAAAATGTGTTTTCTTTCATCCTTGCACCTGAATAAAAGCAAACTCTACAGTCAAGTGTTTGTCAAAATACTTGACTTTAGAGTTTGCTCTTATTCACACCGAGTTTGATGCACCGTGGTAAGAGTATTACGATAGAGCAAAAATAACGTGTTGTTATAAAATACGTTTTTAGTTTGGAGACACTCATAGTTTTGCTCTCAATGATAATTTATAATACTCAATCATAATTATAATTGTTATGTGTATGTTATGATTGTAAATGAATTTATTATTGTTTTTATATTTAACCAATTTAAATTTGTAACTGGTGATCACTTTTCAATCAATAATTCATTAATTTTGTGTTATCGTTTAAGATAATTTTAATGGCGCCTATGTAATATTTATTGTAAAATTATTAAAAGGGACGGGCTGAAAACCAGCGCTGCGACTACTCATGCAGCCGCGGCAATAAAGCTGAGCTCGTTCCTTATTACCACAAACGTGTGAATGAAAGAAAACTTACTATTTATTATTGTTGTATGTGGTAAATAAATTATTTTCACTTTCACTTTCTATTTGTTAGGAAATAAGTCAACTTCAACGACAGATCGCGTCGTAGGTTTAGAAATAGGGTGTCGTGGGCCAAGTGTGGGTCGACTCTCGCGCAGTGCAGGGTTCGGTAGAACGGGTTTTTACCTGCTTTTGTGTAAAGCTAAGAAATGCAAACAAGTCATTTTTTGGTTTTCACTTTCGCCGTTTCACTGGAAGAGGCGGGTACGGCCTACTTTAACAAAAAAAATGCGCTTTAAGTTTTAATATTTCGCAAACGGACCCTAAAAACTAAAAATAGTTTTTCTATACTAACAATACTTTAAAACGACCAATCACACGATATCCAACACTATGGTATAGACGAGAAAACACAAGATGCATCCGTCATTTAGGTAGATGTATTGGAATATACCCATATTTTTTTTTTTATTTACTCTACCTTTTGGTCGGTATAAGTAATTTGTATATCTATGCCTTTATGCATAGATTTCAGCATTCTACTTGTTGCCTCGGTTGGCTGACTTGGCGGACAGACAGACGTACAGACAGACAGAAGACAGGTGATAGCATTACAATTTAACAAATATACGAACTTGCTAAATCCTTCTACTGGATTTAAAATTATCGTAGTTGCATTATCGCCGACGGTATGGTCCAACGGTACTAAGGTACCGATCTGGATTCGAGACAGGAATGCAAATCATTGCATTGACCAACAGTTTGGAAACCAATACAGTATCCCATTTACTGATTACGACAATATTCTATGCTACCTGTGATAAGATAGGATCGGCCGCTCAGCAATGTAACTGAATTGCCTTGCTCACAACGCGCACAAGGTCTCCGGGCCACTAGATCGGACTCGAAAGTGTATGCAGTAGCGACTGTGAATTAAAACTGGTTAATAAAACTAGCAACGAAATTACCAAAATGACTCAATTCATAATATGTATCTATTTTTAATTTCAGATATGTATGCTGTGCGTAGTTGGCGTCTACGCCCAGTATGACTCGGGACCGCAGCGAATTCAGATTCCTGGAGCCTTCCCTGTGAGCCAGGGCAGACCACAGGGCTTCCGGCAAGGTCGGCTACAAAACGCTGGCCCTGTGCCAGGCAACGCGCCCAGAATCAGGCGGCCAGGTCTCGGCAGACCATCCTTCAAATCAGTAGATGCGACACCGCGACCAAGTCTTCAGTCCCTCGAGGAGCAGGCCAAGCCCGTCACTGAAGAACCTGAAGACGATCTCCTGGAAATAAACACCCCCACAGCATTTTCACCAAGCACCTACGCGACACCGGAACCACAAAATGACTTCTTCGACTTCACTACCACTTCTCAGCCGAGACCGCCGATCGCTTACAATCCCTCCACCTTTATCCAGCAGTCCACACCGTCGTTCGTCAAGCCAGAGTCGATCCGGCCCACCCAGTACAAGCCGCTGATCCAACCTCAAGTGTTCACTCCTGTACGCAACGAGGCACCGGCCAAACCGCAGCCAGTTAGATTGCAGCCTCTGTCTAGCAGACCGCAAAGACCGTCCTTCCGGCCGGAGCCCAGACCGATCCTCGGTGAAGATGAGGCGCCCATCAGACAATACTCAAGACCCCAACCAGAACCTGTCCGCCAGGCTCCCATTAAGAGCGCGCCTCAGCAAAAATACCAACCGTCCAACCCGAGGGAAAAGAAGCCGGTGGCACAGATCATCCGGAAGTACAGGGACGAAAATGAGGACGGTAGCATCACGTGGGGCTTTGAGAACGACGACGGGTCGTTCAAGGAGGAGACAATCGGTGTGGACTGCGTCACGCGCGGCCGCTACGGTTACGTCGACCCGGACGGACTGAAGCGCGAGTATAACTACGAGACGGGCATACTTTGCGACAAGAATAAGCCAGAAAGTGAGGAGAAGGGCTATGTTGACTACCAAGAGAATAAGGCCGTTCTCCCCAACGGTATCAAAATCGATCTCGCCGCTATGGGCAAAAAGTCAAAGAGGCCATTTAGGTCGCCTGTTAACCCCTAGTTATCGTCCCAATAGATATTTATTTTAGGTGAAATGTAATGTTAAGGACACTTTGTTGTTGAATGTGTTGTTGCTTAAGCATTTGAAATTTTGTTGGATTAGCAACATCTTTGTCCGTATGTGTGGTGAAGTTCCATTTGTTTCTAGTACATAAACTGAAATGTGAATTATCTTGTGCTTTAATCTACAACCAATATGAAATTAAATGTAAATGAATAATACCCAAATTTTCTTTTAAACTTCAGATACATGGATTTTTAAAAGATAGGTAGGTACATAAGTACCTACTACTAGGAGAGGACGAAGGAAGAAAGATTTACGCAATAAATATATTGCGCATGTGGGTGGAAGGGTCGCTAAGGGACATGCCAGGCGGACAAACTTCGACCAAAGAGGGTTTGTGTTAGCAAAGAAAGAATATATTAAGTACCCGGAACCGGCGTGCGTGCATGCAACGACTAATTAATGTTGATGAGGCCAAAGTGATCTGTCACAATTGTGGCAATCCATGGTCTCTGCCTCCCCTCTGGGATCTGTATCCCAGAGGGCAGGTAGGCATTATGTTAGGTAAGTACTAAAGTTAGGTAGGCATTATGTTAGGTAAGTACTAAAAATAATAGACCTAGTTGAGCAAAAATTATCTCGAAAGTAACTTCATGTGGGTCGAGTCCTTTTTCCCCCAACTGTGCCAAAAGTAGGGTTTTTTTTATAGAGTGTAGATTTCTTTGTTACGCTCCATAGCCTAAGTGTCTTGATACATTTTAGCTTGAGAGGTATCGTTTGATTAATCTTACTGTAAGATTGGCACTGAATACATAAAAACATTATAACAATTTCCTTATATTAAGATTTTGTTACATAGTCAGGTTCTTGTCCTTTTCAATTGCTTATTAAGAAGGTTTATTTGTGAATGTGTTTTGTTTTCGTCTTTCAAGAATCAAATCAAAGTCGTATTATCTAAATGCCGTGCAAACTAAGTCACTGCATAGGTACAGCTAATGTAATGTTTAATTCGGTAGGAGCCAAGTGGCAAATAAAACGACAGACACTTTTTTATGAGTTAACATTTCTTTCTTTACTTAAAACTTACAATTAAATTATATTGTAGGATGGAGAGTGAAATTGAAACACAGTTATGCAATTCCTTGAAACCTGTGGCACTTGTTCCTTACAAAAACACCTCCACTATCAAAGTATCCAAGGCTAATAAGGGCGATTATTATTGTATGGCATTGGTCGCCTCATTGGGGGTGGCATTCTGTTTGGAGGAGTTATGGAAATGTCTAAATAGTTACCAATCTGGAATTTCACATGTGAAAGGGTCTTGTTGTCATCTCCCCCTCTCTGGCCTGAGCATGTAACGCCAATTTCTCTCATACGATATGTCGGAGACCTCATGTCAGGGTGAACAATAGCAAAATCGAAGTATGTACCCTTGCGCCTGGTCTCGGGATTGACTTCTTTAACCAGGGAAGTGAGTTCACGGAGTGTGGCATCCATCCAAGTGTAAATCTGCAGCTCATTCTGAGGCACATTGCCACGGGCATAGTCTCCTTGAGAGTTGTGTCTGCCCGTAGAACAGAACACGCGAAGCAGCAGCGGGCATGTCTGTATAAAAAATAAAAATTATAGTAGAAAAAGAGAAGTTTCAAGACTTCTCTGGAAACTTCTCTTTTTCAAGAATTAATCTAGCAAAATTTACCTTCTCTCTATCAACTGGCTTAACCTCGTCAGTAGCACTACTAGTAAGGACCATCGATTCGAGCCCGCCTGCCATTTTCATGATTTGTAAAATTAAACAACTATTTAGTGCTAAGCTCCACAGTTTCTTAACAATTCAGCGGTTTCTATAATAATACAATTACGCAGATAGAGCCGGTTGTTATGGTATGCAAGTAAATAAAATTAAAAAATGCAGAAGCAACGCAACTCCAGACTTTTTTACCACAGACAAAATATATTAATATTATCATCTCTATTTAGTCTGTCATATTATCTCTTATTTAGTCTGTGAACATATTACAATCCACAGAATAATTTCGAAACTACCATAGATTACTAATAGACCCCGAGTCCCGACACGATCAAATACACTGAGCGATTTTCTGACAGCTCCTAAAAAATAGTTCCAATCTCGCTACTAGATGGCGATGCTGTCTATGTACGTTGTTTTTTTTTAATACCGCTGAGAGACCTCTAAAAGTCTGTGTTTGTATATCACTGTCGTCGTCGAAGTTGAAGTTTTGTTATCACAGTCGAAGATTTTATTACAAAACAGACGTCATTATACCTACTTAATTTTAAGTTTTTAATAGTGCATTTTCATGACTTCTCATAAATTGATGATTTGTTGATTGACTTCTTTGATACAAAAGAAAAAAAAACAAATTACAAACAACCGGTTTGTTTTGTAAAAGAAATTACTAGAGTTGGTTAAATTGTTCTGTGGTCTAGACGGAACACAGAGTAAATTACTATATGAGACGGAATGAGAGAAGTTCACAGATTGCAGATATATTGTGGAAAAAAAATCAAGTCAAGTTTTATCAGAGCCATCTGTCGGAGTTTCTAGAACTATTTTTTGTTTTTAATTTGCTCTAGGAAAATCCCTCCTTGACGATACTCACATAATTGACAGAGACATGAAACCTATTGAAGGTGCTGTCAAGTGCGCAAACCGTAGGCGCCTGTGGTTACAAGAATCGTCGCTGATATAAAAATGTATGCCGAAGATATGGCAGCCACTGCCAGGGGTTCTATTATGTAAATATCCACTGAGTTGAGTGACGTCGATTGTTACTTTTTTAGGCTACTCCAGCTGTCAAACACTGAAACCGGTGTAGGTCCCAGGCAAAAAGAGATACCATTAATTATTAAAAGCTACAGAAAGTTAAAATCTTTCGAAGGATCACTGATCTCAACAAAAAAGGTCCCACTGTTTGAGTACAACTTTAGGACCCTCCAATCAACACCGGACATTGTTTTGAGTATTGGTATTGGCAAGAACAACCCATCTGCAACTATAATTTTCAATTCAGTTGCTGGCGAGCGATGGAATGGGTATCAATTGTCTTTCACGGACGCTTCAAAACTGTCCCAATCTTCCCCAGTTGGTGTAGCGGTATTTCTCCAGAATTCGAAATTAACATTACAATTCAAATGCCCACTTGTAGCTTCTGTCTTTACTGGTGAATGCATTGGTGTTTTGGAAGCGTGTCTATTTGTAGAGTCCCACAATATAAAAAAAGCAGCAATCTTTACGGACTCACTGAGCTGCCTACAAACTCTGAGCCAGAACCAGTTTAAAAGTAAAATCAATAGCAAATTAATTCTTGAAATCAGGCATGCCCTGGTCCGTTGCCGCAGCAAAAACCTAGAGGTGGTTTTGGTTTGGATCCCTGGCCACTCAGGAATTGTCGGTAACGAATATGCTGGTAACTTTGCTAAACAAGCATGCGGTCAAGAAGTGGATTTGAGGTACTATTCCCACTACCCTTATGACCTTCTGTCCTTGGCGAAAAAACAACTTGAGGAGTCTTGGCTGACCGCGTGGCGAGAAAGTAGTCGCATTGAAGGAGAAAAATTCTTTAGTATTCAACTAGCTATTAGAGCCAAGCCTTGGTTTTACAAATTTAAAAAAGTCGATAAACGAGTGATATTCGTACTTTGTAGGTTGCGGATTGGCCACTGCTGCACGCCTGTTTTCTTGAACAAAATTAGAGTGAAGGATAATTCACTGTATGAGTGTGGATTAGAGGACGGTGACCTAGATCATATATTTTTCAATGGCCCATTGAATCAAAACTCAATAAACATATATACTATCCTACCTTCCTTAAATGTTCCCTTATCTACAAACTTCAGAACGCTTTTAACATACCTGTCGTCCATAGACGACCTATATATATATATATATATATATATATATATATATATATATATATATATATATATATATATATATATATATATATATATATATATATTACTTATTAAATTTGTAGGAGAAAATAAGATAAAATTGTAAAAATGTTCGTCCGGCTAAATATCGGTTTTAAGTATAATTATGTTTGTTATATTCATGTAAAATGTTGAACTTTAGAGACATTAACTCGTATCACTTATATAAGTAATTCTATTATAGCTAACTATGTTGTTACATAATTATATTGTTCTCTTACAGGTGTGTCCGTCTGCATGAACAAACGTTTAAAATATTAACAAATAAATATTGGGAGTTTTCATAAAGAATTTTGTACTGGGCTACATTTTGCACTTTGACTTATTCACATGTGAAGCCAAACACTTGACATTGGCAGTATTAGTCGACAACGGTTGGTTGCCAAAACTACTAAAATTGAATACTCCAGCTGTCAAATGCATACACATAAACTTTAGAGTTGTTCTAAATGCTCAACTTGATAGAGTGGAAGGTTACGTAATATAAGGGCTGAACACTTGCGGTATCTGTTAAAAATAAAGAGGCGGATGATCTAGTGGTGTAATTTATAGTAAGGAATGATATAAAAATTAAGATAACGATTTACAAATATTAGCTAAGAACTCTTGGAACCCACTGGACATCAACTCTTTTGAAACTTTAAAAAAAAGCTAAAAATAATCGACCTAATAGGTAGGTATTATTTTTATCTGCACACTCCTTACCGTCCAGTTATTACCAATAGGACAAAATCACGCACAGTATTTATGTCGACGCTTCTCGCTCGAGCCTTGTTTAGGTTCTATCTAGGTATTCATTGTCCACAGAAAACGGTCCATTCTGTGGACAATTGTGACAATTTTGACATTTCCGTTTCGTTGAGCAAAGTTGTGTTGTGTGTTGATAAATTTCGATTTCTTTGCGTATTTGCGTATAGATGATAAAAAGACACGTACCTACATGACATAACCATTCATTTAATGATTGCGTCGTAATGGCTGACAAGGATGTCGATGATTCATTTCAAGAAAATGTTTACATAAATCCAGAAGATGGCATGCCCAACATCCATCCAAACATTGCAGAC
Source organism: Yponomeuta sedellus (assembly GCA_934045075.1). NCBI lineage: Eukaryota > Metazoa > Arthropoda > Insecta > Lepidoptera > Yponomeutidae > Yponomeuta > Yponomeuta sedellus. The sequence continues at coordinate 13,279,176 of OW203735.1, read as the reverse complement.
TTCGACCACGAGAGCGATCCGCAGGAAGAGGTGAACGATTTGGATGACCTCCCCAAGTCCGTAATCGTCACAAACATCCACAGCGAAGTTTTCGCAGATGAAAAACTGAAGAAGGAATTGGAAGATTTGTTCCGTACGTTCTCGAAGAATACCACGTTTCAGTGGTTGCGTAGCTTCCGACGGCTGCGTGTCAACTACGACAGCCCCTTAGCCGCCGCGAACGCTAGAGTGCAGCTACATTTACTACAATTCTATAATTCTTGCATCAACTGTTACTTCGCACAACCGATGACGCCGATATCGTACACAAACCTGAGACCACCGGCCCCAGTCAAACAGTTCCTCATTTCGCCACCGTCGAGCCCTCCAGTGGGCTGGGAGCCGCGAGAAGAGGGCGAGCCCATGGTGAACCATGACCTGTTAGCAGCCATCGCCAGCCTGGCACCTGGTGAAAGCCATGAGCTGCACGCGCCCACACCCACGCAGCCGGCCATTGTAGTGCATACTGCAATCGCCCCAGATACTAAACTCATACCCCATGTTGGCTGCAAGATAGCGCACACTCGATGTCCTGAGTATTGATATACATACATATTGAGCCCTGTAGCTAAGTAGGTATAATTTGATGGCTCACCATGATGCTAAACATGCATTAACATTTGTGATCACTCAGAACAGTGAGGGTTCTCTGTCCTGATAACAGATTTTCATATAAAACAAATTGATAAATGATTCACAGGTTTCTAATATAGGGCCTGAAACTGGATATAATTACTTTTCTATTGTAAAATGATTCTTCAGGTAATAAGAAGCCTATCAGCTATTTGACTGATATCTGAAAACCAATAGATTTTCTGTTGGTGTTTAATAAGTGCTCAGAAAATGATAATTTTAAATTATTTGTGCATAGGGCGTCGCACAGGAATTATGTGTCGCTGGTTAGTAAACATACAAACAACATGTCAACTCTCGGGTTCTCAGATTGCCATATTTACTGACCTTTAATGGCTATATTCCACCAATCCTGGCCATTTTGCTAAAATTGTTACAGATATAAAATTATCATGTTTTTATCCTGTTTCTTGGCATAAATGATACATTTTTTTAGCGGAAATGGTTTTAAAACTCATTAAAACTCTACAAATGTTTATAATTAATACTTTTTTTCACACTATCCAATAGCCCATTATGTTACTTAGTGAGAATGTATTAATTATTTGGCGTTTGAGTAGCTAGCCTTACTCTTATAAAAGTTTCTAGGTGCTATTTTAATTTATTTAAAAAGTGCTGTTTACATAAAATGTCTAAGGTTTGATTTCAAGGTGGTTGTGGAAGTTCTTAAATAGTAACAGGAGAAAACACATGTGGCATTTAGGGTAACATTACAATATTCTTATTGTACACCGGAAAAAACACAAAATATTTACACAAAATTAAATACTATCACAGTGTAATGGGCAATAAAATCACATATCAAGTATGTATTAAGATCATACTTGTAAATTCGGAGAAATAGACACCTGTTAATGTAAAATATTGGTTCCGATTTTAGGCATTCATGTTAAAAAATACAATTTACTTGCTTTAGAAAATATGTTCATGATTACTGAATGTACCTAACAGTTTCCATCACAACATTGGTTTGAATAGAATTGTAAAAAGTTGTGATATATAAGTCTGTGAAATTACCACATAAATATGTTAACAATAATAGGTATGCAACTTGGGATCTGTAAATAAATAATCATATTTTTTCAGTATTTAAGCAATAGGTTTAAAAATCTATTGTTTCTAAGAACTCTGCACCTTTTGATTTTGCTTAGATATTTTATGCCAACAATTTTCAAACTGTTTATTCTATCAAATCAACAGGAGCCAAAACCCCACTGTTAACCACAAAAACTCTGTCCTGCCTACTCTATGTCTGCACTTGGGTACCATTAATTACTTCCACACAATTGGTGATTCAGAGAACAAAAAAATCATTATCAAGGCCATTAATTGTAATTCTTTTGTAGAAACCTAAATATTTTTGTGTCATTGACTACATTTTGCTACCAAGTATAGCTATAGCTAACTTCATTTGATATAATATGTGTACTTCAAAGTGAAACACCAAAGAACTTGTATTATTATATTTAAATGAATACAATTTTTTTGGAAAGTCTATTGAAAGTTGTTATGTAAATTTAAAAACATCCTCATTAAATAGTCATATTCTGTTTTTTGAAAATAATTTTATTTCAAGAGGTTACAATGGGTTTCTTGCCTGTAGAATTTGACTAAGTTTGAATATATGTTTTATAACGGTAATTTTTTTTTATATTGGGCATAGTTCATCAGCTTACAAATTGGAGATTACATTTCTGTAGCTGAAAGGTAAAGAATAACAAGCGGCCAATTCAAAACTTTTCGCAACAAGCATTTTAAAGGTCTGCGGCGGGAATTTTTTGTAGTCACTTGCCAATGACTTGTAATGCGCGAAAACGCCTCTATCGACGCGGGGTCAATAATAAGTCCGGAATGGATGCCGCTGCTGAAAGCGCGCTTGGACTTTGTTACCGACTGATTGCACCGAGCATCATCGAGTTTTGTTATGGATTTAGTGGTACATAATTATGATAAGGGTTACCTAGTATTATTATTTTCCTCAAGAGCCTCTTTTGCCAATAGGACATACTCACCACGTCATGGACACGGATGTAAAGTCAAGGCGTATTCAATAATCGAAATCCATAAAAAAAAACTATTTTCAAAGAAAGTGGTCTTGCAATTCTTTACCTCTGACCTACATACAGATTTGCATGGGCAATTTGTCTTATCATCATTGTCATCAAGTTAGGATACTTAAACCTACTTAAAAATTGTTTTTTAGTATTGCATGTTCGTGCTTTCATAGTTAAACTACATGTAAGAAGTTAATTATAAACTTTTGATGTTTTAAACTCACTGTGATTTAAATTATTATTGTTTGATGTAAATATTAAAGTATAATGTGTTTTAAATATCTGCTATTTTTATGGTTGCATCCTTCTATCTCGTGAACCGCGTAATGGGTAAGGTATGTATGCATATTAGGGAATAAAACAATGTAAAATGTATTAAACTTCTTAAAAATTACAATTTATTTACATAAGATGGAAAGATGAATGTTACATTATTAAACTTATTGATTGTTTAAATTATCTACATTGTAAATTACATTTTGCACTTTTTGAAGCACCAAAGGGGACTAGGTAAGTATGGTGGACCGCACCCCAAACTACCAGGGCTGAGTTTCATTAAACTACAATTCGATAAGGGTACATCACGTAGCAGTTTTCATGTAAAAAATCTGTGAGTTAATAGGCTACGAAATGTGCATCGAATTATCATAGAAAACCATGAATTGTAGATCTATGAACCAGGCCAGTGAAATCAACTCTTAAGGTGCTTAGGGGCGCTAACTAGCGCCACCAATGGAATAAAAATCATAACTGTTATACTTATAATAAGTTTTTTTTTAAAAGTAAACATGAGAAATTTTAATATATCGCTCATTTGGCAGAATATTGACGCAAATGTCCTTTTTCTAATTTTACAGGAGAGACCGTTGTTTCATTCAGAAGTGTTAGAACTTTGTCAAAATGCCACAACGACAGTGGCGCTGTCACGCGATAAAAAACAAAACTACATTACTGTCATTTTTTCCCCCAAGTGTAAACAGTTATTTCGGGTGTTTTGGCATACTTAACTCAAATTGGCAAAAAAGTACATTTGCGTCATTATTCTGCCAAATGAGCGATATGTGGAAACTATTTTTACAACATACAGCCCAGAATGTAGTATAAATATCCTAACACTAATCGATTTCCGCTAAAACCGGCCGTTTTTGGCGGAAATCGATTAAAGTCCTATATTGTTGAACCTAGGTTCTAGACTGTAGGTTCGAAATAGTTATCATATCACAGTTGTTAAGATTTGTCATGTTGGCTTTTAATGAAAACGTATAATAAAACAATGTGTCGCTATTGGTGGCGCTATTAAGCAGCCCGAAGCTCCTTAACCATCTCCTCGATTCTGTTGGTGCATTATCGTTTTTTCGTGAGGCCCAATGTGCAGTCGAAAGCATGTTGACCGTTACACGCATACTCGGATACTCTCCGGGCAACGTTCCAATGAATATGTATGCAATCCAATTTATCCGTATTCGGCCCACATTCATGGACTGCTGGATGCTGCCCACTGGCCTCTTCCAAGGCATGCCACACATCTCTCAGCCCTCGGCCATCCTTAAGCAGTCTTAACAGCGGCAAAAATTGATAAGAGGTAGAATTTAAATGTACCTTAAATAGGATGATCACAGCCGTGTTGGTACAAACAAGTAGGTAAGTAGCGTGCGTGCACTCTACACAGTTAACTATGTAAACGTGATTTTGCCTCAAAATTTTCGAGCTGCCGTAGAAAAAATCTACATAGAGGTTGGGGGAAAACCTACTTCACTGGTTGCTCGTACCTATTGTTTAAACTCACGAGTTATTTCAATATTGGACTCTTGGGGTTGGTCCACTGTAGGTAAACGACAGATTTTCGTAGGTAATATACCAACACTAACCTCTAGTTAACAAAGGAAAAGTCCATAAACCGATTCCAAGTGGGTACCTAAATACATACCTTTGTGCACTTGACATCCTATATCAACTACCTATGTCTTATTAATGTATCAACGTAATTTTTTCTAATACTTTTGTTTATAGGTATTATACACACAAAATATACCTACATACTTTCATATTGTGTCTAGTCTACCTACCCGAAACTAAGCATTCAGGTATTTTCTTAATATTATTCTGTTGCTTTAATTTTAAACCTTGCTGTGCAAGATAAGATGACAATAAGCAAGCTCCCAGTGACATCTAATTTGTTCAATTCTAATAGCACCGCAGGATTTTTTATCTAGGTTTCAAAAAGAATCACCATCCGGGTAGGTAGTATTTTTAAATAACCCTTCACATCATACTTTTCGACTCATATCTTCCAAAGGTACCATTCGTTCGGCTGCTTTGTCGCTCTCCGAATAAGTTTTATTTCGCTTTTTCTTCCCCAGGCAAGCCGTGAAGCACGTGTCTCCCACGCCAAACGTCTCTCCGTCAGCCAGTGACTGCGGCATGGGTTGGTTCATCGTCTCCGGTAGGAAGAAACACAAGAATCCCGACACCAGCGCAACGCAGCCGAAAATGATAGCAGGTACTTTGGGATTAAACGAGTCGAGTAGTGTTATCAATGGCGTCAACGCCCCAGACAACCTGGCGCACATCGAACCCAGGCCCATTGCAGAGTTCCGGACAACGGTCGGGAATAACTCAGCTGAGTAGTTATATATTATGGCAAAGGAACCAGCTATAAACAGTTTTCCCACCACTACTACGGCAGTAGAAGCTATACTGCCGGCGGGCATGAACACAGCGACGATACAAGCCAAGCCACCTATCAACATCATGGAGCTGATCAGAGGTCTCCTTCCCCAAATATCCAAAAAATAAATTACAGCTGCGTAACTCGGAATTTCCACAAAGCCCATTACTGCGGTTATTACATAGGGATTTCCTTTCATTTGACCGGAACTGAGAGAAAGGCCGTAGTATACTATAGAATTCGCGAACCAACAGAGGCAAACGTTCAATGTTTTGTTTCTGAGATACGGAGTTTTAAACAGATCTGCGGTGCCCGCAGTAGCGCCTGTCTCGTCTGTACCTCGTGAGGCTTCAACTCTTCCTCTTGACACTAGTTGAGCTTTATCCAAAGTTTCTTGGGAGTGGTTGCATTTCAGGGCCTTTTCGACTATGTCAACTGCTTCTTTCGCTCTGCCTTGGGTCCACAGCCAGCGAGGAGATTCATCCATAATCCAAATATGCGGAATAAGCAGCAGGCCATGTAATCCATATACTATTTGTAGGATTTTTCGGTTATCTATGAGCGCTCCCCATCCGCCCACTAACATTATTCCAAAAGCAAAAGTTGCTTGAAATAATACACCACATGCGGTTCTTTTACTAGGACCTACTAACTCCATAGTTAATACGAAACCAGGAATGTAAGCCCCAGCAGACGCAAAAATCCCAAAACAATATCGAATAAACAAAAACGTCCAATATTCCGGTATGAATGCCACCACGACGCCCAATATTAATTGTAAGACTCCTGATAAACAGAATATAACTTTTCTGCCATATTTGTCTGCCATTCCTCCCAATACGATGGCGCCGGTGAAGACGCCAAACATGTACATCGTTTGTGCAAGAGAACCTCTCCAACGTTGGTTACAAACTAGGTCCCATTCTATTGCTCTGGATGAGGATCTGTACGTATTATCATACACCCATCTAGAACAGCTTACTGACTCGTTGTATGCGTTATACATGTAGCAGCTTTGTAGTTCACCAGTGGGTGTTTTCGGAATAGCCGCCAATATCTCTGTCGAGTTCCATGCTGCAGACGTCTCGTTTGTATCTACTCCATCGATCCAGCACCTGAAATAAGTAATAATAGTTCATGTCAATAATATTACTACTACTAAGATAGCAACCCTTGTATTGCCGGTCTCTTCCTGCATCGCGGGAAGGTTAGGCCATACTCCACCACGCATGCCAAGTCCGGGTTGGTGGTGGATTGTAAGACAGTGGCGGGCCTTACTGTCAGAAGTTATCAAGCCGCCCATGAGGCCTTTGACATGGCTTAACGACTGCCATTACATGACAGCCGGCACAAACAGCTTAACGTGCCTTGCGAAGCACGGACGGACTACTTACTATTAAGGTGCGGTCAAAACAAAGGAAAATAAATTCGTTTATCTGGAAACACTGTCTAGTCCTCAGTGATTATAGTTTAATCTACGACTTAAGGCTCTTGTAACCCTTTACCAAAACGGATAGGTATATTGTTTTCTTTTCATTAGTAGAACTAATTAAGCCCTGTTAGCCTAATACCAGTTACTACTCGTACAGTGCTTGTTTCAGACAGTATCTGACGTGCCTACTAACCTAAAACAAAACCTTATTAAAAAGTGTTCGTTCCAACGCTAAGGAACAAGCACCAAAAATCACCTGCTCCGCGTTCGAAAATTCTAAATTGTGGTAAAAGTTTGTGCTGCAGTGCCGTGTGATACACCAAAACGTGCGCAAAGCCAAGCCCGATACGGAGAACAAAATTTCTTCAACCGGAGACAAAAAATGGCGAAGTTATTGTGAAAAAATTAAAAATCTCATCAGTTTTTGGATACTTTCTCGAGTTTTGTCGCGACGACATACAACATTTTTGTGTTAATTTTCTGCGCCTTAAAAAGCCGCATCATTTAAGGTATCTTTTGGATTTTTCTGACATTTAGTTTAGCAAATATTAGCAAAAAAACAATAACCACGTGTTTTGAAAAGTGCTGAATTTTTGTGCTACGGTGTCAAGTGATACATCAGAGGGTGCGCTAAGCGGAGCCTGACACGGAAAAGTCAAAATTTTTAACCAGAGACGAAAATTACAAAAGTTAGAAATAATAAGTAAGAAAAATAAAATGTATAGTATAAAAAAAAAGTGTAAATCTATGGTTAATCGAGCATGCTAATAATGTAAATACTAAAATGATGTTATCTTAGATAACATCAGAGTAGTATTATTAATTAATTAGAAACTTAAAAATTGTAATATATATACTAATTTTAAAAAAACCGTAGAATAAATGTTGAAACTTCGAACTTTTTTCGATAAAATACTTCGAACTGATTCGTACGTATAATTTTCCAAAAAATATAATAATAATAAAAAAAAAATAAAAAAAAATAGATAATATCGAAAATGTGCATGTATTTTAATATACGGATGTTTATAGTAACTAGCTTGAGGAAACTGTTTAATTTAAGTATATCTGGCATAGCTTTAAATATCAAATTAGAGAATTATTGCTCATTGTTACGTAAGTTAACAATGTACAATATGTATAATTAAGGAAAAAAGAAAAACTATAAAAAAACAGAATTAACAAAAAGGAAAAAAAAACCCAGAAAAAATATATATATTTATATATAAGATACAAAAAAAAAAGAAATAGAGAAAAAAAAAACATAAAAACAACTACCTAAAAAGAGATGCTATGATAAAGAGTCCTTTTATTTACCTTTACCTAGGTATAGCTTCACTAACCGACTATATGATTTCGTTGAGTGATAATTTAACTGCCATCCAAGGACTTTACGTAGTGTTGATCACCATCAGCCCCCGTATTATGAAACGGTCTACTGTGTTCGGTTGTTCATCTTAACGTTTCCGAAGTGTCAAAGTATGTAGGTATGCATTCGACAGCTGTAGTAGCTTAAAGAAAGTAAAGAGCGACGTTACTCAACCCTGTGGTCTCACATAATACATCGTCGCCAGGGCCGCGTTTCGTAAAACTACAATTCATAGTTTCTTATGAAAACTCCATGTAGATTGCGTCGACGATTCTTTCTACCTACTTGTTAGTTATTATCAGTCCGTGAGTTTGTTGCGCCGGCATTCACATAATGAAAACTAAAAAATATATTTGATTTAAATTGAAAAATATATGGATTTTAAATTTTAGTAAATATTCTATATTTACACACCTTGTTTAAAGAAAATGCTTAAGTAATACAAACTTGTATAACTAGGCAGTGAGGGACAATGCGACATGTTCAGTTTCGATATCCACCACCGGAGGACATAGCAACTAAATTGTCCCCAATGTCCACCAGTGGTGGTCAACGGGAGGATTTTGGTAGCGTTGTCCCCCACTGGGGGACATCGCATCTTTTTTTCTCGTTGACCGACAGTGGTGGACAAATAGTGGGGGATATCGGGAACAAAGGGAAATTTCGAACCTCTTTACAATACTCTGTATTACGTACAGGCAGTAACATCTGGTTGAAGTAATTTGCATCACTTGCAGCCCGGAGTAGTATTCCGATGTAAAACCTAACTGCAAAGTAAGGTAACTTTGCAGTTAGGTTTTACATCGGAATCATATCGCTGTACCGACATGATTATATTCTTTTTAATCAACGATGTTTAAAACGTTCTTGTTTTTAATGCACTAACCCGTGCTAAGGACAATTTTAAAAAACCTAGGTATTTAGAGGCTATTTACATTTTACTTGAAGTTCTTGAAATTACATTAAATTTTAAAAACCTATTTAGATGCTAAAAATGCCTCTATAGTGTAAAGAGGTTCGAAATTTCACTGATGCCGGTGAGTCACCCATTAGCTCAGTTGGATAGAGCGCTGGCACGGATAGCCAGAGGTCGCGGGTTCGAATCCCGGCATGGGTGAAATTTTTAGCCTCTAAATAGGTTTTTAAAATTGTCCTTAGCACGGGTTAGTGCATTAAAAATAAAAATAGTATAATTACATTAAATTTCATATTGAATTGGTAAAGTGTACCTAAAGATTTCGATTTAAAAAGTGTGTATTTTAATAAAAAGGCTTATCAAGATTGTTTACATTTTTTTAAGTACCCTAAACAAATGGACTTTATTTTCAAAGTAACTTACATCTGCGTACGTGTAGTAGCAATACCCCAAGCAACAATACAACAGTGAAAAAAACATCGTGAGGAAACCCGCGGTTTGGTTGGCTTCGCACGTATTGGCTTACTTGTCTTTCCTGTGGGCTAAGCCGACTAGGTCTGGGCAAGCCTATTCCATCTAAAAAAAATATTCCAGGCACTGCATTGTCCGAGTGGTTCCTTCACCCATCCAGTGTGAGTAAAGGTGCCACTGATCGTTGCATAAATCCACTCGCAGATGCAAAGGGCAATAAAGTGCTGTCTTTCGATCTCTAACATTATTTTATTCTGTTAGTTTCGTTAGTTTCTATCAACGCGTGCTTCCCGTCTCATATCTTCCTAAGATTTGTATCATTCGTTTTGTTGCTTTAACACTCTTTGATTTCGCCCTTTCTTCCCCAGGCAAGCTATTAAGCTAGTGCCTTCCACACGCAAAGTCTCTCCGTCAGCCAGTGACTGCGGCATGGGTTGGTTCATCGTATCCGGCAGGAAAATGCCCAAGAATTCTGACACCAGCGTGACGCAGTCGAAAATTATTGCACGTAATTTGGGATTAAACAAGTAAAGAAGAGTAGTCAAAACTTTCGTAAGCACTACACATTCCGAAATTAATTCCGGAATCACTAACTTTAATTTTTGTTGGAAATGGAGACCAGGTTTTGCTCTTATTTCTTCTTCATGTGCCGTCTCCTATCGGAGTTTGGCAACCAATGTGGCTCTTGTTTTTGGAAGTTGCCAATACAAACCAGGGAGTAATACTCTATTGAGTGGTTGAAACCACTGTCGCAGGTTGTGTAGACAAGGTATTTTTTATCTCCCTGGTCTCTTCTTCCTGAAATCTTTCCTTGTAGGATAAGTTGAAGGAGACTGCTTGTTGGTACCCATTATATGTCCGAAATAATCCAGCTTCCGTTTCTTGATGGTGTTGCTACCTCGTCTTCTTTTTCATTAGCTCAATTAGAAAGAGCGCTGGCACGGATAGCCAGAGCTCACGGGTTCGAATCTCGGCATGGGTGGAATTTTTAGCCTCTAAATAGGTTCTTTTTCATTATTTCTATGCAAAACGGTAGAGTCGCGGTCTCTTTGAACCCACGAAATTTAAGCATCCGGCAGCGGGACACTTATATCTTCCGGTCTTCCCTCTTATTTGAAGAGCTAAAGCATGGTGAGAATAGACTGATCTCGCGTCGTCAGAGTGCTTAGTGCGAGTTTGACAGATTCAATCGAATGACTTTACTACCGCGTTAATCGAGCATCGAGTAGTGAATATGAGTAAGTTAACCGTTCGAACTGGCAAAACGCTGTCACACTACAACTCGCACTCGCGTTTATTCGTGTTTTGACTGGTAAACGTGTTCACTTCTCAACGTAAACCATTACAACTCGCACTCAGCAATTTTAATTTCCATACTTGTCGCTAGGTGGCGCTTCCTCGATGTCATAGAAATATGAGTTTACGTTAAAGCGATCGAGTAGTTAAAAAACTCGCACTAAGCACTCAGCTGATTGTCTCAGTTAGTGTCAGAGAGGAAACATAATGAAAGTAAGTGATTTCGGAATTAAGTCGGATGAGTCGAGTAATGTTACCAATGTCGTCAACGCCCCCAACAATCTATCACACATCGAACATAACCCCATAGCAGAGTTCCTAACAACGCTCGGGAATAACTCGGCTGACTAGTTTTCCATTGAGTTTTAGGATCTAGCTATAATGAACGGCGATACAATTGATAGTCAATCAGAAGTTTCGTAATATAAACAGCGGCTTATCTCGGTTCTTCTTTTATGATTAATGCCGCTATTAGGCATAACTGAAACTGTTTAGCGTGGGGCAGATCTGTATTATGATAATGAAGTAGCCTAACGACTAATAAGTATACCTACAACTGCAATGCTCACGAAAGTTTAAATTATACTAAAGTATACGAGTAATTTATTATTTGAAAATGGTTTTCCTATCCCAGATGTGTATGACTCGATATGTAAGTATGCGAGTAGATATAAAAAAAAAACAAAAACCTGTTTTAAAAATATTTATTGCAATTAAATCGGAACTAAACTTACTCAATAAACTTTATATAAATTTAATAGCTATTTTTCAGTTTTTTCATTTGCTTCTATCTGGGACTAGATACATGTGTTAACTATTTCACATATAACGGAGAAGGCTCTATTATAATCTCCTCCTCCTCAGGTACATACAAAACATCATATTTCTACACTACCTACTTTCTGTAAAATCGGCGACCGACCAGCACCAAAAGGCAAAGTGTAAAAAAACCGACCACAGTATATAATATGACGAATTTAAGAAAAACGTGTTTTTTTTTATTCCACTGAATTTGCCAAGTGAATTTTGATTACCTGCTTGTAAGAGTTTCCTTAGCGGGAGTCTAAAATTCACTTCATTGTTGAACTGAGCTTAAAAGAAACTTCACATTTCAAGCCTCTAGAGTACTGTGCCATGGGACTGCACTATGATCACATCTAGTTTGTCTTTGGCCTATATAAATAATGTAATGTTTTGATTGTTTTGTTGTGGTAATAATTTATTTGTTACTTAAATAGAATAAATTGACAACACAGCAAGTTAGTCACCGGACCCTATCACGGGAGAGCCGTTATTTAATTACAATATAGCAAAAACGAAAAACAAACAAGTTTCATTTATTTAATAAAATAATAATACAAAATAAAACAATAAACAAAGCTTTTTTATTAAGTTTCCGAAAAAAACGTAATGGAAATTTGCGCTTAGTACTTTAGGAGAGTATAGCCTGACAACGACGACTTTAGGAGATATTGTAAGGTGTATCCTTTTCTTTTATAATTATTAAATCATACATTGTAGAATAATTTATATTTCTTGTTAAATAACTATTTAGTGTATTGGCATAATTATGTTAGGTAGGTATATGATTTGATTGACAGAATTTGCCCCCCATAAAACACAATTCGGTCACAAACAATACCTACGTTAATCGTTGGCTCGCCTAACTGCGTTTATGCATTTTATAATTATTTCCAAAATTTAATTATTAATTTCTATTTCATGACGAAACAAAAGAGATCTGTTAGGACCGTGGCAAGTGGCAGACACTGGTCTCTGGCTACCCCTTGGCGATAAAGGCTTCAGAAAAAAACATCTGCGACAGCTGGACAAACAGACACCTGGCTTCAGGTGAGTGATCCTTTAAGGATTCCTTTTTGTCATCGGCTGTGTCCGATCCCTTAAAATCACTCAGACAAAAATCAACATAAAACTATGTATACTTAAATTACTTACAAACATAACAAGAGCAGCCGATATGTATACGTCTCACTCCAAGACCCACGCTTTTTCTCAAATGGAGAAATGGCTTAATAACCACGGGTGCCCAACTGCCTACCGGGAATGGCGATTTCAAGCGATGAGGTAAAGCAAGGTGTTCTACAGAACACTACATTTCCTCAAGATCATTTCATCATCATCATCAACCTATTGTCTCAACCAAGGAGCACGGGTCTCTTCCCTAAGGAAGGGTATAGGCCATACTCCACACGCCAAGTCCAGATTACTGGAGATCATTTGCTTCGCTTGTAATACGCAACAATCTTAGATCATAGAAAGACGGTAACAATAATAATTAGCAATGTAAAAAGGGCGAGACAAGAATAAGCAGCAAGATTATGAACATAAAATTAAAAGCGATTCTCGGGACTAGAATAATTACAATTAAATAAGTAGTAATAATAATGAAATAAGTAAATAGAAAAGGCTTTTAACTAGTAGATCCTAAAACAACACTGGCATAGCTATCTAAATAACAAACTAGCTAGATAACATTGGTAATTTCATATTGTAGGGAGACAGATCTGCTAACACATCGATAACATCGTATAACCATCATATAACGTAATAGGAACTATAGCTATAGGTAACTTAAAGAAAATAAGTAAGTAAAAATAGAATAAGACTAGAATAAATTACAAAACAGTTTTTAAATAAATTCGGCTAGACAGCGACTTCAAAAATACGTCAAGGCAATGATAAATTATTCATACCGGCTAGGTCATTAAAGTATAATGTGGCTTCAACTTCAAACTCATTTCCGTTAACTTACAAACATGGAACTTATTTTTAAACGGTTAATAAGGTACATAAGGTTACTCAGATAGATGAATACCTGTTTTTTCTTCAATCGTTCCTAAGGGTACCATGGTCTCAGGCAATTCTGCGGTTCTCTCGCGTCTACCTCCGCAATTTGTAAAGCACGTATCACCAACACCAAACTTCTCACCGTCATCTAGAGACTGCGGCAAATTGCGCCCTACTGTTTCGGGTAGCAAGAAAGTCGAAGCACCAGATAGAAGGGCCAGCAGTCCGAATAAAACCGTTGGGATTTTCGGATTGAGTGTATCCAGCAAACTGATTAATGGCGTTAGTGCCCCTGAGATACTAGCACACATACTTCCTATGCCAACACCCGAGCTGCGTACAACAGTAGGAAAAAGTTCAGCTGAATATTTGTATATGATAGAGTATGAACCAGATATAAAGAGTTTACCTATCATCACAATACCTGTGGTCGATGTAGAGCCAAGGGGCAAAGCAGCCACTATAAGGCATGAGACTCCTCCGAGCAGCATCATGGTACTAATAAGAGCTCTGTGTCCGACTCGATCAAGAAAATATAGAATAATAATATAGGCAGGCATCTCAACAACTCCCATGAGAAAATCAATAAAATATGGATTCCCATTTAGTTTTCCAGTGTTTAGAGACAGCCCGTAATAAACTACAGAGTTTGCAAACCAGCAACCGCAAATTATTATTGTTTTCTTTAACATATTAGGCGTCTTGAAGAGATCCAAAGTGCCAGCTGAATGTTCGTCGGTATATTTTGCGCAAGTTGCTTTACAATGAGATACAAGCGAGGGAGTATCGAGGCCGTGAGAAGATCTGTTTATCTTTAATGCTTTTTCGATAATAGCCACAGACTCACGAGCTCTACCTTGGGCCCACAGCCATCTCGGCGATTCATCCATTAAGCAAATGTGGGGAAGCAATATAACAGCGTGTAAACCATACACAATTTGCAACACGAATCTATTGTCTATAAGATATCCCCAACCAGCGAGTAGAACAATACCAATAGCAAACATAATTTGGAACATGACACCACACATCGTTCGCTTCTTGGGTCCCACAATCTCCATAGTTAAAACAAAACCGGTAATGTATGAACCCGAACCAAATATTCCATAAAGAAATCTGACTATTATGAAACTGTAGTAACTGGTGGTGAAGGCGACAGCCACACCGAAGAGAAGTTGTAAGACTCCGGCCAAGATAAATATAGTTTTTCGTCCAAATTTGTCAGACAGTCTGCCCAGTACCAGCGAGCCCACCAGCACACCGATCATATATGCAGTTTGTGCAGAGGCGCCCATCCACCTGCGGCTGCAGACAAAGTCCCACTCGATTCCACGTGATGAAGAATAGTACTTGGTGTCGTAAACCCAGGAGGAACACGCTTCAATCGTCCGGTTCTCGTCATACAGGACGCAAGACTCTAATTTGCCATGACCATTTAACGGTATAGCATTAATTACTAGAGATGAGTTCCAGAGCTCCGAGTAGTTCGTGGTATCTACTCCTTCCAAGGCACACCTGTGGATGTGCCGAAAAGTTTAGTACAAAGAATTAAAGATACAAATAGATTGGTGCAAAATAGTGCGTGACATTTTTACTGTACAATAGGTAATGGTCGTGTGCAAGCGGTGCATTATGTTACTACTTTGATAATAAGTAAGTAGTTGCAATTCAATCAGCAATACAATATTTTTTTTAATAAGAAGGTGTGGTGTTTTTTTCTACATTAGTCACGTATAGAGATTCAACGGAGAGATGATAGAAATGTGTAAGTTCACGGCTCGCTTTTCTACTTTTCTTGAGTGATATTAATATGATCTAATGTCAAAGTTACTCAATGAGATAAAAAACAAAAAAATAAACAAAATTAAATAAAAATAAGAACGTATAAAAATAACAAAAAATATGAAACAATAGTCCATATAAGCATTACCTCAAAAGCGTTTAAATTTGAGCTTGTGTTTCAATTATATTTTTTTGAATTTCTTTAAATTGGCGCCTTAAATTCTGTGTAACACTACAATAATAAAACCGTAACCGACATTAAAATAATACATTGGACAAAAAATCAACAAAAGAAGCTGTACTAATGTCTAAAGATGGCGCAATTTTAAGTAAACCTATAGATAGACACAGACATCGAGTAAAACGATTATTGATATAGGCGGCATGAATTTAAAGTGTAAGCCATCACCATAAGCAAAACCTCGGTACCAGGTGCAGTCAGCAACAGAGCGTTATTCGTCTATATTGACAATAATCCTTTGAACATTGTTGCCATCACTGTGTCTCATCATAAGGCTAAGAAGCCATAATCGCGAAATGGATACATTATATGAAAAATTATTATTCATATTCTTTTAACAATTATATTTCATAAAGTACAGTCGACAGCAGGCCAACCTTATATTCGTCCCTGACGTGTGAAAATGATCATGTGCTGTCGATTGTACTCTGGTCATTTTCGGTAGTGTATAGGCTGGCAGGCCTATCCCTATGAATTAGCACGCATTAATGCACGCATTGAACAGAAATAATTATTTAAGTGTCACTGACTGAACCCTCTTACCATATTTACAAAATACAAGGCAATCAATTGTTTGAGGGTACTTACTTTCAATCACCGGTTATAACCACATATTGCAGCGAGTATAAAAACAAATTGTTTAAATCACAAAAAGTGCGGTAAAAATTAGACTCAAATAAGCTTTAACACCTTCGGCATTACACGAGCAAACGTGCCGCGCACATTTATTAAAAGTGTAGAGAAAACCGAATCACATTTTTTATCCTGGACAAGAGTGTTGCTTATAAAAATCACGAAAACACTCTATAGTGTTTTATGGAATTAGCCCTATAAATAATCTATAGCTTTACAAGGAAGACTTCCACTGACTATTTACTGTGTTTACAGAGTACCTATTATAAGGAAATCGTGCTCTTATAAATAACACTGTTATCCAAGATAAAAATATACGTAAAATATAAACTGTATTATATGCACTTCGTCATGCAAATGGTTACATCATTCAATTTTAATGGTTATCATCTTATCAATAACTATAATTCTTCTTCTATAATTCCAATACCTAAAGTTTAAGAAATGATTAACGAAATTTGTGTATTTATATTGATAGAGGTACGCATGTGCCCAAAACTAGATTGCCCCTTATCATCAATTATAAATTATATTATTATCAATAGTGCTTTCAATTATAACGTAGTAGGTAAATAATAGATATTTTCAATACATACCACCACCGTACATCACCAAAGTTGAGCAACCAAGTAAAAACCATACCGTGGTTAATTAAAATATTTTGCCACCGATTTGTAACCTTATACCGTGAAGGTACATTTAAATAAACGCAATAATCAAGTAGGTACCACAATGTCACTGTTTAATTTTAAAATCTAGTAAGCGTAAAGTCATTGTATATTATTACCTTCCAAAACTTCCTCATTATGGTGTTTGGTGTCCTTCATTCTCACTAGATCTTAAAATAAAGCAGTACCTAAGATAATATTGAGATAAGGGTTAGGTCAAGCTAACCTGTGGTCGGGTACAGCGGCCACTGTGACCAGAGAGAGCATGTGCATGCCAGCTGTCAGCGCCGACAGGATGTGCAGGATAAACTGAAAGCACTGGTACCGCCCGAAGTCACCTGGAATTGTGAGAACAATACGTCAATTTCAAAGAGAAATGTTTCGAAGGTTTCTTGAACTCTACAATGTAATCGAAAATTGTTAGTCCTTCTCAATGTATGTATAGTTTGACTTTCGTTACGGGTTTTATTTGCAGGGTTATTTGACTAAAACGCTCTTCCTGGATTTTATTGTGTTTATTTTACGACTTTTGCTCGAACAATTTTTCGAAATATTAGGGTGTACATAATTATTTGAAATATACCGTTACACCCAACTCGCAGCCATCAGTAAGTCATTACGGGCTGTCCATTCTACGTATTTAACACATCATAGTTATTATGATCTTAAGCATCAGTCAGGCAGCGCCACTCACATAATAATAATAAAACCGGCCAAGTGCTAGTCAACCTCGTGCACGAAGGGTGCCGTACCATTGACTATACAACATTTGAGTATTCTAAGCGTCTACCTTTTGCAGTTATTGATATCGAACAAAAAAAAAAACGCAAAAAAAGTCAGGCTTGTTCTATGGGACCACTTCACATTTTATTCTGTTCTTAGTATTTGTTGTTCTAGCAGCAACAGAAATATATCATCTGTGAAATTGTCAACTGGCAGCTGCCTAGTTATCACGCTTCATGACATGCAAACTGGTGACAGACAGACGGACAGTGGAGTCTATATAAGTATACTAATAGAGTCTTTACCCTTTAGATACGGAACTCTAAAAAGGCAGTCTGAAGAAAGAAAATCAAAAGTTGTTGTAAAACACAAACTCTAATTTTGTTTCAGTAATTGCGCATTTTTTAACATCACTGTTTACTATGTGTGTGATTCGCGACTTTATTTACGGCGGTTTGGATGAAAAGTACCTAAATCTGGATTTGACATTCCCTTATAATATTTCTTGGCTATATATATAGCCAAGAAATTATATTTAACATTTAAGGTGTTTAAGGATTTTTGACATCTTGTACTATATTCACTGCAAAAATTTGCTGCGCAATAAAAGTTCAACATTAAGTAATATATAAGTAGGTAGTTAGAATATTTTCGGGGATTAATCGCGTAGTAATTTATTGCTATTTTACCTCGACGTTTCGACTACGTTACAGTCATCGTGGTCACGAGAAGACTGATGGCTGGTACCCGTTCGCAGCTTCGGCTGATGAGGTTTCAGACTACCCTCAATAAGCTATCACAAAGCACTTTTAGGGTTGCGACACACTACACTGACAATGTCGGACGATAAGCCATGCGTAATGCATGGGTAAAGTAATATACTTTTAAACTAATCATGGGCATGGAAATTATCGAACCCTTTCGAGTCCCCACGGACCGATGACCGTGACAGTGTTGTTAATTTTTTTATTACAAATTTCAGTCTCGTTGTGAACAAAGAATATTATAAAAATTTCATGTTAGCTATACATGAGAAACAGTGATTTGTATGTTAATGATAAATATGAAGTCGGCCATTACTAGGAGTTAGACATAGAAATGGTGATTGTTATGATTACTTTTTGTTTGAAAAATACGTTTAGCTTTCTTGTATTAGAACTAAAATAGTTTTATCAACAGGAACGCCCAGCAATTCAAGAGTGATTGCACGACAAACATCTGAACAAACAAACTTTGACATTTATTTAATTAGTGAGATACCAACAAGGAAACTGTTCGGAGAAGGCCCTGAGATGCAGTGAAGTGTAAATATTAAGAGATAATTATGGCGATGCGCTGTCAAACAGAACAACATTCGAGCACGTAAACATGCGTTGCGAATTGCCAGTGCAACGCGTGATTCCGTCTCCAAATTTTCCTTTCAGCTATAGTTATTACCTACTTACTTCTCATAATTCGGCAAAATACTTTACTTTATTGCACACATAAAAATCATACAGAAAACACAAAATACCATACACATTGGCATGCGAAATGCCAAGTTGAAATGAGCTGGGTTGGGAAAGTGGTCAGACGGCAGGGCGGTCGGTGAACTAAGGCGGTAACAGAGTGGTGTCCATGTTTGGGTATACAACCGGTAGATAAACCATCAGGCTAATGGGACTATGACCTCACTAAAGCGATGGACGAGAATGGCATGGGACCGACAGAGTGGCTATGACAGGGAAGCAGTCTAAAATGCCCAGCAGAGAGCTCGTGGTATGGATCGGTAGATAGATTACGGATGAAAATCCCTAAAATTATTTAGAGACTGTTTGGAGGAGTGCCAGCAACAAGTTTCGTTTAGTAATGACAGAGAGTAGGTAACTGGGTCAAGTATCACCCAGTTCAGGACAAGAGAATGTAACAGCGTTTTTCACTACTGTCTGTAGTTAATTGTTAATTTCAAAGAGGTGAGAAAGTTCTTATATAGTAGGGTTCAAGAAAGTGAAAAAGTTCTTAGTGATAAAAACATACAAAATACAAAAAATCGAAAAAAAATATTTTAAGACTGTAGAGACTAACGACTGAGACGTGTAAATAAATTCACTGAATGACACAAATTATTATAAACTGCGAATTTACATAATTATCCGACGATCACTGTATACAAAGAAGTTGTATGTTGATGGTGTAGATCACCTGCGATGACCTTACTAGATACCTACTTAATGTAATCGGTTTACCGATCAAACTGCGCTAACATGGTTCAAATAGGCTAGGTAGCAAAGATATCTAGTGGTATCATGTCTGATTATCATGGCGGAGGTCGTTTTGCTTCCGATTAGGGAGGTATTAGGGGGTACATTTGTACAAATGGCCTCAGTCTAATTCCATTTCCATGTGAGCTCCTTGCCTGGTTACCATAGCACAGGCTATCCTGTTTGAGACCAGACATTTATACAGGAAATAAGAAGAAACATGTACAAAGGCGAGCTAATTTCTTATCAGAAATTAGCTCACCTTTGTACTACGTCTCTCTATTTCTCATCTCATCATCTACTCTCATCACTACGACTTCTCAAGCAAACCTTGAGAAGTCGTAGTGATGGTTGAAACGCGTTATGCACTTGCACAACATACAATTACACAAAAACTTACACAAACAACGACATTGTACTCATATAAATATCTAGCCGAAAAAAACATATATTTTACTAGCAGACCCTGTAAACGTTTATTTTGTAATATTAAGCCTTACAACCAATTCTCAGACCTACTAAATATACACAAAAATCTTATAAATCTGTGAAGCTGTTTTGGAGGAGTTCGATAACAAAAGTGTTTGTTATTTATATAGGTAACTATGAGATTTTTATGTAATATTACAAGAATGTATATGCTAATAATGAAAAGAATCAACTACGTAAACCAATTAATGTGTCGTGTGGAAGTTATTATTGTTAACTAGCTGTGTCCGCGACTACGTTTGCGTTGGATTGGAATAAGAAGTAGGTACTCTTAGGTATTACATCTACTCCTTAATCAAAACTATCTTCGTTTTAAATTTCGACCCCTAAGATCTTTTCGCAGTCGTATTAAATTTACTATTTATTATCATACCTCACCACCGACTACCGTCGGCACAGCTTGTCGCCCACTCAAGTTCATTACAGTATACCTAGGTAGTGAAAATGTGATTCGTATTCGTTTCGTAGCGTTAAAATGACAGAATTTGACAATAAATAAACAGGAAAGACGCGCTTTTAACATTTAAAACGCGCGACACACAACGTTTAACTACCCATCTTATCGTGTAGGTGATCAAAACTTTATGTTTTATAGGCCCAGAACCAATAGTACAATAAAGACCAGAACCGTGCATCTGGGGCCTCCAGCAAGATTTATATGCAATTGGACTGGCATAAGCAATACAGAGCGATGCTTCATACTCTGAAGGAAGACTCCGCAACAGCAATGCTTTCGCTCGTGCGATATTAGTACCCATGCTGGTGGAATAGAATCCTTAATATTATACAGTGATTTCTGATTTGTTATTGGATTTGTTTGTGAAATATTGCCAAACGTAGCGTAGGACGTCCACCAGCTCACTGGGGCGACGATGTAAGGCAGATGGGGACAGTGGAGAACAGAAAAAAGGTGGCGTGCATTGGGCAAGCTCATGCCCAATATAAATATTCGCGATGGATAAATTGATTAGGTATGTTGAACTGAGTCACCCAAACATTATTAAACATACGAACTTTAATAAGTAACACATGATGTAATTAAGCATAAGGATGAACATGTGTCGTACATCAAACTCCTTGTGAGACTGTCACGATCACGACGAGCCGCGCACGCGGCGTGACAATAGTCCCACATTTTAAGTAAGAATATGATACAAGGACTAATACGTGACGCAGTTTGATTATTTACACAAACGTTAATCTATCGGCTCATTAATACTGTTTGTAAGTAACTCATTAGCGGAGGGGAAGGCAAAAGTACATGAAATCGGCGTGCGTGCATGCAGCGACTAATGAATGTTGATGAAGCGAAAGAGGTCTGTCAGGATCGTGTCATGTGGCTTCCCGTTAACCAACAATCGTGAAATATACCCACAAGAAACCAATTCTTGTTGGTATCACGGTATCACCCACAAGTAACGGGAAAAATTAAAGGTAAAAATAATATTAATTCAAAAAAACTCTTCTTTTTGCATGTTATTTCTTGATCATGTAAATATCCCTGTTCAATGATTCGTGTGCAATAAAGTATAATATATGAATTAATTAATTGTCTAGTACATAAAAAAAAGAGTTTGCAGAGTACGAATTATTTAACATCCCTTGATGGCCATACACATCATTTTATTGCGTATGAATACTTAACATACAAGCTTAATACGCCACAGAGAAACCGTACACCTATGTAAATATTTGATACTGATATCAATTGAATAGCTCTACCCACTGTTCACAAAAAGGGTCTTGACGGGAAGTGAAGCTAAAATGGGTTCCGTTTCTCATTTTGAGGTTCTGAACCCTTAAAACGCAAGGTATACTTACCTGCTGGATTAATCAGAAATATCCGGCGATAGTTCTTAGCTATTCTTAAGTACTCTTAACATTTTCCTCATTATTAAATACTAATAACGTTTCGAACAAGACCAACTCTTAAGTATCGAAAACAATGACAATATTCAAGACATTATTCTTATATTTTCTTTAGCGCATGTATGGAACAGCTGATATTTGGTGTTGCGCTTTCTGAATAACTGATCTGAATAATTACACTTAACTGCTGTCGTACAACATGCAACGTGCACGTCATGGCACATGTTCCCCTACATGTAAGCGCACTTGTTGTGTCTATTTTGTTCCGTGGTTCGTACATCCAGCCAAATAAGGGCTTTCATAACAACCCTCGCGAAAGCTGAAGAGGGGAGACGTCGAACAACCAATTAGTGCCTAGAGACGTATTCACTATAGACATTATAGTGAATACGTCACTGTCTATAGTATATATTACTTCAGTCCATCCAAAGGTTGTCTGGAAGAGATCACTTTTAGTGATAAGGCCGCCGCCTGTACTCTTAGATTAAGAAATATCTGTGTAAGTTCCTTTTTTATGTACAATAAAGTGTTATCTATCTATCTATAGTGAAATGTAGGTATCAGTAAATTGGAAGTCGCCGCTCAAGACCGCAGCAAGTTTGGAGCGAGGACATAAGATAGTAAACACATGTATACGTAGATTCCTGTAGCTGTTACTTCACTAGCAGTAGATACTTATCTATCGAATTTGAACTACCTAAGTGTCTTCACTCTGGCTACCTGTCTTCCTCTGGCACAAATTGAGGCAGCGTCATTTACGCCAATCAACGTATTTTGCCGTTTGCTGGAGTTACCAAGCATTAACCTAGTTCGTCTGTCTGTGTATGCGTGTCTGTTTGAATTACCTATATTTTACATCCCACCGTAAATGACTCTTTGAAGTAATTTGGAAATTATGCATTTTAAAATTGAACGACACTCAATAACTACAATGCTATTGTGTTACAGATTGACTGATGTGACTGAGTAATACTGACTGACAACTCTTTTGAGACTGAAAATATTTATTTATTGCTTTCAGTGAATCACACAACCACTCTTTTGGTTTACTTCTTTGGTTGTTCTTCAAAATCTCACTACACCTTTCGGACTACAAAATTCCACTACAAGTTTCGCATCGCAAAATTATATTTTTATAATTTATACCGACTTCATACTTTGTTTCTCAATCACTGACGTTGAACCGTTCTCTGGCTAGAAGCCGATTTCTGAATTGTGAATTTCACTAATTAAATACTTAAGTACCGTTCTGTCACATTCTTTGCTGAGAAATTCGAAGAGACAGCACTACATTTAAAGTAGGTATTCACTTAGCGAAATTCTCAATTCAGAAACTGGTCCTAGGTATTTATAAACACGTTGCCTGTACATTTATTTTGTAGCTTCTACCTCCTAGACATTTGAATCAGTTACCATCAACACTTATATGTTCAAATTATTGTCAATGTGAAGGCCACATTACGTGAATAGCCACAAAAACCAAGGGTATAATAGTAAAATATCAAAGTTTTTTTTTTAAGATCATTAGCTAAAACTGCGGCAGCAATGACTAAATAATTTGAATGGATGTATAATTGTTTCATTAAAGTAGATTATGCAATTTAATATAGCGATGACTGTTCTAGAGCATATTGAAAAGAATAGATAATTATTTAGGGAGTTCGTTGATTCTTTAATTAATTAATTAATAAATTAATTATTTAATTAATTATTAATTAATTAATTAATTAATTATTTAATTAATTATTAATTAATTAATTAATTAATTAATTAATTAATTAATTAATTAACTAATTAATTAATTAGTTAATTAATTAATTAATTAATATACGTATATATAAAATATTTACTTCGATAAATCGATATCAAGCCTTGTATGTCCCCACTGCTGGGCTGCGGGTACCTTACTGCATCGCAGAAAGGTTAGGTCATACTCCACCACGGGAGCCAAGTCCGGGTTGGTGAAGGATTGTAAGGCAGTGGCGGGCCTTACTGTCAGAAGTTATCAAGCCGCCCACAAGGCCTGAGACATGGCTTAACAACTGCCATTCCATGACCGCCGGCACCAACGACTTAACGTGTCTTGCGAAGCACGGAAGCGCGCGGAAAAATAGCGGTAGTCACGGGATGGTCAGCCATTCTGCACCTGACCCCTCCTGTTGCTGCTTAATCAAGTGATTGATCCCAATCACTCGGTTCGACTAGGCCACGAGTGCTTGATAAATAGATGAAATATATATAATAGTATAATTCTGAATTTTTAAGGCGCGCTTCCTGCTATTTTATCGTTATTAGGGAAAACAATTATCTTCGCAATGAAAACTGATTATTTATGTATCTAATTAATGTTTAATGAAAAGCAGGGTCAGGGTCGAGTTTCATAGACATACAATTTGTAGTGACAATTCGAGGTACGAGGTAGTAGTCTTCGTACTTATTAGTGTGGGTTAGTCGACTTTGCAATGTACATCGAATTGTCTTAGTAAACCATGAATTTTATAGTTCTACATAAAACAGGCCGCAGACCCGGTTTATGACATGTAAAGTCGAGCGCACATCAATATTTTAGTCACAAAGAACGTGTAAAGTAACTGAGCAGCATGCAATTAAAAGGGTGAAGTGCTCTCTGTTTGCCATTAAAACATTTTGCCACATACTACATTATCTTGCAGTATTAATTACTCTTGCCCCCATAAAACCATTAAACATTCAAATCGAGAATTTCGAAGGAATTCTGAAAATATCAGTAAAGGCCTGCGCAGACGAGGGACTTTTGTTCCTTGGGGACAAAAGTCTCTGAATCGTAAAAAATGTCCTCCGAGTACTTGTCGCGGATTCAACGTGGAACGTTTTATAACTTTAATAATTAATAAATAAACTCTGGAACGACTTTAGGTGTGGTTTTATTTGTAGAATTGTTGTAATATTAACAGAAAACTGGATAAAAACGGATAAACGGAGAAGCAGGTGAAAAGTCAGATCTGGTCAAAGCGTAAAGTAGTAGTGTGAAAAATGAGGGAAATCGAAGAATGAGTGACATACATAATTTAAATATTTGAAAATGATAGATGGAAAAAGAAATAAAAATGGTGTAAAGAGGTTTGCACCGTTACAAACGCCTACAGAGTGCGGTCATTTTGTTCCCATCGAAATTGAGCGAAATTGAGCGAAGCGTACGCTATGGAAGCTAATATTCTGAGATTACATTGTGTTGTAATTTACATGAAGTTGAAAAAGTAAAGGCTTTTTAAAAGAAAACACCGAACTTTTGTCCAGTCCGGTCTATTGATGTCTTCGGTCCAGGGACTGTTTGTACGGGATACTTTTAGTCCTTCGTGTGCGTTATTCGATACAATTTATAAGAGATCTATACGATACCGACGGACAAGAATGTACGCGGAGGATAGTCCCTCGTCTGCGCAGGCCTTAAAACTAGTACAAATTTTTACACCACCTAAATGCCCTGCCCGGTCTAGACAGAAAAACATGAGGGAGATTCTTTGACACACCTCCAATGTTATTTCTGTTATTCTACAAATGTTTTAATTCTATGTCCACTACACTAGTGACGTGCACGCGGACGTTAACTATTTCGAGCATTGTTTGCGTGTCGGCAAGGCTAAGCAAGACGGTAATGAGAGGACAAGGTAGAAACAAAGACTGGCTTTCTCTATAGCGAATAATTATGCACTATGAATCTGGAACGTGGTAGAAAAGTCAGCACAATAGATACCAATAAATACAATATTCATAACTGGGTACATGTACCTACCTAAACATACCGTTGTTATGAAATCGTTAAAAGGTGGAAATTATTCATGTCTGTCACGTTGTTTGCTCTTTCCAGTTTTTTATTGATATCACTATCTAAACCAAAAAATATCAAACGGTATTATCAGTTTCTTAACTTTGATTTATTAAAAAAAATGATTGTGTACACCCAGGTGTTAGCTGAATGAAATTAAATATATATATATAAAGAATGACGGATTATTTGATTGACTGATTATAGTAGAGCCGATAAAAATTGTACATGTCCGTGGTTTTTCCTACAATATCTTATCAGTCAAGATTTGTCGCTACCCAGATAATGATGACGTCATATGTGCAATATTGTCAAACCTCTGCATAAACTGCATATGTGAGTAACACCTCCGTGCACGATAAATCTTGTATACGCTTTTTTACGATATTATAGTAATATCAGTCATAACATGAAACTCAAGTATTTACTTCATCCCTCCAAAACGTAAATGTAAAATAAACTGGCCAACTACTCGTCTTAAAGACACATTATATATAAGAACTTGCCAAGTTATGATAAACAAGTAAAAAATTGTGTGATTTTTTTTAATTTGCAGATCAAGCATGGCAAGTTTAGACTATGATAAATAGTTGTACAATGAAAACTGTCTTTTAGAAAACTGTGACACAGCTGGCTTCGAAGAGGGAGTTTGAAAAATGCTCTAATGAGTCCGTGTAAATATAATTATGAGTCCGTGTAAATATAATTATGCAGTGTGGGCCGAGAAATGGGCTTGGCGCACTCTGTGCGCCTTGATCAAAGTATGCTGAATTGATTATCCGTTTGCTTGTGTAATACCTACGCTATTTCATAGTGCTAAATTCAGGGACCTTGGTGGTATATACGAGTTCAACAATCGAATGGTATGTGCGTAACGGACAAAACTGGTGTTAATGTCTGATTTACATTTTCCTGTTGGCCTTATCAATTTTATGCTGACGAGTACATTTTTATATCCAAGTCGTTATTTTTAGTTTCAATAAATCGCTATAAGTTTCCTGTCATACCTTGTTGGAGAGCAAACTCTACACTTAGCTTCACAGTGTACCTACTAAGCTGCTAGTTTTCCTCTTTTTAAAGAGAAGAATTATTTATTCTCGTTCCCACTATTTAGGCTGGCTAAGGTATATAAGCTTGCCTGATACGCGGT
This sequence comes from Yponomeuta sedellus, assembly GCA_934045075.1. NCBI lineage: Eukaryota > Metazoa > Arthropoda > Insecta > Lepidoptera > Yponomeutidae > Yponomeuta > Yponomeuta sedellus. Next base: position 13,251,890 of record OW203735.1, on the reverse strand, counting down.
TCAAAAAATGTGTAAAGTACTAATAGTAGCCCTTTTGGTACAAAGTGTACTTTAGACATTTTTTATTTAATGTCATCTAATGTAATGTCATTATTGTCATCTAAATAATCCTTTATGCTATAGAGCATAAAGGATTATTTAGATGACAATAATGTCTGGAATTAAAGCCAGTACAATGCATGAGTACAATAAACTCTGTTAATTAAGGACTTAGAAAAGACTAAGTTTGGATGTAAAAATCAAACAATTTGAATTAGTTATATTCTTTTTATTGCACTTACCTGTGCTAAGAACAATTTTAATTTTTAGCCTCTAAATAGATTTTTAAAGTTTGTATTAGTGTTAGTAATTGCCTTTTATGATTTTTTTGTTAATTCTAAAAACCTGTCTTACATCCAAATTAACGTCAATATTTACCATATCTACAAAATATTGGATTACGCGAAACTAGGTAAGTTTGCATTATGATAAAACCCCAAAAGTAGGTAGATGATTAGGCTAGTGTAGTCATAGAGAAAAATATTGAACGCACATGCGTTAGTAGATAAATAACTACATAACTTTTTATCTACTGGGTTACACTTGACTTGACGTAGGTGGTTCTCTGCCTTTTTGCAGAAACATTTTCGGCAAATTATCATTTGGCAACTAACGTTTCAAATAATATTATTTTGCGGAATAATCATTTGCCAACTATTCTTATATTTTTTTTTGATTTCCCAACCTCGTAGTTGCCAACTGTTTGTTTGGTTTGCTTTTTATAATGAAATCTTTGAAAATGCCAACTAGCGTAGCGTATATTTTAGCGTAGCGTATATTGCGTATATTTTAGCGTAATATTCATTCGGTCGGCCAAAATTTTTTCTGCAAAAAGGCAGAGAACCTTCGGTCTTACATGTTCAACCTAACACGCTCCTTCGCGCTCCGCTACGCTACGCGCTTCGTCGCACCTACGAGTATGTTTTTGTTATAGATTGAGTCTCGTCGGCCACCCCTCTAGCCAGTAATATTTCCATTCCCAGTAATATTGTTCTTAAATTAAAAATGCAAATAATTTTTTTATCATAAAATCAATGTATGAAAAGGGAACTTACACTGACGAAACTTTATTCATCTAATAGTTGTTTGCCTAGACTTGACAAATAATAAATTCCCAAAACGTTTTGTGTCATTATAATAATCAGCTTAACAATAATCCTACCAAACATTGCGATACAAAAATTTGTAAATCGTTTGTTGTCAACGTAAAAAATAGGTGAAACGTTGGTTGGCAAGTGATAATCAGCGTAACAATTTTCTGCGAAAAGGCAGGACACCGACGTGGGTATTTTACAGTGGACGTCAGGGCACGCCTGCTTCATGAATGTCCAAATTAATAATTATTTAAATGACAAAAATGTAAACACAACAAGTAACTAATGCTGAGTTTTCACGGTCTTCCGAGTAAACTGATGCCTCTGATTGGACGGTTTTTCGTCACGACACTAAAATAGCCACAGAAGTACAAGTTTACTCAGATGGCGCACTCCGTCCGTGCTAAGACCGTGAAAACGCAGCTTAAGTTTGGAGATTTTTCGTTCATCTAAGTTCCAAAATAATCTAGATTTTGAACAGAAGACTGAAGACAAAAGTCACAGTTTCGATGTTATTTTGAATAAAAACACGTCGTCTTTGATTTTCAAAATTATTAGCTATCTACTATGTGAAAATCCACTCGCAACAGATAAATTTATGTAATGACTGCAAAATCCTACCTACTTAAACTTATCAGTAATATTGCGATCAAAATCAATCCCTAATAAGTTTCAAGGGACATTTATTAAGACGCTGATAGAAGCACTTTAATTCGAATCCCACGTGAACTCGCAGACAGGGCCAGTAAAAAATAAAAGTGGCGATGTCGTCACAAACGTGTAATTCTTAAAGTAGGTTCTTTTCATGTTAAGGCTACTGATCGGTTTGAACAGAAACTTAAGTTTTGCCGTCTAATGTGAATATTATTTTCGAATTCTAGCTAATGTCGGAAATAATGTTCATTTGTTATAAAAAACAAACATTTTTAGCCGGCTAGACTACACATTAGCCGATGCGTTTCGGCTAACGTGTACAGTAGACGGCTAATGTTTAAAACGAAAGGTTCATTCATTGTCACTTTTATGTTCTGTGTTCATTGCTACCGAGATTTGGAGTTTGTCCTGACTTTTAAAAAACTTTTTCATCAGTAGGAATTTTCTTATTTGTAATTTTCTACCAATAAATACCAAAACAATAACTCAGCCGTCCTCTTAATTCCAAAATGTGCTATTAATTTCATTTAGCCGAGTATGTATTCATGTAGGTACCACGATACTGTATACAGCGCAAAGCAGTTAGCCGCAGACTTTTTTTATTTTGTAAACATAACATAACACGTCAATACCCCAGATAGAGAGAGAGAGAGAGAGAAAGAGATAGTGAGATTTAGATAGAGACCAGGGATTTCTTTTTTTTAATTTTGTATCTTTAATAACTCCTCAATTTCCGATTTCAACCAAATTAATCGTATTGTATTCATATAAAATTAAAAACTTAGCTTCATATGATGTCCGTACCTAATTCATTTAAGATCTTGACATGGTGGCCGAGATATTGACGAAATCGTTGGCGAGCCTGAAAATAGTTTTTTTCAAAACCCAGATGAGACAACGTTGCTAGGCGAAGGCTGAGCCCCGCGAAACGGGCACGAATAACTTCACGGTGAGACCGAAGGCCGAATGCCGCTCATCCCTCGCCCCATATTTCATACGCATGGCCCCCGCATGTCGCGTGAATGCATACCTTTCTATCTTAACATTAGCCGGTTAAAGAGCACACTAAGCGAAAAGCAGCCGGTTAAAAGAATTTTAAGACAGAGTTAAAGCCGGCTTATGAAAGAAATTCCTTTTATAAAACAGCTTTATGTTTTGTTTATTAGCTGAGGCTCGATTAGAATCTTAACATTAGCCGGCTAAATTAAATTTAAGTCTATGTTCACAACGATCTTGAGTCATAACATTTATGTATATTATCCAGAACAGTGGTAGGAACATATGTATTGTAACTCGTATCTACGGGACCGCAGCTTTGCGGGGGACATACAAAGTCTTATCTTATCTTATTTTAGTAAAGAGTAACCGATCCTTTTTAGGGTTCTGTTCTCGAATAGTGTCGAACGGGACCACTTTAGAAAAAAAATGGCTACTCTTTAAAGTTGCGTAATACACAATAGCCACACGTAATTGTTTTTAGGGTTAGATAATCAAAAAATATAGTTTCGCTATGCCCTTTCGTCCGTCCGTCCGTACGCTCTATGGTAAAAATAAGTATCAAAACAACAAATAATTAATACCGGCGTAGTGTGAATTGGACTCCCGAACTCTGGATGTGCTGTCGACTGTTACATAGGTGCACTCTAATCAATTATGTTAGGGGCGACTTGACAACAAGAGTGTTAGGGTAGACAAGCTATCGACTGTACGTATTAGGTTTCTACGTAACTCATTATTCACTAATCAAATCGGTACCGTTTTGTTATACTTGCAGAATTGCACTTGTATTTTTTCCGGAAAAAATTACACTGATGATGGCCCTGTGGAATTATGAAAAAAGTATGTAAGTGTGAAAATGGGAAAGTAAAGAAAAAAACCCTCCGGTTTCGTCAAAATAGCAGGTCTTTGATAGAGTATTATCTACCTACAGATTTTGTAGCAAAAATTCATATCGTAAAACAAAATTATAGTTCATTGTTGAATATGTTTACTTACATTTAGGTTAACGAACGCGAAATGTGTGTTTGTACAATCGTTTCTATTAATTTTTATATTGTTTAAGGATGCATACGTAAATTACTGTCATTGTCTCGATAACATATCGGCAAAAGGTTATCCGTGCCATATGCACATATAAAACAACACTACGAAGTACGAAGTCTTTAAAAAGCCCTACACCCAAAGCCAGCTAACAAACAATGCTCGTGCTTAAATAAACTTGGGTCATTCACATCGCCTCTGATACGTTTCGGAGCTTTTATAACGTTGCAAAGTTCCATGTGGATTGTAATAAAATAAAAAAGGTTCAATTTTACACTCACCGAGTTTCCCCATCATTTCCTCCAACGCTTGATCCTTGTCCATGGCGAAGGTTGTGTTGTCGTCTGTTCTTCTGGGTAAATCCTTGCTGAAGATTGTCTCCTGTGATGAACACAAACACCATTGGTATTTACGGTATGTAGTAGCGCGCAGCGTGCGAGTGCGCCAGGCGGGCGCGCCGGCAGACGAGCGAATGGACGCCGCGCGGCTCCAGTAGCGGCGTCCGCGACACCTTGCTTACCACACAGTTACTGCAAAAAGAACTCGACCTCTTATTGTTAGCCTGTTATGTGGTCTTATCTCTATTGCGTTACTTCATAACCACCTTCGAGGTGCACTGACTCGCACAACCACCCGCTGTTTCGTCAGTCGGTCAATCAGTGTAGAGTCGACCAACGTCATGCTGTAACTGTACCTATTCAAGCAAGTTTGCGCAGCAGGGGATTTATTAGAGTTTACAATAGAATTTTTCGTTTAACAAACCTTGGCACACACATTTTAAAACATTTTAGCCTTATAAAGCAAGATTCCTATAAAGCTCTCCTTAGGGTATGTTAATTTAATCTGTGATTAGGTCTTTTCCTTGTATATTCTCCATTTTTGCAGTGTTTTAAGGGATTGCGTTTTTATAAATAAGGCCGGTAAGGTATTTCAGGCATTTCAAACCAGCTCAAGCTTGGAGCTTATTAAATAAGTAAAGCTGTGCATTCGTGTGTTGTTTTTGCCTACCGGCCATCGTGTGTGGCCTAGATCGCTGAAAGGCCTAAGAGTGAAAGTGATACTCTGCCAAAATAAATACCTATCTATATTACAAAGTCCACTCAAGATTCATGCACTGTCGACTAGTCCTAAACATTTAAAAGTAAGCATATCCAACTGTAAGCATATCCAATGAACTGCCCCATTATCAAATTAGAGCACAAATAGAGGTTTAGAGCAATTTCACACAGTGGAAAATGAGCTAAATCGCCATAGTAAACTGTAACTAGGATTCCCAATATATATTTTACTGGGACTCCATCGACATGTTGCTTAATCTTTTTAGAGGCTCTCTTAAAGAAGAAGATAGACGACTGTATCTTTAGATTTTTTTACGTAAAGAAAACTACAAAGAATATAGTATCCGTGACGTTAGCATACTGGTTCGCGAAGCGTCGCAGTTAGGAATGTTTTGAACTACAATATGACATATCAGCCATCCTAATATTGTCTACCGAGTAGAGGTGGGTTATACCTACCTACTAGGCAAGCAGTAATACTAGGTAAGACCGTTCCGGATTTAGAAAAATACCGTTCCCAATACCTGTTAAAGTAACGGGTTGTTATTTTGGTAGGTACCGCTGGTGATGTGCATGGATGAAGTGTAACAGTCATATTAAAAAAAAAAACGATTCCTCTAAAACACTCTTAAAACGTAGTTATAGCCGGTTTTTAACAGAAATTCTTTAAGACTTTAATTGAGATTTTAATTTCTTAAAGGTAGGTCTTCTTGTAATTAAATATTTGCATGCTACGTAAGATGTTTCTGTCAACAATTTTGCATACTGCCGCTAAGAAAACCTGGAGGCCGATTCTCGCCCATGCGAATTGAAAGCGTAGACGCAAAATATAGACATTAGTCGCATAAAAATAACATAAGATAACTCGACAGAATCTTAAGACACTTATTTTCTCACTCGAATTCAATCTAGCATGGCGTTCCGAATACAGATTTTGGCTGCCGCTCGACTTTTTACATAGAATTCAAAGTCATAAGCCTTAAGAGTCGTATACGACTTATTTGCTAATGAAGTGAGAATTGGTTCCCTGGGAAACCAAAGACATCATCTTTACACAACTTACGATTACGACAGAATTGATTTCCACCAGTTCTTTGTTTGTATTGGCAGCCCCGAAAAGCAAGATAGCCGAAATTAACCAAAGCAATAGGACACGACTCATGAAGAATAAGAAGCCGCTAAGTGGTAGAATATATTTACTTATTACAATTAAGATCTGTGCAACCTGTATGACATAACATGTATTCGCAAAAATATATTGGAGTTTGAGTATGAAAAAATATCCTTCCATAAAACACTCTTACGACTGAGTTGATGTCGGCTTATAAAACAATAATTAGAAGCTCTTTACATTTATAATTAGATTGCAGTCAATAAAGTTTGAGAAAAAATATCACACATCAAAGTTCCTTTGTGCTCTTCTTCTTAATGTTCTGAAAGTTCTTAAAAAAACTGTAAGCATAAAATACCTACCAATGTAAGTATAGTAAACATCACTGAATTAACGTCAGAGTGCTTAGTGCGAGTTTTTTAACTACTCGATCGTGCTAACGTAAACTCATATTTCTATGGCATCGAGGAAGCGCCACCTAGCGACAAGTATGGAAATTAAAATTGCTGAGTGCGAGTTGTAATGGTTTACGTTGAGAAGTGAACACGTTTACCAGCCAAAACACGAGTAAACGCGAGTGCGAGTTGTACTGTGACAGCGTTTTGCCAGTTCGAACGGTTAACTTACTCATACTCACTACTCAATGCTCGATTAACGCGGTAGTAAAGTCATTCGATTGGATCTGTCAAACTCGCACTAAGCACTCAGGTATATTGTTGCTGGCGATCGCCGCACCTTATTTATAAAAAAGGTCGAAGTTTGTGATGTCCTTGCCTGGTTATCATAGCACAGGTTATCTTAGTTTTAGGCCAGGACAAGAGTTTGTTTTGTGTGAAAGTTAGTATTATTGTAACACCACCACATTTTTTTTTATCGTCATTATACTTAAGTTGCATATCTACTAGATGGCGCCACTTGTATTATGCATCGCGGTATGGTTTTGTCTTTTCAACGTCATATATACTGCCAACCGTTTAGTTCCTTTTTAATAATACTAGATGTCTCCGTCCATATTTTGCATCATAGTATAAGAATGTTTTCTCGCTTACATATAAGAGCCCTTGGGTCATCGTTTAATTATTAGGAGTGGGTCGTTGTCCGATATTTCGACGACGAAACGCAACCGTTTTTTCTGGAACGAAAACAGGTCCTCGAAACGGTCCTCGTTCGCAACTGGTTTCATTGTATGCGAACGAGCAAGTCGCAGAGGACGGTCAAACGAGTGCGAACGAGACGAAATCACGAAACATCGGAAAAAATAAGTTGTTTTACACGATATTCGACTGTAGATTCATAGACATAAAGATTACTTTATTGTATCACAGACCAAAACGAACGGAACGAGCAAGGAGCCGACGACGACGTCGCAATGATCTCATTACGTTCTAGGCTCTATTAATATAGCACTAAAGGACATATCCGCGTCATATAATCTAAGGACTGGTCTCGCGACGAACGAACGCTGGCACTGCTTTAGAGTCTCTGGCACTGCTTTATAATGAAACGTAAAACGGTCCTATCGTCGCGGAACACAAAACGGTCTTATAAAACGGTTCGTCTTTGCAACGATCACTCCTAAATTATTCTCATTCTCATCTGATCTTAGAACTAGAGTAATAGTACGGTAGTTCAAATAAGTTCTGACATTACTTTACTGCAGCCTTCACCCTGGCACGGTATCTTGGTATCTTTGGTCTGAATGTAATTTTGGTCTCTGAATATCGCAGCCGGCTCCTCGGCACGATATACAGTTTATCTATCGAGCTCATCTATCCGTTCTGCAGCCATACCCTGGCACATTCCGGTCGTTGAGTCTCAGATCTAGCTCATCTATCCGTTTTGCAGCCATACCCTGGCACATTCCGGTCGCTGAGTCTTAGTAGTAGCTTAGTTTACCTAACCGGCCCGCAGCCAGCACTCTGGCACAGCCCGGTCGGTGAGACTTTAAGTTTTGTTTAGTTCTCGGCACTGCAGCCAGTACTCTGGCACAGACCGGTCAATTTATTGTTTATTAAGTTTAATCATAAGCTCTGTATACGCCTATCACAAATAAAACGTTTTGCCTAACTTCCTGTCTTGTCTGTGTATTTCCCACCGGAAGAGCAACCAACAAGATCCACTCTTACATTATTATAATTAAACTAGCTGACCCAGCAACCTTCGTACAGTGCGTTAACTTGACGCGTGAGAGAATTGGTAGCACTGATTGCTCAGTCGCCATCTTGCTTTCGGTACGATCGGTTACTAACTATATGATTATTCGTTTGTATGAGTTTTAAACATGCCCGAAGTGGTCAAAAGTGCAAAATGACAAACAATCCTTCAGGTTTATTAATTTTGTGAGAGGGAAAACGCTAAAAAAAGGCTGATTGTTCCTTTGGAGTAAGTTCGAGCTCGAGTTCCCGCCATGATAGGTACGTTTTTAGGGTGCCCAGTTACATGAAATTACTAAAGCCACGTTTTCACGGTCTTAGTAGACTCGGACCGAGCGCATCTTATTATTAGTCAACTAAAACTGTAAGCCACTTGGATGAAAGTTTACACACATTTTAGTGGATATAGATTTTCATTGATTTTTGAACGCGCTTTGTTGATAAAAAAGAAGAAAAATTTGGACGCGTAAATGGATTTTAAGGCGTGACCAACTAATTTTATTGGAGAAGTAAAAACGGAAGATGCAGCCACGTTTAAAAATCATTTGCGGTTAACAAGCGAACAATTTGACAATAAATACTAATCCAATTCTTTCGTTTTTTTCTTCCCCTTGATAGTTTTCCTCATTTTTAATGTACATACTCATAACATGTATTGTATAGACTAAACCATAAGTTTTGCCTCCCTTTTACTTCATGTCAAGAAACAAGGACATAACATGTGAATAAGCTTTTGGACACTAATCGGGAGATGGTAAAACAAGCCCTCAATTCTTTTATTTTCCCCAAGTAATGGGAATGATTTCTTATTTAACATGGTAACACTAAACATATCAGTGCTACCAATTCTCTCACGCGTCAAGTTATTGTGAACGCACAATACCGCCTGACAGTCAATTCTTTTTTTTTCTCTTCGTAAGAACCATCCTTGTACTTCAAGGAATATCCGAAAAAAAGAATTAGCGAAATCGGTTCAGCGGCTCTCGAGATTTGTGCTTACCAACACATTCAGCGATTCATTTTTATATATTACTAGCTGACCCAGCGAACTTCGTACCGCCTAACAGTCGATTCTATATTTTTTTTATTTTCCTCTCCGTAAGAACCGTCCTCGTACTTCAAGGAATATTCTAAAAAATGAATTAGCGAAATCGGTTCAGCTGCTCCCGAAATTTGCGCTTACCAACACATTCAGCGATTCATTTTATATTATAGATTAGATACCTACCGTATACCCTCAGAATAAGAACTAAAGCATAGAAGGAGCATTATAAAATGAACACATGATGACACATGTCTGTCTCGTTAGTTTGAAACGTCGCCAACCACGTGTTAGACAGAGAAAAATATAGTAGTGTGTTGTTGTATTCTACGGATGATTTGGCTTGCTTTTAACTAAGCCTTAATCAAAATAAGTAAAAATAAATTATCATGTTTCGGCACATCTAAATTTTATCAACATACCCACATACCCAATACAGGCTTGCCTAGTATGGTTTTCGATGTGCAAACACTACAATGCAATAACACGCCTACCTACATTGTACAGTGCGTTCACATTAACTTGACGCGTGAGAGAATTGGTAGCACTGAGATGTTTACTGTTACCATGTTAAATAAGAAATCATTCCCATTACTTGGGGAAAATAAAAGGATTGAGGGCTTGTTTTACCGTCTTCCGATTAGGTCCAAAAGCTAATTCACATGTTATGTCCTTGTTACTAATTCTCTCACGCGTCAAGTTAATGTGAACGCACTATATGTATCCAATTCATGGTTTTTTTTGTTGCACAGACGTTCGTAACCCAATAAATTTCTTATTCTTATTCTTATTCCATAGACTAGCTGACCCAGCGAACTTCGTACCGCCTCAGTCGATTTTTTTTTATTTTGCTCTCCGTAAGAACTATCCTCGTACTTCAAGGAATATTCTAAAAAAAGAATTAGCATAATGGGTTCAGCTGCTCTCGAGATTTGCGCTTACCAACACATTCGGGGATTAATTTTTATATTATAATGTAGTATGGACATTATAGAACGAGCGCTCGTGTAAATTAATTTCGGAACGTTCTCGGCCCATATCTTTTTGGCATCGTAATTATCTAGAGGATAGAGCGAGATATCGGTTTACATTTACAATCAGACCACCTCTTTTTGACATTTGCCTCAGACATTTTCAGAACTATGAACATGCATAAGAATCAGTGTCACTTTTTGATTTTTAAAACCTTCTAAATATTAGTAAGAACGAATTTCAAGTAGCCATACCATCCGGTCCCCAATGTAACGGCGTCAATGAAACATAATGAGAATACCTGAGTATCTGAGGTGTTCACAACGCTTAAAATAACATATCCGCAGTGAGTTCGCGTTATTGAATAATTATATGGCTCGCGTACTCTTTCTAAAAAAGGCACATTTATGTTCTCAGAAACCGAGTACGCGCATCCCCCCATGGGACTTATACACGGTTAAATATTCAACGGGTCTAATATACAACTATGTATGAGTATAGCGAATCATTAAGAAATACTTAGGTATACCTACTCGTACACCGTTATTTCTAAAATACGCTATTACTAAAACATGTCAATTATTGTTGTCATGTTTGTCATTTACAACTACTATTATTCTTCATATTTTGAACTGTTATTGCAAATAGGACGATTTTTGAAAATTATATTTTTTTTTTTGCATTTTCTTCTTTTTGTAGCACTATTTTGTTAGAAAATGTTTAAAATCGTATTGTGTTACATACAAAAGATCTAACGAGACTAGTAAAGACCGAAATGGTTGGTGTGAAAGAGACGAGGCTTGTGTCCAAGAGTGCGCTCTGTTAAGAGATAGATAGAATATAGATACCTAGATGAAAATCATAAAGTTTCGATAAAGATAAATTTGATAAAAATCTATAAAAAACGAAGAAAAATCTATAATATAGGTACTTAACAAAAACATGTAAGACATTAACTTTAATGAACCGTCAGCACAAATTCACAAAGCATTATATAGGCGATCACATACAAGAACAGGGACACATTGTCAAATTTTGCTCTGCGCACATACATTTTGACAGCGGAATTCCGGTTTTTCTGTGGCCACCTCAGAACAATTTATTATTCTGAGGTGGCCACACCTGTTAGCGCCATCTATGAAATGTTTTTGAATTTGCGCTGAAACCAGCTCATTGGAGTTTTGTTTGTTGTTTTTTAAATGGCCATTTTCTCAAATCCCCTTATGAGAGTGTTCATCGGAGTTGGTGTAATTTTATTAATATCGGACGTTACATGATCTACCAGTGTCGCAGCCTTAAATTAATCATTGTCCTTTATAGAATAATGCTCATTCTATTTAAAACGTATGGTTGTACCTAAGTATTTTCAATAAACTACCTGGACTTTAAAGTAAAACCCTAACGTAGTTTTTAAATTCTTTCAAAAATCATGTATCAAAAGTTTTGTCAATAACAACTGTAATTCTAAAACAATTTTTGTAATATGTCTGTTATAGCCTACATGTTTCAGTAATTGCACATTTTAGAAATAAAACTGAATACCTACTAATATACTTATAGAAAGAAACAGACGATATGAGGATGAATAATGATGAGTTTTTGATAACAAGTATTTTACATACTATATTAACTGAAACGTTTTGTTTAAGAACATACATTTAATGCTTTACTATAAACATAAAATTCTGTGTACAATAAAGTATATTTTATCTATTTGTCTATTTCTCATATCAATAGAAATATTGTAGATCCATATTACGCACCTATTTTTAGGGTTCCGTACCTCAAAAGGAAAAAACGGAACCCTTATAGGATCACTTTGTTGTCCGTCTGTCCGTCCGTCCGTCCGTCTGTCAAGACCCTTTTTCTCAGGAACGCGTGGAGGTATGAAGCTGAAATTTATATCAATTACTCAGGTCTACTGTCCCTTGAAGCTGTGAAAAAATCAAACTTCTAAGCCAACGCAATCAAAAGATACAGCCGTTTATGCCGCAAATTTTCGACACTTGCAAGGGAATCAAAACCTACAGGGTGCTTCCCGTGAACTCAGAATCTTGAAATTTGGTACGAAGCAACGTCTTATAGCATAGATAAAGGAAAAATTACGAAAACCATAAATTTTTAGTTACATCACATAATATATTTTTTTTAATAATTTTAAACTTACTACCCATTTCCTCATAAACGCGTAGAGGTATTAAATTGAAATTCATACCAAATACTCAGGTCTATAATACAGGTTTGTACGGAACCCTCGGTGCGCGAGTCTGACTCGCACTTGGCCGGTTTTTAGAAATAAGTTCGTCAGTTTTAGTTGCAAAGGGAAAGCCTTAACCACAGATTACATGAATATCGTTTGATATAAATGACACCGTTAGTATGAGGTTGCACAGGACAAGTCCTCAGCTAGGCCGCACTGTGCATAAAAAATGTACTTGCCAAAAATGTTTCAATACAAACTCGAATCTATGAGAATTAGTAGCCACCCATTGCGGTGCGTGGGCGCAGTGGGTTCACGGGTCATTGGTCTTGTAAACAGAGAGGCTGTATTAATTTATTCGCGATTTGAGACCACATTATCAAAATTCGAAAAAAGGATTGTCTACTCATTTTTTTTCGTTAATACCTACATACTTAAAAGTAATATAATAGATAGCGCTTTCAATGTCTGATTACATAACCGGAGCTTTCAAACCCCCTAACACGTGCAGCACCTACGAGTATTTACGCAAACCAAGCCCTTATCGACCCAACTTTATATTTCATTCCAATTATATTGGTTAATTATTCGAATATTTGCTTCTGGTATACCTACCTAACTACTTACAATCAGCTAGGTACTTGTAACCATTATTAGAGATTCGCAAAGAGATTTAACATAAACGCAAACTAATATCTTAACAATTGCAAGTCAATACATTTATGAAATAATATCTGTGTTATATACTAAAGACTTAGAAATTCACATAATCTATTAATTATGAAAGTAAACATTTGTTTTTTTAATGAATAAAAAGAAGGCAACAAGGCCGACAAATATACTGTAGGTATATTTGTAAATATTTTATGCCCGTTTTTTCCTGTTGAACAATAAAGAATATCTTATCTTAAAAATATTTGAAGTGAATGAAATTAATCACGCTAACAAAACGATAGCACAAAATATTGCAAATTTTTGGTTTTAGGATGCCTGCTCTATCTATAGGTGCCTAAATTAGGAGTGCAAATTTTTACGCCATTGTGTGTAGTATCGGATTGAGGTTTTTATTGCTAGTGAAGGAAATTTTTTTTGATTTAGAGATTCATTTGCGAACTATTATTATTATTGAAATTCTTTATTGCATCAACTAAGATATTGTACAATGGGCGGGCTTAATACTATTATACATAATACTGATATTAATATAATACTTAATACTAATATTAAGCTTCAAAGAGCAATTTCTTGGTAGAGTAGAGCGTAAAAAGGTTGACTGTAGAAACGTTAAAAATCAGGACAGTATAGATAGATATAATGAACATAAAAGCAATATTACCACGGCTGAGTAGGCTTTACCAGTTAACGAGAAATAAGCGACCAGAGTACCTATCTAAGGCAAACTTGGTACAAATTCCATTGAAAATTAATTAAAAACCCGTCCTTCTACGAAACCTTACTCTGCGCGTGGCCTGACGAACGCAATTAAGTGTTAGTTTACGAGAACCCTGTGGGTACCTAAGCTTATCAAAAAAGAAACAATCCTCCAATTTTCATGCCTCCATTTAGTAATTAGGCCCTGTTTCATATTCAAACTCGATCTACATTGCGTAGCCGACTAGAACAATTTTCCTACTCTTTGATCTGTGGGTTAAAAGCCCATCCAATATTCATTGTAATCATGATAGTAGTTCTAAGAAATGGAGTCCTGAGAAGTGATGGAAAAAAGCAATTTCCTGAACTTACCGACTCATTTACACAATCACAACACAATCACTCACTACATCGACCATCAACAGTTTGCGCTTAAGTACAAAATAAACAAACTTTACTTCTAGGACCTTTTGCACTTTTTATTCTTATTGGGTAATGTAATTTACATATTTTAACAGTAACACGGAACTTCGTTTTTGTTTTGTATTTTCTTCTATATTTAAAGAAAAAGAAGAGCTATTAAATTCGGTTTTACCAACAATATTTTGTTTATGTATATTATTACAATAATCTTGTTTAACTACTTAAATTGGTGGTTCTAGCTAGACCTAGTCGATTTCATAAATATTCGAATCAATTAATTGTAATCTACCTGGCTGAGTCGGTTACTTATGTCAAAACAGAAATATTCATTGCTGTCATGAGTGAAGAAATTACTTATATTATGAGGTGAATTGAAGTGAAAGAATCCAAAGAAAAGAGTCACCAATTGCTATGTCAATGTGAGGCTATGTACCTACCTATATTCCATCACAACGGAAATTGTTTTGTAGATTAATTAAATAAAGCTTGTCTATCTATAAAGTGTATTATACAGTGAACTTCAGAGGCATATTTAGGGTTTCATAGTCCAATAAGGAACTCATAAAATCGAATTACCTACCTAATTTTGCATTGTTCAAAGTCACATATTTTGTAACATAAGATTTTCACTTTTAGCTCTGTCGTATCTGACGTCATATTATAGTTACTTATCTGTAACAGAAATCTGAAACTTTTATACAGAATCGGAACAATTCACGAGGACGTGACCACGGATGTACTCGGCAAGATTGGCAAGTGGCAATGTCTGATAACGTTTGTATCTACATTCTTTATGGTGATGAATATTTTCAACTACTATGAGGACATTCCGCTGCTAAAACCTACGAATGGGCCTGTATGCGTGCCCGAAGAGGAGTATGCGGGATACAACACCACTATGTGTTTTCTGTACAACGGTAATGAAAAACATCGCTGCACCAAATGGCATATGAGACTCTTGGGGCTAATTTGGTTGAACAGATCGGTGAGTTTCCTTAGAAGTAGGTGGCTGTGTCACGTGGAGCAGACATTTTTTTTTCTAGTATCTAGACTATTCCTAACAAAAGTAACCTAGACGCGTTGGTAGGAATGACCCTTAATGCCCATTGGTCACACAGTTACGGACATCCGAAACCAATGCGTGCACCATACAATAGGCGATAAGACCGATAAGCTTGTTTGCAGTTGGTATAACGAAACTGACTGCTTTTGACTTCACATTAATATCATATTGCAGTGAACTTTTAAACTCCTTTCTGCTTTAGTGAATGAATAACTTACTTGGCTTCATACAAGACATTTTACTTTTATTAGTGGGAGTTTTTCTGCGACGACCAACTGAAACTGCTTTCAATTGCGATGATATGCCGCATGGGATCTGCATTTGGAAGTGTGATTTTCGGATTAGTAGCCGACAGGTGCGTATCTTAACTATCTATTAGCAGTTGTCAGACTTGGAGCCTCTGCTGTGACTGCATAATTTGACGCTACCTCTTAGCCAAAGAGGTAATGGCAACAAATATACCTAAAATACCTATGAGGGAAAGTTAGGACTTTTGTTATAGGAAGGACTTCAAGCGGGCACACGTCTAGCACACGATAGGGCCGAACGCTGAGCATTGGTAACGAAAGGTAGTCACGTCCCTCAATCATGAGGCGACGACCAAAACAATAAAGAAATAGAAAAAATTAGGGTAGGTATAAGCCAAAATATCGTGATTGGTGGACCTCTTTCCACCGAATGTCATGAGTGGTTTAAGGTAATTAAGTACCTACGTGAGTATAACGTTGCACTTGCAATCGAAAGTGAAATCTAATGTACAACCATTACCTAGTAATCTGTGATTATCACATAGCCATACTATAATAGACTAAATATTTTGCGATTAGAAAGCATTTTTTTGGAAATACGACTGCGACTATCGAAAATGACAAAAGAAATAGGTAATGATAAAATAAATAAATGTGGGTGTAAAGGCAGATACCCTTATCTGCCTTTCCACCCAGTCGAGGTATGTTCGCGTACCCAGAGGAGTTACGCGATCGGCGAGCGTGCTTGAAGCGACAGCAATGTTGATGAAGTGATTGTCAGAATGGATGCAAGTGGCAAAGGCAAACTTTGGTCTTTGCCTAACCCTTCGGGATACCTACAGACGTGATGAGACATGGGTTTGTCATTTTATAAAAATGCCATACTTCTTTAAAAAAAATGTCGTGACGAGCCGGCGACAGGCGGACGCTACTAACGCAAAAAAGACTAGCCACGTGTTGCCGACGGGCACGACACAGTAACGGGCTTTGTTTGAAATTGTGCCGCCCTCCCCGCAGTGGCCGATTGTAACGTGGATAGATGTCTTTAGGTATACGCTCAGAATAAGAACTAAAGCATAGAAGGAGCCGTAAAATAAAAAGTAATTATTGAATAGCATTCCTTGTTACTCTTACAATGATTCTTTGTGCTAGAAAGGGACAACTGCAGTGTACTCGTACACTCGAAATTTTACAATCGTACTAGGTTGCATATAGAAAGTCATAGGTAGTTATGGTGGGGGTTATAGACAAAAGTAGAAATCCATAAGGATGGGACAAACAACACGAAAACGTCGCTATAACATTCTGTAAATATAGCAGTCTATAATAATATTATTATGGTATTTGCTGGCGCCGCAAACCTTGGTGTGCCATATTTATTTAACCTACGATATATTCTCAGCTCTCCAAACTATGTTGTCGTATGTTGCAATTACACAAACTCATCAAAATCGGTGAACCCGTTTACGAAGAGTTCGATAACATGCACAGTGAGATTGTTATTTATTAAATTTACTAAGGTTGTAACTTGTAAGTGCTTAATCTATAATAATAATAATAATCTGGTATGTAATGTAAGTTTATATGTATTTACAGCATGAGCCAAATTAAATAGAAAAAAATACTGTTAACTATTTATTTTTACAAGTTCAATTTGCATCCAATACAGAAATTTTCATCGATCTAACTATACCTCCATAACGAGCTTTATGCATTTAAAATTTTAGAGCGACTCTCAAAGAAAAAGAACTTGTGATTGTTTTTTATCCCTAAGTTTCATGTTTGACAAAAGTTATGAACATTTAAAAAAAACTGTATCATCTAATGCTGATGTAGAATATATTTTTACGGAAATGTTACGGCTGGTTATGCAATAAATTATTTAATTAATTTATTAAATAATTTATTGCACAACCAGCGTCACATCCAAATTATTTAAAATTCCTGGTTCCTGAAGATGGGTAACCTGTGTATCAGGAACCAGAGCAGTACCTTCAAATTACGCAGAGAATTACAAAAAGCAATAAGAACACGTAAAGTAAAATAATAGGTAAAATTAAAAACATTTAATGTTTGTCCTTTTAACCTAGCGGCAGTCTTGGTCAGCACTACTACGAGAGGGTATAGAAATATAAACATTCAAATTCTGGCTATTTATAAACATACTTATAAATCAGTAATGAACTTATACAAATTAATCTGTTTTTATGAAATTAAATGACAGTTTTTGTTAAAAAATAATGTTCTAACCTAATCATATATATGAAACAGTCTTCTTCAAAATGTCTGCTGCAAACATGATTTTGTTCATTACCAATTTGACCGTGAAGCCATGCCGTCTATCCACATTTGTTGCATTGTGCTATCTTCGGGTAATCTGAAATAAATAATTATTAATTAAAAACCACTATAATCAATCCAAACTTTTTTTTATGACAGATGGACACCCTTGAAGTTCTTTATTAATTTGACAGCAAACCGTAGATATAAAAACCAGTACTGCTGGACACCTTCTTTTCACAATGGTGGTGCGATTTGTTCGCTACATTATTATAATATTACGACACGTAGATTATGTAGCGAAACTATTTTATACGATATATTTTATTAGAAGTTCTAAATTTTTTTAAAGAAGGTGGCAATAATAGAAGTTAACATAATATCAAAACCCTTTTGGTAGTTTTTAATTTATCACGCTACAACTTTTAAAATATCAATGCAATCAATAGATTCAAACAGGAAAAATATTTATCTATAATCAAAAACAATCGAATCGATAACTTCACAGAACGTTACTGGATCGAGCTCTCAAAAGTTAATTGAGATATAGTGAAATAAACACAAGAAATAACATAAACTTCTTTACTAAATATCGATAACTTTTTCACTGAGGTAGTGGGAAACTCCCATCCCTATCGCCCTAAAATAAACAACAAACTTGTTACTATGATTAAATTGATTATAATCATGATTTATTAACTTTATAACACTAATTTCAAATGATCTTAAAGCTATTTTGCAATTCCAGTAGCTCATAGTTAAAATACAAGCGAAAAAACCACTACAAAGTGCACAAAATTGAGTCTTACTGATGGAAGCTGATGAAGGTGGTTTTGTTTTCTCTTCTCCCGAGTGGGTTTTACATCCCAATATCACACACGCCATTCCGATGTATTACGTATACTCCATACTATAAATCTCCACTAAATTCCACTTCAAATTGTCTTAAAACAACCCAAAAAACACAACTTTTCGGAGACGACGCACTGCAACTAGGGTTGCCAGATGTACGGTATTTAAGCGTACAGTCCGGTATTTTCGGGGACTGTCCGGTAAAAAATAAACGGTCGTACCGGACAGAACAATGTCCGGTATTTCGAGGAACAGTAGGTACCCATCGGGTGAAGAAACCCAGGAATTTAAAAAACACGCCCTGATTGCTTATCAACGAACTGTCTTGGAAAAGTGGTTCCAGTTCGAAAACTCGGTGTTAAGTAGCTTCAGTTCCTTGAATCTTGAACGCGGTCTACCAACTTTGGACCAACTAATTGAATTGTGTCCTCTAACGAGAAGCAACGACACTAAATAAAAAATATTAATATATAAAATCGTATTTTCTTCGATATCAACACATGTATGTCCCCACTGCTGGGGCACGGGTCTCTTCCTGCATTGGAGGAAGGTTAGGCCATACTCCACCACGGGGGCTAAGTCCGGGTTGTTGGAGGATTGTAAGACAGTGGCGGGCCTTACTGTCAGAAGTTCTGAAGCCGCCCATAAGGCCTCTGACATAGCTTAACGACTGCCATTACATCTCAGCCGGCACCAACAGCTTAACGTGCCTTGCGAAGCACGGAAGCGCTCGGAAAAAAATCGACTAGCGGTAGTCACGGGACGGTCACCCATCCTGCACCTGACCGCGCCTGTTCTTGCTTCACTCAAGTGATTGATTCCAATCACTCGGTTCAGCTAGGCCACGACCGCTTCGTATTTTCTTGCGACCTAGTATATACCGGTTGGCGTTGTCCGGTTTTATTTCGAGACTCACCTAGCAACCCTAACTCCAACACCTCGTGTGTCACACACTGCCAAATCGAAGATACTTGGCAGCCCATTAAGAGCTGTGAAGCCGAATTAGACATCTCTAATTCGGGAGCATAATGGTAACCAACTGACAATTAATTGAGGGTGGTACGTTCTGAATAATACAACAACACACTACTATATTTTTCTCTATCTAACACGTGGTTGGCGACGTTTCAAACTAACGAGACAGACATGTGTCATGTGTTCATTTTATAACGCTCCTTCTATGCTTTAGTTGTTATTTTGAGGGTATACGGTATAATCTATAATTAATATAAAAATGAATCGCTGAATGTTTTGTGAGCGCAAATCTCAGGACCAGCTGAACCGATTTCGCTAATTATTTTTTTAGAATATTCCTTGAAGTACGAGGATGGTTTTTACGGAGAGAAAAATAAAAAAAATTAAAGAATCGACTGTTAGGCGGTAGGTACTAAGTTCGTTGGGTCAGCTAGTATTTAATAATATCAGTGTTTTTTTCCTACAATTCTTTAACTTTAAAATGTATGCATGATACATTTAATTAATATTTAAATTTAAATTATCTACCGGCAATAATAATATAATTCTAGAACAAGGATCACCTCTCTAAATAGATAAAAAAATAGTCAGCCTAGACAGACTCATAGGTACTGAAAAACAATGATCATGTTATGAACCACAATATCCAATAAAATAAGCGAAGTTTGTTTGTACTTTTGCTGACGTCAAAATTATCTCAGTTGACGTAGTCCTACTTAATTTTGCATTGTTCTTCAGACAATAAATTACTTGTAACTGCATGAATCTCTTGGCTTTATTTCAGCTTCGGCAGGAAGAGGGCCATGATGATAAGCGTGGTCATGGAACTGCCAATGAAGTTTCTGTTAACACTTTGCGACTCGGAGGGATGGTTCAGGCTCCTAGTGTTTCTTCGCTCTTTGTTCGGAGGTGCCAATGTCTTTATGGGACTTCTCCTGGGTTGGTTCTGACCCTATATTACGCACACCTAACGCTGAACTATTCCAAACGAGTGATGAATTAGTATGGAAATTGACAGATGACTCGAATCGCTTGAATTTCGTGCGCATAATTAGGCCGTTGACTTGAGAAACCTTTAAAAATCAATATTCCTGCAACAATGTTAAACATAGAAAGGGACTGAGGGACCTATAAAAAGACAATGCAACCTATTGGCCCAAAAAAATGAAACCTGTTGTACATAACTGAAACCTATGCCAAACGTTAGTACTACTCATCCATGACAACTTTTACTATGGGGCCAAATAAATCTATCCTGGTAAAAAAATATACAGGGTGACAAATGTTTAAAAAAGTGTCGATTAATGGGCGCGCTGCTAAGCGCGCCCATTAAATGCTTAAATGCTTTACTCACAGAGTACTGCACAGGCCATTATTTTTTGTTAGGTAAACACCCACACTTCTCTTATATTTTGAACAATCTGTGTAAGCTCATTTAAAAGTACCTAATTAATCATTAAACAATAAAATCAGCAGAGAACTACGTCTGTATGCGTTTAAACCTTTACGAATTACATTAGGGGATATTTGAAACCTGTTTAAAACAAAAGAAGCTTTTAATTAAGTTATAAAAATCGACACTTTTTTTTAAACATTTGTCACCCTGTATATTTTTTTTACCAGGATAGATTTATTTGGCCCCATATTAAAAGTTGTCATGGATGAGTAGTACTAACGTTTGACATAGGTTTCAGTTATGTACAACAGGTTTCATTTTTTTGGGCCAGCGGTCAAAGGAAAAGTTGCATTGTCCTTTGCGTAATAAACGGTATTTTTTTAAACTGTTTATAGGTACTATGTGCGCTAATAGTAATAACTATTTCAGTTTCTTTCTTACATTAAAATGTCGTATACTCATCTCATATAGCCTCATATAGGTAATATATACGGATGAAAACTCGAACACGGTTTTTGTACTGTTCTTTAGGGGCTCGACAAAATAGCGTAAATAGGAGGAACTCCCGCGTCTCGCAATAGAAGACAACAAGGTCAAGTGCGGATTGGACCAGCGCACTGAGGGTTCCGTTTATTTTTATTTTTGCAGCTAAGCTGAGTGCCTAGTGCGAGTTTTTTTAACTACTCGATCGCGTTAACGTAAACTCATATTTCTATAGCATCGAGGAAGCGCCACCTAGCGACAAGTATGGAAATTAAAATTGCTGGGTGCGAGTTGTAATGGTTTACGTTGAGAAGTGAACACGTTTACCAGCCAAAACACGAATAAACGCGAATGCAAGTTGTACTGTGCCAGCGTTTTGCCAGTTCGAACGGTTAACTTACTCATACTCACTACCCAATGCTCGATTAACGCGGTAGTAAAGTTATTCGATTGGATCTGTCAAACTCACACTAAGCACTCTGGGCATGATAGCCCATGTTCCGTCGATTGCATTCTATTCGATTGCATCCCTGTATGTCCTCACTGGTGGGACACGGGTCTCTGCCCGCATTGCAGGAAGGTAAGGCCATACTCCACCACGGAGGCCAAGTCCGGGTTGGTGGAGGTTTGTGAGACAGTGGCGGGCCTTACTGTCAGAAGTTATCAAGCCGCTCTTAAGGCCTCTGACATGGCTTAATGACTGCCATTACATGACAGCCGGCACGAACGGCTTAACGTGCCTTGCGAAGAACGGAAGCGCTCGGAAAAATGCCACTAGCGCTTGTAACGGGACGGTCACGCATCCAGCACCTCACCGCGCCTGTTGTTGCTTAACTCGTGTGATTGATTCCAACCACTCGGTTAGACTAGGCCACGAGCGCTTCCGCATGTTCCGTTCCATCATGTTATTTAAAAGATTCCCTATAGAACAGTACACATAACAAGAATATTCAGCTGATTTGGTGCTGTACGAGTAGGGAGCGCGTGTCTAATCTACGTTAAAACACTCCTAGAGATTTTCATTTCATGTGTGAAAATGAAATGAAAAGGTTTTATTCAAACTAGCTCAGAAACTGCAGCTTAATGAACGTTACAATTCAAACTAGGTGTCCATTTCAAAACCTAGATCATTTTGGGGAAAAATGGACAAAAAACTCCAAACTTAGTCTTTTCAAAGTCCTCAGATTTTAGATAATTATTATGAAACGTAGAACTCATGCATTGTAATACGAGACACCATTGTCATCTAAATAATCCTTTATGTTATAGTAGCCCTTTTGGCACAAAGTGTGCTTAACACATTTTTTGAACCGCGATTCCGGCAAGCTTAAAATATACCTACTCAGGGATTTTATTATAGAAGCGTATCCAATTGAAGGATGAAGGCCCCATGAAGGATGTATTAACCTTTGCCAGCCTAAATAGTGGGAACAAACGTTAATGTTTATTTCTAGTATTTACATTGTGTTGGCTACCGAAAGTTTTAAAGTTACCTACTGATGTTTTTCCTGAAGTACATAATGTTTTCATAGATATACTGACTGGAAACTGTCAGGATGTTAGTTTCTTTAAAGAAATTTCTTAACCAATCTCTACTGCCTAGCTTTTATATGAATCTGATCGCTCTCTTCTGCAAGACGAAGATGGTATCAATATCTGCAGCCCGTCCCCACAGTAGTTTGCCATAGGACATAACACTTTGGAAGTACCTATGTAACTAAAATAAGCAAGCCTAGCAGTTGCGACGTCAGTTAGTTCCCTGATTCTTTTAACTGCTTATGCTGCTAAACTAAGCTTATTTGCTATTTTTTCTATATGAGGACCCCATTGAAACTTTGCTTAATTGTGATACCTAAAAATACCTACAGTTTCATTCACAGATATGATTTGTTATTCCCCAATATAACGTTGTTAGCAATCGTTTTGACATTTGGTAGAGTGAACTTTACACATTTTCTCTTTTTTGAATTTAATAATAAGTTATTATTAAGTAAACCAATTTAGTACCCGAGAGAGAGCATTATTTGTATTGTCAAGGTCATGCTCTTGTCTCTTAAATTTAAAAATAAATGACGTGTCATTTGCAATTAATACTATCTCTGACATATTTTGAACCAAGGACGGCAAATCATTTACATATACGAGGAAGAGGAACGGCCCCAAAATCGATCTATGGCACTCCTAACTTGACCTCCGACCCTGAAGATTTAGTTGCTTGGAAAAGTGGTTACGACTTTTCCTTGCAAAATCTCCACCACCGACTATTTTAGTGAGCGTTTTGTCCGTATCTCTTTATGGTTTATTCACTAAATTACACAGAATTACATATGTAGTTATAACTTATAAGTAGTGTCTCGGTAGGTATACTATACGCTTATGCCGTCGTGGTACGAGTGTCTCCAACACTGAATTGTTATCATATCACATGCGGCGATGCACGTCCATTGGCACGTTCCAACGCAAAGATAAAGCTAACATTTCTATATTGCTAAATAGATAAAATTACCAAAAACAATTTTAAAGATAAGTTATGCTTTAAGCGGTAAACTTGTTAATACAAAAAATAGAAGACTCGCAACGCAATTGTTGAAAAGTTGACACCGGGTCTAATTACATTATGGAGACTTTAAAATAATAATACAATTTCCTCTACGCTGCGTTTGCAGTTTTGAGGTAAAGTAGTTTGAGCGAAGAACATCATCCGCATACCAAGAAAACAATCCGTTTTCCATGCGCAAAATAAGGTCGTTGCTATGCAAAACAAGCTAATGTTATTTTATTACTCATTGATAGATGTAGGTAAATACACGTCTACTCTATCTTAAAGCCGCAGTCGCACTATTTGCTAATATTTGCTAATATCAATAATAACCATCCGCTGCCGAGTTTTCTGATGAATCTATACTACTGTTTTTGTAAATCTCACGATGTCTTATAAATCGTAGGTACGTACGCACACTAATACCGTTCTTGTTCTAACTTTTTTTCACAGTATGTGAGATTGCCAGTAATACTTGGCGCACGAGGCTGATGGGAATAACAGTGCTACCACGAATCGTTGCCTCCTTGTGCACGGTACCACTGGCCAACTGCCTGACCAACGTCGATAACTTCAGCTTCGTCGCTTTTCTCTACAGTCTGGGGCTTCTTTTTGCGAGCAGGTAGACGTGTAGAGCACTTAATGTACGAGTCACAATTATATTTTGATAAGACGTGTAAAGCACTTAATGCACGAGTCACAAAAAAGTATATTTTGATATTAGTCTGTATGCAGGGTAAAGAAAAGGTAAAAGTATTTATTCTAATTACCTACCACAATTTAAAGACACAAATGAAAAAGTTACAACATATATAAATGACATTATTATTTAAGTAGGTATATTGGGAATATTATTAATTAAGTATTTTGTTAAGGGGTTTTCGTCCGTCCGTCTGTCTGTCCTTCTGTCTGTCTGTCTGCCAGCCTGTCTCAGGTTTTTTTCGTTCAGTTTTTTTTTTATATAACACGACGTTGCGTTTCCGACTAACTTTAATATGAACTAATAGACAGTTATAATTATAATGTCCAATATTAGATTTGAATAAAAATCTGTGAAGTCGAGACAAGTTTGCGATGGGCACGTTTACACGTAACAGCATTAATTATTCTTTGTAATTGTGACTCAATTCAAGTTAGAGGAATTCGAAGTGACGTCCTCCGTCGTCCGCCCCAATGTGAACCGAAATGACAAGTCAGTCATTTGTCCAATTTATTTATCGGACGTTTGCGGTCTTATTTATGCAAAAACACAATTCCTCTGTAACCTCGGAGGCAGTTTAAATATCCACAGTCTATTTAAACTTCATCAGAGAGGTGTTTTTTTATAAAATATAGGTAAGACCGCATTTTTTTTTAGGTACAAGTTTAGTATGGACTCGCGGTTTTCTTTTGTCGTTCTTGTTATTTTCACGAGTTACTACATAACTAGAGCAACGACCCAGATTCTATTTTTAGGTACAGTCAACAGCCGGTCAACCATTAAATTTTTGTTGAAAAGTTGGCCTTTACGTAAGTCATTAGAGTGCAATTAGGTAGATGTATAAATGATGCGAAGCGGAATTTCTCTTAAGACAACCCAACCAGGCTCTAGTTATGCTTACCTATGAAATATTGTACATATCTACTAACTAGTCGAAAAGTCGAGACATAACAAATACAGACAACAAAGAAATCTATAACAAAAGAGCTCTAATTTACAGGTGGCTTACCGAGTCGCCGCATTGGTTGTTACATAACAGAAATATTTCGCTCGCTGAAAAAATATTGTACAATGCGGCGGCGCAGAACGGTGTTCAGCTTTGTGAAGACTTCAAAATTAGACCAGTTAATCACAGAGTACGTCTGTAAGTCGTTTATTGCGTTTGCCAAAAGTTGTCACAAATGATTTTATAGTCACATTATTTTACGGTTACGAACTTTATTGCATTTCTACTTCATTGCAGGCTTATGAAAGCTTAGAACAGCCAATGACTTGCATTGGAGTCTTAACGACGGCTAACATAAGGGTCATCGTCCTTGTTGTATTCTTCATATGGGTTTCCTACGATTTCCTATGGAGTTCGTTGTATCTTCAAGTATTTGGCAGGCAAACCCCGAAGCACCTGCTAATGATGCTAATGGGCGGGCAAATTTTGTTTGGGTGCCTGAATTTTGTTTTGGCAATCAAGTTGAAAATACGACACATATTTCTCGCCAACACGCTACTCGCAGGCGTTTTCGCTTCGGGCATCGTGTTCTTTGATTGGACGAATGTACGTTGCATGCTTTAATAAATCATCATTATCAGCAATTTGACGCGCACTGTAGAAATAGGACTCCCTCATGGTTTTCCAAGCTAATATCATGGTATTTTAGGGACCGTAACCGAATGGTTTTTCTACACCCACAACTTTTTTAAACAACCAATCCAACGATATATCCTATTTAGGTGTAGGTAAACTAGTAACGTACATCTGCGTATGTGTAGTAGCAATACCACAGGCAGCAGTACAACAGTGAAGAAAAACATCGTGAGGAAGCCCGTGGCTTAGTTGGCTCACGTATGGCTTAGGTACTTGTCTTTCCTGTGGGCAAGGCCGACTAGATCTGAGCAAGCCTACTCCATCTAAAAAAAACGAGAAGCGCTCGTGGCCTAGGCGAACGGATTATTGGAATCAATCGCTTGAGTTAAGCAACAACAGCCGCGTTCAGGTACAGGATGGGTGACCGTCCCGTGACTATCGCTAGTGCCATTTTTTCCGAGCGCTGTCTTGCTTCGCAAGGTACATTAAGCCGTTGATGCTGGCTGTCATGTAATGGCAGTCGTTAAGCCACTGCCTTAATATCCTCCACCAACCCGGACTTGGCCCCCGTGGTGGAGTACGGCCTAATCTTCCTGCTACGGAGGAAGAGACCCGTGCCCCAGCAGTGGCGGCATACAAGGGTACATATCGAGGTAGGGTGTAGCTGTAACGTAGGTATATGTCTATTATATAAGTGTCGACTACCCAACCTGCAACAAATTGTCATATATGAATTTTAGTTTTATAACACGCGGCCCATCCATGCAAGGCCATGCAAGGTTGCATTTTCTTGCATAATTTGCTAAATGATTCATCACGATCATGATGCAACTTGCATGCATACATATATCTGTATAATGAATGAATGACACAGAGAATAGGCACGTGGCTGGGCGGAAAGGGCGTTAGTGGGTAGATATATTAACACCCGATATCACATAGATAGTATGAAGTTACCACAATGGTAATAGTTGGCATCTTCTTTAAGCGTCTTTAATAAAACTGATATACCTATTGGGTTTATTTTTATATTACTGTTTAATCTTGAATCCCACCACTCTATTGCATTATTTGTTTTGTTTGGCGTTGTGAAAACGCGGACGTCTTATTTCCATCCAAGTACTTTGGAAATAGTGATTAAACTGATCTGTTTTATCATCTTCTTGTACCTATACACGATTTGTAAAATTATAGGTACATATGTGTTGTAACGATTCTTTTTTATAGGTACCTACACTTGCGGATGAATCATCGCCTAATTATTTGTCATCTCACCTGCGAATGAGATAAGAATTTTATGGATGAATTCTCGCCTAAGTCAGCATAACACTACACTAAGAATGTCACGTTAGCAGAATGTCACATTAGCAGAATGTCACTTTAGCAGATTGTCACGTTAGCAAAATATCACATGAGAAGTTAGCAATAATATTTCACACCCTCAGCGCACGCATATGCATGTTGGATGTGCTCTCTCAGTTGTTACCTAGGTACCTACTATTGTTTCAGGAGGCATTGAAAATGACGATTTTTACAATAGCTATATCATGTGGCACCATTGGGAGACTTACAATTGCTCTTATAACACCAAGGCTCTTCGCAATTAACATCCGTGCCACTGCTTTTGGCAGCTGCTTCGCCCTTGGCCAGTTCGGCTCAATGATCAGCTACTTAATATTTCTGCTCGGGGCTTTGAACCACGTCAGTCTTTTTGGTTTGATGGTAGCAACAACGATGTCGCTCTGCGCATTGTGCCTCATCCTGCCAGATGTTGATTACAGGGAATTACCAGATATCATGGAGGATATGGATTACTTTTTTGAGTAAGTGGATCCGTAAGTAGGTAGGTAGGTACATTTATCGGGCGTCGGCCCCATCACTCACTCACGAGAGACATGAGGGAGCGTCTATGTACGTAACCTACCTACCTTGCAATTTAGGCGATCTTATCTCTTGTCTACATATTTGTTAGTTAAGTGTCCGAGACACGTTGTTGTAAATTGATCTATTTGACTAATTGCTTATACGTTAATATAATATAACTAGTAGGTGCATGACTATCTTTTTAACGTATTGTTGAAATGACGCAAAATCTGATAAAGAAATAGTTTCTCGAGTAAATAGGTACTCAAGTATTTATTTAAATAATACCCTTTAAAATCTTTTGTTTTAGTAACGCAAGAAACAAAAGATTTTCCATGTACCTAGGTATACCTATCTCAATTTTAGTTTTTTATCTCTTCGCACAATCTAAAAACCTGTTGCGGTCAATGAGTACCTACATACCTAAATAGAGAATTTTAGACGTTTGCTTATTAGGAGTGGCCGAGTGGCTTCAACGTCACCTAATGGAAATCAATTTTTCAGGCTTTGCGTAACATAGGCATTTCCATAAAATCATTCAGAATCTACACACACATAGGTCTACTTAAAATTTTGATATCGTTATTCTGATATCGTCGTTACTTTGATATCGAACTCGATTTGCGCAGCGAATGAGAACGAGAAGGCGCGACGCTTGTCGCTATATATCGAGGTTATGTAAAGATCACGCTAAGCGAACAGTAAAAGAGTATAGATACTTGATGTGGGTCAAATGCCGCAAAAGATAAGGCTCTGTCCCTTTTCCAGATCCCAGAACATATGAATATAGGTACTATATCTACCTACTGTAGGTATATACTGATATTCAATTTATACCTACTGAGTAAAATCTGTTGGTTAATAAAACTACTCACCTACTTACATGAAAATTCACAGTTTGACGAAGCCACTGCGATGGGCGACACAAAAGACGCATTCTCCATCATTCGAAGAGGTGGAGATAAGGGTCTACTCTTTCAGTACGGACCGCGATCACTGGGTTCCTGGGTTCCCAGCGCAGCGGCAGCCACCTCACCCCCACAGCTGGCGCCGACTGTGGCAGCGTGCCCTCAATTTATTTCGACACAGGGATTCACATTAAAACCTGTAGATACACACTATCGATCACGGACATTTCTATCGTGCACGTGGGGTCATGTCATTTGCGGCAAGTTTAATATTGTTCGAGGGCCACATGCAACTAACATTGTTGCGTGTCATATTATAAAGTGCAACATAAATAATGTAAAGTGTTTGAAAATGCGCATCGGTTTTAGAATTAATTGTGATTGGAAATAAAAAAAAACATAAAACACAGACTACCTATTTACTAGCCATGGGTTCCTCCCTCTATATCTCTCCCTCGTCCCTCCTCACAGGTAAGAGGACACCACAGACACTCAAGTTTCCTCACCATGTTTTTCTGTTAGCGATTGGTATTGCTACTATAACTTCACAAACGTACGTAACTCAGAAAAAAAGAGTTCCAAAAAGGGAATCCTGTAGGGGTTCCGTTTTTCATTTTGAGGTACAGAACCCTAAAAAACTTTTCTTCTAAAACACTCCTCAAATAGGTTTCAATAATCTGTGGTTTATTGGAAAAAAGCTTTCTGTCCGACTATTTGATGCATTTCAGGAGTGTTTTAAAGAACCGTGTTATTATAAATAACACCGTCACCGTGGTTAGCCGATAATCATACTGAAGTTAAAGGCACATAAAAAAGGAAAACACGAAACAATCAAGAAAACTACCATGATAACATGTATTAATGCATAATTTATTTATACCTAATTTTATACAAAAGTAATTTATATTTCATTAGGTATACCTAGGTACCAAAACACTTGACATAGCAAACATATTTTAAAACCTCTGCTATCTATAAACCTTAATCATAACAGTGCGTATTAAATTGCCAGTGCAAAAATTGGCGAGCGGTCATAAAACGATTGTGTTAGGATTTGTGGGGACAATTTTTTTTTTATTCTTAGGTATATTTTTGAGGGCGCTTATTTTTAAGATACCGAAGTGAAAGTATCAACCTAATGTCAAATGCGAAAATGTCAGTCTATTACAATTTTGGCACCATGATGATCATTTACCTATTTGTTTTTACGGAAGCAAGGAATTTCCCACTATCAATTTATAAAAATTATAAAATAAAACAATATATAAAAAGATTCCCATATTAGGTATTTCCAAAAAGTGTGAAAATGCACTCACTTAATTGCTACAAACAAGGTTAGTATATTTTTCAATAGCTCTACACTGGTTCCAGGACAGTAAGACAGTCCCTCTGTTATGCAATATGAAATATGAACTCGGCATTACGTTGATTTTATTTGATGTTGTTTAAAATAAGAATATATTTATTTTGTACTCACACACTAAAAACACTTTACAAAATTAAAACAAAATTAACAAGTAATAGAATAATTAATGTTGTGTGAGAGACTAAAAATAAACACATTTAAATAGGAATCGCATTTGCATTGCATATGTAAAATAAATAATTAATTGCACTTGAACAACTTTGTACTTGTCTCTTCGGGATGCAAAAAAAATATTAGACTGCCGGAATCGAAAACCATTTCGAGCTTAGCATCCAAACTACAGTATTTTTAATGTAAGAGATTTTTATCATAAAAGATGAGCTATCTAAGTAAATAATAATATTTAAATGCCCTTCATATGACCTCTATGATGACGTCACATGTTAAATCGTCTTTGGTAGTAGTTATTCTGTGGAAAAACTACCAATGGCCTGTCAGCTTCATCTGTCAAACATCTGTCTTTTTACACTAAACCACAGACAAATCCAATCGCGAACTCTACCTACACACGTAACATATGACGTCACGCCGAATAATATTCATTTTAATTAAATAACAATGATATACTCGATTAATCACGACAAAAATGAAATGAGTTTCTTAAAATTACGTCTACTATCAGAATATAAAATAAAATCCGATCATAAAAAAAACTTGGCATCCCTGCCTACACTTTCTGGTAGTTTTAGTAGTGGGTTAATTATCATGTCTTAGATGCTTATAATCTATCTATCTCTATGCATTTGGATTTAAATTTGAATGTGTCGAATGTAATATTTTTTTCTACATATAGAACAAGAATAGAATAAGAAAAATAGTTTTTATTTATAAAATAGGTGCACAGTGATGCATTTTAACAGTCGTATTCACACTTAGCACATAGCCTGTATAGCGGCGCCCGTTAGAATTAAGTTGTGGTTTTAAATGGCGCACTAAATTTATACAAAAATACTCTAGGCAAACAAAATAAAATTTTAAATTGTAAAAATTAATAGAACAACGCTTGCTTTGTAGCGTGTCTTACCTAATTATTTTATATACCTACCTACTTACCAGATGGATTTATATGTATCATGTACAGATACCGAATTAATTGAAAATTTCACTCAGTAAATACCTACTTAAGCCGCTACGGGGTCCAAACTAGCGCTACCGATAAAAAAACATATCCTCTTTTATATTACGTCTTTTGAAAAGTGAACCTTAATAAATCTTTATAACCTACTGACAAGAACCTAGGCACAAGAATGATGAAGAACGTCAAAAACTACCGTTTTTAGTAAAATCGATTAATGTCCTAGGTTGTTGATCCCAGGTTCTAGACTGTAGGTTCTATAAGTAGTTGTCACAGATGTTAAGATATAAGATGTTCACTTTTAGAAAAAAACGTATTATAAATAATTTTACGTATTTTATTTCATTGGTGGCGTTAGTTAGCACCGCCTAGCGCTTAAGTATGCCAACTGGGTGTTTCAGAAAGGTCCGCTGAATCAAGCCCACTGCGAGCAACTTTAAATTATTAGGTATAGCTAGGTACAACAGGTATAATGTTGTACCTAGTTATAAAAAACCTATTTAGAGGCTAAAAATTCCACCCATTTTTTAGTTTAGTCACGAATTTTTAGCCTCTAAATAGGTTTTTTAAATTGTCCTTAGCACGGGTTAGTGCATTAAAAATAAAAATAGTATATAGTATAGTACCTAGTTATACTTAAACAACTAATGCGAATTTATACGGGGCCTTAGCCCTCGGCCTCATAGAATGGACGTGGGATCTTAAATCATAAATACCGTAACGTTTATTATTAGTTCAACTTCGAAATATCAAGAGGATTATCAGCTGATTTTTCTATATAAAATTTAGTTATTTTCTCTGGCGAATGTAAGAAACATTTTAGGATATTTTTGGGGATGATCTCACAATAAAAATTGTTTATGTTCATGAGTAGTCCTTTTTAAAACAACCATCTAACTATTTAGATTTATGGATACTTAAGTATTTACATATCAAAATTCTCAATTCATTAGTTTAGTCGTTATTTTGCATTAGTATCACAGCATTTACCTCTTCAAGACAAGTACTACAATCAACAACGTATGTCACAGGCATTTGAAAACAATTGAGCAATGACACTTCATTGGATAAAACTGTAGTCTCTAAACGAACTCACAAACCAAAGCAGTCACGCACGGTAAGTGGCGTTGGCGGTCATTTCAAGCCACAGTTTCAAGCAGAATATTTGTATGGACGCGATTTATTGATAGGCCGCTAAACAAGCTATCAGACCGCTTGGTTTTGAATACTTGCAAACAAATACCATTGCAGTAAAGGTTGGGTTAGCTGGAAGAAAATACTATTTAGTATTAAGCTCACCTTAGTACAA
The DNA here is from genome assembly GCA_934045075.1 of Yponomeuta sedellus. Taxonomy (NCBI): domain Eukaryota; kingdom Metazoa; phylum Arthropoda; class Insecta; order Lepidoptera; family Yponomeutidae; genus Yponomeuta; species Yponomeuta sedellus. The sequence continues at coordinate 13,219,034 of OW203735.1, read as the reverse complement.
ATTTGTTTTTAGAAGATATGGAATTTTCATTCATTCAGTAAATAATTTTAAAAAACTACCTACTTCCACCGCAACCACAACCGCTTTCATTCGTGGGTTTCATAAATAAGATTTTTTTGATGCAACATCCTGGAAAACGTTTGGAAAACATTAAAAAGGGAAGGATATGTATTTAGTTTTTTTACAACTAAGTTAATTTTTCACATTATTTCATAGTTATAAATAGATATTTTTTGTTTAAAACGGTCGGTCGATGAGGAAGGAAAAATATAAAACGGAAAAACAGCTATGATAGCCTAACTAAAACCTAGTTACCCATAGGTTGGAGTTCGCAAACATTCTATAAATATTAGACGGGTTTGGTACTAAAGATTTAAGTATCAAATTATTTAATAAGATAATTGGTATCGTTTAATTAAAATCAACTTACCTATATTTTAGTCTGTTAGGAACTTCGTAAATGGTAACACAATTTATACTCTAACATAAGTGAAACTTATTGACCAACAATAATAAACTTAAAAATACTATAACATTTTAGGAAATGCATTAATCTTCCATCTCAAATCTTACACAAGGTGATGGAAGCCAATAGAATAATCTTCAACAACAATATTAAATTCGAGTTCTCGTAACATGTATAAAATAATTATATATATATTTTATTTATTTACTTACCTACTTGTTTTGATATTTCAGAAACTGAGTAGGTAACCTTCCACTTTATTTTTACTATTACTATTTATACGCTAATATTAAATTGTAAGGCCTCGTCATATTCTACACAAATTCCCATCTTAGGATAAATATAAAAACATTATTGAGTTAAACCATCGATAAAATATTACTAAATATTTTATCGATGGTTAAACCCATTCCTGTTATGTACTTAACAGCATACTTTTTTTCACTATACCTATCTACGTAGGTATTCTGCAAGAAATTGACACAAAACAGTACTTGTACCTGTAAGAATATGGATGGCAGATAGAACTTCCTAAAATAACGCATAACTTATTAAAGTAATCGTTAAAGGGAGTAATATCGTATTACAATAAACATTATTAATTAAATAACCGCCGGTTTCTGAGTGGAGAGTGTATACTTTTTCCATAAATTGTTGAAATTAAAGAATAAGGTTTTGCTCAGGCTTTTTGTAAGAGTTAGTTAATTTCTTGCACTTATATGCATTATAATAATACTAGTATATGCTAGTATACAGCCATTACATAAAAAATACTATGGTGAAACAAAGGTAAACGAATTTTCGATTTCTTGTCATTTTGGACAAACTGTAAACGGTCACTAGTGAACTCTTTAAAAGAAAGTTGCAAGGGTAAGTGAACAAGTGATATAGATCCATCGATAAAAAAACCGATGTAAAAATCAATATAATTTTTTCATTTAGTAGCCTCGCAAACCGCGCCCGCGCTGGTCCCTGGTGGGCGAGACCTTTTGTAGGTACTTGTACGAAGGTACTAAATTGCTAACTTGCATCTAACCACTGTTAATAAAGGTAAAATTTACTCGTGTAGGTACTAAATCACTAATAAGTGTAAATTAGCCGACGTTTCGTTAACTGCCCATTTCAGAAATCGCCGGTAAGCATGTCAAAAGATTTAAAAAGTAATTATCATTGTACTTCCCATTCCTGAGTATCACACGTGGCTATAACCCCGAAGAGAGGGTTAAAGAAGAAGGAGGAGAAGTTAAAGCGCCGCTGTCTGGTTGTGGTCTTCGCTAGGCGCTGGCGTGGAAGACTTTTCTGGAATCAACGAAATATTGTTCGTTTAGTATGTTTTCAAGTAAAAATTCGTCGTTGTTTTCGTGATCAGAGTTTTTAAGCATTTGCAACAATTGCTTCACTATAATTTTAAGTGACTCGCGTTACTCATTAATACTTCTTATTTAAAGGATCTACAGTCTGTTAGCTTTTAGAATATACCTCGGGCTCTAGAATAGGCTTCGGTTTTCGCCGAAAGCACACGAGTGTAGTAGGTACTACTTCCTGCTCTGTATAACTTGTATAAACTCATATTAGTTCTGATTTCGAAATTAAGTGTCATATTAGTTCCGATATTTCTATCATACGAATATACTTATGTGCAATAAACGTATTAATAATAATATCCGATTCTATCCGATAGTAGCCGAGGTAGGTATATTCTAAAACCTAACAGACTGTAATAGAGTTTATATATAAAATTAGTGGCGATTAAACTGTTATCTACGAATAGCTCCATGCAATTAGCTACCAATGGACAATCGTCGAGTAAAAATATATTTTAAGGATCGTTTCTTCAAAAACAATGTTAGCCTAGCCTAGCGGTTAAAACACTAGAGTCGGAAGCGACTAAGCGAGATACCGAGTTTCGATTCCCAGTGCGGGCATGTGACTTAGTTTATTTTAAAGTTAAGTACATCTGCGATTTTGTACTAATAATACGACAACCTCATAGTAAAGGAAACACATTGCGAGGAAACCCGTCTTGGTGGGCTCCGCACGCACAAGTCAATACTTGTCTTTCCTGTGGGCTAGGCCGACCGAGCTGTCAGGATGTTACAGGTGCTGGGCAAGCCTACTCCATCTAAGAAACAATTTCCCGGGTGCCGCATAAATCTGGTGTGACGGAAGTTGCCAGTGTACGCTGTACCTATTAATCATCTCATTACGTAGATGCAAAGGCCAAAGAGTTTTTTATTTTCAAAAAGGTTCAGACCAATCTTTCAATCGTGTTAATAGTGATTTTTAGGATCTGAGAAAATCAGTATTAAAATGAGAGATTGGTCTGACACTTTTTGCAAAAACGTAAGTTTTTTTCTATTGGTTGTACAGTCGCGTGCAATAACATGTAAACACGTTACAACTTTGTCACATTAACCTCTTCTAGACTGATGTGTGAGAAAAGAGTATTTTGACTTTGACAAAGTATTGAAGTGCATGCAAGTTAGTGCACGTGACCGTACTACTGTTACTGCATGGAACCCCTTAAATGTATCTGTAACAATCTATTAGTAATTGTAACTTAAAAAAACAGGGGCCACAAAAACTTACCTGGGTCTACAGTTCCATTTTCAGTCGACGTCACATGTTCAGTTTTGGAACCTCGGCGTTGAAAGCGAATGGTGAACATTAATGTCGCACCCACGATAGGTGAAATCCCAGCAAGGACAAAGGGCAGCGTGTATGACTTGTAGATGTTGTAGAGATACCCAGCAACTGGGGGGCCCACCGACAATGGCGTGGCTGCCAGGCCCAGCATGCAGCCTATAGCCTGCGCTGCGTATCGGCTGCCGCACAGCTCGAAAGCTATAGGCCCTATCAGCGATATGAAGGCACCGTCGAATAAACCAATACCCAACGACACAGCCAGTAATAAACTAAACGAAGACACAAACGGTAACAGAATGGTCAGGAAACCTATAACATAAAAAGATATCTGCTGAAGTAGTATCCTATCCATGCCGGGCCTATCGGCTAGATATCCGAACACCAACCGCCCTATACCCGACGTGACGGCGATGCATTGTAACGGAATATTGGTTTTGTCTGAGCACCCATTTTCAGGCTTACAATTTGAGTCTTGGAAAGTAACTTCTATAAACTTACTCATATGGACATAAGGGACGAAATAGCCAAACAAGGCCACAGGTATAGACAGGGCCCACAATCTGTATTTTATGTTCTTCCATATATCGACGTTGACGATAGTTTTAAGTACGGTTTTGAAGCCCTTATTTTCCCTTAAAGGTATATCCAACAGAGCTATAGGCTTAAATAGGAGACCACAAAGAGCTAATCCGAAACTGAAAAGTGCCAGTACCTTAAACATCCAATCAAGTCCATGATTTTCAATCATGTACTTCATGACTATCGGCATGATCACCGTGAAGACAGAACTACCAATAGTGACGACTCCGTTGACTCTACCTAAATATACATCGAAGTAATGGCCGAGAATTGCCAATGACGGTGTGTAGGCCAGTGAGGCACCAAGCCCGTACAGGAACCCATAGGTGAAACAAAGAGCATCTACTTGATCTGTGACGAAAGAAGACGTCAACAAGCCTGTCGTGGCCAGAGCTCCTCCGAGCACTGCCGTCATCCGGAGGCCTAGCAACCCCGTCAGCACGCCTGACAAGGGAGATAGGAAGAACGTTGTGCCCATTGCGAGCGCGCCCACCAGAGCTGAAACAAACACATAACATAATGCGTAACTTAAGTTGCACCAGCTTCGGTTACAAACAAATGACAGATTCATACACGGCGGCGTCAACGACCTATGGCGATAAACTATTCTTGGTCTTCTGCAAAGGTAGCATGACGACGTAAGTCGAGTGTTTTGTGGCGCTTTTTGACAAGTAATGTACTGGTCGCGACTTTTGTGATTTTAGCGCCACAAAATGCGCGACTAGCGCCTTCATGTTAACGTTGCTGGAGAAGTTTATTATAGTTATATTGAAAGACTCTGTTCTGTAATATAAAAAATAGTATATCTTGTCTTGCTGATTACAAGCATATTTATTATTTTGATTAAATATTTTGTGAAGAGTCGTGCATACTCGTATTTACTTAGTTGGGTACACAGAACATAAAAAATCTGTGGTTGGATAAAAGCCTACGCTCTATATGACGATGACTAAAAATTTAGGTACCTACGTTCTCTGATCAAAGATGAGTGCGCAAGCTATACAACCTCTTATGTTTAATGTCTAGACTTAAATCTAATGGGGTCACTGGAATCTGACCGATCTTCTGTTTCTCATACATAGATACCTACTAGCGACGTTAACTTTATGTAATACAGTGCTAAATAATAAATGGACTATGGACGTTAAATGTACGTTACGTTAAATATACAGGATCCAGCAAAAAACTTTACTTTTATTAGTACAGAAGACAGCAAGTCAATCTTTACATTTTTGTTGCAAGTTCTCCCTTATAGCAACTGATACCAGGCCACTCAGAAAGTTTTACGAAAAAAGTTTTTATAAACACTGACCACTTGTAATGAAGCGCTCGTGGCCTAGGCGAACCGAGTGATTGGAATCAATCACTTGGTTAAGCAACAACAGGCGCGGTCAGGTACGGGATGGGTGAGCGTCCCGTGACTACCGCTAGTGGCATTTTTCCGAGCGCTTCCGTGCTTCGCAAGGCACGTTAAGCCGTTGGTGCCGGCTGTCATATAATGACAGTCGTTAAGCCATGTCAGAGGCCTTATGGGCGGCTTGATAACTACTGACAGTAAGGCCCGCCACTGTCTTACAATCCTCCACCAACCCGGACTTGGCCCCCGTGGTGGAGTATGGCCTAACCTTCCTGCGATGCAGATAGAGACCCGTGCCCCAGTAGTGGGGACATACAAGGGTTGATAACGACCACTTGTAATTGTTTTGAAAACGTCGATTATTTAAAAGTAAAAATACTACTGTTCGATTTTCAAATTTCCCTCCGCATTTTTTTGAGAGTCAATTCAAATTTTCTTGTCTCATTAAAAAATAGATCTGCATCGAGAACATTTTCGTGCTATGATTTTTTACGATTTCAAATGTGGCTCAAAACCTGATGATGAGTCATTTGATCGACTTCGAATTGCTTTTATGGATGAAGGACCTTCAAAAGCAACCATCTACCGCTGGTATAGAGAGTTCAAACGCGGTCATCTTACTTTGGGGGATGAACAAAGGAGTCGTCGTCCTATGACGGCTGTCACCAAAGAAAGTGTGCTGGCAGTAAAAAAATTAATTCAAGAAAACAGACGAATTACGTAAGAAGAGATTCAGCATACACTGCAGATTGGTTCAGGAAGTGCTCACAAGATTTTGCACGAGCACCTTCGCGTAAGGAGAATAGTTTCCCGTTGGGTGCCGCACAACCTCACCGAAGCTCAGAAGCAGGCCCGTGTGGATTGGTGTCGTGATATGTTACAAAAATTTGATGCTGGCTCGTCACGGCGCGTTTACGACATTGTGACAGATGACGAATCCTGGATTTATCAATATGATCCTGAAACAAAGCGTCAGTCGACAGTTTAGCTGTTTGCAGGAAAAAAATTGATCGCTAGTTTCTTCACTTTGACGGGGTACCTAATTTCAATTCCACTTCGAGACCAAAGCAGCATCAACGCTGAATGGTATAGCACAAAATGCCTGCCAGAAGTTTTTTCTGAATTGAGCAACAAGCGACCGAACACCGGGCTCCGCGGGGTCCTTCACCACGACAACGCGCCTGCACACTCTGCGATCAAAACGAGGGACTTCCTGGACTCCACACCGGTCAAAGTCTTGGGACACCCTCCTTACAGTCCTGATTTCGCTCCGTGTGACTTCTTTTTATTCCCTAAAATTAAAAATCAGCTCAAAGGGATACAGTTTTCATCGCCGGAAGACGCGCTAGCAGCGTTTGAGAAGGCCGTGGAAGAGGTGTCTGCGGAGGACTGGAAAAAATGTTTTGAAAATTGGTTCAGACGCATGAAACTTTGTATAGAGGCTGGTGGAGAGTTCTTTGAAAAGATTTAATAAAAATATTTTTTTCATAGTAGGTAGTTTTAGTCCCACGTAAGAGAAGTATGATCCCACCAAAACATAAATGTAAAAAGACTGGCTAATTTCTCGTCCTAAAAAAATATATAACATAACATTTACATACAAGCACGTACATTGCTTCTGGCCCCACTCTAGGATACCCTGACCAGTAATACTTGCCAATTTTCTTGTCTTCGCGGATCAGTGTTTCGTTAGACAATGACAGGTGAAAATGTGTGAATTCAAATAGTATTAGGTTTCAAAGATAGATGGCGGTCGCAGTGTTCATGTACGGTGCGGGCCGGCCGAGAACTTGGCTTGATATTCTGACGACTGTACCTACGTTCTAAGTACATATAAATAAATAGTACCTAGGTAAGTATTTAAAATTCCGCTGATATTTTAAATATGAAAGTTTTAAAGGATCATATTTAAGGACTAAAAATGTAAGTAGAACGTAGAACTCAGCAAAAAAAGTGACTCGCTCGTACCTAAATTTTTTAAGCGAAGTGAAAAAAATGCAAACAAAATCGTATAGATAGATAGAAAACACTTTAATGTATATAAAAAAGGAAATTACACAGATATTCTTTAATGCCGAAAATTTTTGTCGAGCTCTACCTAGTTGTTTTCTATGTTCATTTGTGTTAATGTTAATTTTCGACTGTAATGCAAATTGAGACAATACAAAATGAGCCATGTCAACCTAGTGAAGCAAGCTTGCCGGCAACGTTTATCATGTCAATAAATAAAATTGGCCAGTGCATGCGGCCTTCGGCCATCATGGCGCCAGTAAACAAACCACAGTTTATGTTTATTTATAACATATTTGCTCGTAAAGTGGTTGTAATTACACCAATTTCAATATCGTAATGTATCTCATTACGTACTTGTGCGATAATGTAATGTAAATGTAAAAGGCACGTGTTTTTTTTAAATAAAGTTTTAAGATACTCCGTCTAAAAATGAACGATACTTTTAAAAATCTTAGCAAAGAGGTTTTATGTCAAGAAAGTGGTCAATATTTTATGAATAAAATTAACTTTGGGAAATAAGATATAACAAATAAACATTTAATTCTTTAATTTAATTAATTTTGACACTAAATTACAACCATTTATCTGTAACAAAAACACAAAAATATTAATTTACTTTATTAGTAATACTGGCTGTTTTTGTACCTTTGCCTAAAAAAAAAGTTGATGCGCGCGCATCGCTTATTTGTGGACAAGTAAAATAAATCCGCGCGCTTTTTCTTTTCGATGTATTGTTTTTATTTGAAAATGTCGTCAAGTAGTGATGATAACAAAGTCAGAGTTTTATTAATTTCCTCGTAAATATGTTATAAAACGTCGTATGACATACGTGCGCTTTGAAAATTACAGCCACTGCTTCCTTATAGCCCTCGCCGATGGCTCGGGCTAGTAATATCGCCTCGGCTGTAATTTTCAACTTACCGCACTTATATCATAATGTACTATTATGACCAGTGGTCGGTGTAGGTATATTGAATTAAGGTCACGGACATCAAACGTATATGTTAATATGGATACGCCTCCGAGTTTCCGGATTATTATGATAAAAATACCGGAACTATTACTACATGAAAATAGTTAAAAATGTATCAATACTCTCAACGCTATGCTGCTAGTGGCGTAGATGACCAGAATTTAATAGTAAAAAATGACTGGTGTGTAAAAACCTTGTTGTAGTAAAAGTGTTGGAGTAAAAGCCTAAGCATGTATAAAATGATATAATAATAATAATAATCATTTCAACACACGACATCCGGCAAACAGGGTCTTTTGTCCTCTTATCTCTATGCTCAACGCATCTGACCAATTAGAATCAAGTATCCAGGATGACTCATTGACTGTTTGTTCGAAAACAATGCGCTCGCACCGACATCCAGACCAAGTGGCTCACTCACTTATTTCGGTTCGTGGAGTGCGCTTATTTTATGTGTTGTGAATATCTTGACTTGACCCTGGCTTGTTTACTGTCTTCTGAAATCTACTTAAAACGACGAATTTGGCTTATAACTACGGACATCGATTTATTACTCTTGGATTGGGCCCATTTGAAGTTGTTTTTGTACGGGTAAGTTTTAATTATTTTCACTATTTAAGAAGGTTTTAGAACTTGGAAACAGTTAAAAAAATCACTTTATAGCAATCATCACAGCGCATGAGAGTCCGGTTTACCAAATTTTTGGAAACTCCGGTACATTCCGGAAGAAAGGCATGTCCATGCTATGATATCATGACGCAAGTATCTAAAATCAGTATACCTACACCGACCACTGATTATGACACATGGTAGGTATGATTTTATCGGCCGACACGCCTATCGCTGTGTTACTCATATGCATGATGTTTGAGGAAGCCAAGAAAATGTGTCTCATTCGTTTTCTATTGCATTTTGCCAACTATTCAGTTCCGAGACATACGTAACCGTGCAAAGCACGCGTTTCTGTCGGCAGTAAGCAGAAATAATTTATAATCTGATCCATAATTAAGATAAAGCGGTCATTTTAATTTTACGTATGTCGATAGTAGATCAATCTGTTTAATACAGTTGCTCAAAAAGTGGCGTATTGCAGGGACGTACAGCGTGCGGGATGTGGGTTATATTACACACTCGTGCTTTTTTTTACCTTTTCCGCACTAGTGCGTTCTCTTTCCCAACTGTCAAAATAATGTCTATTAAAAAAAAACAACCATGAAGTTTTTAATAAAAAAAATCACAAAATGGGTATTTTTCCTTATGTCAAATATAGTTGGAACCACTGTCAAACTCCGTGCACTGCTCTATGGTTTATAAGGAAACCACAGATAATGAGGGCTTTTCAAAGCGCCATTAAAAACAAAAAACAGTACCGCAAGTTACCGATAGATGGTGCTGACGTCATATAATGTCAATATTTACATCATTTAGGAAAACGTTGAGTGCCTACGTTTTTACAAAAATGCTCAATGCACGGGCTAGCCATTAGTTAAGACACAATTCACGTACGTATATAATGAACTAAAAATACTTCATAACTTTCAAATTTCAACAGTTTCGAAACATAGTATAGCTTAGATCACAGACTACAAAGAGATGTTTAGGTTATCACAAATAATAATCTGTGCGTACAACATAAAACGTGAGCGTATGATGGGTGACATTTGTTCTCCTTGCAGCGCCATCTAGTTTTTTTTAATGCAATCAACTCACAGCTGTCATTGAAAAGCCCTCATTGACCGAATTTGACAGTTATTGCTACAGAATTTATCTGTGAGGAAAAACGCCCATTGTTATGATTCACATTTATGATTTGAAAAAAATTATGATTCATGCAAATACGTATATTTCTAAAAAGAAGTTACTAACTTGTTTCATTACTTTATTCATAGGTTTTTTTTTATTTCATCTCATTAAATTTCATATTACATATCAATAAAAAAATTCTTCTGAAGACTTGGCTGTATGGGCATAGCTCCCTTTGCCTACCAGAATGGGTGAAGACAAAAAAATCTCTGCTTATATTTGTGTATTTAATGAACTGTCGTGTGTTTCACCTGCCTGTCAATGACAGAGGGTTTCGCAAGTTCCTGGTATTGGGCCAAAAGCTGGTGATATTTGCTCAATCCCGAGACGGCCTTCACGCTGGGTGTGTTGCACAGCTTGAGTGTGCCTGCCGCGGTAAGCGTAGTGACGCTGTCTAGGAGACGATGGTTTTGGCAGTCCACTAGTAAACCGAAATGGGATAAGAAATCTGCGCCGATTATTGGTCTGTCTACGTCGACGACGACAAAGTTCCAAGTAAAATCTCTGCGCAGGCCTAGGTTAAGGTTCATCTTCATTATGCCGTACGTTTTGATTGGCGTGCCATTGGCTGCTGACAGATTGTACTCGGTTGTTGGTTTTCTAGGCTCTTGCGGGAATTTAGGAGGTGGTAGGACACAAAGGTCTGATCCGGTGTCGACTAAAAACTCTATCTTGCTTCTTGGATCCAATATAAAAAGGCGGCTGGATTTAGAACGACAGTCGTCTGCCACCATTACTGACTGTCCGGTTTGTTTTCCGCATTAGTAGTCGTATTAAATTTGCATGGGGAGATACATTTTCTTGCTTTTTTTCGCCAAACGTCGAGTGGTACCAACAAACTCTGGGGGACCGACTACGGGATCGTTGGCGCCCCCTGGATAAGGACCTGTGCCGGCCTTGCGAGTTTCGGTTACTTGAGTTCCGATTCATACTCAATTGCGCTATTTCTTGGGTGATTTTCGCCGACATTATTTGTTGCAGTTTCGTGAACATGTCTTCAAGGCTTGTGATTGTCACGCCCGCAATGCTCCTGCTGCATGATGGGGATGCCTCTGGAGAGGGAACTGCGTCTTTGAAGGCAGAGTCGCCGGCATCCATCGGAGGCGGTGATTTGTTACCGCTTGCCATCCTGTTTTTGTTCGTCTGAGGGTCACCAATGTGAGGAGGGATACTATTTCTCCTCAACAATGAAATGATAAGAAGGTTTTTAGGATTTATTACGAGTGCGCCTTTAAATAAAAGTTGTTTTATTTAGATGTGGATTTATTCCGTGAAAATTTCGTAAGCAAGAGTTGACATCAGTGGAATAGAAAAAGTACACCTTTCATTCTATTCAAACATCCTTCATCCTATCATACCAGCCAGTCTGAAGTGTAACCATTGCAAACCTCTTTCTAACACTCCTCCTCAATCGTTTCCATCAGACTTCCTCTCTGATACATCCTCTTCACGATCCTTCTTCTCACAACCTCACCTCGCAATCACTCACACGCAATGACACACGCCCATTTCTCTTTGACAGAACTCGTGCTTCCCTCTCGGAACAGCCTTGGTTAAGACATCAGCAACCATATACTTTGTCTCTAAATATTTTAATGTAATGATACCATCTTCCAATACCTCTCTTATAAAATGGTATCTTACATCAACATGTTTTGTTTGTTGATGATGCACTGGGTTCTGCGCTATTGCCATTGCTGATTGATTATCAGTGTGAATCAGTATGGACTCCTCTCTTTACCCGTAATTTCTCTTAGGAATCGTTTTAAGAAAACTGCTTCCTTTGCAGCTTCCGATAAACTGACATATTCAGCTTCTGCTGTAGATATGGCAACACTCCGCTGTTTTGTGCTTTGCCATGAGATAGCCCCTTTAGCCATCTTGAAAATGTAGCCTGAGTAGGATCTTCTGTCAACCAGGTCACTGGCATGATCTGCATCTGCAAAGCCTTGTATTGATCCATCCACATCTTTAGAGTACTTCACTCCCATACCTTTTGTACCCTTTAGATACCTCAATATTCTTTTAGCAGCAGTCCAATGACTTTCTTCGTAGTTGGTGCAGAACTGACTCATGTAATTTACTGAGTGCGCTATGTCTGGTCTCGTACAGACTGCTAGATACATCAGTGAGCCTATGAGCTCTCTAAATGGTATCCTCTCATCTGGTTTTTCATTTGAGATCTCTGGTTTCCGGAAATGCTGACCAGGTGTACCAGGAGTTGAAGCTGTCTTACCGTCGGTCATTCTAAATTTTTGAAGTAGTTTTTCAATATACTTCTCCTGATCAACTGTAATGTAACCATTCTCTTGGTTCAGTCTCATCCCCAAAATGAGTTCTGCCTTGCCCAGGTCCTTCATCTCAAATTTTGAAGTAAGCTCACTCTTGACCTTTTGCAATTCTCTTGCATCATCCCAGAAAATCAACATGTCGTCCACATAGATGGCTAAAATAATTCTCTTTCCGTTCTTGGCTCTTGTGTACACGCACGGCTCATTTTCTGATTGTCTGAAATCTAATTGTTTCAAAACTTGGTCTAGCTTATGATTCCAAGCTCGAGCAGCTTGTTTTAAGCCATAAAGGGATCTGTTAAGTCGACAGATGTAGTCTTCTTTCCCTTTCTCTTCAAATCTTTTTGGCTGCTTCATATAAACAGTTTCCGAGATATCTCCGTTCAGAAAAGCTGTTTTCACATCCATTTGATCAATGTTAAGACCAGTTCTAGCAGCTAACGCTATCAAAAGTCGTAATGAACTATGCCGTACAACCGGTGCAAATGTTTCGTCATAGTCCATCTTCCATCTTTGGCTGAAGCCACGCGCAACTAATCTCGCCTTGTATCGAGTTCTATTTCGCGGCTCTTCTTTGATTTTAAATAGCCATTTACAATCAACCACATTGCATTTAGTTGGTGGCTTTACCAAAATCCAGGTTTTATTTTTCTTTAATGAATCCAGCTCCTCCTGAATTGCATTTCTCCATTTAGCACTATCATTCCTAGACAAAGCTTCTTCAACAGTACTTGGATCATCTCTTGATTCCGTTGCTTGGTAAAGAATGAAGTCCTGAAAATCTTTTGGTTTGCGGTTGCGTAACGGATATCGCCGACCACTATCTTGTTCATTGTCTTGTTCAGCAGATAAGTACTCTTCACCCTCATGGTTATTGTCTGCTGGTATACACAAACTCTCATTTTCATTCACTTCATCTCTTGTCAATGGCTGCTGACTTTCTTCTTGTAAAGGAATGTTAGCTTGCTCAGTATCGACTCTTCGATGCTGTGTTTCTTCGTTTGCTGAAACCTCTTGGTTTGTTCCTTCATGATTTGGTACATTGAGAACTTCTAAAGGAGCAATAGTGTCCGTTGGCCCTGAAAACGGTTCGTCAAATTTCCTCAAATGTTCTGTACTGCCGTAAAATTTTTCATTCTCGAAAAATACGACGTCTCTCGCTTTGTAGTATTGTCCGGTTTTGGGATCTACCAGTCGATAAGCCTTTGAATTATCGCAGTATCCTGTATGCACAAGTTCTCTACTTTTTGCATCCCATTTCTTTCTCTTTTGATTCGGAATATGCATGAAAGCCTTGCATCCGAAAGTTTTGATCATGCTCAGATCACACTTTCTTCCAGTCCAAGCTTCCTCCGGTGTCTTGTTTTTGACAGCTATCGTTGGCGATGGGTTTTTCAAGAAGACTGCATGGTGAACAGCTTCAGCCCAGAACTTCTTCTCAAGTCCTGCTTCTTGAATCATGCATAGACCTTTTTCACAAATAGTACGATTAGCACGCTCTGCTACTCCGTTTTGCTCTGGAGTGTACTCCACCGAAAGTTGATGTTGAATTCCGTTCTGGCTTAAGTATTCATACATCTGCTTATTGACAAATTCTTTTCCATTGTCGGTCCTAATCGTCTTCACAATCTTGCCCGTTTGATTCTCTGCTAACGCCTTAAACTCTTTGAATTTTCCAAAAACTTCCCCTTTTTGTTTCAGAAAATAAACGAAAGTTTTCCGCGTACAATCGTCAAAAAATATTTACAACCTCTAAAAGACTCATTTTCCATCGGTCCGCAAACATCTGAATGCACCAATTCTAATGGCTCTTTGGCTCTAGTACCACCTTTCTTTGGAAAAGGTTGCTTGGTTTGCTTTCCCATGACACAAGCTACGCAATCGATTTTATTGCTAGAGTTAGGAAAACTTACCCCAGTTGCGAGTTTATCTCTAAGGAGGAGGAGGTTGCGCATACCAAGATGTCCCATCCGCTGATGCCATAGTATCGCCTCTCGACTGACAGTAGTGCTTAGTGCCGTATTCTGTAAAAATTGTTTAAGTTTATATACGCCTTTCTCTTTTACACCTTTTACTGCTGCCTTTCCTCTCACCTCACATTCTCCTTTCTTATAAACCTCACATCCTTTATCAGTAAATACTGAAACGAAACCTCTATCCGCTATAGCACTTACACTCATCAAGTTTGTATGCAACTCTGGAACATACATCACATTACTCACGGTCAACCCCAGCGACTTACATTCAACCTTACCTTTTCCCTCACCATACACCTTATTTCCATCTGCACACGTTACAAGCACTCGATCGTTAATACTAAAATCCTTGAAGTCTTCAAACCAGTCCTTTCTATTGGTCATGTGTGTGGAGGCACCAGAGTCGATGACCCATTCCTCTTCTTTGGTGTTTCCAACTGTAGCCATAGCAAGATTATTGAATGACTCCTTCTTGTTATTTGGATTTTGAGGACATGCTTGTGCTTTGTGTGGTCCTTTACAAATAAAACATTTTATCTCTTTGCCCTTCCTCTTAGGTTTAGTTTTCGTGTTGTTTTTATTTGTAAGTAGTGCCGATGTAGTAGTGTGTTTTCCAGAAAAATATGCTTCCATTTGAAAAAGTTTGTTCTTTACATAGTCCGTTGTTAATTCTACGTTAGAATTCTCGATAGTCAGTCGCATTGGTTGAAATTCCGGCGTTAATCCCTGCAGGAGTAACGCTGTCAGCAATTCATCGTCAATTTCTTTGCCTAAGTCTAGCAGTTGCTGTGACGTCGACATTACCTGCGTTACGTATTCTCTGACCGAAGAAAACTGCTCAAGTTTTAAACTCACGAGTGAAGATAACAGTCTGCATCGATTGTTTAATCCTTTGTCTTCAAAAGCGGCTTTGAGCGCATCCCACGCTTCTTTAGCAGTTTTAGATTTCCTTACGTGTACGAGGCAATGCGGCATTAAAGATAGACATATCTTTGCTCGCGCCTTTTGATCTTGCTTCACTCCGGCTATATCTGAAGGATCTGGGGTAGAGCTCGTGTACTGCCACAAATCTTCATGGATGAGACATAGCTCCAGCAAGAATTTCCAGGTGCTGTAGTTCGCAGTTCCATCCAGCTTTTCTATTGTCGAGCTTGATATGCTCGGCATGCTCTGATGAACAACTCTATCACCGCGATCACGACTCTGCATTTTATTTTCACTTTCCTGGGCCCGTAACCTATTAAGAGTGCGCCTTTAAATAAAAGTTGTTTTATTTAGATGTGGATTTATTCCGTGAAAATTTCGTAAGCAAGAGTTGACATCAGTGGAATAGAAAAAGTACACCTTTCATTCTATTCAAACATCCTTCATCCTATCATACCAGCCAGTCTGAAGTGAAACCATTGCAAACCTCTTTCTAACAGGATTCAGCAGAATATAATTTGGTGCGCCAGAAAACTCGTGACAGCAAAAACGAGTTAGTTGACGTGACTGTTTGTATGACACTTGTGTCGCGCGGCGGCGAGAGTATTCCGCTGGCCAGCACGCGTGAGGTGCGCGAAAGCTCCATGTAGTTAGTACTACATATTCTTTAAATTCTTATACGGTTGGCGCCGTTTTCCAAATAATTTTATTTTAATAAATTGCTTAATTTTTTCGCAACTGTATTAGAAAATAGTCGTTCAGTACACGTGCGGAACCGTCATTGCAACTTGTTCCGACTGTCTGTTGCATTGTCAACTGTGAACTGTTCCATTTGTCGGAACTCTTTGCAATGACAGCCTTTCCGCACTTGTAATGAAATATACTAGGTATTATAGTTCTGTTGCAAAGTCAACCGTAAAAATTAGAGTGCAGTGCAGGCTTGTAAATGTTGATGTCGATTTTCTTCACTCTCACGCGAAGAAAAGTCGTGGGCTGTGCCCCCTTCTAAGGTATTGTGGGCGATAAGTAGGTAGATTCTTAGCTACTTTACATACGGTAGGTGGCTTTGAATTCGTTCACCGTTTTAATGATTTATAAAAAATATTGGTACTAGGGAAAGTGGAAGAGAATTAGCATTTTCACTATGTCAGGACAAAAAGCAATAAAAATCGTTCATCTAACTATTTTATACAGTACGTATAATTAAAACTGTTTTTATACGGATGTATATAAAATTTAATTTAATTTTAACTTCAATTACTAATAATCAATATTGTTGACTTTATATAAAATAATTTGTTTACCTATTTTGGAACGTAACTTCATAATTAACTTTTGTAATTTTTGCCGATTAATGCTTTCTAAAAGACGCCTGTCACCTCAGTCATCCGAGAGAGACCACGGCACCTGAAAAAGTGCAAAAACGTCGGAAAATTGTAAAAATGTAATAAACGAGCACAAATCCGTATAAAAACCAGTTTTAATTATGTCTAGTGCTCGTGTTAACCTTAGAAAATACAGTACGTATGTTTGCATACAAAAATCACAAAGGAAATTCCAGTAAACGAAAGGACAATTACGTAGCTTCCGCATTTCAAAAGAATGAGTCAATACGAAACTGTAACGCACTAACGGGCTATTAACGGACTTTAAGCCATTCATTAGACGATTAGAGCAAGTGGACCCTCTTATCTGATTCACAAAATCGACGGTAAGACTCTGACCAAATACCATGTTTTAGAACTTTGCCGTTTGTTGGTATTCTATCTACCACGAGGGCACGTGACGGCACATTTTTTTTATTAGAAACCAATTTGCCTCAAAATATGGATGACAGACTGTTTCGCTACTTAATTTCTCTAATTAATTAAACTTGGTACTCATCAAGGTATTACTACAATTGATAATTGTTCACAGCTTAATAAACTAGGCAGGCGACCAAGTATATGTGGTAAGTAGGGACTATTGTAAAGCCGTTTGTCCACTAACCACTTGATAAATATTTGATACTGATAAATATTTAGTAAGGTTAGTTATTCAAGAATAACATATTTAAATATGTAATTCTTGAATAACTAACCTTACTAAATATTTTGGACAAACGGCTTTACAATAGTCCCTACTTACCACATATACTTGGTCGGGTTGGTCGCCTGCCTATCTTATTAAGCTGTGAACAATACCTTGATGAGTACCACGTATAATTTACACAAGTTTCAGTCCAATCAGTACACTATCAGTACCTACCTCTATAGGTAGGTACTGATAGAAACTTGTCATTACATACAAGAATGCAGTAAATACCTTAGCACATGTTTTATTTACATTTTTTTTTATGTAGCCTATAATCGTCCCACTACAGGGCAAAGGCCTTCTTTCAGAGAGAGAACTATTTATATTAACAACTATAAACGCGAACATGTGCAAAATCTAATACCTACCCAGAGATAACCAGTTGACCTAACTATCAGAGATAAGGTACTTCACACGTTGAACATTACAAATTGTAAGTAGGTAATTACCATAGGTCGGAGTAGGTATATTGATTTTAGATACTTGCGTCATGATATCATAACATGGACATGCATTTCTTCCGGAATGTACCGGAGTTTCCAAAAATTTGGTAAACCGGACTCTCATGCGCTGTGATGATTGCTATAAAGTGATTTTTTTAACTGTTTCCAAGTTCTAAAACCTTCTTAAATAGTGAAAATAATTAAAACTTACCCGTACAAAAACAACTTCAAATGGGCCCAATCCAAGAGTAATCAATCGATGTCCGTAGTTATAAGCCAAATTATTAGTTTTAAGTAGATTTCAGAAGACAGTAAACAAGCCAGGGTCAAGTCAAGATATTC
This sequence comes from Yponomeuta sedellus, assembly GCA_934045075.1. Taxonomy (NCBI): domain Eukaryota; kingdom Metazoa; phylum Arthropoda; class Insecta; order Lepidoptera; family Yponomeutidae; genus Yponomeuta; species Yponomeuta sedellus. Next base: position 13,201,148 of record OW203735.1, on the reverse strand, counting down.
ACAACACATAAAATAAGCGCACTCCACGAACCCAAATAAGTGAGTGAGCCACTTGGTCTGGATGTCGGTGCGAGCGCATTGTTTTCGAACAAACAGTCAATGAGTCATCCTGGATACTTGATTCTAATTGGTCAGATGCGTTGAGCATAGAGATAAGAGGACAAAAGACCCTGTTTGCCGGATGTCGTGTGTTGAAATGAATATTATTATTATATCATTTTATACATGCTTAGGCTTTTACTCTAACACTTTTACTACAACAAGGTTTTTACACACCAGTCATTTTTTACTATTAAATTCTGGTCATCTACGCCACTAGCAGCATAGCGTTGAGAGTATTGATACATTTTTAACTAGTTTCATGTAATAATTTTGATGTTTCGGTATTTTTATCATAATAATCCGGAAACTCGAAGGCGTATCCATATTAACATATACGTTTGATGTCAGTGACCTTAATTCAATATACCTACTCCGACCACTGGTAATTACACAAACCATGACACACTTGATTTAGGTAACATACAAGCAATAATTTAATTTTAATAACAATACACAATACAGGCTATCCCAAAATGTAAAGTCAAGCGAAAGTTCAGAGATAGAGACCCCTCACGGGTATCTACCGTTAGACCAACGAGGTATAAAGATTAAGTATTTTTACAAAAAATGATTTTTACGTCAATTAGGACTACCAACTATCAGCTAATTTACGAAATGCAAAAATGTCTTTTGTAAGACATAAACGATATAGCATACCTGGTGGGAACTGCTAACACCTCAGTGGACTGCCCAGAACTGCTTTCCTACATCAACTTGAAAGTCCCATCCAGATGCTCCAGGACGACCAACCTATTGCACACGGAACTTGCTCACACAAATTATAGACAAAACTTTTTCATATGGAGAGCGAGCCATAACTACAATAAGGTCAATAAAGATTATGATAGTATCGATCTTTTCGTATCCAGCGCCAGTACGGTTAAGAGACTCCTTACACAACAACACTTCCAGAAATTTTAAATTGCTAGAAAACCACACTAGCCCTACATAACCACCAAACCAACCAACCTAGCCCTACATAAAACTCTTTATAAGTCATTGTATATGTGTGTATGTATAGAGGCGCATATACGTATGTATACTTTCTAATGTGCATGCATTAGTTCTCAGTATAACTGTAAAAATAAGTATACACCTGGTAATAACATCATTATGTCGTATTTACGGATGCATCTTTTCTATGTCTGTCGAAATTGCTGATGTTTCTTTCTTAATCTTTGTTTTTTTTTTCGTTTTTCTTTTTAAAAGTGGAGATTTATAATTGGCCTTCAGTTATTAATTTATTTCATGTACAATTGTTATGCGGCTGTAATTCTTCCCAACAGAAATAAATAAAATAAATATGAAACAAAAGCAAAAGTATAAGTAGTCGCCACTAATACAGTATATGGAAACATTACAATAGAGTTTATATTTCAAGTTTTTCAGCTTTGATCTGTATGTAAACATATTATCCATAGAAATCAGAAAAATTGGGGATATGAGGTGGTAAACCCCATTTTCTTCAATATGGATTTAAATGCAGTATTACTCAGAGTTTCGAGCTCTTTTGATTTTTATTTTTACTTTCCTCAATTTCGCAAGAAAGTATTTACTTACTCCCTATAATTTTTTAACAGGTATCTAAAGTTTTTTTATGATAATATGCTGTAAAAGACACTGAAGCTACTTTTTTTCCTAAAAGTATATTTTTGTGCATTATATTAAATAAAGAATAGTTTTGCTATGCTGTATTTGCTGTGTTTAGCTTCAGATGATATCATTAGTTATTTTTTATATTAAGAACACCTGATTGAATAGTAGTCATAGTGATTTAAATAAATAAAGTATTCTATTACACACAATAATATAGGTAATACTATAGTTACATAGATTTTGTTGCCTGTTGAGCAATTATAATTTTATAATTAAAAAGTATAAAATTAGTTGCGTTGTTAACAAGTAAAAGTCATTGGATATACTTACTTAGATATTTTTGTAATATAAGTCATGCTTCTAAAACTTCTACACTACCAAAGATATTGAAGAAACTTATCGCATTTACAGAATCTGAAATAATTGCATTACTAAGAATAAATAATTAATAAATAAATAATAATAAATAATTAATAGCAGTAATAAGAATAAAGATATAACAGACTTTTAGTTTACATTTTTATTATTACTCTTCTGTAATGTTCGTAAAATGGGTTTTACTAATTTCATCCTGCACAAGGTTGTAATGTCGATCAAGTTGTTTGCTTATTTGCTCATCCTAGGTCATCTCATTAACAGAGCCCAAGAAAATTTTAATTGCATCTAGACAAAGCTAAATGAAATAAAATATACAAAGTTATGGTCAATACTAAATTCCATTTTTTTTCTTTGATAGCATTCAGGGCCTGTATGCCCATACATTTCTAAGATGCTGAGTCACCCTATACAAAAAGTTATGCTTGATAATACCATAGTTAAATATTCAATTAGGTAGGTACCTCATAACTTTTTTAAATGTTGATGAAGTGATAAAATTTTGCTAGACCCTGGTCTCTGCCTACCCTTCAAAAATAAAGGTGTGATTTAAGTAATTTATTGTTCTATTAGTTACTAGCTTATGCCCATAAATTGAGCTGCATGGACTTTTGTGCGCTATTCCCGCTACAAATTGTAAGCTGATTTAAATTTTCCTGATCTCATGTGGGTGTATGCTTTGGGCAACATTCTAGATCTACACTATTCCTGACTATTCTGTATGTTATTGATAGATTGTTACCTGTTTTAAACATTAATATAGTAATGTAAAGTAAACTCACAATTATAATAAGTTAGAAAACGAAGTAATTGGTACATGCCAGGATTCAAATCTATAACCTTTAGCATAATAAATTTTCCATACCAGGTTATAAACTATTTGTGTATTAAATGTCATCAAAATCTGTTATCCATCATTACAGATTTGTGCAACCAATATCGAGAGATATAAATTTTCACATTTACTTAAAAATAGTAAAAAAATTATAACATAATACTTCACAGCATGTTGGGCGAGGATGTCTGATTTGACTCTGTGAAAAAGTTAGAAGATTGCAGGACATGTCTATTGGTAAAAATAAGGTAAAATCACATACATGCACGAGCATCCGAGTTTTGCACTCCTTGGTCTTCCAATTGTTTTTGGAGATGCTTGTAAATGACGCCGTATGAATTTATGACGCCGAACAAAAGGCCGTTTGTGAGGAAAGACGCCACAAGCACCATGTAGGCCCGCGCACCGCCATCCGGGGGACGCCGCTTCATCTCTTTCGGCGTGTGAGTCACACTGGCTTCGCTTCTCGCGACCACGGCCCCACAAGAACCGTCTTTCTTGTATACCGCGAGCAAGTCTGAATTCTCCTTAAGTTCTGATTCCATTGTGGTGTTTTAAAAATAGCTGAACGTATAGACTAGTCGAAAAAGTTATTGTTGTATTCTATTCAAATGCACGTGGTGAAATCAGGTGGAAAGTAATAAATTAAAAATACATCTAACTCGATGGTGGAAAATTAAAACACAATGTTTGGACGATTATTCGTTGTGTCAGCATTTTAATTTGCTATAAACTCAACACAAAGTAACCGAGTCATAACTTCACAACAACACAACTTCCAAAGTTCTAATCTAACCAACCAAACATGCGACCACAGATTAAAAAGACTCACATGCGACTGATTTTCTAATTTGACAGCGAGAAAGAAAACATTTATGACAGCTGACAGCGCATTGACAGCAAAATGGATGGCATGCTAGCGCTGATTCGAGTTCATTCGCGCCAAGTTAATTGATGTTTTGTCTTTGTCATTTCTCCGAGTAGGAATGAAATAGAATAAGGTACGGTCGATAATGCGTCGTTTATATATAGCGGTAGTCAACTTATATAGGTATGTTGTTTTATTGTTTCGAACGTGCCGCCCTCAATTGTCAGTTGGTTACCTTTGGTTACCATTATGCTACTGAATTAGAGAGGTCTATAAAATCACAGCTTGTAGTGGGCTGCCAAGTATCTTCGATTTGGCAGTGTGTTAGACAAGAGGTGTTAGAGTGCGTCGTCTCCGAAAAGCTTGTATTTTTTGCTTAGAGTATAATATACTACTTCGTATAGAGAGGACATCATGACTAGCCTTTTTACAAAACGCAATGCGGTAGAACTAACAGCAGTCCATTTTAGGTGCAATTAGTCTACGACGGGCACTTGCCGCGAAAACACTACTAATACGCTTTACGAAAATGCCGGCATGTATTCTTCGATATTGCAATAACTACTCACCAAAAATAAAAAAGACTGACGGAATCACTTTTCATCGGTAAGTTCTGCACACGGATGTTTTTGCTGCCAGTTTGTTACTTTTGTAGCTACTTTTTCAAGGTTATTTATAATGGTATGGTAGTATAAAGTATGGTAACCCTGATGTTATGTTGTGTGGTTTGCCTTGCGTAGGTAGGTACCTAACGTAAACAAACTTTGTGTAGTGTTAAATTTATTTCTCTCTACTCAAATTCTATCCTATACAAGAACAAGAAAGTCATTAGTAGGTATACAATGGACACTTCAGATTTAGAGGGATTCGTACGCGCTGACAGCCGAAATCTACCCAAGGTAGATCTTTCAATGCTTTTGGAGTTCATGCATCATGCATGACGATGCAGCGAAAATAAGAGGTGCAACCGTGATGATGAAAACCATGATTTCAGTTTTATGAAATAGGCCCCGGAGACCATCAGCAACCAAAAATAAAGGGGGGGGGGGCACGTGAATAACAATGTACTACTTAAGAAATACAATAATTAATAATTAAAAATTATTCTTCGCCATCACTAAATAAATTAAACACTTCTTCGTCCTCAAGCAGTGTATTAGAAACATATAGGATGAAGAAATGATAGAAAGTTGAAAATATACTTATTATTTTTGTTTCAATCACTAATTACTCAATTAAAAGATAATACGGCAGATCAGCGATTTTTTTTTATAAATACGGCAATTTGAAGGTTTAGATACGGCAACCCAGATTTTGACGATAATAACACTGGTCGTCAGCTAAGTCGCTAAATTATTTTTGTCCTCAAAACTTTTTTCTTGTCGCTAAGGCTCTCGCAAAAGTCGTAATTTCTAGCGACTAAGTCGCTTAATTGGCAACACTGATTTTTTAGGTTAGATCTTGAAATTTACTTTTTTTTTATCGTGGCACAGGCATGTTCACTGGGAGCCATGGTGTGACGTCATCAGCGTATTTTTGTGTTTTTACCATTTTCTCGGAAATGAAACCACAGAAAAAACTGAAATAAATTTTTACGTGCTTTACAAAGCCAAATCTCGAAATGGTTTTCGAATTAGAGCTCCATACAATTTTGAAATGTTGTCAATTGTTTATTTTCAGATTCAGCTAAACAAAAACCTATTAGTTGTCGAGCTTCACAAAACAACTCTGGTACGTAGACTTTTCATGTATCGCTGAAGTTTTTTGTAACTAGTGTTTGTTTACTTTGATAAGTTACAAAGTGTTATCATTTTCAGCACCATGTACAGCAGCCAAAATATCAGCTGTTGCAATTGGTCCAGTAGGGTTTGACCACAGTTATTGTGGCCTGGAATCTCAGCATATGTGTCAGAACTATCCCGGTAAGTAGCATAGTTTACCAACAAATGAATAATCAATAACGACTAAACTTTTTTTACGATTTCAGCACCTGAATCCAAACCACCGATTGATGAAGTTCGCTTAAATTGGATACCTCTAAAGAAAAACCAAATAGCTGCTGAAATAAATTCAATAGACCTTGACCACAATTATTGTGATTTGATAATAAATAATAAAATACTAATTTCATTTGTCGTTTTATTGTAAACATTGATTTTTATTAATGTTATTAGGCTAACTGCGAAGCCCCTGGATGATAATTTATCGATATCGATAAATGTAGTAATGTAACTAGACGTCTCTATTGCACAGACAAGTTATTATGTTGGTAGCACTTACTTTTGACATTGCATTTTTGCTCCATTGGTTGGTATTGCTAACGGGGCTAAACTGATTACAAAAGCATTGGAGGGGTGTTTTCTCGTGGTCCCATTATTTTGTCCCGTTAACGGGTCCACGAGGGATAACTATCCCTCGTGGTCCCATTATACGTCATCAACGGGTCCACGAGGGATGAACTATTTCTCGTGGTCCCGTTAATAAATATGATGCCTCCTGTATAAGAATTTTCACTGGCTTGTCACGTTCAGCACCACGTTTCTCTCCTTCTCCCTTTGCTCCCTGTATCCTTTTTCCGTTGCTTATACAACTTTCCTGAATAAGTTTTACTAAAAAAGAAAGGGATTGCATGAGGTCATGGGTAGCTTATTTATTGTATAGTTTATTAGTTAAACAGAGATAGAGTCCGGGTCGAGTTTCGATTTTGGAAAACGTACTAGGCTCTCACGGAAATGTAGGAGTAATTTAATAAAAAGATGGAAAAATTTGTGATTTGATCACCCCTCTAAGGGTCTCGGATGCTTCTGGAAAAAAGTACTAGGCTCACATGGAGATGGAGGAGTTGATTGTGTTTTTATACCGGGTTTTTTTTAAATACGCAATTTCTGAAACGTTCGTAGAGTTTGTTTTAAAACAACTCAAGTGATGATTTTTCTACAATTGATAATAAAGAATGTCTATTCAGGGTATATGAAGAAACTTTGGCCGTTGCATCTTCGTAATGATGCGATCCAGTGGCACCTTCACTTGCACTACAAGGGCCCACTGCAATGCCGGAGATATAGTTTTAACACAAAATAAATATCACATAGGTGTATAACACATTATGGTTGTAACCATTGTCTATCTAACAACGTCAATACAATGTAAAATAAAACGAGACTTCCTCTTTTTCTAAAAACGTAATATTTTCAGTATTTGAAACAAATAATTTTGAAACATAAAAGTTATCATAAATGACAAAATTCTAATCCCCTCTTAAGAATTGCGCATTTCAGACATAACCCTGTAGTTAAAGAAGCGGATTATTATTTATGGTCAAAACTGTTTCTTTTAAGAAAGTACTGTGGTCTGGGTTTGCATTTTTTATGTATCATAAACGTTCTACTGCAGGCCAGAGACGTTCAGAAACGTTCTACTGGAGGTCTTCTATGAGAGGCGGAGTATGAGCGTAATTACCACACTTGCCCACGTCGGATTGGCAATTTCAAGCGCAAGGATAGGTATCCTGATATCGCATTTCATGGATAAATAAATAATAGCAAATGAGCCCAGATAGTTGCTATAATTTTTATAGGCAAGAAGAATAAAACATTACACGTTAAAACTTTGTCTTACTCGTACATTATATCTCGCGCTTTCATAAGAGCCTAATACTTTTTCCAAACATTTAGTGCAGTACAAAAAAAGTGATGTTTTCTCCATGTCTTGCGATTTCATTGGACCCTAGTACTCTTTCTCAAACATTTAGAGCTTTCCACTTCTTTGCTTAAAAAAATATTAATTAGTCTTTAGTACAAAAAAAGTGATGTTTTCCCAATGTCTTGCGAATTCATTAAACCCTAATACTTTTTCTCAATTCAAAAGGAGCCCCAAAGGTCCTCCTTGTGTGGGCCTAAAAGCAGAGCTCTTCTTCTTTTATATGAGCGCCTAATACTTTCTGCTTTTAAATTCTATAGTACTTTGTGTCGCGTTATGTATATCTGTTTTTCCATTACACAGGAGGCATAAATAGTTTATCCCTCGTGGACCCGTTAACGGGACAAAATAATGGGACCACGAGAAAACACCCCATTGGAGGTCCCGTCTCTACTTACAGAATATTTTTTTTTTCTGCTCTGTCAAATCGGGCGGCGATAATGGCGGTAATTTCATAGATTAAAAAAACAGAAGTTTCAAGCGCACTTACCCTTCTTACATCATAATTTAAATATTGGTTTATGTATGTAGGGTATTCACAATTATATTTTTTGTAGGTTTCTTCGCTTGGGCGATGACAGGAGGGTGTCCAAGAAAACCGAAGAGACGAAACATGGCTGCCTTTGAACAACACGTCATACATTTTTGTTCTGCGCATTTTAAGGAAAGTGACGAATACAAGAGCAAAACAGGACGAGTTTTTCTAAAAAAGTGTACAGTGCCGTGCGATAACGTAATTAGTTACTTTATTCTGTATTATTTATGAGCATTAGAGAACACAAATACACGCCAATAATGCGTAATAAAATAACATCATTATTTGTAAATTAATTGAAAAGCTACTTATTTCTTTCTCGGTCACACAACATAGATGGTAGAATCTAAACATAGTGTCAGCTGCCTTTCGCTGACCGGCATTTGTGTGTGTCTTTATTTATGTGGTGGTCTTTCCATTATATTATATTTGTCTCTATGAAATGAGGACAGTTCAATTTTATTCGAATAGTGGTTTACCCAGATCTGAATTAATATTGGTGTAAATTTGTACATAATTTACGAAGACAGATGTTCCATTTTACGTGTACCTATTTTTTTTTCGCTAGTCACTTCATACAAACTGTTGTGATAGGAGGGGTAAAGAGCTTGAAGAGTTTTATTTAATATAGGATTTGGTAATATATAGTAAAAAGATGTTTACTGTCAAGAGTGTATATTCGAAGTATTTGTAAATATTAAAATACATCACAAAAATAAAACTTAATTCTAAAGAGTCTAAAGCACAACTGAGGTTAGTATCACAACACAAACTATATACATTCTGAATTTCTGATACAAATTAGCTTGTCACCTTAAAAAAGGTTACCTATATAGTTTACTAATTTACCGAGTTCAAGTGCGTAAATGCAGCCGTGAGTACTTACAAAAACATAATATAGTATATTGCCGAACCAAATAAAAACATCATCGATTTAAATCTGGATTAACATGTTTTTTTGTTGGTTTCTGGTTTCGGTTTATAAGGTCTCCATGTATAAAGCTAATTTGGATTGAAATCACTAATGTGTAGTGCTTACAGAAGTTCTAGTTCTAAATAAAACTTTATAATATTAAATTAAACCTGCATTTTATTACAGACACCATCTCCTTTACCTCCGTAATAAAGTAAATAAAAACGGCGAAGTTCGAAACACGATAAAACAAGAAAACCGACTGACAAATATCTTATTTGTGACCCTGAGCATCTAGACAGAGAGCTAGATCATGTTCAGGAGGTTCTAAATAGAAATGGCTACAGGGTGAAAATCAGGCAGCAACAGGAGCCAAAAAGGGACAGATATCCAGAAGTGTGTAGACAACCTGCCTTTCTACCTTTTGTACGCAGAGTTACGGAAAAAATTGGATCAGTATTAGGTAAATACTCCATGAGGAATGTATATGTTCCGTACTCCAAGTTATCTAGCCAGCTAAGGACGCCTAAGGATGTCATACCCATGCAGTCTTCAGGAGTTTACAAGATTGACTGTAGTTGTGGAAGCCCCTACGTTGGCCAAACGAAGCGGTCTATCGCGGAAAGGGTCAAAGAGTACATTGCTGCAGTGAAGAATAGACAGGTAAAGAAATCCGCGATAGCTGTTACTCTTACAATGATTCTTTGCGCCAGAAAGGGCCAACTGCAGTGTACTCGTACACTCGAAATTTCACAATCGTACTAGGTTGCCTATAGAAAGTCATAGTTATATTGGGGGTCATAGGCAAAAGTTAAAATCCATAAGGATGGGACAAACAACACGAAAACGACGATATTAATTATTCCTTAACTAAACATTCTGTAAATATAACAGTCTATATTAAATTATATGGTATTAGCTGGCGCCGCAAACCTTGGTGTGCCATATTTATTTAACCTACGATATATTTTCAGCTCTCCTTTCAAACTTTTATTCTCAAGTATATGTTGCAAATAAACAAATGTCATCAAAATCGGTGAACCCATTTACGACGAGTTCGATACCATGCCCAGTGTGATTGTTATATATTACATTTACTAAGGTTGTAATTTGTAAGTGCTAAATCTGGTATGTAATGTAAGATTGTATGTATGTACAGCATAAGCCCAGTTTACATAGAAAAAAATACAGAAAACTATTTATATAGATTTACTAAGGTTGTAACTAGTAAGTGCAAAATCTGGTATGTAATGTTAATTTGTATGTATGTACGGCGTGAGCCCAGGTTACATAAAAAAAATACAAAAAAACTTTTATTTCTACAAGTTCAATTTACATTCAATAAAGAAATTTTCATCGATCTAACTATACCTACATTGTGAGCTTTATGCATTCAAAATTTTATAGCGCAGCTCAAAGAAAAAGAATTATTACAATAATTTTTGACTGTTTTTTATCCCTAAGTTTGACATGTCTGACAAAAGTTATGAAAATTTTTAAAAAACTGTATCATCTAATGTTAATGTTGAAGATGTTTTTACGGAAGTGGCTGGTTGTGCAATAAATTATTTAATTCATTTATTATTCCTGCAATGATGGAAGAAACCCGTGCCCCAGCAGTGGGGACATAAAGGGTTGCAATCGATTAAATAATTTATTGCACAACCAGCGTCACAACTCACACATTGTTTAAAATTCCTGGGGCATTATTATGTAAGTATCCACTGAGTTGCGTGACGTTGATTTTTACTTTTTTTAAGCTACTCCGGCTGTCAAATGCATAAATTTTTTGACAATTCGGAGTCGTCTAAATGCTTCACTCGATTGAGTGGTATGCTACGTAATAGGAGGGCAGCTTCCTGAAGAAGGGTAACCTGTGTATCAGGAACCAGAGCAGTGCCTTTAAAATACATAAAGAATTACAAAAAGCGAGAAGAACACGCAAAATAAAATAATAGGAAAATTCAAAAAAACATTAAACGTTTGTCCTTCTAACCTAGGGAGTCTTGCTCAGCACTACCAGGAGGTAACTTCATAGAACTTTACTGAATCGAGCTTTCAAAAGTTAATTAAGATATAGTGAAATAAACACAAGAAATAAAAAAAACTTCTTTACTAAGTATCGATAACTTTTTCATTGAGGTAGTGGGAAACTCCCATCCCTTTCGCTCTAAAATAAACAACAAACTTGTTACTATGATTAAATTGATTATAATCATGATTTATTAACTTTGAAACACTATTCTCAAATGATAGTAAAGCTATGTTGCAATTCCAGTAGCTCATAGTTAAAATTCAAGGGAAAAAACCACAATAAAGTACACAAAATTGAGTCTTACCGATGGAAGCTGATGAAGGTGGTTTTGTTTTCTCTTCTCCCGAATGGGTTTTACATCCCAATATCACACACGCCATTCCAATGTGTTACGTATACATAACGTGACCATTAATTTTTTAACTCAAAACGGGACAGTACTTTATTTCGGTCAATTAAATAAGAGGTAGTCAATGAAAAACAAAAACACTTTTTTAAAGTTATTTAAGTATTAAGAAAAAGTTGGATAGCTTAGTTACAAATTAAAAACTATACCAACATTTTAAATTATATTTATACTTATCAGAGGAAAAAAATTGCTTTAATATTGCTGGTGACAATTTTAAGTAAGAGTGAAACTCTTGGCATTTTTTAGAATTGGAATTTGTAACTGGGTTTTTTCAGATGTCCACAATTTGTTCATCATAGAAAATACTTTACTAGAGCATTTTGTAGCAGGCAAACATAAAATATATTCAACTACAACAGAGCATTTTTGAAAACGGGACAATTTTACGTCCCGGAGTTAATTTCGGGGACTCCGGGACTCGTAATTAAATAAAGGGACAGTCCCGTTCAAAACGGGACGTCTGGTCACGTTACATATACACCATACTATGAATATCCACCAAAATCCACTTCAAATTGTCTTAAAACAACCCAAAAAATACAAGCTTTTCGGAGACGACGCACTCCAACACCTCTTGGCCAACACACTGCTAAATCGTAGATACTTGGCAGCCCACTACAAGATGTGATTTTGTGACTAGACTAGACCTCTCTAATTCGGTACCTAGCTAAATGGTAACCAAAGGTAACCAACTGACAATTGAGGGTCGTACGTTCGAAATAATGAAACAACAAACTACTATATTTTTGTCTGTCTAACACCTGGTTGGCGGTGGTTTCAAACTAATGAAACAGACAAGTATCATGTGTTCATTTTACAACGCTCCTTCTATTGCAGAACAAGGACTAAAGCATAGAAGGAGCCGTAAAATAAAAAGTGAGTAGTGAATAGCTGTCCTTGTTACAATTGCAATGATTCTTTGTGCCAGAAAGACACAGCTATAGTGTACTCCGCCAAACAAAATTTCACAATCGTACTAGGTTGCCTATAGAAAGTCATAGTCAGCCTAGCGCAAGTAGGAACTTTGAAATTTTTGTTCGCATTTAGCCCCGTTTTAATGGCGGACATATTTTTGTCTCACTCTTTAATACTACTTACTCTTTCTTTGCTGTCAATGTCAAACTGAAAACATAACAAATATGGCGGAACGCGGCACATATTAGAACGTTTTCTAGTTAAAATTTTTGTGTTTTAAGTTTGTTCAATATCTAGCTGTGTGTATCTTGTTGTACAGTGTTTAGTGATTTTCTTTTAAACTGGCATTGATCGGATGGTGTCGAACTTGTGCCATTTGTAAAATAAGATGCAGCCGGTCAAAGGGTACCAAAAGAAAGTTTATGGGTAAATTTCCTAGGGATGAAGACCGGTAAGTATTTCTGGCTACAGTTTTTGTCATCTTGCACAAGAGCAAGATCATAAATTATATTAAATAACGTAATTAATATACTATGAGAAAAATACTCAGATGTTTCAATGTCATAGTGATGTGCCATACACATATTCAATATCGATAAAAAAATATCTGATAAGTACCTTGGTCAGAATTACTACTCAGTGTATGACGGGTGAATTGCTGTAAGCCATAACAATGTTTCAACGATGCACTATTAGTGGCTGCATTGAATGTTGTTTTTTTTTTTAGATGCAGACAATGGGTGAAAATTGTGGAAGATCTTATATCGTATATCCCATCGAAAAACTCCACCAACATAAATATGTTTGTAGAGATCATTTCCGGCCGAAAGATTTTTACAACTATTTTAAAAGGAAGCCGATTAAAGAAATGGTGAGTTGTGTTATAAACTTATAATGTAACACTTACTACATTTCATGAATAATTATGTAATAAAACACAAAATACGCCTTGCTTTACGTCGAACATTTGAATATATTTTGCTCCGTCATTTAGAACGCAATATTATTATTACGTCTTAATACGTAAATGACATACTTTGATAAACATTTTTTTACAGGGCTGTATCTTCTCTACTTATAAATGCGCCTCCTCTTCCTGATTACTTACTAGCTGAGTTTCCTTACCACGTAGCCACGTCGCATCACTTGAAACTGGTTAGTGATTGGAATTACTAAAATATTTTTTTTACTAATTTTTAACTTAAAATATTTTTTTATAAAAATGTATTTGATAGTTACATAGTCAATTATGCAGTTATGTGGTAAACAGGAACATACTATTTTTTTTTCGGACTATTCTTGCAATTGTTTATTTTCAGATTCAGCTATACAAAAACCTATTAGTTGTCGAGCTTCACAAAACAACTCTGGTACGTAGACTTTTCATGTATCGCTGAAGTTTTTTGTAACTAGAGTTTGTTTACTTTGATAAATTACAAAGTGTTATCATTTTCAGCACCTTGTACAGCAGCCAAAATATCAGCTGTTGCTATTGGTCCAGTAGGGTTTGACCACAATTATTGTGGCCTGGAATCTCAGCATATCAGAACTATCCCGGTAAGTAGCATAGTTTACCAACAAATTAATAATCAATAACGACTCAACTTAACTTTTTTTGACGATTTCAGCACCTGAATCCAAACCACCGATTGATGAAGTTCGCTCAGATTGGACACCTCTAAGGAAAAACCAAATAGCTGCTGAAATAATTTCAATAGACCTTGACCACAATTATTGTGATTTGATAATCAATAATAAAATACTAATTTCATTTGTCGTTTTATTGAAAACATTGATTTTTATTAATTTTATTAGGCTAACTGCGGAGCCCCTGGATGAAAATTTATCGATATCGATAAATGTAGTACCAATGTAAGTGGACGTCCCTAATGCACAGACAAGTTGTTATGTTGGTAGCACTTTTGACATTGCATTTTTGCTCTATTGGTTGGTATTGCTAACGGGGCTAAACTCATTACAAAAGCATATAGGGAGGTCCCGTCTCTTATTTATATGCTCTGTGGTCATAGTTATATTGGGGGTCATAGACAAAAGTAGAAATCCATAAGGATGGGAAAAACAATACGAAAACGTCCATACCATTTATTCCTTAACTAAACATTCTGTAAATATAGCAGTCTATATTAATATTATATAGTATTAGCTGGCGCTGCAAACCTTGGTGTGCCATATTTAACCTACGATATATTCTCAGCTCTCCAAACTCTTGTTCTCACTTATATGTTGCAAATACACAAATGTCATCAAAATCGGTGAACCCATTTACGAAGAGTTCGATAACATGCACAGTGAGATTGTTATATTATATAAGATTTACTAAGGTTGTAACTAGTAAGTGCAAAATCTGGTATGTAATGTTAATTTGTATGTATGTACGGCGTGAGCCCAGGTTACATAAAAAAAATACAAAAAAACTTTTATTTCTACAAGTTCAATTTGCATCCATTAAAGAAACTTTTATCGATCTAACTATACCTACATTGCGAGTTTTATGCATTAAAAATTTTAGAGCGCAGCTCAATGAAAAAGAAGTATAACAATAACTTGGGGTCGTTTTTTATCCCTAAGTTTCATGTCTGACAAAAGTTATGAACATTTATAAAAAACTGTATCATCTAATGTTAATGTAGAAGATGTTTTAGGGAAATTAAATGAATTAAATAATTTATTGCAAAACCAGCGTCACACTCACGTTGTTTAAATTTCCTGGTTCCTGAAGAAGGGTAAGTTGTGTATCAGAAACCAGAGCAGTGCCTTTAAATACACAGGGAATTTCAAAATGCAAGAAACACGTGAAATAAAATAATAGGAAAAATTAAAAAACATTTAATGTTTGTCCTTCTAACCCAGCCATAGTCTTGTTCAGTACTAGTACGAGGGTGTATGGAAATATCAACATTAACAACGTATTTATAAATCGGTAAAGAACTTATACAAATTAATTTATATGAAAGTATTGCTCTTTAAATGACAGTCTTTGTTAAAAAATAATGTGCTAACCTAATCTCGTATATGAAACAGTCTTCTTCAAAATGTCTGCTGCAAACGTACGTGATTTTGTTCGATATCAATTTGACCGTGAAATCCACATTTGTTGCATTGTGCTTTCTTCGGATAACCTGAAATAAGTAATTATTAATTAAAAACCACTATAATCAGCCATAAATACACCCTTGAAGTTCTTTATTAATTTGACAGCACACTGCAGATTAAAATCCAGTACTGCTGGACACCTTTTTTTCACAATAGTGATGCAATTTTTTGCTACATTATTATTATATTACTACACGTAGATTATGCAGCGAAAACTATTCAAGTTTATTTTCTATAAGATATCGATATCAACCCCTTATATGTCCCCACTGTTGGGGCACGGGTCTCTTCTTGTATTGCAGAAAGGTTGGGCCATACTCCACCACGGGGCCAAGTCCGGATTGGTGGAGAATTGTAAGACAGTGGCTGGCCTTACTGTCAGAAGTTATCAAGCCGCCCTTATGGAGGCCTTATGGCCTCCGATATGGCTTAACAACTCCCATTACATGACAGCCGGCACTAACGGCTTAGCGTGCCTTGTGAAGCACGGAAGATATAGAATCTTATTACAAGTTCTAAATTTTTTGAAAGTAGGTGGAATTGTTATAATTAAAAATAATTATCAAAACCCCTTTTGGTAGTTTTTAATTTATCATGCTGAAACTATAAAATAATATCAATAATAATAATGAAATGAAATGAAATGAATATACTTTATTGCACACCAGGAATTACAATTTAGAAAATAAGAAGATACAGATAATATAATCAATAAAAAAATATCAATGCAATCAATAGATTCAAACAGAAATATATTAATCGATAATCATAAACAATCGAATCGGAAACTTCATAGAACGTTGCTAAATCAAGCTTTCAAAAGTTAATTAAGATTTAGGGAAATAAACACAAGAAATAAAAAAAAACTTCTTTACTAAGTATCGATAACTTTTTCACTGAGGTAGTGGGAAACTCCCATCCCTATCGCCCTAAAATAAACAACAAACTTGTTAGGTACTGTGATTAAATTGATTATAATCATGATTTATTAACTTTGAAACACTATTCTCAAATGATATTAAAGCTATTTTGCAATTCCAGTAGCTCATAGTTAAAATGCAAGCGAAAAAACCACTACAAAGTACACAAAATTGAGTCTTACCGATGGAAGCTGATGAAGGTGGTTTTGTTTTCTCTTCTCCCGAATGGGTTTTATATCCCAATATCACACACGCCATTCCGATATGTTACGTATACTCCATACTACGAATATTCACTGAAATCCACTTCAGATTGTCTTAAAACAACCCAAAAAACACAAGCTTTTCGGAGACGACGCACTCCAACACCTGTTGTCTAACACACTGCCCAATCGAAGGTACTTGGTAGGCCACTACAAGCTATGATTTTCTAAACATCTCTAATTCGGTAGCATAATGGTAACCAAAGGTAACCAAACTGACAATTGAGGGTGGTACGTTACACACACACGGTACACACACTAAAACATCACACTACTATATTTTTCTCTGTCTAACACGTGGTTGGCGACGTTGGCGACGTTTCAAACTAACGAGAAAGACATGTGTCAGGGTCTCATTTTATAACGCTCCTTCTATGCTTTAGTTCTTATTCTGAGCCTTCTATCTATGCTATATAGTCTGTAAAATATAGCTTGAGCTCCACGACAGCTGTCACACTGACAGAGCTAGGAATGGGACAATGTCGACATCAAATGTCACTTAAAGCGTGTGTGATAGATAACGATATTATGCATGGAAAGGAGAATTTCGAGAAGTTGGAAACATGAAATCAAACACGAGAAATATTATTATACAAAGTTTTATTCAAGTAAAGGTGTACATCTTAATATCCCTAAATCAGTTTCTGATTACAATTTTCCTTTTAACGCTCTTTTTATATGAATATCCAATTTTTCTTAGAATTTTAGCCAATGATGGTAAGCTGGATGTAAACAATTTGCCTCTTTAAGTGACGCTTCCAATTTTGTTAATGTGGGTAATTGTCCTCTTGAGTAATATGCGTATATGTGGTTGTGGATTGCGGTGGCGTCAAAACCATCAACCTCTGTGACGGAAGAAGTTTTTATTCTCTTTATTTGGCGATGAAAGTTTTTTAATCACTTCATCTTCAGGCATCTCGCTTGATGACTCTCCGTACTTTTCTTTGCTAATACCATACGGACCACCGTAGATCGTCCAATACCAAGAGTATCCGCAACTCTGTCACACGCTCGCTCTAATGGCAGAAGCGGACCACGGTTTTGGCTTTCGCGCGTGAAATATTGGCGCAAACGAATTACAAACTCACGGCATTAACTGTTCAAAACAGTTTTCTTTGATATTTTTTGGCATCATGCAAACAAAAAGGAACAACTTCAACTTTACGATAGCAACTACAGTCTTATAAAGCATGAAATACTTTAATAGAAAATAATTTGAAAAATTCATCGAATACCAACAAACATTTCGTCGTCAGGGTAAACAAGAACGTCACTCAATAAAAATCAAAACTTGACCATAGAGCACGCGGCTGACCAAACCCAGAAGCATGATGGTTCAGAGCAAAGTTGGAGAGACGTGCACACACGCTGTAGGTTATTGCCCCACAATAACACCAGTATTTTGGTTAGATAGGTATTAATTAAAACAATATACATTATTTTAATTCTTATGAAATTTGATAATGGTTTTCAAACAAATAAAGTTCAATTCCAATAGTAAACCTGCAGTTTAGATCATCCATCACCAAATCATCGAAAGTTTGTAATTTACAGTTACTATAATGGTTAGACATCACTATCTGGGCAGTAAGTACGGAGTTTTCGCAGTACAAATATTCTGTGAAAAAATTCAAGACTTCATGGACTCAATTTCGATGACAGCTGTCGCGGAGCTCAAGCTATATTTACAGAATAAAGTTATTGTTCTGAGGCTGCTACTGAAAAAATGCTGGTAATACTGGGTATATATCATATTGTTATCTGGCAACTACCTCTACAATCTGTAAAAAAAAGGAGTGATAAAAATGTACTGGGGTACCCGTAGATAGAGTAGCTACGGGGGTAACCTTAGGTTAGTTAGAGTTAATCCGAAGAACCAGTAGCAAACATTTGTTAACCATACAATTATGGAGAAAATTGAATTTTAAATATTTCAACATTTAAGTGGTATCCCTATCAGAGGTCATTGCGCAAATCATAGATTAAATGACGCTGAAATCATAGACGTTTTAGTTATCATCTGTTGCTGTCCGTCCTTTCCTGTATGTCACGCAGGTCAATGATAAACTCAAGATTAGGTTATTAAAAAATCTTACTATGAGTTAAATTAGAATGAAAAAAATTATAGGATGTCATCTGATCACATATCACACTTTGTTTATGCCTTTAGTTACTGAAAACCGTTCACGCCCCAGTAGGAGGCAGTAGGAATGGATTGAAAATCAAAATATTCTTTAATACAAGCGTACATTACTAGCTTATCTTAAAATGCATGAGATGGCGTTTCTCGGAAAGTTATTATCGTAATAATAAACAAGTTAATAAAACTTATCATTGCTTTCACGTAATATTCTAAATAAATTAACAATACAAAAAACTAAATACACTATGAACCTATTATGCTTTGTCAATGCTTGACGTATCTGCAAAACAGGTCCACGTGGACTTTGGCGGTCTAACCTTTGTACCGCGCACCGCGCCAATCAGAGCAAAGGGATATTGTCATCGATTGGTCGGCGGCATGCGCGTGAGTTTCGCTCCTCCCCGGAATTTGAAGAAATTTTAGTGGTTCCGTTCTCTTTAATTTTAGTCGTTTCTTATCTATTGGGGGTACTTATCTAAATTATGGTAAATACCATACCGTCCTCATGATAAATTCTGACGAATTGAAAAAATGTACTTTTTAATTGAAAGTAATTATCTAGTGTCAAGATTGATGTGCTCTTGACCGTACTCGTAGTAAGCCCGCAGTGTAAGGGAAACCCCCGTCGTCGTATCGGCGCGCGCGGCGGGTCACAGGCGGCGTGTTTTGTGTCAATGCCCTTACGCTCGTACTTGTAAGGTATTGCTAGGGTTGGCAATTTTTTCTACGATACTCTTATGAAACAAAAATGTATGGAAGTTGAATCTAACTCGTTCAGTGCTGCTACTTTCACAGTTTACTATGTACAAGGGACATATACCCACCCTTAAATATTATCACTCGTTTTTTTACAGATTGTATATGGCAACTCTCGCTAGGATGAAGTTGCATTGCAACCTTAGAATAAGGACTAAAGCATAGAAGGAGCCGTAAAATAAAAAGTAATTATTGAATAGCTTTCCTTTTTACTCTTACGATGATTCTTTATGCCAGAAAGGGACAACTCGTACACTCGAAATTTTACAATCGTACTAGGTTGCATATAGAACGTCATAGTTATATAGGGGGTCATAGACAAAAGTAGAAATCCATAAGGATGGCATATTCAACACGAAAACGTCGATATTATTTATTCATTAACTAAACATTCTGTAAATATAGCAGTCCATATTAATATTATATGGTATTAGCTGGCGCCGCAAACGTTGGTGTGCCATATCTATTAACCCTACGATAAATTCTCAGCTCTCCAAATTCTTGTTCTCCCTCACCTATATGTTGAAAATAAACAAACTTATCAAAATCGGTCAACCCATAAAGGAAGAGTTCGATAACATGCACAGTGAGATTGTTATATATTTGATATACTAAGGTTGTAACTTGTAAGTGCTAAATCTGGTATGTAATATAAGTTTGTATGTATGTACAACATGACATTGAGCCCAGGTTAGCTGGAAAAAACTACAGAAAACTATCTATTTGTACAAATTCAATTTGCTTCCAATAAAGAAATTTTCCTCGATCTAACCATACCTAGATAGCGAGCATTGTGCATTCAAAATTTTAGAGCGCAGCTCATAGAAAAAAAATCATAGAAACAATAACTTGTGATAGATTGTTTTTTATTTGACAAAATTTAGAAGACGTTTTGACGGAAATTAATTAAATAATTTATTGCACAACCAGCGTCACACTCACATTGTTTAAAATTTCTAGCTCCTGAAGAAGGGTAACCTGTGTATCAGGAACCAGAGCAGTGCCTTTAAATTACACAGGGAATTACAAAAAGCAAGAAGAACACGTAAAATAAAATAATAAGGAAAATTTAAAAACATTTAATGTTTGTCCTTCTAATCCAGCGATAGTCTTGGTTAGTACTACTAGGAAGGGGTATGGAAATATAAACATTACAATTCTGGCTATTTATAAACATACTTATAAATCAGTAGAGAACTTATACAAATTAATTTGTTTATATGAAATTATTGCTTGTTAAATAACAGTCTTTGTTATAAAATAAAGTCCTAACCTAATCTTGTAAATGAAGCCATCTTTTTCAAAATGTCTGCTACACACGTACGTGATTTTGTTCAATACCAATTTGACCGTGAAGCCATGCCGTCTATCCACATTTGTTACATTGTGCTATCTTCGGGTAACCTGAAATAAATAATTATTAATTAAAAATCACCATAATCAGTCCAAACGTTAATTTTATTTGTGACAGATATACACCCTTGAAGTTCTCTATTAATTTGTCAGCAAACCGTAAAATCCAGTACTGGACACCTTTTTTCACAATAGTGATGCGATTTGTTCGCTACATTATTATTATATTGCTACACGTAGATTGTGCAGTGAAAATTATTCAAGTTCATTTTCTATAAGATATATGAACATATTATCTTAGTATAAGTTCTAAATTTTATGAAAGTAGGTGGAATTATTGTAGGTATATAAAAATAATATCAAAACCCCTTTTGGTAATTTTTTTATTTATCATGCTGAATCTATAAATATATCAATGCAATGAATCGATTCAAACAGGAAAAATATTAATCAATAATCATCAACAATCGAATTGGTAACTTCATAGAACGTTACTGAATCGAGCTTTCAAAAGTTATAATATTAACATATATAATGGAATAAACACAAGAAATAAAAAAATCTTTACTAAGTATCGATAACTTTTTCACTGAGGGAGTGGAAACGCCCATCCCTATCGGCCTAAAATAAACAACAAACTTGTTACTCTGATTAAATTGAATAAACTCATGATTTATTAACTTTGAAACACTATTCTCAAATGATATTAAAGCTATGTTGCAATTCCAGTAGGTCATAGTTAAAATTCAAGGGAAAAAACCACTATAAAGTACACAAAATTGAGTCTTACCGATGGAAGCTGATGAAGTTGGTTTTCACAGAGTATATTAACCACAAATTAGACACTACGTTTTTATAAACACTACGTTTTAAGAGAAGGGACCTCCCTTTATGCTTTTGTAATGAATTTAGCCCCGTTAGCAATACCAACCAATAGAGCAAAAATACAATGTCAAAAGTAAGTGCTACCAACATAACAACTTGTCTGTGCATTAGGGACGTCCACCTACATTACTACATTTATCGATATCGATAAATTATCATCAAGGGGCTCCGCAATTAGCCTAATAAAATTAATAAAAATCAATGTTTTCAATAAAACGACAAATGAAATTAGTATTTTATTATTTATTATCAAATCACAATAATTGACAACATTTCAAAATTGTATGGAGCTCTAATTCGAAAACCATTTCGAGATTTGGCTTTGTAAAGCACGTAAAAATTTATTTCAGTTTTTTCTGTGGTTTCATTTCCGAGAAAATGGTAAAAACACAAAAATACGCTGATGACGTCACACCATGGCTCCCAGTGAACATGCCTGTGCCACGATAAAAAAAAGGCAATTTCAAGATCTAACCTAAAAAATCAGTGTTGCCAATTTAGCGACTTAGTCGCTAGAAATGACGACTTTTGCGAGAGCCTTAGCGACAAGAAGTTTTGAGGACAAAAATAATTTAGCGACTTAGCTGACGACCAGTGTTATTATCGTCAAAATCTGGGTTGCCGTATCTAAACCTTCAAATTGCCGTATTTGTAAAAAAAATCGCTGATCTGCCGTATTATCTTTTAATTGACAACATTTCAAAATTGTATGGAGCTCTAATTCGAAAACCATTTCGAGATTTGGCTTTGTAAAGCACGTAAAAATTTATTTCAGTTTTTTCTTTGGTTGCATTTCCGAGAAAATGGTAAAAACACATAAATACGCTGATGACGTCACACCATGGCTCTCAGTGAATATGCCTGTGCCACAATAAAAAAAATCAATTTCAAGATCTGACTTAAAAAAATACTTTGTGTGTTTTAGTAATTTTTCGATACGAAATGATGGGCGATGATGTGACAACTTGGAAACCAATGAAACTGCAGTATTGCTTCGTGAACACATGCAAAAATAGTTCGCTAAGGAATCCAGGCAAAGTTTTTTTCAACCTTATGCTCAGGCGTGATTCTAGCTTTCAGTGTACAGATAGTATTTTCTCTTTTGATTTCCACGTAACCTATGGCAGTGTCCACGTAGGAATCGCGAGAGGACATGAGGATTTTAGCACCTCTTATTTCCGCTGCATTATAGACATCGTCATGATGCATGAACTCCAAAAGCATTGAAAGATCTTCCTTGGCTAAATTTCGGCTGTCAGCGCGTACGAATCCGTCTGAAGTTTTCATTGTATACCTACCAATGTCTTTCTTGTTCTTGTATAGGATAGAATTTGAGTAGAGAGAAATAAATTTAACACTACACAAAGTTTGTTTATGTTACGCAAGGCAAGCCACACAAGTCACACAACATAAGTATCTGGGTTACCATACTTTATACTTACCATTATAAATAACCTTGAAAAAGTAGCTACAAAAGTGACAAACTGGCAGCAAAAACACTCCGAACGCAGATAAAGGCTTTGCCAACACAAAGTGCATTTAAAAAAAGGAACAACTACATACATAAGGGATGATGAATTGAACTAAGCTGATTTAATTGTATAAAAGAAAAACATATTTGCAGATGTTAAAAAAATACAGAAACTGTTTTTTAACATGGCCCTGGCAATACTAAAATGGCATTTGTAACTATGTTTTTTTTTAGGATATTAGGCAAAAGAAAACATATTGTGAGCCTCGTTGTTTCGTCACTTCCGGAAAAAATATTTTAAACTTTAAAATTTAAAAAATATAAGAAAACGTGCGTGTTTCAGAAAATAAAAAAATACGGGTCGTTTTATTTTGTATCTAGTTTCCTTTAAGACCGTAAAATACGTATGCTAAAAAAATGAAATGTTGTCAATTGAATAATTAGTGATTGAAACACAAAAATAATAAGTATATTTTCAACTTTCTATCATTTCTTCATCCTATATGTTTCTAATACACTGCTTGTGTAATGAATATTTTTCTTTGCTTTTCATTTTGATAAGCATAATTATCTCCTGACACCTGAAATTTTGTGCAACCGCCTTGATTTCGAATAGCTTGTTTAGCTAAGAGTAGGACATATTAAAGAGATTGCATGAGACATCTAGTTCAATTTATGTCTGCAGGAAAATTTTCTTTGGGATATCCCGAAAATCGGACACATTTATTACGTTTCGTTTGTAGTATTTTTTTGTTTTAAGGTTACGAGCATGTTGGACTTGAATTGCCGTATTATATGATACGGCAGTCGAAATCCTGCCGTATACCGTATATTACAAAAAACATCCATGAATTACCGTATATTACGGCAATTGCCGTATCAATAATAACACTGCTGACGACGTTTTAACCTGAAGATTTCGTTAAGTACAAGATAAAAAAATATGCCCAACACTATTTTTTACTTACTCAAACGTCTACTTCAACTGAGCCATATGAGAATGAGGACGAAGAAGTGTTTAATTTATGTAGTGATGGCGAAGAATAATTTTTAATTATTTATTTTCGTATTTCTTAAGTAGTACATTGTTATTCACGTGCCCCCCCCTTTAGTTTTAGTTGCCGATGGTCTCCGGGGCCTATTTCATAAAACTGAAATCATGGTTTTCATCATCACGGTTGCACCTCTTATTTTCGCTGCATCGTCATGCATGATGCATGAACTCCAAAAGCATTGAAAGATCTACCTTGGGTAGATTTCGGCTGTCAGCGCGTACGAATCCCTCTAAATCTGAAGTGTCCATTGTATACCTACTAATGACTTTCTTGTTCTTGTATAGGATAGAATTTGAGTAGAGAGAAATAAATTTAACACTACACAAAGTTTGTTTACGTTAGGTACCTACCTACGCAAGGCAAACCACACAACATAATATCAGGGTTACCATACTTTATACTTACCATACCATTATAAATAACCTTGAAAAAGTAGCTACAAAAGTAACAAACTGGCAGCAAAAACACTCCGAACGCAGATAAAGGCTTTGCCAACACAAAGTACATTTGACAAAAAAGGAACATTTACATATAAGGGATGATGAATTGAACTAAGCTGATTTAATTGTATAAAAGAAAAACATATTTGCATATGTTAAAAAAAATCAGAAACTGTTTTTTAACATGGCCCTGGCAATACTAAAATGACATTTGTAACTATATTTTTTTTTTTAGGATATTAGGCAAAAGAAAACATATTGTGAACCTCGTTGTTTCGTCACTTCCGGTAAAAATATTTTAAACTTTAAAATGTAAAAAATATAAGAAAACGTGCGTGTTTCAGAAAATAAAAAAATATGGTTCGTTTTATTTTGTATCTAGTTTCCTTTAGGACAATAAAATCCGTATGCTAAAAAAATGAAATGTTGTCAATTGTGGTCAAGGTCTATTGAATTTATTTCAGCAGCTATTTGGTTTTTCTTTAGAGGTGTCAAATCTGAGCGAACTTCATCAATCAGTGGTTTGGATTCAGGTGCTGAAATCGTAAAAAAAAGTTAAGTTGAGTCGTTATTGATTATTAATTGGTTGGTAAACTATGCTACTTACCGGGATAGTTCTGATAAATATGCTGAGATTCCAGGCCACAATAATTTTGGTCAAATCCTACTGGACCAATAGCAACAGCTGATATTTTCGCTGCTGTACAAGGCGCTGAAAATGATAACACTTTGTAATTAATCAAAGTAAACAAACACTAGTTACAAAGAACTTCAGCGATACATGAAAAGTCTACGTACCAGAGTTGTTTTGTGAAGCTCGACAACTAATAGGTTTTTGTATAGCTGAATCTGAAAATAAACAATTGCAAGAATAGTCCGAAGAAAAATAAATAGTTTGTTCCTGTTTACCACATAACTGCATAATTGACTATGTAACTATCATATACATTTTTATAAAAAAATATTTTAAGTTAAAATTAGGAAAAAAAAATATTTTAGTAATTCCAATCACTACCCAGTTTCAAGTGATGCGACGTGGCTACGTGATAAGGAAACTCAGCTAGTAAGTAATCAGGAAGAGGAGGCGCATTTATAAGTAGAGAAGGTACGGCCCTGTAAAAAAATGTTTATCTAAGTAATGTAATTTATGTATTGAGACGTAATAATAATATTGCGTTCTAAATAACGGAGAAAAATACATTCAAATGTTCGACATAAAGCAAGGCGTATTTTGTTTTTTATTACATAATTATTCATGAAATGTAGTGAGTGTTACATTATATATAACACAACTCACCATTTCTTTAACCGGCTTCCTTTTTTGTTAAAATCTTTCGGCCGGAAATGATATCCACAATCATATTTATGTTCGATGGGGATATACGCAAAATCTTCCACAATTTTCACCCATTGTCTGCATCTAAAAAAAAAAAACCACATTCAATGCAGCCACTAATAGTGCATCGTTGAAACATTGTTATGGCTTACAGCAATTTACCCGTCGTACACTGAGTAGTAATTCTGACCAAGGTACTTATCAGATATTTTTTTATCGATATTGAATATGTGTATGGCACATCACTATGACATTGAAACAACTCAATATTTTTCTCTTAATATATTAATTACGTTATTAAACATAATTTAATATTATCTTGCTCTTGTGCAAGATGACAAAAAGTGTAGCCAGAAATACTTACCGGTCTTCATCCCTAGGAAATTTACTCATAAACTTTCTTTTGGTACCCTTTGACCGGCTGCATCTTATTTTTTAAATGGCACAAGAATGACACCATCCGATCAGTGCCATTATTAAAAGAAAATCACTAAACACTGTACAGCAAGATACACACAGCTAGATATTGAAAAAACTTAAAACACAAACATTTTACACTAGAAAACTTTTTAGCATGTGCCGCGTTCCGCCACGACATTTATTTTATTGTTGAGTTTTCAGTTTGACAGCAAAGAAAGAGTAAGTAGTATTATAGAGTGAGACAAATATATGTCCGCCATTAAAACGGGGCTAAATGCGAACAAATAATTCAAAGTTCCTACTTGCGCTAGGCTGGTGGTTTTGTTTTCTCTTCTCCCGAATGGGTTTTACATCCCAATATCACAATATGAATAATAAAAAACATCACACTACCTACTATATTTTTCTCTGTCTAACACGTGGTTGGTGACGTTTCAAACTAACAAGACAGACATGTGTCAGGTGTTCGTTTTATAACGCTGCTTCTATGCTTTAGTCCTTATTCTGAGATTGCAACCCTCATGGTGACTGACAAGGCAAATAATGCAATGCGAGCAACGTATTAAATTCTATTTAATTTTAGTCTGTGTATTTGATTTTGATGCGACTCTGCTAGGCAGACCAGAATATGCATCGATATATCGATATTTGCCATCAATTCCAATCAACTTTTATATGTTTCATCATACAATATTTCACATCAAGTAATAAATGAAAGATTTTATAGGTTATCAGTATACTTGAATACGACACAGAAATGAAAGGCTCTGTGGAAGCTTTTAGAAACTTTTATTAAAGTAGTAATCATCCTCCGTATGAATGAGAATTATCGAATTTAGATACCTCGATTTTTTTATGGTTGTAAGTTATCATAATCCATAATAACTGTAGTCGGTGCTTTTATAACTATTAAAATATTCTTATAATATTATCTCTTTTCTGTCATTAGTTCATGTCAAATCATATAAAAGTAAAAATAATATCAAAGACAAATGAAACTGAAAGGAAATCGAAATTTATTTATACGATTAAATATAAATTAGTCAATCTTTCTATTATCCAAAAGTATAAGTGTCAATTAATTGTTCTATGTTGGAAATGTTTGACAATGTAATTTGAATTGAAAACCGAAATTATGCACTTATTTTGCTTTATTGTAGTCCGGATGATGCGGCTCCCAAATCTATTATAAAACGCTTATCTCCTATCAATCGGCTTAGAGTCCCTTTATTTATTTTCTCATTCTCATCTCTGCTTCCCACCGTTGCCTTCTGTACACCGTAGAAATAGATTTTAAGAGAAATTTACAACTATAACTTACATAACATAAACTCACGCCTGTATCCCTCGATTTATCACATGC
This sequence comes from Yponomeuta sedellus, assembly GCA_934045075.1. NCBI lineage: Eukaryota > Metazoa > Arthropoda > Insecta > Lepidoptera > Yponomeutidae > Yponomeuta > Yponomeuta sedellus. The sequence goes on along the minus strand of OW203735.1, from coordinate 13,173,347 downwards.
CATTGCCATGATCCTGACAGACCTCGGTCGCTTCATCGACATTCATAGTCTTTGCTGTCTTTAGCTAATAAATCCTGTTTGTTACACGTATATCCACAACCTATAGCTTTTGATACATTGAACCAGTTATTTCCTCTATAATTTATTTAACTATTAACAAAATCGTCTATAAAATTGTGAGTTTTAACATAACAATTACTACTGCGTTGCTGGCATTTATTACTATATTTTGCAATTTTACTTTTTTGTCCTAGTAACTAGAGTCAGGAAATTGATATATATAATTGGATATTTATTATTTTTCTACTAATGATTGTACAATGAAAAAATCATCGATACTTTTGGTCCAAGCCTAGATGAGACCTTTGAGAGCAGAGAAGAGAAAATAATTTTGTATCTCTATTTAGTCTGTGAGAGAATAGTTGAGTTGGAGGAAGATAAAATAGACGTCTAAAGATTGCTTTGTGAGATTACTTGCGAATTTCTTGAAGGTTGCTAAAAGAATATCAGTCGAAATTCTTGCGTTGCATTGGTGTACTGTGTATTATTCTGTCAAACTAAACTCTTGCAATCGGGTAAACCATGGTTCCCTTAGCCGATTGGGATGAAATAAAACGATTGGCCGCAGATTTCCAAAAAGCTCAACTTAGCTCTGCAGTTCAAAGGTAACATAATCGATATCTTGGACAAGTATAAATATACCTATTACTAATACGGTACTGTAATATTATAATCAGATCTCTCCTTTCTTTAATTTCGTTTAGACACCACTATAATGTCTACTCAAAGTAAAGCTTTTGCTACCTACTTGCTGTGTCGTTTGTTTTATGAAATCGTTACAAGTACTTATTTTCCAGGTTGTCAGAACGTAATTGTGTTGAAATCGTCACAAAACTAATTGAACTAAAACTCATTGATGTTATATTTACCACTGACGGCAAAGAATACTTGACAGCACAGCAGCTGATTAGAGAGGTAAAGGATGAACTGTTTGTTCATGGAGGCAGAATCAATATTGTTGACCTAGCTAAAGAACTAAATGTTGATTTAAATCAGATCAATGAAATTGTGCCTGAAATTACAAAAGGTCGAGATGTACAACTGGTATCTGGCTATTTAATTTCACACAACTATTTAGAAAAGATAGCCCGAGAAATAAATGAGAAACTTCAGCTGCAAGGACAGATAACTGTGGGTGACCTATCTCTGCAATATGACTTGCCAGCTGAGCTACTGCAGCACAATATACTGGAGCATTATTTGGGAAAAATTGTTTTTGGAAAACAGGATGCCTCTGATCAAAGGGTGTTCTACACTGAAGAGTACATAACTAGGACCAAAGCTAAGATACGAGGGGCCTTGATGGGTCTTCTGAAGCCTACTCCAGTGGCAGTGATAATTAATCATTGTAACTTGACTGATCGTCTATTTTTATCATTGTTTGATCAGCTAAATGCTCCTGGTGTACTGACAGGACGGCAGGCCAGCTCTCTATATGTGCCATCATGCCATTCTAAATCCCAGAATGAATGGGTCACCAATTTCTTCAGACAAAACAACTATCTTGAGTATGATGCTTTGACACGTCTGGGTATTTCTGATCCTAAGAGTTTTATCAGGAGAATAATCCCAAATGAAGAACTAAGCTACCTCAGTAGCTGTGTCATTGGGGATCAAATCAAACAACAGCTGGAGACTGCACTAGAAGAGTGCATTGTATCTAAAAGCTATTTGGATGTTGTGTCATTGTTGCCTTCAATATTGTCAGAAATAGACATTGAAAATATTTTAGAAAGTTTATTAAAGAACTCCAAGTCTACAGTCTTGTTTGAAAATACAGGTATCTATTTAATTTAAATTGACCCTACTTCATATTAAACTTTCTATTTGATATAACCTAGAGGAAGGAAACATCCCTTTAGTTATTAGAATGTTTTCGGGGCTTAATCGCGTAGTAATTTATTGATATTTTACCTCGACGTTTTGACAACATTACAGTCATCGTGGTCACGAGACTGATGGCTGGTGCCCATTTGCATCTTCGGCTGATAAGGTTTCAGACTACCCTCAATCAGCCATCACAAAGCACTATTAGGGTTGTGACACACTGACGATAAGCCATGCAACTTTTTTCGACTCAAACACTTCTTGATGACCGGATCCCATGTTTGCAACAGTTTGAAACCACATTCCCGATTGAAATTTTTGTGTTTCTTAATTTCAACCGCTTCTCGCACAATTCGGCTATAATAATGGCTATCGTTGGAAAGTACCGATGGTTTGTGTAATTCTATCCAGTGGTTTGATCCTGATTCAAGCAGATGTTCCGCTATCACTCACTTTTTCACCTGGCAGTTTTAACCCCGAAAATATTCTAATAACGTGTTCAAGTCGCGAAAGTTTCAAATATCCCTTTAGTTCACTAAAAAGATGTTTTTAGAAAAACATCTTTTTAGTGAAGTAAGATGTTTTCAGATGATTTTAGAAAAACATGTATAAATAAAAGATGTTTTTAGAAAAACATCTTTTTAGTGAACTATTACACCAACATGCGCCCTCTGGGAGCATGTTGGTGTAATAAAACATTGCAAATTTTAGTCACTGGCCTATCTAAAATTGAACCTAATGTTCACGCACAGACAATTTTTTTGTGCTTATTTTTTTACTTACTCTACTCACCATACTGATTTAATTTTTTTATTTAGTTTTCAGTAACCATTACTTGGAAGAATTGAAGCAAGCTTGTATGCCTCTAACTGAGAAGAAGGCTGAAGCAATTGTAAAGTCAGGCAAATATCAGCAGTACTACATGGAGCAACAAATGGCGAAAAGTGGTGACTCCACTCAACAAGGTCATGTAGATCAAAAATCCGAAAGGCGAGAGGAGCGAAGAAGAAAAGCTGCGACAGGAAAAGGTGGTGGCGGTACTCAGGGTCGAGAGACGAAGACTAAGGCTGTGAAGAAACACACTAGATCCTCCAAGCATGCCAATAACGACTCTGACTCGGATGAAGGAGGATCTGCTGTCACCAAAAAGAATTCAGGAACATTGGAAATAATTACAGTTGATGAAATTGAAAACATTATAAAACAAATATTGGAGAATGAAGGCCTTGATGATTTGCTAGCTCAAGTAGCTGCGTATCTACATGGGTCAGTAATCCACTATATTAATTGTTACTGAAATGCTTTTCCTTTTCTTTGATATGCATATTTTTTTAGGAGGCTCAACCAATTTGGTCTTGGATTAGCTAAAGAACTGGCTGATAAGTTGATGCAAGATGCAAGATGCCAGAACAGAAAGCAGACTCATTCCTCAGCTCAGGACAAAATAAACATTTTAGTAAATGATATGAAACTCTATGAGAAGGGTTTGAAATCCTTCCCATTTGACCAGCAGCCTCAGCTTGTGAAATATCTTCTGAAAACCCTCGGAGGTGATGTGTTGTCTGAGTTTTGCAAATATGCTGCATCACAGTGCAACTTGACGGTTGGTGATTCACTCACAATTGAACAAAGACACAAGATCATCAATGACTTGCCTGAGGAATACACTAAGCCCTTAAAAGGTTTGAATGCAACCCTGTCAGAACAGAATTTGGATCCATTTTATCAAGCTGTTGATGTGAGCTTGGCAGCCTGTGAAATGATCCTGAAGAAAGCTGATAAGAAAAAGGACAAGTAAGTTGTATTACATGGGGTTACCATATCATATTGAGACGGTTATTTTTTTTCTTTAATAATAGATTTCGCTGTTACAAATTTTTACTAGCTGCTATTTGTAGAAGCTCCATGCAGAAACACTGGCTCCTTTAAGTCTTGTCTTTAAGTTTAAGGCTCGTCTTTGCAAAAAGTGTTACACAAATCTCTCATTCACATTAATAATGATTTAGTGAATGTTTAATGTTTTTAACAAACGGTATAAATTTTTTTCGTTTCAGAATTCTGATTCAAAATCACAGGGAAAAGTTGATTTCCGAGTTAGAAACCTGTGAAGACCCTCCATTGGCTTTGCATTTAGCAACATTGGCAATATTCACGATATCTACACAAAACATGTTGCATGCGTCTGGTAGGCAGGTGCCTCTCATTATTACGTACTTGAAAGCGCAGATGAAGGAAGATGATTATGAACAACTTCAGCTCAACTATGGTAAGATATGAGATTTTACAAAGTTAACTGATGAAAAAAATATGTTCTTATACAGATACCCTTCAGAAAGGTCCTTTGAGTTAGCTAGGGGCCAAAGTTTGTGGGCGCCAAAAATCATTAATGGATCATCGAAAGCCTATGGGGACTAACGGAACTAGAGATTATCAGTTTCATTGTCACTTTCTACACCCGAAGATTTGGAAATCTATTGATGAACAGCTCAACACCTGGAGTTAGGGCACCATTCGCGTTCTTTATAGAAACCAGAAATTTGAATTGAAATTCCAGTTTTATTTTGATTTTATACACCCCTGAAGATTTGAGAATCTCATGTTGACCAGCCCTAGAATATCTACGTGTTGTTGTGAAAAAACCTCTAGAAACTGGCATTTGAAATGAAAATACTTAGTTTCATTGACATTTTCTTCATCCGAAGACATGAACAGACTCTTAACAACTTGAATTTCCTAAATGCATGCAAAACATTTATTAACAGAATAATAATGCACACGAGAAACCGAAGGGTGTGTATTTTATTTGAGATACTTTACTTTAGCTTTAAGTTCTCATAAATCCAGTTGTTCTTAAGTAATAGACTGTCTCAAATATTTTGGGGTGTAGAATTAAAAGAAACAAATCTCACTTTATCTATTTCTACCTTCAACAATACCTTAGGTTTTCGTAGTTCTTTAGCTGGTTACTATTAGACATTTAAATATTTGTGTTCAGAAAATTACAATTGAATATTTTCGTTCCAATGGTGTAGACTTTGCAACAAGAAACCTTAAAGGATGATGGGCACAAATGTATGGAACCTGGTCCTGGCACCAATCGGAATGAGTAATACGTCGTTGGAAAGGTATTTTTTTGTAGAATAAGAATAATCGAAGCGCTAGTCCCGATTTTCTGTCCAATTTGAGTAATCATACGTTAAAAGTTTTTTTTTATTTAATTTTTTTTCTGTTGTTTTAATTCTTTTTGATATTTTTTCGACATTGTATATCGATTTTAATTACAAATGATCAGCATTGATTATTATATTATCATTGTTTGTTTATTATCGAAGTAAATAAAACAAGTTCAGAGTAAGTTTTATCGTTTAATGTGTTTCATCCATGATAATGTTATTTAAAAATAGTGCTGGTTCAGTAAAGCCTTCATGTCTAGCATATCCTAAATACCACACAATAGATATAATATGCGCACAGGAACCTATCGTGCGGCGTCCTGTCAAACATGTGCAATAATGTTGTAATATGTTTCTACTATTTCTGTCTAATAATATATAGCAAAAATATTGTTTTGATCGTACATGTCGGGACTGTATGCGTGCACGCAACAGCCACGCATCTTCGTGGATCCCATATTCATGGATATCCTCCAAAGCAGCTTCTCTATAAGTTTCTATAAGATATAAGCCGTTGTTGAGGTGCTCGCTGCAATATGATTTTGCCAGTTTTAACTGATATGTCCCCAATGACAGCAAAATCACGTCCTGTTCCCTCAATCGTGGAAAGTCTTGAATGTCATTTGCTTCCAATCTCTGGAAATTGGCTCTTCTGTTGTTTAATCTTTTTGCTTCTACATAATCATATAACACGTTTGGGGTTTGCCTTCTTTCAACAATTTTTTGTAAAAAAGCTTCTGCGTGTTGGCTATCGACAATAGGCCTGTGGAAGTGATTTGTAATTGCTGCTGCAATCATAAAATCCCCGAACATATTAGGCATTGTGTTATTAAAATATTTTTGGCGCAACAGCTTGAAATCTCTTTTGAAACGCCCGTTAACCACTTCCACTACCCATCGGCACATTGTCACCAGCCGGGAATCATTTGCTTGAGAAGTCGTGAGCTGCGACTCTTCCCGGTTCTTCGTCGGGGGGACGTGAAATTCGTAGCCACATGCTTCTATATGCTGCAGACTATCCCTGAACCCGCGGTCCAAAATAAATACGTCATTCGGCTGAAGCAATATATGAAGGGGATTTTCCTCGTCAGTCATTAAGTCGCTCATTATCTGCGCATCAGTTTTTGTTGCAGCGTATGGTCCTTTAACATCTATAATGTATCCGTCAGTGGTTACGATTAAAAATGGTTTCAACAAGTTTTGGAACGAGAGAAGAACGCGAGAGGGGTCAAAACCGAATTCCAGCGTTACCCGTGACCGTGAGTGGGAGAGAGAGCGCAATGTCGCTGTCTCGCTCTAATGATTTATGACAGAGTATGCATAGATGTGATTTTCGTAAAAATCATGAGCATCGGTTGAGTTAAACCAGAGATATGAATTTTTCTAATTTCTATTTAGAGCAAAAAATGGTACTTTCCGACGAGCATATTTCAAAATAGACAATTCATACGGATTCGTCTTCATAGAATTTATTTTTTCACTTGAAAAGAGCTATCTAACGACATATGACTCATCTTGATTGGACATAAGGACCAAAACGCCCATCTTCCTTTGATTTAAGCTTCTAGTTGCAATGACTGATTCTTCGATATCAGTGCCCTCACTGCTGAGGCATAGGTCTCTTCTTGCATCCCAGGAAAATCCATCCGAGGCCAAACTCTACCATGGTGCCCAAGTCCGAGTTGGTGAAGGATTGTAAGACGGTGGCAGGCCTTACTGTCAGAAGTTATCAAGCCGACCATGAGGCCTCTGACATGGCTTAACGACTGCCATTACATGACAGCCGGCACCAACGGCAGAACGTGCCTTGCGAAGCGCGGAAGCGCTCGGAAAAAAATCCACTAGCGGTAGTCACGGGACGTTTATCCATCCTGCAACTGACCGCGCCTGTTGTTGCTTGACTCAAGTGATTTATTCCAATCACTGGGTTCGACTAGGGCACGAGCGCTTCTAACGATTGCTTAGGTTAGCCTTATTCATGAATTGATTATCATCAGACTCATAAACCTTCTTAATGTGCGAGTAGAATAATTGAAAATAAAACGGTAGTAAAACTTAATTTTTATGTGTCTACTACGGTGCCTTAGATCTAGGTCTTCTTGTCTTGGTCATTACTCATGGTCACACTCCCAAGTCTTGGTATGAAGGTATGAAGTATTGTATTTGAGCCAAAAATCATGATTCCGAGACAACAAACTGAGTAGCCTATTTTTGGGGTTGGCGAATCCCGTTTAACTAAAAAGAAATATTCCATTTTCAAATAGGACCAGAATAGATTCGTCCCTTGTAGTCTTTGTATTTACGTACTGGTTGTAGTCTTCTATTTTTTGTTTTCTCGTTAATGCTCGCAAGATTTATTCTACTGAAAACTTCTCGAAAAAGTTCTAGCTCGGAGAAGTTTTTTGAGAACCTCTTAAGAACATTATTATCCCCTATAGTCCAATATGGTCGTAGTTATTGTAAATAGCGACCATTTTAGATAACCTCAGAGTGAAGCGGTAAGAGCGGTTGGCAGAACTTTAATCAACTGAAAAAATACTTCTTATTTTCAGATTTGGTGACAAAATATCTTACTGCTGATGGAGAAGAGAAATTGGATACTGAAGAGAAATTAAAAGCTGAAATGCCCCTCGTAAAGAAACTGGTTTTAGACATGAAAAAATATAAATAAATTTGCTGTGCAGTAGTAGAAACGTCTAAAGCACATCAACTTTTACATCATCTCGACGATAAATGAAACTGAATTTAATTAATTTACTCAAACGTTTGATTCTAATAAATTGTCGATTGTATCTGATGTTAATAAACTAATACCCTTCCCAAAACTCAAATATATTAGGTACTGAACATTTCTTCCTAACGAAGATTTGAAGTTTGAAGAAAACGAATTTGAAATTTCTACTGAAACACAGCTTACCGCCATTATGAACGCTAATAAAAATTATGTCCAGGCTGTGTTGCCAGATACGAAACCTGAAAATGCGGTACCGGTACTTTAAGAAAGCGGATTTTCAGCAAAAAAAGCGGATTTTTTAATCATTAGGTATATGATATTATACAATACCGATTGTTCTTTGTCCGTTTATAGGTTTTATATGTTTATACATACTAGGATATCATAATTTATAAATAAGACTGAATATGCACAGATAACCAAGTCAAAATTTTGCGCCTGCCTCTTGCTTTGCTGTTGTGAATGGACTAGAGTACCATTATAATATGTGGCCAGCTGCATAGACTACACGCAATCCCGCACAGTGCACTGTCTATATTCATCACAGATATTATTGCACCAAACGGAAACCGACTTGTTGAAAGTTGAATGAACATGACATTGAACCAATTTCGAAAAAAGCGGAACCGCGTTAGTAAAAAGCGGAAAGCGGATCCACTATCGGAAATGCGGTGCATCTGGCAACACTGTGCCCAGGATGCCACTGAGTTGAGTGACGTTGATTATTTATTACTTTTTATAATCTACTCCGGCTGTCAAATGCATACATTTTTTGATACTTAGTTGTCTAAATGCGTCACTCGATGAGTGGAGTGCTACGTAATAGGAGGGCTGTGCAATAATTTCTGCTCTTTTAGTAACCCAAGAACGTTATTGATTGTATCGGGCGGCTGCGCGACGCCGGGCGACATTTTAGAAGTTTTCAAGCGATACTAGTAGTTAATGTATGTAAATAAAGTTTAAAATTATTTCACACTGAAAGTGCTCGCCGCGTCGCTGCCGGCCGCTGCCATTCCGGTGTGATTCGGCCCTTAAAGGTTGCTTATCGGGTGTCAGTTAGCTGCTCCACAGACAATTTTGTGCTATGCAAGCAATTTGTTACGATTATTGTATTAACTTTTTCTTTAGTTAATAAACGCGCATCGTGATGAAAACACGTCTTTTAACTTGACTCCTCTAGCGCCACACCTCATGGCGACCCTGCCAGCTTTTCTTTTAATTTTACTTTCCAATAAATGCTTACGCGCGTCTTTATTTGCTGTTTGTATTCTATATCTTAACTCTATCGCATAGTTGTCTATATCGTAAATAGGCTCTACATTACAATCTTGTAGCCTTCTAGAAATAGATAAGCTTAGTTCAACTGCTTATAACCACGAATCAATAGGCGAATAATCAAGCATTTGCGAGCTTTCCTTCGTATTCAGTGCGCTGAGCATTTCGATATTGGTTACCATATTGGTGTACTTAATTATTTTCTTCAGTTTTTATTATATTTTCAAGGCTCATAGCCTTGTTAACGTATAATTCTCTTCATAATCTTTTTTTTTCTTCACCCATTCTGGTAGGCAAAGGGAACCATGCCCATACAGCCAGTCTTCAGTAAGATTTTTTATTGATATGAAATGAAAATGAAATTTAATGAGATGAAATGAAACCTAACCTAATTCATTCAATCAAATCATTAAATCTGATATTGAAACAAATAAGTAGCTTCTTTTTAGAATTATACGTATTTGCATGAAGCATTAAAAGTTCTATGATTTTTTTTATAAAATCTTCATGGACATTATTTTGACAGGTGGGAAAGAGAACGAGTGCGGGAAAGGTATAGGTAAAGGTAATAGCCCACATCCCGCGCGCTAATACGTCCCTGCAATACGCCACATTTTGAGCAACTGTATTAAAAATGTTTTTTTTCTTGCAACCCCCGAGGTGTGCTATGCAAGCAATTTGTTACGATTATTGTATTCACTTTTTCTTTATTCTTTTAGTTAATAAACGCGCATCGTGATGAAAACACGTGTTTTACTTGACTCCTCTCGCGCCACACCTCAATTTTTCGATCCGATTAGTGATACTCCCACATCTGCTAAGCGCGGCGAGTCCTGCTCTTCTAGGTATATATAACGTAACATTTCACGCATTTAGACGACTCCAAAATGTCAAAATATGTAGGTATGCATTTTACATCTGGAGTACCTAGTTCAAAAAGTGGATACTTACATAGTAGAACCCCTGGTTCAAGTCAGCCCAAACAAGTATAAATGAATAACTTGCACGCAACACAATCACTGTCTACGTGCCGCCCTTTTATTATGTAACTGCCCAATGAGTTATCCATTTTCATCAAGTATGAAAATGGGTATGTACCTATGTTAAATGGTGGTACAAATAAATATATGTGACAGTTCAGAGTAGATTAAATCGGACGACTCTATACAGTTGAGCTATGAAACCTGATCTTAAATCAAGGATAATACAACCAGATCCGAGGCCGTCAGTACAAATCTACAGTCTATTTATTCTTACTTGTCCAATTTAGTAAACAAGATTCTAACCTTAAAATTGAAATTAGATGCCTAAACTATACCTGAGCCAAATTCGATAACGAATGACGATAAACAAACCATTGCTAGGCAACGACTTGTTTACACCTAAAAGGCAGATGTTAACAACCTTTTCTAGAAATCGTTTTCATACAAATAATAATCGTTCCTCCTACTAATGTAAAATGCCTATTTAATGTTTATGATTTTATAGTGAAAGGCTTAACCGATTTGAATATGACATATGACAACACTGAAATATGAAACACAGATTTAAGAAACATCTACGCGAGCCATGCCGCATGATTTTAGTAATAGAATTAAGCGCGTTTAAGCAAAAAACATACAAACTCTTCAACTTTATAATATTAATAAGTACCTATAGATGCTACTATGAAAATCAGTAGATTGGGACCTACTGCAAATATTGCAATAAAGTTCTTTGTATATATTTTTATTCATATGTTCACACTAATCATCACTGTCACTGGCCAAAGAGGAGGATGAATTTGTGTCTCCGGAGACTTGAATTATAAATTCATCAATGACATTATCCATTACACCATCAAATTCGGCGTTTTCTTATCTTCTTTAATTACGTGTTCAACACAACGTTGCCATGCTGCTGGAGTAATTTTACTTATTGCTTCATCTAACAGGACCTTTATTTAGTTCAGCCATTTATAAAGTTTTTGCAACATGGCCTTTTACTTGCCCCCATATGATTTCTATCGGATTTAATTCACAATGATATGGGGGCAATCTATATTTTTGTCTTGTACCATTTTGTCACACATATATGCTATATACTTATGCCATATACACGTATTGACAAACGACTAAACTTCACTTGTTGGCATAAACTAAATTTCCCAAAATGTTTGTCACATCTGAATTTCATCCATGTTTCTTTTTCTGTAGGGCTGTCGCGTATAATTAATGTCGAATTTTTTATAGTTTTTCGAAATAACAATGTAATATGCATGTTATTTGAGTGATTATAAAGAAATATGCTGCAATAGGAATTGTTAATACATAATTGGCATGTAAAAGGCTATAAACATGTAAACAATAGAAGATTTGTAAAACGTGAGTTGTGATAACCCTGAATTGGTTTGTTTACCTCTATTCTTTATCGAGTTTGGCAGATTATAAAATTGGCAGCGTGTTACCTCCAGGTTATGTACTTCATTTATGGAAATATGGCAGTTTTGGACTAAAAAGTCACAGTTTAAGGGTAGAATCTTGTTTACTAAATTGGACAAGTAAGAATAAATGGGTGACCCAATTCAAAAAATCCCTTAGTCCAAAAAGTAACTTTTGAGATATTGATGTTTTTAGGTTTCAAACTTGTGCGGAAATAATACGTATCGCTTAAAAATCTGAAAAAATTACACGCTATATAGTACAAATCAAATACCTAGTTTTATTTAGTTAAACAAACAGAACATAAATGTTAGAACGAATCTCGTTACAAAAATACAAAAAAAATGGACTTATTCCTAAACCAAGGACTAATGTTTACCCAGGAAATCTGATTTTTTACGGATAATTAAAGGACTTAGTAATTTTATTGCAGGACCTAAAACAGCACTCATACAAATTTTGAGTACTACTCAACTTCATCTGCAGAGTCAATTTCCTCGCTTACAGGATCCTGATTATAACGAAATAGATCCTCATAAAAATGTCTTTCAGTTTCGGGAACATGTTCAAGCAAACGCTTTACGTCTTTCACTTTTGCAGCTTTAATCGTCAAGGGTGCGTCGTAGCAATCATCAGGCGCTTCATTGATCAATCTGCTGAAACCGACCTTATATAGTGAAAAGTGATCAAAATCTTGGCTTTTCATGGACATCGCAAACATTGGTTTACCAATTTTCTTAAAAATTACTCTTCGGCACTTCGATATTCCAGGTAGATTCCCTTTGATTCGTTCATCGAACAACTTTTTGTAATTTTTTACTTTCAAAACATTATCAGAACTTTCCTTCATCAAACTTTTCTCTAAGAATACAATTTCGAATTTGTTTATGTTCTTTTTTTCGTGACTAAAAAGAACATGGACATAATGCACCAACACATAGCCGGCCTGATCAACAAATCCCATCTTCTGTCGGTTAGCCTACGAGAATTGCAAGAAAATAATAAGCACATCGATATATTATGCCTAACTGAGCATTTTATGATGTCCGGGCATGAATCTTTTCACACAATACCGGACTTCCATATAGCTGCTTGCTACTCTCGACCAAATAGAAAAAGTGGAGGTACCTGCATCCTAGTTAGAAGACCGGACGAATGGAAAGAGCTAAAAAACATAGAAAATATGTCCGCTGACTCTGTTTTTGAATGCTGTGCCATAGAGTCAACCAGTAACAACATAATAATTGTATGCATATACGAGTACCTAAGAACAAGAATTTACAATCATTTTTTGATAAATTAGAACAGTTACTAAGCGTGGTTAGCAAATAGCGGTAAGAAGAATATTATTATTATAGGTGACTTCAATATTGACATCTTAAAATCTAATTCTGTGACCAAATGAATTTGAATGTTTGTAAATTTTAATTTTAAATTAAGCCTAAGGTGTTGCCATAGGACTTAAAGTCAGGAATCATAGGACTAAGTGATTTCTTCGAAAATTTCCCTGGACTAAGTGATTTCTTGGACTTAGAGGTTTCATGAATTGGAAGACCGTCTTTTTTTTTTTTAGTTTGGAAAATTACACTTGGAGACGTTTCTACAAAAACTTAAATACAGTGCGTTCACATTAACTTGACGCGTGAGAGAATTGGTAACAAGGACATAACATGTGAATTAGCTTTTGGACCTAATCGGAAGATGGTAAAACAAGCCCTCAATCCTTTTATTTTCCCCAAGTAATGGGAATGATTTCTTATTTAACATGGTAACAGTAAACATCTCAGTGCTACCAATTCTCTCACGCGTCAAGTTAATGTGAACGCACTGTAGACCATTCGAAAGAGAATGAAAATATCTGCCAGCTGGTGTTGCCAACTCAAAACCGTCAAAATAGGAGTTAGTGATTTCTTGAATTGGCTCATCCAAATAGACTGTAGTAGGTAGGTACGGCGGCCTCGGAAGTATATTTTTGGGCTGGTCTCATTTGATATGTTCAAGCCAACCTTAACGTTTCTTGTATCTTTCTGATGTCTGGGAGACTTTACCTAGTTTATACCTATTGAAGTTGTAATTAACTATTTTTGAATAAAATAAACAAAAAATTTTGTTTTTGTCTTTTGTAGATTGTGGATGACAATAAGTTATGAAATCGGCAAGATCTCGACGTCATTATTTTGTGATAGATACTTATATAAATCTACAATCCACACGCACACTAAAAACTTGTTTGTTTTTTACATTTTGGCATGTTAGTCATACTAACGCATACTTTGAGAAATCAATAATCCCACCAAAAACATTCTGTAGAAACAAGGTAGAAACTAGCCAAGTCTCGATGGAGCTGCTCGTTTATCTCAAAAAAGCAATGAAATCAGGACAAAGTCGTGCCAAGTCTAAGGTTCCTTACTGCGATTTCTTATTACGTATTATAGTTAATGTTGTGTGATTTGGCCGTTGAAGAAATGAAATGAAATGAAAAGGTTTTATTTAAAGTAGCGCAGATACTGCGGCTTAATGAACGTTACAAGTCAAACTAGGTGTCCATTTCAAAATCTGGATCATTTTGGAGAAAAAATGGACAAAAAAAACTCCAAACTTAGTCTTTTCAAATTCAAGGGTACACAAGGGTACAAAACCATGTGTGGAGCACCTGACTGGACGCCTTCACAGTTTTTTTAAATAAGTTCCTTTGTTCCTAAGGGATGTAAGTGGTGCTGCAGCGGTTAAAATAGTTTATTTTAATCCCCCCTATCACTGCGCGATATGACTAGCTTTCATCACAAAAATAAGTTCTTTCTCTTCACAGCTACTACGAGATGCGAGGGCAATAACCCCGCTTTTCCAGCATACGTAAAACTAAATATTCTATATACATATTGCCATAATTTTTTTAAAAATTTAATTCTGTATTAAATTTTAAACATTATGATTTTTTGCATGATTGAGTGAAAACTCTAAATTTACAAAAATTAAATATTACAAAACGTAAGACTTACAGCTGTTGTTATGTTCTTTATTTTATTTTGTCAATGATACATTAAGTACCCTTTCGATTAAAATATTAATCATTGGAATCGGTTCATCCGTTAGCCGGTCAGAACTTGTCAGTGTGTTTTAAAGAAGTGGCGCCCTCTCTGTTTCTAAGGGGTAAAACTTGTGCTGGTGCGGGTCAAATCGGTTATTTTTGTCCCGACTATGACTGCAAAACGGCTTGCTTTCATCATAAAATGCAGTGTTTCTAAGGGGTAAAACTTGTGCTGGTGCGGGTCAAATCGGTTATTTTTGTCCCGACTATGACTGCAAAACGGCTTGCTTTCATCATAAAATGCAGCTTTTTTCAGCTGCTAGTACTGAATAGTGGGGCTGGTTGGCGCATAAGTTATGGGAAAAAACATAATCATTAATTTACAAACATTTTATATAAGCAATTTTTTTTACATACCTAGGTACTTACTAAAATTTTCATGTATAAACATTACGAAAAAATGCAACAATAAATGAATTTTAAGCTTTGGCAGGCTAGTACCAAAATACATAATTTACTTAAGGAGTACCTAGCTCCTTTTCGCACTATATTGTTTTGTTTCCTCTAATCTGAACAAAATAAAAACAATATTATGTAAGTAAGTAGATATCGATGCACTTACCCTATTAAAAAATTAAGTTAAATAATACAGAGTTAAAAGCAGTTTTTTGTTCAAGCTATTAAATGTTAATGCAAATTAATATAAGTAATTCATTTTCGACCTCTAAATATGACCGTTTTAATACATCAGTCACAATGCAATGCACATAAATAAATTGGTACATCACTATTGATATTAATCAACCATTTGCATTAATTTTAGCTAGCTGCCTTGGCTGCTTGCCGTTTCTTAACATCCCAATTGTACACTCGAGCCATATTAACCTCAGTTGTAGTCCATTGATCCCTGAAAAAGTACATAAAGTAATATTTCATGACTCATGCATGACGCTAGACACCAATACAAATTTTATTTTATTTGGACTTCCTCTTCTCGCTTGGTAAGATATGCCTTTAATTTGTGAGCTCGTACGACATAATCGGTGGAGCCATTATGGCCACGGCACAGTCTTCAAAGGAAACATACAAGTTCAACACTCCTTTGCTTCTAAAGTCCCCCACTGGAAGACTTGCCAGATGGGCATTAACAACTTCAGGCCACTGATCTCACAATCAAGTATATGCCAGGCAGAACGAACGTTGCTGCAGACGGACTTTCCCGACCACCCTGCACACAGCCTACATCTGATACTTGCGGTATATGCTCCATTACCATAGATATTCCGGCCAGAAGCCCAAAGAAGGTCTTGTTAGTAATCCATGTACGGATCAGTTCGGACTCAAAGGAGGTCAGAGAGGAACAGCTAAAGGATGAACACTTGAGAGGAATCGTCGAGAGTTTAGAAGGCGTGAATAACGATGAAACGGCCAGGTACTGGATGAATAAAGGGTATCGGATGAATAACGGGTTACTCTACAGGCATAGCCTAGAAGCGGAAGATGACGAAGCTCAGTTGATGGTG
The DNA here is from genome assembly GCA_934045075.1 of Yponomeuta sedellus. Classification (NCBI taxonomy): domain Eukaryota; kingdom Metazoa; phylum Arthropoda; class Insecta; order Lepidoptera; family Yponomeutidae; genus Yponomeuta; species Yponomeuta sedellus. The sequence continues at coordinate 13,157,307 of OW203735.1, read as the reverse complement.
CCAGAACACAAGTGGGGCGCAGTGCTTGCCGCTTACCATGATGATCCGCTGGCTGGACATTACGGCGTTGAGAAAACTATTTCAAGAATTATCAAGTTATACTATTTAAAAAGGATGAGAAAATATATCGCAGAACATCAAGAACTGTACAGCTTGTCAGCGCTATAAACCGTCGAACAGAAAACCATCCGGTTTACTACAAACCACTATTCTATGAACCAACGATTCGAAAGCGTATCATTCGATTTGTTCGGACCTCTACCCAAGACCAGAGATGGGAAAACATGCATACTGATTGCCGAAGATGTGGCCACCCGCTGGGTAGAATTATTCGCTTTGGGTTGTTCCACTAATCCCCATTGATGGGGATTTGTGAACTTTTTGTCCGCAATCCCCATTGGCGTATCTTAGTATTGGCAATGGGGATTTGTGAACAGAAAGTTCATAAATCCCCATTGGTATAAAAATCAGAACATTAATTATGAATCACAAAGTTTTTTTTCTAATAATACCTACATTATACAAACACGGTTTTACAGTAGTTTATAAAATCACAGATGCTTAGATATTCTCCTAACCTAAATAGAACATGAGTTTTACGTTAACTAAGTAAATCACAGATTCTAATTACCTACGTATTACAATCCAGCCTATACCATCTAAGAATATGTCTCAGGCACTGCAGCGTCGGAGTGGTCCCTTCACACATCTAGTGTAAGTGAAGATGCCACTGGACGCTGCATAAATCATCTCATTACGTGGATACAGAGGCCAATTACAATACATTCACATTTTCACAGTCATTAATAATGTCACAGAATTTATATTATCTAAAGGCGCGGTCAGAGGTCCTGGATGGGTGACGATGTCGTGACTACCGCAAGTGGCATTTTTTCCGAGCGCTTCCGTGCCCTGCGGGCACGCTTATGCCGTTAGATGACAGCCATGTCAGAGGCCTTATGGGCGGCTCATAAAAGCCCGCCACTGTGACTGTCTTACAATACTCCACCAACCCGGACATGGCCCCCGTGCCATGCCCGGCCTAACCTTCCTGCGATGCAGGAAGACCCATGCCCTAGTAGTGGGGACATACAAAGGGTTGATACCAAATAACTTCACAGTTTTGTAAGCATTGATGAAATCACCGATTTTTACAATTTCTTATTAGCTAAAAAAATCAGTTTGTAACATAATTTTTGATGTGAAATTCGAAAAATTAAATTCTTAAGTTCGTTTTTTCCAAGCAATGGCCAATCGTAATTTCGCCTTTAATAAGCTCCATTTGGACCTCCTATATAGGTAATAAACTAATACTTTCATTGATTTTTTGTAATCAATTTTCTACCTTCAGTAGACCGCAATGAAAACACTTCGTTACGATCATTGAATTTTTAAATTCAATAATACGATGCATCTACGGCCGATAAAGTGAGAAGCTTCACAATTTAAGATTTTTTTTTTTACTTTTGATTTTTTTGTTCCATGCTTCGACTAAATTATTAAGTGCGGTGGCTCTGACCAAATGCGAACCATATTTGAATGAAACCCTATTTTGCCATTGTTTGAGCATGAAAAATTAAAATGATTGAACTTAAGAATTTAATTTTTGGAATTTCGTAACAAAATACATTGAATTTTTAAATTAGAAAATAAATACTTTTTGATTCATACTTAAGTGTTGTTCTATATATTTGTTTTTATACCAATGGGGATTTATGAACTTTCTGTTCACTAATCCCCATTGGCATGTCTTAGTATTGGCAATGGGGATTAGTGAACAAAAAGTTCACAAAGATTTTCAATGGGGATTAGCAGCTGAGAACTGTGCCATGACGCTAATAAATGAAGTGTTCCTCAGATCTGGGGTGCCTCGAAGATTAGATTAGATTAGAACTCTTTATTGTAGGTACACACCAGAAACAAAATACATGAAAAGGCTTACACATCTAAGCTATTGCCGGCCGTATACAATTGAAGAATTACTAGCGATACATTATCAACCCTTGTATGTCCCCACTGCTGGGGCACGGGTCTCTTGGCCTAACCTTCCTGCTTCGCAGGAAGGTTAGGCCATACTCCACCACGGGGGCCAAGTCCAGGTTGGTGGAGGATTGTAAGACAGTGGCGGGTCTTACTGTCAGAAGTTATCAAGCCGCCCATAAGGCCTCTGACATGGCTTAACGACTGCCATTATATGACAGCCGGCACCAACGGCTTAACGTGCCTTGCGAAGCACGGAAGCGCTCGGAAAAATGCCACTAGCGGTAGTCACGGGACGCTCACCCATCCCGTACCTGACCGCGCCTGTTGTTGCTTAACCAAGTGATTGATTCCAATCACTCGGTTCGCCTAGGCTACGAGCGCTTCGCTAGGCCACGAGCGCTTCGTGGTACCCAATTTGTTAGTGCTGTAATGCAACAGGTAATGTACTTACTGCCTGAAGATCAAACACTCTTTTACACCTTTCTATCACCCGGAGGCGAATCCTGTAGAACGGCGAAATAGGGACTTGAAGACGCAACTGGCTATACTGATCGGAAGTAACCCCCACGACACTTGGCCGAATACCTACCGAGCATTCGCTTTGCAATGAATTTCGCTATATGTGCTTCACTCCTGCTTATTTGACATACGGTCGAGAACTGAGAAGCCCCCAAGACATTGAGAACGATTTTAGACAAATTGTTAGTTCCGAGAACTTGATACCAGAAATTACCCCGAAACAAGTAATTCTATCCGAAACTCTATAAAAGGCTCGAGAAGTGCAAGGAGGAAAAGAAGAAAACCGAAAACTTTTAGTAGATCGACGCCGTTGTTCACAACCTGCTTACGAAAAGGGAGATCTTGTGCTAATAGCCACCCATCCTGTAAGCAAAGCCACCCACGGGGTGAGTGCTAAGTTTGCTCCCAGAAGAGATGAACCCTAGGCGATATTAAGACAATATGGGCCAGCCTCCTTTGAAGTAGCCTCAACTGACAATCCCGAAATTCCAATTGGGATATACCACACCTCTGCTCTAGTTCACTACTAGGAGATCAGGCCACCCTACCAGTTCAGCTGTTGAGAGTAAGGGGAAGACCCTGTAAGACTGCCGTAAACGATGCCGCTCCGAATCCTGCAAGACGAGGTCGTGGTCGCCCAAAGAAAGGCGGCGCAACATTTCAACGAACTGGCGGCCGAACTTGAAGGCACGGAAAGTGTAGAATTCATATGACTGAGGAGACACAATATCCCCAACCGGAAGATTAGATTCGACAGCATCTGACAGTATGAGAGAGGCTCACTGGATGCATTTTTTCTGACGAAAAGACATTGAACCGATAACAAAATGGCCCATTGTTAAAAACAGATTGGCATGTAACAGACAAGAGAAAGGAGGAATATATCTCGTTTTATATATTAGTATTTTTTATGCTTTCTTTATAATCATTTTAATTTGAGGAGTTTCATGAGATACAGATATTTTTTTGACACAAAAAATATCTGTAATAGTTGAATGATTTTTTCTATGGTGATGATAGTGAGCCTGACGAGTTCCTTAATACCCTCGGTCCTGCCTTAGAAAATAAATTTTCAAATGGACTGAGGAAGTTAATATGTCAATCAATCACCCCATACTCTTCCACTGTCAGACTTAGGCCAAAGGCACACCGCTTTCTTCAGTCATGGACCAACTTCAGTCAGCCACAGGCAGCAAATTGTTGGTCCAGTGCATCAGATTGTTGATCTAGTAAGAGGCCTATGCTGCGTTTTTCAGTTTGTGGTCATCCCCAAAACCATTGGTTCTTTCGGCCAATGGGACCAATTTATTGAATCACAGGTTAATATGTAACTATTGCTATAATGATTGCTCTACTCCCACATATACTCTGCACAGGGTATACCATCCATTTATCAAAGAGAAGATATTTTGATATGTGCAATAAATAAAAAAAATACCTTAAGAAGTCTAAGTCATGCTCCACACAAGCCAAGTTCTTCTTTGCTGTTGCCATATTAGATGTAAGTAGCTTTTCAGCATCATCCAGAGAGTATTCTAACATTACATTAGCTCCCAGCCACAAATACACAGTTTCTGTGGGAGGTAAGTTGGCCTGAAAATTTGAAGCATATCATATAATTTACTTTGTAACTGTACAATAACAACTTAAAAATATTCTATTTACCTTAACGAAAACTTGATCACTAAGCAAAAACTGGGTCTCAGTCTCTTCCTTTTGAGTCTTCAGACGCTCTATCATCTCCAGTGATCGAGCCAGGTCTGGTATTTGCTGTCGGAGGCGTCTCCTTTTCGCAGCCAAGGTATACTCCATAAACTTGTATTTGCCATGTTGTTCATCGAGTTTTCTTAACACTTTGTCCACCCCACCAGAGTTGTCAGGCAAATTCATAAACTCATCAACATTATCCTTTTAAAAAGTAAAGAAATACTCTTGAAATATAATATTACAGCGCCGGTACATAAATATATATTGAAAAATCGTGGTAATACTGCAGAAATGTAAACAGGTGTGCATCCAATACATAACCTTTAAATTACGGTAGGAAAAGGAGTTATTAATAAATTATACGCGGGTAGGTACGTTTAATGGGAGAGATACGTAATTATAACATTGTTTTGTTTCCCTGAAAATTGGAACCATATTTGCGATGAAATTACTTACAACAAAAACCGCTTCAGGTATTCCTGAAAAGGATTTTTCATCTTTAAGTTTCTCAATGTTATCTCCTTCCATTTTTAACGAATCCAGTTTTTAATCAGCCAATATTTATTTATTATTTTAGGATCTAATAGATAGAAGTAGTAGAATATCGCAAATAAATTCAATTCAATTCTGTTTTATGGACTCAGTGCACTGATTGTCCAGTACAATTTCGCCAATATCACGTGTTAGACAAGACTATAGCCAATCACAAGCGAACAAGGCTCGGTCAGAATTTTGAGTCAATAAGAACTGTTTGTCTTTTTTTTTTTTAATTTCCCTTATTATTTTTGTAAAATTTTGAAAAAACTAAAGTTTGATATTATTGTCTGAAAGAAATTTACCTATAATATAAACAAGAGGTGTATTTGCCTGGGAGAGGATAAGCTTAAGATTAGTAGGTCGGATAATGTTATCAGGCAGGACATCCATAAGAGAAAACCGGAGATTGGGGCAACTGAAAAGCAGGTGTTCTGCGGAGCCGTCGTCCAAACCACACTCACAAAGGGAGTTGTCTCTCACTCGGATCTTAGCCAGGTGGACCGGTGTGCAGGCATGCCCTAAGCGTAAACGACAAATGGTTGAGGTCACTCGTTTGTCCAAATCACGAAACCTAAAAAACCATGGCTTCAACGGGATGACAGGCTGAATTTCGGCAAAATGTTTGCCTTTAATGGTTTGAGAGAACTTCCAGTCATTATCCCAGGATTTCTTCATCCGTGAGCCGGCCAAGGGGGCCAAGTCATGTGCAGCTAATTCATAATGAGGGGTGTCCCCAATTTGAGTGGCAATTTTAGCATGGGTATCGGCGGTTTCATTGCCAACAATACCACAGTGTCCTGGAATCCAAGCAATGGTAATATTTATATTTGAATTTGCCAAAGCTTCTCTAATTTGAAGTATTACAGGGAATTTCTGTTTACTTTTGAAGGGGTTTGGTATCCCCTATTCTTTCCTTGTAAGAGCTAACTCTAAAGCAAAGCTGTATTATCTGGCCCTAGTGAATCGTATTTACGACCTCGGTTCCATTCCCGAATCCTGGAAAACCCAAGTGATTCTACCAATACTAAAGCCGGGTAAAAGTCCGATAGACCCTACGGCTCGTAGACCAATCGCGCTGTCCTCAACTCTGTCTAAAGTACTAGAGCATATGGTTAAAAACCGCCTAGAATGGTATCTAGAGAATAAAAAGATCCTCTCTGAAAGCCAGTTCGGCTTTAGGAAGGGTATGAGCACGCTTGATAGTCTTAGCATCCTCACAACAGATATCCAAATTGCCTTTAAACGTCAACAATATCTAGTTGCAGTCTTTTTAGATATAACATCGGCTTACGACAACGTCCAGCTCCCACAATTGAAACAAAAGTTACTCCACTACAATATTCCAAACAAAATTATTCGATACTTATGTAATTTATTAATGGAACGATCAGTTATTGTCAGGCACCCCGGCTCCAAAGCTCCTGCTCGGCGTATATGGAAGGGCCTTCCGCAAGGATCTGTCCTAAGTCCTCTTCTTTTCAATTTTTATACATGTGATCTGGAAAGAACAGTAAACTGCTTTTGCAACGTCTTACAGTATGCTGACGACTTAACTTTATATTTGGCTGTGAATAACATTGCAGAAGCCACATCACGACTGAATTTGGCACTGTCGTATTTAGGTCTATGGCTGTCTAACCATGGATTTTCACTTTCTGTTGCGAAAAGCTGTGCTGTTGTGTTTACCAGAAGGTATAGGATCCCTAATCTAAATATCCAAATCGAAGGACAATCCATTCCAGTAGAAAAAAAAGTAAAATTCTTAGGGGTCGTCCTAGATTCGAGGCTGAACGGTCAGGCACATTGCAATTACATCAGCCAAAAATGTGAACAAAACATCAATATCCTGCGCGCTCTTTCGGGTGTATGGTGGGGTTCCCACCCATACTGCCAAAAACTCCTTTATAATGCTATCATAAGAAGCCACCTCGACTATGGTAGTTTTGTTTTGGAGCCGTGCTCCAAGGCGGCTGCGGATACAATAAATCGCTCCCAATACAAAGGCCTCCGAACAGTGATTGGGGCGATGAAGTCGACTCCGACAAATGCTCTCCAAGTGGAGTGCTCAGACCCTCCCCTACACATACGAAGACAATACCTTTGTGACAAATTCTTACTCAAAATTTCCCAAAATTCGAGCCATCCTTTATGGAGTAAGCTTCAGGTACTATCAGACTTATCCGTTCCTAATAGCAGCTTGAAAGGTTCCTGCCTTCTAAAAAGTTTCAAAATGATTACCCAAATCCCCTATACAATCCAAAAATTTAACAAATGCCCCCTCTTTGATACGAGTTACAATGCCCTCCAATTCTCCCCCCCTGTAGTTACTAGTTTTGGCATTGATAAGAATTCCATATTTGCGGAGAGACAATACAGAAGTATTATGGAAAGAGACTGGAAAGATTGGCTTCCTATATTTACAGATGCTTCCAAACTCTCAGAGGAAGGTGACGTGGGAGCGGCGGTATGGGTTCCCAGAACTAAGATAGTTCTCAGTTTCAGACTGCCCCCATTATCCTCAGTCTTCACGGGAGAAGCTATTGCAATCCTTGAAGCAATTCACTACGCTGAAAATCATAATGTTGAGAGATGCATCATCCTCACGGACTCTCTTAGTACCCTTTATGCGTTACAAGCAAATAAATTCTTAGAGAGTAAAAAAATTGGTCATTCATTAATTCACAGACTAAACAAAGATTGTCAGGGTTGTCAGGTTTTGTTCTGTGCGGCGTGAATGTTCATATACTAATCTGTGAGTGTATGGTAGACATGCGCAAAACTATACCGAGAATAGCACATGGCATGGCATTTTGTACCGCGCCATGGCATTATAGCAGTACCTACGCAGTACTTACGCGGAACATGGCCTTCCTGTGATGTCGCATTAGGACTCACGAGGTCCACGTTTAGAGTCATTGTCATTATGCCTATATGACGGAGCCCGTCTATATTATCCATTATACTGTGAACGTTGACGAGAAAAATAAAAGGCAGAAGTTCACGAAATGGTTGTTATATTTGATAAACCTGTGGCGAGCACATGTCAACTCTGCGCGCGCACTACAAACTCCAACATTCCTGCATCGCGCAATCAAAGTGTTTCAATGACATAGCATAAATATAACGTCCGACTTACAATAGTTGGACCGGCCGTCCCCAGGCATACGATCTGCCTGGCGGGAAATTTCCCTTTATAGTGGAGGAGCACGATCACCCGCTCTTCCCTATAGTGGTGACCCCTGACAGAACATTGTCAACCTTACTTCGCTCTCGCAGCACCCCACATACAGTCTCAAAGCAAGGCCAGCATTCTTCCTTCTCACTTCATCATTTCCACTACAGTCAACGCACCGACTACTGGGACTGATGGTGATCTTCATCCAATCCCTTCGGCACGGCAGCCACACAGCAACAGCACACGTTGCCAGTGGTACAACAGCCTTCACCGGTTCCTACCACATGCGCGGGCTCCATGGTACTGTCGCCGGTGAAGTCTGTTAGCCGCCGAACACCCTCAACCGCTAGTCGACTCACTGACTCAGCGTCTCCTGGCACTTACAGGCTTTAGAGCACAGACTTCGATTCCTATCAGACCTAGCTATGCGTAGCTACGGTCTTGAAGGGGAGTGATGTGGCGAGCACATGTCAACTCTGCGCGCGCACTACAAACTCCAACATTCCTGCATCGCGCAATCAAAGTGTTTCAATGACATAGCATAAATATAACGTCCGACTTACAATAGTTGGACCGGCCGTCCCCAGGCATACGATCTGCCTGGCGGGAAATTTCCCTTTATAGTGGAGGAGCACGATCACCCGCTCTTACCTATAAACCGTAATATTAGGTTATAATATAACACTTCAATGGAATCGCACACAGCACACTTCAATAAGGAATCACAGCACACTCAAGATACGTCTTTTCACGTCAGCTGCTATGCTTATAATGAACAGCCTAGCGCAAGTAGGAACTTTGAAATTTTTGTTCGCATTTAGCCCCGTTTTAATGGCGGACATATTTTTGTCTCACTCTTTAATACTACTTACTCTTTCTTTGCTGTCAATGTCAAACTGAAAACATAACAAATATGGCGGAACGCGGCACATATTAGAACGTTTTCTAGTTAAAATTTTTGGTTTTTAAGTTTGTTCAATATCTAGCTGTGTGTATCTTGTTGTACAGTGTTTAGTGATTTTCTTTTAATAATGGCATTGATCGGATGGTGTCGAACTTGTGCCATTTGTAAAATAAGATGCAGCCGGTCAAAGGGTACCAAAAGAAAGTTTATGGGTAAATTTCCTAGGGATGAAGACCGGTAAGTATTTCTGGCTACAGTTTTTGTCATCTTGCACAAAAGCAAGATCATAAATTATGTTAAATAACGTAATTAATATACTATGAGAAAAATACTAAGATGTTTCAATGTCATAGTGATGTGCCATACACATATTCAATATCGATAAAAAATATCTGATAAGTACCTTGGTCAGAATTACTACTCAGTGTATGACGGGTGAATTGCTGTAAGCCATAACAATGTTTCAACGATGCACTATTAGTGGCTGCATTGAATGTTGTTTTTTTTTTAGATGCAGACAATGGGTGAAAATTGTGGAAGATCTTATATCGTATATCCCCATCGAAAAACTCCACCAACATAAATATGTTTGTAGAGATCATTTCCGGCCGAAAGATTTTTACAACTATTTTAAAAGGAAGCCGATTAAAGAAATGGTGAGTTGTGTTATAAACTTATAATGTAACACTTACTACATTTCATGAATAATTATGTAATAAAACACAAAATACGCCTTGCTTTACGTCGAACATTTGAATATATTTTGCTCCGTCATTTAGAACGCAATATTATTATTACGTCTTAATACGTAAATGACATTGATAAACATTTTTTTACAGGGCTGTATCTTCCTACTTATAAATGCGCCTCCTCTTCCTGATTACTTACTAGCTGAGTTTCCTTACCACGTAGCCACGTCGCATCACTTGAAACTGGTTAGTGATTGGAATTACTAAAATATTTTTTTACTAATTTTTAACTTAATATATTTTTTTATAAAAATGTATTTGATAGTTACATAGTCAATTATGCAGTTATGTGGTAAACAGGAACAAACTATTTTTTTTTTCGGACTATTCTTGCAATTGTTTATTTTCAGATTCAGCTATACAAAAACCTATTAGTTGTCGAGCTTCACAAAACAACTCTGGTACGTAGACTTTTCATGTATCGCTGAAGTTTTTTGTAACTAGAGTTTGTTTACTTTGATAAATTACAAAGTGTTATCATTTTCAGCACCTTGTACAGCAGCCAAAATATCAGCTGTTGCTATTGGTCCAGTAGGGTTTGACCACAATTATTGTGGCCTGGAATCTCAGCATATTTATCGGAACTATCCCGGTAAGTAGCATAGTTTACCAACAAATTAATAATCAATAACGACTCAACTTAACTTTTTTTGACGATTTCAGCACCTGAATCCAAACCACCGATTGATGAAGTTCGCTCAGATTGGACACCTCTAAGGAAAAACCAAATAGCTGCTGAAATAAATTCAATAGACCTTGACCACAATTATTGTGATTTGATAATCAATAATAAAATACTAATTTCATTTGTCGTTTTATTGAAAACATTGATTTTTATTAATTTTATTAGGCTAACTGCGGAGCCCCTGGATGAAAATTTATCGATATCGATAAATGTAGTACCAATGTAAGTGGACGTCCCTAATGCACAGACAAGTTGTTATGTTGGTAGCACTTTTGACATTGCATTTTTGCTCTATTGGTTGGTATTGCTAACGGGGCTAAACTCATTACAAAAGCGTATAGGGAGGTCCCGTCTCTTATTTATATGCTCTGTGATAATGAATGATTCAAAAATCTCGACTCGACCACAGAGTATATAAACACTACGTTTTAAGAGACGGGACCTCCCTATATGCTCTAGTATTGAGTTTAGCCCCGTTAGCAATACCAACTAATAGAGCAAAAATGCAATGTCAAAAGTAAGTGCTACCAACATAACTTGTCTGTGCATTAGGGACGTCCACTTACATTACTATATTTATCGATATCGATAAATTTTCATCCAGGAGCTCCGCAGTTAGCCTAATAAAATTAATAAAAATCAATGTTTTCAATAAAACGACAAATGAAATTAGTATTTTATCATTATCAAATCACAATAATTGTGGTCAAGGTCTATTGAATTTATTTCAGCAGCTATTTGGTTTTTCTTTAGAGGTGTCCAATCTGAGCGAACTTCATCAATCGGTGGTTTGGATTCAGGTGCTGAAATCGTCAAAAAAAGTTAAGTTGAGTCGTTATTGATTATTAATTTGTTGGTAAACTATGCTACTTGCCGGGATAGTTCTGATAAATATGCTGAGATTCCAGGCCACAATAATTGTGGTCAAACCCTACTGGACCAATAGCAACAGCTGATATTTTGGCTGCTGTACAAGGTGCTGAAAATGATAACACTTTGTAATTTATCAAAGTAAACAAACACTAGTTACAAAAAACTTAAGCGATACATGAAAAGTCTACGTACCAGAGTTGTTTTGTGAAGCTCGAGAACTAATAGGTTTTTGTATGGCTGAATCTGAAAATAAACAACTGCAAGAATAGTCCGAAAAAAAAAAATTGTTCCTGTTTACCACATAACTGCATAATTGACTATGTAACTATCAAATACATTTTTATATAAAAAAAAATTAAGTTAAAATTAGTAAAAAAATATTTCAGTAATTCCAATCATTAACCAGTTTCAAGTGATGCGACGTGGCTACATGGTAAGGAAACTCAGCTAGTAAGTAATCAGGAAGAGGAGGCGCATTTATAAGTAGAGAAGGTACAGCCCTGTAAAAAAAAATTTTATCCAAAATATGTCATTTATGTATTAAGACGTAATAATAATATTGCGTTCTAAATGACGGGGCAAAATACATTTAAATGTTCGACGTAAAGCAAGGCGTATTTTGTGTTTTATTACATAATTATTCATGAAATGTAGTGAGTGTTACATTATAACACAACTTACCATTTCTTTAATCGGCTTCCTTTTAAAATCGTTGTTAAAATCTTTCGGCCGGAAATGATCTCTACAAACATATTTATATTGGTGGAGTTTTTCCATGGGGATATACGCAAGATCTTTCACAATTTTCACCCATTGTCTGCATCTAAAAAAAAAAAACCACATTCAATGCAGCCACTAATAGTGCATCGTTGAAACATTGCTATGGCTTACAGCAATTCACCCGTCGTACACTGAGTAGTAATTCTGACCAAGGTACTTATCAGATATTTCTTTATCGATATTGAATATCTGTATGGCACATCACTATGACATTGAAACATCTTAATATTTTTCTCATAGTACCTATATTAATTACGTTATTTAACATAATTTATGATCTTGCTCTTGTGCAAGATGACAAAATTTGTAGCCAGAAATACTTACCGGTCTTCATCATTAGGAAATTTACCCATAAACTTTCTTTTGGTACCCTTTGACCGGCTGCATCTTATTTTACAAATAGCACAAGTTCGACACCATCCGATCAGTGCCATTATTAAAAGAAAATCACTAAACACTGTACAACAAGATACACACAGCTAGATATTGAAAAAACTTAAAACACAAAAATTTTTAACTAGAAAACTTTCTAATATGTGACGCGATCCGCCATGACATTTGTTGAGTTTTCAGTTTGACAGCAAAGAAAGAGTAAGTAGTATTAAAGAGTGAGACAAATATATGTCCGCCATTAAAACGGGGCTAAATGCGAACAAATAATTCAAAGTTCCTACTTGCGCTAGGCTGGACTCGACCTTCGATGTCGCCTGCCCCACTCTCTAACTTAACCCAGTGTTGCCATGATAAGGATGTTACCAGTTAAAAATTCTAGAAATTTATATATCTATTCGGCGACATCGAATATCGATTACAAAGATTTATCGAATAAAAAAAACCAAAATTCGTAGATAAAATCCTCAATAAATAACATAAGCTTACATATTCGTCCATCCTGATTTAAAATCACGACCTCGTGACTTAATCCCTCTGAAAAAAAAAACAATTATCATCCTTCCATATTTATTATCCTATATTGGAACCAACTCATCTTTCCGATAACAATAACTTATGTAAATTCATCCTTCCATGTTCTTATTCTAATCATCCTTACAATATTATGAAATTTTCCAAATCAACCTTCCTGTTCTTATTCTAATCATCCTTACAATACATTATGAAATTCTCCAAATCAACCTTCCTGTTGTTTACATATAATAGTATATTATAATCATTTTTTTGTACATATCAAATTAGGTATTACATACCTTTTTACTTTTATTACTTATTAATATATATTCTCTTTTTTTTCACAGTAATTTAGCAAACAAATCAACCCTTCGGTTTTAATTAATCCATTGATATTTGTATATAATTATTAAGTACATACATATTTTTAAACTTTCAATACTCACATGTGTATGTATTTAATATTTATCTTAATTAGTCTCCATCTGCAGAGTTTGGTACCTCATTGTTTATATCTATAATTTCTTCCTCACTCAAACTATAGTGACTGTCACCTAAATCATCTACTCTTTTATCACCAACCATGTTAGGCTCACTGATGTCATCACCCGGTCCCTCCACATCATCAACGCTTTCCAATCAACTCGCGGATCGCGGATTATAGGATAATAAGCGTAAAGGCCGAGAAGACCCTTCATCAGACATTTCCAACTAAACACAGTCTTTAGTAACAAAATAACAAAATTTAAAGCAGATGAACTGCGATCCGCCGGTTGACAGCGTAAACGGCTTCACAGATTAATGCGGATGTGTCAACTTTACTATTCTGTTCCTGTCACAGATCAGATCTGTCTTAGATCCGCGCACTGTGTTCCGTTTACACGCACGAGCGTTCCGCAAGAGCTTCAACTCTTCCATCTGCTAACACCCGCGCACCAATGCGCCGTCACGGCCGGACTGACTGTCGCGCGTCCTCGCGTGACTCATTTAGAACAACGAAACATATTTTAGCTTCCGCTCGTCCATATCTGACACACAAACAATACACATTATTCGGAGCCCAGACCTGACACCGAGATCCCTTCGGCCACCTTTAGACCACAGAAATGGACCGGACTTCAGTGTCCCTTCGACCATTCTCACAACACGTGCATGGACCGGACTTCAGCGTCCCTTCGACCATCCTCACAACACACAGTAATAGCATCTTTAGAAGAGTAGGACAAAATTTCCTGAAGTCGATATTAACTTCAAAATCAGATGTAACAGAAAGGGTATCTGATCCCGCAGTAAGAGTCTCAGAACCGATGTAAGGGTGTCTGAGTCAGCAGTAAGAGTGTCAGAAGCAGCGCGGCCTTTGAGAGCTTGTGATAAGCGTAGCAGTAAATCAATCCCGCAAAGCTTCTTGCTCTCAACAATCATTTGCGTGATGTTGCACCAGCCTTCGATGTCTGCTTCACTGTCGTCTGGATCATACGGAAGAAGTTGGATTGACCCCTGGCTCTCTGATGATCTTGAATGATCTTGAGGAGATGGAACCGATTTCGTAGAAAACAGTTTCGACAACATTGCTTCCATAGTGCTTAGCAAGTTCTTGGCAGCGTCTTCGTTGGGTTGTCCAGTCTCTTTCGGCGCGTGGTCCTCTCATCCCACTTCTGATAAAGGCCGAGAAGACCCTTCATCAGACATTTCCAACTAAACACAGTCTTTAGTAACAAAATAACAAAATTTAAAGCAGATGAACTGCGATCCGCCGGTTGACAGCGTAAACGGCTTCACAGATTAATGCGGATGTGTCAACTTTACTATTTTTTTTTTTTTTTAATATTTTTATTTTACAGGACCATGTACGAAACTTAAGTCCTAACTTATACTATTTTACATTTATGAAACTAATCTAGGATTAACCTAAACTAAAATTGAAGAGTAAACTAATTTGGATTAAATATTCTTTGCGGATGAAGAAATGAATTCAAATATAGGTACATATATTTCTGCGTGAGACAAAAGTTTTTGAACGTTATAACCTAAAAATCGTTGACGTGAGATATTCAAAATTTTACAACACTTTCCTAAAAATATTTCACGCTGAGGTTTAAATTCATGGCATTCAAAAAATATATGTTGTAAACTACCTTCCACGTTAGAATTACAGTACGTGCAGGATGCGCCATTTATTAACTTAAGTCTGCTGAGATGAGCCGGAAATTTACAGTGACCGATTCTAAGACGACATAAAGTTGTAATAAAATTCCTTCCTAGGAATTGTTGAGACTTCTCAAACCAAGCTTTAGTTGAAGGTATTGGAGCTATTTCTGCTAACCATTTCCCCTTCAATTCTCTAGACGTGTTTAAATAAATTATCCACCTTTTTATCATATTTACTTTAAGGTTATAAACTAAATCTGTCGGAGGTACCAAGTATTCTGAGACATACAAGGAGTTGCTAGAACGAGCCAATTTGTCAACTAATTCATTGCCGAATACACCTGAATGGCCAGGGACCCAGCACATCTCAACAGTTACATTGTTGTCTAATAAGGTATGTAACAAATGTTTAACATAAAGAACTAGATAATTAGCTTTTGCAAGTATAGCTCTAGAGGATATAGCTTGCAATGAACTCAAGGAGTCACTCAACACAATAAATTTATATTTATAAAATTCCGGAATGTTAAATATGTACAAAAGTGAGTATAATATAGCCATCACTTCTGCAGAAAATATTGAAAAAAAATAATTGCAAGTAAAAGCTCTGCCTATGTTGTGAGTTTTATCGTAAAATGCAAATCCTGTTTTTTGGGGGGTTTTAGACCCATCAGTATAGATTTGAATAAAATCTGTTTTTTGACTCAAATATTCTAAGAACTCAAATTTTGAATCAAACTTTGTCAAATTCACACATGAATTTGATATAATACTTTGAAAACTATATTTGAAACAGGGTAATTTGTGTGACCAGAAGACTACATCTTGAAATTCAAAATTTAGATGCAATATAGATTGCTGCAAGGTAGTGCTTACACTTAAGGGTATAGTATTAAAATTAGGGATGTAAGCATTTTCTATAAATTTGGATACAACATTATTGTCTACAGATACCAACTTGAGGGCATACTTTTCAATTAAAAAAGATCTATGAATAAATAGGGGGACAATTCCAGCTTCAACCTCAAGGGAGTTTATTGGCGAAGACATCATACCACCAGTTATGATACGGAGAGCTTTGTTCTGTATGATATCTAGTTTACGTAATAAAATACTATTTGCCTCATTGTAAAACATACAGCCATAATCCATATGGCTCCTCACAATAGCAATATATAATGTCTTAAGAATTTTAGGATCTGAGCCCCACTTTAGGCCAGCTAATGACTTCATGATATTCAGTCCTAATTCTGCCTTTCTGCATATATGTTCTATATGGCATTTCCAAGAAAGGTCACTATCCAAGTATATCCCTAAATATTTAAAATTTAGTGTGTGTGGTATAGCTTTTTGATCATAGGTAACTTTGGGACTTACTTGATGTCTTTTATTCTTTGAGAATAACATACAGGCACTTTTAGTGGTGTTAACTTCTATTTTAATTTTTGTATTGAGAATATGATAAAGATGAAAAAGGCAATCATTAATGACCAACTCCCCATTAGGCAGTGAATCACACTGTGTATAAATAACTAAATCATCTGCATATAGTAGGTATTTTACTGAATCAGGGATCTCTTTCATTAATTCAATTAATCCAATTATAAATATAAGGGGAGACACTACAGAGCCCTGTGGAGTGCCTCTGTAAGTAGTTTTAGGACCAAACATTTTATTTTTTACTTTTAGAAAAACTTTTCTATTATTTAAAAACTTAAATAACCACTCTGATATGGAACCTGGAAATCCTAAGTTAAATAAGCTGTTTATTAAATGAACATGGTCTATGTTATCAAAAGCACCCTTAAAATCAAGAAAAACAGCTAATGTGAATTTGTTACATTTAAAACTTTGTTTAATATCCCCTACCAGACATGCTAAGTTATCAATAGTGCTTTTTCCTTTACGAAAACCATACTGGCTCTGCGGAATAAGGTTCTAATTTTCAATTGACCACTCCAAGCGATTCTTCAGCATTCTCTCAAACGTTTTACTAAAACAAGAAGTGAGTGAAATAGGTCTATAACTATTTAAGCTGTTAGTGTCACAGTTAGGTTTAACTAGAGGTACTACAAATTGTATTTTCCAAGTGTCCGGAATAATGTTATCTGACCACAATTGATTATAAATCATAAGTAAAATGTGTTTAGCATCAAGTGACAAACTTTTGATTAACTCATTGGGAAAGAGATCAGGGCCAGGAGCAGACTTTATTCTGCTTCCATCAATTGCAGCTTGCAATTCGTCCATAGTAAATAAATTTCGTAACCATTGTAAAGAAAAGGAGCCTTCAGCAGAAAATTGTTGCACAAAATTATTAGTTAAGTTACTATTCTGACCTGGTGCAATTTTGTCTAAAAAAGAGAGAGCATTAGTTGGTTCAGACAAAAAATGCGACCCAGAGTGAGAAGAATTCAACCGTGATAACTTAAACCTACGAATGTGATCCCATATTAATTTACTTGGAGTGCACCGATTGAAATCCGAACATAGATTCCTCCAACTCAGTTGTTTCTGTTCCAATAGTATAGCTTTCTTACGAGCGTCAAGTTTCTTATATAATAAATAGTTATCAATAGAAGGATAAGATTTGTATGAAATAAAAGCTAAATAGGCCTGATCAACAGCTTCCTTACATTTGTCATTCCACCAGACTACAGACCTAACTTTTTTTGTTTTAGTTTTTTTTTTTTGTAGTTTTGGGAAAAGAGTTAAGAATGTCATCCAGAATTCCCATAAAGTTATTGTAATCACATACCGGGTTGCCGGATGGTCTAAAATCACAAAAGTGGTCAATACAAAGTTCAGAAAATTGATTCCAATTAATTTTTTTCAGATTAACATCAGAAGAGATTGGTTTGGGAATGTCAGATTTAGAAGACTGACTGACAGGAGCATCAAGTAAAGTCGGGGAGTCAAAATATAAACTTACAACAATGGGAAAGTGATTACTGCTGAAAGGATCATCTATAACAGAAAAAGAGCTACTAGAACTCAGCCATGTTGATGCAAAAACTAAGTCCAACACATTACCAGTGCAGCCAAAGGGAGCTAATGTTGTAAGATTGTGATCATTAATACACACAGAATTATGATTTTCCATAAAAGACTGAATTTCGGTACCTCTTTTATCGTTTTGCCTTGAGCCCCATGCAAAATTGTGCGCATTAAAGTCTCCTATGATCAAATAGTTATTAGATGTTACTTTAGAAAAGGCATCTGAGAGTAGATTAATTCTAAAGTTACCATTTGGAGGTGGTGGACAATAACAACATAGAATATCTATAAAATTATTATAATATTGTATAGTAAATAGTATATTTTGGAAATTGTAATCTTGAGAAGTGTTTTTAATAGTAAATTTATAAGTCTGTTTTATAGCTACAGCTACCCCACCATGAGGTCTGTCTGAATCTTGCCTAACAACATTGTACCCCTTAATTTTAAATTTGTTTGTACTATTCACCCAAGTCTCATTGAATAAAATAATATCTATGTCACCAATAGTATTAATATAATTTTGAAAATGGTCTAACTTTGGGAGTATACTTCTTGCATTCCAATGAATTATTTTTAATGTACTTATAGCTGTGTTATCCATTATTTATTTAAAGAAAAATTTGTAATGAGCAACTCCTTGATTACATTGGTAGTGATACTAGTGCCCTCAGTTTTCTTTGCTAATATATCTACTACTGTTTTTGTTATCATGCCTAACATTTTTTCAGAATTCAGTACATCGACGAATATGGATCTATTGTTTACACTGTCTCTTTTGGGTGCCAATAAAGGCGGAAATTGAGCAATAGTTTTTGCTGCTGCAGCATAGTTGCCCTTGGCAGAAATTCTGTTCTTAATGTCATTGACCTTGTTTGATTTAACTGGGCATACCATTGAAACAGCAACATGTGCACCCTTACAATTAGCACATTTCATATTGTCTTTGTTAGTGCAATCTTTATAAAAATGGTTTTCGGAGCAAATGCTGCAAATTTGTTTACTTTTGCAGGAATTGCTGCCGTGGCCAAATTTATAACATGTGAAACATTGTCTCAGTGGTCGAATATATTCGGTTACATCAAACCACAAGCGATCACAGGTTACATGGTCTGGGAGATGAGAACTTAAGAATGTTACCAAAACCGTCCTTAATGGAGTGAAACTGCCATCCAACTGCGGCTTGGAGAACCTCTTTACGCCTATTACCTCTGCAGTCGATGTCATGTCTTGTAAGAGCTCCTCCTCTGTGAGCTCCACCGGAACTCGAACAATGCCCTGGCGCTCAATAGTGTCAAAAGGAACTTTTGCTGCCCATCCGTTTCTGGCCTGCAAGTCCTTGTCCAAAATAAACGTGTTTGCTTGGTTCTTCGTATTAAAAATTACTTTGACAAAGTTTTGCCCAATGGGTTTGATATACTTTATTCCCGTCATAGTTTGGAGACCTTTGTTCACGCAAACAATGCTGATTTTTGACTTGTCCGAATTTGATACCAGTACCGGGTATTCAGGTAAGTTGTCGTCGTTATATATTGGATGATAATCCTTAAACAGGCCTCTATTTGTTCGCACAAACTTAGCATTCAGCTTGCTGCATGGTTCCTCACCGGTGTCATTAGTGTCCATTTTTCGCTTGGGGGGTTGTTTGCCCCCACTTTTCTCACCCATCGTAAAAAGCGTAGGGAGGGCCCTTTAAGTAAAAAAGGCTGGATATTCAAAGGCAATCAATTTCAAAAATTAAATTTTAAAAAACCCGCCCTCTTATTTTCCCTCAACTTTACTATTCTGTTCCTGTCACAGATCAGATCTGTCTTAGATCCGCGCACTGTGTTCCGTTTACACGCACGAGCGTTCCGCAAGAGCTTCAACTCTTCCATCTGCTAACACCCGCGCACCAATGCGCCGTCAAGCGAAACTGTCGTGCTATATAAATCGCAGTACTTACACATGTCTAGTGTGTATATGGTATTGGTATCTCTATTTAATCTGTGTTTTTATTTTGTGTATTATATGGAAAAAAAAATTTTGGCGGGCTTTTGAAGAGGATAGGCGCGTTTTTTGAAAATTTTTCAAAAATATTTCTGAAAATTGTTAAAACTCGATAAACTTACGCTAAAAGTATTTAAAACATCGTCGTTAGGTTCGGCGAGATGAAAGATCGCCCGGGGGCAAAGCCCCCTGGGCTTTCCGAGGATGAACCTCCTCCCAAATTAAAGAGGGGGCGAACTGAGGACCATGGACGCGAACATCACGGCGAGCAGCAGCAGGATGATGGATTCAAGCCATATCTGAAACCAGGTTACAGGCGGCTGTACGCGGAAAATTTGGTGAGCGATGAATTCATTGTCTTTGTTGAATCCGAAAATGGCAGAATTGGTAATAAAAACCCTGACCAGCTAAACACGATCTTCAAAAATGACGTCAAGGGCGTGGTGGGCATCAAGCGCATCAATGCTAATAAAATTGGTGTGTGCTTTGGACAAGCTTCCAATGCGAACAACTTCCTGACGAATGACGAACTGCTGAAGAAACAGGGCTTTAGAGCCTATATTCCCGCGAGGTCTGTAGAGACTATTGGGGTCCTTCGCTTCGTTCCAACAAGTATCACGAATGAAGAACTGTTTAAGAAACTTGCAGCAGAATTTGAAATTGTAGGCGTAAGGCGCTTTACCCGCAAGGTCGACGGAGAAATTGTTCCGTACAGTTCAGTGTCTGTGACTTTCTTGTCACAGACACTACCGGAGTATGTATACCTAGATCTGTATAGATTTAAGGTCAATGAGTACAGAGCACCACTTCTGCAGTGCTTTAAGTGCTTCAGATTTAACCATGGAGCGAAGTTCTGTAAAGGACTGCAGAAGTGCTCTATCTGCTCTGGTGAGCACCACTTCACAAAATGCGACAAAGAGGATGAATTGAAATGTATCAACTGCCAAGGGCCTCACTTGGCAATTTCCAGAGACTGTCCAGTTAAAAAAAACAAGTTAGAAGAACATGTTAATAGGACTAACTATGCAAAAATTGCTGCTTCAGCCAAAAAACAAGACAATATTGTCAAAAACTACAACTCGAACTTCCCTCCACTGAAAGCCAAGCCTTCGCCAATGATTGCTAGGGCTCCCACAAAACCCATAGTAACAGAACCTCCACAACTTGTGATCTCAAATTCAAATTTAGTCAAAGAAATAGTCAAGAGCGACTTCATCTTAAATGGTTTGGTAGGAGCTTTGGTAACATTGGCGAATGGTAATTTGCCCAAAATCAATGCTTCCATTGTGCAGGAAGTGTTGATTAAATCACTACAGAATAATGGATAAATCATTTATTACAATAGTACAGTTTAATGTAGAAGGAGTTATTAACAAGAAGCCATTATTAATTTCATTTTTATTAAATAATGATGTAGACGTTTGTCTTTTAAATGAGACTTGGCTTAGGAACAATAGCACTTTTAATATTCCTAATTACAATATAATTCGACAAGACGGGAAAGATGGACGAGGAGGTGTAGCAATTTTAGTTAAATCCAATTTGAAATTCTCTACTGTCTCTGTTCCTTTTTACAATTTTATGCATTCTGCTGCAATAATCTTACAAACCAATGCTGGTAATTTATCAATTCTCTGTAGTTATATACCGCCTCCTAATGATAACCGTAGATTTCAGTGCAGAAGACTCAAACAGATTTTGAATATGTTACCGAAACCAATGCTTTTTTCGGGCGATCTCAACGCCCATCACGTCGCTTTTGGGTGTTTGAGGTCTAACTCTCGCGGTAATGAGATCTATAACACACTCGATGAGTATGATCTATGTATATTAAACACTGGTTTTCCTACCACTGTAGGTAGTCCTTCTAAAATGCCTTCTGCAATTGATATTTCTTCTGTCAGTCCTTCTGTTGCTCCTCTTTGCGAGTGGACAGTTCATGATGATGCGATGGGCAGCTATCATTTTCCAACAGTTATAACAATTCACACCACAATTCATAAATACGATATTGGTAATTCCGCTGATCGATATCTTTATAATAAAGCAGATTGGCAGGCTTATGCATCTGAAACAGAGAGAATATTAGGGCAATTTAATATAGACAGTAGTAACCCAGTCAAAACTTACAATGATTTTTGCGAAGAACTTAATCAGATTAAAGATGTCACTATTCCAAAGCTAAGGAAAACTAATAGCATTGTCATTAAAAAGCCTGTTCCTTGGTGGGACAATGAATGCTCAGATGCTGTTAATAAAAGTAAAGAAGCTCTAAATATGTATAGAAGTAATGGTAATATGTCGAGTTACATTGAATATAAAAAATTAAATGCTTTTAAAAAAAGATTATTAAAAGAAAAGAAGAAATACGGATGGACTAAATTAGTTGAATCTTTTAACAGGTATACACCTATAAGCACTATTTGGAATTACATCAAAAGATTCAAACGTGTAACATTACCCAAAATGCCCAAAAACGACGAATGGATTCCAGCCTTCATTGATAAATATGCTCCACCGTCTCCTCCTGAAAAAAACATAGACATAAACTCATTAAATGAAATCTTTAATAACACAGGGAATAGTAATTGTGCTCATCTTTCAGAACCATTTTCCTTTGCAGAATTCACATTTGCTATCAAATATAGAAAAGATACAACCCCAGGATTAGATGACATTCCTTACAAGCTTATTAGGAACATGCATGTTGATGCCCAAAAATCGTTATTGGAAATGTACAATGTATTGTGGATGACTCAGTCCATTCCTGAAGCTTGGAAAACACAATGCGTTATTCCTATATTGAAACCAGACAAGTCTAGTGATGACTTTAATTCATATAGACCAATTTCTTTATCCTCATGTGTAGGTAAATTGTTTGAGTTTATGCTTAAAACCAGATTAGACCATTACGTAGAGCAGAATAAAATCTTACCAGAGCAGCAATTCGGCTTCAGGAAGGGTCGTAGTGCTACAGAGAGCTTTACTTCACTCATCTCTGACATCAGGAATTCCTTTCACAGCCAATCAGCCACCGTATGTGCATTTCTTGATGTACAGGGAGCTTTTGATAATGTTGATCCATCTGTATTGGCAGGAATTTTATCAGAGATTGGTATGCCAGGACATGTCTGTAAATGGATATTTCATTTTCTTTATGATAGGACTATGTATGTTAAATTTAACAACATACTACACGGACCAGGACAAGTTTTTAAAGGTACTATGCAAGGAGCAACCATATCCCCTTTATTGTACAATATTTATACATCTCAGATAAATAAATATCTGACCCAGACTGGAGTTCAATTCCTGCAGTATGCAGATGATTTGTTAATATACTCTGTACATAAGGATGTAAATATAGCTGTAAATAATTTAAATTTAGCCCTCTCTCAAGTGCATAATTATTATTTTAATAAGCTCAAATTGGTTATAAATCCATTAAAGAGTGGAGCTATGCTTTTCTCCAAAAGGCTTTCTCCTTGTAATAGTTTGGTAGAATACAATAATCTCCCTATACCTTGGTTGAAAGAAAAGAAGTTTCTTGGTATATTGCTGGATCATAGGCTAACATTTGAATCTCACATAAATTATATCATCAAAAACGCCTCCAAAGCCCTTAATATACTTCGGTCTCTGGCAGGAGTACATTGGGGGTCTGACCCAAAAATATTATCTATGTTATATAAGAGCATTATGCGCAGCCATTTCGATTATAGCTCAATTGCTTATATGGGGGCAAGCCTTGCTTTGCTGAAGAAATTAGAAGTTATTCAGAATAAAGCTTTGAGAATTATTACAGGGGCTATGTGCTCTACTCCAATTAATGCAATGCAATGTGAGGCTTGCATTCCCCCTTTACATCTTAGACGTCTACAGCTAGCTGAAAGGTTCTGTTTGAAAATGTTAACTAAAAATAATAGAGTTGTCTTAGATCACATTTTACCAATGCATGCCACTGAATTGGGCAATTCAGTGGCTCCTTATGCAAATTTTAATCAGATATTAAATGGTAACATACCAACCTTATTAAGAATAGTTTTACATTTGAATGATTTAACAAAAAATTTGCATCAGGATAATTTGTGGCCCCTCTATAGGATGGATCTCGATATTCTATTGAAAAATAATTTTGTACATAAACCATGCATTACGAACCAACAAGATTTACTTGCTTTCCTGGAAAATAATCATCTGTATTCCATCTATACTGATGGCTCTAAAACAGTTGATAGGGTAAACTCAGCATTTTTTGACCCTCAGTTAAAGAAAACTAAATGTTTTAAAATTGACACTAGATGTAGCATTTTTACCGCCGAAGCTTATGCTATCCATCAAGCTTTAATTTACGTTCAAAATATTGATACTTGTAATATAATTATATTTACTGACTCACTCAGTGTATTATTAGCTTTAGAAGGTAACTGCCTTCGTTATAATGTAAATTATCTCATCTATAATATAAAGAATTTGTTAAATAGTTTGTTAGTTAGTGGTAAGGTAGTTAAGTTAATGTGGGTACCTGCTCACCGGGGTATCACTGGAAATGAAGTCGTCGATCGAGCTGCAAATCTGGACCCTGACGAGGATCACTCTACAGACCTCAAATTGCCATTTACTGATCTCCATGTTCATCTGAATGAGAATCTGAAAGCAATATGGTGCAACTACTGGAATGAGATCAGTAAAGAGAAAGGAAGCTGGTATAGAGACATCCAAGGAAGCCCGCCCGCCCAACCTTGGTACCATCGGAAAAAAGACATAAACTGCCGGAAATACATAACCACCCTAAACAGAATGAGATTCGGCCACTGCCAAACCCAAGCTCACCTTTATAGACTCAGCCTAGCCCAAGATTCGAACTGCATTTACTGTGGAACTGAAAACGCCGACCTAAACCATCTCGTGCTCAACTGTCAAGAATTTAAATTGCACAGATTAATACTTATCACGGAACTTGACACAATCAGCTGCGAAACGGGTGTCCCTACACCAACTCTTCTTCCAAATCTACTTAGCAATCCTACCTTTTTCGCCCCCTTATATAAATTCATTATGAACAGTGGAATAAAAATTTAAAGTGACTGGAAAAACTGAACATTATAGTGAAGTGATACGGAAGTGATAAGTGCTCTTATCTGAAAACTAATACTATAAAAAACTAATACAATACTCAAGGCTCAAAAGGACACGGATCCAGGGCCGTAAAACCCTTTATTAAAAAAAAAAAAAAGTGTATTATATGGTTCTGTGGCTGTGTGCGGGGAGTGAAATAGTTTTTTGCGAAAATTAATTTATTTCCAAATAATAACGCACAATTACCCGAATTATAAGGTAATACGACGCAACTCAAAGCTAACGCAAGCTAAACACTGAAGAATTTATCAGGCTCTGACAAGCGCTTTGTTTCAGATAACCATAGGCGATTAGGCTACGCCCTATTTCGTTTCGTGCGAGTTGTTTGTTTTGCTTCCATCATAGGACTATCGGACACTGCCGTAATGGATATGATGGTATCAACGTTACAACAGCAGCGCGCTGTGACGGAGCAGCTGCGGCGTGAGGCTTCGATCAAACGCATCTCTGTGTCGCAGGCTGTTTCGGACATCGTGAAGTTCATTACCGAACATGAGCAGGAAGACTGCCTACTGGTAGGCTTTTCTAGCCAGAAAGTCAACCCGTTTCGTGAAAAGAGCTCATGTACTGTTCTCTAAAGATGTTTTTTCTTCAGTGGCTGAACAAACATATTAATTGCTTGTGTTTGTTCAGATTTGTTGCTACAGAGGATCTAATTACTTAATTTAACTTGTATCAAAAATTGTTTGAATATTTACATTACTGCAACATTCTCTTGTCCCATACTTTTCAAGAATTAACTTTTGTTGTCTCCATAATATAGCTATTTTATTAACTATTCTTGTATTAACAGGAGAAATAAAGTATCTAAACACAAATCGAAACTTTAAATTTTGTCCATAACTACTATGTATCTATTTCAAACTGTGATCAAGATTGGTTGGTAATCTTCCACCCTTAATCCATACCTTTCAGATTGTTGGCCCTTATGCAAAATTATGCATTTTAGAACCCAAACACATACAGGTTGAACTTTAAGAAGGCAATTTTTCTACTTGTTGATATGAACCACTCGATTATGACACCAACTCCAAGTTAAAAAATCAGCTCTTTCATACATTAGGTGGAGCGAGTACCTATCAGATATGGAAGAGCAATTTTTAATAGGTAGTTTTCTATAATTCCAGTTCCACACTATAAGTTGTTCATAATGAATGATATCATAACCCCTAGGTTCTTCTCCTGTGTCAACATGAAATGAGGTGTTTCATAAAATAATTATTGATATAATGTGTCAAGTTATTATGTAGACAATTATGTAGGTAATAGTGGGTGGGAAAGTTTGATACATAACCAAAGGGTATTTTTAATGGTATCAATAAAAACAAACATTTCTAATACTTTATTTATTGGTGCATTGAACAAATATCTGGTAAATAAGTCCAATAAAACATTTACAGTACTACCTATTTATAAAAATCAAGATTCATTTAAAAGAGTCTTCCAGTACAGTATAGTATGTCGTAAAGGGAAAGACAAACTTAAGCTGCAATTGAAGAGTGTTTTCATGAATGGTGTTTCTATAAATAAGACTGATAGTATTGTGTTTAGGTGGATATCAATTCCACTAATAGGAATTCAATACAATAAAACAATTCCATTATATTTTAAGGCTTGCTAGTAATAGCTATACAGCTGGGGATAAAGATTGTATTGAATTTACACTGATACTAGGGCATCTTTAGTCTATTATTAGGTGTGTTGGCCAGAGGTCCCGCCGTGCCACCAGTGGTGTGGATTGTGGTATGATGTGGTCTCACCATACTACTAGCGTATAGCTAGTGGTATGATGGGTCTAGGGTATAGACCCAGTGTCCTATATCACAGAGGCTGATTATGAGCAGTTGTATCAATTTATGTGAACGGAAATAAAAAAAGTTCTTAAGGTATTGTCATAGAACTAAACTAAAATTCTTACAAATTGGTGTTTCCATTTTGCTCACTGAACTGAGTAACTAATACCTACTTACTTTATCTTTACTATAAATTAATGCCTTGTAATTAGGTGTTCAATTTCGAAGTACTGCAAGTTTGTAAACCAAGAAACTTATTAATTATACATAATATAAGTTTGAGCAAATTCGGGACTAACTGAATAATCCTTACTCTAGGGGTAAAAATATAAAAAAAGAAAATTTACCAACTATCAGTCTTGTAAATTGATGCCGATTATCAACCACTTTACCTCTCAAAAGTTTACAAATAAAGAAATGATTTAGTATCAGTAAGGTATATGGGACCAACAAGATAGTAGGTAGGTACCATCCTATCCATTTTATTCTAGCCATTTTATATTAGCAGGGGGCTATAGGTACTTGCCTTCATCATTGTCTTATAATATTGAAGTGGGTACAATGATATAAATGCCTAAATTACATTTTGGTAGCTGGCTGTAAACTGTGTTTTAAGGATCTGTTGTGTAAATCCATTCCACAATGTCTTATTACATTTCAGAGCATCCACTGTACAAAATGAACCTTTATGGGATTACATGAACACACAATAATGAGCATTCAGGGCAAATATATGTACATTGTAGCAGTCTTCCTATTTGTTAATCTGTGGGTTAATCAACTTTGCAGTGTACATTAAATTCTCACAGTAAACCATGCATTGTAGTTTCTGAAATAAGGCCCTGAAGTTTAAAAATATATATGATACAAAAATTGAACTCACTATGCAGTGAAATAATAAAAAGCCAAAAATTTATTTGATTTTTTAAGCTTATCCGGCAGTGGGCAGAGGTGTGCTGGTAATGAAAATGAAGTACCTCGTTAATTCCACCCAATTGGGTAAATTGCATTGTTTTGCCTGCTACTGTATGCAAATGCTAATTAAATATTAATGGTTATTTAACCCTCTCATTACAACTGCTGGAACAAACACAAGACCAAACAAAGAAACCTCAATTGCTTGTTTCTGAATGGAGTTTCACAAAACTATTTAGGGTTGTCTGTAAACAGGAGGAGAACAAACAATATTTCATGCTAAGTATTTTGTGAAATTCTTGATTCAAAAACCAGTGGTTAGTCAAATTGAGTAAGTGATGTGGGCATTTTGCCCAGTGACAAACACAATGTGAGTACAGCCACTACTTACTAGCTTATTAGCTTTGGTTTATGCTTTAACATTATCTACATTTTAAGGTATATGCAATATCCAATAATACCAGCTCATATTCATAAGATTAGTGTCTTATTGACTACGTTGACTTATAAACTAACCAACAGTTTCAGAATTGAGAATTTCACTAAGTAAACACCCCCAAATATATAAAATGACGATTTCACTTAAAAATCTATTTTATTTAATCCATGGTTACAACTTTTCTTTGTAAAATTTTCACCGCAGATTATTTTAGTGAGCATTTCTGGAGTGGTTTAAGTAATTGTGTTTATATAAATACAGCTGTTATCTGCAGTCTCATAAGGTTTCTCAGAAAAGATTGAGACTACAAGATACTTAAATATTTACCCAGTGAAATGATCAATTCAGAAAAAGCAGGATGAAATGCTTGCTATATAAACAATAAAACTAAAATAAGCATAGGTATTTCAATACCATCGTTTTTATGACCTTATAGATTCATCTTAGCACAATATGGTAAGTAAATGATTTACAATTATCAAAAATGTTTTCATAAAATTTGTGTATTCAGTATACCTTTTACGGCTTTGTAAACTTTTGAGATGAAGATTCCAGCCTCCAAAATAAATGGGGATAAGCAGGTAACATTTTCATTTACTCAGACTCTTTCCTGCTTAGAGGGGGTAACATCTTCTGCCCCATTGGCAACACTCTGGTGGTAGAGTTTCAACAGCTCCATTGCATCTTGTGCTTGACGTTTCTCCAACAATATTCTGCAAACAATAACATATTAGCGAATATTTTTTTATAAATGAAAATCATTTTTGCAGGCACATTTTTAAGGGCTGTATATAAGTTTAAAAAAAACCAAATTTTAATGTGCAGTGCACACTGTTATTGTTCTTTGTAAATTAATAAAACAAATAGTTAAGTACCTTCCAGATGCTTCTTTGATGTGCTCCAAAAATATTCTGTTGTCTCTGTCAGTAACAATATCGGCTAGGCTATCAGGATCCATGTCGGACAACATTTCTAGGTCCTGGCCACCTAGGAGCGAGATGTGGCACAGATTGTGCTGCAGACGGCCAACCAAGCTTGCCACTTGACCCTTCTCACCGACATCGTCTGTCTGATCTAGTGATACTTGACATCGCGGCATATTTTGTGACCATTTTTCATTGCCGTGTAAAATCATAAGCGATGTGTCGGGGTCCAAAGTAGAGAAATACTCTTCGTCATCCACTTCTGTGCCATCAGACTCCAATACAACTGTGAGATTATCAACGGGAAGACCCAATTTTTCAGGCACTTTGTTAAGAAGATCCTCCAATGACGAGGAAACAATACCCTTCTTCTTTTCACGATTTACATCACAAATCTTGTACGGCTTGCTTATGTCGTTTTCCATTGCTCACGGATTAATATGATTTTATTCATACACAACTGGAATGCACTGTGAAAACTCACGTAGAATCACAAATTAGCGTAGAATTAGAATTTTTCGTGCACAAGTACAAGATCAACAGAACACAGATTATAAAAAATACTAATCTGTGAAGAATGTGCACCAAAAAATTTTAAAATCACTTATTGAATTTAAATTCAAAGATTGTCAGTCCAAAATGCTACAAAAATAACCACTATTAATTTTTATTGTTTCTCATAGGACTTAAAATTATTTAGAAAACAACGCGTCTTTATCTAACGTGAGCTGCCTCCGAAATGCCGGCTTGACTGCTGGATAGTCGCGTCGCCGCGCGCCCAGACTGCAACGTAGGCGTGAGCGTTATTTCACGTCACCTTTTACAGTAGATAGCTACGAAGCCTGTAACGTGTCACTACTTACAAGTCAATCCACTAACAAGTGATTTTTGCAACTAGTGATTTTTGTGAGCATGCAAGTTTCGTCTTAAATGCTACACAGATAAAGCTATTTCCGCTACACATACGGTTTCGTACGTATTCAACGTATTTAGCAACCCATGCATTTAAGTAGACAACTCTTTTGTACGCAACCCCGTTCTTGCATCAAGCTATTTAATCCGCACGGGTTGCCTGCGTCACAGTACCTATATCTGTCTCATTTTTAAACTGTGCCATCGGTGCACTGCCTAGCGACAGCGAGCTATCGGCCGACCGAGGCGACCCGAAGGCGACCCGAAATTTTCCGAATGACCGCGAGCAAGTGACTCGATGGAAATCCGAATAAACAATTAAACACAAAGCGAATAGTTTTTGAATTTTCGTACGTATAGCTTTGAGTTTAGAGACTAAAGACCGGTATTGTTTATAGTAGTTAAGTCAAATTTAACTTCTTGGAAAATAGGCGCGAAGGAAGGAAACGAGTGTCACAAATTGCATTGTTTTGTTTGTTTTGGTAAATGCTTAATTGAGATTGCGAACAAATTAGCGCAAAGTTGTTTTGTGACAGTTAGCATTATGTTACTTTATTGAAAATAATTACTTAGTTTGATTTAAGTCACGTCCAAGCTGCGCCGCGACACTGCGTTGCAGTCACAGGTCGTCTGTTGTGACTGTGAAACTAAACCAACAGGTTTCGTTTATCGTTTCACAACAGGCGTGACTGCAACGCAGTCTCAAAAAAACTAGTTACTAAAATAACGCGGTACGAAAAGTGGTGACGCGCTCACCGTAACTCGTTACGTTACGTTTCGTGAAAATCTTGTAACGACACACGCCTACTGCAACGAATGAACCGAACACAGAAAAAAATCGGCCAAGTGCGAGTCGGATTCGTGTACCGAGGGTTCCGTACAAATTTGTGGGCAAATAATGTTCTTAACTATATTATAAATAGTTTAGAAATCAAGTATCGCAATTATTCCCGAGCTTTTCCCATACTTCGAAATCAATTGTTTTAATTAATTATAACTGTGTACAGTTATCAGGAATAAATCTGATAACTGTGTACAGTTATCAGATTTATTCCTGTATTTATAGTACAAAACGATAATTATTGCCAAATTTCATCGTTCTAGGTTAGCAGGAAGTGAGTTTTAAATGCATTGCGTGTCAAAATATACGTTTTATGTTGTGGCATAAACTTGTTAACTTAACTGATTAACTTGGTAATTGGATTTTTTAAGTTTAGTTGCAGGACGGTCACCCATCCTATACCTGACCGTGCCTGTTGTTAACTCAAATGAGTGTTTCCAATCACTCGGTTTGACTAGGTCACGAGCACTTCGAAGGTGTCAAAATTATTAATAATGACAATAAATTATATGACTTCCTAATTTTTAGAGTTCCGTACCAGAAGAGTGCCAAACGGGACCCATGCTACTCTGACTCCGCTGCCTGTCTAACTGGCCGTCCGACCTTAAAGGGCTCTATCGGAACCGTAATATGTAGCAAGTAAATCAAAGAATGTGCAAGTACCTATGTGTTATTACGGCAGATTACCTAACAACCAAGTGCGGGTTTGTCACCATTACATTTAGCAATACAGTGATATTGCTACTGCAAATTCGCAACGTTGAAAGTAAAAAAATCATAGGTTCACTCTCGCACTGGGAATCGAACCTGGGTCTCTCGCTACCCACTGAGCTACCACCGCTTCTATCACGCACGTATTGACTTGACTTTCCTGTGGCCTTGCTTAGGTAGTACGATGACGCGAGATACGCGTTTTGTGGCGATGAAATGTCAGAATATGACAATTAATGTACTGGAAAGTTGAGATGATATAGGTGCTGGGCAAGATAATCCTACTAAAAAAAACAACGATCCAGGTACTGCAGCGTCCAAGTGATCCCTTCACCAGTCTAGTGCTGTATGAGTGAAGGTCCCACAGAACGCTTCATACATCACGTCATTACGTAGATGCAAAGGTATTTTTTTTTATCTAGTAGGTGATATACCTAGTATACCTTCACTTATATTATACTATTACCAAGCGATCGAACTTGGTGCGGGACGCTCTGTCCGTCCCGCACCCGATTCGGTACGCTCCATACTATATCCGTTCGTCTGCCTAACATAATTAATCAGGGGCCATGGCAGTGCCCCCGCCAAGTCGAGCGCGAAGCAAACACTGCCGTACTATATTTACTGGAACCATTTCACCGCATTTTCAGGTCCCTGTTTGAGAACATCTGGATAAGACCAAAACGCAGAAATTTTCGTCATCCAGTAAGCTACAGTCACATACGTAAAATCCAAAATTTCAAGTATGTAGATAATTTAGTTCCGAAGTTAAGCGACAGCAAAGTTTCGAATTTATGACACTCACTCACTGATGACCGTCAAAATAGAACTAGTACTTCCCATAAACTTAGAGAGCTGAAATTTGGTACAGAGTTAGGGTTTAATGACCATATAAATTGAAAACTATAAAAACTAGGAAAATCGAAGATCTTGAGTACCTGGTGACCCTGACAGAACACACAACACAAGAGCCCAGCCAAACTATTAGAAGATTATTATTTATTTTATGATTTCGCTCAAAATTTAGTCAAAATATAATGCATTGGTCTAAGAGTGACGGTGATACCCGCATACGTCGCTCTTTCTTATTATACTTAGTGTTGTGTGACTTGGCCGTGATTAGAAGTCCTCTGTACTGGAAATATTTTTTATTCTGTTTGTTTCAGGCTCGCTTATACAGATAGCTTATAAGTATTATTGACATACACAGCTTTATCAAGATTACAAATGACTGGTTATTCAATCAACTTTTTCAAGTGGCAATTTTCCATCGCCAATGGGTAGCGGTTCTGGCGACAGATTGGTGCAATGGTGTCACGGAGCACCTGGTTTTGTATATACCCTTCAACGGCCAAGTCACACAACATTAAGTATAATAAGAAAGAAATCGTAGTAAGGAACCTTAGACTTGGCACGACTTTGTCTAGATTTCATTACTTTTCAGAGATAAACGAGCAGCTCCTTCGAGACTTGGCTAGTTGTTTTTACAGAAAGTTTTTGGTGAGATAATTAATACTATTTGGTATTCGCTTTCGCTCGGTCCGATGATGCGCCCAATCCGCTGTCCGGCTGGTACCAAGTTCGATCGTCTGTTAATAGGTACTATTATATAGGTAGACAGCTTACCAACTTTTGCTTTCATTGGAAACCAAGCAACGACATCCTATCTAATAATGCCCGACGTGCTGTCAACTTATGCTAATCCGACATAAAACTAGGTACTAGGTACTCTGTAGATGACATTTCAGTGCTTTGTTTGGTGACGCCCAATGTAAATGATGAATAGTGAGGGATCAGATCAGGTTCGCAAGGGCGGCGCGGGTTCACGCGCGGTCACAGCGTGGCGCGAGACGCGCCGGGCGTCCCTGATCAATAGAATACACCCTCCCCGGCGCAGCCCCCTGCCTCCCAACCCATGCTCTTGCAAGTCTGTGGAATGTAATTTGCACCGTAGTAGCTTCAATTTCACCTGCGCCGTCTAGACTTTTTTCATTGGGTAGAATTTGTAAAGCTATTCCCGAAACCCACCTCTGAGCTGCATCGTTACGACAGTTTTTACAATGGGAAGCATGCCTTTGAAATCGAATTGATTAGTACCTACTTGTAGACATGATGTATTGAAATTCACAGGAGCACATTTTTGCATAAGTATTTCAGAATTGCTTCTATTACTTATCGTAGGTAAATCTACCTACTGCTAATTTCTACTCAAGGAACCCTACTAACTAAAAGTTTGCGCTTTCTACAAATATTTGTTACTAGCTTTTGCCCGCGACTCCGTCCCCGTGAACTTTAGTTATTCAGCATGCTTCAATGGTGCAGACGATTTTTGTTCTGATTAATTATCCGACTCGGCGACAAATCATAGAAGAACAATAGATTTTTATAAACTATGTAATAAAATAAATAAATAAATATTCATGGACATATTACACAGATCTCGTTAGCCCTATACTAAGTACAACTAAATGACTTGTGTTATAGGTGCTAACTCGACGATAGATTTAATACAATAAATACATAGTTAACATCCAATACCCGAAACAAACTAGAAAAGTTCGTTTCCTAGTTTGACCCGGCCGGGGATCGAACCCGAGACCTTCGGTTTTACAGTCAGCGTGCTAAACCGCTGTGCCACCGAGGCCGCCAATGTCGATTAGAAATTCTTTAAAAAAGGACGAAATGGCTCAAGCGCCACACCTACTGCAAATCTGGAAACTGAGGTTATGATTACTTTGTTGTTAGGGGTTTAGTTGTAATTACAATAATTCATAGTACTTCTTTATATACCACATTAGATGTTCTTCCCTTGGGTGCCAATATGACGAGCCTGCTAGGGGAGCTCACTCTCGAGCAGTCCACGTACAACTGGCCGTGCAAGAAGCCGTGCCCTCTAAGATCCGATCCCTGTTATTTTCAGTGACTGACCCTGCGACTTATTAATGATCATTGCAAAACAGACTTTAAGGGGGAACTGCAGTCTTTTAAATTCGAATGGGTACTCCGATGGTATAAGTGGTATACGGGGTACCTATATATAACGATTCACCTCTAGCACAGCCAGTAAATACAATGGCCTCTATTACGTTTTTATGTAAAGCTTTCACGTGTAACCTGGTCCCATTGCACAACTTGGGTGGATTAAGATTTCGCAGTAGTGTTACTGGGGCACCCACTTTAAGGTTAAGTGTGTGAGACGGTAGACCAGGTGGGTTCAAGGTATTTAGGAACTCCACGGGATAGTGTACTGCATCATCCATATGCACTACAGTGTCCACAGACTAATCAAAAGATTAGACTAATCACACTAATCACACACAAAGTAATTAGTAGCGTAAGTGCATCTGGCACGCCGTTTTTTCTAGTTTTTTGTAGGTATGGCAAGACATGAGTCATGATCTGGTTCTGATGGGGACGCGGACGGTGAGCTGGTAGGTGCTTCTTTCATTTTCCTAGTAGTCGTTTTGGCGATGACAGGAAGAAGAAGAAGAACAACATCCAAGAATACAACAAAACAAAATTTTGCAACCCCGTTCACTCCCTTAAGGGTTGAATTTAGAAAAAAACGGCGAAACACGTGTTCAATTAATTGTGTTGAAGAGCATTTATTTTAAGTTTCAAGAAAATTAGACAACATTCTTTATACCTTCCCTTCCCTTTATACATTCCTTGCCTACAGTACATATTATTATAGACCCTATGTGCAAAATTTCAGCTTCCTAGGTCTAATTTTTGAAAAGATTCAAGGAACAAAATTTTGCAACCCCTTTCACTCCCTTAAGGGTTAAATTTAGAAAAAACTTCCCATACAAATTTTAGCATCCCTTTTTGCCCCATTAGGGGTTGAATTTAAAAAAATCCGGTCTTATTCTTTGCCTACATTATATACAGACCCTCTGTGCAAAATTTCAGCTTCCTAGGTCCAAGGGCTTGGGCTGGGCGTTGATGAGTGAGTCAGTCAAGAAAACAAAATTTTGCAACCCAGTTCACTCCCTTAAATGATGAATTTAGAAAAAACGGTGAAACACGTGTTCAATCAATTGTGTTGAAGAGTATTTATTTTAAGTTTCAAGAAAGTTAGACAACATTTTTTATACCTCCCCTACAAATTTTGGCAACCCTTTTCGCCCCCTTAGGGATTGAATTTCGAAAAATCCGATCTTATTCCTTGCCTACATTATATATAGACCCTCTGTGCAAAATTTCAGCTTCCTAGGTCCAACGGCTTGGGCTGGGCGTTGATGAGTGAGTCAGTCAGTCAGGACTTTGAATTTTATATGTATAGATAGATTTCAACGCGAAGTTACCTAGGTAAGTTCTCAATACAAAAATCTTTATTGCTCTTTGTAGTACAAAAGCGAACCTAATAATTATGCTGACACTACATAGTATTTTCATCCAGCTAACCCACGTTGATGTGTTCAATGGAAAGGTACCAGACAAATGTGGGAATGATTTATTCACACACAAAGTGATTAATTACTTACGATTATCTACCTACCTTTCTAATGTTTATAAAATGAGCTCAGCGAGCAATTTGTGGCTTAGAATCAGAGTGTTCATTATTAAAGGCCCGTGATGGACTCACTGCGGCTCCATTGTGAAGGTGAATAAGACATCTGCACTATACAACAAATATTTCCCCAGAGGCCACTTTCGATTCCGTATGTACCGCCTTTACGCGTGCACTCTACTCAGTTAAGTTACGGTAGACTTTGTAAAGAAAATGTAAAGGTTGATGTGCTGTCTACACTGTACGTGCATGAATGT
Organism: Yponomeuta sedellus; assembly: GCA_934045075.1. Classification (NCBI taxonomy): domain Eukaryota; kingdom Metazoa; phylum Arthropoda; class Insecta; order Lepidoptera; family Yponomeutidae; genus Yponomeuta; species Yponomeuta sedellus. The sequence goes on along the minus strand of OW203735.1, from coordinate 13,120,912 downwards.
AAAAGTTGAGGTGCAGTTACCTGAAATCTGCTCGGCCCCCCCTATTATGTAACGGTCCACTGTGTTGGGTTGTCCATCTTAACGTTTCCGAAGTATCAAAATAAGTATGTATGTATTGTATGTATGTATTTATTAATATAAAAAGAACTCTAAAAAGAACAATAAAAAGAATATAAAATAAGGCCCCACAAAACTAATTAGGTACTTGGTTTGACTGTGGGAGCAGTCTCGTTTACAATAGTTTTACCAGGTATTTTACATAGCTGTTTTTTTAGGTAGGTATGCAATTGACAGCTTGATGGAGTAGATTAAAAATCCCCGTCACTCAACCCAGTGGATAAACATAGTACCTCCTAGATCACTGCTCAGCAACGTTATAAGCTACTTAGCATCGAGGTTAACCTGCGGTATTCCACTGCTAACAGTTGTCAGTTAGAAATCAGTGTATTACCCGTTCGTGTACGAGATACCGCTGGATAAGATAAGCTGTCGATTGTACTGTCGACAGGACATCGAACTTTACATATGTGATTGATTGTGTTAGATTAATATAATAATTTAACACTGATTATTGTAAACTTTCCCCCCTCGTTAGCAATCTCCGTATCACCACATCAAGCGTTGGCTGGAAGAGATTTCTAATGAAATAAAATCGCCATAAGTAAACTTTTTAATTTTATGATTTTGTGCTTTCTGTATGATTTTTTTTGTGTGCTATAAAGTATAAAGTACCTATGTGCACTCTAATAATGCAATCGGTTACAAGGGAAGTCGGCGAAAACGTAAAGGTTGTACAATTTTCTATTTATTTTTATACTACCTTAACATTGTTTTGCTATATCAGCCTACGAGCTGTTCTCAAATGTAAATAAATAGAAAACATATAAATGTGTGAAGGCATTTCGGTGGAGTTCGATAACAAACAGTTGTTTGAAACGAGATTTTTATACATTAGATATTACTTGGTGACACCGGAAAATATGTTGTTTTAACATAGAAATTTTCGTTAAATTCCTAATTTCGATATTGCACCGACTACTCGGCTCTATTTTTCTTTCTTGTCTCCGTCTACGGTTGCCTGAAATAAATTGCTTTTAGTAATAAGGTCGCCATTTGTACTATATTTTTATATAATTTCTGTTACTGTGTACAATAAAGGATATTCTATCTATCGATCTACGATCGCAGACCTACCAAACATACAGAAAAAAAATCAGAAATACAGAAAGTTCGATAACAAACACTGATACAAGATTTATAATATTAAATACATACATACACACGTCTGTATCTTAGAGGGGTAAGCAGAGACTAGGGACTGCCACTCGCCACGATGCTGACAGATCACCTACACTTCATCAATGTTCATAAGTTGTTTCACGTTATAATATTACATTTGCTTATATCAAGCTCTATTCTATTTTAGTTGCAAAGTCACCCGTAACGTATTGGAAAGTGTGCCCGGAAATGCACTTGACGTCGAGTGTATGCAACATACTCGTATAGGCATGGAGAAAATAATTTGCTGTTTTCAAAGCGTTCCATCTTTAGTCTTTCCGAAAGAAGAAAATTAAACGAAAAAAGGAAACGTATAGATTGCTCAAAAATATTCTGTTTAATTCTTCTAGGAGAGCACCAGCAGGGGCCTGTTTCATAGAATTAGATATAATATTTTGGTGTAAGTGCATTGGTACAAAGTCGATTAACCTCTGTTACGTGAAATGGTAATAATAAACTTTCTGAAACTCGGCCCTGAAGTTTTACTAAATGTCTCCATTAAGGCGCTTTGGGGTGCTAACTAGCGCCACCATTGGAATAGAAATCAAAACTTGTCTTCAAATTCGTTTTTTTTCTTAAAAAAGTAAACGTACAGTTTTTTTTGTACATATTTGTCAAAAAGCACCTTAATAAAACTTAAGCGCGTAACATTTGAACTCTACACTTAACTATTTAAACACGAACGGTTGGTAGGTATTTGAATAGAGAACGGTGTGATTTAAAATAATATGATATCTCTAAAACACTTCTTAATCGCAACTTATATACTTTGTAATAATAATAATATAGGCCTTTTGCATCTACTTAATGAGATGATTTATACAGCGTCCGTGGCATCTTCACTCGCGCTAGATGGGTGAAGGGACCACTCCGACGCTGTAGTGCCTGGGACATGGTTTTATAGATTTTGTAGGCTTGCCCAGCACCTATACCATCCTGACAGCTTAGTCGGCCTAGCCGACAGGAAAGACTAGTCAATCTTGTACATACTTTGTAGTAAAGCAAAAAACCAACTTACAGATAATCTGTATTTGAAAAGTGTGTTTTTGAAGTTTATGCGTACCGTTTATAGTTTATAAGATGAATTAAGATCCTATACTCCACACAATGTTTGGCATTCCTCTTCCTAAGAGCAAAGTTGCTGTCATCATACATAAACACTATGTTCCAGAGTGGTACCAGCTGCATAAGAAGTTAATATGTAGAAGTTTTGTTTTATGCAAGTTCTAGAACCTTCAGACTCTACAGACTCTTCCGACTCCAGGATGTCGCAAAACACTAAGGGGTTATTCTATTCATTAATACAAACAAATCTTGTTAGAATTATTAAAAAGCTTTTTAAATATAAAGTGAAATCACTTCACGTAAATAATGGCGTTGGCATTGTTAAAAAAAGGTTTAATGATATAAACTGTCTCTACAATTTAAGTGACACATATACCTCGCATGATCTCGCTCCTATTGCCAGAAGGTGTAGGCAGTGACTAAGGCCGCGTTCATAAAAAAATAGTGTGGAAACTGGGGCATCAACCGTTTGTATCAAATTTATTTTTAATTTCAATATTTTTTCAAAACTGTGACGAATGTTATGTGTTTTACGACAACGCGAATAAATTACTACTTAGTTGAAAAATGGGTATTGTCTCTGTGGTATTCTATAATGGAGAGCGAAGTATTTTTAAATACATTATGAGTTGAAAAAAGATTGATGTTGAAATAAGATTAACTGAGAATGTATTAAAGAATTTTCTTACAACGTTGACTTTAGTATAGTTTTGCTTGTTTTTAGTTTATTATTACCAATTTGACACTAAAAATGTAGACAGTGAATGCCTTTTTGGATGACATTATGATGTCAACGAGGTTTAATTAGAATTCAAGGATATGCGAGTCATTGCATTATTCACAAAAAGTCTAGCGAGTTTTTAGGGTTCCACAGTCAACAAGGAACCCTTATAGTTTCGCCATGTCCGTCCGTCTGGTGGTCTGTTGGATAGGTAATTTGAAAATATTGTGAGTGTAGGTAAGCCATTTTTCGATTTAGGGATCGGGTTTCGAAAAAAACGTTTGTTGAGTAGGCTGCCTCCTTTCTTCTTTCGTCTTATGGTTGATTATAGAAACGTGAAAAAAACCAGAGGAGTAGACATGAACTTAAAAGGAAAAATAACACGGCTGAGTGGGATTAACAAAAATGGGCGACCAACTTATAAAAGAAAAGTTCGTACTAACTCTGTAGAAAATTACTTTCATGAAGTTGTTAGTTAGAAATGTAAGGCAGGTAGTTAACCCTTCTAGGGTCATAGGTTCATATTTATGCTGTCCTCTTACTACAGAACTTAGCAATGCACGTGGCCCGACACGCACTTGGCCAGATTTTGCTTAACGAATAAATCTTCTAGGTCGCCTGAAAATTGGTTATTACATGTTACCGTAGAGTAATAATTAATACCCGGGATGCAGGAGTCGATTTATGTAGTTTCTTGAAAACTTGTTAGTAATAAAGATCTATGCAGCTTGTTAGTAGATAGTTCGCGTTGTCCGCGGGACTCATAAATTCTAATTCTAACTTAGGTACAAAGAGGTATAATAGTGCCTCTAAGGTGCACCTAGGGTAACTAATGTTGTGGCTTTAATTCAGACCATTTTAATTTTGCCACTGAATTGTTGCAATATGTGCCTTGTTACTCGGTGTTATGGACTACTCAGGTAATTACAGAAACGCTTTGTGGCTGGGCAGCGCGGGGTCGCGAGATGAGCATCTGCGAGCGAAACTTTGTAGCGGGTGCAGCCCGTATGACCTTTCACCTGAGGTATGTAGGTCGAGGTCGCTACATCTGCCTAGTTCAAGACTATAGTACCGACCCGGTGTCTACCGGAGGTTGCCAGCTACGTATTCAATATGCGATAGCACAAATTGTGGTGTGGCTTGGCCGTAGGTGAGCAACAATAAAATTCGCTGCTTAAATTTTACTGTAGGTACTGAAATTGCTTTAAGCAAGGCTTTACCTTTATTGGAGGCAAAATGAATTGGTGTTTTCAGCCAGACTAACGTACTTTTTTTAATACTTTGTGCCTTGTAATCGACTAGGTAGCGCTGTGTATAAATTGAATCGTATTTTGGTATGATTGATGTGCTTGTACGTATTCCACAAAATCTGTTGTTACCTTAATGGTATGCCTAGTTTATTGGGGTTTGGAAGAACAGGCTCTCTCAATAAGAATGGTAAAGTCTTTAGTTACTACTAGGTTTTGAGAAATAGCGTGGTTAATCATGAAAAGAATTTCAGTAATTTTGATCAGTCATCTACTCATCATTCATTAACCTTTTGTGGAAAATTGGAAATACTTATACTTCGGTAGGTAGCTACGCCATTTTATAAGTAGGTATTGGTTCTATTTTGTATACTCCCTTGGTTGAAGAGGAATCTTTTGAAAAGAAAATTCATAAATTGAAGCGATGCGATGCAAGGTTTCTACCTACTTATTCATACCTAGTTACTCAATTCATACTTATTCGTGTCTTCAGCTCTTCCACCGGAGGGCACAAACAGCAGGTCATGGAAGTAACTGTTCTTCATTTGAACGATAATGGGTTTGGTGATCCATCATTGGGGGCTTTTGTTTGCATGTCAGGGTAAGTAAAATTAACCACCAGTTCGATGATATCATGTCGTTTCGGTTATTATTATAAAAAACTAAAAACAAAGGGTAACAAAGGGTACAAAATTCCTGTGTACGATTCTGTGTCAATGTTCCTCCTCGCTCTCACATAGCGCATATACTAGATTCAATTAATTGGCATAATATGGCTAACACAATAAAATTGAAGTTTAGTACTTTTTTGTATAACTTGCGGATTTCTGGTAAGCCCAGATATTTTCATGAAAAGTTGAATTTTAGCGACCGGATCCCGAATGGATCTAAATCTAGCCGCTACCCAATTCTGCATTGCTCAATAAAACCACGACTAACATCGTTCGGAGGCAATTTTCGTTTCGCATCTTTGCGGGTTCGTATCCCGCCATGGGTGAAATTTTTAGCCTCTAAATAGGTTTTTAAATTTGTTCCTTAGCACGGGTTAGTGCATTAAAAATAAAAATAGTATAATCATGTGGTACAGTGATATCGTTCCGATGTTAAAACCTAACTGCAAAGTAGGTAGTCGGGGCTGTAAGTAATGCAATTTGCTTAAGTCAGATGTCGCTGCCTGTACGTAATACAGAGAATAGTGTAAAGAGGTTCGAAATTTCACTGATGCCGTGAGTCGCCCATTGGCTCAATTGGTAGAGCGCTGGCACGGATAGCCAGAGGTTGCGGGTTCGAATCCCGGCATGGGTGAAATTTTTAGCCTCTAAATAGTGTAAGATATGGCTGCTATCTATGCAAAAGTCTTCTAGGAACAGGAGGATTGTTGCGAATTAAAACGTCCGCGAATAACTGCTTCCTGCTTACTCGTGGCACCGATTTGTCTCTTCCATTTGTTTTGTTTTGTTTCTGTGTTTATGCTTTAAATTTTTGGTACCATTTAATGTCTAATTGTTGTTTATTTACTAAGAATAAGTGTGGGAAATCCCGACGGAGACTGGAAAACAGCATTAATGCTGAGGCTCCGACCATTTCAAAAGTGTGAACTAAATTAAAGCACATTTGTTATTTTTGAATATAGCTAGTTCTTTTTATTTTATTTTTTATTATCCATTGTCCATTGTTTCACATTGTATGATAACCGTAAAGACCAGAAATCATCGGATTGGTAGTTTCATACATTATATACCTATAAAAGAACGAAAAGAAGTAACCATTTATTTCAACAACCGAAACACACACATACGTTACAACATAGAATCTTAAAACTGAAACAAAAGGAACAAAAAAACACAAAGTACTTTTTACTAACATAATTTGTGGTGTGTCCCTGTTGCTACGAAAAGCAGCTGGCTCAACGTTGTGCTAAGGGTATTTCAATCAAAGCACTCATTTTCAGCCTTTATATGTTTCTCTTACGAATATACTAAGGTGATAAATAACATTTGACAGTAAGGCCCGCCAGTGTCTCATTTTTCTCCACCAACCCGGACTTGGCCCCCGTGGTGAGTATAGCCCAAACTTCTTGCGACGCAGGATGAGACCCGTGCCTCAGCACTGGGGACATAGTATAGCATAGTAGTTATAGTACGGCTGTACAGTACATACAAATAATTACAAAGTTCATAAATAATTTTCATGAACTTTGTAATTATTTGTATGTAAATAAATTTTACTTGAAATTGGCTACCGAAGACTCGGGGAACGAAAGTGGCGATGCTCTTATTGCAAACAGACTCCCGCTGGCAAAACCTTACAGCCGCTCCTAATTGACTCGACTCGACTGACGTACATTTACGGAACCCAAATCAAGAAATTCTCAGAGCTCTCGCTGATAAACTTGCTCCTCTTGATTCCTTGATGCAGGATGTCAAGGTCTTGGCTGAAAGTTTCAAGGATCTCAAAAAAAAGCGTTTCCGTGGAAAATGGACACATCAAGGAGTTCTCAAGTAAAATTAAAGACATTGAAATCAGGCTGGTACCACTCGAGGAATCAAAAACCGCTATTGCTGACCTTCAAATGAGAGTGGAAAAGATGGAAAACGAACTCCACTCCAGGGATCAGTGGTCCCGTATGAATAATATGGAGGTAAAAGGAATTCCGGAATCGAAAAACGAAAATCTTTTAGACATCGTACTTTCTATCGGCCAAAAGGTTGAATACACAATAGGCAAACATGAAATCAATTTTGTTGCCAGAATACCAACCCGCATATATCTCACCCTTCAAAACAAGATCTTACTATTGAAGGTAATGGTAAAGAAACGGGATTTTCAATATGTATGGGTGAAACATTGCAAAATAATGGCCAGGAAGACTACCTCCCAAAATTCACAATAAAATCGGATATGGATCTTTCCAAGATACTGTAAGTTGTATGCCATCTGTAATTATCATTGTAATGATTTTACCGGTGTGCGGTCTCGAATCCAAACTCATTATTATAGCAGTTTACTGCGCTGCCCAAATTTGTTTTGAATTGAATAAAGAAGTGTTGCGTGTAGGAAACTTATACTTTATGGCGTCCAGTTTGTGTGAGCATCCTTCGTGTGCTAATAATGGACCTTTGTCGAATCTTAAATCACTCATTATGTCTTTGGGTATTTCTGGTGTATCTGCTTACGCAAGTGTTATGGTATTTACTTGTGCTGGTATATAGTGCCTCGCTTTTTAAGTACCTGTATTGGTTGTACCATACACATAATTCCCTACTACCTTGGTATCTGTTCTGGGATTAAGTATTCTCTCCCTATAAAATGAATTGCCTCAACCTTTATTACCAAAACGTACGTGGCTTAAGGACTAAAACGGTAGACTTGCTGAGAGGTATCGGGCTAAACGCTTACGTGTTATTGCTTTTACTGAGACTTGGCTTGCGGATGGCATTTCCAATCTGGAAATGTTTGATGATAGATATCTGGTATGGAGGCGAGATAGGAACTATAGTCGCACGGAACAGAGTAGGGGTGGTGGTATTCTGTTAGCGGTAAGGCGTGACTTATGCGCGGTTGAGCAGCCCCAGTGGCAATCGTCGGCTGAGGATCTCTGGGTCACCGTCTCTCTGCGTTCTTCACATTGTAGAAAGCTTCGCAAAGTTCATATATGTACCCTATACTTGTGCCGTGAGAACAACGGAAGCTCGTTTACGGAATGACTTCATAATTTTCTTAACAAGCTAACCGGAAATGTAACGGTCCACCCTTCAGACGAATTCATTATTATGGGTGACTTCAATCTACCTGGTATAGAGTGGAGTCACTCAGGTGAGACATCGACGCTAACTCCTAGGGGAATACACTATTTTTATTTTTAATGCACTAACCCGTGCTAAGGAACAAATTTAAAAACCTATTTAGATGCCGTGAGTCGCCCATGGGCTCAATTGGTAGAGCGCTGGTACGGATAGCCAGAGGTTGCGGGTTCGAATCCCGGCATGGGTGAAATTTTTAGCCTCTAAATTGGTTTTTAAATTTGTTCCTAGGGGAATGTCCGGGAATAGCCAATATGAGTTAGTCGATGTTATTAATTCTTGCAATCTCAACCAATACAACTCAGAATTAAATTGTAACAACAGAATCTTAGATCTGGTTTTTAGTAGCAGCTCAATCGTTGTTTCCGCTTGCGATGATCCATTGCTTCCGGAAGACCCCCATCACAAGTCTCTCTCCATTGTGCCTGACTTCGGTAAAAGGGGTATTTTACAGCAGCCTTCGAGAATTAAATACATTTATGCTCAAGCTGATTTCACAGAAATAACATCTTTTCTGGAAACCTGCAACTGGCATAATCTTCTTAAAATAGGCTCATTAGATAATGCAGTGTCGGCCTTCTATGATAAACTCTACGAATGTCGGGAGTTATATGTACCTAAGAAGTTGATAAAATCTAACAAATATCCAGCTTGGTATAACTCTCCACTAATTAATTACTTCGCGAAAAACACAAGTACCACCAAAAATACAAGACCTATGGCAATCGGTCAGATTACGAGTCCTTTAGTGTATTGCGACATAGGGCAAAGGCACTTGAACGCGAATGCTTTGACTTGTACATGGTACGGATGGAGAATTCCATAGTCGAGAATCCAAAATGCTTTTGGAGCTATGTGAAAAGTAAAAATAGCTCAAGTGGTATCCCAAACGTCATGTCCTACGGTAGCACCGAATCAAATTCGGGTGATGATATATGCAACCTATTTTCCCAGTACTTTCGTTCTACCTTCCAAAATGGGGCCATGGTCCAGACTAATCAGAGGAACGCCCTTACTGGCACAGAAATTAGCTCAATTGAAATGGAACGTCCGGAACTGCTCAAGCTCCTAAAAAGCCTTGATCTTACCAAGGCCGGTGGGCCTGATTTAATTCCTCCTATATATATATATAGTCGGGTGCGCTGATCAGCTGGTGGAGCCACTGCGTATCCTTTTCAGACGATCACTAGAGGAGGGTCTGGTCCCCAAGATCTGGAAGGCAGCTTTCATAACGCCAGTACATAAGAAGGGTGATAAATCAAAAGTTCAGAATTATCGACCTATCTCCAAATTATGAGACATTTGACTAATGCTTTGGCATTTAGGGTTGTTAATGGCAATCATGAAATCTTATTAGGTTTACATAATGGCAACTGATGTATTTGGTTTTAAGAAGATTTGAGAAAAGATGGTCAGAGTGGAGTTTTTTTTTCCGCTACAATACGGCTCGAAGGCGGCGGCTTACATTTTACATTGTACATTGACATTCAGCAAACAGAATGTAAATTCTTTACGTTGAAATAAAATTATTTGAATTGAATATGAATTTGAATTGAATATGTCTCTTTGCTAAAATATTCGAAAAAAATATTTATAACCAGGTTTACTCAGCTCTCGCCAGCTCCTTTAGCGACGGACAACATGGTTTCCTTAAAAAGAGGTCTACAGTCTCTAATCTCCTACTAACTAGTGAATTTAAAACCCGTGGTATGGACGGTGGCGCTCAGGTTGATGTCATATATATTGATTACAGCAAATGTTTCGACCGCATTAATCACTCAATTCTTATGCAGAAGCTTGCGTTGTCAGGTATACACGGGGATCTCCTCAGGTGGTTTGCCTCTTATATTGAGAATCGTACTCACGCTGTGGTACTGCAAGGATTTACCTCTAGCTTTTCTCGGCGTTCCTCAAGCTCTCTCCTGGGACCTCTCCTCTTTGTCATCTTTATTACTGATATTGGGTATTGCTTCCAACGCTCCAAAATCTTACTGTACGCAGATGATATGAAAATCATAAAATTGGTAAAGAGCCTTGACGATGCGCAGGATCTCCAGATGGATCTAAGAAGGTTCGAAGTGTACTGTGCGGACAACATGCTGGACCTAAACATAGGGAAGTGCTTCTACATGTCCTTCACGAGGAATAAGTCAATCATTGACATAGGTTACTAACTTGGAAGTCAACGTATTTCCAAAGTTAAAGAGACGAGGGACCTAGGAATTATATATGACTCTAAGTATACATTTGTGTCTACATTTACTGTGTGTTTTTTTGTGTCTACATCCTACTGTATACATTTATGTAACTGTCTTCTGTTCAATAAACGATTTTTATCTTATCTTATCTTATCTTATCTTATCTTATCTTATCTTATCTTATCTTATCTTATCTTATCTTATCTTATCTTATCTTATCTTATCTTATCTTATCTTATCTTATCTTATCTTATCTTATCTTATCTTATCTTATCTTATCTTATCTTATCTTATCTTATCTTATCTTATCTTATCTTATCTTATCTTATCTTATCTTATCTTATCTTATCTTATCTTATCTTATCTTATCTTATCTTATCTTATCTTATCTTATCTTATCTTATCTTATCTTATCTTATCTTATCTTATCTTATCTTATCTTATCTTATCTTATCTTATCTTATCTTATCTTATCTTATCTTATCTTATCTTATCTTATCTTATCTTATCTTATCTTATCTTATCTTATCTTATCTTATCTTATCTTATCTTATCTTATCTTATCTTATCTTATCTTATCTTATCTTATCTTATCTTATCTTATCTTATCTTATCTTATCTTATCTTATCTTATCTTATCTTATCTTATCTTATCTTATCTTATCTTATCTTATCTTATCTTATCTTATCTTATCTTATCTTATCTTATCTTATCTTATCTTATCTTATCTTATCTTATCTTATCTTATCTTATCTTATCTTATCTTATCTTATCTTATCTTATCTTATCTTATCTTATCTTATCTTATCTTATCTTATCTTATCTTATCTTATCTTATCTTATCTTATCTTATCTTATCTTATCTTATCTTATCTTATCTTATCTTATCTTATCTTATCTTATCTTATCTTATCTTATCTTATCTTATCTTATCTTATCTTATCTTATCTTATCTTATCTTATCTTATCTTATCTTATCTTATCTTATCTTATCTTATCTTATCTTATCTTATCTTATCTTATCTTATCTTATCTTATCTTATCTTATCTTATCTTATCTTATCTTATCTTATCTTATCTTATCTTATCTTATCTTATCTTATCTTATCTTATCTTATCTTATCTTATCTTATCTTATCTTATCTTATCTTATCTTATCTTATCTTATCTTATCTTATCTTATCTTATCTTATCTTATCTTATCTTATCTTATCTTATCTTATCTTATCTTATCTTATCTTATCTTATCTTATCTTATCTTATCTTATCTTATCTTATCTTATCTTATCTTATCTTATCTTATCTTATCTTATCTTATCTTATCTTATCTTATCTTATCTTATCTTATCTTATCTTATCTTATCTTATCTTATCTTATCTTATCTTATCTTATCTTATCTTATCTTATCTTATCTAAGCTTACATTTGAGAGCCATGTGGATAGCATCGTTGCCAAAGCATTGAAATCCCTGGGATTTATTATTAGAACTTCGTCCAGTTTTCGCACCTTGAAGTCTATCAAAGTCTTATATTGTGCATATGTGCGGTCACATCTGGAGTACGCTTCTCAAGTGTGGAATCCTGGTTACGAGAAGTACAAGAAATACAATACAAATACAAAACGCATTGAGGGCATCCAGAGAAGATTTCTTCGATTCCTGGACTTTAAAGCCCACCAAAGGTCTGAAAGCTATGAACTCCGCTGCCACCGTTATCACTTCTTACCACTGGAAGTTAGGCAAGACATAAACGATATAGCATACCTGGTGGGAATTGCTAACACCTCAGTGGACAGCCCAGAACTGCTTTCCTACATCAACTTGAAAGTCCCATCCAGATGCTCCAGGACGACCAACCTATTGCACACGGAACTTGCTCACACAAATTATAGACAAAACTCTTTCATATGGAGAGCGAGCCATAACAATAAGGTCAATAAAGATTATGATAGTATCGATCTTTTCGTATCCAGCGCCAGTACGGTTAGGAGACTCCTTACACAACAACACTTCCAGAAATTTGAAATTGCTAGAAAACCGCACACCTAGCCCTAGATAAAACTCTTTATAAGTCATTGTATATGTGTGTATGTATATAGGCGCATATACGTATGTATACTTTCTAATATGCATGCATTAGTTCTAAGTATTACTGTAAATATAAGTATACACCTGGTAATAACGTCATTATGTCGTATTTTACGGATACATCTTTTCTATGTCTGTCGAAATTGCTAATGTTTCTTTCTTAATCTTTGGTTATTTTTTTGTTTTTCTTTTTAAAAGTGGAGATTTATAATTGGCCTTCGGTTATTAATTTATTTTATGTACAATTGTTATGCGGCTGTTAATCTTCCCAACAGAAATAAATAAATAATACAAATAAAATTACTTCATAAACGTAATTTCGCAGAAGGAGGCGGCGGAGAGGCTGAGAGAAGACGACCCTTCGTCTCAGCCGATCCGTGGCAGGAGGACGGGACGGAGAAGGAGAGCGTATGCTCACCTCCTTCCGGCCCCGTGAGGGAATAGCGGATTGGGGAATCCGGCCTCACGAAACCGAGCGGAGCGCTACGTGTTCCTAGCATTCCGCTCATACCTGGAGGATAATGGGCAATGGAGGGGTCCAACAGGACTGACGCTGGCGCAGTTGCGGAAGATTGCGAGGGCGTTCCCGCGACTCTGTTTTACGGCGTGAAAAGGAACACCATGGGGTTTTAGCCGGTAAGAGTCCGGCATAACCCTGTCGCCATCCCAGGCGACCGGGTATTCATGAGGATTACCCCATATAAAAAAAAGAGGATGGCAACGTCTACACTGCTCAAGAAAACGACGTATTTGTCCAACGCCGAGTTGTACCAATATTAATCTAACGATTGTCGAGACGATATTTTGCATTTACAGCTAAATTAATGTCTAATGTGAAACCAGCCTGCCGCGTGTTTTTCGGAAAACGAGACAGGGTCTAATGCGTTGTTATAGTAGTAACTACTTTATTTATAAGCTGCGCTGAAAAATATTAAATTAAGTATGAAGTTTATTCCAAGCCTGAAGTTTATTCGAAGCCTAAACTTTATGTCGAAACATTGAATTTGTATCAGAATGCTTATGAAATAGCTTGTGTTGTTTTTGTCAAAGTTAGGTCTAAGGCAGCCCTTTGTTACATTTTTCTGGCATTCCTTTCCCTGTAACAGAGCACAGAATATCTCAACAACTAGGCATGAATATTTAAGGTAGAGTTTGGTTTGGTGTCCCAAATGTCTAGTTATCAGCTGGCGGAAAGTGTCGGCGGCAAGTACTCCGATAGGTAAATTCAACGTAGAATGACATCCAGCTAGCTATACAGAATGTAATTAAAATTAATGAAATAAAAGAAATGAAATCGTAACTTAAAATTTTTTTTCAGTAATCCGCTATTTGACTCTCTTTTCAAGTAATAATTCAAGTAAAAATATTATCGTATATTTTTGAGGACCTAAAAGCAACATAAAAATATATTTTAAAACTTTATTTTCCTAAACAGCCAAAAACGCGGTCAGCCATTTTTGTCTATGGTTAGAAGTCCAAAAAATTGTAAACAAAGTTTGACATTCAATTTTCTGTAAGTGATCTCTGAGCATAGTGAAATAACAACAACGCAACCATGATTTCATCAAATTTGCATCCAAAATATACCAATTATCATTATTGCATTGTTCGAGAATAAAAAAACACGTCAATAAAGACCCACGGGAAGTTGTGGATTTGTGTACCCAGTGACATTAACATTCGAAAAACTTGGCAAAAGAGACCCCGACTCCGATCTCCCCGACCCCGAAGATCACTATGATGTAAGTCCTATAATAATCAATGTCCACTGGCTCTGGCTTAAAGATGTTTGTTTACATACTTTAGATGGTTTCAAGATGGCGGATAGCGTTTTTGCCGTTACGAATTAAACGAGGAAATTTTTTTTTACTTTGCAAATTTTGCAGCCATCCTGCATACTTACTTAGCAAAATCAATATATTTCGGTTTCTTACGTTAAATACTATAGGAAATATTAATTTATCGCGTCAAATTTGATACGTGTCAAATAGCGGATTATTACCTATCGATAGGCAATTTCGGTGTTGTATACACCTCATACAGATTGTGACTAAATCTTTATACCTATTCCCTACTATTCAATACGAATAATACTACGAAATGGTTTATAGATAAACTTATAAATAGCAAAAAACTAATGAGGTTCTTCATACTATTTCTATACGTTCTCTCTAGACAGACAATGTTTATCTCAACGCGTATCCGATAGAATAAACTGTTCTGCTTTTTATTTTAGGCTACACCTACTTTAAAACTTAAAAAAAAACAAGCTAAGGAAAGGATATAAAATAACATGTTATATTTTTAAACTTTAATGTTTAATTATAAAAACATAATAAAAACAATATGACAAATATAATAAAACAGACTAAATTCAATGCAGAACAAGACTTCAGCAATAATAGTAGGTAATGAAATATACAGGATGTTATAAAACTAACGCCCGACTCGAAGCATTTTATTTTGCTTACCGGAAAACCAAACTAACAAAGAAATTTAGCGAAGAAATTTTCAAGGATATAATTAATTTTTATGTTATTAAAAATGTTGATGAAAAATTTCAATGAAATGTCAGCGTGCGATAGACAATGCTACTGTAGGCAATATACTTTAAACGAGAGCGCTGCGCTACGCTTCTTTGACATCTCGATATTTTGAGTAAAAATGTGGAAATAATAATGTCAATTTAAATCTTAACATTTCTTAGGCACTGTCCCGTTGGAAAAAAATATGTTCGTGAGTTTCGAGAACGGCGTTAGTAAATTGACATCCGATATGACAATGATACTCGTACACAACACAATCACTTGTTCAGAAGGGTTATACCAAGTTATCTAGACTCTAGAAAAACATAGCTGGAAAGATTTCCAACTAAAATAGACTTCATAAAGTAGCAATCATTATCATAAGTAGGCACTGGAATACAGTGGTGCATCAATTCGTGGTATGTTCGATACATTCATGGCAAGATTATCTATTCTCTAAATAACTTGATAACTCCATATCTAATTCTGTGATGGCCCCTCTGACCTCAAACTGCGATACTTGTAACTATTACAACCAAAGATAAACAAACACGTTTAACACTCAGACAAAAAAATTGCAAGATTTACTTTAGTACAAGTACAAAATTTTGAACGAGATATACTTGTATGGTACGAGGATCGTAGCCACCTGCAAACAGAGACTCAACTAAATGCATTAAACATTTGTGGATGAATTATGAATTATAATTGATGGATGATTAAAATGACCGACGCGACGCTGAATTCAACGTACACCTAGATATCAGGTAGCCACATGATTTTTTATAATTTTAAAATACTATCTACAAAAGAAAGTCACATTGAATCCAATGATCCAGTTTCTTTTACAATCTTAACTATGTATCTACAACCAGGATAGTTAATTAAAAAAGAGTATATAGAATAGCAATTAAGTTGCAAAGTCAGCACACTCGCTAATTGGTTATTCATTTACAAGATTTTCAATTAATGCGAGAATCCATCAGCGCTGTATGTTAGTGACAGAATTGGAAGTTACACTGATGTTGCTACTATTTTGATTAAAGGGCTATATCTAGTGCTACTAATGGAAAAATCTAAACAAACTTTGCTTCTAAAGATAGCTTGCACCATAATTAAGATTAATGATGATAACGTTTGCGAAAACGTATTATAAAAGAAGATAATTATATGTTTTTCCATTGGTGGTGTTGGTTAGCTCAGGTAGCATCTTAATTTTTTTTGTTCAGGTTTCTGGATTGAGTTTTAGTTACTAAGTAACCAAATAGATAATTGAATATAGGTAAGAAAGGTCTGTTGACAGACTCGAAGTAATAAATGTCTACGTAATGAATAGTAGTTATTAGGTAAAGCGTTTAAAAATGCATTTCTAAAAACTTAAAACTTACATACTTTTTATGAGTTAGAAGGAGACAAATAGTTGGATGGAAAATGTGCAAGGACATTTCCATGCAAAAAGCTTCTTTCCGAAGGTTTAAGTAAATTAGAAAACTCATTTTCAGCACTATCACGTTTCATCTTCAGACAATTCTGACAAAGGTTCCCTCTTTTTCCACCAAAAGCTTGACGTCGAGATAATGCAATTTACGCTTCAGATGAGTAACTAGGTCTGGTATTGTTTCGAAAATTAATAAGCCAGCGAGGTGGTTAATTTCAGCGTTCAGTCTAAATTGTAAGCCAGCGGCCACAGAGAAGGGACGTAAAACGGGGGCGCAGAAAAGACGTCATGCAACTTTATTAAGAAACCGCACCCACGCCCCTCCCTCATGTCTGGAGTTCGTCCCGATCATTCAGAACTTTTGTATGAAAAGTCTGCGCTTCTTTTCCTCGCCCCTTCTGTGTGACCGCTGGCTTAGGTCTACCTACTTGAGTGGAGGATAAAGTTTCTGGCAAACGAAGCGCTTGAACTACGAACGTGTTCGAGGGGTGACTAGCTGACCAAGTGGATTGGAAATAGATAAAGTTCTGACCCGATAATATATGTTTAGCCCTATTTAGGTAGGTACTAGTAAGTATACCTAGGGCGTGTAAACTAGAACAATAAAATGACAGCTGAACTGTATCTGCTTTGTACAATATGTAACGTACAGCTACTTAATTAACAGTGGCACTAAATATTAATGTTGATTGAACAAAGAGTAGGTAGTAGGACTGAAACCACTGAATATAAATTATGTTATGTTAGACAAAGGCACCACCAAGACACTTAGTAATTTCCATATTTTCTACTGTAGAAAATGTTTACATAACAGGGACTACGCAAATTGAATTTCCTTTTGACTTTCAACGCCCGACTAGTGGGGATAATTAATTTTATTAGGGGGAGTTTCTTTAAGAAGAGCTTTTGAATTTTCAACCTACTTTATGCGAACTGTCTATCAGGGCCACGTTACAATACAAACAATATCAGATTCAATCAACGTTTCCAATCATCCGTAGAAATTGCAGGTCCGTCGCGGAGGGGTGGCATCGGGGGTCCTCAGTCGGTGTAGAGTCCATCGTAAATGGAGCGGGGCAGGTGCTCGGCGAGCAGCGACTTGAGCTTCTCGCGGGGTGAGACGGGCGTGTAGCGAGACAGCGGGAACGTACGAGTCACCCCGTCGCTGAGGGCGCGCGTCACAGCAGTCAGGTCGGCGTCCTAAGGGAACACATGCAAACGAATTTATTTCGTTGTATCTTAACATATTTTGAAGCCAACATTTCTTGTGTCAAAAATTTCTATTAACATAACGAAACAAAATTACATAGACGCTAGCGTCTATGTAATAGCGTCTTTGAATAATTTACACTCAACTTTGAGCGCAGTTTGTACATCAAAAAGATCTCGTGTTATCCACAGGAATAATGCACGCTCTACATGCATATTGCATAGCAATACCTATTATGTGGATGGATCACCCGCTCTTACGAGGTTAAGCGATACGGTTCACTTTGTTTAGCATAAAATCAATAATAATGCATGCGATCTCAACAACACAAAATAATTAATCTTAGCCCCTTTTTAGCTCAGAAGTATTTCGGAATTGTAACTGCCAAGATGAAGTCTTTTTTAGAGATTAAAACTGTGACGGTCTTATTTATAAAGTCACAATTCCTCAAAACACTCGAAAATTGCTGATTAAAATAATCTGTGATGGTGATTTAGCACGGAAAAACGCAACCGTAGATTAAATAATGAAACCGACTCTAAGGAGTGCTTTTGCGAAGAATCGTATTTTTATAAATAAGACCGTAAGTACTTCCAAACCCGAAGTTAATACAGCCAGGCTAACATCACGAAATATACGAACGAGCAAAGTGCGAGTTGGAATCAAGCACCGAGGAATCTGTACAAAATTCGTCCATCGTCGTCCATCACGGGAAGAATTATCATCGTAAGTCATCAAGTGATGAATATATTTTTATTCAAGATATTTTTTGTGATGTAAGTACGAGTTTAGGATTTTCCCTTCTCTTGTGCTGTAGAACATTACTACTTACCAAATTTCATGATTGTAAGTCAAAGGACGCTAGTACACTAGTAAGATACGTATCTATCGCGAATTAACTTTTAAAATATTTCAATTCCTAAATCAAAAAACTTCCTATAATTATTATTTTTTTTACTGGTACTACCCCTTCCACTGTCCGCATCATCGTGGGTTAGCTGGAAGAAAATACTATCTAGTATTAAACTCGGCTTTGTACAAATTTGTTTTTAGTACAATAAAGCACGGCACGGGTCTCCGGCCACCCGTGCCGTGCTTTAGTCGCGGGTTCGAGTCGCAGCATGGGTGGAATATTTAGCCTCTAAATAGGTTTTTAAAATTGTCCTTAGCACGGGTTAGTGCATTAAAAATAAAAATAGTATAATTACAATAAAGAATTTTCATTCATTCATTTATCTTCATTACTTTCCTAGCGAAAATTTATAATTAAAGTAGTTGGTTTTGGTGTCCAACCTTTCGATCGAGCGTCATTTTTGCAACATCCTGTATGTAGGAATGAATGAATTCATGGAGGAGGAGGAGTAAATTCGTGACGCGTGGGAGAAACAGATGAGACGTGGAACGAGGGCAGAGGGGGACTCGGTGACCTTTAAATGAATTAATTAATTTTCATTAATTTTCTTAGAAAATGTACGGTAACGATGGGACATAGATCACATAAAACCAGGCGAAGACGCTAACTCTACAATGCAAAGAAAAAGCGTCATAATTTTTTCCATACTGCTGAGGGTAGAAAATACTCCAAGTCCAAACCATAGACATAGCCCAAATCGTCCAAACTCACAGCGTTCTGTGTGTACTTTTCGAGGCTGCGCAGCGCAGTCTCGAAGTAGTCTTCGCCGTAAGCCCCCTTCTGTTCATCGCTGAGTCGCTTCCACATGTCGCGCGCCTGCTCCAGCAGCTTCTCCTCGGACAGCCACGCGCTGCCAGTCGTGTACTCGCCCGCCGCAACCACCACCTGGGCATGACAAGACTGAATGTTTTTGGATGAATAAAGAAAGAACTGGATTTTAACCACGAGTCCATGAGATCAGTAGAGTGCATTGTCTATCTGTCTGTCACTGTCTCAGGCACCTTTCCTACATCCAGTTTTATGTTTTCAAATTTATATATATATAATTTATTCGTAGAAATCGAACGCAAATTGTACGAATTACTGGCTGGTACATGTTGGCTGCAGTGCGGGGATTTGCGCTAACCAAAAAACCAAAAATAAAATAAAAGTGATTACTTCTCTGTTCTTGTAATCAGTACATACTTTATTGTATTTTGCAAAAATAATGAGTTCTACTTCTAGTTATGAAAGTGTTAATGAATTAACTCCTGAAACAATAACTAGCTAACAACGTCGTACAAAACTTATTACTCACGAAATCCCGGGAGAAATATTTAAGGGCCTATGACATTATTTTAGTCTATGGAAAACACAAAAAGGAGCGAAAACGTTTTTGGAAAATATGTTTAATAAAACAACACCACCTCTTAATTATTTTCTCATCGAAAGGGGAAGAAAAGTAGAGTACCTCTATGACTCGAAAGCAAATTATTTTTCCCTTCAGCGATGTACTTTGAATCCAAAGTTCAAGGTATCGCCCTTGTTGGCGTAAATAGTATATTTCATTACACGTGCGGAGAGGCTTTCATTGCAAAGAGTTCCGACAAATGTCTACCCGAGCCGAGGCGCAGCCGAAGGCGAGGGTCGACAGTCGGAACAAGTTGCAATGACGGATCCGCACTAGTACTGCCTTCCTATTACGTAGCATTCCACTCTATCGAATGAAGCATTTAGACGACTCCTAAGTGTCAAAAAATGTATGCATTTGACAGCCGAAGTAGCCTAAAAAAAGTAAAAATCAACGTCACGCAACTCAGTGGATAATGGATAACGTAATAATGCCCCTAAACGACTATTTTTAATACAGTTGTGAAAAAATGAAGCAATTTATTAAAATAAAATTATTTGGAAAATGGTGCCAACCGTAAAAAAATATAAGCAGAGATTTTGTTTTCTTCACCCATTCTGGTAGGCAAAGGTAACTATGCCCATTTGCCCATACAGCCAAGTCTTCAGTAGAATTTTTTCATTGATATGAAATGAAATTGAATGAGATGAGATGAAAAATTTCATTGAAAATGAAAAGTTTCATTACTTTATTAAAAAACCTATTACTAAAGTAATGAAACAAATTAGTAGCTTCCTTTTACAAATATACGTATTTGCATGAATTATAATTTTTTTCAAATCATAAATGTGAATCATAACAATGGGCGTTTTTCTTCACAGGTAAATTCTGTAGCAATAACTGTCAAATTCGGTCTATTATCTGTGGTTTCATTATAAACCATAGAGCAGTGCACGGAGTTTGACAGCGGTTCCAACTATATTTGACATAAGGAAAAATACTATTTTATTTTTAATGCACTAACCCGTGCTAAGGAACAAATTTAAAAACCTATTTAGAGGCTAAAAATTTCACCCATGCCGGGATTCGAACCCGCAACCTCTGGCTATCCGTGCCAGCGCTCTACCAATTGAGCCAATGGGCGACTCACGGCATCAGTGAAATTTCGAACCTCTTTACACTATTCTCTGTATTACGTACAGACAGCGACATCTGACTTAAGCAAATTGCATTACTTACAGCCCCGACTACCTACTTTGCAGTTAGGTTTTAACATCGGAACGATATCACTGTACCACATGATTATACTATTTTATTTTTAATGCACTAACCCGTGCTAAGGAACAAATTTAAAAACCTATTTAGAGGCTAAAAATTTCACCCATGCCGGGATTCGAACCCGCAACCTCTGGCTATCCGTGCCAGCGCTCTACCAATTGAGCCAATGGGCGACTCACGGCATCAGTGAAATTTCGAACCTCTTTACACTATTCTCTGTATTACGTACAGACAGCGACATCTGACTTAAGCAAATTGCATTACTTACAGCCCCGACTACCTACTTTGCAGTTAGGTTTTAACATCGGAACGATATCACTGTACCACATGATTATACTATTTTATTTTTAATGCACTAACCCGTGCTAAGGAACAAATTTAAAAACCTATTTAGAGGCTAAAAATTTCACCCATGCCGGGATTCGAACCCGCAACCTCTGGTCTGGGGGTGAAATTTTTAGCCTCTAAATAGGTTTTTAAATTTGTTCCTTAGCACGGGTTAGTGCATTAAAAATAAAATAGTATAATCATGTGGTACAGTGATATCGTTCCGATGTTAAAACCTAACTGCAAAGTAGGTAGTCGGGGCTGTAAGTAATGCAATTTGCTTAAGTCAGATGTCGCTGTCTGTACGTAATACAGAGAATAGTGTAAAGAGGTTCGAAATTTCACTGATGCCGTGAGTCGCCCATTGGCTCAATTGGTAGAGCGCTGGCACGGATAGCCAGAGGTTGCGGGTTCGAATCCCGGCATGGGTGAAATTTTTAGCCTCTAAATAGGTTTTTAAATTTGTTCCTTAGCACGGGTTAGTGCATTAAAAATAAAATAGTATAATCATGTGGTACAGTGATATCGTTCCGATGTTAAAACCTAACTGCAAAGTAGGTAGTCGGGGCTGTAAGTAATGCAATTTGCTTAAGTCAGATGTCGCTGTCTGTACGTAATACAGAGAATAGTGTAAAGAGGTTCGAAATTTCACTGATGCCGTGAGTCGCCCATTGGCTCAATTGGTAGAGCGCTGGCACGGATAGCCAGAGGTTGCGGGTTCGAATCCCGGCATGGGTGAAATTTTTAGCCTCTAAATAGGTTTTTAAATTTGTTCCTTAGCACGGGTTAGTGCATTAAAAATAAAATAGTATAATCATGTGGTACAGTGATATCGTTCCGATGTTAAAACCTAACTGCAAAGTAGGTAGTCGGGGCTGTAAGTAATGCAATTTGCTTAAGTCAGATGTCGCTGTCTGTACGTAATACAGAGAATAGTGTAAAGAGGTTCGAAATTTCACTGATGCCGTGAGTCGCCCATTGGCTCAATTGGTAGAGCGCTGGCACGGATAGCCAGAGGTTGCGGGTTCGAATCCCGGCATGGGTGAAATTTTTAGCCTCTAAATAGGTTTTTAAATAAGGAAAAATACCCATTTTATGATTTTTTTTAGTAAAAACTTCATGGTTGGTTTTTTAATAGACATTATTTTGACAGTTGGGAAAGAGTGACGCACTAGTGCGAGAAAGGTAAAAAAAAGCACGAGTGTGTAATAGCCCCACATCACGCACGCTATACGTCCCTGCAATACGCCACTTTTTGAGCAACTGTATTAAAATTATTTAAAATAGTACATTACACAACTAGGGTGGTAATACAAAGAAAGGCCGAGATCGCAGAAGTTTGCGGCCCGAGCTGCAAGCGAAGGACGTAAATATGCGATCGACAGCTTTCTTTATTACCTCCCGTGTTGTGTACATATTTTTATGTCTACACTTGGCCAGAAAGCGGCTTTTTCCGTACGCGCAGCGTGCGGAAAAAGCCACTTTATTGCCAGGTGTGGCATAATAGTAGGTAGATTTCATTACAAGTTCGGAAAGGCTGTCATTGCAAAGACTTCCGACAAATGTCGACCCGAGCCGAGGCGCAGCCGAAGGCGAGGGTTGACAGTCGGAACAAGTTGCAATGACGGTTCCGCACGTGTACTGAACGACTATTTTTAATACAGTTGCGAAAAAATGAAGCAATTTAATAAAGAAAAAATATTTGGAAAATGGCGCCAACGGTAAAAGAATATAAGCAGAGATTTTTTCTTCTTCACCCATTCTGGTAGGCAAAGGGAACTATGCCCATACAGCCAAGTCTTCAGGAGATTTTTTTTATTGATATGAAATGAAAATGAAATTTAATTAGTTGAAATGAAATCAAACCTAACCTAACTCATTCCATCAAATCATTAAATCTGATATTGAAACAAATTAGTAGCTTTTTTTAGAAATATAAGTATTTGCATGAATCATAAAAACTTCTATGAATTTTTTTAAGTAAAAACTTCATGGTTGGTTTTTCTTTTTAATAGACATTATTTCGACAGTTGGGAAACAGAACGCACTAGTGCGGGAAAGGTAAAAAAAAAGCACGAGTGTGTACCTAATAGCTCACATCCCGCACGCTATACGTCCCTGCAATACGCCACTTTTTGAGCAACTGTATTAAAAATGTTTTTTTTTGTTTCCATTGTCATTCGTTTAGTTTGTCCACTGTATTATTTTTCAGATTTTGTGTCAGGATACCAGGTTTATTGATTCCCAGCGGAAAAATGCCACCATATGCTGAAGGAGCTATGGTACAGCCAGCGTCGCATTGGCCGGATGCTGGATGTGCCTCGAACAACAGTATATGATGAGGCGTTTTCGTGAGCTTTCGTTTTACAGTGTGTAACTGTTATGAAATCGAATGGAAGGGTGCTTGCGATTACATAATAAAAATGTTTAAGACTTCGTAAATACATAACAAATCTGATCAGAATAAACAGGAAAAAGAGACAATTTGCAAGTAGGAAAAAATTATCAGTAGGCGACAATTATTAAGGCTTCATCAATAGGTGAAGCCAAAATTCATAATACAAAAGAAGTTGAGAATGGGTGACGTAATTTTATTTTTTATTTAAATTGATAGTATAGAATGGAAGAAACATAAACATAACACCGTTACTGTTTACTACCGCAGTAGAAACTCGCCCTCGTCTGTTTGAAATAAAACACGTCAGAATGCGATGTGATAAACAACAAGTAACAATAAGATTGCCATTGCAGAAGTGTTACATACAAGTCCTAAATTACAAAGGATACGCAAAGAAACATTTTCAATTTAAAAAACATTGATTTCCGGAACCATGTAGGCCGACACGCCTATTAGATAATCCGCTATTTGACACGTATCAAATTTGAAGCGATAAATGAATATTTCCTATAGTACGTATATACGTACGTACGTATTTACGTATATAGTATAGTAGTATATACGTAAAAAACCGAAATATACTGATTTCGCTAAGTAGTGCAGGATGGCTGCAAAATTTGCAAAGTAAACAAATTTTTTCCTCGTTTAATTCGTAACGGCGAAAACGCTATCCGCCATCTTGAAAGAATCTAAAGTATGTAAACAAACATCTTTCAGCCAGAGCCAGTAGACATTGATTATTAAAGGACTAAGTGTTTTATAACTTAGGACTTAGTAGCTTATAAAAGGAGTGATCTTCACATAAATACACCCGAGTTTCAATTGATAAAGAGTCGGGGTCTCTTTTGGCAAGTTTGAGCCAAGTTTTTGGAATGTTAATTTCACTGGGTACACGAATCCACAACTTCCCGGGGGTCTTTATTGACGTGTTTTTTCATTCTCTAACAATGCAATAATGATAATTGGTATATTTTAGATGAAAATTCGATGAAATCATGGTTGCGTTGTTGTTATTACACTATGCTCAGAGATCACTTACAGAAACTTGAATGCAAACTTTGTTTACAATTTTTTGGACTTCAAACTATAGACAAAAATGGCTGACCGCGTTTTTGGCTGTTTAGGAAAATAAAGTTTTAAAATATATTTTTATGTTGCTTTTAGGTCCTCAAAAAATATACTATAATATTTTTTGGTATAATGGAAGAGTTATTTACCTTTTAAGACTTACTTGAAAAGAGAGTCAAATAGCGGATTTGGTAATTGTCACAGGCAAATTGCCATAAGCTACTACCACTCGCCAACTGCGCGGTACTTCAGTCACCAAGGAGTGCTACCGAGACCCCAGGGGCTACCCCGTAACGGAGCTGCTATCCGACATAATAGATGCCATCGTGTGACGCGTAAAGGCTTTCAAGTATATTTATCATTATGCCGGGTTAGTCCCAGAATAGAAAGCAATTTGATATTTTGAAAGTATTAATAACGATCAGAGTAGGTCACACCCATGTGTGCGTATCCAGAGTGCTTAGTGCGAGTTTTTTAACTACTCGATCGCGTTAACGTAAACTCATATTTCTATGGCATCGAGGAAGCGCCACCTAGCGACAAGTATGGAAATTAAAATTGCTGAGTGCGAGTTGTAATGGTTAACTATGAGAAGTGAACACGTTTACCAGCCAAAACACGAATAAACGCGAGTGCGAGTTGTACTGTGACAGCGATTTGCCAGTTCGAACGGTTAACTTACTCATACTCACTACTCAATGCTCGATTAACGCGGTAGTAAAGTTATTCGATTGGATCTGTCAAACTCGCACTAAGCACTCTGTAAGGTTACCCACACCACAGCCCAGAGTTCGGTAGAGTTATTAATGGTCGTACGAAAAATATGTCAAACCATTATCGAGTTTATATTGGTGAAAGGAAACATGCGCTAAAATCAAATGTTTAAGGAATATATTCCTTTGAAAGTCCGAAATGAAAGAGGTTGAAGTGATCGTAAATGAAGATGGATACAAGACATCAGTCCTATGACCCAACTGTCTTCGTCAGCTACGGATGAATCAATACTGCTTTAAAAATAGTTGATTAACCCCAACAAGGTCACAGAATAAGTATAGATGGTAAGAATAAATCACAGATTGAGTCGCTAAATGTGGTAGCCGTGAAAATACTTCGCGACTACCAATCAGTAATCAGCGTCGATGAAGAAAGTTAGAGTATGAAATGTATGCCATTTTAAGGTTTTCTTTGTCAGTGTCGGCTTGACTTCAGCTTGATTCTATGTGTGTTTTTACTGTACCAACAATACATATGTGTAGATCCTTTTCCTTATATTTACAGCTTTGTGAGAGATCTTGCTCAGAATAAAAAATAATTTTGAATCCATTCCTATAAAAAACAGTTCTGTTTGGATGAAATAATTGCATTCGAAACCAATCTTTAGTAAAATTCTCTTTTTTAAGTTTCCTCGTAACTATAAAATGGTGTTAAAAAGCTAAAAGATTGACAAAACAACTACATAAGAACCTGTAAGGGACGCCCCATACGGACATACTTTGACCAATTTGACTGCCTCATTGGCTTGGCGGTATCACATCTGATTTCTATGCCTGTGGTCGTGGGTTCGATTCCCACCTGGGGCCGCCGTATGTTAGTACAAATAGCCTCAGTCTGGGTCTACGAGTATTTACATGTTTGTCATGTCCTTGTCTGGTTACCACAGCACAGGATATCCTAGTTTAGGACCAGAACTATCATTGTATGGAAGTTAAAGTTATAAAAAAATAGGGGTTGTGTGAGCAAAGTTGATTAAGCGAAAGACATCTGTCAGTATCGTGGCTAGTGACTGGTCTTGTCCCTGCGGGGTACAGACGTGAGTTTTTGTTACGTATTAAAGTACACCCGAAAGCGACAGACACAATCTTATCAACATATACATATTACGCGTAGAAATCGGCCACTCGGCCTTCAGTGTCTGTGGCCTCCAACAGTCTTGCGAGTGCATTAAACTGGCACAAGGGAGCGATATATAGAGACGTGCTCCATAGTCTGAGGGAAAACTCTGCAACAACAGTGGTTTCACGTTATGTTTCTATCCATGCTGGTGGAATAGAATGCTCTATATAATACCTACAGTGATTTGTAGTGTTAATCTGTTGCCTAACGCAGTTTACGTCGCCCACCAGCTTACTGGACCGACAATTAAAGGCAGATGACTGGTTAAATTATACTACAAATTGCAGTGCTATGGAATTCTGCCCTAAACGCTCAGAGGTCATAGAGTTTGTTTTTTCTATAGTGTCGGGTTTGACCAGTTTATGAAGATATTTATAGTGATTTTTTGCCTAAAGGACCTAAGTCTGATGTTTATAGTCCATAATTATGTTAAACGACAATCTAAGCAGTAATCATTTAGAGTTTTATCCAATTCCTTTCTGTGAGTTTTGCGTGAAACGCACACAATCAATCAGAGCGAGTCAGACATGTATGACAGAGAAACACTTATAGATTTATCATACGTAATAAGACGAGTTGATTTATGCATCGTCCATTGGTATTTTCAACCGCACTAGATGGGTGAAGGGACCACTGATGCTGCAGTGCATGGGACATGGTTTTTAGATGGTGTAGACTTGTCCAGAACCATCCTGACAGCTTAGTCGGCCTAGCCCACAGGAAAGACTAGTCAATACGTGCGGAGCCAACCAATAGAGTTTCCTCACGATGTTTTCCTTCACAATTAGCGTGTGGTATTGCGACGACGAATTCGCAAATGTACATTTCTTCTTTGAAATTAAACAAAGTTTGCACTGAGGATTGAACCTCGGTCTCTCGCTTGCGACAGCCCGTAAAGATATGTACTAACCACGTCAACCCCGCGCGGCTTCAGCTCGCGCCGGAGACAGGCGGCCAGGGCGTCGAGCGCGGCCAGGGAGGCCGCGTGCACGCCGCGCACGGGCGCCGCCACGTGCGTCAGGATCGACGAGGCCAGTACCACGCGCCCGCGCGCGCGCCGCACTAGCGGCAGCATCACCTGTACCAGCCGGGCCGGGCCTGCGCGCATATGCTCATTATTATTAGAGAGATACATAGATAAGTATCTATTATTAACATTCATTATTGCACTATGAAGAAATAAAAAAAATGTAAAGGCGAACCCGATGCGTTGTCTCCTATTCAACCTTGCTGTTAGAAAGTAAATTTTAGTGGTATAAAAAGAAATTGATAAACTAGCTGGAGTATAACATACACTGCCAAAATATCTGGAAACATGACATCGACAGGCTTGCGACAGCCCGTAAAGATATGTACTAACCACGTCAACCCCGCGCGGTTGTATAAGCAACCTCCCTGTTCACAGCAGTACTACACTTTAACTGAAAATAAATTATTTTGACTTTTTTTTTTGACAGGAATCACGCCGCAAACGTAGGTTAGGTTTATTTTTATATAAACCATGATATGATAACACAGAGGTGTGAACATGGTAGCGTTTAAGTAAAATATATTAAACTTTATACCCTAATGGATATACAAGAAATCAATGATGGATTCATGATTTTATGGAGCATTATATTTTATGACCTTATTTTATAATGCCGTAGTATTAATCTCTAACTATATAATCACTATTTAGGGCAATCCTACTACGGTAAATGTGGCTATAAACATGTTTTTATCATATATATCCAAAAAGTGCTAGTTTAATCCCCGCATAAAGGGAGCAACATAGCTATTTGATCCCTAGGGAGGAAATGTGATATGAATTTGAAATGTGGATATTTCTAGTAATAGTTTCAATCACCAAAGAAATAAATTATTGTATATGGTATTTGCTGCTGTAAATCATCCTTTTATCGTTTACTTTCTTACTTATATAGGTACTTGTGGGGGTGCGAAGCGATGCATCCGCAACCGAGCTATGCGGTCGGTAATGTTTCATGGTTACAGAGAATTCTGTGTTAATTTCACGAGTATGCCAGAAGGTGGGTTATCTGCTACTTACTTTTTATGTTACGTCCAATGGAATACAAAAGAATAAAACCCGACCTAAAGGCTGCGCCCGAAAGCAAACTAAACTAGTTTATAAAGCAGGTTTTGCTGGAAAATCGATACATACAGGTTAAAATGTCAAAAACGTCTGAATGTTACGCGCAGCAAATAAAGCGTTATTTTCTGCTCTCAGCTTACTTATGGTAGGACGTGTTTATATAAAACAGTTTTACACTTGTTTTAAGCATAGACAATTTTAAGTCTAGTTTTTTTTTGATGATTTAGTTGTTGGAATTAGTAATAAAGCTTAAAACAAATACTTAGAGTAATCAACAAGTCAAACAATCGGGCCTTGATGATCATATTACTATTATTATTCTTAAGTACTTTTCTACTTTCGTACTTAAGTAGTCTTAAGTACCTTTGGGTTTAAAATAGCTATAAGTTATTCACCTATCATGGTTTTGTATTAATTACTTTTAGTACAAATTCCATTCCATTCCTTATCCAAATCGTAAAATACCACGGTAAAATACTCTCCATTAAGGTTGTTTCACAAGTGTCCCTAACTCACTACACACCAGCTAGCGCCATCTAGTAGAAACTAGGGTGACTGCCCCGTCGTAGCCGACACAACGGGGCAAACGTAGCCGCGTAGCATCGTAGCACTTACCGAGTAGGTTCACTTCCATCGCTCGGCGGATCACGGAGAACGGCACCCATTCTAGTTCTCCGAGCGCGCACCAGGACTCACAGTTAACAATAGCCCACAGGCCTTGAGCGCCCTCTGGCAAGTGGTCCACGATATATAGTGACGCCGATAGAATCTAAAACGAGACACACATAATTTATGCTCTTAATTCCCTTTAGGATTTTTCAAAATGGTTCGTCGGTTCCTATCTGCAGAGTTCGCTAAATGGTATATTCTGTTCTCTTCGATCCTCGACATTAGGATGGATTGCGAGGAGAAAGAAACTGAGTAGTCGCTGCTACATCAGAGTGCTTAGTGCGAGTTTGACAGATCCAATCGAATAACTTTACTACCGCGTTAATCGAGCATCGAGTAGTGAGTATGAGTAAGTTAACCGTTCGAACTGGCAAAACGCTGTCACAGTACAACTCGCACTCGCGTTTATTCGTGTTTTGGCTGGTAAACGTGTTCACTTCTCAACGTAAACCATTAAAACTCGCACTCAGCAATTTTAATTTCCATACTTGTCGCTAGGTGGCGCTTCCTCGATGCCATAGAAATTTGAGTTTACGTTAACGCGATCGAGTAGTTAAAAAACTCGCACTAAGCACTCAGCACAACACAGATATATTACGTAATCTTCCATTCTTCTGACAAATTACGGTCCATAATACAGATCTTGCAGAATAAATCATTTGATCAGATTTTGGGAAGTAAGAAAGGTCGGCAGCGGCCGACCTTTCTTACTTTCCAAACGCGATACAAGTTCGGCAATTAAAGTCGAGAACAGGGTTTCTTACTTCAGAGCGGAGTATTGAGAACCTTTTAATAGGTACCTAGAGAAGCCAGTATATTTTCAGAAACAACTGCGGAAGTTACTTACTTACAGGATTAAAATAAATCCATACGGTTTTTTGCCCCTCTTTAAACCGTATAATGACAATCGGAGTTTCAGCATTTCAGAGAAGTGGGCGTAAGGTTGATAAGGTTAATCTTTTTATCAAGCTGACGAAAATACTTTGCCGCTGTGTATAAAATCACTAATTGTATAGACGCTGGGAGCGATACAAGGATTTCTCCTAATTAGATCTCAAAAGGAAGGGAAATAACAATAAATAACTATGGAAAAATACCGAACTGGCTTTCGTCAAAATGAGTCCACCGTTCACGTGACAATCAAGTTAAGACCTATAACATTGGCGGTTTGTTTGCCTGCTGTGGGATGACGTCGTTTGAAAAGTTTTATTGCTTTATTAATGACGGCTTTCCGTTACCAGGCAAGTACCTATTTTTAACTTTGACTAACTCTCAAGAATACCACGGCGCAGCACGGCGCGAGTAAGTGATGCGCTCAACCTGCCTGAGTCTCAGAAGTGATGTCAAGCTGGAGCGTATGGAGGCGACCGGAGCAATCCTCCTTTAGTAAATCTGCGTCAATATTGCCCGCCTTGGTCTGGAAGGCAGCGAAGACGTGGTAGCCGAGGTCGTCGAGCCGTCGCGCCAGCGCGTTGCCCAGCACGTTGTCGCAGCCCGTCACCAGCACGGCCTTGCCCGCCGCCGTCACCTGCAACGTCCGATCACGGTTTACTGCCCACGCGTACAACCATAAATTGCACATTGCGATACATGCCATGCATGACTAAAAGTAATGAGAGAATGCGAGCTGTGACGCACTCGCTCATGAGTAACAGCTAGCTGAATATTTTTTGTAAAATACGTGAGTCAGTCTATATCCTATGAACTCCTGTAAAAGTAGGTTAACGAAAAAATACATCTTTTGAGAAGAGCGAAATAAACGTTTCTCTTTTTACGCCGCTAACAGATAAACCGAACAGGTTTCCGAGAGCGGCTAGATTATAAGAAACACTTGTTATTTTACATATTTCACAAATAATAAAAAAAACAAAAAAAGTGATGGTGACGAGAATCATAGTGCTCGTAGATGTTTTCGAATTCTATGTATTTCAATATAAACCCTAAAAACACCTACGGGTTTATAGTTATTTCAATCCGGAGCTGGTATAACAATTATTATACTGTAATGCGCACAAAACATTTAACAGGACATTACATTAAAAATCACATGCACAAAGGCGAACTTATCTCTGTAAGAGATTTCTTCCATCAAACCTTAGAGTCGGAAAGACAGTAAAAACAGGCCTACGTATAAATACGTGTACATAATAGACTACAAGAATCTTAAATTACCTACCTACCTTTGGGAGAAATAAATAAACTACATATACAAAATATCTATAAAAAACGATACAAAGATATAGCTCAAAGTTATAACAGATAGATAATGCTGTTACAACCGCTTTTTAAAGCGCGTATTTTCTGTGGCGTTCCTCAGCCTGTCCGAATGGACCGTGAAGGAGTCACCGTAAGCTGCACTATTATGAGCAAGGATTGTAAGAAGGTTAGCAGATCTTATTGACCTTTTCTCAGAGTGTAGGTAATGAAACCTTTCTATGAGGTAAGCGGGGGATGAGGGTTTTATATAATAATGAGACTATAAGTGCATTCCGGCGAAAACTAATTGGGAATTAAAATCGCTGCCTGTACGTAATACAGAGAATATTGTACAGAGGTACTAAATTTCACTGATGCCGGTGAGTCGCCCATTAGCTCAGTTGGAAAGAGCGCTGGCACGGATAGCCAGAGGTCGCGGGTTCGAATACTGGCATGGGTGGAATTTTAGCCTCTAAATAAGTTTTTCTAAAAAGTGTCCTTACCACGGGTAACCAAAAAAAAGAATACTGACTTAGAAACGCGTAATACGACGATGAATGCCCATTTTGGTAAGAAAATAATCAAAATTTATTTTCTGTACATCACGCCTCATAATAAAGACTTTTTATATCTACAACGGATTACGTAGTTGCGCTTAATACGCCGCGCCGCGCCGTCTGAAATTATGGCCCTCTATAACCCGCACGCCCTGAAGATATTATTGTTATGATTTCGATTTGTCCCATAGTCTTCGAATTTATAAGTCCAAGCAAGCATTTGTGACGAAAAACAATTACTGTATTTTATGCTAACAGTACTTTTTTATTCTGATCTTCACACGTCTAATAAGTTGTCTGATTAAAAATATGTATAGTCGGTGTGAAAAGAAAAAGTTACTTTTTGTATCTGTTTTTGCTGATTTTTTCCTGTAAATGGAAATAAATTTAACCTTATTAATTAATATGGTTCTCCTTACAGTCTTTTTGTCCATCAACAACGTATAAGGTAGGTTCGTTCAAATCACGAAAAACTGCCGGAAGATGCTGGATGCGGCAAGCTGAAGACAGGGCGCTATGGCGCTTAATAGGGCTATGTCCAGCAGTGGACTACATAATATAGCCTGAAGAAGAAGAAGAAGAAGTTCAAATCACGATCCTGTATAGTATAATCTCGTCTATTTTTCTTGTTTTCGATTTTTTGTTTTTACTATTTAAATTCCAAATGTTTTATCTTTATTTCGATTAAAGGTACTCTGGACTTTTGTTGATCTATAAGTAAGTGCATCAGTGAGTGCCGAAAATTTAAATTTTTATAAACTTCTTCTAAATTACATTTTGAGTTATTTTTCAACTCGGTAACCTTAACGCCCTCCGCAAATTGTGACAAAACTGGCTTCAAGGATAGAGGGGGGTCGAAAGTGCTCGAAACGGTTCGTACACATTGTGGGTCGGCCGAGAACATCGCTTGCCGCACTCCGTGTGCCTTGAAAACTGACCTCGCTAACTAATTAAACCTCTGACGAGGCGCGACCGAGCATTTGCTTCACCAAGTTTTCGCCTCATACGGAAAATGATTTAACTAACAATACTTTTTCTGACTAAATAAATTGTGGTATGGGACGCAATTCAAATTAAATAAACTTTCACCAACCTTTTTAATTGCGAAGATTGACTTAAGTTACACTGTAGTTCACAATAAAACAGTGTTAAATTAATGAGGTCCGCGATCTAACTCGATGTAAACCATTATTTATAAAAAATACTGTCTTAGATCGTTTTGCATGTAGTCTATCTCAGTTGTTATGGCTCCTAACAAAATTTGACTTAGGCCAGATTTTCACGGTCTTAGTACGCTCGGACCGAGTACGCCTTCCGAGTAAACTAATGCTCCTGATTGGATGGTTTTTCGTGACAACACCAAAATAGATAATTACAAGCATTACTTTACTCGGATGGCGCACTCGGACCGAGCGCACTAAGACCGTGAAAACGCGGATTTAGACCATTCTGTTGTTAAAACAAACTGATATGAACTAGTTTAAAAACCATTTTGGACCTTACTCGACTTAAACCCCTTTTTAACAGAACTCCCGCTTTATAAAGCATTGTACATGTAACTATTGCAGAATGGCGTGACGTGACGATGAACGCCTTCCTTCGATATGAGTAAATCTGCGTACATGTGTTTTATAATATTACCAAAATACGTGGAGGATATAATTAACTTCAGCGTGGCCAACTTTGCCATGTAAAGTCTGATTTACGTTTGCTTTATTTTAATGAATTTTAAGCATGCTTTACATTGAGTTAAAAAGAATAGAGGCTCCAAAAGTATACACCTGTAAAGCACAGTTTTTTTTGGATTGCAATACAAGTGAATTAAAAGTACAGGCCTTCTCTCACAGAGAGAGAGAGAGTGTGGGCTTTATTACAACGCGCGTCCACCGCGGAACCCCATATAATTAATCTTATTATTAAGTGGTAGTTTTTTGCAACAAATTGTAAATGCAAACGACCACCCCCCACCCTTAACTACTACTTCGTCGTCGTCGTCAGGCTATACTAGTCCACTGCTGGACATAGCCCTCCCCTAAAGAGCGCCACGTTGTGCTATCATAAGGGGTAATGCCCATAATCCCCACGCTGGGCATGCGGGTTGGGGATCGCAGTTCGGTGGAATTGTACTGCAGGGGGCGCTGCTGCCCACCCCCTGGTTTGTGTCCCTTAGTCGCCTTTTACGACACCCGCGGGAAGAATTGGGTTGGTGCTATTCTCTAGGCCGACACCACACAGCTACACTACTACTTCAACTTAACAAAAAACTTATAACTACAATATGTACTTAATATTTACTACTGTAATAATAAACTTTACTGGGCAGTTAATGTATTTAAAACCATATAATTTAAGGGGTTTCTTAGTTTAAGCAGCATAGCTACGCCTATAAATCCTACAGGTAATTAATAGATCATTTATATATGCACAATTTATGTTTCACAAGCAAATCATCATCGACCCATTATGTCCCTACTGAGGGGCACATAGGCCATACTCCCCCGTGGTGGAGTATGGCCTATATCTTCCTCTTCCTGAGGAAGGTATAGGCCATACTCCACCACGGGGGCCAAGTCCGGATTGGTGGATGTTTGCAAAACTAATAGCTGGTCTTACTGTCAGAAGTTTTCAAGCCGCCCTAAGGCCTTTGATTGGCTTAACGACTGCCATCTATCGACGGCAGCCGGCACTTACTGCTTAACGTGCCTTGCGTAGCAAGCTTAACCTTCGTGATCTTTTAAGATCACTCAATTTCTGACACGCCCTAATAAGTGTTTGTGTTTTATAGTTTCTACATATATTATTTTCTACAGAATTATCTATTTAACAGAGTCACTACAGCCACATCGCGGAAATTCATAACGATACCAGCAAAAAATGGTAAACATCTACACTTTTGCCTTAAAAGCCCCTGTAAATTAAGAAAGTAAATATCGATGTGGATTCTACTGTATTTTGTGTTTTCATGATGCGCTTCTAAGTTTGGTGGGTAATTTGCCATGCAAATAATGAGAGGATCAATGAAGAAGTTTTGTAGTCATTGTAGATCTATCTGTGTTAACAGCCATAAAAAAGTTTAAACTTAATGACGTGTCGATTATCGTTGCGTTAACTTACGAGCGCATTAGTTCGATTAGCATTTGACGGCTAATCAAATAATATAAATTATAATTTGTTACAAGATATTTTGATATTTTTATAAACGATTGTATAATAGGGCAGTAGCTTCGATTTCACAATGATTCATGTGATGATAATAATACCGACGAACGACGATGTCCAGCGCGTTAGCTAACTTACGCGGTTGTAAAGTCAATTCGAATTTCAGCAAAAACTCGTAGTCGCCAAACAGATCTAAGATTACAGTCGCAATACCTCTATCCTCTGCCATATTCTACTTAATAGATAGTTAACCCGTAGCTCGGTTAACTATTAAACAACAGTCTGAATTTTGAAGATTAAGTGACAAAAATAATTAGTTTATTCTTGAACTAAAATACGATGCGAACCATTGGAATGTAATCTACAGTCTTACAGCCTTTTTAATAAGGACAAGAATAATTAAAAACCTTCCAAATGCAATTTAAGTTGGCATTTCCCTTAACCACAGACAATTTAAACTGCATTTGAGGAACGTTTTATCCGAATCGCGTTTTTATGAATAAGACCTCCAGGATTTGATGCATTAAAACAATTACATACTAATCGATGCCTAAATGTGGTTAATAAAGTGCCCACCTAGTTCCAGTTTTGTAAGCATCTGGCAAAATACCAGCGGTCTTAGTCTTAGGCTTATTGATTTGCTTTGGTATTCAGAGAGAGTGGAACATGACGTCAGCATGCTGGAACAAATAGATTTCTTGAACTCGTCTAGAACATTTGGTATATATGCCGTACATAATTGTAAATTTGTAAAAATATACCAAAATTTGGAAATAAAATACCCGCCAAATAAATTCCGCATGAACGTATTGCGGGACGCAGGATGTGACTTAGAACTCTTCACGTTATATTTATGTTAAATCCAGCGAACTTCGTACCCTCTACCATCGATTCTTTATTTTTTTTTCTCTCCTTAAGAACCAAGGAATATTCTAAAAAAGAATTAGCAAATTCGGTTCAGCTACTTTCGAGATATGCGCTTACCAACATATTCAGCGATTCATTTTTATATTATAAAAGATTAACAAACTATAAAAAAACTCATCGCTGTCGTCCACCGCTAAAGTCATCTAGACTGCGCGGAATTATGGTATGCTAATCATATGCTTATAATTTAATTTCATTAAATGAATTTGAGTTACCTATACTGATAACTCTAAATCATTTTAAGCATTGAAGGTAAGCTACGAAGTATTTACCCATACTGTAGAATTATAACAATAATAGTCAAACAAACACGTTAATTGGGGTTAATTCCGTAATTTTGTAACGAAATATTCAGGAACTCTCTTGATTATAAGTGCTCGTGTAGAGCCTAGTCCCATGCGTCACGGGGTAACATTAATTTCCGCTTTCATAGGTCAGGCAGGTCGATTGATGTTGTAAGCTGTAAGTGGTTTCCTGAATATATTATTCAATCAATGACATTAAAGCATGCGTGAAGTGACGTAGCCCTGAATATTAAAGTATTCTTGTGTTTCTGTTTTAATAAGTTTGTTGGGTTGTTATTTATATATTTGACTTTATAATCTTTTGACCTTGTTATTTGTTTCTTTAATAAGAAACAACAATTTAGAAGTCTAGCAAAATTGGGAACCGTCCAGTATGCTTATAATTAACTAAACAGCCGCCAAATGTTGTGTGCACAAAATTTATTAATTTGTCACAGCACTTCTAACACAATTCTCTTAAATTAAACAACATTATACTTTTATCAAGATTAAACAAAATTTCAACATTATTCAATATAATTAGTGCCAAAAAAAAATATTTTGAAATGTCACTATCCAAACAATTAGATCTTCTGTCTGAGGGATTAAATCTTATCAAATCCTGATCCTATTCAAAGCAGCATAGAAACTGCGACTTTGTGAATGTTGTAGGTTAAACTAAGTGTCCATTTCGAAATCTAGATCAAATTGGAAAAAAATGGACAAAAAATAAATCCTTTACAAAAGTTTTATGCGTAGTTACATTTATTAAGTGGAATATTAACTCTGAGTCTGCCCAAGAGAAGACGTCTTAGCAGTCGTTTTTTTAAAATGAACCACGAATGTTTTAAATAGTAAAAAAATTAAACGAGAATAGCATCGAAAAATAGCATAAAACATCTAAATAACACGTTATTTCACGTATCAGTGTAACATGTAACAACAGATATGCAATTGAATTTTAAATGTAAATGCTAAATTATATAAATCTCCAAAATTTTAGTTGTAATACACAGAAAAGCAGTCGGAGATTAATTTTATTGTATATAAACGAAAAGTGAAAAATAATTGCATTTTAATTGAACCAAAAGGTTTCTATGGTTACAAAACTAACAATGGGCAACGCGTTTTACTGATTTTAATGTCTGAAGTTCTCTTATATAATATGTTAAATTGAAGTTATCTAGAAGGTTATAGTGTTACTAATATACTAATCTCATCACGGATACCATTAACTGTTGTGCGCAGTGTGTTTTTTGTAATAACAGAGTGATTTCGTCTAGTTACTACAAAAATATTACTACATTTTTTTTTCAGAGAACTTATTAATTTTATTAAACATCTACTTTTTTTTATCACAAAATATATTTTATTTATCGAAGTATTATTAGATACAAGCATACAAAATAACATAGACAATAATAAAAAAATCATTTACAAAAATTTCGTCCACAAAGTCAGAGAAAAACAATACAAAATTTATAAATATAAAAAAAGTCAATGAAATAAACCGCCCCGAGACACATCGGACCCAAAGGTACCCATGACACTGACAGCATTACCACGCTGCACAGCGAGGGATATCCTATGGATCAAAAATGCCCCTGAGCGGTAGTCAAAGCTACGGTTCCTGAGACGACGCCCTACCTCCTTAACAAAAGCTTTTCCTTGGGCACCCCAAACTCCAGTAGTTTCCAGGGCAAGAGGCACAAATAGGTAGCTGCGCATTTTGCAGCTGGCTGTATTTCGCACATTTAAGTCTAGCTGCAGCTTCGGCAGCCGACCCAGGGACACCAACCGTCGAAACAATGTGAGAAGGTGCGAAGGTGCACACGCAGGTGGCATCCCAGAGTAGACACCGACCCCTCCCCCACGGTATCAAAGTGAAACCGTCCGGACGCCTCCCATCAGTGCGGATCAATCCTGGCGGTTCAAGAACCGTACTTATTGGTAGGTACATAGATAATGAACACTTTGTTGGTACTTAGTTAAATGTCTAATGTATATTACCTATCTAACCTTCAGCCGTTTTCAGCACAAATCCAAAAAACAATTCATAGTTGGCGCTTACAGGCATGGCCATAGAAGAACCAGAGTGGAGCGGTCCAAATTAACCTGTCCTAAGCAAAATTTTAAACAGACGTGTCCTTATTATACTCGTAATTCGAATTATATATTCGAATATACAATTTCGAATTTGGAGGTCATATTAATTTGAATGATTTCTGCGTTTTTCGTGCCCTAGTGCACAGAAGCCGGTTTTTACTATATATTTGCGCATATTTGTGACTTACCTATGCAGAATATGCAGAAACTTATTTTTAATTTATGTTACAGTAAGATCTATCAATCTTTATGCAAGCTGCATTTTGTTTGTGCATTGGTTCTTTTTATGTCCGTATTGTGTTAGAAGATTTTATGTTGTAATGTGGTGTGTGTTTCTTTTGGTGTACTAAATGCTTTTCTTCTTCTTCTTCTTCTGCACGTTTCCCAAAAAAACTGATAAATAAATAATAATAAATATAACTTCACAAATGTATCTAACTTAGAAAAAAAAAGTCATGAACATATAAATCGTGCTAAGTATAACTCAAAAAAGAAAAAATTGATATTCTCACGGGTAGTGCGTGCACTGTATGAAGATATTTATGGTGATTTTTTTGACCGTTCACGGAACTCAGTGTGATGTTAAGTATTAAAATGTGAAAGTTACTTTGCTAAACTCCGCCGAAAATCCCACAAGCACCATGCGGTTAGTTAATGCACCGCCCTCCCTCCTTTGAACCGCAAAGTAACGCCTGATCCCATACAATTTCTGATGTTAAACGTACGTTAATAAGTTAAACGGTTACGGGATTCTCAGCTAAAATCATGGTTTTCAATCAAGTTTTATTCAAATCCGTTTAGTAATCCGTTTTAGTATTAACGTGATCCGCGCACAAAAAAACAGAGTTACATGGACTGAGACAAAATTTACTGATTTATTGTATGTATACAGTTTTAAGTTAAGTCGGTATGGATACGGTAAAACGCAGGTATAAAATAGAAAATGTGTACCTACCTAGTTTTATTTACATACAAAGCTTTGCGTGGGAAAATAATGGTTTTCCTGAACCCCGGGCTATTGTGTTGTGACAGCGATTGCCTTGTACAATTTGACGGACAATAAAAAGACGGAGAGAAATGTTTTTTAACGAAATGCTGTCAAATACACTCCATTAAATTATTGTTTTTTTCTCTCGACCGGTATCTTGTTTGGTACATTTTTTGTTCTGGGCACCTCTGACCACTCCGGCAGATGATGGTCGAAATCATCTGTGTTTCCTAGGCCGGCCTCGACTTCGATGTCCGTCGTGTGGAACCCACACGGTGACGAGTTTCCCCCAACTGTTCCGGTACATTCGACTTACATGACCAGGCCAGCTGAAGTTTAATTTCGCCGTCTGGACACCCACGTCGATTTTTCGGATCTTTGCGCGTAGTGTGGTGTTTTGGATACAGTCTACCCTCCTCAGGCCCAACATACTCCGCTCTTTCGCTCTCTGACAAACTGTAAGCTTGGAATTTTTTTCTTCGGTCAGCGACTAAGATGGGAGCCATAACGGGCAGGATACACATGGGAACGGGTTTCCCGTTATTTGGGGTTTCACTATTTAATAAGTTTAAAACATTTGGTATTTCAGCGCGTAACTAATAGCAATTCTAATATCAAACGATGCTGTATTTTTCGTTTTTTGATATGCAAATATTTTATGCTCTATTTAGAGGCTAAAAATTCCACCCATGCCGGGATTCGAACCCGCGACCTCTGGCTATCCGTGCCAGCGCTCTTTACAACTGAGCTAATTACTTCAAAAACCTATTTACTAATTGCTTCAGCCAGATGTCGCTGCCTGTACGTAATACAGAGAATATTGTAAAGAGGTTTGAAATTTCACTGATGCCGGTGAGTCGCCCATTAGCTCAATTGGAAAGAGCGCTGGCACGAATAGCCAGAGGTCGCGGGTTCGAATCCCGGCATCGGTGGAATTTTTAGCCTGTAAATAGATTTTTAAAATTGTCCTTGGCACGGGTTAGTGCATTAAAAATAATATAATATTTTATGCTTTGATTATAATCTAAAAAAAATCCTATGTTTGTGAGAAATGGGATAAGGCCGCTTGATAAGGCGTAGGCGGCAAAATCGGTTGGGTAGAGTATCTCTATAGTGGCGGGACTTTTTCTTGGCTCTACATGGAGTTAAATACCAACTAGGCAATTATGCGCCCATAAAAGGCTAACGTGTGGGTGGTAACGACTTCTGAAGAAGAGATTTCTGCAAGTTTATATCTGGAAAACATTTTATGTTTTATTCCGATGTTTTTTTTTCAACCAAGGATTTTTCAATAGTACGTACGGTCTTTTTATAACATGACAATGACGCAGTAATTCCAAGTTTCTTTGTGTGCTATGAATGATGTATCGTTCGGCCGTAGGGCTGAAGTACAAAGACATAACAAATGTGAAGGATCACCCAAAAAATAATTAAAACTACAAATATCTAACTAACACCAAAAACCAACCCCGTGCTCGATTGTATCAGCTCGATTGACGCGGGCTAATTATGAAAGTTCATCGCGGTTTAATGAGGAGTACTTTAATGAGGTTCACTTGCGAACGATTCGACCGATTTTATTTTGGAAACTTGATTTGTATATACTGATAGAAGAACTGCGTCACACATGACGCACGTATTTACTCTGCCGCGGATCTCTTATATGGTTAATTATCATCGCTACAATAGGTAGAAGATACGATGATATAATAAATATATTTTTTATTGTACACTAGATCTCTTGTGTCAGTGTTTGCTATCGAACTCCCCCGAAATGGCTTAACTGTGTTTGTGACTTTTTTGTGTTTATTTGGTAGGTCTGAAAATAGGTCGTAGGTTAATTAATATGGCAAAACAACATTTGGCTGACCCTGCAAACGTTGTTTTGCCCTGATATAATAATATACAATTATCACCAGACCGTTTTTGTTGTCAATTTGTTGGAAAAAGTATCCCAGGTTTCTTAATCGTAGATAGCATCACACACATGCAGGAGTAACACGGACACAACGTGATCGATATTAATCGCTTCATTAGTTTTAGCTCCGTTAATGTACGGTGGCCCCAGCGCCGGTCTACAATTTTTCCGTCCCGGGTAAAAACGTCACGTTGTGGCGCCCTGAGCAAAATTCGCTTAACAAAATGTATTGGGTGCTGGGACGAACTAAGCTCCTATGTTCTCATATAGATTAAATTAGAACTCTTTGTTGTCCGTAATAGAAAGCAAAAAAAACATGAAAAGGCTTATACATCTAAGTTTTGCCGTATACAATATAAGTCGAGTCGACACAATTACAATGGTGTCGACATCGAATAGTGGCAAAACAGTCCGCTGCCCGTTTTCAATCCATATGTCTATCTATCTTATCAGCCCAGAAACATAGCTCACTGGCGAGCATAGGCCTCTTCTTTTTCACGCCAATGTTTCCCAAGCGCATTCACAATGTGGTCGGTCCACCGGTTTCCCCACCTACAAAATATTTTTCAGAAAAAGAGTAACATTACGTTACTCATTCCTATAAAGAACGCGTACGTGAATTTTGCGCCCCCTGAGGTAGCCGCCCGCCCCCCTTGATAATGAAATGAAATGAAATGAAAATGAAATGAAAAGGTTTTATTCAAAGTAGCGCAGATACTGCGGCTTAATGAACGTTACAAGTTAAACTAGGTGTCCATTTCAAAATCTGGATCATTTTGGAGAAAAAATGGACAAAAAAACTCCAAACTTAGTCTTTTCAAATTCCTTAATTAACAGAATTTACACAGATACTACAA
Organism: Yponomeuta sedellus; assembly: GCA_934045075.1. NCBI lineage: Eukaryota > Metazoa > Arthropoda > Insecta > Lepidoptera > Yponomeutidae > Yponomeuta > Yponomeuta sedellus. The sequence continues at coordinate 13,078,376 of OW203735.1, read as the reverse complement.
AACTCGTGAATTTTACATGCTTGAATTCCAGACATCATTGTCATCTAAATAATCCTTAATATTATAGTAGCTCTTTTGGCACAAAGTGTACTTTACACATTTTTTGAACCGCGCTTCAGTCAAACTTAATATATCTTCAGGGATTTTATTGTAGAAGCGTATACAATGCCCCATGAAGGATGTATTAACTTTTGCCAGCCTAAATCTTGGGATCAAAAGTTTATGTTTATTTCTAGTATTTACATTATGTTGGCTACCTGCAGTTTTAAAGTTGCTAATATTTTTCCTGACATACATAATATTTTCATAGATATACTGACTGGCAACTGTCAGGATGTTTGTTTCTTTAAAGAATTCTCTTAACGAGTCTCTACTGCCTAGCTTATAGATGAATCTGATCGCTCTTTTCTGCAAGACGAAGATGGTCTCAATGTCCGCTGCCCGTCCCCACAGTAGTATGCCGTAGGACATGATACTATGGAAGTAACTAAAATAAACGAGCCTGGCAGTTGCGACGTCAGTTAGTTCCCTAATTCTTTTAACAGCATATGCTGCAGAGCTAAGCCTATTTGCCAATTTTTCTATATGAGGACCCCATTGAAGCTTTGCATCAATTGTGATACCTAAAAATACAGTATCTTCGACAAGGTCTAGTTTGTCCCTTCCCAATATAACTTTGCTGTCAACTACTTTGACATTTGGTAGAGTGAACTTTATACATTTTGTCTTTTTTGAATTTAACAATAAGTTATTAGAAGTAAACCAGTTTAGTACCTGAGAAAGAGCAGCATTAGTATTGTCAAGGTCATCTTCTTGTCTCTTAATTTTGAAAATAAGTGACGTGTCATCTGCAAATAGTACTATCTCTGACATATTTTGAACCATGAACGGCAAATCATTTACATATACGAGGAAGAGGAACGGCCCCAAAATCGATCCCTGTGGTACTCCTATCCTGACCTCTGACCCTGAAGATTTAGTTCTATTTATATCAGCTCTTTGAATTCTTCCTTCTAAATATGATGTCATAAGTTTTAGGCTATTCCCGTTTATACCATAGTGCTTTAATTTTAAAAGAAGTGTTTTATGGTCAACGCAATCAAATGCTTTTGACAAGTCACAGAATACGCCTATAGCATCCTTGCGATCTTCCCATGCACTAAATATATGTTTAACTAACATGACGCCGGCGTCCGTTGTAGAGCGCCCTTGCGTAAAGCCGAATTGCTGACCATGGAGAAGTTGATAGTCATTGAAGTGTGTAAGCAGTTGACCTAGAACTATCTTCTCGAATATTTTACTCAAAACGGGTAGAACCGAGACTGGTCTGAAATTTGAAGGATCTTGCTTATCACCACTTTTAAATAAAGGAACGAGCCTACTATATTTCATTAGATCTGGGAATATACCCTCATCTAGACATTTGTTAAAGATTCTGGCTAAATAGGGTGCTAGGGTGTCGATTACTGAGCTAACTACTGTTACTGACATACCCCACAAATCTTCAGTTTTTTTAAGCTTTAGCTTTTTAAACGATTTAATCACGGTATGAGCTTCAATATAATCAAACGAAAAATCGTGATCGCATGGGGGGACATTGTCTTTCAAAATAGTTTCTGCAAGAGCTGGAGAAGAGTCTAAAGGAGCTGTCGTTATAATTGGAACATTTGTAAAGAACTGTTCAAAAGCCGCAGCAATGTCTTCATTTGAGGTTATTAATTTATTATTTATTTTAAGTGCAAATTCGCGATCTCCCAATTTGGATTTACCAGTTTCCTTATTTATAATAGCCCAAATTGTTTTAGATTTATTAGAAGATTGAAGGATTTTTGATTTTATATACTCGCATTTTGCTTTGTGGCAGACGGCCTTAAATAATTTTGAATATAGTTTTACATACTGTATAAAACTGGGGTTGTATGTATATGTTTTTTTCTCATACAGTGAATAAAGTGTGTCCCTACTTTTTCGGATGCCGGCAGTGGCCCATTCACTAAATTGTAATTTATTTTGTTTGCAGGATATCTGTTTTAATTTAAAAACTTTTTCAAAACTATCTGAAACAGCCTTGAAGAAATCTCGATAGAGAACATTAGCATCTTGAGTTTTATTTTTTTGAATAGGTAATCTTTTTTTTAAGTCAAGTTTAAACAATTCTAGTTTTTTATTTGTTATCACCCTGCAGAGTACATCTTGCTCTATTTTTTTTAAATCTGCTTTAAAATGTACAATTTGACCACTGTGGTCTGATTTAAGACAATTCACTGTAGAATAATGGGAAAATTCACAGTCACAGTATACGTTGTCAAGGCAGGTGGCGGTGGTTTCGGTAATCCTGGTGGGCTCTAAGAAAATATTCATCAAATTAAAAGACTTAAAAATAAGTTTTAATTTAGCACTCGAAGGGGAATCTACAAGCAGGTTTACATTAAAATCACCACAGACTATAACCTTCTTATTATTACTGCAGGCTACTTTTAATACATCCTCTAATACAGATTCGAATACACTGTAATCGCTGGTGGGGGGCCTGTATACGCTTACTACAATGTGTGACGATAATTCAACACAAGATAGTTCAATTATTTTTTCAACAGAAAGCCTGCAAATATCTTTCCTTTCTTTAAATTTTAAACCATCCTTTACTAGTATTAAAGATCCCCCATGCAATGCTAACTTTCTATTGTAGCAACTGGCTAACTGATAATTATGTACAGAAAAATTCATATGAGATTCTAATAGCCAGTGCTCCGTAACACAAAGTATGTCAATCTCATGTTGCTCTAAGAACAATTCTAACTCTAGTAGCTTTCCAGAAAAACCACCCTGTATGTTCTGATTAGCTAAAGTGATATTTTTTAAGAGGGGCTTTTCTGTGGTCTGCGCTGACAGTTTAAATCAGCAGTCAAGCTTAACTTATTTATGTTAGGTTTTTTTAAAGCCTCTGAGTACAGAGGTTTACTAGTAGAACTTTTTCTACGGTTTTTATTTACTAATGGTACCTGTTTTATTGTCGTAACAATAATAGGGTCATAAATATTGAATGCCAACAATTTGGCAATCTGTCGTTTTGAACGAAGGGGCACATACATTGTGTCCCTAGTCAATATAAAATTTCGAATAAAGTTATTCGTATCAAAATAAAAAACTTGATCTCTATGACCAAATGTCATGTTATATAACAGACGGTTAAGTTTACCTATCCGTGCATTCTGTGTCTCTGACAATGTTTTTGAATAGGGAAAAGCACAGATAATGATTTTCCTTACATTTAAAGCTATTATGGACTCATAGTAATTTATCAATCATACGGGCCTATTATTACTATTATTACATTGTTTATTGTACCACTAAAAATTGTGCAATTGGCGGCTTATTATTAAAGAGTATTTTATTCTAGCCAACCAGCAAGTGACGTAGAATTGGTGAGGGTAGTGCCAAACCGTGGAGTGATCTTTTAAAGTATTTTGTATTAAATTTAAAAAAACGATAATTATACTGAGATAAATACAATGAGGCCTAGTATAGCGCTCTTGGCTTAGTCAAACCGAGTAATTCAATCACTTGATTTAAGCAACAACAGGCGCGGTCAGGCGGAGGATTGGTGACCGTCCCTTGTCTACCGCTAGCAGGATTTTTCGGAGCGCTTCCGTGCTTCGCAAGGTACGTTAAGCCGTTAAGTGTCTGATGTGACGTAATGGCAATCGTAAAGCCACGTCAGATACCTTATGGGCGGCTTGATAACTTCTGACATTAAGACCCGCTACTGTCTTACAATCTTCCATCAACCCGGACTTGGCCCCCGTGGTGGAGTATGGCCTAAGATTCCTGCGATGCAGGAATAGACCTGTGCCCCACCAGTAGGGAGTTTCAAGGGTTGATATCGCACTACAAAGACAATAGTTCATTTATAATATAAAAATGAATCGCTTAATGTGTTGGCAAGCGCAAATCTCGAGAGCAGCTGAACCGATTTCGCTAATTCTTTTTTTAGAATATTCCTTGAAGTATGAGGTTGGTTCTTACAGAGAGAAAAATAAAGAATCGACTGTTAAGCGGTACGAAGTTCGCAGCGTTAGCTAGTTATTAATAAATATATATAAAAATACGTACGGATAGACTTACACATTAATTCTGAAGACGAAGATAGTGTTCCTGAACTCTACTCTAGCCTAGGTGGCTCCGTCATTATCCAAAATCCATAGAGATTACATTAAGGAAATAACGATTCATCAACCCATTATGTCTCCACTGAGGGGCGCGGGTCTCTTCCCTTGGGTAGGTATAGGCCATACTCCACCATGTGGGCGAAGTCCGGATAACGTTTAATTACGTTTAAATAAGTATTGGGGCTTATAAGTTGTTGCATCATGTTCTATTCCACCCTAATATGAGTTACTTTTATTACATATCTGAATTTCAAGAATAAGTCAGCATTAATTTCCATCTGTAATAATATAGCTTATTTATTTCAAGTACGATTGTTTTAATGCTAAATATATTGGGTAACCTATCTGAAACTTATTTACTATAAATATTTTTCTCTAAAGAAAACAAGCCTACGAAATTAACGGCAGCATTTTTGCTTCTAGTTAGCCTACCGGTATCATGTCTGATTAGCATGGAATGGTCGAGGGTTCGATTTCCAATTTGGCGCTTTCGTACATTTGTATAAATAGCTACAGTCTGCGTGTATCTCCAAGTTTGTGATGTCTTTGCTATAGCACAGGGTATCCTAGTTTGGGACCAGGACTAGCGATTGTGATATGTGGAAGTTACTATTATTCTTATCAAAATATCTCTGTTTTCAAGTTTTGTACTTACGAATAATTAGTTCCCTAACTGACTTGCGTTTAATTGATTCGAACAGAAGTATTTTTTCCTAGAATTCTTGGCCTAACAAACCTACAAATAGAGGTTAAATTAGATTTGAATATATATAGGTAGAATAAGCCTGTAGAACTGTACAAATCTTGTTTTGATTTATAACGCCAAATACACTTTTCACCATAGACGTGACGTACTACTACGAATCGCCATGGTTACACCCCAGCCTTACGTGTTTGTTTGCAATTTTTGTGACGTCATGGCAGAGTTAATCTTGGAGCACCAAGGCTGACATTAAATAAACTCACGCCGGTATCCTAGATAGGTTTGCCACTTGCCAGTCGGAAGTTTACATTCGTGAAAACCTTTATTTCAAATAAAAGTTAAACATTTTTTAATATCATAGTTTAAAGTAAAATTATTGTCTCTTCGTACCTACAATTTACTATAATTTAATTTTGCAACAGCATAAAAATCCTGCTTCTATTAAAAACAATTGTAAATACGCTTAAAGTACAGCATACAATAAAGTAACCTATTTAGTTAAGGCAGCACTTGTTATATGTCAGCCTAATTTATTTGAAGCGACGTGTAAAATATTTTAAGTTCTATTAGAGAAAATAAACAATACATTATTTATTACGATGATATTTTTCGTAAAGGTGGAGCAAATCTTATCTGTGTGGTGGTGGTGTACTTATCCTTGTATACATTTATACTAATAACTTTCACGAGAATCAATTTTCGCGAAAATGCGAAGGACATACAAATTATTCTAGATCGACTGCAGGATATTTCTATCAAGAATTGTAGAGGTTTTTGTGTGCTTTTCTAGGTTTTCACTGTGCATTGTATCTAACTTCAGTTTGATATTGATACATTGTTCGTGTAGTAACTAATATTTCTAATAAATACTATCGACCTTATTTATAAAAACAAACTATTCTCCACGAACGTTAACTAAAATAGTCTGTGGCGGACATTTTACAAGGAAAATACGTAAACACAGATTGAATAAAATGCCTCGGTGTTCTAGTGAAATCATGTTATTTTTTAAGAAGGTCGCTTGTCTGCGGTGGCGAAGGCAGGACTCTGGCAGTGCTTTAGAGGAATCGTGTTTTTATAAGACCTTCATTAGTGTTTCATTTATACTACTGCTTTTATGGAGTGTTTAAAGGAATCATGTTGTCATAAATAACACGTTAAGAATTTCTGTTGCCTACATTGCAGCATCAAGAGTCAGTTACCTCGAATGATTGAAACGTTTAAATTAGATCTGTTAGTCACATTTCTAATTATAGTGGATGCGCGTCTCTTCACACTAAATGTTTGACTTTATACTATCGGGTGCTACTGAAGGTTAAAGACCATCGCGTATCTAAATTGTACAATGAATATTAATTGCTATCAGATAGGTATATCTGATTGGCTAAGGTAATTCATGGAATGGTTATATTGAGTTTTCCATCCAGCACGCTGAAGTCTGCATGTTTCGAAAGTCACGATTATGTTATTCATAATTTAAAAGGCTATCTACTTAGGGCCGGTTTCTAAATTGAGAATTTCACTAAGTAAATACTTAAGTAACTTTCTGTCACGCTCTTTTTTGGTTAATTCGAAGAGACAGCACTACCGCTAAGTATTTTCAAAATTCTCAATTCAGAAACTGGCCCTCAGCCACTACTTTTTAGTAGACTTAAATAAAAATAAAAATTGAGCTGGGAAATTCTGATTTGATTAATAAATCGCGAACAATTAGAGCAGCCTCTTCGTCTATCAGAACATAGACCGACAACCGAGACCGACAATGAATAGTCTGGCTGGCTAGTGACGCTCTTCAGGATTATCTGAAAAAAAATATCTTAAAACTTTAAGTTTTACGCGCCTATATGCATCTATTGCTACAACTATGGACAGAAAAAATATAAAGAAACTATATTTTTTGTGAGAAAAGTTTATCTGTCTGTCCCGTCCGTCCATCCGTCTATCTATTTATTTATAAGTAAAAGTTGTTTGTGTTGAGTAGGTACTTTAACATTTACATACAGGCACATTTATTTATTTGATATATACAATAAGAACTTACAGCTAAACCAAAACGCTCTTAACGTTACTTAAATATTCCACACAAAAATTCACTACATAAGTGTAATCTTAAATGAACTACAATATATGACATAGAATCAACAAAAATACAGGGGTTTATAACAAAAACAACAAAAATATCGACATGTCGCTTAGAAACTTATTGAGCATGGCGAGGGCCTTGCCGTGTGCGCGTTGCTGGCGCGGCGCGTGCGCTGCGAGAGTTGCGCGAACAGCAGGTGCCGGCGCCAACCGTAGCGCAAGAGTTTATCCGGGATGAATAGTCTGTTGCTTTCGTATACCAGTATAAATTCGTACATTATTTTCGGAAATAATAATAACTTCTAGACAACAGTACCACAATGTTCTGTTCCAAAATTTTTATTCCTCTGTAGTTTGGTAACCAGGCAAGGACATCATAAAGAAGTAAACACACCCGGACTGAGGCCATAAGTACAAACGTCTGGCCAGTAGGAATAGTAGCCATGCATCTTAATCAGATGTGATACCCCTTGACCAAACCGTGACCCGTTTGGTCAAGGGGTATCACATCTGGATGTTATAACAGTTCCGAACAGATTTGTTAAATCTTCAGTCTGGTTCATTTTTGCTCGGTTGTTAGCATTGTAGGCACCAAACGCGCTGAAACCTTTTTTTCATTCCAAAATGGTAACGTATTATAATTATTATGAACTTTCCCTATTAAAATCTTTGGTTCTTTAGCTTTACCACGAACATATGAACCCGCCCTTTTAAAATCTTTAGTTCTTTAGCTACAGAACGAACAGTAAACGATACTCTAATACATTTTTTTCATTTTTTTATCAATCTTTCAGTTACATACTGTAATTACTCTGACCGCGAGTCGTCATTAGAGGATGTTCTTCCCCTCTTAAACACAGCACACTAACGCGTAACCATAGACCAAGATCCATATCTGTGCACAAAACCGTAGAAAAAGTCATATTGCCATATTGCAAGTCTTGATTTACTTATTTCGTAGTAAAATTTCAATAAACGCACAAACTTCAGTTTCCTCCATTTACGATTACTCCTTGCGACATAAACAAGTAAGATCCTACTATGGTTGAAAAAACAAAAGAGGAAAAAACATCAAACTTTTTATTTTATTATACATACATACATACATACATACATTCACTCCTGTATTCTAGAAGGTTAGGCAGAGACCAGGGACTGCCACTTGCCACGATTCTGACAGATCACTTTCGCTTCATCAACGTTCATAAGTCGTTGCATGCACGCACGCCGGTTCCGGGTACTTTTTATCTTCCCCTTTGTTAATACATCCCCTATTTGGTCGATGTATGTCCACCTGGGACGTTCCTTACCAGCCCTTCCACTCACATTTGCAGTATATATTTGTTTCGTCAATATTATTAATATTATTAATATTAATTTTGAAATTAAACAAAGTCATTGGTACATGCCCGCACTCGGGATCGAACCTGGGGCTCTCGCTTGCCAGTCCATGGTTCTACCCACTGAGCTACCAGCGCTTCGAGTACATTTGCGAATTTGTAGTCGCAATACCACACGCTAACGGTGAAGGAAAACATCGTGAGGAAACCCGCGGCTTGGTTGGCTCCGCACGTATTGACTAGTCTTTCCTGTGGGCTAGGCCGACTAAGCTGTCAGGATGGTATAGGTGCTGGGCAAGCCTACACCATCTATAAAACTATGTCCCAGGCACTACAGCGTCGGAGTGGTCCCTTCACCCATCTAGTGTGAGTGAAGATACCACTGGACGCTGTATAAATCATATCATTAAGTAGATGCAAAAAAAAAAAAAAGCTTAATATTAATTTTACTATGTCGGCAAATAAGTGGGCTTTGCCTACCAGTATTTTATTTACCTTATTCCACTACTCATTGAACATCCCTCCCAAATAATAAAAGTCACAAATCTAGTTTATCAAATGTTTCTGCTACGCTAACAATATTCTATTATACATATACTGTTACCAGTTGGCCAAAGAGTATATAAAAACAACGGCAGCTGTGAACAGTACATTTGCGAGAATCGAGGAGAGTGTGGCGCAATTACAATTTCATGAAACGTAAGAGTGATAGTTTAATTGATCGAGACGTTATAACTAAGCCAACTTACACCTTTGAAGCACTCTATCTGGTTAACTAATATACATATAGGTAACTAGCTGTAACTGTCACAAGATATGTTTTATTAAGGCTTATTACCACCCAAATAAGTGGTGACCCTACAAAGGAAAGATGTTTGAATTTGTAGCATTTTCGTTTCTTTACGGGACTATGGAAATTCACATAGGTACGGGATGACTAAACTTAGTTGATATTGATGGTATACTGATAGTGCAGTATCTATACCATAAGAACAACAACAACAAGCTTAAATCTTCCGATGAAGGTCTCGAACCGAAAGCAATGAATAAAAACACAGGTTTCGAATTACAGAACCTTACGCGGTAGTTAGTCGGGAACCCTCAGTGCCCGAGGCTGACTTGCATTTCGCCCCTTTTCCTAACGATGTTTAAGACCATGTATCCTAACTTGGAGTACACAAAAAAACATCTAAAATAAATTCAAATAAGACATCGCCTTAATTAACCCGTGCGAAATATACCTGACACTGACGGTATGAATATTCATCGAGTTAATAAACATCCAAGCTGAGGGGCTGTGTTTTCTTGATGGAACCAAAGTGTTATGAGCCTCGCCTGTAAAGCATATTGTTATATTTAGTTGTCTAACGACTTAATTATAACGACTATATTATTTAGCATTTGTATCAACAGTTTACATGTTAACGTCGCTGCTGTGCAAAGTTGCAGCAAGTAAGGGTTCGTTTATATCTGATTAGTTCATATGCAATAAAATTAGACATTTTCGTACCCAGTCAGAAGTTTGACTATACTGATACAAATAATTGAAATAACACAAATTCGGAAAATCAGTCTTCACTTCTTCAGTATCCAAATCTTGAAGCTCTCAGGCAAAAAGTTTAGTTAATTGTTAATTTTTTTTTTAATAACCTTGATCTCGTCAAGTTTTAAGATTTAGAGATATAAACTGAGAGATTAAAATGGTTTAACATCGTCCAGATTTCAAGAACACGATGTACAAATCGCTTCTAGCTTGGTACCTATCATCCTACTTAACGTGTCCTAATGATCTAATGCTCTGAGTATTTCTAGAGACACCCACGGTCGACCCCGCCTTGCGCACAGAAGAGCCTATACTCACTTTCGCTCCAAGGTGATACGGGTGCGACGATGCCGGCGGCTGGCAGGCGCCCGCTGGCAATTTTGGCAGAACCGCTCCTATATTGTGTGCACCACATCATAAACTATTCTAATTCTGTCAAATTTCGTACTAATAACAAACATTACGAATCTGACAGAATTTACAGCGCATAATTAGGAGTCATATCCACTTTACTGCGGATCCCTCACAGTCATCGTATGTGAGCCAACATTATGATGCTTAAACGAAATTTATATCTTGCGGAAGGGAGGAAGATCACGGGTCTCTTCCCGCATCGCCGCAAGGTTAGGCAATATTCTATATTATGACAGGAAAAAATCAGTAACTTCGAAACGTTTGGTAGTCAACTACCTACCTACATATAAATTCTGCTTAAAAATTGAACATAAACTTTGATTGCTAACTGCAAACTTTGCCAATTACATTAGCAAAGTTTAAATTCAAGCTCTATGAAGTATGATTTTACAATAACAGATAAAAATATAATAAGTTTATCAGAAATGTATGCAGAAAAGATCTACTGAAAGATAGATATTATTGTCTTCATTCGTAATTATAAGTTACCTACACGCCATGTACCTAATATTTGATTACATAATTGTTGTGCTTACTTCAATAAATATTTACCTTAGAGGCAATAGTTGACCAAGGAGAAAGAGAAAAGTAAGAAAGGCCTTTGCCCAGCAGTGTGACATAACCACGGACTATAAAAACTGTTTTTATTGTTCTGTGCACACAACACACAATGCTGACATAAAAATATAACCATTTCACGATGTATAATAATTATTTACAATGAATATAGCAAATATTATAAAATAATAATATAATAATAATATCAATATTTTCAGAATGAAATAATTTTAGTAAATAAAACTAGGAATTTAAGTAGGAACTTAGGGCATTTAATAATAAAAAAGTATAATGTAGAATACATATGTTCTACATTATACTTTGTTTATGTGTAATTTCCTCAATAAATTAATATTGGGAAAATAATTTTTTTGTACTCGATTTTTAATGAAAGTTGGCCTGCAATCTTTTTCTGCACTATGAAAAAAAAAAACAAGCGTAGTGATTTGTTTTGTTAAATATTGTTTTTACTAAATTGGTAATTAGACAGTACGCTTTTATTTAGGTATTTTAAGAAATATTATCTTTTTTCCCGTGTTGTATATATAAAGCACTTTGTACGATTGTGTACAATAATATTAGTGTGTAAGTTATTTTGTTGTAAGACTTTACTTATAAAAAAGGCAATCCCTTAGAACCCCTAAAATGCTGACTGAAATAGTCTGTCTCGTAATAGTCAAAAATATCTTTTTAACAACTACTTTGTCCTATAGGTTCAGTTTGGTTGACCAAATACATGGTCACCCTACCGAAGGAGACGTAGGTGAAGTAAATCAGCTGTTGCGTAGATTATAACTAAAAGGCAATGTAATCGAATGCCGCCTCCTAATAAACCTCTAGGCGTCGAATTGGACGGATTATTTAATGAGTTGGCGGCGACAGATATAGGTATCGGAATTCTTTTCGTAAGTCGCAGTTTTTGCGCTACCTCGAATAAAAAATACTGATTATGACTTTGACTTTAGACTGTTGGTGTTAATATACTTACTTACTTTAACGGTATATTTATTATCTTGTTACATACGGACTCCACAGGCATAGCGCTGGCGCGGCAATTACCTCAATACGGTGAACAACAGCCAGGCGCGACACGAGGCAGCTGACGCTGCATTTCCTCCTCGGTGTATCTACCTAGTTTTACTTTCGTCATTCCGTATTCATACTTCGAATCGGCTACTAGCATAATTAGCCTTAAGTACCTATTGTAATTTTTAATTAAATTTATATTAAATAATTTCGGTTTTTTTTGGAACCTCCGGCCGCAGCCTACGTAATTGGCGCAGGCGGTAGGATACTCGTGGGTCAGCTCGCGTGCGGTAAAACTGACCATAAAACATCGCGTTCCTGACCTGGAGGCTATCAAGACTCTATCTACGGGTATCCAGAATCTACAATCCAGCTGCAGCCAGGAGGAGACTCCAGACATCGACTCACCAAGAGGAACCGGAATGAAATTGTAAGTGCACTTGAATTGTTATTGTGTTGCTTCCCTTATTCCTAAGTTCACCCCAACTCCCAAGATTTTTCACCCGAAAGATTCTAGGGCAGGCATACCTGCATCACGACAGGCTCGCCAAAGTAGAATAGATAGGAATAGAGATTTAGACTTAGATTTAGACTTAGATAGATTATTCAGAGACAGAGAGATGGCTCAGGAACGAGCCCATGATCCAGACACTATCTTCAAAGCATTGAGACTCGTACCCGAATTCGACGGGAACCCTAATGTCTTAACTAGATTTATAAATATATGTGATACGATAGTAAATCAGTATATGGGCACAGCCCCCGGCAGTGAACTCCCGCATGTATGCCTACTAAATGGTATACTCAATAAAATCACAGGCTCTGCCGCCTCAACTATCAACTCAAACGGCATCCCTGATAGTTGGTTGGGCGTTCGAACCGCCCTTATTAATAATTTCTCAGACCAACGAGACGAAACGGCACTGTACAGCGACCTCTCATTAGCTGCACAAGGTAATAGGACTCCTCAGGAATTTTATGACCATTGCCAAACATTGTTCAGTACGATAATGACCTATGTTACTCTGCACGAAGGCGTGTTAACCACAGTTGAAGCAAAGCGATCACTTTACAAAAGGGTCGCAATGCAATCCTTTGTACGTGGACTAAAAGATCCCATAGGATCCAGGGTTAGATGCATGCGCCCCCCAACCATCGAAAAGGCACTTGAATACGTGCAGGAGGAGCTAAATGTAATGTACTTACAACAGCGCAATGACCAGCCTAAGACCCAGCAGTCATTTAAAATACCAACCCCCTCTATGCCCGTCACATACACTGCCACACGGCCTCAACATTACCAACCCCCAGTTAACAACTGGCCAGCCCCCGTAGCACAAAGAGGTTACCAAGGCCCACCTCAGGCTTTTAAATTCAACTCACCTCAGCAGGGTTTTTTACAAAACCGCATGCCTAACATGCCCACGCGCACGCAACAAATGTTCCGCAGTGCACCCCCCACCTACAACCCCCAGAGTAATGTTTTTCGTATGCCACCACGAAATAACGCACCCCAAAATTCTGCACCAAGACCCATGAGCGGTGTGCAGCATTTCACCCCAAGACCATTGCCTCATAGCATGATGACAGGACATGATTGGCGTAAAGCAGGGAACCCTCCACCTAATAATTATTTTAAGTCCCGCGAAATGCATTTTAATGAGTGTGCATCGACGTACGATGACGCATACTTCCCCACCGAGTTTGAATATGATCCGGAGTATTATTACACGGACGATTCCAACTACAATACCTATGGCACTGAATATAATCCCGACGTAATATACTATGACGACACTGGCAATAACCAGCTATGCCCTGAAGGCCAACCACAGCCAGGGCCTAGCCATGGACATCAGGATTTTCAGTCAGCTCAGAAACTAGGCAAGCCAAAATAGAGGTCAATCTTCAGACACAACGCCAGCTACCCTACATCCAAATTTCAGACCCACCTCTTAGACTTCTAATTGACACAGGTGCAAATCAGTCTTTCTTAAGCCCCGAAGCTATAGAACAGTACTTCCCCAACTACCATCTTAACTACGACCCGTTCGAAGTGACAAACGTGCACGCTAGGAGTAGGAATGATTACTCTATAACACTGCCTTGTTTCCCGGAATTCAACGACCCGGACGATATCAAGCTTTATGTGTATCGTTTCCACGATTACTTTGACGGACTCATAGGGTTAGACTTGTTGTCTAAGTGGGAGGCTAATATCGACCTTAAAGACTCAAAATTACTAACGAAATCTGCTGTTAACCCTATTCGCATGTACAACTCTTGCAATGTTAACCTGTATGAAGATATGATACCAGCCGGCACCTCAAAATTAGTGCGTATTCCTATAAACGCCCCGGACGGCGATGTGTTAATAGAGGAACAAGTGATCTGTAATTGCATAATCCACCAATGTCTCACAACGGTCACCAATAGTCGTGGTTACCTAGAAGTCGAGAACCCGACACCGAACGACGTTATCTTTTCACTCGACCAGCCAGCGCAAGCTGAGCTCTTTAACATACAGTGTAGTAACATAGAAGATCGACTTAATACACGCGCGCAAGACGTCATCTCGCGCTTAAGAACCGACCATCTGAACGAAGAGGAAAAGGGCAATCTCATCACCCTTTGCTCTCGATATGCGGATGTGTTTTATATCGAAGGCGAACCCCTCACCTTTACCAATAGAGTAAAACACCAGATTAGGACGACTGACGAGGTCCCTATTTACACCAAAAGCTACCGCTATCCATTCATACATAGACAGGAGGTTAGAGATCAAATCACCAAGATGCTGGACCAAGGCATAATAAGACCTTCGGACTCAGCATGGAGCTCACCCATCTGGATAGTTCCCAAGAAAGCCGATGCTTCAGGCAAACAGAAGTGGCGCCTGGTAGTCGACTTTCGTAAATTAAATGAGAAGACAGTCGATGACAAGTACCCCGTACCTAACATCAATGACGTACTTGACAAATTAGGGAAGTGTCAGTACTTTACAACCCTTGACTTGGCAAGTGGTTTCTACCAAGTCGAGATGGACCCCTCTGATATCCCCAAAACAGCTTTCAATGTAGAACATGGCCATTTTGAGTATCTGCGAATGCCCATGGGACTCAAAAACTCTCCATCCACCTTTCAGAGAGTCATGGACAATGTCCTCAGAGGTCTCCAAAACGAAATATGTCTAGTCTACCTGGATGACATCATTGTCTTCAGTACTTCTCTCCAAGAACACATGGTCAACCTTGAAAAGGTCCTTCAACGACTCCGAGAGTCGAATTTCAAAATTCAATTAGATAAATCGGAATTTCTTAAGCTTGAAACAGCTTACCTTGGGCACGTCATTACTAGAGACGGTATCAAACCTAACCCAGATAAAATCTCAGCAATAATGAAGTACCCAATTCCAAAAACCCCAAAGGAGATAAAGCAGTTCTTAGGTCTTCTCGGTTATTACCGAAAATTCATCCCTGATTTCGCTCGTATAACGAAGCCCCTCACGCAGTGTCTAAAGAAGGGTAAAAAGGTCACATTAGACACTGAGTACATCAGCTGTTTCGAAAAGTGTAAAACACTTCTTACTAACGACCCCATTTTGCAATATCCCGACTTCAGTCGAGAATTCGTCCTTACTACGGACGCCTCTAACGTCGCTATTGGAGCAATTCTATCCCAAGGCCCAATAGGATCAGACAAGCCTGTATGCTACGCATCTCGCACTCTGAACGAGAGTGAGCTTAATTACAGTACTATTGAGAAAGAGCTACTAGCCATTGTCTGGGCTACCAAGTACTTCCGGCCATATCTATTCGGACGCAAGTTTAAGGTAGTCACCGACCATAAGCCCCTCCAGTGGATGATGAATTTAAAAGAACCAAATTCACGTCTCACTAGATGGCGACTGAGACTTAGCGAATACGACTTTACTGTGACGTACAAAAAGGGCAAAGCTAATAGCAACGCTGACGCGCTCTCACGGGTAGAGATACATAATGAGGAATCAAAGTCCATTATTGACGAACTTTGCTCTATACTCCCCAATCCTACAGAAAGTCCACCAACCGATTGACGAACTTTGCTCTATACTCCCCAATCCTACAGAAAGTCCACCAACCGTAGCAGACTCCTCTACCGAGACCGTTCACACGAGTAACGAACACCCCATACTCGAAGTCCCAGTTTCAGATGAACCCCTTAATAAATTTCACAGGCAAATTATTTTCACCATCGTAAGCGATGTCAAACGTAAGCCGACAGTGACGAAACCGTTCGACACTCACACTCGCATAACTGTACAGTTATCAGAATCGAACTTAGAAAGCGATCTAGTTAACGCACTGAAAGAATACGTCAATCCCAAGGTCAAAACTGCCATTTTGATAAATCCACCCCTTGGAATGTACAAGGTCATCCCCATCATACAAGATAAATTCAAAAGCTCTTCCATGAACTTAACCCTCTGTAAGTCTGAACTCGAAAACGTAAAAGAATACCTTCGTCAGCAAGATATCATTCGCCTATATCACGACGGTAAAACAAACCACCGTGGAATAAACGAATGCTACTTAGCCCTCTCACGCAAGTACTATTGGCCAAAAATGAAAGATCAAATTACTAAATTCATTAACGAATGTACAGTCTGCGGACAGGCAAAGTATGACAGAAACCCCATTAGGCCCAAGTTCAATATAGTGCCCCCGGCAACTAAGCCCTTTGAAATTGTCCATATGGACTTATTCACAGTCCAGAGTGAGAAGTATGTAACCCTGATAGACGTCTTTACTAAGTACGGACAGGCATACCATCTGCGAGATGGAACAGCTGTCAGCATCCTTCAGGCGCTGTTACAATTCTGTACCCACCATGGAGTACCTCTAACCATCGTTACAGACAACGGAACAGAATTCACCAATCAGCTGTTCTCAGAATTTACACGTCTACATAAGATAAATCATCATAAGATCTTAGCTCACTCCCCTAACGATAACGGCAATATTGAACGCTTCCATTCGACCTTACTTGAACATCTCAGAATTCTAAAGTTACAGCATAAAAATGAACCAATTGTGAACCTTATGCCTTATGCAATTATAGGCTATAACAGCTCAATTCACAGCTTCACTAAATGTCGACCCTTTGACTTACTAACCGGTCACTTTGACCCTAGAGACCTCAGTGACGTCGATTTAAACCAACAGCTGTTACAGCAGTATACGCAAAACCATAAGGAGCAGATGAAAAAGGTCTACGATATTATAAACGAGTCCTCACTTGCTAACCGTACTGCTTTAATTAACAACAGGAATAAAGATCGTGAACCCGAGATGGAATACGAACCCCATCAACAGGTTTTCATCAGGAACCCTTTTGCTAGTAGGCAAAAAACTACCCCACGCTATACGCAGGACAGAGTTTTAGCCGACCTGCCGATACATATTTATACATCAAAGAAACGCGGCCCTGTAGCTAAGTCAAGGCTAAAACGAGCCCCTAAGGAAGCTACCTTGTTACAGGACTCTGCTGTTAATCTTCGTCCACGTGACGCGGCCTCAAGAGATAAGACTTGAGAGTCTAGCAGATGGACCCGGACTGCTGCCTTATAAGCTAGGACCAACCAGACTGACGACCCACCATCATACTTTTCTCCAGTCTACCCAACTAGATGAAATCGAAGATAAGGTTAACTTTTTACAGACTCAGCTAGATAGCATTAGCACGCGATTCATAAATGATACCTACTTACTCTATGAGGTTCAGATACATTATCTTACTAGCAAGCTTGGCAAGGTAAAATCTCAGTTAAGATCATTAGAACCCAATCGCGCTAAAAGAGGTCTTGTAGACAGTCTCGGTTCGGTTATAAAAAGTATCACTGGTAACTTGGATTACGTTGACGCAAGCAAGTTTAACAGTGCAATTCAAGCTTTACAGAAAAACCAAGATAAGGTAGTCACTCAATTTAATGAACACGTAAGCCTTAGTAAAGAATGGATGTCTCGACACACTAACGTTTTACAGCAACTCATAGATAACCAGAGTAAAATAAACGATACGCTGAATATGTTACTAGATAGCAATGTGTACAGAGAGTCTAGTCTGATTAAACACGTTAGATTTGCGCAACTGTTAGACGTAATGAGAGAAAACGTAGACGACCTTCTGTCGGAATTAATTAGGGTAGAAAATAGCTTAGCATTTATTCGTGCATCGAGCACTCATCATTCTATGATAGATATAGACGTATTAAGTTCAATGATAGATAAGTTAAAAGTTATATATAATAAGGATCAGGTTTTAAGCTTAGAGCTCCGAGAGTATTATGACGTAATCAAATCTGGATCATATTATAACGAGAAACAGTTAGTTATAGTCTTTCGGTTTCCCATAGTTTCCCTAAGTACCTATGACCTTTATAGACTATCCATAGTCCCTAATAAAAATAACCAGGCCCTTATTCCTTCCCATCCTTTTATAGCAACTAACAAGGATTCATTCGTGTACATGGAGGCAGAATGCCCGAAGTTTAGTACCTGGTTTCTCTGCGAGAAGGAGATAGGACTTCAACTTCGCACCCAGCCTGACTGCGTTCAAGAACTCATCCTGCATCAAAACCTAGAGGAATCCTGTCACTTCTCAACCGTTCAACTATCTATGGAGGCCATGGAGAAACTCGACGATCAGCACTACGTACTGTCTTTCCCACAACCTACGAAAGTACAGTTAACCTGCGGAAGAGATGACTTCAGCTCAATCCAAGGAAGCTATCTTATCACTATTCCCTGTCAACTGTTATCTGCGTACTACAGAGTTCACCCTAACGAACGAGAACGATGAAATAAGAGGACAACCCCTAAAACTAACGGAGATCCCGTACGACGCTGACAAGCAAGCTGATACCTCGAAGAGAATACATCTCAACTCAATCGACTTACAAGGACTACACAGCATCCAGGACCAGATCATGATGCAGCTTCCTGTCCAAACCGAAAAGGCGCAACCAGATGTCCTGTACCACACGACGATACCTCTCTACATTATAGTAGTGATCGGCGGCGCCCTTGGAACTGCAACCCTAACTTATCACTACGGATTCTGGAGCTGCGAGAAACGCAAAGAGCCTGAGCCACCCACACCTAAGAAGCACACCTATGAAGACATCGAGAAAAGAGATGAACCCAAGGGAAGGTTCCCAGCAACATTTTCACTCAACGTGCCCAAATAGTTGCTGATCTGAGGGTGGAGGTGTTACATACGGACTCCACAGGCATAGCGCTGGCGCGGCAATTACCTCAATACGGTGAACAACAGCCAGGCGCGACACGAGGCAGCTGACGCTGCATTTCCTCCTCGGTGTATCTACCTAGTTTTACTTTCGTCATTCCGTATTCATACTTCGAATCGGCTACTAGCATAATTAGCCTTAAGTACCTATTGTAATTTTTAATTAAATTTATATTAAATAATTTCGGTTTTTTTTGGAACCTCCGGCCGCAGCCTACGTAATTATCTTCAATTACTATCAACAACACAACAATAATTAACTTTAGATTAATATTAATAAAATAATTTTCCACCAACACTTTTAGACTTTTAGGATGTAAAGAATTTCACGTACTTTTGAGAGGAGCACGCCCACTCATGAGCTTTTTATTACCCACGTAAGTATAAAGCTAAGATTAGGTATCTAGTCAAGACTCGGTTCGTGGGAGTACCTACCTCGTACTTAGCAATGGGGCACAACTTGTTAATTAGCCAAAATAAGTGAATTAATGTTATAACATACAATTTTTTATACTATTTTTATTTTTAATGCACTAACCCGTGCTAAGGACAATTTTTAAAAACCTATTTAGAGGCTAAAAAATCCACCCATGCCGGGATTCGAACCCGCAACCTCTGGCTATCCGTGCCAGTGCTGTGCCGTGGCATGGGTGGAATTTTTAGCCTCTAAATAGGTTTTTAAAAATACAATTTTTTACTGTCTGCTTATATCTTAAAAAAGTGATGTTTTTAATACCTACGTATTTTACAATTTCCCTAGATTTTCATGAACGCTTTTTGTAGCGTTCATGAAAATCTATAAAATACGATAAAAAATTAAGTCAATAAAATATTTAGTCCATAGACATACCCCGCAAAGACCGAGTGTGTCGAACGATTTCGCTCATTAATCCGAGCTCAAAAGTGAGGCGTCATCAGCACACATTAACGTTACATGTGTCTACCTTGATTGTAGTAAGTGACGTTCGCAGACACGCACACATTCACATTGATATGCAACACTAACAACCGACTACGCTAAGTATATAGCAACGAAATTGTTGTTTCTCTTTCAAAGTTCGGGATGCAATTCTATTTTAAAATACATAGGTAACTTCCACACAACACAATCACTTGCCTCAACACAATCACCAGGGTACCCTGTATACTTTACAATATTTTTTTAAAAACCTATTTAGAGGTTGAAAATTTCACCCATGCCGGGATTCGAACCCGCAACCTCTGGCTATCCGTGCCAGCGCTCTACCAATTGAGCCAATGGGCGACTCACGGCATCAGTGAAATTTCGAACCTCTTTACACTATTCTCTGTATTACGTACAGGCAGCGACATCTGACTTAAGCAAATTGCATTACTTACAGCCCCGACTACCTACTTTGCAGTTCCTTAGCACGGGTTAGTGCATAAAAAATAAAAATAGTATAATATTTTTTTTATTTATTTTTATTTATTTTATTTATTTATACCAAAAAACTTAACGCTAACATTACAGGCAGCCCCTATTGCGGTAGCAAGTTCCAGAAATATACTTAGTTATGTGCAATTAACATATAAAAATAACAAAATGGTAGAAAAATATCTATTTACTGTAACACAACACAAAAAGCGTAGCTCTTGTGAATTCGCTCAGTGGACAGACGAATAGGTCCACAATCTCGGCAACGCGATTAAGAGTGCGTAAGGCTCGCGTGAGAGGCGAGTTCTGCAGCAGACAGGTACGTGCACGCGGCACGGCCAGCAGCGGCACGCTCCGGCACACATAGACCAATAGTCTGCAGCACTCCAGGGTTGCACAGCATCCCACGCAGCAACTTCAGTAAGTATGCCGCTATTGCAGACTCCCTACGTACCTCCAATTGGTTGTATCCAACCATACCTAATACGAACAGGGTGGGATACATTAAGGGATAGAATGGATATACCCCATATAACTTAAGATAGAGCACCCTAATAAATTTATTTTGAATTCGTTCCAACATGAGCCTATATTTAGCCTCATGTGGACTCCAGATGACTGCGTTGCATTCTAAGTGACTTTTACAATAGCTTCATACAAGGCTCGTATCGCAGCAATGTTTGTGAAACCCCTCGACTGTCTCAAAATAAATCCAAGATTCCTGTAGGACTTTTTACAAACACTTATGATGTGCTGCCTAAAGTTCAAGTCTGAGGTGAAACAGACGCCCAGGTCTCTTACCTCAGTGACACGCTGCATTGGTACTCCATCTACTTGGTACTGGTGATGGCATAGTGACCGCGCTCGGCTGAATGAAATTACCTGGCACTTCGATACGTTAAAATATAACCGGTTATTTAGACTCCGCGCTACCACTCTATCGATGTCCTCCTGTAGTTTGAGACAGTCCGTGCTATTATTTATTTCGCGAACCAATTTCAGATCGTCAGCAAAGAGAAGGCAAGTCGACTCCCTGACCACTTCAGGAAGATCGTTAATCATTACGATGAACTCCAGTGGTCCCAAGTTGCTACCCTGACTAACTCCAGACCTCGTGTAATACGGTTCCGACATGTGACCTGTACAATCCACATATTGCTGCCTGTCCCTCATGTAATTTGCAAAAAAACGAAGCGTATGTGGAGTGCAGCCTACCCGCGCCAGCTTTAAGAGCAGTATGTCATTATCGACTGTGTCGAACGCCTTTCGAAAGTCAAAATAGGCTACATCAACCTGTCCGCCTGCATCCACTGCTGGTGTCACACAAGTCATTAGGTGCAACAAGTTGCCCGTGGTGCTGCGCTCGGCGCGGAAGCCGTACTGTGCTTCGCGAAGCTGCGCTCGCACCTGCATATGCAAGGAACGATGTATGGCCGCCTCAAAAACTTTTGTCTGCGTGCACAGAACAGCCACCGGTCTGAAGTCACTGGTATTATTGATCTCATCGGTTTACGAAATACCGATCCCTGATTTCTATTTATTGTCTTTGGTCATATTTTAAAGAGTCGTTTGTGAAAATCCAGAGAAAGTCGGTCTGGAATGCAATAGACACTATATGTAACATAACTATTATATAAATCCGAAAATGGTGGGTTCTGCTCGTCAATATAAACGAAATTTGTTATGGGGAAAACCTCTAACTCAAATCAAAGAAAACAATATCATCTTTTGTGTCCTGAGTGAACTCGGGCACGCGAAGTAGGTCAAATTGCGTGTAGCTAAATGAATATGAATGGGAATAGATGCTATGTTTTAGTAATATTATTGTATGAAGTACCTACTATCCCTAGTAGGTAAATGTTGTTCGTATTGCCGAAAATAACCAGATGTATCTGGGATTATTATTAAATCGTTCATTTTGGACCATAACTT
Organism: Yponomeuta sedellus; assembly: GCA_934045075.1. Taxonomy (NCBI): domain Eukaryota; kingdom Metazoa; phylum Arthropoda; class Insecta; order Lepidoptera; family Yponomeutidae; genus Yponomeuta; species Yponomeuta sedellus. Next base: position 13,055,926 of record OW203735.1, on the reverse strand, counting down.
AATCTAACCTTAAAAATATCGATAAAACTATAATTGAAATACATAGGCTGCTACTTATGTATGCGGAATCTGGGATTTCAATAATTTTAAACGCAATGTCTGACCTCCTTGGTCAAATTCGTTCTTTTTTTAAATACTGGCCGCTAATATTTTTCTCTTATATACGTTTCGTGAGTTTTAATCGCGGGCGCAGTAAGCTCACGGACGAAGTTAAAGAAGGTCGCCCGAAATCGGTGGTTGTGCCACAAAATATTGAAGCTGTGCGAAAACTAATAATGCAAGACCACCATGTTACGTATCGCGAGATAGAGGCTATTCTGGGCATATGTATGACGAGCATTCATAGGATATTACATGAACATTTGTCTGTAAAAAAAATTTGTTCGCGTTGGATCCCGCAAAACTTAATTCAGGATCAAAAAGATGGTCGCGTCGAATGGTGCAAGAAAATGTTAAAAAAATACAACGGAGGCGACTCAAAATCTGTTTATAATATCTACACAGGTGACGAATCCTGGATCTACGCGTACGATCCCGAAACTAAACAACAATCAACAGTTTGGGTGTTTCAAAATGAGCCGAACCCTACGAAAGTGGCTCGTGCAAAAAGCACTGTAAAGCAAATGGTGGCCTGCTTTTTTGGTATTAATGACCATGTGGCTACAATACCACTGGAGAATCGCAGAACGATTAATTCGGAGTGGTACACGACCATTTGTTTGCCGGAAGTATTTGAAGAAATACGCCAAAACAACCAGCGACGCAGAATCATACTTCACCATGACAATGTCATACATCTCAGGAAACAACTACATTTTTGGATGGTCAAAAAATAAAATTGATGGGTCATCCACCGTACAGTCCTGATTTGGCTCCCAATGATTTCTATTTATTCCCAAATGTAAAGAATAAATTACGTGGTCAACGATTTTCGACCCGTGAATATGCCGTAGATGCGTTCAAACAGCACGTTTTGGAGATACCTCAATCAGAGTGAAAAAAGTGTTTTACAAATTGGTTTCATCGAATGCAAAAGTGCATCGATCATAGTGGAGAATACTTTGAAAAAATATAAAAGCATATTTAGCCATATACATTTGTTTATTTTTTCTATTCCGCATACATAAGTAGCAGCCCTACTGCAGTTAATCAATCAACTAACCAATCACCCAACTAATATGCATCTTCTCAAAATTAAGCCATATAGGGAAATCTGGCTTGTCAGGCTATACTTGTAAGGCTATATTCTCGCACTTCCTTGCTGTTTGTTATCAATATATTTTCGATTTAATTATTTATGTACATGCACCACGTACCGACTATATTCTTCATGCAATCCACTCCATCCAAAAATTGTCTGGAAGAGATCGCTCTTAGCGATAAGACCGCCAATTGTATAAAATTACTTAGATTTAAGAATCATGGTTGTAATATTTTTCTGGTTGTGCAATAAAGTGTTCCCCAAGTAACAAAAAGTGGTCTTTTAGTGGTTCTGGAGCCAGGTCTATAACAGGCTAGTAAACGTTTACAACCACGGAAAAGGGCCCATTTTGTAGGCGTACTTTTGCTAGTAAAACACTCATAATAGACTTGGCGAGCGCCACTTAGACCAATAAAACACTTATAGTTGGACTAATCAGAACTATCTAATCCCGCGAAGCCAACTATGAGCCTCTAATAGAACCCAAAATCATCACTTAAGCCCATAATAAACTTATAGTTCCACTCGGGAGAACCATTTGCTCCCGCGAAGCTCACTATGAGCATTTAATAGAATCAGGCAGGCCTGTAACGTACTCCGCGCTTCTATTACTAGCTACTTCAAACATTTGTGAATTATATTGTGTTGTGCAGTTGTGGAAAAAAAATAAACGAAAGGTACTATTTATTTACTAAGTTGTGTTTAAAAATAATATTAGTCGTAACAGCATTGTCGCGCCATTTTGTGACGAATTAGGGTTCTTGAGAGAAGCCATACTCCAACAGTGGACCGCCAATGATGATGATGATACAATGTTATGCTTAATTTTAGTAGCTAAGAGTTTATTGTTTTGTCTTTTACTTGTGACTGCTCAAATTATCATGATCATATTTTTGGACGATACCGTTTTTTGACTAACAATAATATTCAAGCCTTAAAAACTCTGAGATGGCCTTGGATTAAAATACATTTCTTGTTATGTTGCATTTGCCATGGTTGTGGCCATATAGTTTTAACATACTATGGAGAAAGCCCAGTTCACATTGTTTTAAAGGAAGAAAACATAAAATTATTGTCATAAAAACTTGCAACGTTTTCGCTGTTTATGACCATTTCACCAGTGACAAATGTGAAAAAGGTAACTAATTTTATTACTTAATTTCAGTAATATTTTTTAAAGATTGTGAATTTTGCTTGGTGAAATCATCCGTAAATATACTATATAGGTATTTTTAGGGTATAACCTATAGTAGGTATGTATATGCGGCGAATCCTTGAGTTATGTGGGTAGGTACCTACCTAATGTTTGAACTGAAGCTAGCCGCGCGCGGAGCTAGCTTATGTGGATCTGACGCCCACTCACTAGCACCAAAGATAAACCGCCAGCGCCGTTTATCCGAACTTTGACAACGTACCACCTGAGAATTGGTGCAGGTGGGCCTTAAGGCCTAAAATTTCAATTGTTCTTGTATCATGACTCATGATGCCTCGCGTACCTTTCCCTGAACGGATGATTTTCTTAGTGCTAACGTTCGTCCCTAATAAGTACCTATTTTGTTTAAGCAAAAGTTGTATGGTAACTTGGAGTGGGTTTCACAAGTGAGCACTCTTTTCGTCATGTTGCAGTATTGCGAATTCATAAAAAAGTTTGCTTATGCAATAAGCACGCACATTAAAGAATGGTCCTATGACCATTCATTAATTCATCCATATCTCCATGCAATAAAGACGTCTTTATGAGATATGTATTCCTTTTTCACAATACTTACAATATATTTAACGGTAACTCTATGTAAACAGTAAGCATAAATAAAGAAAATTAAGGGTACTACGCAGTGTTTTATTTTCCTCGTATGTTGAAAAGCAGTCACTTTCATCTTCCTGCATAGAATCAGAGTCGTCACAATATCGTCTTCGTCCCAGTTTAAATCACGTGTTTTGGGTAAAACCTCCTTTTGTACAGAACCCTCACCAACTTCTACAAAACCCAATGACTCAAAAGAAATCAAAATGGCCGTGAAGATGCAAGAAATATGTAGTAAGTAGTAAATATGTAAGTAGTTGTCTTCTTATAATTGACTTCACGAAGATATCTTTGGACACTAATGATTTACAAGAAACCTTTATAAAGAAATTAAGACTATAACAGAATTCGACAGTCCACAATAATACTACTCGTAAGTACACTTATACTTAGGAGAAACCACTGTAAAACAAATTCACTTGTAATTGGCTCATAAACTGGACTTGTACACCGATATAAGGTCAAGTAACAAGTGCAAATGGTTCTAAGTACATTTAGTTCTATAAATTACTATTAATGGTGTATCACACTTATTGCGTACTTATAATTACTTCTTGTAGGTGATTATAAGTGTAACTTACTAGAGCAAGCTTTCTCAAAATAAAAATAGTATAATCATGTGAGTACAGTGATATCGTTCCGATGTTAAACCTAACTGCAAAGTAGGTAGTCGGGGCTGTAAGTAATGCAATTTGCTTAAGTCAGATGTCGCTGCCTGTACGTAATACAGAGAATAGTGTAAAGAGGTTCGAAATTTCACTGATGCCGTGAGTCGCCCATTGGCTCAATTGGTAGAGCGCTGGCACGGATAGCCAGAGGTTGCGGGTTCGAATCCCGGCATGGGTGAAATTTTTAGCCTCTAAATAGGTTTTTAAATTTGTCCTTAGCACGGGTTAGTGCATTAAAAATAAAAATAGTATAATCATGTGGGTACAGTGATATCGTTCCGTTGTAAAACCTAACTGCAAAGTAGGTAGTCGGGGCTGTAAGTGATGCAATTTGCTTAAGCCAGATGTCGCTGCCTGTACGTAATACAGAGAATAGTGTAAAGAGGTTCGAAATTTCACTGATGCCGTGAGTCGCCCATTGGCTCAATTGGTAGAGCGCTGGCACGGATAGCCAGAGGTTGCGGGTTCGAATCCCGGCATGGGTGAAATTTTTAGCCTCTAAATAGGTTTTTAAGCTTTCTCAAGTTTATTTACACCTTTGCAACACTTTTATAGGCAATTTTAGCCTTTACTGCGCCTATAATTACGTTCTTTACACGACTATAAGTCAATTTATTAGAACAGATGAACTACAAGCCCAAACGAACTCCGTGTAACCTGTTATAAGCTTGGTAGTAAAACTTGAAACCACTATGAGAGGGGTAATAGTGCTGTAAGCCTGTAAACTATGCGCTACAGGAGAACTTTGTTACTTGGGTCTCTATCTATCTATCTATCTATCTATCTATCTATCTATCTATCTATCTATCTATCTATCTATCTATCTATCTATCTATCTATCTATCTATCTATCTATCTATCTATCTATCTATCTATCTATCTATCTATCTATCTATCTATCTATCTATCTATCTATCTATCTATCTATCTATCTATCTATCTATCTATCTATCTATCTATCTATCTATCTATCTATCTATCTATCTATCTATCTATCTATCTATCTATCTATCTATCTATCTATCTATCTATCTATCTATCTATCTATCTATCTATCTATCTATCTATCTATCTATCTATCTATCTATCTATCTATCTATCTATCTATCTATCTATCTATCTATCTATCTATCTATCTATCTATCTATCTATCTATCTATCTATCTATCTATCTATCTATCTATCTATCTATCTATCTATCTATCTATCTATCTATCTATCTATCTATCTATCTATCTATCTATCTATCTATCTATCTATCTATCTATCTATCTATCTATCTATCTATCTATCTATCTATCTATCTATCTATCTATCTATCTATCTATCTATCTATCTATCTATCTATCTATCTATCTATCTATCTATCTATCTATCTATCTATCTATCTATCTATCTATCTATCTATCTATCTATCTATCTATCTATCTATCTATCTATCTATCTATCTATCTATCTATCTATCTATCTATCTATCTATCTATCTATCTATCTATCTATCTATCTATCTATCTATCTATCTATCTATCTATCTATCTATCTATCTATCTATCTATCTATCTATCTATCTATCTATCTATCTATCTATCTATCTATCTATCTATCTATCTATCTATCTATCTATCTATCTATCTATCTATCTATCTATCTATCTATCTATCTATCTATCTATCTATCTATCTATCTATCTATCTATCTATCTATCTATCTATCTATCTATCTATCTATCTATCTATCTATCTATCTATCTATCTATCTATCTATCTATCTATCTATCTATCTATCTATCTATCTATCTATCTATCTATCTATCTATCTATCTATCTATCTATCTATCTATCTATCTATCTATCTATCTATCTATCTATCTATCTATCTATCTATCTATCTATCTATCTATCTATCTATCTATCTATCTATCTATCTATCTATCTATCTATCTATCTATCTATCTATCTATCTATCTATCTATCTATCTATCTATCTATCTATCTATCTATCTATCTATCTATCTATCTATCTATCTATCTATCTATCTATCTATCTATCTATCTATCTATCTATCTATCTATCTATCTATCTATCTATCTATCTATCTATCTATCTATCTATCTATCTATCTATCTATCTATCTATCTATCTATCTATCTATCTATCTATCTATCTATCTATCTATCTATCTATCTATCTATCTATCTATCTATCTATCTATCTATCTATCTATCTATCTATCTATCTATCTATCTATCTATCTATCTATCTATCTATCTATCTATCTATCTATCTATCTATCTATCTATCTATCTATCTATCTATCTATCTATCTATCTATCTATCTATCTATCTATCTATCTATCTATCTATCTATCTATCTATCTATCTATCTATCTATCTATCTATCTATCTATCTATCTATCTATCTATCTATCTATCTATCTATCTATCTATCTATCTATCTATCTATCTATCTATCTATCTATCTATCTATCTATCTATCTATCTATCTATCTATCTATCTATCTATCTATCTATCTATCTATCTATCTATCTATCTATCTATCTATCTATCTATCTATCTATCTATCTATCTATCTATCTATCTATCTATCTATCTATCTATCTATCTATCTATCTATCTATCTATCTATCTATCTATCTATCTATCTATCTATCTATATACTTGTAGCATAAGGCGGTGCCGCGGACGCGATCAATTAGAGCCGCTACTGATGCTAGGGATTATGACACGATCACTTTTAAATATTGAGTCCACGAACCTTTAAATTGTGGTAGAACCAGAGCGAGCCAGTGATGGAGATGGAGAACCACAGGAACAGAGTGAAAACTGAGATCTGACTCAGATGCAGCGTGTTCAAGATGGTGGACAGCACCACGGCGAGCGCGTGACAGAGCACTATGGGTAACGCGCATCGGTCGATGATATCCCACGGCACTTCCTATTGAAAAAAAAATCGAATAAATCCATTGACAAAATAAAAAATCTTTGGATTGTCACATGGTTAAACGGACGGGTTTGCATCACACTATCCACCCGTTTTTTGTGGTATGTTATTCTAGCTGTTAGTATTTTTTTGTATGCCCTATTGCCAAGTAACGAATGTTATCGTACGAGGAGTCGTGGGTTAACATACAGGTGAACCATATTCAATTAAATCTCATGCGCACTCGATCGCGGGCGCAGTCGTTTCTATGCCCGCGATCTTATTATTATTATACGAGGCATTTAAAACGCTCCTCTTAAAATAAACTGTGGTTTCGTATTTCTTTTTACCACAGACTATTTAAACTGCACCTGAGAAATGTTTTAAGGAATAATGTTTTTATTAGTAAGATTTAGTATATACTAGTTTTTGATTTTTTTATGTAGACTATAAACTGCAAGGTACAGACATTGTCGCGAATTGGCAATTTCCAGCGCTGAGGTATTTAATCCTTAAGTGGGCAAAGGGAAAGTAGTTCCCACGTTAAATTTATCACCTTGAAATAAAGTCCAAAACCAATAAAAAAATCATACTAACCATGCCTTATTAAGGGTTAAACACCTCAGACACTCAGGCTTCCTCACGATGTTTCTCTATCTCACCGAATTGCTTGCTTGTTTGAGGTTAGTTGGTTAAAAAACCGAATCGGAGCATTCATGCCAAAAATGTCTACAAGATTCAAGGAAAAACGAGTGAGCTCATTTGAATTCGATTTCTATTGAAGGTCACATCTGACTGGGCATTTCGAAGATAGAAGGCATTTTTTTATTTTTACATAGTCACCGGCAGTCTTAGGGCTGCTGTTAAGTCAGTCATGTTGTCTCGCTTACACAATTTAATTAACACAAATATTTGTAGTGATTTAAAAAATATATAATGTTTATATAATACACTAATCAAATGTCGTGTTAATGTTGGTTGCGTGTCAAAAAAAGTTAAGAATATTCGCTACAGGCTTGTTAGAAAAAATCTTCTATCACAACTAGCTGCTAAAAAGGAAGAAAAAGTTCTCTTTCACAACTGGTTACGGAACTTAGTTACCAAGGCGACCAAGAGCTATTTTAGAGCTTTTATAGCGACGGAAATTATTTTGTTTACAGTTGTATTTTTCTTATAGGGGGTTATTTACGTTTGAGCAGTGGCGAATTTACCAGTAGGCTGGAGCCTAGGGCGACAGGTTTTAGGGGGCGGCATTTGGCTCAATTTTTTGTCTTACGGGATCAAAACAAAAACATGACTACGAATAATAATAATAATACGGTACCTATATACTCGTAGGTTCTTAAATTGCTCTATGACATAAGCGACAAATTGTTCGGGCGAGATATACTTTTTTTTGCTTAAAACGACTGAAGAACTATATATTACGATCTATTTTCAAGAAAATCATAAAAAACTAATCACCTTTGCTATTTCGTGCATACATTCTGAACTAATGATTTCACGGTGAAATTGATGATTTTGTGTGTGCGTTTTAAGTGCTTGGCCAAGGCACTTATTTTTTAGTTTTATGCCAAGATTTAAAACTAAGCATTGCCAAGCTTTAAAATTGGTAAACCACGTATTATTAAATTTAAAAATATAAAAAAAAAACTGATTTATGAGTTGTAAGACTAAAATCCCATAGTTTTAAATGTCTAGCGACGATTAATAAAAAATTGTGTTAGATATTAGACTTTATCAGAGTTTTTACCACAGCTCTGACAAATTCACGGTTTTGATATGCACAAAATTACAAATTTTTGAAAGTTCTTGGAATAACACTTAAAAAAAGTTTAAGTCGCCAAGTACTCGATGTGTCGATACGCAGGCAAAAAAGGTATATGATTTTTAATTATAGGGTGACTTTGAATTAGATTGAAATATTTTATGGGTACATTCTTGCCATTTTATGGGTACATGATTTAGAAACAGTTTTGAAAAAAAAAATGGGGCATCATAAGTTTTTTTAGTTACCCTAAATTACTTTGAATATTTGTTATTATTTGATTAGTTCAATTACGCATAGATAAACAATATTAGGATAAAAGTTGTAAAAATCGAAAAAAAAAAAACTATAATGGTAGGTTGAACATCTTATGATCGATGTCTACCAACTCCTAATATCCTTTTGATTCTTTAAGCATATCAGAACATACTTTTAGATACCTACGTATTTAACATATAAGAAAAAAAGTAACGTCCAAATATGTCATACCATTATCGATAACTCATACGTAATACTGTGTTTCACAATAGAAAAATTGTTGTCTCAAAATATAGCTAACGATTTCAAAATGGGCGCAGGGACAGCGAAATTTCAAAAGACTACTGGTGGCAAATTTGTAATTCTGCCTCTATATTATATAGTATATTAGAGGCCTCTCTAGTGGGTCTCTTGAGGCTTATGATGATGATACCTCTTTCCGACCGGGTTTGGTCACAACGACTGTGCTGGGGTGAGCGTCGGTTGGCCTATCTTGGATATAAAGGTGCGGATGCACCGAATATAAGTAAATTTTCCGTTTGAGTAGTGGTCAATATCTGATTTCACTACATCTGCCAACCAGCGCCGGTATTCGTTTGGCCTCAAAATAAAAAAAAAGTAAATGATAGTAATGAGTTAAAAAATATATATGTACCTTCGATTGCGTCGTCTGTGACTTGATGAGCGAGCCGCGTCTGACTGAAGTGCGTCGGTGCATGGACGGCGCGGTCAGCGAGGCACGCCGCGTCACGTCTCCGGCCACCATCTTGACACCACACGAGAAGGCACCGAACACTGTTGAATGTCAATAATTTAGACCAGCTAAGACTATGGTCTAAAAGACCGAAGTGATACATACATTACTTTACATAAACTTATGCCTGTCTCCCTGTGTAGTGGTAGGCAGGCCAGGGTTTACCACATGAAACGGTCCTGATACACATATTTCACTTCATAAACATTCATAAGCCTCAAGGCTAAATATGTCCAAACAAATACAACATTCCGTAGTGATGTAGGTATAATAATAACATGCAGCCTATATGTACTAAAGGCTGCATTATTATACCTACATCACTCTTTTGCCCAGCATGACAGAATCAGCTCATTAAAAAAAGTATAATAAGGATAGAACTTTAACGTAATTTTTGTAGAATTACACTTAAAATCAGCATAATTTGTAGCAAACAGAGGTCATGCCTCGCAATGATTTTCCGCCTTTGCCCACTTTGTAAAAAACAAACACGTTTAGTTTGGGTAACATAGAAGGCATACTCGTATAGTATTTTTATTACTGAATGCGTGAGGCTAACGCAAGTATTAACATTATTTAGTTAAACCTAGAAGGAACGTTATAAAGTAAACACCTGACACATGTCGGTCTCGTTAGTTTGAAACGTCGCCAACCAGGTGTTAGAAAGAGAAAAATATAGTAGGTAGTGTATTGTTTCATTATTTCGAACGTACCACCCTCAAACGTCAGTTGGTTACCTGTGGTTACCATTATGCTACCTAGTTAGAGAGGTCTAGAAAATCACAGCTTGTAGGGGGCTGCCAAGTATCTACGATTTGGTAGCGTGTTAGACAAGAACTGTTTGAGTGCGTCGTCTCTGAAAAGCTTCTATTTTTTGGGTTGTTTTATGCCAATTTGAAGTAGATTTTAGTGGATATTCATAGTATGGAGTATGTAATACAGCGGTATGGCGTGTGTGGTATTAGGATGTAAAACCCATTCGGGAGAAGAGAAAATGAAACTCAATTTTGTGTACTTTATAGTGGTTTTTCCCACTATAAGTTTAACTATGGGCTACTGGAATTGCAAAATAGCATTAATATCATTTGAGAATAGTGTTTCGAAGTAAATAAATCATGATTATAATCAATTTAATCATAGTAACAAGTTTGTTGTTTATTTTAGGGGGATAAGGATGGGAGTTTCCCACTAACTCAGTGAAAAAGTTATCAATACTTAGTAAAGAAGTTTTTTTATTTATTGCGTTTATTTTACTATATTTTTAATTAACTTTTGAAAGCTCGATTTAGTGACGTTTTTAATTAACTTTTGAAAGCTCGATTTAGTAACTTTTAATAAGATAGGTTTCATATATTTCATAGAAAATGAACTTGAATAGTTTTCGCTACATAATCTACTTGTAATAATATAATAATAATGTAGCGAACAAATCGCATCACTATTGTGAAAAAAGGTGGTTTTTAATTAATAACTATTTATTTCAGGTTACCCGAGGATAGCACAATGCGAAAAATCTAAATTGGTATTGAACAAAATCACGTACGTTTACAGCAGACATTTTGAAGAAGACTGTTTCATATACAACATGAGGTTAGGACATTTTTAACAAAGACTGTCATTTAAAGAGCATTAATTTCATATAAACAAAATAATTTGAAGTTCATTACTGATTTATAAGAATGTTTATAAATCGCCAGAATTTTAATGTTTATATTCCATACCCCCTCCTAGTAGTACACTAGTACTGACCAAGACTATCGCTGGGTTAGAGGACAAACATTAAATGTGTTTTTTTAATTTTTCCTATTATTTTATTTTATGTGTTCTTCTTGCTTTTTGTAATTCTCTGTGTAATTTAAAGGCACTCCTCTGGTTCCTGATACACAGGTCACCCTTCTTCAGGAACCAGGAATTTTAAACAATGTGACTGTGACGCTGGTTGTGTAATAAATTATTTAAATCATTTAATTTGCATAAAAATATCTTCTTCATCAACAATAGATGATACAGTTTTGCAAAAATATTCATAAATTTTGCCCGACATGAAACTTAATTTATTGTTATACTTCTTTTGCATTGAGCTGCGCTCTAAAATTTTGAATGCATGAAGCTCACAAACTAGGTATAGTTAGATCGGTGGAAATTTGTTTATTGGATGCAAATTGAACTTGTACAAATAAATAGTTTTCTGTATTTTTTTTATTATTTGGGTTTTTCTATTTTTGACTTCGTTTCATACATTCCTATATGGTAATAAAGAAAGAGCTATTTGACTCCCTACGTGATTGCTTAAAATAAATACGTACAAACGCGAATACGTACTTGAAACTTACATTACATACTAGATTTAGCACTTACAAGTTACAACCTTAGTAACTCTAATATATGACAATCTCACTGTGTATGTTATCGAACTCCTCCTAATTGGGTTCACCGATTTTGATGATTTTTGTGTATTTGGAACATATAACTCATTTAAAAACCTATTTTGAGGCTAAAAATTTCACCCATGCCGGGATTCGAACCCGCAACCTCTGGCTATCCGTACCAGCGCTCTACCAATTGAGCCAATGGGCGACTCACGGCATCAGTGAAATTTCGAACCTCTTTACAATATTCTCTGTATTACGTACAGGCAGCGACATCTGACTTAAGCAAATTGCATTACTTACAGCCCCGACTACCTACTTTGCAGTTAGGTTTTAACATCGGAACGATATCACTGTACCCACATGATTACACTATTTTTATTTTTAATGCACTAACCCGTGCTAAGGAACAAATTTAAAAACCTATTTAGAGGCTAAAAATTTCACCCATGCCGGGATTCGAAGCCGCAACCTCTGGCTATCCGTACCAGCGCTCTACCAATTGAGCCAATGGCCGACTCACGGCATCAGTGAAATTTCGAACCTCTTTACAATATTCTCTGTATTACGTAAATAAAATATTAAATTTGTTCCTTAGCACGGGTTAGTGCATTAAAAATAAAAATAGTGTAAACATATAACTCATATAAGTGAGAACAAGAGTTCGGACAGCTGAGAATATATCGTAGGTTAAATTAATATGGCAAACCAACGTTTGCGGCGCCAGCCAATATCATAAAATATTAATAAAAGCTGCTATGATGTTTGTACAATCCTTATGGATTTTTACTTTTGTCTATGACCCCTGATATAACTTTGACTTCCTATAGGCAACCTAGTACGATTTTAAAATTTCGAGTGTACGAGTACGCTGCAGTTGTCTCATTGTAGGAGTAACAAGGAGAGCTAGATTCAATGATTACTTTTTATTTTACGGCTCCTGTGCTTTAGTTATTGTTCTAAGTATATAACTTTGACTTCCTATAGGCAACCTAGTACGATTGCAAAATTTTGCGTGTACAAGTACACTACAGTTGTCTCTTTCTGGCACAAAGATTTACTGCAAGAGTAACAAGGACAGCCATTCAATGATTACTTCTTATTTTACGGCTCCTTCTATGCTTTAGTTATTGTTCTGAGGCTTGTAACAACCTGAAAATTGGCGTTCTAACAACATAGCTTTCTCTCTTTTTCTCATAGAGAATAATACGTGTGCGGGAACACGACCACATTGAAGTCGTAGGTGCTTGCAAATTTAAACTTTATCTATTGTATTCCATTCTTTGCCCGTGGTATTCACATGTTCTGTGATTGTATTCTTAAATTTGAGGTCTTACCTAGCCTTACGAACGTAAATCGGTCCAGGCTGTGCGTTACGAATTATATCAAGTGGACTCCCGCTGAGAGAAGGTCTGCGCCTTGCAGTGGAACGTATATTGAAATAACGTAAATATAAAGACCCTTTATTCAGCATAATAAATAAATGTAAAAAATAAAAGTATTTATTTTTATACTGTACTTTTCATAATATGTCGAAAATCTGTCGAAAACTAGTTCTAGTGACGTGATACAATAACGGGCTGTAGGAATCGGGCTCAATGACAAGAAACAGTTGTCAGGTTTTGCGTTATTAACATGTTGTAAAAACATCTATGAGTAAATACGGCAGCGCGGCTGTTCATGTTGCGGTATTATTATCGAATTGATGATGCAGGCAGATTTTTAATAACGTCGTCGGTTAATGTGCAGTTCCTGCGTGAGCTAGGACAGAGTCACAAATAGATAGTGCAGCGATGTAAATGTCGCGCGTGGCAGCCGGCCTGCCGGTCGGCGCGCGGGGTGTTTTATTTTTACTTCGCGCCATGTGGACAGGAGCGGTCACTGTGACACGACCTAAAACTGAACCGCGAGGCGTCCGACGACCGATTTTAATCTGCTTCGTGCTTGCGACGGTTTATTGTCGGATATAGAGCGTTACCACTATATTCCTGAAACATTGATAGGTTGATTTGTTTTGTTATCACCTAAAACTTTTGAATAGTTTTCATTAAATATTTCATCACTTCAATATTTTTTTTGTAGTTTTAAGACTGTTTTGCTAATGAGTAGAGCATAGAGTGGGTGGTAAAAACTACCTGATGCTATAGCAAAACACAGAGGCTAGGTAACATTATTTACCTACATGGGTATTTCGAATAATATAAATCTGCGTTGCAAAATAATTTTAATAAAAACTGAGTACCATTTAATCGTTCTGGTATTGGTTTTCATTGTTATTGTTTCACGAGTTGGCTCACTTTTTGTAATCTTGATGGAGGAAACATATCTTAATAATTCAGAATGTATCGCCAGCATCATTTCAATGTGAGTATTTTATATCTTGTTTAAAATTTCTTATTATTATCATGTAAAACTTTTGTTTGCATTATTGCGTCGACGCAGTCTTCCGTATTGAAAGAAAATTTATAGTTTCTTATTTTGTTATTTTGATAGACAATTTTTTTTGGCAATTGTTTTTCCATGATGGAAATGCGGTCGTTTTTTTTACTAATATAATTATCTTGTCACCATAACAGAAAAAAATAAGTCAACTCCATAACACGTGCATTACCATTGCAATAATAAATACAATGGTTACATGGTGTTGTAGGTATGTACTGTAGATACATTGGGATTAATTAACTAACGTCCTTCTTAAAACGCATGCATGAACAGAAAACCTCAGGGAACCTTATTGAAATTTTAATTTTTTCTTTCTGTAAGAAAAATAATTCGTAATTCCAATGGACAATGCATTCAATTCAAAACATCAGGTTCAACTTGGCTACGCACAAAACATTCGTAGCCAAGTCATAAGAATGCTGAAAAAAACACTTCTATTTTTGAGAATTTAAGCGCTTTTCCTGAATCAAAAACCTAAATGATTGACGTCTAAGCGTCCAGACGACAGGACGACGGGCCGGTATGTCATTTGAATACACCCGGATAGCCGGCGAGACTCGCCACTGAGTGGGTGCCATGAGACTTACATCGATGTCTAGGCGCCGGCCTAAGAGTCGATGGTGAGATGATTCTAACCAACAGCTGTTGGAGTGGTCTGAGGTTGCGAAATATTAAGCTTTAAAGCGTACATTTTTGTTAGAGTAGAGCGGCCCCTTCCTCACCCTGCTAAACCGTTGATATTATAACTAGAAGGGAGATAAAATGGAAAGTAGCACATATAATGAACTTAAAAGGAAAACTATCACGGCTAAGTAGGCTTTACAATTTATGGAGCAATAGGCGATCAATTTATAAAAGAAAAAATCGTACAAATTCCACTGAAAATGACTTTGGTGAAATTGTTAGTTCAAAAATCGCTACTCCTAGGTTCTTATGGTGTTGACGACCAAGTACGAAACCAACATTGCGCATGGCCCGACACGCAATTAGTTTTTTAATACCTTGAACATTAGTAGACTACGGCTATGATTCGTGTAGAATGGGTAGAACGCGGCTGTCCGATGATGTAGTGTTTTAGTAAACTCTATTTTCCACATATATGTTGGAAGTGGTAGCGCTTTATACCTAAGTAGTAATTTATTATTCAATAGCATTATTGTTAGTTCAGTAGGGCCATTAAATATTTTTTAGTATCATTATTATATTACAAGCTTATCAGATATACGTTGTCCTGTCTTAACGATGAATGTTGAATTCGACAATTAATAAAAAAAACAATTTTCTTAGTTTTTCTTTCATTTGAACCTTCTCCTGACAATAACAAACGCAACAAAAAAGATTTAGTGAAATTGGTCCAGCCGCCGTTCAGACGTGAAGCCACGTGACCAAGAGAAACAGGGATTAATTTTTATAAATATAGAAGATGTGGCTAGGTACTTAGGTTTAATTATTTTTACTGCCGAAATCCTGTTGAAAAGTGCGAAAGTCAACAGAACAAAAATTTTCATATTTCATCTATGCTAGTCAGTCACGTTATATATGAGCCACTGTGCAACTAGAATGTAAAGATTGATATGCTGGCGACTGTCGTCGTAGAAACACCAACGGATTCCAATAAGTACTTTCTGCCCGTAATTCTAATCGGTGTTTTTCAGTTACTTCAAAATAACAACTCTGTGATTACTGTAATTTTTGTAACATAGTTTCATAGTTAGTTTGTTGTTGTTACATAGTTAAATAACATTAGTTTTGTTTACTAAAATATTATAAGTGATTAGTTATGACGATACTATGGTAGATTATATTGGTTTAAGAAAATTTATAGAAATCAAATAAAAATAATTGCAATACAATGTTAACAAGGATACTAAGATTTTTATTCAGAAACAACGTGAATAAACTTGATAACGTCCGTTTTATTATTAACTCGATGCCCTTATTTCCCTTATAGATAACGCCATTTTTAGCGTATTAATTGGCGATTGTCACTAATTTTATAATTGATTTTTTATATCGTCAGTTTTATGTGCAACCGCGATAGTTTGATAAAGTATTTACTTATGCCTTATTTTGTATAAAATACAAGGTATATCTGTTTGTCCACTCTATAAAACTGTACAGTTGTAGGTAATCAGTACATACGTATTATAGATTCCTGTTCCTTTGTTTGATGTCCCTGCCCTGTTTTCATAATAGGTGGGTTCTACGAAACTTTTTTTTACAAGCCAAGGATAACCTACAAAGTTAACAATGCAACCAACTTAACTTTGCAAAAATTGTTTCCCTTTTTCCCTTTCATTTAAGGTTTCCTTTACAACAGAGAAATTGAAACTTTTTGCTTTTCGTGTTTCGTTATTTTTTAATGTCTGAAAAGTTTTTGAACCCTTTCGTGGAATTGAATCACTTGTGCGTACCTATGCTTAACATAGCGCCTATATACTCGTACAATATGTTCCAAAAACTAGTGTCAAGCGGAAGTCCAGAGATAGAGCACCCGAATCAACCTTCAATAAAATGAAAATACCCATATGCCACGGGTTTGATCTGATACCATTGCGCCATATCAATAGTCTTTTTGGGACACCCTATAAGGAAATTTTTTAGCTCAATGATTGAAACTGGCCACTTTCGGTATATTGGCATAGTTATACATGTCTAAGTTTGCCTTTTTCAGAAGGCTGACACGACAAATTGTCAGTGAACCATAATTCGTTGACGCCTCAATAGTATGAGTAGCACAAGTTTGTTAGTTTTCAAGTTTCAATATACGTTTTAAAAGAAAAAAAAACAATAAATGAATAGAAGGAATGGATTGAATGGTTACTTTTAATGCTTTTTTTTAGTTAGCCTGTTTTGTGTCCCACTGCTGGGCAAAGGTCTCCCCCTTTTTCTCCCCACTTTTAATGCTTAGGTAGTAAAAAACCGTGCCGCGAAATAAACTAAAGAAATGTCCATTAAATACAAACTATACCTTCCTTTCGTAATTTCCAACTTTGCAAAGGTACAAAAATAACTTTTTGTTGCCACCATTTAATTGGATAAACATTACTTGGGATAGGGATTTATAATTGTATTTCTTTTTTTTGGCTGCGCAATAAATTGTTATCTTCATGGGACACTCAGAAAGTTTTGAGAAACTAAGAAACTAACTTCTATGAAAAAAAATTTTTTATTAAATCTTTTCAAAGTACTCTACAACAGCCTCTATACAAAGTTTCATGCGTCTGAACCAATTTTCAAAACATTTTTTCCAGTCCTCCGCAGACACCTCTTCCATGGCCTTCTCAAACGCTGCTAGCGCGTCTTCCGGCGATGAAAACTGTATCCCTTTGAGCTAATTTTTAATTTTAGGAAATAAAAAAAAGTCACACGGAGCCAAATCAGGACTGTAAGGAGGGTGTCCCAAGACTTTGACCGGTGTGGAGTCCAGGAAGTCCCTCGTTTTGATCGCAGAGTGCGCGGGCGCGTTGTCGTAGTGAAGAAGTACCGCGCGGAGCCCGGTGTTCGGTCGCTTGTTGCTCAATTCAGAAAAAAAACATTCAACGTTGATACTGCTTTGGTCGCGAAGTGGAATTGAACTTAGGTACGCCGTCAAAGTGAAGAAACTAGCGATCAAAATTTTTCCTGCGCTCCTCGATCGCTTCACTTTCGTAGGCGTAGGGTTCATTTTGAAACAGCCAAACTGTCGACTGACGCTTTGTTTCTGGATCATATTGATAAATCCAGGATTCGTCACCTGTCACAATGTCTTAAACGCGCCGTGACGAGCCAGCATCAAATTTTTGTAACAAATCATGGCACCAATCCACACGGGCTTGCTTCTGAGCTTTAGTGAGGTTGTGCGGCACCCAGCGGGAAACTATTCGCCTTACGCGAAGGTGCTCGTGCAAAATCTTGTGAACACTTCTTGAACCAATCTGCAGTGTATGTTGTATCTCTTTGTACGTAATTCGTCTGTTTTCTTGAATTTTTTTTTTCCTGCCAGCACACTTTCTTCGGTGACAGCCGTCGTAGGACGACCAATCCTTTGTTCATCGCCCAAAGTAAGACGACCGCGTTTGAACTCGCTATACCAGCAATAGATGGTTGCTTTTGAAGGTCCTTCATCCATAAAGCAATTCGACTCATCAGGTTTTAAGTCACATTTGAAATCGTAAAAAATCATAGCACGACACTGTTCTCGATGCAGATCTATTTTTTAATGAGACAAGAAAATTTGAATTGGCTCTCAAAAACATGCGGAGAGAAATTTGAAAATCGAACTGTAGTATTTTTACTTTTAAATAATCGACGTTTTCAAAACAATTACAAGTCGCCGTTTTCAAAACAATTACAAGTCGCCAGTCGCCATACATAAAAACTTTTTTTCGAAAAACTTTCTGAGTGGCCTGGTTTCTATCTCTATCACGACTAGCCGAGTCCATAAAAGAGCATCGAATCAAAACTATACTTACCAAGTTATTACCAGAAAAATCACAAAAATCTATTTGAACAACATTAATTTATTAATAACTTCCACATAAAACAATCACTCGTCTTGGTGCCAAATTTGGATACCTCGTGCTATGGTAACCAGGCAAGTATATCACAAACATGGAAATACACCCAGCCTGAGGCCATTTTAAAAATCAAGTACGGCGGTCTCCAATGGGAATCGAACCCACAACCCCAGTTTTGGCAGTCAACTACTACTACAGCAATAAAAAATGAATTATTTTGGACAGAAGTTAGGACTTAAAATAAGTATTTCACGCACATAAGTTACAACGGGTGCAGAGTAGCGCGGCGGGCGGGCGTCGCGCGCAGCTCGCGGGAAAACAGCTACTAGCGCTGCGCCCGCGCCGTCGCCGCTCGCGCCAGATATATCCGACGTAAGTATATTTATTTACTAAAACATTTTCACACCACAACTATGTTCATATTTATGGAGGAGTCATTTGCTTCGAGCATATTATTAAGTACTTTTTTTCAAAGTTAACACAATGTACTCGCAATAAATTCCATTCGTCGCTGGTAGTTTAAATGGTCTATGGTAAAGGGAAAAACGTAAGCACAGATTATTTAAACTGCATCTGAATCGAAGTTTTAAAATTAAAACCGTCGTTGTTTATTGCACTATTTAAAAGTTCCGGGCACTTACGACGTTCACCTTTAATTCATGGTCTCTCAGGAAACTGAGGGGACAGGTGTCTCCATAAATATAATTCGTACGCATTATATAAAAAGCGGCCAAGTATATGTCGGGCCTGCTTAGTGTAGGGTTAGGTAGAAGAAGTGTATTTTACCTTCTTTAAAGAACTAACAACTTCTAATTTAGAAGTTTTCCTTTTATAAGTTTGGTCGCCGACTACTCGTTTACATATAAAGCTTCTTGGCCGTAACAGATTTCCTATAACGACCAATCCAACAATACCACACACTATACGGAGGCGTACAAAATAGTTGCATTCCTAATTTAAGTGAAGGCGATATATATTAATATTTTTTTAATCTACCGTTTTGTTGAAGTAGTTAATTATACCAGTCGCCGACAACTAATTGAATGGCCAGTCCAATTTATCGCCTAGGAAATGTATCAGACGGCGGTATGCATTAATGTAAATAGCCTTTTAAGGCACTGTCGAAAATTTGTAACTACTCGGCTGATTGAAAACTAACTGAAAAAAGCTGAATGAAGCGTCGCCGTTGAGTTTGAAGTCGTTTAGGCATTTTTTTAGATGGCTTCAAACATTTGGTGTTTACAAGTAAAATCCAGTCAAGCCCTAAATGTCTCGCATAGTGAACTTTCGAAACCAGACAAAAATTATTTTGTGAGTTATTTTGTGTAGCGTTTGTTTGGATCTCTTTGACAGGAGATCGTTAGGCCAAACTTTGATTCACAGGCATGCCCGCTTCTTACTGTCCTCAGTATCCTAATCTATCCGCTGTTAATGATGTGCTTCAGATCGCTTGCTAAATTAGGATTTGGCCGATTTTTATTAATTACTAGCTGACCCAGCGATTCTTTTTTTTCTCTCCGTAAGAACCATTTTCGCACTTCAAGAAATATTCTAAAAAAAGAATTAGCGAAATCGGTTCAACTGCTCTCGAGATTACCAACACAATCAGTGATTAATTTTTATATTATAGATTATGTATTTGTAGAGTCACTGTCACACTCTTATTGTACTGAACATTTTTAAGATAGGTATAAAAAAGTTACTATCACCACCACCAGCGTTATTTTTTACTATTATATTTTCTGTTATAAGAATAAGGTGCCGATAGGTAAAAGTCCTTTAAAACTGGCCGACCACTAAGAAGTTCATATCACCGCTACGATAACAACATCGTGATTGCACCCGTAAATTGAAGTTATCCGAAATGCCACTGCGTGGGCGATTCTAAAGTCTATAGTGCAATCACTGACACGTACCAGCTAAACGCACTAAGTAGCGAAAAGCAAAAACTGTTTCTCACGATTATTTTTTGAGGTATATTTAAATGCGATATGAAGTACCTCTACTTTACATCACATTTAAATATACACCAAAAAATTTGCCAACTATAACGTATGATCTATAAAATGTACTGTTTGCTCCATAACTTTACGGATAGTACCTATGAAAAAGGCGTCCTTCAAATTTATTCTCTTAACTTAAAACAATCTTCTATAAACTTTAAAATAAATAGTTTCCGGTGGACTTGGATCCTCCGTGTACGGTCAATCCAAGCGTATCTTGACAAAATACTACTGAGCTATTTTCTTCTTCTTCGGTCCTTTAACTACTAGGGTAACGCAGGGCCTCAACCACAGATTTCCGCTTGTGACGGTGTCCGCGGCAGCTTCATATTCAGGTCATCTAGTACGATAGATACGTCATCACTTATAACGACTCTTTGGCTACAGATATTTTAAAATATGACCCTAGGCCGCCCCTCTCTTTTGGTTGCTCAAGCAGGTGTTTGTGTACTGTATGTGTGGTCAGGCATCTCTTGTACTGGCGTAATGTGGCCTACCCAGCGCCATTTTCTATTCAGAATTTTTATTAATTACTATATTAGCCAACGAAGACTTGAAATTTCAGTGAAATTAAGCAAGACATTTCATTGTCATTTCTCTATTTAATATTTACAAAGCCTATTACACGTTAAAGCTTTATTTCATAGTAGAATCTTAAAATGTTAAAGCTGTTTATTAATATATAGCGCCGGAAATTATTGTGAAGTCAGTAGAATTTTTACAGTAGAGGAGATATTGCAGTGTAATACGGTTTCACAGTATAGTACTGCTTTTACAGTGCGAAGAAGCCTTGTTTATGTTAGAGCCATTATTTTTCGGGAGCATTCCAATGTCCACCATATTTTATGTTAACCGCACAACGCCATATTATTGCAATATTGCCTTTATATAAAAAATAATTTCAATATAATTTCAATGTGGGTAGACTTCAAAGATAAATAACTATGTGTAAGTAAGTTTAGTATTTGAATACAGAATGGGAAATGTGCAGAACGCGTCTATTTGCTTTTATGTTTTTTCTGAGTTCTTTGCAGTATAAAACACTCCAATCTAAGTTTAATGCAAATTTCTCACTGTCGAAACAAATCTAGATCTAGTGTTTGTACCCAGCGCTGCCATCAACTTGTATTTATTGTGCTCGAATGGTGATTGATTACCCTGTTATAAAGGGTGTCAATTATACAAAAGATGGCAGAACCGAAGAATAGGGGCGTAGGCGATCCAGCGGCGTTTCTAGGAGAGCGATTGAACGTTTGCCA